>OW028574.1:10168839-11523464 GCA_932294295.1 Alitta virens
CAAATTTATTGCGTTCACATCATAATGGAATAGGACATACCCTGACAAGAATATAGGAACATCCAGCTGTACCCTGATAGCTGTATGACTGTCCATCAAATGTCTTGTAATGCTGGTTACCAACAATAGAGCAAGTTCTAGGACATTCTTTTTCTTAACAGACCCACCGGCCAAACTCGCACTCACTGCGAAGAAAAAAAAAACGACTGAATGATTCCTGAATGAAACTTTTGGTGAGGTATATGATAAAATTATGTACGAGAATATCACTAACCATTCATTGCAGTCCATGTAGATTTTGTCCCCTGGCTGGTAAGTCCTGCGTTGATAAACACATGGACAACTTTCTGGCATGACACACTGGTCATCATGGAGGAAGTAGCCGCTGGGACATACACATCCAGGAACCAAAGCATCAACACAAGGATCATCAGAAACAAAGCCAAGACTTCCACAGGTTGGCTGGCAGCTGGGACATCTCTCAGAGTAAATGAAACCAGGTAGGCAGATGGGAGGTGCTGAAATTAAGAACAAATTAATTAGCATCTTTTAAAATTAATCTGTAATGATAACTTTTAAGAAGAGATAACAGTTCCATTACTTACGACATACACCGGCCATACGCCATTCAATGCGCACATGGACTATTTCATAACAAACTGTGGCGTAGGCATCGAATATTGAACATCTGTCAATTTCTATTTCACTGTCTGAGGCACCATCTCGTATTAGGCGACACATCTCACTCATACAAAATGAGTAAGCACTGGGCTGTAAATGAGATAAGTTTCAGCTTTCTTGATCAAATGAAAAAAACAGAATAGTACAGCACAAAATGGAAACAATAGGTGAAATATACATACAAGTCTTTCCCTGCATGGCAAGAAAACTTCAGACATGATGTAGCTGCAGTGACTGTGGGCCTTTGCCCGTCTCTCGTCATCCACACAACAATAGTCTGGTACATCAGAACAGGAAGGGCACTGCAAATATAATAATTAAACTCTCTGTGTTGCTTTCAATGATTATCACTACATGTAGAGCTTCAGCACTAACTAATTTTCCTAATTTAGTTATTTTTGAGAGCCACAAGTGTATTGTGATGATATATGCTTCAATACTTGATAATATGAGTTTTAACGTTTGACTTACAGGTCCAGAAACTTGTGTGAGAGCATTAGCATTTCCAAATGCAGCAACAGAAGATGCATGGGAACCACTCAAGAGAACCAGGTCATCCAATGGATTTTGATTACAGTTGCCGCACATACCCCTTATGGCTGATCTGTCTGAAGGCAAAATGCTTTCATCCATGGTCAAATACCACTCAAAGTCATCAGCGTATCTGAACAGCAAGCCTCCATAAGTGATAGAGACATATCTTCCAACCATTGTAAATGTTACACCTGCAAAGAAAGTGATTGAAAATGATGACCTCTGACCTATTTAAGATTAATAAGTCTAATTCTTGTTCTAAATAAACATGATGAGTACCTGGGAAGACCGTGGCAAATCCAAGGCTAAGAGAAACTGAGATCCTCTTTCCATTCATGTAGATGTGGTCATGACCTGTGCAGATGATGGTTGTGGTGTCTGTCAGTCTCAAGCTGTAGGTCTGCAATATGAAACAAGCTATCAAGTAAATGACATAAAATTACAAGTGTGTCATTTATGCAGAAATATTTACTACTGTGATAATACAAGAGAATTTATTAAATTCTGCCAACTTACCTTAACACATGTTGACACAGAGTCGCACATTGTCAAACTGAGAGTCAAAGTGATGATGCCATCACTGTAGAGCAAGTATGTGCATGCACCATCAAATGCAAACATAACTCCATCAAAGGTCTTGTAAAGGTTGCGGGAATATCCAGAACAACATGAGCTGCCTTTGACAACTGAAATAAGAAATAATTGTTTTCATTCAGTATGGGAAGCATATTACCCTAGTTTATGAATGAAAAATGATAAAAAAAGTCATAATTTCTGAGGAGTTGTAAATGTTCTTCAATATCATAAAAAATCCACTTACTGACAACTCCTCGGAGAATTGGATTTGAGGTTTCACAAGGGAAGCACTTGTCTTCACCGGCTTTACCCCATGCAACACCATTCATGCCATCGCAACATTCAGACTTCAAAAGAGATGCAGTTCCCTCTATGTGACGTCCTTGACAGTTGATGCTCATGTAACAGTAACCTTTGCCCTCTCCAGCTAAAATAAATTTTTCATTAAGTTGAAAATAGGTAACTATTTGCATTAGATTCAGAACACGGCCTTACTTGAATTCTCGCAAAGAATTATCTCATCAAATTCAATCACTCTGTTAAATTGATGCAGAGCTCTGCATCTTCTCTTCCTTAGTTTTTTTTTTAATTTTCGCGGGAATGAGTTTTGAAATGTCAGATAACTTGAACTGTTCAGTGCTATTATCAGATTCACTGAAGTGTGATCTTCTTTCACTTATTTGATGTATCTAAGATGATCTAACAAAAATAAACATGTCTATATTTACTAAGTCACGTACCTCATAAATCATAAGTGCAACTCAAACTCTGTGATGGCTTTAGTGATTATCACTACGATGTAATCTGAGTCTTCAGTACTATCTAACTACCTTTAGGGCTGTAATTGATATCAATTTTCATTGATATCAATATCCATATTCAACTTTCTATATTGCAATATCGCTAAATCACACAAGTTTTGTATTATCAGCATTCACAGTTAGAAATGGAACCACTAGTGACAGGAATATAACTTCCAAGTCACTGTGAAACCATTTAACTTTAATGTAATAACTATTGAGCCAATTTGTTAACCAATCAGTTTGCAATTTGGGGTGGGGGCTGTGTAGTCAAGTGCTCATCATGGCACACACGTACAATTATAAAGGATAAACAAAGAAACGAAACATGAATTTTATCAATTTTTCGATATCAATATCTTATTTTTTTTAATAAGCACTACTGAATAGCTGCGTAATGATCACTTCAGGAGCTACTTACGGTCACATAATTCATCACAGGCGAGTCTCTCGTAACCAGGCCTGCATTGGCAGACGTTGCCGTAATCACCAGCAACACACTCCGCATCATTCTCACAGGGTGGGTCACAAACTCCTGAAAACATATTTCAAAATTTTTCTCAGTTCAGATTCACACCAAAAAGAAAAAGGTAAATTGTCAAAACTACAAAATGTCCTTACTGATGTCACAGTTGTCACCGGACCAGCCTGGACAGCAACATGTGACTGTTTTTTTCACCAGCCTTACAAAAAGAAAAAAAAAGAATCATTGTATGAGGACCTCTTTAAAATAGCTAATGTTCACATAGAAAATTTTGAGCAACTAAACAAAGAAGACAAATTTAAGACCATCATGAAATCAAAAGAGCCTGAGTTGTTAAAATCCCTTGGAAAATTTCTTAAATATTGATGCTTAATGAATGGTTGGGTCATCATCCATCGTCGAGCATTAACCATCACCCCTCAAACTAGCAGTTTCTGCACTACAAGCATTTTTATATATTGTGATCTATGTGATTTTACACTCATGTACATAACTGTGCACGATGCCTTGTTATATATACTCCTAATTCAAGTGTTGTACTTAAATTAACATTGTGATAATGAACAGTATTAACTGCAGTAATATATGTATTTAGGGTTACTGTATACATGTGATATATGTCTATATATATATTTTTTTTTTAACAAATGTATGTTATCGAAACTTAATGCTCATATTACCATGCTATTGTTCAGCAACTGGGACCATGGATGTATAGATAATCCATTGATAATGTATACCTTTAACATTTTATACCATGTATATATGGAAATAGTGAGTAGAAGTAGACTTAGTACACTTTTTTATCTGTTATTTTTGACAAATGTATCATGTATGATATTACTGTGTCAATAAAAGCATATATATATATGTATGAGCAGGTGCTAACCGGCAGATGGTTATGCACATATTATATAGAAAATGTAATATTCTTTTGCAAAAAAGATTGAGTCTCATGTAAAAAAATTGTTTTAGTTCAGTTCACAAAACCAAGCAAGAGGGTTTGTTGCCTCATAACAGTGAGAAAGCTAAATGTCAGCAAGAATATCCAATCCTATTTTAATGGTCATGATTACAGATCTTTTGATGCATAATTAAGTTACCAAAATTAACCCAATTTAGAGTGAGACTCAACACAATTTTTTTTTTTCATAGACGGCCAAAGCTCTCCCAGGTGGCCAAAGATACCCCAGTTAGCAGTATCTGGCTTGTTGGTAGAGAAAAGGATTCCAATACTTTCACACTTCTGAGTACAACATTGCATACACATTATAACAATCTAATTATGCTTTATAGAAAGTGGTTAATAGACCACTATGATTTTTGTCCCTAACCTGTAAAAGGTGCAAGTCCTGGAAGAGACTAGGTTGGCCTTGATCTGGTCACTATTCATGCCTTGCATTCCAGACGTGTTCCTGTCTAAGGTGAAGCCATTGACAAGCCGGGAAAATGCATTGCAACATGGTTCACATAGTTCTTCCTTTTCTAGTACTTCATTTGTGCAAAAGCTGAAATGAATGAAGAGTCATTAAATTGGTGGTGCCTTGTAGTTAATGTCTGTGCTGGTGCAGGTCAAAGAGCCATTACAAGTGGTATAAGGGTGTAACATGAGATTGATTCCAACCCCTGTCATCTCATCACGTCTACCTATGGCAGCTAGTCAGTCATATAAGTGGCTTAATTTTAAACCAGTATTACTGAGACAGTATAATGTTCAATTTCTTACAATAAGCATAAATACTGGAGGGTCAGCACAGTGGACTTAGGGCCTATCCCTAGGTTTTCACGTCCAAATAATTCATTAAAGAGAGAACATTTAATTAAATAATGATAAGATTAGAAGTCAGAACCTTTTCACCGACAAGAGATAACAAGGTGAATTATTGACAAATGAGACAGTGAAATCAAATAATATTACGTAAGTTAAATATTATGAAATCTTATAAAAAGTAATTTATTTTTAATTGAATACTTTAACTAATTCAGGAAAGTCAATCTTGTGTGTTACATAAAATATTCTTGTCTTGCCTTACTGCATTGGAGTTATGGAGAATTGAACAGTAAAAAAATTTAAGCTGCAAAAAATGACTCCTAAGTTTGCTTGTATAGTCAAGGTATTTACAGAGCCTCTGTAAGGCATTCATCTGTTGAGCAGGTTTTTTTTACTGACGAATGACCCATGGTTATTAAAGTTTAATACATTTTCTCGGCTAATGCAGATGGGCTAAAATTTTGAGGAGTTAGTTTTCATTAGGTTTTCATTTCATCATCGTATTGCTTGTTGAAAGGCTTGTTCAGATGTGCGTTTGATAAATGATGCGTAACTGTGAGGACAATGATGCTCATCAGCATAGTTGCAGACATGAGATACTTTGCAAATCATACAAGAAGTCACTAATAAACACTTTAAAGAGACGGGGTCCCATTAGAGACCCTTTGGGCACACCAGTTTTGAGGTTAAGTCATCCCTTCTGATGTTTCTTTATTTAACAATCAAAAGTAACATGAATTGTGTGCTAAATAAACTGAATAGAGTATTTTCATTGAGCTGCCCTGAATTCAGCTGGACTTAAGTCTTTCATCTCTTCTTATTCCTCATTTTGCTTTCCAGACATAGTACATCATAACTAACTGATTCTATAAATAAAAAAATTCTCAGGGAAAAAGCAGAAATCAGTTGAATGATAAGATGTCAAATATACATTAAAATGCACCAATAAAATACTGCTGCTAGGATAAACTTTGCTTTAGCCAATCACAATCAAGGGTGGGGAACTTTATCAGCCATAAGAATTGCAATATTGTCATAGCCACCTGGTGGAAATTTAGCGAACCATCTGTGAAAATCCATTATTGATATTAACACCACAGAAGATTCTCAATATGGGCAACAGGTCTTGTGGGCCTGGATAAATAAGGAAACTTAGAGCAGATTTTATTTATTTGCTTAATTCTTTATGTTTTATAGTCTATATATTGTATGAACTATTTTAATCAATTATAATTTTGTTTTATTTTATACACCATAATAAAGTGTGTGAATAAACATTAAAAAAAAGACTAATCTAATAGAATAACAATGTAAATACCAAAATTCTAAAATATGTTTACTTACTTGGCCAAGGTCGGTGTCCAGTAGGTTGTGGTGATCACCACAAGGAAGACCCAGAGTTTGGGCGCCATGGCGCACAAGTTTTTTTTGCTACAGTAGTAGAAGCCCAGGTCAATTTCAGATTTTCTTCAGCTCAAACGAATTAAAGCGATTGGGTAGATATCTCAAACTTGAAGATCGAGATCCGAGACTACCGCAAGTCTGATGAAGCCCTAACCTATCGTCTTTTATACCCCGTTTTCCTTCAATAAGCCAATAGGTTGTCTTGATTGATGAATTAATTTACACGCCAGATGTTGTTGTTTGCAACAAAGGTAATTATTAAACCTGACATCCAAACAGTCGTAAACTGTACACTCCCTATTTGAAGGTTAAGTGGCCAACATTTAGCTTGTCTGTGGGCACAAAGCTGGTTGACAATTTATACACCCTTATATTCTCACTGAATAGTTTTAAATGACAGTATTTACGTAAAATATCTTACGAAATGCAAATGTCAGTATTTACTCTTATTGATTTTACATTCCTCAACAAGGCAATTAGTTGCCCAGCTGCCCACGTATGCCAGGCATGATCTGCAGTATGTTGCACAACAGATGTGTGCCAGCATCCCACAAACACACCATCACACACCCTAACTGGTATTCATAGAGCGATACTGGTACTGAATTTAATTTTGAATAAACTTTATTTCTTTTCTGTGGATTGCCTAGAACATAGGTATATCCAATTTCAGCTCTCCACACATATTAGTACTTTGGAACACTGGATTTGAATTTTAAAGCCAGACAGACGTACAGACACACTCGTCATTGTGAATGTCCTCATGCAGTATTGGGTAAACCTTTGACCACGAATATTGACCAGTAAGTTTGTATCACATTTCTATAACCTCTTTCCAGATTACCTTCTTACAACTACATTGGAATAAGCTGATAAATAAAACACAGCAAAACTGGCTCATATTTTGCCCATTTTGACCATACAAGCAGCTATACTTTTTGAAAAAATCTTGAAACTTTGTGGCTATTCCGAGGTTTGACTCCCATAATATATTATTTAATATCTTTTTGGCTAAAAGAAATATGTCAAAATTTTGCCTGTGAATAAAGTTAGCATTATTTTCAACAAAATTATAAAAACTTTCATGACAACTTTTGAAGAGTAGGAATCTTGAAGTTTTGGTTATGGTTGATATGAATTAGCTCCTAACATGGATGAACTAGAGAAGCATTGGACACTTGGAGACATCAAAGGTTCAGACTGCATTTTGCTACCACCCAAATGGCCAATTAATGATGTTGTGATATGACCCAAGTTTTATACCTCTCCCTCACTGGTTCCACTGGGAAACAAAGGGGAGGGGTGTAAAATATATTCATATTGACCAAAATGCATATATTCACTTTATTCCCAGTATAACCCTGAATATCTGGGATAATATAATTTAATTTTTAAAAAGTTGGGAGCTTCATATTGTATACGTTGACATACTGATATCTATTATTTGAATATGTAATCAATATTCACAGAATAGAAAACCTAGGTATCACAAGCGACTCTGTGACATGCGTGGGGAAATGGGCATTGTTGCAGTTAATAATTAACATAAAAACGCAGGTTATTGCATAGTTTCCCTGAATGTCAATCCTGTTACTGTCCTCCCTGTTCCATAATGGCTGACATAACAGTGACCAACCAATTTAAATATAAAGATGAAACATGATTGTTGTTATGTTACAACAGAAATGTATGAAAATTCGTAATTTTGATAGACTTATGACATCTCAATGAATACTTAGTAAAGAAAAAAATTCAGATAAGATCTTTGGGCTTAGATTGTGGAAATCTCTTGAGTTTTTCAGTTTGGCCATGGCAAGCCTCTTTGCCTGAAAGAGAGAAGGCATTAGGGCAAATATAACAGATGGGCCACCAAAAGCATTAGCAAGGCAGGATGACAAACCTGGTATTGGAAAATTTATGGTTCTGAGGCAATTTGTGACAATGTGAGTAATATCGTGGTCTGTAGGTTCCACTTGTGTGCATCTGTACTTCAGTAATGGACCAATATTTTCTGTGAGGCATTAACTAGAGAGACCGGACATGGATTGTCTAGTTTTTCTTGAAGCCTGAAACGCTAAACATTACATGATTTTGACATGTTATGACCGTATGCATGTTACAAATGGATTAATAATAAATATATATAAAGGGCAATGCTGGCCCTGTTGTAGACTTACGCTTTTAGTCTATTAAGACTTAGATTCAGTTAATTTCACACAAATTTCACAGGTTAGGCAAAACAATTCTGGCAGAGCTTAAATTTCAGCATGGAGTGCAAAGGAGACTCCTCTATGGAAATTGCATTTCTGCTATCGAGGAGCCACCTTTACAACAGTAATTAATAAACATTTCGTAGGATAGTAATGGCAAACACACAAAATCAACCAATCTCAACATTGCAATGCATACAGATAAAAGTGAAGAGTATTAATCCAAGAGGGAGTCTATAACTGTGCAAAACTGTGAAGTTTGTTTGTTAGAAATTGCAGACTGACTTTGTCTGATCACTCTGATCCAATGACACACTTGGGCTTAACTGAAATAGTAAGAATAGTTGCTTTCATGATCATGTTCCCTGTTTGCTGATCAGTTTTAACCAGTAATTTATGCATTGCAATATACAAAATCCATGGTTGGCAGATTTAAATCAAGTGATTTTAATCATTGATTTAAATCAAAGCAAAAAACTCTACAATTTAGATTTTTTTTTTAATTTTTATAAGTTTTTTTATTTTACAAGTTTGTTCGGTTGTAATTTTGATTTATTATTCACAACTCAAAGCATGATTTGACAACTAGATTTTTTAAGTAGATTTTTTTTTTAAACCCAAGCTGCTCAATAAGTCAAAGTTCTGTTCATTATTAGAGCACCGTTTAGAAAGTATACAAAGGAATGCTGGAAAAATGGGTTACAATTGGCTGATGCAAAACAGTACTCAGGCCCTAAATGCATCATTCAAAAAAATCTGATTTCAATTTTTTTTTATTTAAAAAAAGATGACTTTTACCAACCTGTTAAAATCTAATCCAATATTGAGTTGTTTCCTGCCATGTCTTATTACAGAGTTTATCGAAGTTTAGCTTTTTTGTGCAATTTGCACATATTATGAGAAAACCTCCACAAACCCAAAATTATTTGATGTGTTATACTTTTTGCAGTTCAGCATAGGCAAAAGCTTATATGTATTAATTTGTCGTTCTGTCAGTTAAAGCTAATATTATATGTGTCGGTGCTATACTGGGCCAGAAGCTTAGTGAGCTTAAACGACCAGCTGCTAGAGGAAGACGTAATAATGAGTAGGCTTAGGAGTCCACACCATGTCACACACTTATCCCATGGTGATTTTTTTAATACTCAACAGCAAAGAAGATGCTAAGCCATGAAAGTTTGTGGGCTGACTTTGTGGGGCTGACTTTGGCATTACCTGGCTGACTCTGGGCCAGTTGATGACATGTTATCTGGACATATAAGTGCTCTTAAAACGATAAAATGGGAACAAAAACAATTCTGATTGTCCAAGCAAAACAAAGACAATAACAAAGATTTAATGAAGTTAACAAAGTTGTTAATAAAATTGTTCAACACACTGATAATGACATTTTTCACATTTATGGGTTCAAAAGCTGTTGCAACGTTTATGGTGAAAAAAGAACCATCAAATTGAGTTTTTGCCAACAGTTGGGTTGCAGCCTTAGCCAACATCTGACATGAACACGCATTATGATCTCATGTACACGTGCTGTTTCTCCAATAAATAAATAAATAACCAGTGTTTTTTCACAAAGTCAGCATTAGATATATCAAGCCATTAGTTGCACATTGAAGCTGTCTACCGTACTTCACTTCAAGCTTGATTGCAAGGAGCAGAATCTGATGATTGTCACCAGATATTCTTGGTCAGTTTTGCCCGAGCGATCTGCTGTTTACTTATTAAGAATCCTTATTTTTTTTATCGGTTATTGATTGTGGAGGCTTGTTAACCGTCAGAGGACAAACCCTAGGCTGAATTGGTGTGAATCACTATGATGAGTGGGGGCAAAAATCGCCGATAACTCATACGATTTGAATTGTATGTGTATGCCAACTGCTGCAGTATAATCATAAACATAATTTTGTGAATCAATTAACATTGGAAGTATTGCACTTTGACCAATTAAGATGAAAATCAAAGCATTCATGCTAAAGTGAAATTTTTGTTGTGTATCATTCAGTGAGTTTGGGCGGCGCTGTCCCAGAGTTATTGTCTGATGTGAGGAAGTGTTCCAGTATTGCACACTGGTATCGCCAGCTCAGTGAATCAGCCACATCACAAATGGTCATGCTCGGATGCTTTCTTACAGGAAACCTAATTCTGGAGGAAACTTACTTCAGACACACCATTGGCATTGTTTTACTAGTGTATGTTTATTTGACTGGGAAAACTAGCTATATGATCACGAACATAGGGGAGACGAAACATCATTGCCATTTGCATAAATTTACATAGTAATTCCTGCTGGCACATTTTAATAGATAGATAGATGTTGAAAGTGCAGCCCTCTTAGGCAAATTCTTGCCACTATAGAGGGTGGATTGATGAGGTGAGAGGAGGAGTCCACCCATGTTACACATTTACCCCATGGGTGGGATCTTTTACTTGCCTCAGCATAGACACCAAGTACAAGGGACCACAAATGTAACATCTCATCTGAACGACATGCAGCTGGGATGGATTTTGCTCATGAAGTGTGTCTAGAATTGAACCTAGGTCCTTCAGAAGAGCAGGCGCAAGTCTTAAGCCCCCATCTCACATAACCGGTTTTGTCGTAGTGAACCCGTAGTATGGCGTAACGGTTACGCAACGCGCAACCCGCCGAAACCCGGCGATACCCGTCGAGTCACTCCTGGGACTCAGGGCCAAGTTTTAGAGCCGGCACACCCGTGGCAAACTCCCGGGTGTCCAAAAACCGTCATAAACCCGTACAACTCGGCGGATCACCCGTCGAAGTCGGCGGATCACCCGTCAAAGTAGGCGAGTTATCCATCCCTAATTTTAGTCGTAGTAAACCCGACGGCTTGTTGAGGGGTACTAGGGGTAAGTCAACGAGAAGTTGGAGTGACTCGACGGCTTCCATAAGTAACCCGTCGAGTTATATAGCATGAAAATGCCCTAAAGTTTGATTGGACAATCCCTATGACTTTATAAACTTTAAATTTTGAAAAACGCTCTTTCATTTAAATATTTATTATTCTCCTGTTTCCGGATCAGCTTAATGTTTATAATATTTTTTCGTTCAGACCTGCTGTATTTTTCTTTTTTCAGAAGTGTCGTAGTTTTTCTTGTTCAGAAGTGCCGTATGCTACGTTTTGTACGGGTAAGCCGACGGCTAGTAGTTTCAACTCGCCGACTTTCCCGTCATTATATTTTAAAATTAGACCAGGTACACGTCGAGTTACTCATAGAAGCCGTCGAGTTACTCGTAGAAGCCGTCGAGTTACTTGTAGAAGCCATAGAGTTACTCGTAGAACCCATCGAGTCACCCCTGGAAGCCGTCAAGTCTCTGCTGGAATTCATCCACTAATTGGCTGTAATCCGTCAGGTCACCCGTAGAACCCGTTGAGTCACCTGTAGAACCCGTTGAGTCATCCGTAGAACCCTTTTTGCCACCAGAATCTGTCGCCAACCCAGCGAAAAATGCTGTTACATAACCGTTTTGTCATACTACGGCTTCACTATGGCAAAACCAGCTATGTGAGATGGGGGCTTTACCACTGGATCACCCAGCTTCCTTGATATATGTGAACAATCATGTTATTCAAGTGACATCATAAGAGAAGCTGAGAGCTTGTCTACAAGGAAAAAATTTAATTTGTCTTTTTCTTATAAAATTCCCGAATTGGTGTATCATCTTGCCTATGCTTGTCCTAAGATGGAACTAACTAAATACTCTTATTGTTTCAGATATCAAACCTAACTTTTTAACATAATAGCACATACACCAATGCCATGCTAACAATTAGACTAACTAAGTAGGCTTTAAATAAATTTACATTTAAAAGAAGTTCAGTGGTTCATCTAGCCCTGGTCTCCCCTACTAGCCTAATGCACATAAAAATGCACTGGTCCAACTCTCAGTTTCAGACAATAACATAATATTTCTGAGATTGCTTTATTTTCTTGGAAGACCCATTTTTTCTGGACGATTTCTCATATTGGTGTAATTAAAATCATTTTACATTCATATTCTAAGTTCTGTACTACGAAAAAAAAAAAAAGAATACAGTGATTTCTTCACGTGGTTAGTTTTCACAACAGCTGTCTTTATTTTCTATGTAAAACTACAAAATTTTTGCCTAAATCTGAAACAGATGTAGAGCAACATTACTGCGCAAATTCAACAACCTCCTTGTTTCTTACGTAGGTGTGAAATCTGAGATATATGAGTTAATAAAACTTAACAACAAAAGAAAAGCCATCTGTTGATGATATATCATCAATATCAACACAGGATGGCAAGAAAGACTTAACAGCCATGCGTTTAGCTTGTTATACAAATGCTTAATATATGTGAAATCAAATATCATTGTCATAAATTCAATTTATAGTGAGTAGTGTCCTGCAAAGGATTGAAAATTCAAAGTTACTATCATAAATTCAATCATTGCAAATTTACAAACAAGCAAGAAAGTGGTACATAAATGTATCTTTGGTATCACACACGATCATTTACTTATTAAGGGTTTCTTCAGGACTCTTATGTGCTTTGAAATGATGAATCACAGTGTAGTCTATTGGACAGCCCAACATGCGCCATAGTGAACCCGGAAATTTCATGTCCAAGGCATGAATTTCACAGTACCGGGGCCAGGAAGGGTAATTTTGAATTTTACAATTGTGGTCTGGTAATTAAGAAAAAGAAATACGCACAGAAATTCATTTTGTTTTAAGTTTTTCAATCTGTAAATTTTCTGCTTGACACCATATACTATGGTCTCATTTTCCTGAAACACCTGTTCCATTTTCGTCTGCTTTGCCGAAAATTTTGAGGCAAGTTACATGATTGGATCTATATACTTATCATTAGGTCAATTATGCAAAAATATTATAAATTTTAAATATATTGTGGTTATTATTTTAATGAACTAATTTTATCATACCTAAATAGGAAATTTGCGTATTTGATCATGTAAACAATGCATTATGCTACATCATGTGATTCCGTTACATAAACTTTTTTGTTTGATCTTTTCAACATTATTAAGTGGGCCTATGGAATATGTCAGATTAAGTAATCAAATACAAATGTGCAACTAAGTCTGTGAAAAAGCACTAATATGATGTAACGGAATCACTACATTTTGTGATTCCATTACATGCAATGTATTGGTCACTATTAATTATTATTCTTGTTTGTGTTTCATATGTAAAGTAATATAGAATCATTTATGCTCTCCAGATTACTAATATTAGATTTTTACATTTTGATAAAACAGGTTGAGAATGTCAAAAGTCATGAGTATTGCAGAAAGAATGTTAGCTTACCAAGCTCGCATTCGAAGAAATCCAGACTTGCACAATCTATACAAAGAACAAAATGGACATAGATGAGGCAAAGAAAATACTCGCAGGTGGCATCAAAGTAAAATCCGAGATGATCAACATGAACATCATGCATCTGGACATGGGTACTCATCCAGAAATTCACTAAGAAAAGCTGTTGCTAGGTACTATTTCCAAACAATTTCCCTGGTTTGATAAAGTCAGTTGCTTGCCTTATAATATATGATATTGTTTATGCATGGGCATATTTTCTAATTTCAGAGCTAAGCATGCACTTCCAAATAGTCCTTGTAAACAGAATGCAGTTATCAAGAGCTTAATGGAGAAATCAACTTGTCATGAGCCTGATGTCTAGCAAGTCGACAACACGTCCATATGCTCTGTGAGAAGAGACCAAAACTGCTGTAGTAGTTTTCTACAATAGCAGTGACATATCTAGAATAGCTTCTGGGAAAGCTGATGTTTTGTCTATTCATGGAGAAGAAGGGAAGATAGTAAGTCCAGAAGCAGCACAAGGTTATGTCCATCAAAGAGGCCTACTATGTTTTTAAAGAGCACCATCCCAATGCCAAAATATGTTTGTCCAAATTTGCAGAACTAAGGCCAAAACATGTACTATTTGTTTCGGATACACACCATCTGTGGATGTTGGTACCACAGCAATGTCATTCTTCTGCTTGAGACATTGCACAGGAAAGGCCAAGACATCTTCCCTTTTTATTCCAGAAAGGAATTTCTGCCAAAGTTAGTTTGTGACATCAATCAGGAGGTTTGTATGATTGGAGATTGTAAGGCTTGTATGAAAATCTCAAATCCTTCGAGGAAAATTTCCTGGGAAAAGTGGCAGCAGAACAGCTCAGTGATGTCATCACTTGGTATCAGTGGGGAGAGGACAGTAGTGGTTTCTGGTGAAGGTGAAACATGATGGGCCCCTGGAAATGACAAATTGATAAGCTAAAAGGTCAGCTGCCAAGATTTCCATGGCACTGTTTTATCAAAGCCAGTCAGTGCCAGAGTTATGATGAACAAAAGGCTGCCGCTGTGAGTAAAGATGCCACTCCTGCTCTGCTACAAATGGATTTCTCCAAAAACTTCAGTGTCTTGTTTCAAGATAAAATTGCATCACATTGGCGAAGAAGACAAATCAATATCTGTACTGTCATGTGGTACCACCGAGGTAAAATACACCCTAAAATGATTGCTTATGACAACCTTGAGCATGAAAAAAAGCTGTTCTAGCTTATATATACGATACTTGAAAGAAATTTCATCCTACAGTGGCAAAAGTGTACTGATGGTCCTAGCTCGCAGTATAAGAACCGCTTCATCATGTCAAGTTTGCTCATTCTTGCAAGAAGCACCCTACCAATTACCTAGCATTATTTTGCTACCGGTCATGGGAAATCACCAAATGATGCCTTGGGAAGCACAATTAAACGTATTGTGCAATCTCGTCTAATGTCACGGAGGGCAACCGTAACTAATGCAGGTACATTCTGCCAAGTTGCCTGGGAAATAGCAAGTAATATAGGGTTGGCATACATGTCATCTGATGACATAGAAAAGGTGTCTCAAGATCTGAAAATATCAAATATCTGGGGAAAAGTCTAACCTTTTCAAGGCAAAATAAATACACATTGTGTTAAAATCCTTGATGAGCCATCAAAAATTAAGTTGATATTTTATTCTTCAGCGGATATGGCGAAGATTTTGACCTGCCTGAGCTGCCCCCTTTTGATATGAATGAGCCAAATATGGTACCACAACCAGAGCCAGGTCCAAGTACTGCTGATGATGATGTAGCTACTGTACAAGTTAAAGAGGTTCAAACAGGCACAGAAAATGCAGTAGGCTCGCACAGTACTTATGATGCAAATGGTATTCCAGCAGTTGGTGATTTTTCTGGAACCAAGCTAGGTATGGCTGAACCTGAGCCTGGGCCAAGTACTATTTCTAACAAACCAACCAGAAAGACTGTGCATCACAAGAGGAAAGCCAAAAAGCAGACAACGGTCAAGTAAATTAGTGAGAAATAGGTATGTTTGAATGCAATGCCACGTATGGTGACCGCAGTGACCCGAAACTCAAAGAAGACTGGCTCACCTGCACAAAATGCCGGATTGTGTTCCATGAAAGTTGCGCTGAGACATCCACCAGTCATGCGTGAAAAACTTTGATATTGAACATTTCTTTTTTATTGTTTGCACACAATTCTCAAAATATGTCTTTTTTTGTATGTTATACCTTCATTGTTAAACCCTGTAACGAGTCATAGGTCTAATGAAATAGATTTGTTTGGAATATTCGTAAGTCTTTAATATTTCTCAAGTGTGATTCCGTTACAAAACCTTATCATCACAATAGCATATCATCTTCAAAAAAAACCTGGAGTAATATTTTTTAGTACATTGTATTATCTGAGAGGAGACCTGTGTGGTGCTGTTGCATCATCTTTAAGCTCTGGAGAATAATCCTGGAGGACAAATAAATATTGCCTCTTATTATTAAGCCTCTTTCTTGTCTGTGATTCCGTTAAAAACCAGGAATGTGCTCATAGCTGACAGATCATGCATGATCCGCAATAACAACTTTCCAGTGAACTGCAACATCTTAAATAATCTTTGAACTTAGCTAATTCATCTACTTCTTATAATTCAACAGGTAAAGAATTCCAAATCATAGCACCTTGATACATAATAGACCTGAAACCATGTTGAGAGAGAGAGAGAGAAAGAGAGAGTTCTGGCTATTTAGTCATGTATTCTTGAGTAAAGGCTGATCTCACATGGAACATTTCAATATGTAGCCAGAACTCTCTCTCTCTCTCTCTCTCTCTCTCTCTCTCTCTCTCTCTCTCTCTCTCTCTCTCTCTCTCCCTCTCCCTCTCTCTCTCTCTCTCTCTCTCTCTCTCTCTCTCTCCCTCTCTCTCTCTCTCTCTCTCTCTCTCTCTGTCTCTCTGTCTCTCTCTCTCTGTCTCTCTCTGTCTCATTTTGTTGACCGTTGTCTGCTTTTTAGCTAACATTGTGGGGATAATGGGAACACAAGACTGAAAATATTAAACCAAAATGTCCACATCAGCTAAAAAAGTTTCTACCTTTTATCCTCATAAGAATATTGAAGAAAAATGTTGCACTGAGAAATTGCTAACCTTTACATAAGGTCATAGTGTCATGAATTGTTTGCATGGTGGTGAATGGTTTCAATGAAATAGCCTCAAGTTCGAAAGCTGACGAAAATTTCAACTTGAGTGTGCCCCATTTAATTACTTCTTGCTACTTCATTGTTTCTCCTTAATTGGTCATTATGCATTCTTGATATTACGAGGTTATAAATAGTAACATACATTTTTTATTAATGTTTTGCAAAACTTGTGAGGTCCATACTCATGTCATATATATTGGAAAACAGTTGGATCCTCTACAGTTTGCCTATGTCAATAAACAATCAACAAATGATGCCATTATGTACCTGATTCACAGGATCAATGAACATCTTGACAGCATGCAGAGGAAGCCTTCGAATACCACCAGAGCTCTGCTAACAGACTAGAGCTCTGCCTTCAACACTATGCAGTCACAGTTATAATAAGTAAATTAAACAATATGAAAGTTCTCAGCTACCTACAACACTGGATTTTTGATTTTTTTTACCAATAGACAACTGTATGTTTCCACAAGCCTAGAAATATCAAGCATCTTGACTTCAAATACTGAAGTATTGCAGGTCATGGCCCACCTAAGGATGACTCTGGTGATGGCACTGAGGCAGATGTGTTGGAGGCTGCCCAAGGTGCTAGACCAAAGAGGGGTATAGGTTGATCCCCTCAGAAGAACAAAGAGGACGAACTCACTAAAGAACTGTCCAAAGAACTTCAACAAATGAGGAAGGACTTAAATGAAATGTGAAAATGACCGACATTCGACTAGAGGGGGGGGGGGGGGTTGATAAAAACAGCAAAACAAACAAGATATGTTTGAAATAAAATTAAACAGGGGTTTATTCTTCTGTTACCGTTACATGAAAAACCAACAGCTGTAGGCTGAGAGTTTGAAAACTGTTAATATGTGGTATAACATATAAACCCCTAGGAAAAAACATAGGAAAAAAAATACAAAATATGTAATGTGACATAATACGTAATGTGACATAGTAATTATAAACATTGTGGCAACATCTAAATAGCCATATATCAATAGCCAGGTAACATGTCACATGACTCAAAGAGAATATATAAGTATTTATTTAATTTGGATGGAGTAAGGGGTGGTGGTGGGATTTCGTATAATATTATATATTTAATTGACGAACCTGTGATGTTGACTGTACTAAAAGGTTGAGAATTCAATATGGCGAAATGGTCATGTGACCAGAGGTGTTGTGCTTGGGTGTTTGAGTCATGTGACCAGGGTGACAAAGTTTGCTGTTTCCTGACAAATTTTTTTTTATTTCATAAAAATTTGGTTATTTCAGAATTTCAAATGGAAACCACCCAGGTTCTGTTAAGGCTGATAAAAAATTTCCAAAAGGTATAACACATGTCTGTACCTTTATTTTTGTTCCCTCCCAAGACCGATTGCAAGTTAAGTCAATTTGAAAGAATTTTTAGCATTTGCGCAAAGTCGCGGTTGGTCATATTTCCTTTATAATGGAATGTAGGAACTTGGTATGCACATGACTGTATTAAGTGAAAAATAAGCATCAAGTTGAATACCAACATTGGTTTATCTCATCATAAGAATATCATGTTCGCATCATAAATTAGAATTAATAGCATAAAAACATAACTATTAGTAATAGTTATGTTTTTATTCTATTATTTCTATATGTATTATTATGAACACTGTTTCTTTAGTTTGATCTCCTAAGTTATTTGACAGAAGCCAGATAAAACAAACGTCTTCCAGAAATGACATACAGGTTGTCAGTCAGACTTTTTGAAAATTTGCCTGACACCTGGTGTGTAAACGAGGAACTATGATGTCTTGACATAAAAGATATGTGCCTGATGTGTTAGAAACTCCATGTGTGATAGAGCAAACTAACTGTAGATTTACCAAATTATGTTATAGGGAAGCATTTTATTAAAAGTGTGCATGCCTACATCAAGGTCAATTTTATGAAGGAATTTTAGATTGAAGTAAGATTTGGCGTGTTATTTGGATCCATTTGGAATGAACAAATGATGAAGGTGTAACCTGTTGAAGATGGCTTTTCTTGCAGATACAACTGACTGTGATAGTGATTTTGAGTGTGATATCAGAGCTGTGTGAGACAACCCGTAACCTTGTCATAATTCCATGTTTCACCATATTATGAGGTCTGTGACATTTTTTACAAACTTTAACTTGTTTTGTTTTTATCCTTATATGTGTATTATATATGTTTGAATAAAATATTACATACATGTGATTGAATAAAATATATAATCTGAATATTGAGGAACACTACTGCCCAGTGGGAAAAACTGCATGACAATATTAAAGTATCTTACAAAGCGATCTACTTGTTTTCTTCACCCTATCAGTAATAGTTATATCCCGAATAGGAGGGAGTTAACCTGTTGAAGATGGCTTAAGATGAGTTAACTAAACCTTTTTGTTGGTTATGTACCGACGCCAAAGGCGGAGGGATACAATCAACAAATATTTTAGTTAACTCCAGACCATGAGAGATATAACTAACATATACTCCACTAGACATATTCACTAATTTGATTGATTGTTTAATTTGTTTAACAGCTGTTATCAAGCAATTAAAGTTCAATATGCAATAAGGAGTTAACTAACATTATCCTTGATTATTTCTCAATCAGAACAATAGGAAAACTATATCTAGAGGTGGAGGATAACAATAGAAAAACACATCATAACACTCTTTTTGGCAGATACAAGAGAACAAAGATCAAATGCTGGGACTGTTTATTGGGTTTAAGGTTTTTTTCTCCATACAGATATGATATGAATGTGTAAGTATTGACATTTTACTTTGCCTTGCATTAGAAAGCAGGAAATGTTATTTCAATCAAGACAATAAAGTTCGGGTAATTTCAGTCATGCAAGCATTTTTTGCTCGCACTCATAAATCCATTGCAGTTGGTCTGTCAGTTTAGGCATGTCCTTGTGAATTTCCTTGTGAATTTCCCTGTGAATTTCTATTTGAATGGCCTTGTGAATTTCCTTGTGAATATCCTTCATCACTGTCTTCAGCCTCTGTAATTAAAGCAAGACAATAGAGTCATGTTGCAGTCCCTAAATTTTAACTTAGATCAAACATATCACCATTCACAAACAGGCCTAATATATTCTCGGTCCTTGACATGACATTCTGACTTCATATTTAGCATGCTTGTAAATTGATCACATAGTACAATTCTAATGTGCATCCAATACTTATGTGGACATGAATTGTGAGACTTGTGATGTCCGTTATACACTGTAGAGGTAGAGGGAGCCTGTGCTTCATGGCATCATAATTGTAAATAACTTATAGTGTACTAATTAAATGTTTTACACTTTAGATCATAGTGCCTAAAAAATGTAATCTACTGCATATCCAGTGTTTTCTGGGACATCAATGGATGCAATTCTTAATTTAAAATCAATTGCAACAACTCACACTTTGCAAAATGAGGGGTCATATGTTTTGTTACCTTTAAAATTTTATCTACCCACAATCTGCATATGGGATGGTCCCCTCATCTCCATCAAAATGTTAAAATACAACTTGGAGTAATTCAAGAAGAGAAGATATACTGACCACACTTGGATTCCTCACAGCGGCAGTCTGTGTAGCTGATCACCTGGGCGGTCACTGATCGGCCAGAGCAGTTGAAGTTCACATCAATGAGTTGTATTCCGGTTCCTCTGCAGCAAGAGCATGATGTTTGTCTGGGATATACAATATCTCCCATTTTGATAGCTCCATACTAAAATGAAATATATTCTTAATATTTATGACTGATAAATATGCGAAAGATAAAATAGGCAACATAAGAGATCCTTTAAAAGAAGCTTTTTGAACTGAGGTCATTGAAAAGAGGGTTAAAACTTCAATAAGGTGAGAAAAATAGCATAACATTTCAGAGCCAGAAAGAGTTCCATTACAGACATTGTTCTGCACAGGAGCAACACTTCGGCACTGACAGAATCTATCATGTAAGTGATATATTCTGTGACAGAACGTTTGGAACATGCTTCAACAAAGTCTGCAAAATATAATTCAATACCTTTACTGAATGTTATTCTAATGAAAACCCACACCCCAGAAACTTCCAAGTGCATTCACATTCATGGGTAATTTATTAATGCTCTGATAATTAATCTTGATGATGTCATTTAACCAATTAGTAAGACTTTTATCTTTACAGCTTAAAAGCACTTGAGCTATCTATGGATAAACAAACAATTACTAATTACCTTCTTCACAAGCACAGCAGTTGTCATCACTTTAAACTTGATGGAATCCTTGTGGGCATTGACACTCAGCACGAAAGTTCTTGCTGACAATCTTTCCATGGACACATTCATTGTAGATGCAGCAGTCACTTTCATCATACCAGGAGGATGGTGTGATCGAGAAATATTACAAGATTTATGAGTTTATCATACATAGATTGCTTATAACAACTACAACAATCACTATTTAGCAAGTACTACTCACAGATCCGTTGGAGAATCTGCACTTGAAGCACTCTTCGACCTGAACACATTCTCCATTCAACCTGTGGAAGCCAGGAGCACAGGCGCAACAGTCTTGGACTATTCTTGTAGGACAGTCATTGACATCAGTGCTGAAGCACTCACAAGTAGGTTCACAGTATGGTTCAGTGTAATATTTCTCGTTTGGACCACATGCTGCGTAAGGAGGAAATAAAAGATTAACATTGTGGAAACATTGGGTATCACAATGACTGATATTACTTCACATGCTGCAGTGATATCATAACTAATAACAGCCTGATGATGGCTTGGTTATTTATGGTTATCAATGGAAGGCCACATACCTAGTTCACATGGCTGTGTGTTGCAGCATTCAATCTCATAATCATCACCAGAACACGCTGCTCCACCACACTTGGGTTCAGGGTCATCACAAGATCTTGTTCTGGATCTGTGACCTCCATCACAAGTCTGGTCACATTCACTCCATTGACCCCAGGCTGACCATCCACCATCCACTGTATTAACAAAATACAATATTATATAAGTTATGAAACAGAGACCAGGTGCTGTATTTATGCTGTTTGCGCACTGAAAACAAACTGTGTGTGCATTGCTTTGTAATCATTTTCATAACAAGCCAATGAACTTGAAATGAACTACAAGTTGAAATGATATTGCACTTTACCTGGATTCCTTGGAATGCAATTGACATTGTTGTGCGACCAGCAAACACTGAAAGCAAATACAAACACTTAATAATAATAATTCACTGAAACCTTGGTCCATTGAAGGCAAGGGTACTCCATCATAAATACCGCAGGTTCTTACCAAGTCTCACATTCGGTTTCATTGATAGTTGTGTATTGTGGATAAGACACACTCCTGCCATCTACAATTAGGGAGCATGTTGGGCAACAATTTCTGTTGCAAGGTCTGGTCTCCACAAATGGTCCGGCACATTCTCTACCATTACCTGATTGAGGAGTTTTCCCATTATTTCATTGACAAAATTGATAACATCATGCTTGATATTGAGAGAACTATTGAAAATGAGCAGATTAATGACATACATGAGTATGAAACTAAAAATGTTATGTCTGACAAACTCTGTGATTTCAGACCACTCTCAAATGATGAAGTGCTGAAATTGATTACTAAATCAAAGACTAAGTCTTCCATCTTGGATCCAATCCCAACATCCTTGTTGAAACAATGCACTGATGTGTTAATAAATCCCATTTCAGATATTGTAAACTGCTCATTGAGGGATGGAGAGTTTCCTGACTGCTGGAAATGCCCTGTTGTCACTCCACTCCTGAAGAAACCTGGGCTGGAACCGATACTTGTAACTCAACGTATAAGATGAGACATAGCACAGAGACCTTACTTGTTAAAATACACTCCGATATTATGAACAACATGGATCAGCAAAAAGTTACGTTGCTGATACTCCTTGACCTGTCGGCCGCATTCGACACGGTCAACTTGGACATCCTCACAAGCATCTTTAGAAATAGATTCAACATTGGCGGAAATGTACTGAACTGGTTTAGAACATACTTAAGTGACAGAAGCCAACGGATTAGAATAAATGATGCTATCTCTGAGGCACATAGGATTAAATTTGGTGTCCCTCAGGGAAGCTGTGCTGGCCCGGTTATATTTCTTGGATATCTTAGCTCTCTTTATGACATCATCGAAAAACATTTGCCCAATGTGAAGGTTGGTGGCTATGCGGACGATCATCAGCTTTATCTGGCCTACAGCCCTGGAAATGATGCGATTGAAGAAGATATGATCAGACAACTGGAAAATTGCATTGCGGATGTGCGGTTGTGGATGCTGAGACATCGTCTTAAGATCAACGATACGAAGACCAAATTTATGTTACTTGGTACATGCCAACAACTTTTGAAAGTGAACTCTGGTAGTATCAAAGTGGGTCAATCCAACATTGAACCTACATCAGTAGTCCGGAACCTTGGTGTTCTGTTTGACCCTCAAATGACTATGATTGACCATGTCAACAGCATATGTAGGAGAGGTTTTGCTCAACTGAAGAAGATTAGACAGATAAGAAAGTACCGCGATCAACAAGCAACTGAAAGCATAGTCCACTCGTTTGTTACCAGTAACATAGACTGTTGCAATGCTCTGCTTTATGGGGCCCCAAGTTTGTCATTCAGAAACTACAGAGGCTGCAAAATGCGGCATATAGAGTTATCTGTAATGTCCGAAAGTACGATCGTATCATCCCAGTGATGAAACACCTTCACTGGCTGCCCGACGTCTACCACATTGATTTCAAGATCGCCTTACTGACATTCAAGTGTGTGCATAATCTGGCTCCGGATTATCTGAGGAAACTTGTCGTGCCTTATGCACCTTCAAGATCTCTGAGATCAAGTAGCAAGCTTTATTTAAAGATACCCAGAGGCAAGACCAAGACTCTGGGCCCCAGGTCCTTCACTATCTCCAGCCCAACTGTCTGGAATGGGTTGCCTGATGAGTTGAGGCAAATTACCAGCCTGGAGATTCTCAAACTTCAAAATAGCATATGAAAACTCCTAAATTTCTCGATTTAAATTGACTTTCAATTTCGCTTGAACTTTCACAATTTTCGTTCCCTGTAAAGTGCTGCAGAGTGTTTGCAACATCAGTGGCACTCTAAATAATTAAAATAATAATAATAATAATAATAATCTTGGTGGATTATTACCACTCCTGTTATAAATAAAACCACTGTTGATGCAGTTTAGGTTCTATATATTAGGTTCTAATATGAGCAATGCAAATTTGTCTAATGTTTAAACTTATCACACCTGCTCATTGTCTGGACCCCACCTCCACAGGTCAGTCCTTTTAGTATAACCACAATCACAATTGCAGTTTGGTCTTGTTCGGCAGACAATATCACAATTTTCACAGGTACTGAAAAGACGTAAAATAACTTCATCACATTTTTGTGAAGAATCATGCACTGGCAAGAGAAAATATCTAGAAAAACAAACTTCACCAATAATAGCATCCATCATTTTTAACTATGGCACCCTTTGGATATTCTTGTCCATGGTAATAACAAGGACAGTCGCAAGGTTCCACAGTTTCCACGGTCATCCATTACCGTTCCAACAGGACACCTACAAGGCATAAAGATGCTTATAAAAGATGCTCCAAATTTTGAGGAAATTATTTTTCAGGTAATGTCCCAGATGCAAACAAACCTGCAGATATGGTCACAGTCATCAACTTCGATGCACTCTGTTTGGTTCCTGAGATCTTTGCATGTCCTTGGACAAACAAGTGGACCAAGAACATAAGGAGCTTGACATTCATTGCAATCCTCTGTGTTGCAGTTTTCAGATTCAACATCAGGTCCCACACAGTCCTCTCCACCACATGATGGTGCTGGGTTTGTGCAAGTTCTGTATCTGTAAGTGGTACCACCTCCACATGACTGACTGCATGCTGACCAAGATCCCCACTGTGTCCAGCCTCCATCAACTGAAAGAATGAATGCGTATTTGATTTTAATATACTTCCGTAAACAAACATCAGTAATTACTCACCAGAGCATGCCTGAGTGTTGCAAGCTTTAACCTCATGTAGACATCCAGGGCAGTATACACCAGGTGAAGCAGGAGTGAAATTATCTCTAGATCTCATTCTCAAACCTGAGCCACAACTTTCGGAGCAAGTAGACCATGATCCCCATCCAACCAACATGCAGACTGTAATTAAGAGTAATACAAATTAGATATCAAACAACAAGAACTGGCATTTAGAACTTTCCAGTTTTTTTACATTATTGCCCACAAAAGCAAGGCTCAATGACTTCAATATCAAAGTTTCCATTTTCCATGCAAGTCCTGCAAGAGATATAATATTCATGCACTGTAATTTGAGAATTTCTGGAAGTTATTTCAGTTGGCAGCATGCTAATTAGTATATCAAGGCCAGCAAGAAAAGGATTTGGAACAGATAGATACTAGAACAGAACATTTTGTCCACTGCAACATTAAGGACTACTCACAACATGACACATGGACTGTGGACAGTTTGACCATATGCAATCCTTTGACCACTTTCAACAGATTCATCATTGCCAGTGAAGCCATTGGATGCCATCTTTTTCTATCCAAAGACGAGGTGAATCAGCTCGATAAGGAACATCAAACTGGTCTTCATACACACCCATATCATAGAAGCAGCAAACTGCAATAAAAATAATTGATGCTTTGGATACTTGATGATATATCACCCCGATATTAATAAGAATTAAATTTGCTAGTCCTGAAATCTATGTTACACATGTTTTCTGTGCCTATGTGGAGATATTAAGTATCAACTTTTTGGAAATATCTTATGCATAACTGCGAAATTTGATACCAACTTTGAGGTGCAGTTGTAGTTTCTCCTGTTGATTCTGTACCACATGAAGTTTGAGTAGTTCTTGTTGCAAGTGGTTCTTGTTGTTGGTGTGGTTCTTGTGGTGCGAGTGGGTCTTGTTGTTGGTGTGGTTCTTGTGGTGTGAGCGGTTCTTGTTGTTGGTGTGGTGAATGTTGTCATTGCTGTACGGGTTGTCTCTGTTGTTGCAGTAGTTGGAGTAGCTATCTCCTCTGCAGTTAAAAATTATATGAGTCATAGAATTGAGATAGGGGTTGACTGGCCAACAATGATATCCATCTTATTGATATGAACATTGTCCTATCTCGTAATATTGCACTATTCCGTAACATGTTATTGTTATTCTGTTTTCTGCTTTTTGTTATCAATAGATATTGTCAGTCAATGAATGTATCTTATCTGGGTATGGGGTGGCACAGTGCTCTCCAGAGGGCTGGGATAATTTGTATATTGTACTTTTGTAATGTTTGCCACCTTAAGCAATAAAATATCACTATCAATTTATCAAGATGGCATTACGACATGATACATTAATCTCTTTATGTTGTCTTCTCTTGCTTTGATGACATACCTGGAACACACTCAATGATGTACAAGTCCTTTATCTTAATAGTCTGGCTGCTTGGAGCTTGAATGTAGATGAAAATATTCTGTACGTCAAAGTTACTACTGTATTCAGGGATAACGAATGAAAATTCTTCAAAGGCAGATGTGACGGTTGCCTGAATCTGTAAAAAATTAACAACAATTGCACATAGTGACAACAAATAAACATGACTGCAATGCAGTTGGCCAAAATCTTACAACGCCAGTAAAATACTTCTTTATAACAATACCTGAGTTGGCGATGAAGGATTGCCATTGGACACATAAGAGAATACAATTGAAGTGGCTCCATAGACGTTTAGACTAACTCCAGCTCATATCAATGAGATTAAATTTTGGGCATTATGGAAGCTAGTACCGTTTCTATTACGGCCGTAGGTGTCAAAACCTGCCAAATGAATAGGCCATTTTATGTGTTTGGGCTTTTGTAGCTTTATTGCAGAGCTAAGACCTAAATTGGTTAGGATTCCCATCAGGGTAAAAGTGTTTCCATATCACTTAATGGACAAATAGGCTTTGATTATGTCAAGTGTATGAATCAGGTATATACAAAATTAGTATGAAACTAGATACTATTATGTACCTGGATATAAATATGTGTTAATTATTCTATCATGTCATGATAAGGAAGAATGTCAACCTATAATTTCATCAAAATAATTGATTTTGTGTGGGTTAATTATTTTTCTAAACATCATTTTCATAAATTTAAATGATCCAACCATGGGGTCAAATCCCAATCTATTGTTTAGTGTTATGCCTTAGTCTACTAATTGGACTGTTTTAATTGTATTGCTTGCATTGGGGTAATTCTTCATTTAATATTCGCAATGTGGGTCTGTCAAGGCAGCTTAATAGCTCAAAGGTCAAAGGCAGATGGTGCCCATGCAGTTGTGTATTGTTTAATGTTTAATTGCATAAACCATTCACACCTCATTTCATTCATGGGTCAAATTAGAATTACTTCACACCTTTGCAGAGATAATACCTAAGCATTTATCCAGTAATTGTCTTAAGATTTACATATTACAAATTTATCCCTTAAATTTAGGTCACTAAAGGTTTGCATTTATCTTTTCAAAGTGATTTGATAGAATAATAAATATTACGGATAAACATTAAATAAAATATTCATAATTTTAACAAGCCAAATCTGATTGACAATAAATACATCACACATTTTAGATAACTACTTTATAAATACAAAATTATTTCAAATCTTAAGTAGGAGTTTATTAAAATTAGTTATGTCACATTGATTGTTCTAATTTTGGGAGAACTTCTCACTGTAACCATGTCAAATCGGTTGAACAAAGATGTGTTCCAGCACCTGAGCAATGAAATTGTCATCAACATAATCAAGAAATGCTGTTTATTATCCTGCATCATCATCATACAAATCATCTTTACAGACAATGAAATTGTTCATCATCACCAGTATGATAGAGCCTACAAGAAGAATAAGACTGGGCCAAGAAGATCCACCTGACTGACATCCAAAGAGGACCTGATTTATTCACATGAAAGGGTAGTGGACCAAACCAATGACCACCCTACTCCAATATAAGCACAAAGACTCTTGTATCATGTTGAGTTCAAATGAGCCAGCTTGTAACAACAAGGACTCTAATTTACTGGACTCTAAATTGTTCCATCTTTATGAACTCACAACAATTCATGGACTCTGATTTATACATTACAATATGATCCATACGCAATACGAAATTATTTTGTTTCATCATAGATAACAATCTATAATGCCCAATCAATAATTTCTATTAAATAAGGGGCATGTCATGTATTAATTGTTCAATTTTATAGATCATGTTTCACAGTTACTTGTATGTCAATTTAGCCCTTCTTTGTTTGGTATATATTCCATTGTCTAGCCAGTGCACCTCAATCATTTGCATAATTAATGAGGGTACAACTGGCCCCCACAATCATTTGTTGAATTGACTGTATATAGCAAGGTCAGACTGGACAAGCTGGCTCAGTCAGTGTGGGTGTTTCCAGCACAATACACACCTCTCTCAACCTGTATCCCTGGACTTGACTCCATTCTGTTTTCCATATATTACACTATGTTGTCAGATATTTAAAAAACTTTTTTTTTCTGGAGTAAAAAGAGTGAGAATCGAACTAGGGTTAGATACACAATAAAGCCGCAGTTCCATTTATAGTTTCTGTTATTAGCTGGCCTGTAATCAATGGTGGAGACAGATAATCTTCTATTTATAGTTTTTCTAAGAGTGTATACCACACCACCTAGCGTGAGATGACGAGGTGAGTTCATAGTGAGCTAACTGTGATGTTTAGTGATCTCATCCTGTGAGCTTTGAGTGAGGTCACTGTGAGTGTAAAATTAGCTCACGTCTTCACTGGGATATGTTTTCCTATAGCTAGTCTATGATGACTCATATGGTAGTTATGACTCATCTGTGGGCAATTGAAAGGTCAATTACTGTGTTGGTATCTCCAACATTTTGTCACTGGGTGTCACTTTGTCACTTTAATTTGACAGCCAGTGTACTTTTTGTGTGTTTCACAAATTTTCAAATTCACAGTATTTCAAACTGCATTGTTAAATGGTTTCCTGTTAGGCCATTCAAATCATTCAGCAGCCAGCACTTTTAGAAGCAAAATCTGCGTAGCTGTGCTTTTCCTTGAAAATGTGTGCATCTACATAAATGTAAGTTCTTTATTATATCTTTATTTATGAATTGCAGTGATATGGCTTTTGTTTTAGCTTTATTCAAATTCATATATATCAGCTCACAATTATGTATTCATTAGATTTTCAATGTAGTAATTACTGCATTTCATGTGTGTATACTGAAGCCTTTCTGCAACATATCTGAAGTTGTGAGAGCAGTATCTGGGAACCTAGGCTATCTAGACTATCTACTGAATAAAGTGATGAAATGTAGCTGAAGAGTCTGTCTGTCTTGAGTACCATCTCTGTGCTGAACCAAAATACCAGTATAGTTCCAATCTTCACCATCATCCTCATCTTCACTGCCTGGATGTTTTGACCTACACTGCTATGGCTCCACCAATGAACGGCGATACTAAAGCAAAACTTCCTGAAGATGGTAATCAACCTGAAGACCATCAACTGAAAGCAAATTGACAACCTGAGGATGAAAACTTGGGAAAAATTGATGGCTTAAAAGCATTAAGAACAAAACATAAATTTAAAGTCACAAATACTGCCAAGAGACTCTGCAATGCTATAAATGCTAACATTAACTGTTCTGCAGTTTTTTCTGAATTAGAACATGCTGTGTCAGAATTCAATTAAATTCATGATGAGTACTGTTACCTAATAGAGTGTTTTGATTTGGACACATACAAAGTGGTTAATGGTCTTGATCTTGCTGCGTATCAGAATGCTGTTGATGAAACATATCAACAAGCAATGGCTAAGTTTATAGCTTACTCAAATGAATTTGAGTCGCAAAAGATTAAACAACATATGACTGTCCAAACAAAGAGACTTGAAGGTGGTTGTTATAACTTGCAAACTTTGTTGAGTAATGCGGTTACAAGGTTGAAATGGAATGCATGACTGATGACTGTAACCATGTCAAATCGGTTGAACAAAGATGTGTTCCAGCACCTGAGCAATGAAATTGTCATCAACATAATCAAGAAATGCTGTTTATTATCCTGCATCATCATCATACAAATCATCTTTACAGATAATGAAATTGTTCATCATCACCAGTATGATAGAGCCTACAAGAAGAATAAGACTGGGCCAAGAAGATCCACCTGACTGACATCCAAAGAGGACCTGATTTATTCACATGAAAGGGTAGTGGACCAAACCAATGACCACCCTACTCCAATATAAGCACAAAGACTCTTGTACCATGTTGAGTTCAAATGAGCCAGCTTGTAACAACAAGGACTTTCATTTACTGGACTCTAAATTGTTCCATCTTTATGAACTCACAACAATTCATGGACTCTGATTTATACATTACAATATGATCCATACGCAATACGAAATTATTTTGTTTCATCATAGATAACAATCTATAATGCCCAATCAATAATTTCTATTAAATAAGGGGCATGTCATGTATTAATTGTTCAATTTTATAGATCATGTTTCACAGTTACTTGTATGTCAATTTAGCCCTTCTTTGTTTGGTATATATTCCATTGTCTAGCCAGTGCACCTCAATCATTTGCATAATTAATGAGGGTACAACTGGCCCCCACAATCATTTGTTGAATTGACTGTATATAGCAAGGTCAGACTGGACAAGCTGGCTCAGTCAGTGTGGGTGTTTCCAGCACAATACACACCTCTCTCAACCTGTATCCCTGGACTTGACTCCATTCTGTTTTCCATATATTACACTATGTTGTCAGATATTTAAAAAACTTTTTTTTTTTCTGGAGTAAAAAGAGTGAGAATCGAACTAGGGTTAGATACACAATAAAGCCGCAGTTCCATTTATAGTTTCTGTTATTAGCTGGCCTGTAATCAATGGTGGAGACAGATAATCTTCTATTTATAGTTTTTCTAAGAGTGTATACCACACCACCTAGCGTGAGATGACGAGGTGAGTTCATAGTGAGCTAACTGTGATGTTTAGTGATCTCATCCTGTGAGCTTTGAGTGAGGTCACTGTGAGTGTAAAATTAGCTCACGTCTTCACTGGGATATGTTTTCCTATAGCTAGTCTATGATGACTCATATGGTAGTTATGACTCATCTGTGGGCAATTGAAAGGTCAATTACTGTGTTGGTATCTCCAACATTTTGTCACTGGGTGTCACTTTGTCACTTTAATTTGACAGCCAGTGTACTTTTTGTGTGTTTCACAAATTTTCAAATTCACAGTATTTCAAACTGCATTGTTAAATGGTTTCCTGTTAGGCCATTCAAATCATTCAGCAGCCAGCACTTTTAGAAGCAAAATCTGCGTAGCTGTGCTTTTCCTTGAAAATGTGTGCATCTACATAAATGTAAGTTCTTTATTATATCTTTATTTATGAATTGCAGTGATATGGCTCTTGTTTTAGCTTTATTCAAATTCATATATATCAGCTCACAATTATGTATTCATTAGATTTTCAATGTAGTAATTACTGCATTTCATGTTTGTATACTGAAGCCTTTCTGCAACATATCTGAAGTTGTGAGAGCAGTATCTGGGAACCTAGGCTATCTAGACTATCTACTGAATAAAGTGATGAAATGTAGCTGAAGAGTCTGTCTGTCTTGAGTACCATCTCTGTGCTGAACCAAAATACCAGTATAGTTCCAATCTTCACCATCATCCTCATCTTCACTGCCTGGATGTTTTGACCTACACTGCTATGGCTCCACCAATGAACGGCGATACTAAAGCAAAACTTCCTGAAGATGGTAATCAACCTGAAGACCATCAACTGAAAGCAAATTGACAACCTGAGGATGAAAACTTGGGAAAAATTGATGGCTTAAAAGCATTAAGAACAAAACATAAATTTAAAGTCACAAATACTGCCAAGAGACTCTGCAATGCTATAAATGCCAACATTAACTGTTCTGCAGTTTTTTCTGAATTAGAACATGCTGTGTCAGAATTCAATTAAATTCATGATGAGTACTGTTACCTAATAGAGTGTTTTGATTTGGACACATACAAAGTGGTTAATGGTCTTGATCTTGCTGCGTATCAGAATGCTGTTGATGAAACATATCAACAAGCAATGGCTAAGTTTACAGCTTACTCAAATGAATTTGAGTTGCAAAAGATTAAACAACATATGACTGTCCAAACAAAGAGACTTGAAGGTGGTTGTTATAACTTGCAAACTTTGTTGAGTAATGCGGTTACAAGGTTGAAATGGAATGCATGACTGATGAATTACTGTAACTTATGTCTCAACTTAGTATAATGAAGCTGTGGGTGAGATAGAGCTTAGACAGCAAGTGTTTGAGGTGTGGTGGGGAACATGAAATGAAGAAGTGTGAGTTCAACAAGAAGATCTGCTATGTATGCCAAGGGGACCATGAACGCAGTAAATGTCCAAGAAATGATGGGTATCGCTCAAATGATGAAGTGATTTGTTTTCTTACGGAGAAATCCCCTCTGAGTAACTTCAATATTCAATTCCCAATCACAATTAGACAGAAAGCATACTCTTGCAACGAACAGTACATTCAGAGTCAGAAAGCAAAGCTCTTTCATGACCACAAAGCATTTGTTGATATCCAGAATGCTAAAGATGCAAGAGAGATGAAACAGAGAGGTAAACACATTCGAAACTACAATGATGCAGTGTGGAAAGAAAGTGCCCCTCAAGTCATTCATGAATGTGTCCAAGCCAAAGTGCATCAAGTGAAAGAGTATTTGCTTAGCACTGGTGACAAAGGTATAGGTGAAGGAAGCCCTGATCCCTTCTTTGGGGTTGGCCTGCATATCTCTGACCCAAGGGTGTTACTCACCAAAGAGTGGACGGGCTCTAACATTATGGGAAAAGCGCTGGTTGAAGTTCGAAGTGAGCTGAAGCTTGTAACTCAGCTCCTGGAAAATGATCCTTTTCTATCTGCGGATGAAACGTCTGTTACATCAGGATACGATGATCGAATTGTGGTTATCATAGTCAGGGATTCCAATGTCAAAGGGATGCGATCCACGTTTGCTCAATCTAACTCCCATGTCGAGACCATTTGTCGGTCAGGTGCCACTCTAATGGATACGGAAGATATGCTGAATGACTGTAACATCCCAAAAGATGCAGTGAAGGCTGTACTTGTACATTTGGGAACATGCAGTAGGTCATCTGAGTCGGACAGTTTAATAGATTCTGGTGCTATGGTATACAATGAGTACATTGAAGCTGTTACTGCATGCGGTAATAAGTACCCCTTTGCAGAACTGTTGCTTTCCAGTGTGCCTCCACGTCTGCCATCAAGTGCTGAAGACACTCATGTGTTGCAAATCAATGAAGAAGTGAAAAATCTAAACAGACTCTTGAAAGAACTTTCAGACAATGAATGTAACATCTGGTTTGTGAATAATGATGAAGTGTTGTTGGACAATGGAAAAATCTGTGAAACTATGTACAACACTTCAGACAAAACGGGCGTACATTTCAATGAAAATGGCCAAAACACAGTGGCAAATGTATTTCTGGAAGCAATGAGAAATTGTTTTGAAGTACAAGAATAAGAATAATTGTGAAATGACCATTAACCAGCCCTGTAATGTGTAATAAACGGTCTGTTGTATCTTGTAATGTGAATGGAATTAATTGTAACAAAAAGAGAAGGGCAGTGTTTGAGTGGTTAAAAAAAGCAAACCATGACATAACCTTTTTACAAGAGACACATTGTAATACAGAGAGTCAAGAACAGCAATGGGGGAAATAATGGTCAGGAAAAAACTTGTGGAGTAGGGGAACAAACAGAAGTAGAGGGGTAGCAGTATTGTTTAAGAAAAATAGTGATCTTGATGTACAAAATGTGTCTCTTGATCCAGAGGGTAGATATATTGTGTTTGATTGCTTTGTCAATGAAATGAGATATCATTTTGTGAATGTATATGCACCAAACAATGAGTGTGATCGTATCTCATTTTTCAATAAGTTGTCAGACCTTGTTGAAATTGAATGTGAAAATCTGATAGCAGGTGATTTCAACTGCGCTATGAACAGTCATTTAGACAGGAAAAATTGTGTTAGTAGCAGTATTAGTGATAAAGGATTCTTGGAACTGAAGCAGGTTATGAACCGATTTGATTTAGAAGATGTGTGGCGCAGGCGTAATCCCACAAAAAAGAATTATTCTTGGCACAGACAAAACAAAGCGTCACGGATAGATTATTGGCTAATTTCTAAATCACTAGATAATCAGGTTGATGTTATTGATTACGAGATATGTCCATTTTCTGATCATAACTGTGTCAAAATGCAATTTAGAACAATAGAAACCAAACAAGGCAAAGGCATTTGGAAAATGAATGTAAACACTATAAAAACAGAGTTGTTTCAAAAATGCTTTAGAAACTGGTGGGTGGTATGGAGGCAAAAAAAGTCAGAATATGACCTTAATAGATGGTGGGATATTGGAAAAAAGAAAATAAAGGATTTAGCAATTTTAATTTCCCAGAACCAAGCAAAGAATATAATAAAAGAGTAACTTATCTAGAAAGGAAATATTCTAGTTTAGCTCTCCATCCTGAAATAGGCCAACATTATTTTGAGTTAACAGGAATTAAAAGAGAACTTGCAGACATCTATGAGAAGAGAGCTGAGGGTGCCAAAATAAGGTCTAGGATAAAATGGTTTGAAGAGGGTGAAAGATCTACCCGTTATTTCCATAATCTAGAGAAAAGAAATGGCAAAGATAAGGCTTGGCAAGAGATTTTAGATGAAAAACAAGATGTTATTACAGGCACCAATGAGATAATGAATGAGCAGGTAAAATTTTATCAAAATTTATATAATTCTGTCGATGAATTAGCGAAAGCACTGAAAATGATGAAAAATAATCGAAGCCCAGGAATAGATGGTATCATCATAGAGTTTTATAAATATTTTTGGGACGATATAAAAAATGACTTTCTGGAAGTTCTTATAAACAGTTTTTTCCCAACAAAGACTGCCATATACACAATATGGAGCTGCTATAAGGCTATTATTCAAGAAGGGCGAGAGGAATGATTTAAAAAACTGGAGGCCAATTTCTTTGCTAAATACTGATTTAAAGATCCTGTCTAAATTATTAGCTAACAGATATAAAACAATTTTGCCAGAAATAATTCATACTGACCAGACAGGGTGTATTGAAGGGAGGTTTATTGGGCAAAATATCCGCCTTGTACAAGATATTACTGACCGATCAGAAAGTGATGAAGTTATCCTTTTATTAGACCAGGAAAAGGCATTTGACAGAGTAGAGTGGGACTGGCTATTTCGGGTTTTAGAAAGATTCTGTTTCAGCAATATATTTATCTCATGGTTAAAAATCATGTACAAAAATATGAAAAGCGGCATTCTTACTAATGGATATATGTCAAAATATTTTAACAAAACAAGAGGAATCAGACAAGGAGATGCCGCATCAGGATCGTGTCTAAATACGAAAAAAACTGAAGGATTAATTATGAGGGAAGATTTGATAAACCAGGAATATTTAGATATCAAACTCTCAGTGGGTCCAGTAAAAATGCTGGGTATTCCGATAGGAAAAAGAAATGATATCAATGAATTTTGGGAGATCATAATAAAAAAACTTGAAAAAAAGTATAATATATGGAGAAATAGAAATCTTTCACTGATGGGCAAGGTTCATATAATAAAATCGCTTGGAATGTCAACCATTATGTATGCAAGTAATATGTTAGACATGAGTGAGAAGTATATCAGTAAACTAACTAATTTGAATTATCAGTTTTTGTGGGGTGGAAAAAGGAAATTAATGAAAAAAGACATCTGTTGTTTACCGAGGTCACAAGGTGGCTTGAATATGATAGATTTAGATCTGGCTATTAAAGTACAGAGAATCAAATGGGTATTAAGAATCTTGCAAACTCCAAGAAATGGATTATGGAAACAAGAAGCCATTCAAAATATAAAAGGTTTAGATAGTAGATTTGGTATTGAATTTTTTGCCTTAAAAGTAAATGACTCATCATGCTTACTAAATAAAGTAAAAATCACATCATGTTATAAGAAAATTATTTTAGATTTTCAAGAAATGAGGAGAAAAGCAGAAGTCGATGATCATAGGCAAATTATATGGTGTAATAGAAAAATTATATTTAATGGCCAACCTTTAGTCTTCGCGCACTGGTCAAAAACTGGAATTATTTATGTTGATGATATTATTAGAAATGGTGATATTGATGAAATTTATATAAAAGGAAAACTACTTAATCAGGCTTCATACCTATTTGATATAAGTAAATTGAAAGCAGCTATACCAAAAGAGTTTATAAATGCAAATAGATGTGCAACTGTTGATGATGATGTAAGTCTATATGAAATGCTTTTGAACACAAATTTCAAAACGTCCTCCAGCAGTAAAAAAGATTTGAAAGATTTGGATAATAAGGATATTTATAACATTTTTATAGCTAGTAAGAACATTAAAATTGAATCAAAAACCTATTGGAAATCAAAATTTGACGATTTTTCTTTAAGATTTGATGTTTGGTTCAAATGCAATTTCACCTCAAAAATTATGCCACGCAAATGTATTGATTTTAATTGGAAATTATTTCATGGTAGACTCAGTACAGAAATGCAGTTAAAAAGGATGAAGTTTTCAGATGGTATGTGTATATTATGTAAGCAAAATGAAGAAAACTTGGATCATCTATTGATCGGATGTGAAAGTATTGGATCTATTTGGAAATATATAGAAGGTATTATTGGAAATTTCTTAAAAAAGGAATATTCAGTATGTGATAAGGTAATTATATGTGGCACCATGTCTCCTGAAATGTTTGAAACCAATGTAATTGATTTGATTTTGTCTATAGCTAGATATACTATTTGGAAAAGGCGAAATAGAGTGAAATATGAAAACGAAAATATTAATGAAAGTACCTGTATAAAATGGATCATAAGTGAAATTAAATGTCATCTTCAGATCTTATTTAAAACTCAGAATATATTAAGGAGCAAAGAAAAAGTTGAAATTCTACAGAAATTATATGGCGTGTTAGATTAGGAGATGGAAGTTTTTATTTATCGTAAGTGACGCAATAATGTATTTATTACAGTTTTTATGTAGTACTATGAACGTATTTTAATGTATTAAAACATCATTGTATGTATTTAAATATTATTGTATGTATTTTTCGATGTTTTTAGTGGGATAATATGATGTAAATAGATATATAGACATACTATTATATATTAGTTGTTCTATTTCATGTCAGATGGCAAGGTGCGTTTCCAGGGATATTTAGTTAATGATTTGCAATTGAATTATTAATGAATTTACCACGTTGATAATATTGTACTGTTTGTTGGTATGAATAAAAATAAATAAATATAAAAAAAATAAAAAAATAAAAAGTATAACGAAGGTTGCTTGTGAAGACATGCAAGAAAAGGTTAACACACTTGGACACACAGGGATTTGGATGTAACAAAGGATCCTGATGTCTATGTGATGACAAGAGTCAATATGGGAGATCGACCAGACCAGCACCAGCAATCAGCACTGAAGCTCTGTACAAGACAGCTGGTCGATTTCAAGCTAATAGTCCTGCAGCTGCATATGTCCTGCTGAGCCAAGCTATGTTGATGATTTGATTGACTCAGTTTCTGATATTCCCACTGCTTGAAAGTCACTGGAGAAGTTGAAGTCATGCTTGCAAAGGGTGGATTTAAAATAAAGTATTGTCAATACACAGGTGAGGAAAGTGCCCGCAGCAGTATAGTAGTGATGCACCTGTGGAAGTCTCACTTTTGAAGGGAACAGCAGAAAACACCTGAGTACTGGGTGTAACTTGGATTCCTGTCACTGACCACATACTGTTTTCTGTCACATTGAATTTCTCCAAGAAGAGGAAAGGCAGTCATACAGGCCCAAGCTTAACTGCAAATGATGTGCCTTCCGCAATTCCTGATGTCCTCACAAGGAGACTTGTATTAGAGCAAGTCATGTCTATGTTTGACCCGCTTGGTTTTCTTTGCCCTTTCACTCTGCTCGCCAAAATCTATTTGCGTGAAACCTGGTCCAGAAAACTTGGCAAGTCTTTGTTTCAGTTAGAAACTCTGAGGTATCCAAGATGTCTTCGACCTGAAAATGCTGTTGGTCAACCATATCTTATCATCATGTCCGATGCTAGTGACTTAGCTTATGACTTTGTGGCTTATATCAGATGGCAACTTGATGATGGAAAAATCTGGTGTCGACTCATCCTTGCAAAATGCAGAATAGCACCTGTAAGCAAATTATCTACTCTTCAGATGGAATTGACTGCAGCATGGCTCTCAAAGAGAGGAAGGAGAGTGATTGAGACAGAAATGAGATTTGATTTTGAAAGAGTTTTCCACATCGTTGACTCAGGAACTGTCCTTTGTGTGATAAATAAAACCAGCACAAGATTCAAAGTTTATGAAGGGGTGAGACTTGGTGAGATCCAAGCTGCCACAAATGGGGACAAGACTGGGCATGGATGGGTGTAAAGCTCAATACCGCTGACTGGATCACTAGAGGTAAGAGTACCCAGCGAGTTGAATGAGAATTCTGATTGGTGGAATGGTCTGTCAATTCTTTACAAGCCTGTAGATGATTGGGGTCTTAAGTTTGGGGGATGTAAAGACACTGTACTTCCAGGGGAGAAGAAATTGTCAACTGCAGCCGCCACTCATACTGCAACAACGTACTTCTTCAATCATTGATTACCGCAGGTTTAGCTCCATTAAAAGGGTTTATTGGGTGATTCTCAGTGCTTTCAGATTCAAGTCCTTCCAGGGTGGTAGAAGTGTCTCCATTACACCCAGTGTACTGCAAGCAGCAGAAAACCTTGTCATCAAGGACATGCAAAGCACAATGCAAGCAGTACTGAGAAAGGTGTCGAAGCTGCATGGACTATCAGCAGGACCCATGATCCATTTTAATCCGTTCTCTGCACTCTGATCACTGCTGTCTTATCAACTTCAGACTACACATTCTTCAGTTCACTTTTTGCTGCAACAAATTGGGTACCAGGATCACTGTAGATCACTGATGGTCATCCTCTAAAGCTTGCAAATCTAATGAGAGCCATCAAAAAGGAACTCTTGTATCATACCCAAACACTTGCTCAATGTGGACAGCACGCATTGTAAGATTTGTGACCATAGGCTTTGCCACTTGTTCTTTTCTGAACCTCACCTCGGATGCGATAAGGGCCAAAGAAATCCACCATGGTGTGGCAGAATGGAGGTGAAGGTTTGAGTAACTTCTAGCAATCTACCCATACTTTGCTCTAAAAGCTTACAATTTCTCAGTTTGCATAATACTTCTCTCTGAATTTAGCCAGTATTCCATTGCGACCCCTATGACCACTCTAATGAGCATCTTGCATAATCAGGCATGTTGCAGGATGATCATATGCCAACAACCTATGTGGAGTAGAATCAGCAGTCATGGGATTAAAGTGGGTAAGGCGAGTACCTATGCTCCACAAACCATCAGCATCTTGGTAAGGCTTCAAAGCTGAATACATTCCACCAGTAGCACCGCAACAGGGAGCTGTTGAATCTCTAGTCAAGGCTGCTAAAAAGCAATTACATTTTCAATTCACAATCAACGTTTGTCAGCACCTGATTACACTATGTGCTGAAATCACTAACATCATCAATGAGAGACCAATAGACACAATTCCAAGCAATGATTCAGATATAAATGTTTTAACTCCAAATTGCATGTTGCTTGGTAGAGCCTCAGACAAAAATCCTGGAGGCTGACAACCTCAAAGCAACAATCTTTCTGATAGGTACCACTTAGTACAAAGAGTTGCTGATCATTTCTTGGAAAAGTGGACTGAACTATGTGCGCCCTCTCTTGTTGTACAGAGAAAGTGGCATACACCTTCCAGGAACTTAAAGCATGGGGGTGTAGTTTTAGTCTCAGACAATAATTCACTTCGGGGTGAATACAAATAGGGGTTGATCAAAGAGGTTTTTCCTAGAGAGGATGGAATTGTTCTAAAGGTTTCGGTTTCATACAAAAATTTCAAAATTGGTGAGAAAGTTTTTGAATAAACTGGTGTTAGGGATACAGTTGTGACTCGTAGTGTACAGCGTCTTGCTTTACTTGTACCAAAGACCTTATATCTAATAAGACAGGACAGTCCAGTACATTCTTAATGTGGCTGTGGGCACAGTGCTGCCTCTAGTGGCCTACATGTACACAGCCCCACAGCAGCATCTTTCTGCTATGCTGGTCCTGCTCTGTTTACCCAAAACGGGCATCTAAAATTCTTGGATTGCTATAATAGCTGGACTGGAGGCTAATTATAATTGCCAATATCAATAGCAGACCACAATTGCCTTAAATCCTGGTCATAATGGCAATCAGAAGTTTGATCACATAATTAAGGTTCTCGCTGTGTATGTTGTAACCAATCAGCTATTTTATTGATATTCACACGTTAAAAGGAAATCAAACACTTAATTGCATATTTTTATTCACAAACAGTATTAAGTAAACATGCAACGGATAAAATTCCAATGAAAAACAATTAATCTGAACACGAGATATATATATATATATATATATATATATATATATATATATATACATATAAGACGAAATAAAAGTGCAGTTAAGTAATATACATGTTACATAACACAATCCAGATATTTTGCATAACACATCATCATAAAATATATCATCGGTACAAAAATAGGGATTCTTCTCAAAGTATTTGGCACCCCTAATATAAATGCATTTGAAGTAAAAGCTCAAGCTACCTAGGCATCCTAAAGTGTGGACCAGGCAATGATATTGATTATAAATTAGCCAGTTTGAGATATTTCCTGTTGCGTTTGCAGCGTTTGCCGCCTTTACCTGTTATTTTCTTTTTATTCCATGTTTTTAAAGCATGAAACACACGGACTTTCAGGTACAAATGGGCAATTTTCCTCCTTCTAGCTTGGCACACATATTGGTCACAGTCTGTCAGAAATTTGCATTGCTCTGCAACTAAATGGTCCAATCGTCTCAAAACACCATGCATATGGGCAATGGACTCAAATGAACTTTTAAAAGTTTTTTCCAGGGTTTCAACAAAATCAATCATTCTTTTGGATGGCGGTATTAGATGACAATTTTGTGAATAGGCTTTGTGTCCAAGGAATGTGTAACAAGTTGAATCAGTTTCACTAGGAGATCCACTTAAAATCAAATGACTAGTGCAAATTTGGCAAGAATTTGGTGGATACTTGCGCAAGAAGTATCCTCCCATGTAGGCAGACACATTCAAGTCTGTAGCACTGGGATTGCCCACAGATTCTTCAGGAACATGAACGTTTAATGATGTTTCATTGCTATGGTCTGATTGCTCAGAAATTCTTTGCACCTGCAGCAGGATACTGTCGAAATCCACCTCACAGTTTGTGTTGTTGGATTTGGTTTCAAACAGCTCCTGTGCCACAATTTGTCTGAAAGCAATCCTAAACTCCATAGCACTGGGATTGTCCCTAAAACCACCTTACCCTCTTATTCTTGCAAACAAATTTTCAATTGCATCTTGATTAATCTACTTGTCAGGAGAAACTTTTGGTCATAGTTATGAAAAAGATCAAGCCACAGCTGTTTCATGGACTCTATAGTCATCAATCAGCCAGTAATGCAAGGCTGGATTTTTGGACGATTTCCCAGCTGATTTAAGTTGTTAAAGGTGACCACTATTTGCATGCCAAGCGTGGCCAAATGGTTGACTGCTGTGGATTGTCCTACTGTTAAAAGTGTTGAAGAGTTTGTCGAACAAGTCCACAAAATCTGCAGTGTCATTAGCATTTACAGCAAGCTGGCCAAGATCTACAAGAGTTTTGATACCTGCAGCAACTGAATGGCTCAACACTTGAGCAGCTAAATTGACTCTTATTGGTTTGAATGGTGGAAGATATATATGATTATCTGACAGCTTAGGAGCCAACTGCCTGTCATTTTTCTGATCAATGAGATAACAATTTTGAATATGGTCCCAACATATAACACTCATTTGCAAGAAACCCGTGCTTCCTCAAATTGTTTCTCACATTTTTCAATAGGTGAGGAGGATCATACAATACAAACACCTTTTGATCATTTATAGTAAGGTAAGGTTTCTCAAAAGTTGCACCTTCTAACTTTTCGATCAACTGCCTGTTGTTTGACCCTTGATCACAAATGAGAGATTTTACTATGAAGCCAGCTTGCTGCTCCTTGCTAATACAAAAATGCAGAACTGTTTGCAAATCTTTGGCTTTTGCTGGTCCAGAGGTCAGAAAGAAACCCAGTGGTTGCTTCATTTTCTTGTTAATACCTCTAATCATAAAAGCCAAAGCATGATTAGGAATATACTTGGTGCTGCCAATGACATTGCCAAAATCTTCAAAGCCCTTCACCAAGTCGGTATGTGTATTGTAAACTAAACTCTCCTTGATGGACATCTCATCAAACATCAATGAACAAAGCCGATCCCTCTCTGGCAGAGAGGTGGCTTTAATAGACAGAGCATAAAAAATTTGCTCAGAAAAACCCGCACGGACATTGGTTTTTTCAACTGCCCTCTGAAGGGTGCGTTCAGAGGGCAAATATGCCTGTCTACTGAGGAAAAATATTGATATGGCCAGCTGTTTTTCTGCTAGTGTCCATCGACAACCTTTCTTCTTCTTCTGTGCTGCTCGAAACCTGGGCCCGAATAAAAATCATTGTGGATCCAGGAAGAATAGTGCCAAGAACAGCCAAAGCACTTTCCACTGTTACCAGTTTGTGGTCTTTTCTCCTGGCCTCTTTAGAGCGTTTTACCTGGGCTTTGAGCCTCTTCACCTGGTTTTTAAGTTTTTTCTTCCTAGGTGTCTCAGGTGTTGCCTGGGCAGGTGACTCCAGGAGAGGTGGATCGTCATGTTGCTGGTGCCTTGGATCCTCTGCAAAAGACACCATTAAGAAACGAATACTTTGGCACAGATTAGCTCATATTCCCATCAAAAATTCAAATGTATAAAAATCAGTAAAACTCACGTTTTAATTTCTTAAAACTTTCTTCATTTGTTGGATTTTTTTTCTTACATGGTGGAGGTCTTGCATTTTCAACTTTAGCTGGAGGATTAGGGACATCAAATGCAGTAGGTACTGCATTATGAACAAGCTTGTTTTTTAGATCATTCATGAATTGTGATCTTTCAAAATGAAGTGCACACAGGTGATATCCCTTGTTTAACTGGTCCGTTGTCTTATTTAGCAAGTCCTCCCTTCTGGTGTTGATCACCCATTTCTTGCACCTAATGAAATACAGATACTCTTAAAGACATTGCAAATAATTGATTGAACAACCAACTGTATAATATACATTATAGCGTGGCAACATTTATTGCCTTTTAATGTCTAGCACATGTGGGGTCATCATGACCACCCCATCAAGCTAATGTACTGTGCTGTATATTTGCAAGATATTTGGCTTGTAATATTCTTGTCTACTCAACAAATACAAAAGAGATGTATTTTAATAGATGCTAGTTTTACATTGGAGTAATTATTAAAAGAAGGAATTAGCTAATAATATTGAAATGAGTGAACTCATCTACTATGTTTATTGATGTGATAAACATGCATCTGAATGAGATAAACTTTAACTTAAATTAAGTGTGAATTTACGAATAAATATTGACTCACCTTTCTGGATCTCTTGGAAAACGGAAAAACGAAAGTGTTTGATCTTTATACCGCCTATTAGAGCAATTAATTGCACTGCAGGCATCCCCACCTCTCTTAACTTGACCTGGGCAGGCCATTTCTGCAGTGTCTTCACCCCCCTGTACATGTATGCCACTTGGTGCGCTGCTGCAGCAGTTACCACACATTTTTGCTGAGTGTCCGGTCTTATTAGATATAAGGTCTTTGCTTGTACCAAATAATTAAAATGTTTAGAGCCTAATCACTGCAACTCTCATCCTCTCGATGTGTTGGTATCTCCAACATTCTGTCTTTGGGTGTCACTTTGTCACTTTAATTTGACAGCCAGTGTACTTTTTCACAGTATTTCACACTGCATGGTTGAATGGTTTCCTGTTAGGCCATTCAAATCATTCAGCAGCCAGCACTTTTAGAAGCAACATCTGCTTAGCTGTGCTTTTCCTTGAAAATATGTGCATCTACATAAATGTAAGTTCTTTATTATATCTTTATTTATGAATTGCAGTGATATGGCTCTTGTTTTAGCTTTATTCAAATTCATATATATCAGCTCACAATTATGTATTCATTAGATTTTCAATGTAGTAATTACCGCATTTCATGTTTGTATAGCTCCTCAAACTGAAGTCTTTCTGCATCATATCTGAAGTTGAGAGAGCACTATGGTGTGTAATCTGCAAATCTGGGAACTTAGGCTACCTAGTGTCATGTATTTTTATTGCAATTTTAACTTCTAATTATATAAGTATTTGAAATACTTCATATACTTATATTACTTATATTACTTATATTATTAAGGTCAGGTAATTCATATATATATTCATATATACTTAAAGAATATATTACATTAAACTTAGAAGGAACTGAAATTGGATAGAACTTACATTTAAGGATTGTATAAGGTTAGAACATGCATGAAGGATTAGTTCAGAATCATGTGCCTTAACTTAAGGTCTTAAGCATGGAAGCATGCAACCATAGCATCATGCATGCATGAACACAAAATGTAATATCCAATGAATGACAATATGCAAAGTAATACCATGTGAAATAACCAATAGAATTTAGCCACAATTGGCCACTGTAAATTGTAACCTTTACTTAATGGAAGACTCACTGTTTTTGAGTCAGTTCTGATCTTGACATTGGTCAAGACAATAAACATAGAGGTCACACTCTCTCTGCAAGCAAAGCTCTATCTTTGTTGAACTTACACAATTTATACACAACATGGTGGAAAGTGACCCATTTTAAAACTTGGATACAACTGGACTTGGCTGATTCTCAAAGACTTCTACAATTGAGTTCCTGAACCTAAGGCCTATGAAGAACCATCTACACCTGGTCAACTACAACTAAGACATCACATCAGCTGACAATAGATATTTGACATCTTATCTATATGTTTAAAGGTACTGTGGATTTTACTTTCTTTCAATTGACAAAGTAATTCAGTGTGCTATAGGTTACTGTTTTCATGCTAGCCATTACCCTATACATAGTCAAGAGTGTTACAATTGTTAAGTCAGTATAAAATTTACTACACCTATTACATACAATGGCTAAAGTCAAATTAATACATTACATATCAGAAAAATTCACAAATAAGCCAACACAACACGCATATGCCCACTGGTTGTTGAAGTCCAATCCTAATTGTTCACTATGGCTGAACTCTTCAGACCACCCCTGTCTTGCAGAATTGTCACAAGCACTTGCAAATTCGGATAAAAGAATTGTAGGTTCACATCGCATATATATGCACACACTACTTGGTATTCAAATCTAGCATATCAGTCAGGGTTAGGTTTAGTTCTCTCCTTTCGAGGATGATTGAGCTGCATTCATTTTCATTTCCATTATCCATTTCCCATTATTCTCATTTCTCATATTCACAAAATTTCTTATTTATCTATTTATTTTTGATGAGTACAACTTAAATGTGTACTGAGCAGACGTCTCATGTCTCTCACATCTCTCGCAGATCAAATTTCGCACTGGTGCATCTTTGATTTCCTTAGACTGTGTCTTTGATGTTTCTAGCAAGAAGTATATACACTTTGGGATTTTTCCCAAACCCCTGGAATGCCGTATGGCTCCTTAAAATTTCAGTCACTTCTTTGCTCAAAATTGCTTTAATTGTTTTAAATGTTGGTAGGATTGAAATTCTTTCATCTTCCTATTTGGTGCATTTGATCAAATTTCATGTGAGTGGAATTTAACGTCTCTTGTAATGTCTCACATTGCCATTGTTACTCAAAGTGACATTCAAACAGGCTTATGTAATTGTCACAGAAGCATACTATGCATTCTAAAATTGGTTTGTGCCCCATTTAGGATGATCACACATTCCAGTCATTCAATAAGTCAAATTACTCTGCCGGAAATGTCAATTGCATGCAATTACAGATTGCGTCACGTCACGCCAAATTGCTCAATGTACTGAAATTAAAACTGTCATTACAGACAAGTTTCTTAGTTAAGTACAATGGCATATACAAATTTTACAGCTTACATTTTACAACCGAATTACAACCGTTTGCACTCACCTGCATTTAGCACCTCTAGTGCTGCAGTCTTTGTACATTCTCCAGATGTTGGTCTGTTTACATACCCCTCGAGGGTTACGACACTTTCAGTGTCAATAGGGGATACTAGGACAAATCTAATGTCTCATCATTTTGTAAATGATTCAGTTAATCACGAATTGTGATATTAAGTTATTTTTTTAACGATGTAATATGTCGAAATAATGTGACTTCATCCAGCTGAATAGAATAGTTCCTGTAGTAATATAGAATATGTGTAGCTTCTTGTAGTTTTTTTCAGTTTTGAGTCTAGGCTTGATACATGTAACTAAAAAGCACACTTGAACTTCACAATGTCCATTTTTGATATGCAGTATGCCACAAATGCCTGTATTTTATGTCTAATGATGTTGTCAAATCCTAGTACAGTGAAACTACAGTCAGAGTACATACGACGATGTTTTACGAAGTACTTCAAACCACAGACGTGTTGGTCCATGTTTCCAACATCGGACGTGAAAGCTTGTCATGTATTTCTACAAATACAACATCCAGGCAGATGAACACACAAGAGGAAGTTCTAAAGTCCAGATCATCTCATATCCACAACAGCGATGCGCTACGCCAAGCCAGACAACCACGTGGCATGGAAAATTACCATCGACGTATTGGCAACGTCCATGCGTTCCAAATGCATTTTCATGCAAATAATACATCCACAATAAAACATTAGTTCCGTGTCATAATAATACACTCACTAATGAATAACTATTAAGGTGTAATAGTCATGTCAAAGAGATACATACCGCGAGACGCCAGCTTGATCCATCCACACGCTGCGAACACATCCAGACGACTGATGCGCACTACTCAGACGCTCAGCGAACCGTGACAACTAGGTCGAGTCATCAAGCGATCAAAACTAGGTCAAGTCATCGACCGATCAAGTCTACTAGTTAGCATGAACTCAATAGATTAGTATAAAAACAAAACAAAAACGTTTTGCTTGTATAATTATACTAAGAATAATCAAATGATAAGTATATCGAAAACACTGTCCAAATTTAATAGTCCAGAAATCAACGCTTCTGATAAGTTTATATTTGAATTATTATAACGTTATGTATTGAAGTTAATTTCCAAAATTATTATTTCAATCAACTTTACATATTTATAATCCAGTAAATAATCATAGTCAATGGCTGCATCTTAAGCAATCATTTCAGTATGATAATTTACTTTTATAGAGAAAGCATGTCATGTATTTTTATTGCAATTTTAATATAAATTCAAATTAACAACTATTATGAAATAAAATTCATATTTATTTAATCATATACTAAAGTAAACTTACTGCATGTATAAGGTATTACTTGCATGTTATTTTGCCACATAGGCTAATCATATGTGTTATATATTGCTTACATTACTTATGGTATTTATGAGTACTTAACATTACTTATGTGTTAAATATAGCACTTCTAATTATATAAATTACCCGTGGAAGTCGGCGGATTACCCGTGGAAGTCGGCGGATTACCTGTGGATTATCCATGCCTAATTTTAGCCGTAGTAAACCCGACGGCTTGTTGAGGGGTACTAGGGGTAAGTCGACGAGTAGTACGGGTGACTCGATGGCTTCCAAGGGTAACTCGCCGACTGCTACCAGTGTCAGCATCAGCGTAGGCAGGGAGGGGGTTGTATATCCTTTAAAAAGCTGCTGCTCCCCTAATATTAGTCCGATTTTCGTCAAATAAGACTGAATTGTAGTACAATTAGCATATAAATCTATCTGTCTCTCTAAACTATCTATCTGTCTATCTATCTATCTACATATCTACATATCTATCTATCTAACTATCTACATTAAAGAATAGCGATTAATGTTGGGGGCGTTTTTGACAAGAATATTCTTGTTTTTGCCCAGTATACCTTATTAATTTTCCGCACCTTATCTATTATATACTGCCATGCTGCAGGAAACACAAGGGTGCTGGACGGATGCTTTTCTCTTTGGCATTTTCGAAGTATAAAGTCAAGACTCGAATGGTGTATTCAATAGTTTTGACCATCATATATACAATGTTTGGATGAGCTTTATTGCAATTCATTTCTACTCATTCTGCCAACTGGCCAATGGGAAGGACTTTTCCTTGGGTTTTGTAAAAGTCAATTAACCTATATATGTAATAGCAATCTGCCGTGACCGTTATGTCAATTGCTATTAGCATTTTAAATGATACAAAGAATGGGGTAAATCATGCTTTTTCATCATTGATCACAAGCATTAATTGAAATTCTGAATTTCAACTGATTCCTGTTTATTATGCATATTAAAGAGGGAGATTGTCTATAATTTGTTTTGATCATGGATGGAACATGCAATATCAATTTTAATTCAATTGGATTATTTTCAGAAACAACAAGAACGAAATATTAATAATTTATACAAAATAAAATAAATATGTAAAATGATTACTCTAAACTAGAGTATATTCAGGTTTCAACTGAAGAAGATAGATGAATAAGAAAGCATATAAAGCTGCTTAATATTTGGTCTTTTAAATTATATACAACCCCCTCTGCTGATGCATGTACAAAATAAAATTTGACGAGTGACTCGCCGGGTTCTACGAGAGACTCGCCGACTTTCCCGGGGCTGTTGTAGCTACCTTGCTTAACTTCTTCAGAACCCTGTGAGTTACTCCTACAACTCGGCGAGTTACTCCTACAACTGGGCGCGTAACTCCTACAACTCGGCGAGTTACTCCTGGAAGCCGTCGAGACTCTCGTGGAATCCGTCCACTAAATTGGCCGTACCCGCTGAGTCACCGTTAGAACCCGACGAGTCACCCATAGAACCCGTCGAGTCACCCATCGGATGATGGAATCCGTCGCCAACCCGGCGAAAAAGCCTCTTGCATAACCTTATGTAATACTACCGGTTCACTACGGCAAAACCGGCTATGTGAGACCTAGGCTTTACTAGCATTTCCTAATACAAAATTACTTACTTACTTCTGTTTTATTGTCGCATTAGTTTTTTCATCCAATCCATTTGTTTGTGGATGATACGCTGCAGTCACTGTGTGCGTTATCTTTAATCTGTCACATAATTTCTTATTGATCTGCATTTGAAAACAAAATATAAAGCCAAACATTTTTGCAGTAATAACATCCCAGTCGTGAGCAACACAGTATGCAATACACAAAATTAGGTGCTATAACATATCAGGGGCCCTGAAGAACCTAACATTCTAAAAAGTTACTACACGAAATGAGGCAGGGAGGTGTCCATGCCCAACCCCTTCATAGTCGGACAATAACATGTTAACGATATATTGTACTCATAAAATATTTCACTACTGGCCCACTGTAATAGAGGCACATGGGATATTTTTAAAATTATGTATGATGTATACCCATCATAAGAACTAATTGGGGGGAAGGGGCAATTGTCAAGCTAGAGGATTAGGAATTTTAAGTATTCAATATTTACCAAAAATGGTTAACATCATGAAATTTTGGTTTTAGCTTATTAAATGGTATAGTAAGCTACCCTAAAAATGTAACCCAACCCCCCTATTGGACTCCTCCTCTCTTTCTCACCTCCTTAATCAACCATTAATCGTGGCAAGAAATTGTCTTAGAGGGCTACATTTCCCATATATATCCTATCTATCTATGTATTTATCATGTACCTATCTATATATCAAGCTATCTACATAATATTATCTACCTATCTACCTATCTATCTACCTATCTACGTATTTATCTATCTGTCTAACTATTTTCAAAATGACCATAAAGGTCATTTTAAAGATCATTTTGTCCTCAAAAGTTTAAAAAAATGTTTATTTTCAAAATATCTAAAAAAAGCAAAGGATTGACGTTTTGAAATGGAATTTGAGTATTTAAAGGAAAATTAATGTTGTAATTTAGAAACTGAATCACTTTTGTCGTTTCCGCATTTGTAGATTTTTTTAAACCCAATTATCATTTATGCCAGGGATTTCCCTGTGGACACAATCTCATAGTCAGAAAGGGCTGATGATATTGCGTACCAATATATCTTCTGCATTTTTTACTTATTTAACAGTTTCAGCTTTCATGATGCTTGATAATGACACATACCAAGGCCTGAGATATTATTCTAGTTGTTGTCAAGTACGTTCACTTTTGTCATATCCGCATTTGTAGATTTTTTTAAAAACCTGGTCATATCCGCATTTGTAGATATTTTTAAAAACCTGATTATTATATAAAAACCGGGAAATAACAACATTACCTGTTAAGGCTGATGAGTGAAAGTAGCTTTAAAAGGAAATGAGTGGCAGCCTATTTTCTTGTTTGAAACTAACATACATCCTCAGTATTTTAAAAGATTTAATCTATGTTCACTACTGTTGTATCACCAACATAAATTCAGTTAATAAAAGGTGATGCAATATGCACTTTATTGATATTCATTAAATTCATAAAATAAGAGGCATGATGTAAAAAATACCTGATTCACAAATTCTCTGCCCTGATCAGTCAAAATGAATGATGAAGCACCATGTCTGTAAAAGATTTCCAGCAGACATTTCGTGACAGACTCAGCAGACTTGTCCTTAATGGGGAAAGCCTCTACCCATTTGGTGAAGTAATCTGTGGCTGTAAGGATGTCTGAAGCCGTTGAATGTAGGGGTTCCCCCTGCTGGTGTTGTTATGTCCACACCTAGCATTTCCCAAGGTCCTGTCACCTGCAAGAAGACAGTTGTATTTCGAAAGAATTTCAATTCAGTTATAAGAGATGTGACTTCAGGTGGCCAGAAAGAATGAAGTTCTCACTCTCAAAAGAGATTGTCATTTTCTGACAAATGTTTGTTTCACTGGTGTCCATCCAAAAGTTTGTTAACAAACAGCAAAGATATTGTTTGTCCTCAGACATTGAACGTGTTCGCTAAACAAAATCATTGTTTCATTCAGACAATCGTTACATGTCTTATATACATATATAATATGACAATAAAGTTATAAAATGTTAAAAAATAAATATAAACACTTTAATTCTTCAAAATTATATGCATATATTTGTAAACACAAGTATAGGGGTTTGCAGGGACCATGGCAACAAGATCAAGGGAATGTAGCAAACAACAACTATTTTTTTCTTCATATAAATATCCAAATGATTTTTTCAATGTGAAAGTACTATAATTTAGACATTTTATAACCAAATGGTACATGTAGTTATGATAGTACTTAAGATAAAGAGGTTTTGTTGTAAAATATTAAGATCTTACATATTTTCCCTCATTACTACGCTTTTTTAGTCATATCATGAAAAAATTTCAAGCATGTACTGTAGGTGCAGTGGTGTCAGAGATTTACTCTGGAAACGAAAAATAACAATATTAAAATAGAACTATGTTTTATTATGTAGGATTTACCTTGATAGGTTGTAGGGATGCATGGTGCACGGGTGGTGGCATAACCTGACAGGCATGGCATTCTGAAATCTGAAAGTAAGTCACAAATAAAAGATGTTAATATTCATTAACTGAAAAATATAGTTTTTTATGAGCAGTGTCAAGATATGATGTAACATATAGGGCTTTCAGAATATTATCAGACATTTGTCCTTGAGGCAAGTAAAGGTAATAATTCAAGGTGAAATGTAAAATAAAAACAGGCAATTTGAGAACTCTTTTGTATGGAGTGTTTGACAAGATGTTTTGTTTCATCTGCTTGACATTTCAGGTACAATTTGTTTGAGCTATATCTATGTGTAATTACTCCTCATAAGTAGGATTATTACCGCCAAATGGGGCAATTACTATAACTCAACATTGACCTGCCATATTTTCACCAAATTTGGTTTGCATTTTGGAGTAGCTGCATTACTTTTTGCTGTTTCTTGTGAGGACCTCTGGTTGAAGGTAAAAGCTAAGGATGAACTTCACCATCATCCAAAGGTCAGTAACTTGAAACTTCAAAATAAGGTTTCTGGTGACCTTAATTTGATATTATAGTATTAAGAACAAAGAAGCATGACTGAAATACTGATGAATATCTAATGGAACCTCTTCTCTGAGAAAGAAATTGGATAAGAAAATTGGCAAAATTACAAATATTATGGTTTCATTATTTACATACTGTGATCCACATATTCAAAGATATTTATTTGGTTACACAACTAATATTAACTTCATTGCATCTCAATAATATAATTTTACTCATCTGTGAAGGATGATTTTTCTGAGGACAATAAAGAACATAGGGTAGTAAACTGACCCATTTTCGAATGTCCTCTGTCACCCCTGGCCACAAGAACCTTTGGCTGATGGCCGAGCATACAACGCAATTTCAGCTAATTTTTCAATATTTTCCATTATTATGAATATGTATAAAATAAATTTGTAGGAGCAAAGTCAAATTTAAGGGGGGGGGGGGCCGGGGGATATATACCCATGACTTTTTTGGGAAGGGTGAATGATCCATGCAGTCATCTCCCCCCCCCCCCCCCCTGAAATTGACAAAAGAAAATTGCCTTGTAGCAGATATTATGGTGGCCAAGGAGAACATTTTTTGTGCGAAGCTTTCATGAAACGTTTACCTTCGCACCATGACAGTAATAGTACCCCCCAACAGTGTGGGTTTCGCACAATGAAAGATAGGGCTAATTCAGTTAACTGCTTGTATGCAAATTTCTAAGAGGGCCATCCTCCAACTCCCTTCACCTCGATCCTCCCCTGCCCCCTTATCCTCTCCTCCACTTCCACTGTAAATCATTCGAAATTTCAGTGAAGTTGTTTCATATAGTCTGAAAGCCCAAGTTTGCAAGCCTGCTTATTGGTCATACCTAGCCTTCCAGACCAAGGAGGTTTAGGTGGGGCCAGGAAAATTTTCAAGCAAGCTAAGTACCCCTCCCGCCAAAAATGTTTTTTGTCATTTACTCAATTAGTAGTGCATCTCGTGCATTGTTTTTTGCAGGACATATTTAACTGTAATATGGGCATCAGTGGATATGTATAACATCTGTGTGCCTTTAGTATTTATGTAGCTAATTAGCTAAAACCATCAGTAAAGGGGGGGGCAGGTTAGCATTTTCGTAGCCAAAAATTACTTTCCTGGTTATTTTCTTTGTTCGAAAGTTGGTAGTTTCTTGGGGCGAAAGTTGGTAGTTTCATGTGGCAAATGTTGGTACTTTTCTGGGGGCGAAAATCGGTAATTTTTGAGACATGAAATTAGGTCTGTTGCTGTGGTAAAGTTTAGACAGTGGTGGACTCGTGGTACAAAACCACGAGACAACGATATTAACTGTTTGGCCACCATACAATATGGCTAATGCATAACCATGACCACTATGAAAAGAATGGAAATGCAGTGCCTGTATCTTAGATCGCTGATTTGTGGAAATAACACAGTTCATAAAAATAAAGAATTACATTATTTTTATAATTATTAGGGTATATTTTGAACATAAATATGTGTATTTGAATATATTTTTCATAAATATCTGATATACAAAAAGTATGGCAATGAAGATAAGACATACATAGATATGCACTTATTCAATATTTATGCATGTCATAGTAAACATACAGTGCCAGGGTTTAGGGAATGCAGCATACAATGCAATTTCAGCTAATTTTTCAATATTTTCCATTAGTAGGAGCAAAGTCAAATTTCAATCCCTTTACTTAAAACGTTTTTATAATATTACTAAAATAGTATAGTTATGCCTTTTGGAAGTTTTTATGACCACAAGTAATGTAAAATTTTGTATTAAGGGGAAAAGGTGATAAGTAATAGATTTCTCAAACCTGTATATCGCAGCTACTATTTTACCTACACGCATTTTGTATTAAAAAAGAATATATAACTTATAGTACTTTCACTTGCAAACCTTCATTTGGTGTATATTGCACATTATTTCCATAATGAGAAATATAAAGATCAGATCATTAAGAAACGTCAAATTCTAAAAACGTCCAGGTTGGAGCATTGTTTTGCCTCCAAAAAATGGGAAAAGTTCTAATAATTGGATATCAGGAAAATTAAACCTTAATTAAAGCTGGATTAAAAAAGGTTTTTGTAGTACCATAAATGCTATAAAAAGAAAAGAAAATGCTTCTAACTCATGAATTCGACAACCTAAACTGTCTTGATTGTAATAAATCATTAAATATTGCTACATTTTAGGTAATTATCCATTGCAATGTGATGAAGTGCATTGCCTATTTGTGGTTTCAGATCTGATGCATTTATTTTATTCATGCCGTAATCGAAGTACAAATACATTTTTGTACAAAATAAAATTTAAAGTATGAAAATAGAACGAACATTTTCGAGGCTATCAATGACCATAAATGCACAATCACAGAAACTATCAGTACGTAATTTTAATGCAATAGATTTTGTCATATTCTTTAACAATCCAGCTTTAACATAAATTAAAACAGCTATCTTTCTCTGTATCTTAGTTAACAATTGATGTTTGTATAGTCTAGACTTTGCGTGCTTTCAGAACAGATTTAGTTACAATTCTGATTGGGGGGGGGAGGGGAGCAAAAGCTTGAATATTAAGATTTTCTGAGTCAATATAGAAGGGGGGGGGGGTACGGCCTGGATCCGCCAGTGGCTAATGATATATTATCTATTATTTCATTATCTAATTTTAAAATTGCAAAAGTAATAGGGGTAATTGTGCTATATGGATTTAGTCATGGCAGTCAAAACCTAATGGTAGCCACGCCCTCACCTGTCAATCAATTTTCATCCACTCGCACCTGACATCCGTCGTCCATTTTTTACCCATCCGTTTCCGTCATCCGTTGTCTGCAGTATACCTTTCCATATGTACGTCATACAAAAACACAATCCTGTTGTTACCCATCTTATTAATTGCAGTGAAACGCCAAGACAACGATCACAGGGGGCCACAGATTTTGTGTCAGTGTTAATTGTAAGGTGTCATTTTCAAGTGCAATTAGCTATAAAACATAAGTAGTATAATTGACAATATAATCCAATAAGGCTTAGAAAAACATCATCAGTGACTGCATTGTCTACTAATATTTCATGTATACATAATATTAAAAGTAGACTTAAAAAAGAACTTAATGGTCAACAGTCTTTATATTTATACCCTTGCTCTTAGTATTTAGATTTTTCTTTTTATAACAATTTAAATAATTAGTAAATAGCTGTTTTTCATATATGATGGGATAGATTATATGTTCTAACTGTAGAACTACTTTCATTGTATTGGTTTATCTAGGATAAGGTAATCAATAATTTAAAGTTTGATCATATATTATTGATACAATTTCCCTAAGTCAAGACAGTGAGCACAAAAATATTACATAAGTCCGAATTTATTGCATAAGAATTTTTAAAGACGGTTTTTTTTTTCCTTTTTCAACAAAAAACACTTAAAAATATAGCCTACCTGAATGTAAACTCATATGTGGCTCTTATATAGTAGGCATACAGGTAGGCTCAATAACTTATAATTATTAATTAATAACCTTAATTATTGAGCAGCTTGGCCCATTTGTATTTTAAACTTTTTCATTAAATGTTCTGAACAAAACAATAATTTAAAAGTGGCTGTGATTTATGCAAGGTCATGGAAAACATATCATATCACCATATAACAGCATTTATAAGAACACACTTTTTAAAGACAAAATAAGCAATATTACTTAATGTAGTTGCTTGTTTTGAAGTTATTGGGCTACTATATCAGCTCCATGTGAGAAACACTTTTTGCCTTGGCCTAGATCTTTGGCCTTGGCCTATATTCATTAACTGCTCACTTTTTGCCTTGGCCTTCTCACCTGACTTTCTTCAACTAAAGACATTCATCTTTAACTTACCTGAAGATGTTGGAGGAGTACAAAACTTCACCTTGCAATTGCTTGGCTTCTATACTAGTTCATTTGTACCTATCTTATCATCTAGAATTTATTTAAAGCAACAATGAGAAAATACACTAGTACCTAATTTATATAATAAATAAAGAAATATACTAATGACAAATGACTGACTATTTGTCAGCTGTCATATTCTGTTGTGCTGACTGACAGACAGACTGACTTAACTGAACTGACTGATTGAACTGATCAGCTGGACTGACATACTTATTATTAAACAGGCTGAATACTGTGCAACAAGATCATATCAATTTAGGTGTATGCACACTTTTTTTATAATTAGACTTAATTTCGCGCAATAGTCTTTTTATTGCGCACAGTCGAGACCACCTAAATCACTACTAAGACCACCTACCTCACTATTAAAACAAGGTCACATCATTTTTAAGATTACCTCTCTATGAAGACCACCTTATAACCACATTACTAAGCACATCACATTGCCCCCCCCCCCATCTCATAATACTGAATATCATAATACTGAAAAATTACAATAAAATAATAATATATGAAATGAATCACAATCGCGTAGTAGCTGTTATACATTTACTGCACCATCCAAAATTATTAACATTTTGCTAAATTACATGAGGTTTATAGGCCTCATTGTCAAAGATTTCAAAATGTCATTTTATCAAATCACATTGGTTAGCACCAAATGATAAATGTCCGCATTGACGTAGTTTCCATATAATAGGTAACTTAAGATAAAATGTCTAGCACATAGTACATAGAATAAACAAAAGAACATAAAACATAGAATAAACAAAAGAATAGTGACAGTTGCAAAAACATTTACATTAATGTTTTCTAATAATAAGAATAGTCCACTGTCAGACAGCATTGCACTGGCCCTGCCTTTAATTGTCCAGGTATGCAACAGGTAGGTTTGACCCTGTGAGCTTACCATAACACATAATACTCTGACACAATGCCCACATTTTGTCTAATGTACTAACATGAATGTTTTGTGGTTGATTCAAATTATGGTCCAATTTCTCAAAGGTTTTAAATTTTTGAATTAATAGAAAGATAGATAGATAGATAAATAGAAGGACAGAAGGATAGATAGATAGATTAATAGATATATAGATAGATAGATTGATTGATATGATTGATATATTGGTTGATATATTGATACATATAACATAGATACATATATAGATAGATTGATTTAGATTGATATGATTGATAGATTGATAGATAGCTGGATAGATAGATAGATAGATAGATAGATAGATAGTTAGATAGATGGATAGATATATTGATTGATTGATTGATAGTTTGATAGATAGATAGATATTGATTGATTGATAGATAGATTGATATTGATTGATTGATTGATTGATTGATTGATTGATTGATTGATTGATTAATAGATTGATAGATTGATTAATATATTGATTGATTGATTTATAGATTGATAGAAATATAGATAGATTTATTTATTTATTGATTGATAGATAGATATATAGATTGATTGATTGATATATTGATAGATTGATTAATATATTGATTGATTAATAGATTGATTGATATTGATTGATTGATTGATTGATTAATAGATTGATAGATATATTTATTGATTGATAGATTGATAGATATATTGATTGATTGAGTGATTGATTGATAGATTGATAGTTAAATTGACTGATAGATAGATTGATTGATGGATTCATATATTGATAGATTGATATGCAGGCAGGTAGGCATATATAGATGGATAGAAGGAAAAATAGGTAGATAGATAGATAGATTGATTGATACATTGATACATTGATAGATGATAGATAGATCGATTGATAGATAGATTGATAGACTGATAGATTGATAGATTGATTTATAGATTGAATGATTGATAGATTAATAGATTGATTGATAGATAGATAGATTGACTGATTGATTGATTGATTGATATTGATAGATTGATTAATAGATTGATAGATGGATAGATTGATAGATAGATGTATTGATTGATTGATTGATTGATTATAGATTGACTGATAGATAGATTAATTGATTGATAGCTGATGGATTGATACGCAGGCAGGCAGATAGATGGATAGAAGGAAAGATAGATAGATAGATTGATTGATTGAAAGAAAGAAAGAAAAGAAAAAAAGTACGACAGTAACTTATATAATATATATATATATTATTTTATTGACAACGCAATATCAGTGCAGATACATGTGTCATAAAAAATAAAAATGAAGTAAAGGAAGAGAAGAAAATAATAATATATACATATAAAATAAAGAAAATATAATAAAATAAAGGCATGAAATTTTTCTAAAACGCTATAGTAAAAACATAAATAACTATATACAGCAGGTAATGAACTAATAAATATATGTATCTTTGAGCACCTAGTACAATTAACACAACTGGTAATACTGATATATAATGAGCACCTATCACGAAGGGTTGAAACAAGATAACATACAATTCAGTCTACATAAGTGAATACAATGAACAAGATATGTACAAAAGAAAAAAATAAATAAAAAAATAAAAAATAATAATAAAACACACACGCATATATATACAAATGAAAATCCAAACACTTGGAAACAGCTTTTTCAATGTGCCACCAACCACTCTGATAGGTCCAAGAGGTAATGGACAATTTACCTGACTAATCAATTCCTAGTACTATGATAATTGAGAACCTAATACTTATGTTTTACGATCCAATTTTATTGCAATTTTTAAGAATTTTCCAAGGGCACAGATTAGGTTAGTATCTTTACTTGTTAATATTTGAAGGAATTTTTTAGATGGGTTAAGAACAAAGAAGTTATCAATACATTTACATTTACATACTATATCAAATAGGTTATTGCGAATGGCATTAAATTGTTCACAGATCATTAGGCAATGAAATTCATCTTCAACTTGATTAAGATTGCATTTTTCACAAGTTCTTTCCTCAGAGGGCACAAATGGGCGTTTGTGCCTACCTTATTCGATATTTAAGTTGTGAGAGCTCAGCCTGAAACGAGCTATATTACAATAAATTGATTTAGGAAAGTCATGATACAAATAGGGTTCTATTCAAATATCTTTCTTGAATATTTTATAAGTTCTTAGTTTGGGGTTACGTACGCTATCATTGATCTCATGCAACATCTTGGCATGGGCCTGTTCATACACTGACACGATTGTCTTGTTTAAGTCAAACTCATTATGGTTCATATTGAGGGTCTCGGTGACCTTGCAAAGTCTCGTGAGCCAACATGTTACCCTTTTGATATAACTCAGTCTGAATCTCATAGCAACTTCGCAGAAGTGAGGACCTGAGTCTATTTAGAAATTTTAATGCTGAGACCTGTTGTCTGACAAACAGCAGAAACCTCCCAGTGTCTGCTAAAATAGCTATTGTTGAAGTTTGACACCTGACACCCAGTATGTTCTTGAGAAATTTCATTTGTACTTTTTCGAGGGTGTCGATTTGTTTTTCTGGGAACCATATTTCGCTATTATATTCAAGTATTGGCAGTATATGGGTGTCGAACATTTTCATACTTAATTTAGGGGGCAGACAGCCCGCAGTGGACTTTGTATTCTCCTTAAGTGCATACATTGCTTTCTGTGCTTGAATTGCTAGGTGTTCATACATTGCTTTGTGTACATTTTTTTAATTACAAAGAACATGTCCTAAATATTTGTATGAGTTAACTACTTCTAAATCTTTATTTCAAACACTAAAGTTGTAGTTTTTACAAGCAATATTTTGCTCATTTTTATGGAAGATCATGACTTTACTTTTTTGAGAATTGATAATCAAATGCCACTTCCTACAATAGGCTTCTAGATTGTCTAGGAGTGTTTGCATACCATCTTGACTTTCTGATATCAGCACAAGATCATCAGCATAGAGCAAATGTGTGTAAGTAGTACTATTAATTTTCACTCCACATGTCTGATCTAGATATTCACACATATCCGATAAATACAAATTAAAGAGTTTTGGACTTACAATCCCACCCTGAAGAACACCATGGGTACTATCTATGCTAGCACCTAATTCACCCTGCCATCTAACTTTAGCACTGGATTTGGAGAACATGCTTTCTATTATTCTTACTAGTCGACCACCAGAACCCTTCTTACTCATTTTGTAATACAGAAAGGTACGATTGACAAAATCAAATGCTTTCGAGAAATCTATAAATGTTATATATAAGGTTTTTCGAGTTGATTTATAATGTGATATTAGAGAGTCTATTATGAAAACATTATCACTAGTTCTGCAGCCTTTACTAAAGCCAAATTGATTAGGATCTACAATGTCTGTAGCCTCACTTTGAAAGACCAATCGTTTATTTATAATTGATTCAAATATTTTACCCATACATGCCATCAGTGTTAATTTACGATAGTTGTCTGGTTCATCGTGGCTACCTTTTTTATGCAAGGGTTGAATGATTCCTTCGGACCACTTATCCAGATAAACACCCTTTTCCCAAATATAGTTGAACAGTGTTGTAAGGGGATGGAGTAAGTAATCGGTCGGAGAGATATTTGTAAAATTCATTACCAATTCCATCTATACCAGGGGCTTTACCTTGCTTTAAGTTTTTCAGTTCAGTCTGTACCTCATACAATGTTATTGGCATATCTGTCATAAATGCAGCAGAATCAGAGGGCATGTTAAGATTTTCTAATTGGTCCTCTATATCTTTCAAGAATTGGATGTCGAAATTAGATACAGACTCGCTAGGTGGGGATTGTACATTTGCAAAATACTTTTCAAAACATTCCAGATCAACAGTGCCTGCAGTAGTAAATTTATTACTTTACTTTAGTTTATCCCAATATTTCCAATAATCACAGGGGTTTTTCCTTTCTAATGCACAGAGTTCATTTCTAATTTTATCTTGAAAGTTTCTCTTCTTTCTTTGTATAGTAGCTTTAAACGATTTTTTAAGGGAGTGGTACTGTCTGAACTTGTCTTGTTAGTTCAGATCATGAGTTTTAGCAAAGTCATTGATAACACGTTATAATGATAATTCACACACTGCATAATATCCATAGGCCAGAGTTAAAATTATTGTTCCGTCACAGACAGATAGACAGACAGATAGACAGACAGATAGACAGATAGACATGTAGCTAGATAGACATGTAGCTAGATAGACATGTAGCTAGATAGATAGATAGACAGATACATGTGTAGCTAGCTAGATAGAGATAGACAGACAGACATGTAGCTAGCTAGATAGAGATAGACAGACAGACAGACATGTAGCTAGATAGATAGAGATAGACAGACAGACAGACATGTAGCTAGCTAGATAGAGATAGACAGACAGACATGTAGCTAGCTAGATATAGACAGACAGACAGACATGTAGCTAGCTAGATAGAGATAGATAGACAGACAGACATGTAGCTAGCTAGATAGAGATAGATAGATAGACAGACAGACAGACATGTAGCTAGCTTGATAGAGATAGATAGATAGATAGAAAGATTGAATTAAAATGTGAATGTAACATTTAATATTTAATATTTATCAATGTTGAACAAACGTTTCAGATTTCTGCTTAAATAGTTGCGTGGCTGTATATACAAATAATGTGTTTCTTCTCCAGCTTCTATGGAGAGTTTCTACACCCCATTCTTAATTGATACCAATACAATGTACATGATAAGATGGGCTATCAGCTGCTACTGGAGGGGGTGAGGAGAGTGAGGGGGTGAAATCCCAGAGAGGTGAAGGGAGGGGGTTGAACACCCAGCATCAGCTGGTGTCAATCATCCGTGATAAAGATCTAAATTACCCCTTTTCAAGTGGATACTGCTGCCATCTAAGATATTATTAACGAACTGCAAACGCTACCAGAATTTAGTAACAGTAGAGCATTCCTCTTTTATGGTAGCTCTTATATCGCTACCATATTTTTGTTAATGATAGAGCATTACTGTTTCATGATAATTCACTGGACTGTTTACCCGTGGCTCACACAGCATCAGACCGGGCATCATCCGTCGGGTTTGGTACATATCCTATGTGTGATCCGCCTGGTGTCTGTGATTCACACCTCGCTGCCGCCAACTCACCTGTCGCCTTAAGCACCACCCCTTTTTGCTTCCAACAACTGTGGTGAAGTTGACAAAACATAATTCTATGACAGGAATACGGTTTCTCTGAGAAAACGGGTATGTGAGAACCCCCCTTTAACAATTTCTTTGTCATGCCTCATGAAAAAGAAATGTTGTGGTGGCAGCATAGCACTTTTTTGTGCATGAGGTGCCCTCTAGTGCAAACCAAGCCTTCAGCCACATGACACCAACTGACAAGAAGAAGAGGACGCCTATCCCTCCATGCCACAGCTTTACAATGAGGGGCCCATGGCCTATCTCCGTCCATGACGTTGACATTTACCTTCAAACTGTACAGATCTTTACAAACTTAGCACCAGTACTTCTTTCACATGTTTTATGCTACATGTCTTTAGAAACATTTTATCTTTATTTCCATCTATACATATTCATTACCTAAATTGTCAACATTACTGCCAGAAATGTATGTGCCAAAGATGTTTAACTTGCCAAACAGGTTCAATTATTCAAGAATTAAAAATTTCATTAAGAAACCCAACAATTTCTTTGTTATGCCTCATGAACATAAATGTTACAGGAGTTGCATACAATTCTGAGACAATGTTAAGTTACCATACTGTTACAAAGAATAGTATTTGCTATCGAATTCTTGACATTATTAACAATTGTCCTGGGTGGGCAGGTGGGCAGGTGGGCAGGTGGGCGGTCATAAAACTTTGTCATAATATGTCTAAAATAATGTAGTGGTGCCTTTGGGTGTTCACGTAAATAATATAGCACTTTCAAAATCAGGGCAAAATAAGGTAAATTCCTACTTCCATACAAAAGACACTTTTTACATAACATGAATGAAATTGTATCAATAACATATCTAAATTACCTGATTTTTACACTTTTCAAACTTCATTTTGATATTCATTTCATGCTGATTACATAATAATGGAGAATCAGTAAAAAAAAAATGCTAAAAATTGTGTTAAATTGTGTTTCCGAAGCAGAACTCTAGCATTAATGCACTTACCCTAACAACATTTTAAATGTTTTTACTCTATATAGCTTAGCTGTGCATCTTGATAGTCACATTGACATATCTCAGCTGCGTTTTAAAATATTTGTAGAAAAATGAAAATAACATTTAACAATTAAATTTTCGTTTCCAGTGCAGGACTCCCACACAAATGCATCTACATGCGTTCAAAACTAAAATACGAATATGTCTAAAATAGTGTAAAGATACTTTTTTGGGGTTTCATGACCATTAATGACAGATGATTTTATATAATAAGGAAAATATGAAAATTTGGTAGATATGTGAAGCCAGTTCCTTCTCCCCAGTTCCTTCTGAATTCCTTCAGAGATCATTGAGTTAGTGAACCCCACTTCCTTCTCCTAGTTCCTTCTCAGTTCCTTCTGAGTTCCTTGGGAATTGGTGAACCCAGTTTCTTCTTCCAGTTCCTTCTCAGTTCCTTTGAATAAATTTGACCCAGTTTTGTTGCTGATGGTTTGACCTAATTTTCAAGGAACTCTGTCAATGATATATCTAGATTATATTTTCATAATAAAGCAAAATCTGGAAAAAATGCTAAAATTTGTGTTGCTTCCTTCATATTCCTTAGCATCCCATACGTAAATGTTGTACAATTCATAGATCAGTGAAGTTGTCTCCCCAAACCTGGCAGCTACCCAAAGATGTAAAGTTAGCTACCTGAACCCAGCTACCCGACAGCTACCTGCATAGAAAAAACTAGTCTTTACAACCATTAAAGGGGTCAAATTCAGCAATACTTTCGGGTAGCTGCCAGGTAGCTGGAATTTTGCTCACCTCATTTTGACAGCTATTTTCACAGGCAATTAGAAAATCCATAATGAAGGTAAATTGAAGTTTATTCAGGAGCACCTGTCTCTGCTCGGGATCCTTGAATCTTCATACTCGCCTCTGTAGATTGCTTCACAAAAACCATGAAAAAATCTTAATTGTTTGGATTTGTTTTCCTTGAATGATATTGAGCAACTTTGTCAAGGGAACATGGTATTGTGTTGATAATTCTAGCAAACTGAATACCCTTTATTGTGCATAAAATCTTTGAAACAGAATATTTAAATGGCAGGAAAAGAATAGACAATACTTTTCATGCTCACTTGGCTTTATTCTAAACAGAATGGATTGCTGTTAATACAGTGTTCCTGCAGATTTACCTTCATAAAAAGTAAGATATTTATAACATCATGCGCACATGAAAAATAAGACCACTAATATACACCAATATTTTTAATTTCATCATCCAAAAAAACAATCAGGGTATTGGCTATTAAGAAATACAATAAACACAGTTCTTGTGTATTAAAAGAAAGTTAATAATTTATATTCATTCATACTTACCAAATCATCTGAATATTACAATGTGGATGTTAATATCCAAGTATATTTGCATCAAAATAAAATAATGTAAGACTTTGTGGACAAAAGTAAGACTTAATACAGGCCTTACTTTTTACAAAAATAAAGTAAGACTTTATCAGACTTCGTAATAACCGACGGGAACACTGTATCATTTCACACTTAACAGAATATAATGAAGAAATGCAAAAGTTAAAAAAATAGGACATCTTGGACTCTAATTGCATAACAGGCTATGTAGGCCAAGTGGCAATTGTTTCGGTTCATCGCACACACTATATAAACACTCAAGATGTAATATTTGCCAAATTTTGTAAAACATAGCCAAGATATGTCAGCGTGGCTATCACAAGGCACCACTAGGCCATATAGAGTGTTACTGTAAAATGTCATTAGGGTCAGTGCATTAGTGTTAGAGTTCTGCTCTGGCAATAAAAATGTAATGCCCGCCCTCCTGCCTGTTGGACCACTTAACAATTTAAATGATGCCTGTGTGCTATGTGGGATTCGCTGAGGGTTTAGTATTGTAGGATTCTTCTTTCACCCATTCTTAATTTTGTTCCTTTGCATATCCATTGGTTACTTTGGTATTCCTTTACTTTGTCTTAATATCATGCCATTTGATTATCAAATCTAAATAGCATTTTCAAATCTAGCTCTGTGCTTTCAACAAAATATCTGTCTTTAACTTATTCATTTGTTTCAAAGAGTTTCTTGACAATAATCGTATTTGTATGGATTGGAAGGGATCCTCTGAAATCGCAGAGATCCATCATTGTGAGAAGTGAAATATTTTTATCTTGGAGGTGTCACCAATATATTTATGCATATATATTGTATGTAATATGAATAAAATAATTCGAATTTCTGAGTTCTTTATTGCAATTCCTAAGACATTTTTGTTGAATAGACATGCAATAGCAGGCCTTCTTTTACATTTATGAAGAGATAGAAAGTAAGCGATAGGCTTTTTCCTTTTCTGCAGTTTTCATAGTCTGAGTTCTTTCTTGTCAGTTGTGGTTTATTTTATGATATTTATCTGCATCTTATAGTTATGAGGCAGTCCTTGATAAATCCTCCTGTCCCGACCTTTCTTTCTCAATCATCCCATTGAAATCTTGGCTTAAATGCCTCAATCTGAGGAAATAAAACTGTTTGGTCATATATAATACACTCTCAGTGACTTAAAGGGGTGCGACTATCAGTGTGGCCAATGTTAATTGGTCCAACCTGTCATGCAGACACCAAGAAATGACTATACTTAAAAACTGTAAAGTCTTGTCCAAATAAGTGTACGTTATGTCATGGTGGCTTATATAAACATTCTTATGTTTATTTTTGTAGGACACTGTCTGAGCTCTTAACAAATAGTCTCAATTTCAGACCCAGCTTCGTACAGTAGTATGATGTTTGGCTGACAAGAATCTCTTCAATTCTGTTTATTAGTTGAAACTGTTGTGCTCGGGTTAGATATTTTGTTGGATGTTTTTTTCTCCAGTTATCAAATAAATAAGGAAATAAGAAACATAAAAATGTCTTTTAATAAATAAAACACCAACACACAATTTCAATGCTGGAACTGGGTTTATTTGGGTATATTTTGCAAACATTTTATTAATGGTGCAGGGAAGATTGTACGATACACAAGGCAAGGGGTGAAGATTTTACGATACATAAGGCAAGGGGTGAATAACATGGGGCTTTGATATGTTTGATAATCAATAATTTCATGCTGAGTCGTCATCATTCATGCTGATTACCAGTAGTCATAAATCCATTGTGGCAATATCAATAATTTTCATTTTCTGGCTGCGGCTCTGGTACTGGTTGCGGCTCTGGTCGTGGTTAGGTTCAGGAGTAACAGTTAAAAAAACAAAAAAAAACAATAAATGATTTATTATAAAAAAACAATGACTAAATTTTCTAGCAGCTAATATACATGTAATGGCTTCATATGAAAACCAGTGCTTGACATTTTGAATATCTCAGTTTTTAATTTGCCTTTTAAATAAGTGGAAATATCTCATGATGTGCTGCATATTACAATGCAAGTTTTAGATACAATATTTAATGACTTTATTCTAGATTTTGACAGTATCATCTTTGAAAACTTATAATTTTGCTTATTTCTATAATATGACTAAGCATTCCATTCTACAGTGGATTGCACTCAATGTTATTCGACAAAATTTAATGTGTATTGCAAATAAAACACTGAATGACAGTGCCAGCAACGCTTATAACATTTCTGCCTTGTACAGGCTGCCATTGTCACAGGCATGCTTCAGCCAAGCTCAACGCATGCCCTTTTTTGTACACTAAACTATATATATACCCACCTAAGCAGCATTTCTGGAACTTGATGTAGAGGTCATTGATGCCAAAACAGCGGTTATCAGAACAACCACAAGAGAAGACAAATTCGACCCTCTTGACTTCAATACCATCAACACCATAGTCGTATGAGTAGCTCTTGTATCCCCTAGATCCAAGGTCACTCAAACTGACAGTCTGCAGTGCAATGGTGAAAAGAATATAGAAGGTTGGCAACTGGAAAGTATTGCTCACTTATTCAAAGCTTATGTTGACTGCACAGTATTACTTGCAAATATGACATACCTGTGGGTCCACTTGATTATCGTCAGCATCATATGGGATAATGTCAACACTCTGACCATCAATCTGGGAATTGAACTGCACGCTCAATTCATAAATGGTGTACACACAATTAGGGTTGTAGAAGTCCACTGTGTAGAATGGATTGTCATCATTATTCTTAAAAGCAGCATAGTTGTCAAATGGATCATTTTTGTTCAGCTTTCTCTTCAAGCTCTTCCTGAGTGGATGACCTTCTGCAATTGAGCTCATGGAGACTTTCCAGAACTTGTTATTTCCCTTTGAAAAAGTCCACTTGGCAACAGCTCCATTCTTGCATTCTGAAAGGTGACACCAAGATAATCATCTTATTGTTGTGTAACCACTGAGCAAACAGTGAATCAATCACGTTTCTATCTGAATCTTTGCATGTGCTTTTCATGATTCATGTGATGATGGATATAATTACCATATTCACAGTGGTCACCAGTAAATTGGTCACAACATTGACACGTGCAACATCCATCTTCCTCTACTGGAGTTCCACCATTAAAGCAAACCCAGTCATCACACTTGTTGATTTCTGAAGAAATAGTTAAATATAACTCAAAATATTGAATAATCATGATTCCATGTCAACCCATTTTAAAATATCAGTAAAACATACTTGTTTCGCATTGGTCTCCAGTAAATCCATCAGGACAACAACATGTGCAGCATCCATCAACCTCGACTGGAGTTCCACCATTCTCACATTTGTAGTAGTCAGCACATTGTGGCTCCTCTGCTGAAAAAAAAAATCACAACATATTGAATCACATCAAAGCATATTTTAGCATGTATTTTAAATTCAGATGAAATGGTAATAAGTACCTCCTCCACACTTGGTGTATTCTCCATACAGAGCATTGATTCCGAAGCAATGTCCTGATGAACAGCCGCAAGAGAACTCAAATACAACTTTGTCCACCTCAATACCAACGCAGTCAATGTGGAAATCTTGGTATTGTTTAGGATTCAAAGAATTCAGTGGAATAACCTGGAGCATAAAACAGACATGTATTAAATATGGCACTACAGCCTTTTATGGTTTATATAGGATGTATACAAGCAGAAGCTGTAAGCAGAAGCTATAAAACATACCTCTGTTTTCACAACATTTTCATTCAAGTAGAAATTTACTGTGACACTCTGTCCTGAATACTGTGTGAAGAACTGACCCTCAATGAATTTAAGGTAGTAAGTACAGTCAGGGGCATCGTGGAAGAGCACAGTGTAAGTAGGAGCAGAATCATCACTGGCAAAGCCACCGTAGTTGTCATATGGATCACCATTGGTCAGTTTTCTCCTAAGGCTCTTTCTGATTGGATGACCAGAGGCAGTAGATGTCATCTGAACTGTCCAGTCTGGATTGTTGCCTTTGTTATATGACCACTTGGCTATTCTTTTATGTTTGCACTCTGAAGAGCATGATATATATAACTTCAGCATTTTGAATGACAAACCCGGCACGACTAAAATGGGAATCCTATTGCAGTAAATTTCATTTAGGTAAGGATATCTTGAAATTTATAACAATAACAATGACATTGAAAATGTAATGATATAAGAGCTAACGTTGGTTTTCTCACCAACTTCACAATGCTCTCCACTGTAACCGTCACAACATTCACATGCACAGCACCCATCCTTCTCCACTGGTGTTCCTCCATTCAGACAGACATAGTCCTCACAATGATGGATCTCTGTGATAGGCATCAATTATTTTAGAGTGCATACAGTGTAATGTATGAGATGGAAGGTGTGCATGCCTTAAGACGTCCCTAAACATCACTTGTGAGTCCTGATTCTCACACCTCTCAGTCGAGAATCTGTTAATTTGGTCTGCTTTATCTGCATTCACGTTTTTCAGCTTTTGCTTTCCCTATTCTATGTAACCTATCAGATAATTTATTAGTTTTTTCTCAAACTTTCTAAAGTTTATTGTATTATACATATTATTGCAGAGTGTCTCATTCATGTAAACGAAAGTTCCATTTACCTGTCTCACAGTAATTGCCTGTGTATTTCTGAGTACACACACATATGCAGCAGCCATTTTCCTCTACAGCAGTTCCCCCATTCTCACATTTCAGATAGTCAGCACATTCTGTTTCAGCTGTAAGGGAATAAATATGTTTGTAATTGCTACCACAAGTTGGATTTATTACCATGTTATTTATGAAACAAACATTTCAGATAAGGCTGTAAGTTTGATTTATAGATTGCAACTTTCTATTACCATGCCATTAATGAAACAAGAATTTCAGATAAGGCTGAAAATTAAGAACATAGATTCACTGTATGAACTTACCTCCGCCACACTTGGAGTATTTGCCATACAATGCATTGATTCCAAAGCAGGACTCAGATGTGCAGCCACAAGAGAATTTGAAAACAACATGGGTAACCTTGATGTGTCCAAAGTTGATGCGGAAGTCTTGGTATCCTTGTGGTCCACCTGGTACAAGATCTACTTTCTGGAAATGAAGGTTTGCAACACATTTACAACATGAACTATATAAACTTTTAGAGAAATGAAAAATGATGACCTTTTGTTATATTATTTACCATGGAGAACTGTTCTTGATCTCCCAGGTAAGCAGTTACATCAGCATGTTGCCCATCAATTTGTGAGAAGAATTGACCCTCAAGGAAGTCTAAGAAGTACATGCAGCTTTCGTCATCATGGAACAGCACTTTGTATATTGGATTTGAGTCATCACCAGCAAATCCACCATAATTGTCATAGGGATCTCCATTCCTCAATCTTCTCTTCAAAGTTTTTCTGATTGGATGTCCAGATGCAGTGGATGACATGAACAGATGCCAGTCTGGATTATTTCCTTTGTAATAGGTCCATTTGGCAATTTCTTTGTCCTTGCATTCTGGAGTTCAAAAGAAACCTTGGGGTTATGAGGGTTAATTGAATGCAAGTAATAGTGCAGTAGATATGTTTCGCATACCAGAGAATGGCTTTTGATGTAAAAGATGAAATTTGATACAAAAAGATGGAAAAATATATAAAGTTCAAATTCAGATATAGACCCATCCTCAAAATTGCTAACACCATATTGGTACGGCCATTTCCGAAAAGGATAAATTGCCTGATATCTTTGGGACAGTGGGTCTAGCTTTCCAAAGAAAGCAATTGCATTAGTGTACATCAAATGAATTTCTTCTATTAATCTCATTTTAACTAGGAAATAATGCTTCGAGAACAGCTACAATACATGATACATGCCATACCATCAAAAACCAATCAGCCAATACTAAAAGAGTTAAGTGGCCACATCAAACTGAATACAGTAATGAAACATTTATCATGTTGATCACTGGAATTATTTGAAGATGACACACCTGTTAGACATGACACTTCGAAAGATGGCTATCTGTCATAGTATTTGTTTGGCCATTACATGCATGTAATTTGCTTGATATCTTTAAACCTAAGCAAGATATCTGTGTCATTAAAAACATAATAATCTCATCTACTGGTGTGATTGTCCTAAAGAAACATATAATACAATGGTTAAATTTCTTTTATCAACAGTATAAAAATCGCAACTGCGCTGGATTATACATCACTGATTACTAAACCAGTCACCCATCCACAACATAGCTATGGCAAAATGAAGCAGCATTTATAATTACAAATTAAACTCATTTGAAAGCAACAATGAGTTATCTGAGAAGGTGGTAAGTGTTGATATTAGAGCTCCATACACTTGCCGAGTTTCCAAGCAGATTCCTTGCCACAATGTTCCAAATACAGACATGGTGTCACGCTGTGTTAACCCATTATTATTGCATAGGCTAAAAAGTGTCATCTAAGGTCATTGATGTTACCAACATGAATTTGGATAGTCACGTCTGCTGCAGGGAATCTTTCTTGAACCAGGTAGCATGAGGCAATTTATATCTTTTGTAAGAGAGTTGAAATGCACATGTCAGGGTGATAATCAGGTGTTCACAAGATGAGGCAAAATCACATAAGCAGTCCCTAAGAAACCTGGTTAAGAACTTAACCACACATAGTTCTTCATCATCAGTTTTTTCGAGCAGAAAATTCATCTGGTGCCATTTTAACATTTGTGGTTTTAGATAGACTGGACTATCTGCACTCAAGCTGCCAGATTTTTGCTTCATCATCAGTGCTTGTTATCTCCTCCTGATGTTTAGGATTGCTGACAGAAGAGCCATCTGATGTCATTTCAACATGCCCATGTTGAGATGGAGAGTGGCTACTTAGCACAGGAGTACAAGAACTCTTGATCCTTCATCTGGGTACAAAATTTCTTTGCTAACCTTCAGTGGTCAGATGTCTTGATTTCCAATCAAACACAGCTCAGTTGATGCAACTTGGCTGGAACTGGCAAGGGTTCTCCATGGATTGAACATGCCTAATTGACCAACATCTACAATATGTCTCTTTGCATAAAAAGGTGCAACCTAAAAAGCCATACTGTGACATCTATAGTAAGGTTTGGTACCTCACACCACCTGAACCCCACCAGGACTTTAATTGTAAGGTATTTAACCAGGAACATAGCTGGGATCATGTTCTGATATGACAGAATTCAGGAATTCTATGTTCATAGAGTCATTTTCTCCTCCTTAAGGTTTTAAGGAGCCATGTGAACCAACCTTCATCGGGGAAACCATGAGATGTCGGATGATTTAGAGAGACGTAGTTACCAAAGGTCTTGTTATGGCAATGGATCAGTAGGGTCTGGTGTTCTCTATTGCCAAAACCAATCCATAGCTCTGTTACTGTTAACTGAGCAGCTACTGCCAAAGCCATAATTTCGCTGTCCATAATATCTGCCTATGTAAAGATGTACCTTAAACCACTGTCTGAAAAGTACCAATACCAAATCACTTCATGAACATGCTTCCAGATATACCATTAGACCTTTTTTCAAGATGCTTATTTACATAAAATGACAAAGGAGGTGGATATGCTCGAATTTATTTGTAAAGAAATACTGAAGATCTCCATCATAAAATGAGCAGCCATGCCTTCATGCATGAGCTGAATTGAAGTTTTGCCTTTAACTGCAGCTTCACTAAAGTCAACTTAAGGGCCAACTTGTTTTTATTTGCCAGTTTAGTGATAAGTTTGTCTGATCTTAGTGTACAGATAATACAAATCTCTACTTTTATCATGAAAGGACTGCCCATGTCCTCAAATGCTTTGGCTAGGTTTGTCATATGTCCAACAAATCTACTTTGGAAGTTATTGGCCATTGGCGCATTTAGTTGGACTTTGTAGTAAGCTTGACTGAACCAACTTTGCTATTTACCATTTGCTTACAGTGGTGTTATACTGTTAATGAGCTTTGTTGATTGCCATGAGAGAAAATACTCTGCTGGTGTTTTTGACAGTAAATTACCTGACTAAAAATGTTGGTATACATTTTGATAATAAGCCTCTTTGTTTAAAGGAGCAGCAATGCATTCAAATCATTTATGGCCATGATAATACAAAAAGATGAATTTCATGACACTTAGGGGTTATACTTTATCTTCAAAAGTGGCAAAATTCTAGAATTTCCTGAAAGATTGTATGTTATCATGGCATATGTTTATTTCTGATCACCCAAAAACTCAATAGTACATGAAGTAGATATTCAATAATTCATATTTGTGCAGTAAATATCACTATATAGTTTACTGTATCAGAAGGTATGACCTCAAAAACATAGATCTTGATGAAATAAGATTTAAATTTCCTTTATTAGTCCCAGAGATACAGTAAAAAAATGCATTATTTGATAATGGCCAAACAAGATGGCCACCACATCCACCAAGGGGCCATTTTGCTGATGGGTCTATATCTAACTTTTAAGATATGGTTTTTTGGAATGCAATACATGTCAAGGACAATTTTTTGTATATCTACTGTACTATGAAGCCATTCATCAATATTATTTTCACATATTTTTTTTCGCACCCATTTCACAGTGTTCTCCACTATATCCATCACAGCATTCACATGCGCAACAGCCATCCTTTTCAACTGGAGTTCCCCCATTCAGACAGACAAATTCATCACATCGGAGAATCTCTGAAAAACAAATTGGTCAGGAATTATACAGTGTCGCCATAAACAGGTAATGGAGCAAACCTTTGCAGGTTTTCAGTGACATTTAAATGATTGTCATATGGTGCAAAATACCATAAGTGTCACAAGTACTAGTGACTTGTATGCATACAATGTAAGTAAAACATAGATGACTTTCGTAAATGCTTTTTGCTATAAAACAGTTTTACATTACCTGTCTCACAGTATTCACCAGTGTAGTCATTTTCACAAATGCATGTGCATTGTCCATTGCAATAAGCTGCTGTTCCACCATTCTGACATACAAGTTTGGAGCAATCGACTTCATCTGTAGAAAATCATAAATCACTGTCACAGTTATATCAGTACCAGGGTTGGGGGTGTGCAAAACCTGTCTAAAAGGTTTAAACCTGTCTGAAATGTCCAAAGCTGACCAAAACTCCTTGGCCAATGGTATCAGCTTTGAGAAAAAAAAATTGCACTTTTTACTTACAATTCAAGATTACACTGATAATAATCAACTTATAACAACCTTGCAATAGTGTACCTATATGATGGGCCTATAGCCTTGAGGTATAAAGGATGCTGGTAAATAATAATAACGGTAAGCAGTTACCTCCACCACACTTGAGATATTCGCCATAAAGGTCATTTATTCCGAAGCAGTATCCTGAAGAACAGCCACATGAGAACTTAAACACCACTTTGTCCACTTCAATGCCTCCACATTCAATGCGGAAAAGTTGGTATTGTTTTGGATTCAATGAGTCTAAGTTGATAACCTGAAAACGAAAGAGCATCACATAAATTTACAAGGTTCTCAGAGTCAAGATTTTCTGGTGACATAAATTGCTAAAGAAGAAAGCCACATACTTCCTGTTTCACAGTATTTCCATTTAGGTAGAAAGTGACAGTGACACTTTGTCCAGAATACTGAGTGAAGAATTGACCCTCAAGGAATTCCATGTAATAAGTGCATCCAGGGTTGTCTTGGAATAGCAAGGTGTATGTTGGAGTTGCATCATCACTGTCAAAACCGCCATAGTTATCGAAAGGATCACCATTGGTCAGTTTTCTTCTGAGGCTCTTACGGATTGGATGACCAGAGGCAATTGATGACATTTCCACTGTCCAGTCTGTATTTCTGCCTTTGTTGAAAGACCACTTGGCTATTCTCCTTTCCTTACATTCTGAAAGGAGATTATTTTAGTCCACATGTTATGTACATAATAACTCACAACAATTCAATTGAAACTAAATTAAATACTATCTTCAATAATGTCATTACCAATTTCACAATGATCTCCTCTGTAGTTGTCAGCGCAGATACATTCACAGCACCCATTGCGTTCCACAGGAGTTCCTCCATTCAGGCATTTGTGCTCTTCGCAGTGATTAATCTCTGCAATATGGCAGGTGATTCCAATGAACAACACAGACAACTGCATCATATCTGAGCTTACTCTTATTATCAAAAGTTGTTTGACCACTGTGTCCATGCTCAAATGTCTTATATCTTTAAATGGTGGTGTAATTTCATGAACTTACTAGTTTCACAGTGTTCACCAGTGTAACCCTCAAGACAGCAGCATCTGCAGCAGCCATTTTCTTCCACGACTGTTCCACCATTCTCGCAAGTGAAGTAGTCAACGCAAGTGAGTTTGTCTGGAAGATTGATTAATACAGCCCGATTAATTATTGTATCTTTTTTTTACATTTATTTCTAATTTATTGGGTCATCCGCTCACCTTCTCCGCACTTGATGTATTTGCCATAAACAGCATTCAGGGCAAAACAGTTGTTCTCTGTACATCCACAAGAGAATACAAACACAACACGTGTAACTTCAACCAAGTTAAAGTTTATGTGGAAGTGCTGGGCATCTCCTGAGAATCCTCCAGGTGTTAGTGTTACAATCTGCATAATTAAGGAGACAACCTTGAAGTTAGTTAATCAGATATATTGAGCAGAACTCGAACTGAGTACAGTGTCAGAAACTTATGATTGGCAGTTTCAGGTTAGTTTCCATTAAAAAATATTTAGCTGAAGAGACTGTCCTTATGAATTTAGTGTGATATATGCAAGTCTTTGTTATTTATAAGTGTCTAATGAATTCCACAATACCTCAGTGTATTGAACAGTATCACCCTTGTAGGCAATAACTTCCACACTGTTGCCTGCCTGGTGAGCATAGAAGAAACCTTCCAGGAAATCGAGTTTGTATGTGCAATCAGGATCAGCAGTGAATTGCAAGATGTATTTTGGTTTATCATCATTGTTGGCAAATCCAGCATATTTCTCAACAGCATTTCCACTTGGCCTATTATTTCTGAGACTTCTCTTGAGCCGGTGACCATTAACAGTTGACGACATGTGAATATTCCAGTCAGGATTATTTCCACTGTAATATGTCCATTTGGCAATTTCTTTTTCTACACATGCTGTAATATGGAAACATAACAAACTTATTGATCTCCAAGGAACATGCAATGACTTTTTGTGTAAGATTGAATATCGTTAAATTATCTTTATCACCATATGGTGTGTACACTTTTTTTTTTAAAAAGACTCACGTATTTCGCAACGTTCTCCACTGAATCCATCGCAGCAGACGCAAGCACAACAACCATTATCTAAAACAGGTGTGCCACCATTCAGACAAACGTAGTCTTCACAATGGACAATTTCTGAAATTAACATTATTTGCAAAGTTAGTTCATCAAACTGCTGTGTTATAACATCGACCAATGTTTTTTGCTTCTAATTTTACTATTGTTTTAAAAAGAATGAGGATCTTTCACCTACCAGTCTCACACTGTTCACCAGTGAAGCCTTCAGGACAGCAGCAAGTACAGCAACCATCCACCTCTACTGGAGTTCCGCCATTTTCACATGAGAAGTAATCAGCACACAGCTGTTTCTCTGCAAGTCAGAATACAATTTTCATTATTATTATTTATATCTTCTTTATTTATGCAACAGATAAAAATAATGTTGAAAATAAATAAATTAAAAAGCTGAATTCAATGATTTCACCTTATGGTCTTTAATCATACTCACTCCCTCCACATTTGTAGTAAGACCCGTAGAGTGCATTTACTCCAAAGCATGAATCAGATGAACAACCACAGGAGAATGTGAACAAAACTTTAGTGACTTCAATAACTCCAAAGTCGACATGGAAATCCTGATAACCACCAGGCACCAAATTGATTGTCTGAAACAAAAACCACAAAGAGAACATGTATTTTAATATCGGAGGAAAAAGGTGCCAACGTGGAAAACAACAATTTTAGAAAAATGGTCAAGGTATGTCCTTACCTCTGCAAACACTTCCAATATACCAGCATAGGCCTTGATCGTGACACTCTGGCCTTCGATCTGAGACAAGAATTGACCTTTGAGGAAGTGCAGGAAGTACACACAGTCAGGTTCACTATTGAAGACTACACTGTACTCTGGTGATCCATCATTACTTGCAAATCCTCCATAGTTGTCATAGGAATCGCCGTTAGTCAGTTTCCTCTTGAGAGTTTTTCTAATTGGATGATCTGGATCACTTGATGACATTTCGACCTTCCAGTCTGGATTGTTGCCTCTGTAGTATGTCCACTTGGCTATTTCTTTCTTTTCACAGGCTGTGTATTAATAAGATTGGCTTCATGAAAAGGAAATAAGCATATCTGGGAAGTCTGGTCAACAACAAGAAAAGTAACTTAAGTACAGGCTTAATGTTAACACTCACGAATTTCACATTGGTCTCCACTGTAACCCTCACAACATTCACAGGCACAACATCCATCTTTTACAACAGGAGTTCCCCCATTCATGCAGTTGTGGTTTGTGCAATCAACTTCCTCAAGTCCACTCCCTAGACATAACAGACAAATAAACTTGAGTCTTGAAAAAAATCCAGTAACAGAACGTGAAATGCTGTCAATGTATTTATGAATCACATCAACCTTCTCCGCAGCATTTCTTGAAAGTGCCAAATAAGTCATTGATGCCGAAGCAATTTTCTGCAGAACAGCCACATGAGAAGACAATGTCAATCTTGGTGATGCCAACGACTTTATAGAAGAACGTAAAGTTGCGATATGCATAACATCCCGTAAAATCAATGACCTACAAAAAAACAATTATTGCTTTACTGAAGAACTCTTATTACTGATGTATTATATCTTGACTAATATCGAGAATATTCATGGTTATCCATTTTATTACAAATCTACCTAATCATATGATTATAATGAACTACATACTGCTGATTGTAAAACTTTGTCTTTAGCGTAAGCTCTGATTTCCACACTCTGTTCTTCTATCTCACTCCAGAACTGCCCTTCAAGTGAGAGCAATGTGTATGTACAATCTTCGTCCTTGAAGTTTATGGTGTATGTGGGTTGTCCATCTCTGCTGGAAAATCTGGCATAGTTATCAAATGAATCCCCATTGTTCAGCTTTCTTCTGAGACTCTTTCTTAATGGATGGCCATCAGCAACAGATGACATTGATATACCCCAGTTTTTGTTGTTTCCATTATTGTATGTCCACTTGGCTATGGTACCAAGTTTACATTCTGCCAACAATAAATAAAAAAATTAAATTGATTCCTTCCAAGTGCGTTATTCTCAAAGTCTGTGACAGATTATGTTTTAAGTATTATGCAAGACGATGTAAACACTCACCACAATATTTTCCAGTGTAAGGCTTTGGACAGATGCAAACTCCTTTGACACAGCTGCCTCCATTCTGGCACTCAACATCATTGCATGGATCATAAGGTGGTTCCTCTGTAATATTTAACGCAAAAGTCACACATAAAATTTTACATGAAGAGATCTGTGACTGTTAGTGAGCTAGCACAACCAGGCCCATGACGTAATCTGCAATTTCCCAGAACCTAAACCATATATAGTCGTCCTACCCACAGCCTATCATGGAGTAACTGATGTTTAACCTTAAAATCATTTATTATCATTAAAAGTACCTGTCAAAGAACATTAAAAATGTAAAATGAATTCCAATAATCCCCATAATAACATTGAATATATTTGTTTCTGTTTTGTTTTTCAAAATGCATTACTGAAAAAAAGCATCATTTCAAAGGCAATAACCAACTGCTTCAATCTGGCATCATGAAAGTAGATGACTTTCAATACTGCTTTCTTTTGTCACAGTTACTGGAGGACATAAAGGATATCATAAGCTTGAAAGGTGCGTTTTGCCGAATCTGTATCAATGCACACCAATGACAAGATTATTCTCCCATGGAAAAGATAACATGTTGGCCTTAAGTAAATATAATGAATCTTTCATTCTAAGGTGTTTCACAGGCCATGCCTCAGAAGAGGTAAACCTGTTTAAACCTAACTAAGACTAAAGTTTTAGCACATTAAATATGTACTGGGACTCATTCCTGTGAAAACTGTCACTCTTTTTTTCAAGCAAGAGTTTGGAACACTATTACACAATGCAGATGCAGTCTGCTGAAGTTTTCTTTTCATTCACACTCAGATTCCTTTTATTTTCTCGGCTGATACAAGTTATTTTGTTGCCAGGCATACACAAATAATAAAAATATATAGGCTTGAAAAAGTAAAAGAGTTAAAGGAATGTCAGTCCCAGTACATGTTTAATGTGGTAAAAACTTTAATTTCAGTAAGTTAGGTTTAATGGATTGACAAGTTTCACAGGTTTATCACTTGTAAGGCATTGGTTGTGATATATGACCTAATTCAGAATATTATTGTAGCTACAGGCTTTTGAAATGCTGGATGAATACTTCTAAATAGAAAGTCATCTTTCTAAGTTGGTTGGTTGGTTGGTTGGTTGGTGGGTTGTTGGGTCAGTCGGTTGATTGGTTGGTCGGTTGGTGCTGATGCAGTCTTCTGGGCACCGATACTGGTCACTAAGTTGACTTGATTTTCTCTGTTGCATTGTCCTTATGTAAATAATATCACTGTGAATGAGTTTGTAACTTACTAGTCTAAGAGTTGTTCATTGAATCCACTAGGATTTGATATTGCTTTAGTTGGTACAGTGTTATGCCTCACTTTATTAAAATAAAAACCAGATGATCCAGTTATGCAATGGGTGGTTTCAGTCTCAACAGTCTGATGCCCCTTCATAATATTTCCTTGAAGCAAACATTTTCTCTTTTTCATGAGAGAATAATCTTGTCATTCATGCTCATTGATTCAGATTCGGTAAAACACGCCTTTCAAACAAATGATATCCTTTATGTCCTCCAGTATCGGTGAAAAAGGAAGCAGTATTAAAAGTCATCTACTTTGATGATGCCAGATTGAAGCAGTTGGTTATAGGGAAAAGGTACCACAAGAGGTCACTGACACCGCATCAGATAAGTATTGTTTGATGACATCATCTATATTTTGACATCATCAATGCAACAATGGGGTGGTGACGTCATCTTATTGTTTTTTTATGTACTATGGTCGTAGTGCCCACTGTAGGCTCTGTTACTTTTTCTCCCCATTGCCCATGAAATTATGCGTTTTTATCTTTTTTTTCAGTGTATTTTGAAAAGAAAACAGAAACAATACATTCAATGCTGGTAGGGGTTTATTGGGATTCATTTTACATTTTTAATGAAGGGTTTTTTGACAGTTACTTCTTATGATATAAATAATATTAAAGTTATACATCAGTTACTCCATGATAGGTTGGGGTCAGGCGAATATAATGGGGATGTTTTGGGAAATCGCATATTGTGTTATGGGCCAGGTCGTGCTAGCTTTTTCGCTAGCAGTCATAGATCCATTCCGTTGTCAGTTGGTGTGTCAAGTTTAATGTCCATCTCCATTCTACCAGTTACCTCCTCCGTAGTTTTGTGCCTCTGAAACATGAAGAGAACACCAGTCAGTGGGAAATCGGGTTATTCATCAATGAGGTTTCAATATTCCTGGAGGTAGTGCAAAGAGTACAATAACTTTTCAGACAATTGCAGTGTACAGAGTGCACCATAGCAGGTTTTTTAATCAAACAAGTTGGTCAGCCTTGATGTCATCATGTATAATGACTAAATTACACATGGCGGAATTCATTAAATAGTTATATGATAATTAAGACTGACTAATGAAAATGACAGAGAGAGGGAGTTTACTTATATCAGACGTCAATGGCTAAGTTAAGATGATAGTTTGAAACTTTTTCAGAGTATTGCATAAATATATAAAAAAATTTACATTGTAGCTCTATGTCGGAATGCTGGAAATTCTTAAACTAGACTAATCATCTAATACAAGAAATCAATGAGAATCATCTGCAAGTACTTACCACACTCTGACTCTTGACATCCACAGTCAGTGTAGCTTATCACTTGAGCAGTCACAGATCTTTCAGCACACTTGAAGTTGACATCAATGAGTTGCTTTCCAGTGCCTCGGCAGCAAGAGCATGTAGCTCGTCCCGGATATACAACATCTCCAACACGAACAGCTCCATACTGAAATATCGAATCTTAGTTAGACATTCTATAAGACTTGTTAACAAAAACAAAATTGAGATCCTCCATTGTGTACAGATAAAAGAGAATAATTTGGCTAAATGTGAATTTCAATACCTCTGAACCAGTGCATGTGCCATTGCAGATATTGTACTCTACAGGAGCAACACTTCGGCAATCGCAACCAGTATCGAGTGTGAAAGTGAGGTATTCTGTTACGGTGCGCGTTGAACAAGCCTCAACAAAGTCTGCAATATACACAATAAATATTTAACAAAGGTGAATGCACTTCCAAAGAACACTAATTACAGATTGTAAATAATTATTACTGTATACAGCTTCACCTCATAGAAAATAATCTAATAATTACCTTCTTTACAATCACAGCAATTCTCACTACTCTCAACCTGATGGAATCCTTGTGGGCATTGACACTCAGCACGCAAGTTCTTGCTGACAATCTTTCCATGTACACATTCATTGTAGATGCAGCAGTCACTTTCATCATACCAGGAGGATGGTGTGATCTAGAAATATTACAAGATTTACGAGTTTATCATACATCGATGGCTTATAACAACTACAACAATCGCTAATTAGCAAGTACTACTTACAGATCCGTTAGGAAATCTGCACTTGAAGCACTCTTCGACCTGAACACATTCTCCATTCAACCTGTGGAAGCCAGGAGCACAGGCGCAACAATCTTTGACTATCCTTGTAGGACAGTCATTTACATCAGTACTGAAGCACTCACAAGTGGGTTCACAGTATGGTTCAGTGTAATACTTCTCGTTTGGACCACACGCTGCATAAGGAGGAAATAACAGATTAACATTGCAGAAAAATTGGGTATCACAATTACTGATATTACTTCACATGCTGCAGTGATATCATGAATAATAACAGCCTGATGATGGCTTGGCTATTTATGGTTATCAATGGAAGTTTTTAGAAGAAAATTTTCATATCACCAATAAAAAATGTCAACCCTAATCAAACAGCTTTTCAGTCCGACAAAGCTGTGAAAGTTCCATTATATTGTAACCACTTACCTTGTTCACATGGCTGTGTGTTGCAGCATTCGATCTCATAATCATCACCAGAACAAGCAGCTCCACCACACTTGGGTTCAGGGTCACTACAACATCTTGTTCTGGATCTGTGACCTCCATCACAAGTCTGGTCACATTCACTCCATTCACCCCAGGCAGACCATCCACCATCCACTGCATTAACAAAATACAATATTATAAATATATGCTGTATTTATGATGTTTGAGTGCTGAAAACAAACATGCTGTCCTTGCATTGCTCAGTGAACATTTTCATTATGAGCTATTGAACTTAGAATTTACTACAAATTTAACTGATATTTTACTTTACCTGGATTCTTTGGAATACACTTGACACTACTGTGTGACCAACAAACACTGAAAGCAAATACAAACACTTGATAATTCATTAATCTAAATCCATTATGAGCAAGGTTGTTCTATTACAATCAATACATTTCCTATAATGCATTGTATCATTTATTGAAGTAATATATTACAGCTTATGAAAAATAAAATACTACAGGTTCTTACCAAGTCTCACACTCTGTTTCATTGATAGTGGTATACTGTGGATAAGACACACTTGCGCCATCTACAATAAGGGTGCATGTAACAGTTGGGCAGCAATCACTGTTGCAAGGTCTGGTCTCCACAAATGGTCCAACACATTCTCTGCCATTACCTGATCTTGGTGGACTATCACCGCTCCTGCAATAAATGAAACACTGTAAATGAAGTTAGGTTCTATAATATAAGCAATGCAAATTTTTCTAATGTTCAAACTTATTCCACCTGCTCCTTGTCTGGACACCACCTCCACAGGTCACAGTGCAATCACACCATTCAGTCCATTCGGTATAACCACAATCACAATCGCAGTTTGGTCTTGTTCGGCAGACAATATCACCATTTTCACAGGTACTAAAAAGACATAAAAGAACTTCATAACATTTTTTTAAAGGATCATGCATTGGCAAGACAAAATATCTAGGAAAACAAACTTTACCAATAATAGCATCCATCATCTTTAACTATGGCACCCTTTGGATATTCTTGTCCATGGTAATAACAAGGACAGTTGCAAGGTTCCACACAGTTTCCACGGTCATCCATTACCGTTCCAACAGGGCACCTACAAGGCATAATGATGTTTTAAAAGATGCTCCAAATTTTGAGAAAATGATTTCAGGTAATGGCCAGGATGCAAACCAACCTGCAGATATGGTCACAGTCATCAACTTCAATGCACTCTGTTTGATGCCTGAGATCTTTGCATGTCCTTGGACAAACAAGTGGACCAAGAACATAAGGATCTTGACATTCCATGCAATCCTCTGTGTTGCAGTTTTCAGATTCAACATCAGGTCCCACGCAGTCCGCTCCACCACATGATGGTGCTGGGTTTGTGCAAGTTCTGTATCTGTAAGTGGTACCACCTCCACATGACTGACTGCATGCTGACCAAGATCCCCACTGTGTCCAGCCTCCATCAACTGAAATATTTGGACGAATGAATGCATATTTGATTTTAATATAGAGTAACTTCCGTAAACAGACATCAGTAAGTACTCACCAGAGCATGCCTGAGTGTTGCAAGCTTCAACGTCATGAAGACATCCAGGGCAGTACACGCCAGGTGTGCCAGGAGTGAAATTATCTCTAGATCTCATTCTCAAACCTGAGCCACAACTCTTGGAGCAAATAGACCATGATCCCCATTCACCCCACACACAGACTGTAATTAAGAGTACTAAAAATTAAATATGAAACAATAAGAATGGGCTTTTAGAACTTTTAAATTTCTCAACATAATAGCTCACCTAAGCATGGCTCAATGACTTCAATATCAAAGTTTCCATTTTCCTTGCAAGTCCTGCAAAAGATGGAATATTCATGCACTGTAATTCAAGAATTTCTGGAAGCTATTTCAGTAGGTCTCATTGGCAGCATGCTAATTTGGTATATCAAGGCAAGCAAGAAGAGGATTCGGAACAGATAGATACTAGAACAGAACATTTTGTCCACTGCAGCCTTATGGACTACTCACAACAGGACACATGGACTGTGGACAGTTTGACCATATGCAATCCTTTGACCAATGTCAACAGGCTCATCATTGCCAGTGAAGCCATTGATGCCATCTTTTTCAATCCAAGGACGAGGTGAATCAGCTCCATAAGGAACATCAAACTGGTCTTCATATGAACCCATATTATAGAAGCAGCAAACTGTAGTGAAAAAATAATTGATGCTTTGCATATTTGATGATATATCACCTTGATATTAAAAACAATTAAATTTGCTAGTTCACATGTTTGTAGACTGACTGTAGTTGTATTAAATGAGTAACTAGAAAATATGAATGGAAACAAACCTTGAGGAGCAGTTGTAGTTTCTCCTGAAGAAGTGGTACGAACAGTTCTGGTTGAAGTAATGGAGCGAGTGGTTGTTATTGTTGTAGTTGGTACAGTGGTGGTTTCTGGTATTGTAGTGGGAGTAGTACTTGACTCCTCTGCAGTTCAAAATTACATTGTAAGGATGCCAGGTTTATAAACTGACAATTTACAAAAATTTAGATTAGTAGCAAATTTGCTAAATATTTTGCCAAATACAATGATGTTTTCTGTATTGATGATATGTGAGAAATTACAATAAGAATAATTGGTGACATGAAAAATAAATCTTCTGTACAGATCCTTTACTTTTACAAATGATAATTTTATGATACAGGATCTCTCTACATTGTCTTCCCATGCTTTGATGACATACCTGGAACACACTCAATGATGTACAAGTCCTTTATCTTAATAGTCTGGCTGCTTGGGGCTTGAATGGAGATGAAAATATTCTGTACTTCAAAGTTATTACTGTATCCAGGGATCACGAATGAAAATTCTTCATAGGATGTAAGGGTTGCCTGAATCTGTAAAGATATATTATTTTTAACTGAAATAATTACTACAACTGCCGTAATTGCATTCAACAAGTGCCACATTTACTAATAATGTATTTAAGTGCACGTTAACTGAGATATACCTTACGAGTCTACACCATATTGCAAACCCATATAACACATGTGGGAATACCAGAATTCATGCTATGCAAAGATGAGCCGGCTGGTGTGAATACAATAATTGCACAATACAAGCAGCCCAACATCAATGCTGAAATCATTAGGCTGAGAATCGTTGACATCCAGAGGAGTCAAACTCAAACTCTGAATGCTCTATAAATTTCATACTAACTTAATCAACATAAAATTTAGGCCATATGTTGAGTCTGGCAGGCCAATCCACATTTTCTAAAAGCAAAATGAGTCTAGCTCCTCTCATTTTCTAATTTCTCAACTAATCTTATACAGCCCAAATGAGCACAAAACTGTTAATGTTAAGTTGGCTGTAATTAAGTGCCTCACACAGGACAATCAAATGAGCTTAACAGCACATTGGACATAAAAGTGATCTCTGGAGCATCATCAAAAGATACTTTTTATACAATACCTGAGTTGGAGATGAAGGACTGTCATTGCAAACATACGAGAATACAACTGAAGTGGCTCCATAGATCTTTAGACAAACAAACATGTCTGCTGGCCGTGGTGTTGGTAATAATGTAATCACAACAGTTGAGGGTCCTTGAGCAATGACAGGCACTGGTGAAGGTCGGAGTATTCTGTTAGCTACATCCTGTGAGGATTGGCCTGGTCTAACCAATGTGATGGAGTAGTCAACATAAGGGTTGTTATTTCCACCATTATCAAATTCCATAGGGAAACCTGCAGGGCACTCAAATCCACCAGGTCCACCAGGCGTAGTTCCAATTGTTGGCTGTGTTGCTTGAGTAGGCTGAGGTGGCTGTGGTGGTTGTGGTGGTTGTGGAGGTTGTGGAGGTTGTGGAGGTTGAGCTGGCTGTCCTGGTTGTGCAGGCTGAGCAGGCTGTGCTGGTTGAGCAGGCTGAGCTGGTTGTGCAGGTTGACCAGGTTGCGCTGGTTGGGCAGGTTGTGCAGGTTGAGCTGGCTGAGCTGGTTGTGCAGGCTGTGCAGGTTGAGCTGGTTGAGCTGGTTGTGCAGGCTGAGCTGGCTGTTCCGGTTGAGCAGGCTGAGCTGGTTGCGCAGGCTGCGCCGGCTGTGCAGGTTGAGCGGGCTGCGCTGGCTGTGCAGGTTGAGCTGGTTGAGCAGGCTGAGCAGGCTGAGCTGGTTGTGCAGGCTGTGGTGGTTGAGCTGGCTGAGCTGGTTGTGCAGGCTGTGCAGGTTGAGCTGGTTGAGCTGGTTGTGCAGACTGAGCAGGCTGTGAAGGCTGAGCAGGTTGTGCAGGCTGAGCTGGCTGTGCCGGTTGAGCAGGCTGACCTGGTTGCGCAGGCTGCGCCGGCTGTGCAGGTTGAGCGGGCTGCGCTGGCTGTGCAGGTTGAGCTGGTTGTGCAGGTTGTGGTGGCTGTGCTGGTTGTGCAGGCTGAGCTGGTTGAGCTGGCTGACCTGGCTGAACAGGCTGTGCTGGTTGAGCTGGTTGTCCAGGCTGAGCCGGTTGCGCAGGTTGAGCTGGTTGTGCAGGTTGTGGTGGCTGAGCTGGTTGTGCTGGCTGAGCTGGTTGTGCAGGATGTGCTGGTTGTGCAGGCTGAGCCGGCTGAGCAGGCTGTGGCGGTTGAGCTGGCTGAGCTGGTTGTGCAGGCTGGGCAGGTTGAGCCGGCTGTGCTGGCTGTGCAGGTTGGGCAGGTTGTGCAGGCTGAGCAGGTTGTGGTGGCTGAGCTGGCTGAGCAGGTTGTGCTGGTTGAGCTGGTTGTGCAGGCTGAGCCGGCTGTGGGGGTTGTGCAGGTTGGGCAGGTTGTGCAGGTTGAGCAGGCTGGACAGGTTGTGCTGGTTGAGCTGGTTGGGGAGGCTGAGCTGGCTGAGCTGGTTGAGCTGGCTGAGCTGGCTGAGCTGGCTGACCTGGCTGAGCTGGCTGAGCAGGTTGTGCTGGTTGAGCTGGTTGTGCAGGCTGAGCCGGCTGTGCGGGTTGTGAAGGCTGTGCTGGTTGCGCAGGTTGAGCAGGCTGGGCAGGTTGTGCTGGTTGTGCTGGTTGAGCTGGTTGGGGAGGCTGAGCTGGTTGAGCTGGCTGTGCAGGCTGAGCAGGTTGTGCCGGCTGTGCAGGTTGAGCTGGCTGAGCAGGTTGTGGTGGCTGAGCTGGTTGAGCAGGTTGAGCAGGCTGTGCTGGTTGTGCTGGTTGTGGAGGCTGGGCTGGTTGTGCAGGCTGAGCAGGCTGGGCAGGCTGAGCAGGTTGAGCTGGCTGACCAGGTTGTGCAGGCTGGGCTGGTTGAGCAGGCTGAGCTGGTTGAGCAGGCTGAGCAGGCTGAGCAGGCTGCGGTGGTTGAGCTGGCTGAGCAGGTTGAGCTGGCTGTGCTGGTTGGGCAGGTTGGGCTGGTTGAGCAGGTTGAGCTGGCTGACCAGGTTGTGCAGGCTGGGCTGGTTGAGCAGGCTGAGCAGGCTGCGGTGGTTGAGCTGGCTGAGCAGGTTGAGCTGGCTGTGCTGGTTGGGCAGGTTGGGCTGGTTGAGCAGGCTGAGCAGGCTGTGCAGGCTGTGCAGGCTGAGCAGGTCCTGGTGTTGTTCTTCCTGGTTCTTCTAAAAGATTCGTAATGAAGGCTTCTTACAATATATGCTCTATTTTTGTATGGAATTGTAGCCAGTAATGACTGAAATTCAGTTTAATTACATAAATTATTATTAAAATACTCACCACAACATCCTTCTATGAGCAGGGATACTTTGTCAGGTGGTGAGCAATACTGACATGATAGAGTTACCCTCATAACATTGATTCTTCCTGTGGAATGGAAAATCATCATTATTATAATTGTGTAAAATGCATTGCTGTTTTTTTTTTCACTTTTGACGAAATTTAAAAAGGAAGAAGTATGTGTGTTATGGTGACAGCAACCCAATTTCACTAGGAAGGTTTGAGTAGCAAGAATTAATTGGGAAGTCTTAGTTTATACAGTTTAGTGTCTTAGTGATTTCAGAGAACTGTTTGTCCCAATTTCACTGGAAAGGTTTGACTAACCAGATTTAACATGTTATTTTAGTTTAAATCATGGGTGAAGCTATGCAGAGGCATGGAGGTGTGACTGCAACCCCTCAACTAGGCCAAATATAAGAAAAATTATGATATAATATCAATGACTTGAAGTTAAAAGTGTTAATTGAAAAAGGAAGGGATAAATATGTGAGTCATATCAGCCCACCATGTTCATAACTTAATCATATGTAGGAATATAGTTGATTTGAATGACTGATCTATATAACACTGCAAAATATTTCAAATGAGTTTATATAATATATATCAGAATTCATTGCAGCTCATGATGGCTCACTTCCAGCTACTGCCATCTATATGCTTACATCAGGTCACAAGTTTATCAAATAAATACAATATTATTTTATCTAATTCCACCAACTCTCGAATACAGACAGGGTCTAAAGTAATGAATGCCTGTCTTGAATTGAGACCAGTCCCATTAAGGGTATAGATCACTGAGCTCGAGGGCACTCATCATTTGGCCAAAATGTTTCTTAGAAGTAGCTTACTGGGGCAATAAAGAATATGACATTGTGTCATATAGGCCTATTGTGTCATTTAGGCCTAATGCCAGTTTACATTATCAAACATGGTTGTCCTTAAAAGACTACAGTTTTATTAGAAGCTGGCAACGGCTTTACCCAAGAAAACAATGAAGGCCTCGGCTTCTGTTTAACAAGTTCTGTTGAACAGATCACAATTTGTTTTCTGTATTCTATGATGTAGATTGCTCCAAAATGTTTCATAAAAAATGCTTTTTAACAAATTTTGAAGCATCAGAACATATGTGTGACTCAATTTTCATAGTCGCTCATTTTATGAAATTCATGGCGATCACTCACTCTTTAATTCACAAGTTTGGTTCCACATTGGGTGAATTGGGCTTTTATGTTGATTACACAGTCAGAGCCTCTACATTTATAGTTGTGCAGTTAAACTTACAGCCAGTATTGTTATATTGAGAAAAAGAGTGGGTGCTTCAATGCCATACCTGCAACGTAACAGCTTCTGGTATCAGGTTGATTGAAAGAATAAACTTTCCTGACCTAGAAATAGAATGTTAATATTTGAAAAGGTATATTGATTCATGGCATGAAGTAATATTTTAAAGTAAGAATATATAAGTTCCTACAGGCCACTTACCACATTGGCATTTGAGATATAATCAATGTTAACAGAGAGTGGCTGTCCATCAGCACAGATGTGATTAACCCTCAAATGGAATTTGGTTATTCTGATGTAATCACACTGATATGAAACCAAGGTGAATGAGTTCCTGTTTGAAGGAAGACCAAACCTAGTGTAACCATTTGACCTATACGTGGCAGAAACATAATCTTCTTTTGGTTGCAGTACTCCATTGGAGCCTTGAACCATGGGCTCATTGCACTCTGAAAAGAAATAAGGGATTTTGTAAATGACAGAATTTGCAGTGTTTATCAAAATGTTTCACACGTATGTTTGAGTCAAATAAGTATTTTAGAATTTTTTTATTTTTTATTTAGACCAAAACTGTGGATTTATTTTTATAATTGACAAAAGATGTAGAAATGGCATATGGCAAACAGATGTAATAACTCAATACTCATCAAAACATTAATCCCAGTTTAAGAGTAATCAGTTATTTATGAAATCAGATATTTAAACGACAGTGATTCAATTTCAATTAAGCTGATACTGGAAGTTATCAAATTTCTGCCTTAATTTCATATCAATTTCTAATTTGTAGTATATATATATATATCTTCCACCAAAGTAAATAAATAAAGCATAAGCATATATATATATGCGTTGTGCAAGTTAGCAGTACCATGGCACCTAAACTGGTATTATGGAAATCTGGAATTAAAAACTTGAGCAATTACACTATTTACATCATGGGGGTTGAGAATCATCCATAGAAATCTAAAACTTTCCTTTGTAAAAAAACGTTTTCCTGAAACAATTTAACTACTTACTTACCAAGAAAAAACCCCATGGATGACTTAATTATGTGGACAAGATCTCACACATCAAAAACGAATAATTTTGTTAATCTTACAAAAGCATACACAAATGAAACACACAAATAAGCTGATAATACCTTCTTCTCAATAAGCTGATAAATACCTTCTTCAGGTTGCACTGCCTGTGCAGGTTGAGCTGGCTGGGCAGGTTGAGCTGGCTGTGCAGGCTGAGCAGGTTGTGCTGGCTGTGGAGGTTGAGCAGGCTGTGCTGGCTGGGCTGGCTGAGCTGGCTGGGCAGGCTGAGCTGGTTGAGCTGGTTGTGCTGGCTGTGCTGGCTGAGCAGGCTGTGCAGGTTGAGCTGGCTGTGCTGGCTGTGCTGGTTGTGCAGGCTGAGCAGGTTGTGCTGGTTGGGCTGGTTGGGCAGGTTGAGCTGGTTGTGGTGGCTGACCTGGTTGAGCAGGTTGTGCTGGCTGGGCTGGCTGTGCAGGCTGAGCAGGTTGTGCTGGCTGTGGAGGTTGAGCAGGCTGTGCTGGCTGGGCAGGCTGACCTGGCTGGGCAGGCTGACCTGGCTGTGCTGGTTGTGCAGGCTGAGCAGGTTGTGCTGGTTGGGCTGGTTGGGCAGGTTGAGCTGGTTGTGGTGGCTGACCTGGTTGAGCAGGTTGTGCTGGTTGAGCTGGCTGTGCAGGCTGAGCAGGTTGTGCTGGCTGTGGAGGTTGAGCAGGCTGTGCTGGCTGGGCAGGCTGACCTGGCTGGGCAGGCTGACCTGGTTGAGCTGGTTGAGCTGGCTGAGCAGGTTGAGCTGGCTGTGCTGGTTGTGCAGGCTGAGCTGGCTGAGCTGGTTGTGCAGGCTGAGCAGGTTGTGCAGGTTGAGCTGGTTGAGCAGGTTGAGCTGGCTGAGCTGGCTGACCTGGCTGTGCAGGCTGAGCTGGTTGTGCAGGCTGAGCAGGTTGAGCTGGCTGAGCTGGTTGTGGTGGCTGAGCAGGCTGTGCAGGTTGAGCTGGCTGTGCTGGTTGTGCAGGCTGAGCAGGTTGTGCTGGTTGGGCTGGTTGGGCAGGTTGAGCTGGTTGTGGTGGCTGACCTGGTTGAGCAGGTTGAGCTGGTTGAGCTGGTTGTGCTGGTTGAGCTGGTTGAGCTGGTTGTGGTGGTTGAGCTGGTTGAGCTGGTTGTGGTGGTTGTGGTGGCTGACCTGGTTGAGCTGGTTGTGCTGGTTGAGCTGGCTGAGCTGGCTGTGCAGGTTGAGCTGGTTGTGCAGGCTGAGCAGGTTGAGCTGGTTGTGGTGGCTGACCTGGTTGAGCTGGTTGAGCAGGTTGTGGTGGTTGAGCTGGCTGTGGAGGTTGAGCTGGCTGTGAAGGTTGAGCTGGTTGTGCTGGTTGAGCTGGTTGAGCAGGCTGAGCTGGTTGTGCAGGCTGAGCAGGTTGAGCTGGCTGTGCCGGTTGTGCAGGTTGAGCAGGTTGTGCTGGTTGGGCTGGTTGTGCAGGTTGAGCAGGTTGTGCTGGTTGGGCTGGTTGGGCAGGTTGAGCTGGCTGAGCTGGTTGTGGTGGCTGACCTGGTTGAGCTGGCTGAGCAGGTTGTGGTGGCTGACCTGGTTGAGCTGGTTGTGCTGGTTGAGCTGGTTGAGCTGGCTGTGCAGGCTGAGCAGGTTGTGCTGGTTGGGCTGGTTGGGCAGGTTGAGCTGGCTGAGCTGGTTGTGGTGGCTGACCTGGCTGAGCTGGTTGCGCTGGCTGTGCCGGTTGTGCAGGTTGAGCAGGTTGTGCTGGTTGGGCTGGTTGGACAGGTTGAGCTGGCTGAGCTGGTTGTGCTGGTTGTGCAGGCTGTGTTGGTTGAGCTGTCTGTGTTGCAGCGGTTTTTGATGTTGTTGTACTGGCTTCTGAATTATATTAAAAATGCATTTGAGGAGACAGCTCTGGTGAATAGTACAATGTTACTATAGAAAGTAAGCTTACTGGAATTTTTAAACTATTAGTAGTTTTTTGTTGAGATTGACTAGTCTCCGACGTGTAGAATGAAGGTTTATTCTAGTAGATCTACTGCATAGTTATGCCAAAGGCATCATTGACACAAAAACAGTGCAGTGCAGATTTTGAGATACTATACATGGAACTTTATTGACTATCAAAAACAATGATATTACAGTGCAATGGAGCAGAAATTTGCTGATCGCACTGTTCAGTTTATGCACCATCTTTCAAATGTTACCTGTTTGGAAACACTCTCTTAACAGAAGTTGAATAATAAGGTTTGACATCAACTATGACATAGGACCAACTATTGTTTCAGGTATTGCATTTGGAATTAAAGCAATCACTCTAATTAGTTTAACATCCCGGGCCTAAATGCAAAAATCTGCATAAAAACAATGCCCACTCCTGCAACTTTTAATGATCACTTGTACAAACTGCTGCCAGTTTTTAAATAATGAGAGATCTTTGGAGACAGAGATCAATTAGCTTGTATTAAAAGAGATCAATCCATGGATCTTGAAACATTTGGTTACTGTCTGTATGATTTGGTGAGGAAAGCCCAGGGATCGGTTTATGGAGACTGCTGGATCACACTTGTGTGGCTAGAGGCAAATAAGCCTTGCACTGTTCAGGGCGCAATCGACCTGGCTACTCCAACACACCAGACAGGGATGCTGCAACAGTGAACTCGCACTGACCAACTTTTTTATGTTACATGAGGAGTCCTGACCATGCAGGTTAATGCATTTCTATATCTTTCGCTGTATCTTCTGCAGATAGTTCAGTGCAGGAGCAGTTGAAGACCAGGTTCAATTCCTGGGTCAGGCACTCATAGTACATTGCCAAAGTACGTAATTTCTGTTTCTACTTTCTTTCAGAGTACAGTAAATTTTTCAGGATTGATTGTGATTTATACGCCACAAGGTCAATTTTCATTCTTGTCATTGGAATAAGGTTAACTTTACAAATTTTATATTGCATCAAAAAAAGAATCCAAGAAGTCAAATCCCAAAGTTTCTAACCCATAATGCTATGATTTCAATAACCATGTACACAGAGCTGTTTTTGCTCATATTTAGGTTATAGAAAATAGCCTAGTGTAATTGGTTGAGAGCACTTGTGTACATCAGGTAGGTGGATTTGCATAAGTGGTTATGAACTGTTTGATAGGCTCATCAACATTACGCAGCCCACTCAAGTGGACCCAGGCATTGGGCTTGAGCGACAACTACGTCTTGACACAGCAGAATTTACCACAGAGAACATAGCAAATTTGTAAGTTAAGTGTCCACAGAAGTGTTTTATCAGCTCAAAAATTGGGGTTTGCCTCATTGATAATATTTCTGTCCATTCTGCACTTGTACTGGGCACTTTTTTAAAATGAAAAACCAGATGGATTATTTACTGTACTCAACTTTGTACATGTTATCATCACCACAGTACGACACTGTATGTCAGTTTGTAATGTATGCCACACTTACCTGGAAAGCATTCAATGATGCGCAGGTCCCGTACTGTAATTTCCCTGTCAGCAGGTGCATTAATTCTAATCCTAACAGTGTTGACAAGGAAGTTGCTGCTGTATCCACTGATCACATATGTAAACTCTTCCAATGTATTTGGACGGCTTGGTATTTTCTGCAAAAAATTAATTATAGGTCTCCTGCTATTTTTGTTTTTCCATTTTAATATAAGTGTACAAGTGTGTTATGAGGCTCAACGGCTTACCTTAGTTAGACTTCCATCTGGTTTATAAGTGAAAACAACCTTTTTTGCTCCAGAAACTCGCACTCTCACAAACATGTCAGACCTTCGAGGATTTGGCAATAATTTGATGACAATAGTTGTTGTTCCATAAGAAACCAGTCCATTATTAGGTGAGGGTTCAAGCACCAATCCAGATACATCCTGTTTGGGTTGATCCTTCTTCCTCATAAAGACTGAATAGTCAAAGACACTACTTCTGGAAGCATCATATTCCATTGGCATGCCAAATGGGCATTCATACTCTGGAGCTGGAGTGGTTTCTTCCTCTGTTAAAAGTGTAAATAACACAAATTGTTCTCTGATACCAGTACAATAACAAAAATAACTAATATTCTGCTCTACGGAAAAATTTATCGTGCTGTTTAAACAAACACTTACCACAGCATCCTTCAATGAGTGCATATATTTTGTCAGGTGCTGAACAGTATTGACAACCCATGGTTATGGTAATATCACTGACTGTATCTGTAAATATAATAAAAGTAAGAATCATGGCACATTAAACAATGGGTGTCTTTAGTTCGAACTTTTCCAATTAAGATATAACTTTCAATTAATTCAGTCATACCTGCACAAGTGATGCTTCTTGATCCAGGTTCATCAAAGTTATAACTGTGTGTCTTCTGAAATTTCAACAGTAATGGTGAAATTCTTCATCAATAATACCCAAGGCTTATCTTCAAGAAATTTTACATTTCTTATAGCATACCTGGCCACCGTAGGTGTTGTAAACGACACTGACTGCAACTGGTTGGCCATCTGAACATATTTCTCTGACCCACAACTTGAAGTTAGTTATTCTCATATAATTGCATGTGTATGACACCAAAGTAAATGTGTTCCTGTTAGATGGCAGATCGAAACATGTGTAACCATCTGGTCTTAAAGTAGCCACAACATAGCCTTCCTTTGGCTGTAACACACCAGATGAACCTTGAACCATAGGTTCATTGCACTCTATGAAAAAACACATATACATTAAAAACCAATGTCATCTTCCAAAAGTCCAACAAATCTGAAATGACAATTCATGGCAGAGTAAATTTAATCACTATGCAAGCAGAAACAAATCTGATAAATAAAAAAAATTACCTTCTGATGGTGATGGAGTTCTTGGGGGTTGGACAGCCGGTTGCACTGGTTGGGCTGGCTGAGCTGGTTGGGCAGGTTGAGCTGGTTGGGCTGGTTGTGCAGGCTGTGCAGGTTGTGCTGGTTGGGCAGGCTGAGCTGGTTGGGCTGGCTGAGCCGGTTGGGCAGATTGAGCAGGTTGGGCAGGTTGGGCAGGTTGGGCAGGTTGAGCTGGTTGTGGAGGCTGAGCAGGCTGTGCAGGCTGTGCAGGCTGTGCTGGCTGTGCTGGCTGTGCCGGTTGTGCTGGTTGAGCTGGTTGTGCTGGCTGACCAGGTTGACCAGGCTGAGCTGGCTGTGCAGGCTGTGCCGGTTGTGCTGGTTGAGCTGGTTGTGCTGGCTGACCAGGTTGACCAGGCTGAGCTGGTTGGGCAGGTTGAGCTGGCTGAGCTGGCTGAGCTGGTTGGGCAGGTTGAGCTGGCTGAGCTGGTTGTGCTGGCTGACCAGGTTGACCAGGCTGAGCTGGTTGGGCAGGTTGAGCTGGTTGTGCTGGCTGAGCTGGTTGAGCAGGTTGTGGAGGTTGGGCTGGTTGTGCTGGCTGAGCTGGCTGTGCTGGTTGTGCAGGTTGAGCTGGCTGAGCTGGTTGTGCTGGCTGACCAGGTTGACCAGGCTGAGCTGGTTGGGCAGGTTGAGCTGGTTGAGCTGGCTGAGCTGGTTGAGCTGGTTGTGGAGGCTGAGCAGGCTGTGCAGGCTGTGCTGGCTGTGCCGGTTGTGCTGGTTGACCTGGTTGAGCTGGTTGTGCTGGCTGACCAGGTTGACCAGGTTGACCAGGCTGACCAGGCTGAGCTGGTTGGGCAGGTTGAGCTGGCTGAGCTGGCTGAGCTGGTTGGGCAGGTTGAGCTGGCTGAGCTGGTTGTTGAGGCTGTGCAGGTTGAGCTGGTTGTGCTGGCTGAGCTGGTTGAGCAGGTTGTGGAGGTTGGGCTGGTTGTGCTGGCTGAGCTGGCTGTGCTGGTTGTGCAGGTTGAGCTGGCTGAGCTGGCTGAGCAGGTTGTGCAGGTTGTGCTGGTTGGCCAGGCTGAGCTGGCTGTGCTGGTTGTGCAGGTTGAGCTGGCTGAGCAGGTTGTGGAGGCTGAGCTGGCTGTGCAGGTTGAGCTGGCTGAGCAGGTTGTGGAGGCTGAGCTGGCTGTGCTGGTTGTGCTGGCTGAGCTGGTTGAGCAGGTTGTGGAGGTTGGGCTGGTTGTGCTGGCTGAGCTGGCTGTGCTGGTTGTGCAGGTTGAGCTGGCTGTGCAGGTTGTGCTGGTTGGCCAGGCTGAGCTGGCTGTGCTGGTTGTGCAGGTTGAGCTGGCTGAGCAGGTTGTGGAGGCTGAGCTGGCTGTGCTGGTTGTGCAGGTTGAGCTGGCTGAGCAGGTTGTGGAGGCTGAGCTGGCTGTGCTGGTTGTGCAGGCTGAGCTGGCTGAGCAGGTTGTGGAGGTTGTGCAGGTTGTGCAGGCTGAGCTGGCTGTGCTGGTTGTGCAGGCTGAGCTGGTTGTGCTGGTTGTGCAGGTTGAGCTGGCTGAGCTGGCTGTGCAGGTTGTGCAGGCTGAGCAGGTTGTGCAGGTTGGGCTGGTTGTGCTGGCTGTGCTGGCTGAGCTGGTTGTGGAGGCTGAGCTGGCTGAGCAGGTTGTGGAGGTTGTGAAGGTTGTGCAGGCTGAGCTGGTTGAGCTGGTTGTGCAGGTTGTGCAGGCTGAGCTGGTTGTGCTGGCTGTGCTGGCTGGGCTGGCTGAGCTGGCTGAGCAGGTTGAGCAGGCTGTGCAGGCTGTGCAGGTTGTACTGGCTGGGCTGGTTGTGGTCCTGGTGTGGTTTGTAGTTCCTCTGCAACAAAATTGTTATTGCATCATGAAATATTTGTGAATATAGTAAATACTGTAGCATATGCCATGATTAGTGTTTTCAAAGGAATGCTTAGACATGAAAATTGCAGAGAATAGAATATGACATGCTGTTAGTGGAGTTAATAGCATACATTTTTTAGATGCTCTAGAATTTAAGGAAATCTTATGTGATGGTGAACAATTTTGGAATCATTTTTACAACAAAATTGATATTAGTTGCTCAAATCATTGTAATAGAAAAAGGTTGAAATAATCTCTATTATTAAATCACTTTAGTTTACATCAATAAATGTAATGCATTGTAGTCTTACATCCACCTATTTTGTGTTCTGTATATAGTTTTTATTTTTCTTAAATGTTTGTGTTAATGTTACCTGAAATTCAATTTCAAAAAAGGAGGAGAGGGCAAAGATATTGAAATTAAAGGAGATACCAATAATAATGGGATCAAACTCAATTCCCACTTGTTTGTATACATATTTTGTCATTCATAGTAAGGAAACATTGAATTGATGGAAAAATATTAACAAATAGTCAACTGCAACTTTCAAACAGATAAATACAAATATCTTTCCTCATGTTGGCATATGAATGGGTTCCATCATTTAGGTTTGCATCAAATTTTACCTTTCAGTTCATTTTCTTAAATTTAATTTGATTTTTCACACTTGATATGAACCCTGGCAGGCAGCACATGTAGGATGCCTTTGAAGGATCCCCCACCATAAACATGCAATAATTAGTTTCGAATACTCTTTGAACAACTTGATTATAAAGTTTCTTTCAGAATGGACTGTCATCTGTACGTATACATACCACAGCATCCTTCAATGAGTGCAGATATCTTATCTGGAGTTGCACAGTACTGGCATGTCAACGTGATTCTGATTTTCCTGACAGCTTCTGAAAAACACATAATAATGGTTTTTTTCTTTACAATAAGGTATTGAATGGTAAACATGTATAACATGAAACATTTGTCTCAAAAACTTACCTGAGCAATAGACACTGCTAGCATATGGGTGATCAAAAGCATAATTCTTAGTTACCTGAAAGGCATTAAAGAAGAGTAAATTATTTGACTGCTGTGAACATAATGCATAAATAAAAGAAAAAAATTTAAAAGTCGAAAGGTATTTTATGGGACTTACCACTTGAGATCTTGTGTGGTACACCACTTTGACTGACATTGGTGTGCCATCGGAACAAATTTCATTCACTCTCAGGCTGAACTTGGTTATTCGAACATAATCACAGGCATATGCTTCCAAAGCAAATTTGTTCTTGTTTGAAGGCAGATCAAATGTTGTATATCCATCAGAGCCATAAGCGGCAACAACATAGTTTTGTTTTGGTCGCAGAACTCCAGTGGAGCCTTGAACCATTGGCTCATTGCATTCTGCAAAATATTATATTGGTAGTGAAAAATAATATTTCACAACAATGTGCAACTATCAATAGGCAATGCATAACCAATAGATAAATGCTACATCTATATTTTGCCCCAGGATATACACCTGGGAAAAAATTAACACATGTCTTAATGGTTACTGCCTCACAACAAAATTGAAGTGCCAGATCACACTAAAACACATCTTCCACTACCCCTGTGCACTATGGTCTTCTTTATGACAATGGAGTGTGTCCAACAGACTGACATCAAGCTGTCATTATAATTCCTACAAAAGGATAGCAAAAGCTTCCAAGAGGAGATTGAAATTCACATGGAAAAACTTTTATCGGTATGCACTATGCTGCTGTATGGCAAATCTGCAAAACACTCAGGAAATTTGCACTCGGTCACTTTGGTATCAGTGTTGTTGTGAGGCATTAGCCATTGGGATGATCTTGACTTTACTCGTCTTATCTAGCAGGCAGATACCGACCAATCAATTGATACAAAATTTCAACCTTAATAATTATGGCTGAACCAGACACTTAAAGAACAGTGTCTAAGACCATGCCAAATATATCAAACATATCCAAATCTCTACCTTTCTGAGTTGGTCCCCCTTGAGCTGGCTGAGCTGGCTGAGCTGGCTGAGCTGGCTGAGCTGGCTGAGCTGGCTGAGCTGGCTGAGCTGGCTGAGCTGGCTGGGCTGGCTGAGCAGGTTGTGCAGGTTGTGCAGGTTGTGCAGGCTGAGCTGGTTGTGCAGGCTGAGCAGGTTGAGCTGGCTGAGCTGGCTGTGCAGGCTGAGCTGGTTGTGCAGGCTGAGCAGGTTGAGCTGGCTGAGCTGGTTGTGGTGGCTGACCTGGTTGAGCTGGTTGTGCAGGCTGAGCTGGTTGAGCAGGCTGAGCTGGTTGAGCTGGTTGTGCTGGCTGTGCTGGTTGAGCAGGTTGCGCTGGTTGAGGTGGCTGGGCAGGCTGAGCTGGCTGTGCTGGTTGTACTGGTTGTGCAGGCTGAGCTGGTTGAGCAGGTTGTGCAGGCTGAGCTGGCTGAGCTGGCTGAGCTGGCTGTGCAGGCTGAGCTGGTTGTGCAGGCTGAGCAGGTTGAGCTGGCTGAGCTGGTTGTGGTGGCTGACCTGGTTGAGCTGGCTGTGCTGGTTGTGCTGGTTGTGCAGGCTGAGCTGGTTGAGCAGGTTGTGCAGGCTGAGCTGGCTGTGCAGGCTGAGCTGGTTGTGCAGGCTGAGCAGGTTGAGGTGGCTGAGCTGGTTGTGGTGGCTGACCTGGTTGAGCTGGTTGTGCAGGCTGAGCTGGTTGAGCAGGCTGAGCTGGTTGAGCTGGTTGTGCTGGCTGTGCTGGTTGAGCAGGTTGTGCAGGTTGAGGCGGCTGGGCAGGCTGAGCTGGTTGAGCTGGTTGTGCTGGTTGAGCAGGTTGTGCTGGTTGAGGTGGCTGGGCAGGCTGAGCTGGTTGAGCTGGTTGTGCTGGTTGAGCAGGTTGTGCTGGTTGAGATGGCTGGGCAGGCTGAGCTGGCTGTGCTGGTTGTGCTGGTTGGGCAGGCTGAGCTGGTTGAGCTGGTTGTGCTGGTTGAGCAGGTTGTGCTGGTTGAGATGGCTGGGCAGGCTGAGCTGGCTGTGCTGGTTGTGCTGGTTGGGCAGGCTGAGCTGGTTGAGCAGGCTGCGGTGGTTGCGCTGGCTGAGCTGGCTGGGCTGGCTGAGCAGGTTGAGCAGGCTGTGCTGGTTGAGCAGGCTGAGGTGGTTGTGCTGGCTGGGCAGGCTGTGCGGGTTGTGCAGGCTGAGCAGGTTGCGCTGGCTGAGCTGGTTGAGCAGGTTGGGCAGGCTGAGCTGGCTGTGATGGTTGAGCTGGCTGTGCTGGCTGAGCTGGTTGTGCAGGCTGAGCAGGTTGAGCTGGTTGAGCTGGTTGGGCTGGTTGAGCTGGTTGGGCAGGTTGAGCTGGCTGAGCAGGCTGTGGGGGTTGTGCAGGTTGACCAGGTTGAGCTGGTTGGGCAGGTCCGGGTGTTGTTGTTCTGGCTGGTTCCTCTGAAAGATGTTATGAACGTTTTTTTATTATGGAATGATGTCCCTCTGTATAATTCAATTAATGGCAAACAATTTACTTCAAGTAGAAACTCACCACTACATCCTTCAATGAGCAGTAATACTTTTTCAGGTGGTGAGCAATACTGACATGACAGAGTTACCCTGATTGAACTAATCCATTCTGCAAATTTAAATGTGTGATTTCATTATAATTGCATGAATAAACAAAATTCAGTAAATAAATCAGATTGTGCCCAAATTACCTGCTATGTAGCAGCTTCTTGTGTCTGGTGAGTTGAAGGAATAAACTTTGTAAACCTAAGAAAGTGAGACACTCAAATTATAAATGATACAAATAATCATTGATCGTATTGCTTTTTGATGGTATCCTAAATAACATTTTCTTCAGCTTAAATAACTTACTGAACTGCTTTTTGTGTAGTAGTCAACACGAACTGACAGTGGTCTTCCATCAGCACATATGTGTTTAACCCTCAAACGGAATTTGGTTATTCTGATGTAATTGTACTGATATGCAACCAAGGTGAATGTGTTCTTATTCGAAGGAAGAGCAAACCTAGTATAGCCATTTGACTTATAAGTGGTAGACACATAATCTTCCTTTGGTTGTAATACACCAGTGGAGCCTTGAATCATTGGTTCATTGCATTCTGGAAAGATAAACAGAAATGATACCAAGAAGATTTAAAAAATAATATGAATATAAAATTAATTATAGACACTTAATCGATATTTAGCATTATTATTTGTTGTGACTGAAACAATGAATCTTAAAATCATCTTTGAAAATCATAATTCATATCAGTAGCTAATGCTCATACTGGTGTCCAATATGTCAAAATGCTTTGTTCTTAACTAAAATCTATCTTTCTAGTTATTTATTTTTTAAACAATAAATTCATGACTAGTTATGAAATAATAAAATAAGTTTCAAATCTGATTGCAACCTCAACATGCTTTGGACATAATTGCAATAATACCAGCAGTTCATAGAAAATTATTTTGACACAAATAAGAAATATAACTTATTTGCAGCATAAGAATAAAATATCATGGCCATTAATGCATTTTTCTGCTCTAGGGCATGCCAGATTACATGTTTTTCAATGACCCAGCAGTTGCTGTTACTTTAGTTCAGGAAACCAGGTGTACAAATATCAGTCATTTGGGATAAATATATATATATTCCGTAGAGAATGTCTCACAGTTCAAATGTTTGTATAGCTAACTTATACACTTTGAGTGTTTCTTGGTAGAGCCAAATAAAACTGTATAAATTTGAACTTCTGAGACTTTTTGCAGGGTTACTTTGGCCATGGCTTAAATGACCTTATGGGTCCCCAATTTTGTAGTATACTGCAGTCCACATGACGTATGTGCAGAGATATACTTGTTAAAGTAACATGCTCGTATCATTTCGAATCATTAGAGAATCTTGTCATTTGGCTTTCTGGCAGAATTTTGAATGCTGTACTTGTGTGAAAAACAAGAGTAAATACATTTGTAGGTGTATGTTCTCAATGAACTAGTTTCACATTATTGCTGCTGTTCCACCTATGGCTGTGTCACTATATTATTCATATCCAAAATATTTGATTGCATCAGTGCAAAAGTCATTAAGTTTCCCCAATGCAGGGGGAAATTTTAGTGACCCATGATTTAACATTGGTGACAAATGCAATAATTAATTACGCTCTTGTGGCCCTCCAGTCTGTCCACCAGGCTGAGCAGGTTGTGCTGGTTGTGCTGGCTGTGCTGGCTGTGCTGGCTGTGCAGGTTGTGCTGGCTGGGCAGGCTGAGCAGGTTGAGCAGGTTGTGCTGGTTGGGCAGGTTGTGCTGGTTGGGCAGGTTGTGCAGGCTGTGGTGGTTGAGCTGGCTGACCAGGCTGTGCTGGCTGGGCAGGCTGAGCAGGTTGTGCCGGTTGAGCAGGCTGTGCTGGCTGAGAAGGTTGTGCTGGTTGAGCAGGCTGTGGTGGTTGTGCCGGCTGTGCAGGTTGAGCTGGCTGAGCAGGTTGAGCAGGTTGTGCTGGTTGCGCAGGTTGTGCTGGCTGAGCAGGCTGAGCAGGTTGAGCTGGCTGAGCAGGTTGAGCTGGCTGTGCAGGCTGAGCTGGCTGTGGAGGTTGAGCAGGTTGTGCTGGTTGAGCTGGTTGCGCAGGTTGTGCTGGCTGAGCAGGTTGAGCTGGCTGTGCAGGCTGAGCAGGTTGTGCAGGCTGCGGTGGTTGTGCTGGTTGAGCTGGTTGTGCAGGCTGAGCAGGCTGAGGAGGCTGAGCTGGTTGTGCAGGCTGTGGCGGTTGTGCAGGCTGAGCAGGTTGTGCTGGTTGTGCAGGCTGTGGCGGTTGTGCAGGCTGAGCAGGTTGTGCTGGCTGAGCTGGTTGCGCAGGTTGTGCTGGCTGAGAAGGCTGAGCAGGTTGAGCTGGCTGTGCAGGCTGAGCTGGTTGTGCAGGCTGTTGTGGTTGCGCTGGCTGTGCTGGTTGAGCTGGTTGTGCAGGCTGTGCAGGCTGAGGAGGCTGAGCTGGCTGTGCAGGCTGTGGAGGTTGTGCAGGCTGAGCAGGTTGTGCTGGCTGAGCTGGTTGCGCAGGTTGTGCTGGCTGAGCAGGCTGAGCAGGTTGAGCTGGCTGAGCTGGTTGTGCTGGTTGACCTGGTTGTGCAGGCTGAGCAGGTTGTGCTGGTTGTGCAGGCTGTGCTGGCTGAGCAGGTTGAGCTGGCTGAGCAGGTTGAGCTGGCTGAGCAGGTTGAGCAGGCTGAGTTGGTTGTGCAGGCTGTGGTGGTTGTGCAGGCTGTGCCGGCTGAGCAGGTTGTGCCGGTTGAGCAGGCTGTGCCGGCTGTGCTGGTTGAACAGGCTGAGCTGGTTGTGCTGGCTGTGCTGGTTGAGCTGGCTGAGCAGGTTGAGCTGGCTGTGCAGGCTGTGCTGGCTGGGCTGGCTGGGCTGGCTGTGCAGGTCCAGGTGTTGTTGTCCTGCCTGGTTCTTCTAAAGATGCATAGCATATACTTCTTATTAATGAAATTAAGTCCATTTTTATAATCAAGTAATGACAGACAATTAACTTGAGTTATATACTTACCACAACATCCTTCTATGAGTAGTAATACTTTGTCTGGTGGTGAGCAATACTGACATGACAGAGTTACCCTGATTGAAGTAATTCTTTCTGCAAGTTGAATAGTATGATTTCATTATAAAGGAATGAATAAAGAAATTCAGTCAATAGATGGGATGTGTCACCATATTACCTGCTACATAGCAGCTTCTGGTGTCGGGTGTGTTGAAGGAATAATCTTGATAAACCTAAGAAAGTAAGACACTCATATTGTTATTGATAAAAATAATCAATGGTCAGAATGTTTTTTGGTGGTATGCTAAATTAATTAGCCATCATTTTTTTCAGCTTAAATGACTTACTGAACTGCCTTGTGTGTAGTAGTCAACACGAACTGACAGCGGTCTTCCATCAGCACATATGTGTTTAACCCTCAAACGGAATTTGGTTATTCTGATGTAATCGCACTGATATGCAACCAAGGTGAATGTGTTCTTATTTGAAGGAAGAGCAAACCTAGTATAGCCATTTGACTTATAAGTGGTAGACACATAATCTTCCTTTGGTTGTAATACACCAGTGGAGCCTTGAATCATTGGTTCATTGCATTCTGGAAAGATAAACAGAAATGATACCAAGAAGATTTAAAAAATAATATGAATATAAAATTAATTATAGACACTTAATCGATATTTAGCATTATTATTTGTTGTGACTGAAACAATGAATCTTAAAATCATCTTTGAAAATCATAATTCATATCAGTAGCTAATGCTCATACTGGTGTCCAATATGTCAAAATGCTTTGTTCTTAACTAAAATCTATCTTTCTAGTTATTTATTTTTTAAACAATAAATTCATGACTAGTTATGAAATAATAAAATAAGTTTCAAATCTGATTGCAACCTCAACATGCTTTGGACATAATTGCAATAATACCAGCAGTTCATAGAAAATTATTTTGACACAAATAAGAAATATAACTTATTTGCAGCATAAGAATAAAATATCATGGCCATTAATGCATTTTTCTGCTCTAGGGCATGCCAGATTACATGTTTTTCAATGACCCAGCAGTTGCTGTTACTTTAGTTCAGGAAACCAGGTGTACAAATATCAGTCATTTGGGATAAATATATATATATTCCGTAGAGAATGTCTCACAGATCAAATGTTTGTATAGCTAACTTATACACTTTGAGTGTTTCTTGGTAGAGCCAAATAAAACTGTATAAATTTGAACTTCTGAGACTTTTTGCAGGGTTACTTTGGCCATGGCTTAAATGACCTTATGGGTCCCCAATTTTGTAGTATACTGCAGTCCACATGACGTATGTGCAGAGATATACTTGTTAAAGTAACATGCTCGTATCATTTCGAATCATTAGAGAATCTTGTCATTTGGCTTTCTGGCAGAATTTTGAATGCTGTACTTGTGTGAAAAACAAGAGTAAATACATTTGTAGGTGTATGTTCTCAATGAACTAGTTTCACATTATTGCTGCTGTTCCACCTATGGCTGTGTCACTATATTATTCATATCCAAAATATTTGATTGCATCAGTGCAAAAGTCATTAAGTTTCCCCAATGCAGGGGGAAATTTTAGTGACCCATGATTTAACATTGGTGACAAATGCAATAATTAATTACGCTCTTGTGGCCCTCCAGTCTGTCCACCAGGCTGAGCAGGTTGTGCTGGTTGTGCTGGCTGTGCTGGTTGTGCTGGCTGTGCAGGTTGTGCTGGCTGGGCAGGCTGAGCAGGTTGAGCAGGTTGTGCTGGTTGGGCAGGTTGTGCTGGTTGGGCAGGTTGTGCAGGCTGTGGTGGTTGAGCTGGCTGACCAGGCTGTGCTGGCTGGGCAGGCTGAGCAGGTTGTGCCGGTTGAGCAGGCTGTGCTGGCTGAGAAGGTTGTGCTGGTTGAGCAGGCTGTGGTGGTTGTGCCGGCTGTGCAGGTTGAGCTGGCTGAGCAGGTTGAGCAGGTTGTGCTGGTTGCGCAGGTTGTGCTGGCTGAGCAGGCTGAGCAGGCTGAGCAGGTTGAGCTGGCTGTGCAGGTTGAGCTGGCTGTGCAGGCTGAGCTGGCTGTGGAGGTTGAGCAGGTTGTGCTGGTTGAGCTGGTTGCGCAGGTTGTGCTGGCTGAGCAGGCTGAGCAGGTTGAGCTGGCTGTGCAGGCTGAGCAGGTTGTGCAGGCTGCGGTGGTTGTGCTGGTTGAGCTGGTTGTGCAGGCTGAGCAGGCTGAGGAGGCTGAGCTGGTTGTGCAGGCTGTGGCGGTTGTGCAGGCTGAGCAGGTTGTGCTGGTTGTGCAGGCTGTGGCGGTTGTGCAGGCTGAGCAGGTTGTGCTGGCTGAGCTGGTTGCGCAGGTTGTGCTGGCTGAGCAGGCTGAGCAGGTTGAGCTGGCTGTGCAGGCTGAGCTGGTTGTGCAGGCTGTTGTGGTTGCGCTGGCTGTGCTGGTTGAGCTGGTTGTGCAGGCTGTGCAGGCTGAGGAGGCTGAGCTGGCTGTGCAGGCTGTGGAGGTTGTGCAGGCTGAGCAGGTTGTGCTGGCTGAGCTGGTTGCGCAGGTTGTGCTGGCTGAGCAGGCTGAGCAGGTTGAGCTGGCTGAGCTGGTTGTGCTGGTTGACCTGGTTGTGCAGGCTGAGCAGGTTGTGCTGGTTGTGCAGGCTGTGCTGGCTGAGCAGGTTGAGCTGGCTGAGCAGGTTGAGCTGGCTGAGCAGGTTGAGCAGGCTGAGTTGGTTGTGCAGGCTGTGGTGGTTGTGCAGGCTGTGCTGGCTGAGCAGGTTGTGCCGGTTGAGCAGGCTGTGCCGGCTGTGCTGGTTGAACAGGCTGAGCTGGTTGTGCTGGCTGTGCTGGTTGAGCTGGCTGAGCAGGTTGAGCTGGCTGGGCAGGCTGGGCAGGCTGGGCAGGCTGTGCAGGCTGTGCTGGCTGGGCTGGCTGGGCTGGCTGTGCAGGTCCAGGTGTTGTTGTCCTGCCTGGTTCTTCTAAAGATGCATAGCATATACTTCTTATTAATGAAATTAGGTCCATTTTTATAATCAAGTAATGACAGACAATTAACTTGAGTTATATACTTACCACAACATCCTTCTATGAGTAGTAATACTTTGTCTGGTGGTGAGCAATACTGACATGACAGAGTTACCCTGATTGAAGTAATTCTTTCTGCAAGTTGAATAGTATGATTTCATTATAAAGGAATGAATAAAGAAATTCAGTCAATAGATGGGATGTGTCACCATATTACCTGCTACATAGCAGCTTCTGGTGTCGGGTGTGTTGAAGGAATAATCTTGATAAACCTAAGAAAGTAAGACACTCATATTGTTATTGATAAAAATAATCAATGATCAGAATGTTTTTTGGTGGTATGCTAATTTAATTAGCCATCATTTTTTTCAGCTTAAATGACTTACTGAACTGCCTTGTGTGTAGTAGTCAACACGAACTGACAGCGGTCTTCCATCAGCACATATGTGTTTAACCCTCAAACGGAATTTGGTTATTCTGATGTAATCGCACTGATATGCAACCAAGGTGAATGTGTTCTTATTTGAAGGAAGAGCAAACCTAGTATAGCCATTTGACTTATAAGTGGTAGACACATAATCTTCCTTTGGTTGTAATACACCAGTGGAGCCTTGAATCATTGGTTCATTGCATTCTGGAAAACAGAAATGATACCAAGAAGATTTAAAAAATAATATGAATATGATATGAATTATTGATGCTTTAATAGGTATTTAGCATTATTATTTGTTGTGACGGAAACAATAAATCTTAAAATCATCTTTGAAAATCATAATTCATGTCAATAGTTAATGTTCATACTAGTGTCCAATATTTCAAAATGCTTTGTTCTTAACTAAAATCTATCTTTCTAGTTACTTATTTTTTAAAACATGAATTCATGCCTAGTTATGAAGCCATGAAATAAGTTTCAAATCTGATTGCAACCTCAACATGCTTTGGACATAATTGCAATGATACTTGTGTTCATAGTAAATAATTTTCACACAAATAAGAAATATAACCTATTTGCACCCAAAGAATAAAATATCATGGCCATTAATGCACTTATCACATGTTTTTCAATGACCCAGCAGTTGCTGTTACTTTGGTTCAGGAAACCAGGTGTATCAGTCATTTGAGATATATATATTCTGTAGAGCATGTCTCACAGATCAAATTTGTGTATAGCTAACTGATGCTCTTTAAGTGTTCATTGGTAGAGCCAAGGAAATGAGTATATTTCTGAGACGTTTTGCAGGGTTACTTTGGCCATGGGTCCCCAATTTTGTAGTATACTCCAGTCCACATGAAGTATGTGCAGAGATATTCTTGTTAAAGAGTAACATGCTCACATCATTTCTGATCATGAGAGAATCTGGTTGTTCGCATACATCTGTAGGTGTATGTTCTCGATGAACCAGTTTCACATTATTGCTGCTGTTCCACCTAAAAACTTGGATTGCATCGGTGCAAAAGTTACTAAGTTTTGCAAAAGCATGATTTAACAGTAATGACAAATATAAGAAATAATTACGCTCTTGAGGCCCTCCTGTCTGTCCAACAGGCTGAGCAGGTTGTGCTGGCTGAGCTGGTTGTGCAGGCTGTGCAGGTTGGGCAGGCTGTGCAGGTTGTGCTGGCTGACCTGGTTGTGCAGGCTGTGCAGGTTGGGCAGGCTGTGCGGGTTGTGCTGGCTGAGCTGGCTGTGCAGGCTGTGCCGGTTGGGCCGGCTGTGCAGGTTGTGCTGGTTGGGCAGGCTGAGCTGGTTGTGCAGGCTGTGCCGGTTGGGCAGGCTGAGCAGGTTGTGCTGGTTGGGCAGGCTGTGCAGGCTGCTGTGGTTGAGCTGGCTGAGCAGGTTGTGCTGGCTGGACAGGCTGAGCAGGTTGTGCTGGTTGAGCAGGCTGTGCTGACTGAGAAGGTTGTGCAGGTTGAGCTGGTTGGGCAGGCTGAGCAGGCTGTGGTGGTTGTGCCGGCTGTGCAGGTTGACCTGGCTGTGCAGGTTGAGCCGGTTGTGCAGGCTGTTGTGGTTGTGCAGGCTGAGCAGGTTGAGCAGGCTGTGGTGGTTGTGCAGGCTGAGCAGGTTGAGCTGGTTGTGCTGGTTGTGCAGGTTGTGCAGGCTGAGCAGGCTGTGCAGGTTGAGACGGTTGTGCAGGCTGAGCTGGTTGTGCAGGCTGAGCAGGCTGTGCTGGTTGAGACGGTTGTGCAGGCTGTGCTGGTTGTGCAGGTTGTGCAGGCTGAGCAGGCTGTGCTGGTTGAGATGGTTGGGCAGGCTGTGCTGGTTGTGCAGGCTGAGCAGGCTGTGCTGGTTGAGATGGTTGTGCAGGTTGAGCTGGTTGTGGACCTTGAGCTGGTTGGGCAGGCTGTGCTGGTTGAGCAGGCTGAGCAGGCTGAGCTGGTTGTGCTGGTTGAGCTGGTTGTGCAGGCTGTGCTGGCTGAGCTGGCTGTGGGGGTTGTGCTGGCTGAGCTGGCTGTGGGGGTTGTGCAGGTTGTGCTGGTTGAGTAGGCTGAGCTGGCTGTGCTGGCTGAGCTGGCTGAGCTGGCTGAGCTGGTTGTGCAGGCTGTGCTGGTTGAGCAGGTTGGGCTGGCTGAGCAGGTTGAGCTGGTTGTGCAGGCTGTGCTGGCTGAGCTGGCTGTGGGGGTTGTGCTGGCTGAGCTGGCTGTGGGGGTTGTGCAGGTTGTGCTGGTTGAGTAGGCTGAGCTGGCTGTGCTGGCTGAGCTGGCTGAGCTGGTTGAGCAGGCTGTGCTGGTTGAGCAGGTTGGGCAGGCTGAGCAGGTTGAGCAGGTTGAGCTGGCTGTGCTGGTTGTGGACCTTGAGCTGGTTGTGCAGGTTGTGCTGGTTGAGCAGGCTGAGCTGGCTGTGCTGGCTGAGCTGGCTGAGCTGGTTGTGCAGGCTGAGCAGGTTGTGCAGGCTGTGCTGGTTGAGCAGGTTGGGCTGGCTGAGCAGGTTGAGCAGGCTGAGCTGGCTGTGCTGGTTGTGCTGGTTGTGGACCTTGAGCTGGTTGTGCAGGTTGTGATGGTTGAGGCGGTTGTGCAGGCTGTGCTGGTTGAGCAGGCTGAGGAGGCTGAGCAGGCTGAGCTGGTTGTGCTGGTTGAGCTGGTTGTGCAGGCTGTGCTGGCTGAGCTGGCTGTGGGGGTTGTGCAGGTTGTGCTGGTTGTGCAGGTTGGGCAGGTTGTATTGGTTGAGCAGGCTGAGCTGGCTGTGCTGGCTGAGCTGGCTGAGCTGGTTGGGCAGGCTGTGCTGGTTGAGCAGGTTGGGCTGGTTGAGCAGGTTGGGCTGGCTGAGCAGGTTGAGCAGGTTGAGCTGGCTGAGCTGGCTGAGCTGGTTGTGCAGGCTGAGCAGGTTGGGCAGGCTGTGCTGGTTGAGCAGGTTGGGCTGGTTGAGCAGGTTGGGCTGGCTGAGCAGGTTGAGCTGGCTGAGCTGGCTGTGGGGGTTGAGCCGGTTGTGGAGGCTGTGGGCCATATGGACCAGGAGAAACTGTTGTGCTGCCTACATAGGGTAACAGAAATTATTGTTTTTAGTGTGTTTAATGTAAGATGAATGCAGTTCTGTTATATATACATATGATTTAAGGAACATTTGTTTGAATGAATACTCCTATGCATACCTTTAATCCTAAGATGTATTCAAAACTCAATTGATTTTGGTTTATTGATTCTTAAGCTTTCCTTCCAATGCTTCTTTCATTAAAAGAATACCAACAGCAAGCATGGAAAAATTGAAAATCTAGCTGTTTGAAGTCTTAAATCAATGAACTATTAACTAAAGTCCCACAGATTTTATGGGTAATATTTCCTACTTTCAACACATCCTTTTACACGAATCTCAATCCTAGGCGGTGGACATCCATTACTGCATTGCAACCGAATAGCAAAGCTCAGTACTGTTCCAAAATCACCAGGAAGTTCTGCTTCATTGTTACCAGATCCAGTGAAGTAGACAGATACCTGAAAATAAATGAGGCCGGTTAATTTCTCTTTGAAAATGTTCAATCTTCATATATAAGACTTGCTAAGGAAATCCATCATGTAGCATATATATGGTACCTGCTTGAAGTCCCCATGACAGTTGAAGTAACTGATTGATACGCAGAGTGTTCCACCATCAGAACAAATATCACACACCCTGATTTTTAATTCAGTGAGGCGTGCAGAAGTGTCACTAATCATCAAAACCATGTAACTAGAAGGGAAAATAATTGGGAAGTATCCATCCTCCATCATTGTTCCAACTTCGTTTTGCTTGGTTGGGGCAAAAACACTTGTCATCATTGGATCCTGACAATCTGGAATGTACAACCATTCTGAAATGTCTAGTTCATCAAAAGCCATAATTAAAGCTACATCTATAAAGGTATGGGTCAGCTGCTGCTCTTGAGAATTTGAATGTGAGAATTAAAGTCACTCTTTATGCTGAACCTCTGTAATATCATTTGCATGAAACATTAGATAGCTGTTCCTGGATTTGATGTTTATGCTTATAAATCATAACAGTGAAGCCTAAATTGTTTCATTGACATTAGGAAATGTTTATCTTGAGTGTCTTGCAATTTGTGGATCTAATTCATGAATATAAAAAAGTTTGCTCATGCCCATAATTATTTGTGTAAGTAAACCCTTGTAAGTTAATTTAATCTTACTGGCATCAACATAACTTACATGGAGGGACCGTACAAGGAGGCAATGTTAGCACTGGTGCTGCAATGAATAAAAAAAAGTTGTTAGTGATTGGATGAGATGATTGAAATAAAAAATTTTAAATATACCCCATTAAACCAAGAAATACTTACGTTGAATGCATCCTAGAAGCAGGATGTCAAAGTGGCATGGGGGTGTGCAGGAATTACAATGCAGTCTGATGGTAATCTGAGTAACACATTCACCCGATGCTAAAGAAAATTTATAAAAGTTTCAATTTCAGTGCATTGCTAGGAATCAACCTTATAAATGCATACTATTTCAACAAACAGTCCAACACAGAGTTGGTATACAAAACTTAGGCTAGTTATGTTTGCATTATAAACCGACAAACGAAAAACTTACAAGGTAGAGAAACTGCAAGCACTCCAGGTTCATTGAAGACCACATCATTTAAGACTGGGCCACTCTGCCATGCTTCATTGTAATATTCAACAGACACAGTCAATGCACCTCCATCGCCACAAACAGCATCTACTCTCAGAAGGAATTCGGTGATAGTGGCAGAACTACTAGAGACAAAAACAATATGATCCACACTGTCAGGCACTGTGACAGTGTTAAAATGATCATCCATAGCTTCACATGTATCACCCAGTTCTTCAGGGACAAAGGCTCCAGAAGCACCATCGATCAACAAATCCCTGCAATCTGGAATACAAAATATAAAATTCATCGGAAAATGTACGTAACTTTCCAAACTTGATGTTAAATTATTTTGAAAGTGACTTGAGCATGAAAGCAATACACACCTGAAACACATTCATACACACAAATGTTGGTTACAGATACTTGGCATCCAGGACTTGCTGAGAAGAAAATTGTGATGGACTTGACTTCTTTCTGTTGTGCAGCACCAGGAATGATGAAGGAGAGCTCATCAAATTTGTCATCAGTTGATATGACTTGGTCATTTGGATTAGACATGCCACCATTTTCTGATTGGTATCTAAACATAACATGTGTATGACCCCTCACTTTAAATGTCACCCTCATGTCAGACTGACGGGGACCTGGTGTAAGGGTCAAGGTGATTGTTGTTGGTCCAGAGATTTCAATATTGCTTGTTGCATTAGGACAGAATACACAGTCATCAATTGAAGAGGACTTTCCATCAGCTGTTACTGTGCCAGTGATTCCCATCTCTCCAGCATATGCATTTGGAGATGGATACATTCCCGTGGTTCCATCAGGGCATTCGAAAACAGCACCTAAGATGGGAAGGTTCAAGTAACTAAATTGACATGTTTTGTTTTATTTGGTCAATAAGATAGAGAAATTTCATGATACATACATGGTGCAGTAGTAGTGGTCTCTGTTGTCTCACAGGTTGTTGTTGTATGGCATGGTGTTGTGGTTGTTGAGCATGTTGTTGCTGATACAAAGAAAATTTCATAAGATTAAGACATTGTGAACACTATGACTTTGAAAGAGATTTGTCAAGCATTGGGGTGAGGCACAAAATACATACTGCAGCCAATTTCATCAATTCCAGATGGACAATCAATCTGGTCATCACAAATCATTTCAGGCTTGATGCAGATATAACCAGATGTTGTGTTGCACACAAGTTCATCATCAGCACAGCCACAATCAGCCTCAGAGCAATCCCATTCTCCATTCTTGCATACACTGAATGAATGATAAAAGAAAAATATATAGACTTAGCAATATTTAATTATTCATAATGAAGCAACATGGATGACTATTGGATCCAATACTGACCAGTGTTTGCAGTCATAATCCAGGTCACAACCTGGATCATAGTAGACTTCTCCATGTTTGCAAGGGCATTCCTCAATGTCCAAACATTCATCATCTGAACACAAAATATGATAAAGTTGAGATGACTGTTCAACAATTGGTCAATTGACAAAGACACTGAAGACAGTAACAACAAATCTCTCTTACTGTACATATATTGTCCTTCAGGACAATAACAGCCCTCAACACAGTAGTCAGTTTGACAACAAGCTTCTGGGTCTTGTCCAATTCCGTCACATGTCGGGGCACATACTGGCCCACAAGGATGATATACTGTTCCAAGTGGACACATTATTGCTGAAATACAAATAGTAGATCAAGTGTTCAATAAACCGTTCCATGAGATGACAATGGCATCTTATGTGAATGTAATATTTAATAAAAGATGCAGATAAGAATCTTACGGCAGAGATCATTGCTTCTCCATGCCACTGGGCAGCCAAGTTGGGCACACATCATAGCCATATTTGCAATGGCAGTGCAAACACAATCACAGTCACCACCGATATCACATCTAAAATAAAATTAGCAATGAAGCAAGGAAATCTTGGTTTCTAAATTAGATATATTGCATTGTAGTTGTCTTTGTCAGCTGTGGTCTGTATCACAGCCACAGGTAATCAGCAACAGCAACCCATGCATATTTTTGCCTGATATATTAATATCTGGTGCACCTATACCATATTGCCAAAACAGCAAGCTCTTATTTCTGCAAACTATCCAAGTGTCCTTAATCAACTTTCCAAGTTAACAGCTCCACCTAAAGTGGAAGTAAAATTTGAATTGATTTTCCATAATTATTTGTCAATAACATACCCGCAACCGTCATAGATACAGTCTTGGTAGTAGAGCACTTCATCTCCGCCCAGTCTTTGGCGACATTCAGCAAACAGTGGACCTTCGCGCAAAACTCGGCATGTTGATTCAGCCCATGGTCTTCTAACTCCGTTCTGCATTGACAAAATAAAACATTGTATTACACATATTTGACCAATTTTACACATTGTACTTTATAATTATAATTAGCACTTATTTAGAGTAGCGAACCCCTTATGAGAAACAAGAAAAAGATAACATAGCTACAAAATGACTTTCTCAAAGTGATAAATTCACTTGAAGATACAAATTTACGAATATGCAGTTGATGAAGGTGTTTTTGAAACTTACATGAGCATCACATGGATCATAGCTGTACAAACTGCTATCAACACAGGCACAGCTTGTGTCAGTTCTCCAAGAGTCACCAAAACGTGAAGGGTCGTTGACACCATCTCTACCAATCATGTCATCACTTGTTATGCCATTCCAGTTACCACACAAACCACGAACCTTACCCATGTATTTCGAGTTCAGGTAGAGGTACACAAGTGTTCCTATATAATTATTGCAAATGAACAAAGTGTTAATGTATACCATGATCATGCAAATTAGCAATCTATTACTATGGTGAGTCTAACTCCAGAATCACATGTTTTTAAAGAGAGTCTATAGTGAACTGTTTCATTTTACCTCTGTTCCACAGTAAAGTGAGGCCCATGTCAAAATATACACGAATGTACTTGTATTCTCCAAGCAGCTCGACACGCATGCCAGGCTGTGAGAATTTAGCACACTCCTTCAAGTCGACATCATGGCCATTGACCACCACATCTGAAGGAAAGCAAGGTTAAATAAGTATTCATAGAAAAACCATGAGGCTCACACTATGAGGTTCATTGCTGTGAATCTTATAACATTAATTATCCCTTATACAGAAATAGCCTGGCCAATCACAGGGCAGCATTTAGAGTTAGTGAACGTGGTGAACGTCATCAAATCCCATAAAAAAAAACAAATAAGCTTTGCCAGGCACAAGAAACCCCATTTAATTTTATATTCCTTCAATCTGAATACAATTTTGGCAAGGGAGAAGCTTCAGAAAGTCTTTTAATGCCAACATTGCTTCAGTTTGTTGACTGTCTGCTGGCTGAAATGTTTTGAAATGGTGACGTCATCACCATGGCGATTATTCAGCGTGATGCAGAACAGATGGACAAACAAAAGATCCCTACTCAATGCTGCAAATAGTTCCCATGAAAAATTGAAATAGAGGGTTTATTGCGGGATATAAATAAAACCTAATAACTGTGTCGTTCAGAGCTTGAACTTCACAAGTGATGAGGTTGGGCTGGAGAATGGGACGAGTGGGTTCACCAGCAGTTATTAGGTTTTAATATAAAACCCTACTGTGGTATTCAAATCATATGAAAGTAACTGATTTATTCTTAAACTTGTACAAACCTTGTCCCTGCATGAGGTACACATTATAACCCGGAATGATAATACGAACAGCTTTAGTGCATGTGATGCCAGATGTGCCACATGGAACATTGGTGACGAGAACACGGAATGAACTATCGACGGCTTCTGACAAAACATATGTGCAGGCGCCCATGAAGGAGAAGTGATTTCCATCAAATGAATTGAAATGAGGGTCGCCAGAGGTCCAACAGACTCCTGCAATTAAAATGAACAATCTATCCCATAAATATAAGACACACATTTTATGAAAAGAGCATAATGAGTTTTAAGTTTTAGTAAGAAAATGAAACAAAAACTTGCCTGGGCAGTCCAATTCCTTGTGTACTTGCCAAGAACTGTTGACACAAATCCTGAAAAATAACAAATGCAAAATTGGTACTTTTAAATGCCCTAGTACTGGCTGATTTGTAAAGTACAATAATGTTTTAATTACACAAAAACATACAATTCTCTGCATTTTAGGCTGAGGATGGATCCCTCAGGATAATGTTTTCCATCATTATCTTTGCATGAACACTGGCAAGGATCAACACATTCATCCTAGGAAACAAACAAGTCACATTGTAAAATTTCATTATAGTGACATGAGCACTCGATACATTGTTTAACATCAACTTTAACTTTAATGAATCAATATATTGATATTCCAAAAAAATTGAAATAACTCAATAGTTAATATCATATAAATCTTATCCTCACATCTTCATTAAGAACTTTTCCTTCTGGGCAATAACATCCAGAAACAGTGACTTCACAGTCACACAAGTAAGGTGACAAGTAAGTGGCACAAGTGTTGCCGCACAGCACAAATTTGTCGCGGTAGACTTTGCCAGGTGGACATTCGCAGCTTTCTGGTTGGTTTGGATCCAGGACCCAAGCACCATTTACGCAAGTGCTGGAAAGAAAAGATCAGGTTTTGTTTTACTGTATAGCTCACCAGTTGTTGTGTGAGTGCATCTAAGAGTTTCCAAATCCAGCAACAGATTGAAGACTAATATATCTACGAATAAATGCTTTTTTTCATTTTTTTCATTTGAGAACAATGAACTTAATTTTCATGACTTTTTTTTGCTTTTGTACTAAGACTTACGTTTAGTTACAGGTAGTTTGGCAAGAGATTGTTACACTCATTTGTGTTGTCAATATCAATCACAAACAGAACATTTCTCTACAGAAGCATAATTGCATGGAATCAATGTACTTTGATCAGGTAGCTGAACCTGGTTTGTGTGTTTATTTATTTTATGCATGAACTCAAATTGCTCAATGTGAAATCAACCTGTTCTTGCACTCGTCAGTCCTCTTAGAGCCAGCCTCTTTGTAAGGATTTCCGGGATCATTTTCATCATAACATGGGCAGCAATCGAGGTGAGTACAGATGCCATCTTGGTTTTCATACTGGCCTTCTGGGCAGACACAACCCTGCAATACACATGTATTCAATTGAATTCATTCACTCAAAATATGCATATATGGATTTAACAACAGCAATTTGCAAGTCCCATACCTGAATACACTGGCTGCATTCATCAGTGGTACTGTTACAAGCAGCACTATCCTGCAGGTCACGGCATGAAATACAGGTTCCTGCACATTCTGAGAAGACTTTGCCTCCAGCGCAATCATATCCAGTCACCCCTGAAATCATTAAACGAAATTTGAAAAGGTCAATAATACTTCATTGATAGTAAAGCATCAACTTGAATTTTAACAGATCAATTTTCTATTGGAATGATGACAAAAGAAAATAGCCATTAACTTTGGTGATAACAAAGCTGTTACCTTGGCACTGTGGGAAATACTCCTCCCAATTAATAGTCACTCCATATTCAGCACACTCCTTGGCCATGGCTGCGATAATGGTGCAAAGTGTTTTCTTCTTGTATTGTGCACAGTAGTCATATCGGCAGATTTTTGCATACCTATTAATGTCAATTCATCCAATTTTTAATTTTCAATAATGTCACGATGATTTATTGAATATCAATAATAATCAGCACCAGCATACCAAATTACTATACTATATTTTCCTTGATACCTACCAACTCCACTTGATGATATTTTTGCATTCTCCCAATACATCATCACAAACCAACTTTTCACATTCTGCATTGACAGCACTTCTCACCTGAAAAGAGTTGGTTGTTACAAATTATATCATGAATGCCTGAAATTACAGTCAGATGATACCATCACCAAGCCTTTTTAAGAAACTCGCAACCACTCTTTATGCAGTTATTTTGGGAGTTTAAGACATGCTTTTTTTATGGATAAATATCCTCATGTCCAAAAAATAATATATATCTATTCAACTCTATGTTATGTATATATTGTGCATCATAATACTTGTTGAAGGATATTGTACAAATATACTTTGCATTTAGCTCCATCTTTGAAATATTTCACAAATCAACTCATATATCTTTAGCACAAATAGGGATGTTAATTCAGAAAGAAGCAATGATATGATTGTTTGAATAACAGTGAAAAAGACAATTTACCTGACTCTCAATGTTACATGTGTCAGATGGACCCGGATTCACATCACATGTTTTGCATTTTCCGCCAGTAACAATCCAAGCAGCAGCAAATTCAGGAATGGATCCAGCCATCATGACTACATTTGGAAGAGCAAGTTCTCCTTGGGTATTACCGTCATTATTGCCACAAAGACCATGAACCTATAGAATAAGTCATCATGACATAAATAATAATTTTTGCAGAGGTAAATTGGGATTATAATATATAGAAGATACTGTACTAACCTTTCCAGCAAATTCTGATGACAGACGAATGTAGACACGTCCATTGGCATCATAAAGCACTTCAAATGATGGACTGTAGACCAATGTGAAGAGAGAAGTCACTTTCTTGATTGTTACATAACCATTGTGGTATGGCAGATCAACTTCACTGCCTTCAACAAAGACATTATTGTTCTTCAAACGGATCTTGGTTTTTTCTCCGCCCTTGTTGTATTTGATAAACAAATGTCCAGTGCATGTCACAAGATCAGTTCCGTGACACTCTCTCTTCTTCTGCCTGATGGTAAGTTTAACTGGGGCATCTGCTCCACTCTTTGTCTGAATTTAAAATGTTTGTTGAGTATAAGATACAGATAGTGAAACAAATGTTATTGTGATCAAGAGAACATAAACATGTATATCCCAATAATGATGCCATTTGCAACATACCCTGATGAGAACATAGGCACATCCCGCAGTTCCTTGGTAGCTGTAGGTCATTCCGTCAAATGTCCTGTAATGCTGGTTACCCACAACTGAACAAGTTCTGGGGCATTCTTGTTCATCACACACCCATCGTCCAAACTCGCACTCACTGTAACAGACAAATTTATTATTATGAATTAATTAGGTTTTGTGTGGTGATATTGACCAAAATAAGAAAATATTTTAATAAATGTATATGTCTGACCATTCATTGCAGTCAATGTAGATCTTGTCACCAGGTGTGTAAGTCTTGTGCTGGTAGATACATGGACAACTTTCTGGCTTGACACACTGGTCATCATGGAGGAAGTAGCCACTGGGACATACACATCCAGGAACCAAAGCATCAACACAAGGATCATCAGAAACAAAACCAAGACTTGCACAGGTTGGCTGGCAGCTGGGACATCTCTCAGAGTAAATGAAACCAGGCAGGCAGATAGGAGGTGCTGAAATTAAGAACAAATTAATCAGCACCTTTTTTAAAGGAAATCTAGAATTGATAATTTTAAGTAGAGATATTTGTTGCAATACTTACGACATACACCAGCAACACGCCATTCAATGCGCTTATGGATGATTTCATAACAGACTGTGGCGTAAGCATCAAATATTGAACATCTGTCAATTTCCATTTCACTGTCCGTGCATCCATCCCTAATCAGGCGGCACATTTCATTCATGCAAAATGAGTATGCATTTGGCTACAAGAGACAGAAACACTGCTATAAACTGTGTTGTCTAATTGCTCATTCTAATTTTAAAAACAAAGTGCACATTGAGTATAAAGCACAGAAGAAAAATAAGAATACACCTCACCAATTTCTCTCTGCATGGCAAGAACACCTCAGACATCAGGTAGTGGCAATAACCATGGGCTTTGGCATGTCTCTCGTCATCCAGGCAACAATAGTCTGGTATATCAGCACAAGATGGGCACTTAAAAAAATAATATGGGTATTCTAAAACTGGCCATGTTGAAAAGATAAAAGAAAATTGCAATCATACACAGTGACTTCAATGTTTGACTTACGGGTCCAGAAACTTGTGTGAGTGCATAAGAGTTTCCAAATGCAGCAACTGAAGATGCATGGGAACCACTCAAGAGAACCAGATCATCCAAAGGATTTCCATTATAGTTGCCGCACATACCCCTGATGGCTGATCTGTCTGAAGGCAAAATGCTTTCATCCATGGTCAAATACCACTCAAAGTCATCAGTGTATCTGAACCGCAAACCTCCATAAGTGATAGAGACATATCTCCCAACCATTGTAATTGTTACACCTGCAAAGAAAGTGATTGAAAATGATGACCTCTGACCTACTTTAGATTAATAAGTCTAATTCTTGTTCTGAATATACATGCTGAGTACCTGGGAAGACTATGGCAAATCCAAGGCTGAGAGAAACTGAGATCCTCTTTCCATTCATGTATATGTGGTCATGACCTGTGCAGATGATGGTTGTGGTGTCTGTCAGTCTCAAGCTGAAGGTCTGCAATATGAAACAAGCTATCAGGTAAATGACATAAAATTACAAGTGTGTCATTTATGCAGAAATATTTACTACTGTGATAATACAAGAGAATTAATTAAATTCTGCCAACTTACCTTAACACATGTTGACACAGAGTCGCACATTGTCAAACTGAGAGTCAAAGTGATGATGCCATCACTGTAGAGCAAGTATGTGCATGCACCATCAAATGCAAACATAACTCCATCAAAGGTCTTGTAAAGGTTGCGGGAATATCCAGAACAACATGAGCTGCCTTTGACAACTGCAATGATTAATAAGCACTTCAGTTATCAATGACATTCTACTTTAGGAAAAAATTCAAATATGTGTAATTTTAGTGTGTTGCTCACTGCCCTTTGCATTTAGGAGCACCTCTACTCCCTCAATCAAGATGAAAATAAGAGGTGGCAACTTACTGACAACTCCTGGCAAGATAGGATAGGAAGTTTCACAAGGGTAACACTTGTTTTCACCAGCTTTACCCCATGCAACACCATTCATGCCATCACAACACTCAGACTTCATGAGGGCTCCTGTTCCCTTTACATGGGCGCCTCTACAGTTGCTGTTCATGTAGCAATAACCTCTGCCCTCTCCAGCTGTTGATGAAAAAATTAGTGAATGTTCATTGGTGAAGGCTAATGCCGGCATTATGTTGCATTTTGTAAAAATAATAATACTGTACTTATGAGTTACGTCAGTTAAAATGCAACAACTGACTATCCATAAAAAGGCTCAAAATTATTGTTTTTTTTCATTCCAATCCTGGATATATTTCACAGGCTTTATTTGGTAGTAACATATATTATGAATTTTTTTATACTTACGAGCACACAGCTCATCACAGGTGATCCTTTCATAACCAGCCCTGCATGAGCAGACATTGCCGTAATCACCAGCAATACACTCTGCATCATTCTCACAAGGAGGATCACAAAGTCCTGTTAAGAAAAATGGAAAAGTTAAAAAAGCATATTTTCAGCAATTACTACTGATAAAATGCCACTGGAAGGCTGCAATATATAATGTATTTGCATAAACAATGAAACATGCTTACTGATGTCACAGTCGTCGCCTTGCCATCCTGGGCAGCAACACGTAACAGTTTTCTTGACCTCCCTTCAAGTGAAACAATTGAAAATTACAAATAAACATTTTGGAACCTCATTCGAAAAAATTAACCTTTTCAAAATCATTTTCATTTTGCATCAATGGCCAGATTGGTGTGAACAATGAAATTATTCAGTACCTGTAAAAGCTGCAAGTCCTGGAAGAGACTAAATTGGCCTTGATCTGGTCAGTATTCATGTTTTGCATTCCTGATGCCTTCTTGTTCAAGCTGTACCCTTGGATGATCAGGGAAAATGCATCGCAACATGGTTCACTTCGTTCTTCCTTTTCTAGTACTTCATTTGTGCAAAAGCTGAAATCACACATAGGATGATGTAAAGGTTGGATACATGTATGATGATGTGGCATTGTGACATATGCACTGAATTATGCCTAAAAATGGATAAAAGTAAGTTTACACAGTCTAGGCATCATCCGCCCCAATATCAGAAATCCAATCTGTCCCTAGTCTCATAATGTTCCTTTTGGGCTATCATGAAGATTTTCTGAAATTTTCTGTATTTTGGATAACATCTATGTGGTCCACCAGAGCTTCAAAGTTACAGGTATTGAATATCACACGAATTGTAGGTTTTTCTTCTGTCCGTGGCTAATCTTTTATTATTACATCAATGGAAGATCAAAATAATTTTACAGAAGAACTTGCTTAAATATGTTTTGCATCTCTACTATATTAAGGATTTTTTAAGCATCCCTAGAAATTATCAAGTGCTATTATTGGTTGAAAAATAGCCAATCTTCTGCCCATTTATCCAACACACGCAGTCAAGATACTACACTGACCTTGTAAAGGTGTTTGAAATATGCCAACATCTTGTTTAGTAAGAGGTATATATACAAATTATTTTGTTATTCAGGTATAGGGTGTAGAAACTTATTTTATTGTATTTTATAGTGTAGAATATTTTACAATTGGAAATAAGCCGTAGCAAGTTGATGAGACTGATGTAACTTCAAATAATTATCAGACTGAATGTAGAATGACAATAGAATATGGAATGTGAATCATATAGATAGTCAAAGCAAGCCTCAGCAAGACAATCTAAAGAAATATTTGACCTTGGTTCAGGAATTACAGGAGAAGATATTGTCATAAAAAGTATCTCGTCTGCAGACATCTCTTTTAGTTCTGCAGTGTGTACCATAGTACATTCCAGATGGGTCCTCTGTTAAAGGGGCAGAATCCATAAATTTTGCTTATTTTGTATTATATACAGCAATGATGAGTAGAAAGAGTAACTTATCCATTCATCAAACTATTAATGCAAGAAAACCAACCTTTACGGATAAATTTGCTGCTGTTGCTGAGTCAGCTGCTATCTGGGTCAAGCTGGACAGGTTGTTTTCTACTAAGAATTTGTAATAAGCAATTTAGTGTTTGTGAGCTTTCGGGGATGTCTCAACATAGAGAGGCCAAATAAAGTGTTACAGACAAATAAAGAAAAGAATAAAGATTGACAGATGCTACTGGAATTTGAGGACAGTGCTATAAAGAGCTTTGGGGTGAAATAGCAGCATAGCAGAATGATGGCCAGTCACCATGTGCTCTGGTCAAAAGGATTGTCAAATTATGTGGATACCATTGGGCTTATTCATCTTATTGAGGCAGAATGATGATATGTGGTAGGTAATCTAGCTATAGAAGACAAAATATGAGAATGGCCAGCCAACTCATTTCAACGAATATTGTACCTTTAACAGAACTAGATGGGAATCAACCAACTATTAAAGCTTGTAAGTGTTACACATATCCCATTCTCTGGATACATACAAATAATATAATTGCAAAAGAATCAATTTACATTGCAACAACAAACACCTTTTCTAAAGATTATGCATAGAAAAGGTGTATGTTGTTGCAATGTAAATTGATTCTTTTGCAATTGTATTGAAATCACTGAATAATGATTATACTTTTACAGTTTGTTTGTAGCAAGTTTTAGACTTATGCCACAAGGCCAAAATACACATGATCGCAGAGAGAAAGCTTAGTTAAAATATCATAAATCTGATTAATGATATTGCTAAATCTCATGATATTCCTGTGCAATGCTGCTCATTTCTAGTAATTATAGAAAAGCTGAAGAAAACTAATTAATCAGCTTTCAAACATATCAAAAAAATTTAATGTCAAAGGGACTAGGAAGAATACCATTCACCATATGCAGGAAGGTGTTTGAAGATTTGTCAACAAGAAGTTTTAACACCTTATCAAAGTTACACCCTTCTGTGTACAATTCTGAAGTGAAGTACATGATTGAAGAATTATGAGAGCATTGGAGATAGCAGAGACAGACAAAGATGACTATCTAGAGTTTGTGAATCTGTATCTCTAGAACATGGCCATCATCCATTTTACAAGTTTAGCCAGAAATTGTGAATTTAAAACATTACATTGGGCCAAATAGATGGTCAAACTTCTGTACTCAATCAAGATAAGCTTTTCAGTGGCGAAGTGCAACATAGTAAGAAGAAAGCAAATGCAGACACTTTAAATCTGACATCATGTATGAGAATCGGGTCAGGATTTGGCAAACCAGTCTTCTCATCTGACATTTCTCCACCACTCTTGCCAATCTCATTATGCAGTTTTGTGGTATTTCTTTCATTTGCTACAAATAACATCTGATTTCCTACAAACAGGGGTTGCTTTGTGGTCTGTACAACCTTCTTACATGGATGGTTTGATCAAGATTGAAGCATTCACTGTGGTGAATGACTCTGCTGCATGTTTCCTACAAGACTATTATTTTTTCAGAACTGGGTTCTGAATTTGGATAGAGGTCCAAGTACTTGCATTCTTATTCTTAGTTATGAACAATCACGTTTTTATAAGTATAGTATGATAGTACTTGATAAGTGAGTGTTGTTCAATATTCATGAATTTAAACAAACTCATATTATAAGTTCGATGTTATTCATAGTCAGAAACCATCCTCAACGCATAAAATATCAGCTGTAGATTACACTTACATTTTAATGTAAAATTTTCTTAACTTTTTGTATTTCACAATATTTCTCATATTTGCCAAATATGTCATATGATGTTACATAGATGCAAAGTCGACATAATGCCATTTAAACCTGCATCATGTTCAGATACAACAATTGTACATAGCATTAATGAATGTGATAGTCCCACTACTAGTAACAATGAATCAAGTCATGTCTCAGATGCAACAGATACCTCAGAATCTGGTGTATGGTGTTCAAAACAAAACTAACTGGTTTCTTGGTGTTTTTATGTCCACTGTGCATACTGTTTAAAATACAAATAAATATGTATGCTGTTTGTTCAATGTTCACTGATCGATACTAAGAATTCATCTGTTAGAAAGTGGTAATTGAAAATTTCATTGCCTTGGTGGACCACATAGGACCTGTCCAATCTTGATGATATTTTGCATGGCTGTCTATGTTGGTAAAAGTAACAAAATTAACGTTGGGACAGGATGAAAAAGTCACATTTTAAAAATCATGGGACGGATGATACACATATGTCTTTCCGCAAATGTTTCTTATCTTTCTATAATATACAAAGAATACTTGGTCCTGCATATGCCCCACACCGAGAATCATCACTGGTAAAATTTTACACAATTTCACACTATGAAACATTAGAAGATCGCATTTGACAGTTTAAAGAAAGAAAAAAACCATTAGCACCATGGTATCATAGTTATGGTATATATTATCTTTGCAAAAATAATGAAGGTGGTGAATTCATTTCACTCATAAATTTAGTTCCAAATAAAATTTATATATTCAACCATAATGGTGTGCTTTTCATTCAATACACCTACTGTAACTTATTCATTAGGAGAAACTAAAAGTGGATTGAATTAAGCAACAATATTACATATATATAATTATTATATTCAAAATGCCCTTGTTATATAAATGAATTTATTCATCAAATAATATAACAGAACATATCTACTATATAATATGGTAATTACTGTTATTGTCAGGGTGTTCAAACTGTAACCACTGAACATAAATAGGGCCTTTTACATTATCACCCAAATCTACACACTCGTACAGCCAAATTCATTGACTTGAAAACCAATCTCATAGTCTTGGAAGCTAAACTTCAGATGACGTCATGTGAATCCAGGACTCCCATTGGTTAAGTGAGTCACTCAGCCAATGGGAGGCCTGGATTCACATGACGTTTAGCTCCCAAGTCTATGAGACAAGTTTCTAAGTCTGCATCTGCTGGGTCTGCTCAAATGCAAAGCATACATTCTCATACAAATGATGAAACTGGGACCTTTCTGGCTTAGGCTAGACATTGAGGCCTATTTATGATATTACAATACATAATCATATCATAATAATTAATAAATCTAAAGGTTAAAATATGGAAGTTTGGTATTGCATTTGATGTTGAATAGGTGCAGTGTATTGGCAAGTAGAATAAAAATTGAAGCAGGCCTTGGGTGATTGAATCAAGCCATACTTGGACTTTTTACACTTATGCGAGTCATTGATCTCAGTAACCCAATTAGAACTTTGAAAAGATAAGTACTTACTTAGCAAAAGTCGTTGTCCATATGACTGCCCATATAAATGCCAAAATCAAACGTTTTGGCGCCATTGCGCTTGTCTAGTCGATGGATCTTCGACCAGGCTGGGTCAAGCAGAGGTTCAAACTCACTGAACTTGAGACCAGTGCTTGTCTGCCAGGCCGGGGACCACTGGTCTTTTATACTACTTACGGCTATCAGCATCTGCGTAGTTTCTTTGAAGAATTGTGAGAAAAGAATGTACAGGCTGTTGCCCATCGGAAAACAGCAAAACATGATACTTCTATAGAGCCAAAATTTCCTTTTGTGCTCAAGCTATGGAAAATATGGAGAATGTCAGTTTAAACAAAGAAGTCCAACAATTTATGCATCACTACATTCACACTCTTTATTGTTGTATTTGTGCAACTTCTGCCTGCAAACAATGAGAATGCAGTCAACTTACAGCTATTGATTGCAAATAACTCAGTTAGGACATTAATTGAAAACTTGTGTGTGGTCAAATATGTTTTTTCTGATAAATGAAAAACAAGTTTGCTCGTAAGCAAGAGGGAGCCATCAGTAGCTACTTTGGTTTGTATATGCAAACTAGTCTGTTTTAGGCTCAGGATACAGGAAAAGAAAGGTAGGGTGCTTTGAAGAGAAAATGGTAATAAACTCTGTCTTTGGTTATTAATACACAACATCCTTACTATGCCAATCACAGTGCTCCTGAATAACTTCAAATCTAATCTTCATTTTTTAGAGTACTTCATGGTAACAGGGTTTATGAAACTGAAACTAAATGTCTACTACATAAAATTGAATCCCATGCTCAGACCATAATTTATAAAAAAAGTTATGAAGAAAACTGTCAGAAATAATGAGATATTTTGGTTTATAACACCAATTTAAGAAGCATATTTTGTGTCAAATTACAGATATAAATTAATTTATATTATAAGAACAAACATCTATTGTTTGGATGAGTTAGCCCTATTTCCTTGCAAAGCAGCAAAACTTTCTCAATACTATTGATTATTTTGTGATATTATGAGCCCAAGAAATGCAATTTCAAATTATGCTTGGTCAAGAAAAAGTAGTTAATAAATAATGTTGGAAACTCATATTTATCGATTTATAATACCCAATATCCAGTACTCAATACAGCTCAATAAACCTTTATAAGAAGAAGTACAGGTGAATTTAGAATTGAGATTTATGTTTTAAGTGTGGGTAATTTTCGCAAGAGATATTATTAAGTAAAGTCATGCAGCATCTTGTCTCCATTCACATCTTAAACCATCATTAATGACTTTTCCTGTGTTTCAAACATCTCAGAAACTTCTTACAGTCAGCACTGGTTCATCTGTGTCCACCTTTGTACTGTAATTTGGTCTAATGGCAATTGAATAGGAGACCTATTGCTATTGACTATGTTGAAGGTGTCACAGCTAGGCCTATTTAGTTGCAAGATAAATGCACATAAATGGAAAATATATTTACTTGCATGAAAAGAAGAGTTGTGGCATAAAAACAAAATTTTCAAAATAATCAAACAAGAAAACAAAAAAAAAAATAAAAAAATTGCCTCTATATTTTATTTTTGTAATGATAAAACGATTTTGCTATCTATCTATCTACAAAGATAAGATAATAAAAACTGTTAATGTAACAGGAGTCTCTGCTTGTTTTAGTTTTTTTTTGTAGGATGGAATAAAAAATATATATTAGCACATCACATGCAAACTTTCTAATCATGTTTATTTATCAAATTTTTGCATTAATTCACAAGTTTTACTTGAGGAACTATGGACAAGGTTTGTAAACTATTGGTGAATTGTTTGAAAACTGTTTAGAAACTGATATTTTTCTTTGCAGTTTGTTATATTTGTTTGAAAAAGCTATTGCAAATATACATAATAACAATAACATTTATACAATACTCAGTATATGCCCTGAAATCAAATATAAAAATAACCGTAGGACACCTAGTCTGGCCATGAAAATGTTTGATGCCCAAATAAGCCCAATAGGGTCATTCCATATGAATTCACCGAAAGCTCCCCAGGTCACCATCTCAAAAAAGTTTGAAAAAATTACCATTTGTAGGACCATATAATTAATGGAAAAATCCAAAATTTCAGGTCTCCAGTATCAATGGTTAAGAAGATACAGCAATTTGAAATTTTGTAAATTTTTTCCGAAAAAGCCAAACGGCATGAATTTCCAAGTTAAGACGTCCATGTAGGCATGAAATTTTGTACCTAAGGTAAAAATGTTATATTGAATCCATGTATGCTGTTACATCAGGGCTATTGGTGATATTTTGCAAGCTGTAATGCTCTGAAAAAGGGTGAAAATGGGAAATGTTGCAAAACGAGACTTTATATTTTGCAGGGCTGTGCGGCATCTATGAAAGAATAAGAGCTCATATTTATTTTCTTGCTTCTTATGGTCCACTTGCACATATATATTTTCAAAAAGATGGAAGCCAGAGTAGTTTTAAAAAGACAAATAATATACAATTGTGAAAAAAAGCCCTTTATTCTAATGAAATTTTGACCAACAAGAGAGTTCACCATCACTTTCATATTTTTTTTCCCAATATCACACACATACAGTGGTCCTCTGGTTAAAATATCATTTTGGTGGTCAGATTCCTTCATATTTTTATGAATTTTTCAAAAATCGATCTTTATATATAAAAAAAATAATAGTATTTGTGATTTCTTAATGTTTGCGTAAAGTTTTGAACAGTTAAATGTATCTATTCATTTAATAAACCTGCTTTAAAGTATATATGATGCTATATTGATCACATAATCATCAAATGTTACAAACAAAATGTATTGGGAAAAAGCAAATGTGTGGTTAATGATGACCTAATTTTGCAAAGCTTATCTAATCTTACATGTAGCTGACACAATTAATGCAATACCACAATAAATCAGTTGAGACTTGATAATCTTCATCTAGAATCACAGATTGGTCAGTGATCATAAAGTTTAAGCAGCAAAACTTGTGAATTGGGTAATTGCTAAAATGGATCATCTCGGAAAGTGTGCTGTTGGTCAAAAACTGAATAGTCATAAGCAAATGATAAGAGAACATACACAGTAATATCTGTGGCACCTTCAACAGAATTATTTCAAAATTTTTGGTTTATCAAATTAAAAATTACTCATGCATCAATGTACACTCTGGGTCATCGAGATTGGTCAGGTCCTTGAAATTCGCCACCCCTAAGAAATATAAAAGTAGCTATCCCAGCTTATTCATTTTACATGATTTTACCAAGACCAGCCACCTGGATATGCTAACTTGATTCAGTTGCCGATTTCAGAAATAAAATGAAATTTAGAGACACTAAATTGAATGGTAGCATACAGATGATACTCCATTTATTGGATAGCCTTTTCCCTAAGCTATTGATTCCTGGCAAACATTGGTTGTTACTGCATAGATAACTATCCAGTTTCTAGACATTTGTATGCCACAAAATATTCTTTTATGATGTAAAATGTGACATAAATAGGAACTGGCTATACAGAACAGTAGCATATGGAAGATAGTCTTTTAAATTTAATGTGCGTATTGATTGACCTACTTCCATGTAGGTCAATCACTACGCACGTTAAATTTAACTAAGCGGCGAACGAAAATAGTTCTTTAAAATCCGTGCAGTACAGTGTTGCATTGGCATTTTTAGCAAGGACGCGGCGTATTCTATTCTCATGATTAATATATACCTTTCTAAAACTACGAAGTCAAGTCGCAGGCCTACTGACTGTCTTTTCATATTTTTTTGCAATTACTATTTGATGTGATCCTTCTGTTTCATATTTTTGAAATTTCTATATGTTTATGTATTAAAGCAGTGGATGTTTTCTAAGAATTAGAATGTTCCTCGGTTATAATGGAATAACAAGGGGGCATTCCAAAACAATTTTTAAGTTTCTGGATTATAGTAATTTGAAACAAGGACAACATCATCTGGATCTCTGGAGTAATAACGATAGCGGGAATGGTGCACCAAATCTCATGCAGTTCATGGCAGGACCAGTTTAATTGGGTGGTCTCATTTTGCTGTTAATGTGTCAGACTATGAAAAATATTACAGGACACATGTTTTTGTATTTCTATTCATCTTTTCAGTTGCCTTCAGACACAGTCGCTAAAATATTTGTTTGTTGGTCATAACTTCCATTGCACAATGGAAACATTATAAAACCAAACGTTGTTTATGTCAGATGCAATTATTATTCAATTGTTGCAAGCTTAAACATTGTCAGATATTCAATATTGCTTAAAAGCTATGGACTTGTTGACTGCATTGCTGCACACCCTACACATGCAACATATTTCCAGGGCATTGTACACGTATGATTTTTATACATAGTTCAAAAAGTATTTTAAAAAACACACGTGGCAATATTAATAAGAACGCCATGAGAGGTATTGATTTTTTCAACAAGCCGAGTAAGGAAACGGGGATAGTAGTTGGCTGCAAGTAACTGCAAGTACTTGAGATTATATATTCTTATCAGTGCAATAGTGTTTAGAGTAGAGTTTATTCACAACTTGCAACCAAGTTTTGCAGAATGAAGATTGGTTCTTCCTGTACATCATTGACCAAGTTCAGTTCCAGTTCTACCATGAGAGTAGCTACAAGTCCCCTGTCCATAGGACAGGGTTACAAGGTCCTGGATGAAAATATATTGACTTTTTTGCTTGAGTGGGAACTAGCCTTTTAGTAAACGTTTGTCACACAACATACACCCACTGTAGCGTTAGACATACCTTTTTTCTATTGTGTCGCGCTCAGATATAGTTGATTTCTACCAATATTAATCGATTTCTGTGCCATTTTCTAATTCACATTTCGGTAAACAAAGCTTGAAGCATGGCCGCCTAGTTCCGAAAAACTCACAAGAGGGCTCTGGCGATGTTTCAACGCCCCTAGTGGCACACAGAATAGTGCTGGAAAGTCCGTAGTTTTCTCAATTTCACAATTAAAATATTTTAATAAACTATTCCACACGATTCCACTGTTCTATGGGTCTAATGAAGCTAAATTATTAGATATTTATCTGCACCATTGCACCTGGGTGGCGCTGTGATGTCGCCGGAGCCCTCTAGTGAGTTTTAGTGTAAGTAGACATCAATAACATGGTCGATTCGTCACAGCATGATTCGTCTTCGTAAAAACTGGACGGTTCATCACTCAAAAAAAGGTCGGTTCTTCACCGGCAGTTAACATATTTTATATAATAGCAGTGACCATACACTGTGTACCGGCCAAATCAACCAATTTCGGATGACAAATCGACCAAATTCGGGTGACGAACGGACCAGTTTTCATTGGGTTCAATCAGGCAATGACGAATCGACCTGCTACCTGTGAAAGCATGAACCAAGCGAACGTGAATTTTGAAAATGCTCTTAAAAAGGATGTTTCCAGTGGCTTTTTCAGTAAAATCTGCGTGAAAGTAGTAAACGGAGTAGTTATCCTGTACATAACAACAAAATAAGGTATGCTAACGTGTTTATTGAGAAAAATGTGTCGTAATTTTGAGCGTCCATGAATTCCTATAGCAGGCGTTCCGACCCTACATCGCATCTAATGCAATGTAGGTCGGTTCTGGCTACCATAGGAGTTGACCGGTCACCAGCTGGGGTCCTGCAAAGAAGTGCCAGATTAAGTGGAATGCTAATAATTTCGCATAATTGTATATCTTATGATGTGAAGATGTTAACTAATATTTGTAATGTGTCATTAGGATCACACACATACCCAATAGTAGGGGGGGGGGGGGGGTGATAATACATAGAAAACAAATTATTTCTGAATTTCAAATGGAAACCAGGTTCTGTTAAGGCTGATAAACCATTTCCAAAAAAACATAACACATATGTTTGTACCTTTATTTTTTATCTCTCCCAAGAACGATTGCAAGTTCAGTCAATTTGAAAGAATTTTTAGCATTTGCGTGTCACGGTTGGTCATATTTTCATTGTAATGGAACTTAGGAAGTTGGTATGCACATGACTGTATTTAGTGAAAAATAAGCTTCAAGTTGAAAACCAACATTGGTGTATTTTATCATAATAATATGATGTTCGCATCATAAATTAGAATTAATGGCATAAAAACATAACTATTAGTTATGTTTTTATGCTACTAACTCTATTTGTATCATTATAAACACTGTTTCTTTATAAGAATTTTATATTGAAGTGAGACTTGGTGTGTCATTTGCACCCATTTGGAATCTAAACATTGTACACTCGGGGTCATCCAGATTGGCCAGGGCCATCGAACTTGGCCACTCAAAATTAACTATCACAAACTGAAGGTGTAACCGGTTGAAGATGGCTTATCTTGCAGATACAACTGACTGTGATAGTGATTTTGATTGCGATATCAGAGCTGTGTGAGACAACCAGTAACCTTGTCATAATTCCATGTTTAGCCATATTATGAGGTCTGTGACATTTTTTACATACTTTAACTTGTTTTGTTTTTATCCTTATACGTGTATTGCATATGTTTGAATAAAATATTACATACATGTGATTGAATAAAATATATAATCTGAATTTAAATTGTACCATTATATAATAAAAGTTCCACCAAAAAAAGTTCCAATATATATGGCACCATTTTACATTCAAGCAATGCAATAGCTGTAGTGCTATATACATATATAATGATAAGGATGAAATATATAATTACTATTAGTGAATATTCAGGAACACATGCTGCCCAGTGGGAAAAACTGCACGACAATATTAAAGTATCTTACAAAGATGATCTACTTGTTTTCTTCATCCTGTCAGTAATAGTTATATCCCGAATAGTCAGGAGTTAACTAAACTTTTTTGTTGGTTATGTATCAACGCCGAAGGCGCAGGGATACAAGCAACAAATATTTTAGTTAACTCCTGATTGTGAGAGACATAACTAACATATACTCCACTAGACATATTCACTAATTTGTTTGACTTTTTAATTTGTTTAACAGCTGTTGTCAAGCAATTAAAGTTCAATTTGCACTCAGGAGTTAACTAACATTTTTATTGGTTATTTCCTGCTCAGAACAATAGGAAAACTATATCTAGAGGTGGAGGATAACAATAGAAAAACACATCATAATACTCTTTCTGGCAGATACAAGAAAACAAAGATCAAATGCTGGGACTGTTTATTGGGTTTTAGTGTGTTTTTTTTTCCATACAGATATGATATGAATGTGTAAGTATTGACATTTTACTTTGCCTTACATTAGAAAGCAGGAAATGTTATTTCAATCAAGATAATAAAGTTCGGGTAATTTCAGGCCAAGTCACGCAAGCATTTTTTTGCTCGCGGTCATAAATGCATTGCATTTAGTCTGTCAGTTTAGGCATGTCCTTGTGAATGTCCCTGTGAATTTCCTTGTGAATTTCCCTGTGAATTTCCATTTGAATGGCCTTGTGAATTTCCATGTGAATTTCCTTGTGAATATCCTTCATCACTGTATTCAGCCTCTGTAATTAAAGCACAATAGAGTCATCTTGCAGTCCCTAAATTTTAACTTAGATCAAACACATCATGATTCACAAACAGGCCTAATATATTCTTAGTCCTTCACATGACTTTCTGACTTCATATTTAGCATGCTTGTAAATTGATCACACAGTACAATTCTAATGTGCGTCCAATACTTATGTGGACATGAATTGTGAGACTTGTGATGTCTGATATACACTATAGAGGAAGCCTGTGCTTCATGGCATCATAATTGTAAATAACTTATAGTGTACCAATTAAATTTTTTACACTTTGGATCATAGTGCCAACAAAATAAAATCTACTGCATGTCCAGTGTTTTCTGGGACATCAATTCTTAATTTAAAATCAATTGCAACACATTGCAAAATGAGGGGTCATATGTTTTGTTACCTTTAAAATTTTATCTACCCACAGTCTGCATATGGGATGGTCCCCTCATCTCCATCAAAATGTTAAAATACAACTTGGAGTAATTCAAGAAGAGAAGATATACTGACCACACTTGGATTCCTCACAGCGGCAGTCTGTGTAGCTGATCACCTGGGCAGTCACTGATCGGCCAGCGCAGTCGAAGTTCACATCAATGAGTTGTATTCCGGTTCCTCTGCAGCAAGAGCATGATGTTTGTCCGGGATATACAATATCTCCCATTTTGATGGCGCCATACTGAAATGGAATACATTCTTAATATTTATGACTGATAAATATGCGAAAGATAAAATAGGCAACATAAGAGATCCTTTAAAAGAAGCTTTTTGAACTGAGGCCATTGAACAGAGGGTTAAAACTTCATTAACATGAGAAAAATAGCATAACATTTCAGCTTACCTCAGAGCCAGGACAAGTTCCATTACAGACATTGTACTGCACAGGAGCAACACTTCGGCACTCACAGCCAGAATCCATCGTGTAAGAGAGATATTCAGTGACAGAACGTTTGGAACATGCTTCAACAAAGTCTGCAAAATATAATTCAATGCCTTTACTGAAATGTAATTCTAATGAAAACCCACACCCCAGGAACTTCCAAGTGCATTCACATTCACGGGTAATTTATTAATGCTCTGATAATTAATCTTGATGAGTCATTCAACTTAGTAAGACTTTTACCTTTACAGATAAACAAACAATTACTAATTACCTTCTTCACAAGCACAGCAGTTGTCATCACTTTCAACTTGATGGAATCCTTGTGGGCATTGACACTCAGCACGCAAGTTCTTGCTGACAATCTTTCCATGTACACATTCATTGTAGATGCAGCAGTCACTTTCATCATACCAGGAGGATGGTGTGATCTAGAAATATTACAAGATTTATGAGTTTATCATACATTGATTGCTTATAACAACTACAATAATCGCTATTTAGCAAGTACTACTCACAGATCCGTTGGGGAATCTGCACTTGAAGCACTCTTCGACCTGAACACATTCTCCATTCAACCTGTGGAAGCCAGGAGCACAGGCGCAACAGTCTTGGACTATTCTTGTAGGACAGTCATTGACATCAGTGCTGAAGCACTCACAAGTAGGTTCACAGTATGGTTCAGTGTAATACTTCTCGTTTGGACCACACGCTGCGTAAGGAGGAAATAAAAGATTAACATTGTGGAAACATTGGGTATCACAATTACTAATATTTCTTCACATGCTGCAGTGATATCATGAATAATGACAGCCTGATGAAGGCTTGGTTATTTATGGTTATCAACGGAAGGCCACATACCTTGCTCACATGACTGTGTGTTGCAGCATTCAATCTCATAATCATCACCAGAACACGCTGCTCCACCACACTTGGGTTCAGGGTCATCACAAGATCTTGTTCTGGATCTGTGACCTCCATCACAAGTCTGGTCACATTCACTCCATTGACCCCAGGCTGACCATCCACCATCCACTGTATTAACAAAATACAATATTATATAAGTTATGAAACAGAGACCAGATGCTGTATTTATGCTGTTTGAGCACTGAAAACTAATTGTGTGTGCATTGCTTCATAATCATTTTCATAACAAGCCAATGAACTTAAAATGAACTACAAGTTGAAATGATATTGCACTTTACCTGGATTCCTTGGAATGCAATTGACATTGTTGTGCGACCAGCAAACACTGAAAGCAAATACAAACACTTAATAATAATAATTCACTGAAACCTTGGTCCATTGAAGGCAAGGTTACTCCATCATAAATACCGCAGGTTCTTACCAAGTCTCACATTCTGTTTCATTGATAGTCGTGTATTGTGGATAAGACACACTCCTGCCATCTACAACGAGGGAGCATGTTGGGCAACAATTTCTGTTGCAAGGTCTGGTCTCCACAAATGGTCCGGCACATTCTCTACCATTACCTGATCTTGGTGGATTATTACCACTCCTGTAATAAATAAAACCACTGTGAGTGCAGTTTAGGTTCTATAATATGAGCAATGCAAATTTGTCTAACGTTTAAACTTATCACACCTGCTCCTTGTCTGGACACCACCTCCACAGGTCACTGTGCAATCACACCATTCGGTCCATTCAGTATAACCACAATCACAATTGCAGTTTGGTCTTGTTTGGCAGACAATATCACCATTTTCACAGGTACTAAAAAGACGTAAAATAACTTCATAACATTTTTGTAAAAGATCATGCACTGGCAAGAGAAAATATCTAGAGAAACAAACTTTACCAATAATAGCATCCATCATCTTCAACTATGGCACCCTTCGGATATTCTTGTCCATGGTAATAACAAGGACAGTTGCAAGGTTCCACACAGTTTCCTTGGTCATCCATTACCGTTCCAACAGGACACCTACAAGGCATAAAGATGCTTATAAAAGATGCTCCAAATTTTGAGGAAATTATTTTTCAGGTAATGTCCCAGATGCAAACAAACCTGCAGATATGGTCACAGTCATCAACTTCGATGCACTCTGTTTGGTTCCTGAGATCTTTGCATGTCCTTGGACAAACAAGTGGACCAAGAACATAAGGAGCTTGACATTCATTGCAATCCTCTGTGTTGCAGTTTTCAGATTCAACATCAGGTCCCACACAGTCCTCTCCACCACATAATGGTGCTGGGTTTGTGCAAGTTCTGTATCTGTAAGTGGTACCACCTCCACATGACTGACTGCATGCTGACCAAGTTCCCCACTGTGTCCAGCCTCCATCAACTGAAATATTCCGAAGAATGAATGCGTATTTGATTTTAATATACTTCCGTAAACAAACATCAGTAATTACTCACCAGAGCATGCCTGAGTGTTGCAAGCTTCAAACTCATGGAGACATCCAGGGCAGTATACACCAGGTGAACCAGGAGTGAAATTATCTCTAGATCTCATTCTCAAACCTGAGCCACAACTCACGGAGCAAGTAGACCATGATCCCCATCCACCCCACACGCAGACTGTAATTAAGAGTAATACAAATTAAATATGAAACAATAAGGATGGGCTTTTAGAACTTTCCAATTTTCTTACATTGTTGCTCACCCAAGCAAGGCTCATTGACTTCAATATCAAAGTTTCCATTTTCCATGCAAGTCCTGTAAGAAATGGAATATTCATGCACTGTAATTTGAGAATTTCTGGAAGTTATTTCAGTTGGCAGCATGCTAATTAGTATATCAAGGCCAGCAAGAAAAGGATTTGGAACAGATAGATACTTGAACAGAACATTTTGTCCACTGCAACATTAAGGACTACTCACAACATGACACATGGACTGTGGACAGTTTGACCATATGCAATCCTTTGACCAATTTCAACAGGCTCATCATTGCCAGTGAAGCCATTGATGCCATCTTTTTCTATCCAAGGACGAGGTGAATCAGCTCCATAAGGAACATCAAACTGGTCTTCATATGCACCCATATCATAGAAGCAGCAAACTGCAATAAAAAAAATTGATGCTTTGGAGATTTGATGATATATCACCCCGATATTAATAACAATTAAATTTGCTAGTCCTGCAAACTATGTTACACATATTTTCTGTGCCTTTGCGGAGATATGAAGCATCAACTTTTTGGAAATATCTTATGCATAAGCAACTGGGAAATATGAAACCAACTTTGAGGTGCAGTTGTAGTTTCTCCTGTTGATTCTGTACCGCGTGTAGTTTGAGTAGTTCTGGTTGTCCTAGTTGTGCGAGTGGTTCTTGTTGTTGGTGTGGTTCTTGTGGTGCGAGTGGTTCTTGTTGTTGGTGTGGTTCTTGTGGTGCGAGTGGTTCTTGTTGTTGGTGTGGTGAATGTTGTCATTGTTGTATGGGTAGTCTCTGTTGTTGCAGTAGTTGAAGTAGCTATCTCCTCTGCATTTAAGAATTATATAATGAGTCATATAATTGAGATAGGGGTTGATTTGCAAAATAGTTTGATGGTTTACATCAATATGAACATTGTCCTATCTCGTAACATTGCACTATTCCGTAACATGTTCTTGTTATTCTGTTTTCTGCTTTTTGTTATCAATAGTTATTGTCAGTTCATGAATGTATCTTATCTAGGTATGGGGTGACACAGTGCTCTCCGGAGGGCTGGGATAATTTGTATATTGTACTTCTGTAGTGTTTGCCATTTTAAGCAATAAAATATCACTATCAATTTATCAAGATGGCATTACGACATGATACATTAATCTCTTTATGTTGTTTCTCTTGCTTTGATGACATACCTGGAACACACTCAATGATGTACAAGTCCTTTATCTTAATAGTCTGGCTGCTTGGAGCTTGAATGTAGATGAAAATATTCTGTACGTCAAAGTTACTACTGTATCCAGGGATAACGAATGAAAATTCTTCAAAGGAAGATGTGACGGTTGCCTGAATCTGTAAAAAATTAACAACAATTGCACATAGTGACAACAAATAAACATAACTGCAGTGGGCCAAAATCTTACATGCCAGTAAAATACTTTTTTATAACAATACCTGAGTTGGCGATGAAGGATTGCCATTGGACACATAAGAGAATACAATTGAAGTGGCTCCATAGACCTTAAGGCTAACAAATATGTCTGATGGACGTGGTGTTGGTAACAATGTAATCACAACAGATGAGGGTCCTTGAACAAAGATAGGCGCTGGTGAAGGTCGAAGTATTGTGCTAGCTACATCCTGTGATTGTTGACCAGGTCCAACCAATGTGATGGAGTAGTCAACATTAGGGTTGTTATTTCCATAATTATCAAATTCCATAGGGAAACCTGCAGGGCACTCAAATCCACCAGGTCCACCAGGTGCAGTTGTTGCTGTTGTAGCAGTTGTTGCTGTGGTTGCTGTTGTAGCTGTGGTAGCTGTTGTTGCTGTAGTTCCAGTAGTTGCAGTTGTGGCAGTTGTTGCTGTGGTTGCTGTGCTTGCTGTTGTGGCAGTTGTGGCAGTTGTAGCTGTGGTTGCTGTTGTGGCAGTTGTTGCTGTGGTTGCTGTTGTCCCCGTTGTAGCTGTGGTTGCTGTTGTGGCAGTTGTTGCTGTGGTTGCTGTTGTTCCTGTAGTAGCAGTTGTAGCAGTTGTTGCAGTGGTTCCAGTTGTAGCAGTGGTTCCAGTGGTTGCTGTGGTTCCAGTTGTTGCAGTTGTAGCAGTTGTTGCTGTTGTAGCAGTTGTTGCTGTGGTTCCAGTTGTAGCTGTAGTTGCAGTGGTAGCAGTTGTTGCAGTGGTTCCAGTTGTTGCTGTTGTAGCAGTAGTTGCAGTGGTTCCAGTTGTAGCTGTAGTAGCAGTGGTTCCAGTCGTTGCTGTTGTTCCAGTTGTTGCTGTTGTAGCAGAAGTTGCAGTGGTTCCAGTTGTGGCTGTAGTTGCAGTTGTGGCAGTTGTTGCTGTGGTTCCACTTGTTGCTGTTGTGGCAGTTGTAGCAGTTGTTTCAGTTGTGGCAGTTGTTGCTGTGGTCCCAGTTGTAGCTGTAGTTGCAGTGGTAGCAGTGGTAGCAGTTGTTGCAGTGGTTCCAGTTGTTGCGGTTGTTCCAGTTGTTGCTGTTGTAGCAGTAGTTGCAGTGGTTCCAGTTGTAGCAGTTGTTGCAGTGGTTCCAGTTGTTGCTGTTGTTCCAGTTGTTGCTGTTGTTCCAGTTGTTGCTGTTGTAGCAGTAGTTGCAGTAGTTCCAGTTGTAGCTGTTGTAGCAGTTGTTGCAGTGGTTCCAGTTGTTGCTGTTGTAGCAGTAGTTGCAGTGGTTCCAGTTGTAGCTGTAGTAGCTGTAGTAGCAGTGGTTCCAGTTGTTGCTGTTGTTCCAGTTGTTGCTGTTGTAGCAGTAGTTGCAGTGGTTCCAGTTGTGGCTGTAGTTGCAGTGGTTCCAGTTGTTGCTGTGGTTCCACTTGTTGCTGTTGTGGCAGTTGTAGCAGTTGTTGCAGTTGTGGCAGTTGTTGCTGTGGTCCCAGTTGTAGCTGTAGTTGCAGTGGTAGCAGTTGTAGCAGTTGTTGCAGTGGTTCCAGTTGTTGCGGTTGTTCCAGTTGTTGCTGTTGTAGCAGTAGTTGCAGTGGTTCCAGTTGTAGCAGTTGTTGCAGTGGTTCCAGTTGTTGCTGTTGTTCCAGTTGTTGCTGTTGTTCCAGTTGTTGCTGTTGTAGCAGTAGTTGCAGTAGTTCCAGTTGTAGCTGTTGTAGCAGTTGTTGCAGTGGTTCCAGTTGTTGCTGTTGTAGCAGTAGTTGCAGTGGTTCCAGTTGTAGCTGTAGTAGCAGTGGTTCCAGTTGTTGCTGTTGTTCCAGTTGTTGCTGTTGTAGCAGTAGTTGCAGTGGTTCCAGTTGTGGCTGTTGTTGCAGTGGTTCCAGTTGTTGCTGTGGTTCCACTTGTTGCTGTTGTGGCAGTTGTAGCAGTTGTTGCAGTTGTGGCAGTTGTTGCTGTGGTCCCAGTTGTAGCTGTAGTTGCAGTGGTAGCAGTTGTAGCAGTTGTTGCAGTGGTTCCAGTTGTTGCAGTTGTTCCAGTTGTTGCTGTTGTAGCAGTAGTTGCAGTGGTTCCAGTTGTAGCAGTTGTTGCAGTGGTTCCAGTTGTTGCTGTTGTTCCAGTTGTTGCTGTTGTTCCAGTTGTTGCTGTTGTAGCAGTAGTTGCAGTAGTTCCAGTTGTAGCTGTTGTAGCAGTTGTTGCAGTGGTTCCAGTTGTTGCTGTTGTAGCAGTAGTTGCAGTGGTTCCAGTTGTAGCTGTAGTTGCAGTGGTAGCAGTTGTAGCAGTTGTTGCAGTGGTTCCAGTTGTTGCTGTTGTTCCAGTTGTCGCTGTTGTAGCAGTAGTTGCAGTGGTTCCAGTTGTAGCTGTAGTTGCAGTGGTAGCAGTTGTAGCAGTAGTTGCAGCGGTTCCAGTTGTGGCTGTGGTTGCAGTGGTACCAGTTGTTGCTGTGGTACCACTTGTTGCTGTTGTGGCAGTTGTAGCTGTTGTGGCAGTAGTTGCTGTGGTTCCAGTTGTAGCTGTAGTTGCAGTGGTAGCTGTTGTGGCAGTTGTTGCTGTAGTTCCAGTTGTGGCTGTAGTTGCAGTGGTAGGTGTTGTGGCAGTTGTTGCTGTGGTTCCAGTTGTGGCTGTAGTTGCAGTGGTAGCAGTTGTGGCTGTAGTTGCAGTGGTACCAGTTGTTGCAGTTGTAGCCGTTGTAGCAGTTGTAGCAGTTGTTGCTGATGTGGCAGTTGTTGCTGTGGTTTCAGTTGTAGCTGTAGTTGCAGTGGTAGCTGTTGTGGGAGTTGTTGCAGTTGTTGCAGTTGTTGCAGTTGTTGCAGTTGTAGCTGTGGTAGCAGAAGTTGCTGATGTGGCAGTTGTTGCTGTGGTTTCAGTTGTAGCTGTAGTTGCAGTGGTAGCTGTTGTGGGAGTTGTTGCAGTTGTTGCAGTTGTTGCAGTTGTTGCAGTTGTTGCAGTGGTTGCTGTTGTAGCTGTTGTGGGTGTTGTAACACCTGAAACAGGACCACCTGGTTGGCCTGGTTGTCCGGGTTGTCCGGGTTGACCAGGTTGAGCTGGTTGAGCAGGCTGTGCCGGTTGAGCAGGCTGAGCTGGTTGTGCTGGTTGTGCAGGTTGAGCTGGTTGAGCTGCTTGTGCAGGTTGAGCTGGTTGCGCAGGCTGAGCAGGTTGAGCTGATTGAGCTGGCTGAGCGGGTTGTGCTGGTTGTGCAGGTTGAGCTGGTTGTGCAGGCTGAGCAGGTTGAGCTGGTTGCGCTGGTTGTGCCGGTTGAGCAGGCTGAGCTGGTTGTGCTGGTTGTGCAGGTTGAGCTGGTTGAGCAGGTTGTGCTGGTTGAGCTGGCTGAGCAGGTTGCGCTGGTTGTGCCGGTTGAGCTGGTTGTGCAGGTTGTGCTGGCTGTTGTGGTTGAGCTGGCTGAGCAGGTTGTGCTGGCTGTGGTGGTTGAGCTGGCTGAGCAGGTTGAGCTGGTTGTGCAGGTTGAGCTGGTTGAGCTGGTTGAGCGGGTTGTGCTGGTTGCGCTGGTTGTGCCGGTTGAGCTGGCTGAGCCGGTTGAGCAGGTTGTGCTGGTTGCGCTGGTTGTGATGGTTGAGCAGGCTGAGCTGGTTGTGGTGGTTGTGCAGGTTGAGCTGGTTGAGCTGGCTGAGGGGGTTGTGCTGGTTGCGCTGGTTGCGCTGGTTGCGCTGGTTGCGCTGGTTGTGCCGGTTGAGCTGGCTGAGCTGGTTGAGCTGGTTGTGGGGGTTGAGCTGGCTGTGCTGGCTGAGCAGGTTGTGCTGGTTGGGCAGGTTGAGCAGGCTGAGCTGGTTGTGCTGGTTGTGCAGGTTGAGCTGGTTGAGCAGGTTGAGCTGGTTGCGCAGGTTGAGCTGGTTGTGCAGGTTGAGCTGGCTGAGCAGGTTGCGCAGGATGAGCTGGTTGTGCAGGTTGAGCTGGCTGAGCTGGTTGGGCAAGCTGAGCTGATTGTGCTGGTTGTGCAGGTTGAGCTGGTTGCGCAGGTTGAGCTGGTTGTGCAGGTTGAGCTGGTTGTGCAGGTTGAGCAGGTTGAGCAGGCTGAGCTGGTTGTGCAGGTTGAGCTGGCTGAGCTGGTTGGGCAGGCTGAGCTGGTTGTTCTGGTTGCGCTGGCTGAGCTGGTTGAGCTGGTTGTGGGGGTTGAGCTGGCTGTGCTGGCTGAGCAGGTTGTGCTGGTTGGGCAGGTTGAGCAGGCTGAGCTGGTTGTGCTGGTTGTGCAGGTTGAGCTGGTTGAGCAGGTTGAGCTGGTTGCGCAGGTTGAGCTGGTTGAGCAGGTTGAGCTGGTTGTGCAGGTTGAGCAGGTTGTGCAGGCTGAGCTGGTTGTGGGGGTTGAGCTGGCTGTGCTGGCTGAGCAGGTTGTGCAGGCTGAGCTGGTTGTGCAGGTTGAGCAGGCTGAGCAGGCTGTGCAGGTTGAGCTGGTCCAGGAGTTGTTGTTCTTCCTGGTTCTTCTGAAATGCACATAGGGAATACATTCTTAATAATGCAATTATCTATCATAAGTGTTTGTCTGGTTTTCCATTTGTTGACTGACATATAGCATTATCTGAACATTTCCCAACCATCATGTTGACCCAGGTAATCATTTAATACCTCAATGATCATGTTGTCTTTTTCCATATGTTAGCTTTATTTCACCACACTTGATCAATTTCCAACACAATTAATGAACTGTTAGTACTAACTTCTACAGTATCTGTTTCTAAGCAGCCCTTGGCATATATTGGTAATGCCTCGAACAATCAGTGCCTGGACACTAAAGTTTCAAAAATCATAATGACTTAAATAAACTTAAATACTCACCACAACATCCTTCAATTAGCAGAGATACTTTGTCTGGTGGTGAGCAGTACTGACAGGACATAGTTACCCTGATAAAGCTGATTCTTCCTGTAGAATAGAAAATCACCATGACAGATTTCTGTGTAATTTGTTTGATACTTTGGTCAGTTTTAATGGCATGAAAAACGTGGTACATGTTTTGTCAAATCATTGTGACAGAAGAAAACTCTAAGGCCTGATTTCACTAGCAAGGTCATAAAAAATTTACACTGCTGCTCCTCCTGGTGCAAAGGGTATTTGAAAAAAATACAATCTGTAAAGAGGAACACACATTGGGAGCATATGTTGGGTTTTTCATCTATATAAATAACAAACCAAGATTTGCAGAATAAACATTTTTTCATTTGGGTTACTTGTTTTTATTGTGTTGTATTGCCCTTTATGCACCAACCTCTGCAGTGTGTCTGTCTCATTTGCTTTGTCAATATGGTGTTATAAATTCTTGCCCTAATTATGAATATGTACACTGTAGAAATAAAATGAATTGAAATAAGCAAGGGTAAACTGTGATCAGCATATGACAAACATAATGAATACCAAACCAAACGCATCCAACAGTTGCACAGCAACTATCTATATACTAACCCTAGCAACCTGAACAGATCGAATCCCTAATCCCCCTCACTTCCCTGGCAGATGTCACTGATCCACTTCACACCTTTATGCACAGATGATCTGTGCATCAGGTGATGAGACATATGTATGGTCTGAGCAGCTCCAACTGATGCATTGGTGCACTTATTCATCACATATATACTGAGGAAAATTACAGAATGCTCCACGTCACGTTTGGAAAGGCTCTAACAAATTTATATAAGTGTCACCCAAAAATAAAGTCTATACTCCCATTACAATGGTGTTTTTCCTTTGTACTACCTAGGAGACAGGTCTGTCTAGTGGACCCAGATTCCACTAGAGGGCTCTCTTGTTAGCACCTGGGTGCCACAATCAAGACCAGCTTGAGGTTTCACTTTTTGCTGTCACCTCAAAGCCAAGCCACCTGATTATGTACATGTCTTGCTTATTTGCTGACTCAACTAAATTGATCAATTTCTCTTATAATCTGCTGGCATCTGGTATTAAAGATCTAACAATGAAATTACAGAATAATTCATGTGCTGAGTTCTGAGTTCTTGTTCTGACAAACAGGTAATTCACAAAAATTGACTAAACTCAAAAAAAAAATTGGTCTACTGGATCCAGATTCCACTAGAGGGCTCTCTCGTCAGCACCTGCTCAGCTAGGACTGTTTTACCATCTAACACTGATCAGACAAGCTTGAGTTAATGAACTACTAACATTACTGCTAGTGTCTGTTCCAATTGTGAACATGCTGGTAATGTATAATGTATGATATACATGTAATAATAACTGCCATGTAATTTATAATTTATAGAGAACTATCATGTTATATGTACTTTAGTCACATATTTATATTGTTATATTTATCATAGGGTTATTCCTCTACTTGGAAGTTTTAGTGCAATAAAGGGTTCAAATTTTCATCTGTCTCCACTCAACTCATATATATAACATACATGTAAGCGACAGATATTTCTCTGAATATTTGATTATGGCATTGAAGTCACACAATGACTTGCCTGTAAGTTATCTGCCAACTTTTGGATTAATTGGTCTCTTAAACAATACTCCACAGAACAGCTGATGGGTGATGACTAAATATTACAAAGACATAATTGAGAATTCCTTTCAGGTGAGTCACCCATTTCGAAGACATTAATCTCTGAAATAACTAGTTCCAAACACTGCATTTCATTATATCAAATATCTATTGTTTAACACTAATTACTTCCCATTTTTTCAAGCATGAAAACACTATAGTAACATAATTTTCATTTTAGACCTAGGATTTTAATGTCTCAGTTAACTGTCATTTTTTATTTACCAGTTCTATTTCCCTGTTGCAGTTGTTAGAATTGATGTGAAAACTTTTCCTATCTTCTTCTGCTAAAAACTGATGAGTCAGTCACACTCCTATCCCAGTGAAGAATTTGAGCTCAGAGTGAGCTCATAGGAAACTCGCGGAGAGTTCATACTGTGCGATCACTGTGAGCTAAAAGTGTAACCACTTAGTGGTCCCACAGTGAACTCACAGAGTTGAGGTAACAGTGCAAGTTTTGTTGGAGCAAACTGTGAGCTGATCATGTGTGATTCTACATTTCTGCAACTACTCATCCCATGGTAGCTCTGAGCAATTAAGCTGTCTAACTTTGCTACAACTAATGATGAACTACAACAAATAATTTCCAAACCCGGCCTTCAGTTATGATTGCTCCATGCTGGGTTTGAACCTACAACCTACCTACCTACCTACCTAACCTTAGCCTTACAGTCCTACACCCTAACCACTACACCAGCCAGTCAGTTAGAACTTAGGTAGCCTCCTCTAGGTATAATTAAACTAGGTGAATAAGCTGGGACAGTGAAGCCATTATTATGTTGTCAGATATTTAAAAAACTTTTCTTTTTCAAGAGTAAAAAGAGTGAGAATCGAACTCGGGTTAGATAAACAATAAAGCAGCAATTCCATTTATAGTAACTGTTATTAGCTGGCCTGTAATCAATGGTGGAGACAGACAATCTTCTATTTATAGTTTTTCTAAGAGTGTATACCACACCACCTAGCGTGATATCACAAGTTAAGTTCTTAGTGAGCTAACTGCGATGTCATCCTGTGATCTCATCCTGTGAGCTTTGAGTGAGGTCACTGTGAGTGTAAAATTAGCTCACGTCTTCACTGGGATATGTTTTCCTATAGCTGGTCTATCTCAAGATGACTCATGTGGTAGTTATGACTCATCTGTGGGCAATTGAAAGGTCAATTACTGTTACCTGCGTTTCTATCAATAGAGGGCAGGTGGTGTCACTGTAGCTAATTCTTGTCATAAGTAACAAGATTTAGTGAAACCAGGCCATCAATGCCAGTATGTGTCATCATGGGAGCTGAAACTTCAACACAAAATATAGGTCCATGTATCACCAATGACTCATCAAGCGCAATGTTCACTTTCAAGTGAACAAAATTAACATACCAATTCCTAATCCAAAATTGTGAAATCAGGACTTGGGTTTTTAGAGAAACATATTTAAGATTGCCTCTGCACTAACTGTTGAAAAGTTACACTGATAGCAATTTATTTTATGAATAAAATCACTATACCTGCAACATGACAGCTTCTAGTATCAGGTTCATTGAAGGAATAAACTTTCTTGACCTAGAAATAGAACAGTAATATTTGAAATGGTAACACGTGGAATAAAGTAATGTTTTAAGCTACATAAAAGTGTGTAAATTCCCATGCCACTTATAATTCATGACTATAATACTACTTGGTGATATGCTAGTTTAACTAGCCATCAATTGTTCTACTTTCATAACTTACCATATTGCCATTTGTGAAATAGTCAACACGAACAGAGAGTGGCCTTCCATTAGCGCAGATGTGATTCACCCTCAAACGGAATTTGGTAATCCTGATGTAATCACACTGATATGCAACCAAGGTGAATGAGTTCTTATTTGAAGGAAGATCAAACCTAGTATAACCATTTGACATGTAAGTGGCAGAAACATAATCTTCTTTTGGTTGCAGTACTCCATTGGAGCCTTGAACCATGGGCTCGTTGCACTCTGAAAAGAAATAGGGGATTTTGTAAATGACAGAATTTGCATAGAGGTCATGAGAATGCGATTGACAAAAGATTTAGTTAAGATTGCCATAACAGCTTATGAGCAGGCGTTGAATTTTCCAACTGTGTAATCTCAGTTAAAAGAGTTCTTAGTAATTCAACTAAATGATTTATCAATATTCTTGGCAAATTTGTTTTTGGGGATTTTTTATTATTTGCATATGACACTTAATATGTTCATTATGTACCTTTTACAATATATCAGTAAACCATATTATTGCATGTATATACATATATGCATGTATGATTCACATCTTTGTTGAAAGCATCAATATGTAGACAATGATAAATAATAAATAAATAGAAGCTGAAAGTTAAGTTTGGTGATGCAAACGAGATTTATCACATAATTTGTGAATTGCTAGTACTTAAAATGAGAACTTGATTCGCTTGTTTAAAATAAAACCAAACAGGAGTTATGAAACAGGCTTTGAAAATTATATGTAAGATATTTCTATTTGAGTATTATACATTGCATTATAAAACTTCATTTTGGCAACCCAGCAATAAAACCAAAACAAATGCCTAGTATTTCAAACAGTACAAAAATTTTTGACAATCAAAGGCAATACTAACACAAATGGGATAAAAAACTAAATGGAACAGCACAGAACATTGATAGATACCTTCCTCAGGTCCGGGCGTTGTCTGACCAGGTTGTGATGGTTGAGCTGGTTGTGCTGGTTGGGCAGGCTGAGCTGGTTGAGCTGGCTGAGCAGGCTGAGCTGGTTGTGCTGGCTGAGCTGGTTGAGCTGGCTGTGCAGGCTGAGCTGGTTGTGCTGGCTGAGCAGATTGTGCAGGTTGAGCTGGTTGTGCTGGCTGAGCAGGTTGTGCAGGTTGAGCTGGTTGTGCTGGCTGAGCCGGTTGTGGAGGTTGAGCTGGTTGAGATGGTTGAGCTGGCTGTGCAGGCTGAGCTGGTTGTGCTGGCTGAGCGGGTTGGGCAGGTTGAGCTGGTTGTGCTGGCTGAGCTGGTTGTGGCGGCTGAGCTGGTTGAGCTGGCTGTGCAGGCTGAGCGGGTTGTGCAGGCTGAGCTGGTTGGGCAGGTTGTGCGGGTTGTGCAGGTGGAGCTGGTTGTGCTGGCTGAGCGGGTTGTGCAGGTTGAGCAGGTTGTGCTGGCTGAGCTGGTTGAGCTGGCTGTGCAGGCTGAGCGGGTTGTGCAGGCTGAGCTGGTTGTGCTGGCTGAGCGGGTTGTGCAGGTTGAGCAGGTTGTGCTGGCTGAGCAGGTTGAGCTGGTTGAGCAGGTTGTGCTGGCTGAGCAGGTTGTGGAGGTTGAGCTGGTTGAGATGGTTGAGCTGGCTGTGCAGGCTGGGCTGGTTGTGCTGGCTGAGCGGGTTGAGCTGGTTGTGCTGGTTGCGGAGGCTGAGCTGGTTGAGATGGTTGAGCTGGCTGTGCAGGCTGGGCTGGTTGTGCTGGCTGAGCAGGTTGAGCTGGTTGTGCTGGCTGAGCAGGCTGTGCTGGTTGAGCTGGCTGAGCTGGTTGAGCTGGCTGTGCAGGCTGAGCTGGTTGTGGTGGTTGAGCAGGCTGGGCAGGTTGTGCTGGTTGAGCAGGCTGAGCTGGTTGAGATGGTTGTGCTGGTTGAGCAGGCTGTGCTGGTTGAGCTGGCTGTGCAGGCTGAGCTGGTTGAGCTGGTTGTGCAGGCTGAGCTGGCTGGGCTGGCTGCGCAGGCTGAGCTGGTTGTGGTGGTTGACCTGGCTGTGCTGGTTGAGCTGGTTGTGGTGGTTGACCTGGCTGGGCAGGCTGAGCTGGTTGTGCAGGCTGAGGTGGTTGAGCTGGCTGCGCAGGCTGAGCTGGTTGGGCAGGTTGTGCTGGTTGAGCAGGCTGAGCCGGCTGTGCAGGTTGTGCTGGTTGAGCCGGCTGTGCTGGTTGAGCTGGTTGTGGTGGTTGAGCTGGTTGGGCAGGCTGTGCTGGCTGAGCTGGTTGAGCTGGCTGAGCAGGTTGTGCAGGTTGTGCTGGTTGAGCCGGCTGTGCTGGTTGAGCTGGTTGTGGTGGTTGAGCTGGCTGGGCAGGCTGAGGGGGTTGTGCAGGCTGAGCTGGTTGAGCTGGCTGTGCAGGCTGAGCAGGTTGAGCTGGCTGTGCTGGTTGAGCTGGTTGTGGTGGTTGAGCTGGCTGGGCAGGCTGGGCTGGTTGTGCAGGCTGAGCTGGTTGAGCAGGCTGAGCTGGTTGAGCTGGCTGTGCCGGTTGAGCAGGCTGATCTGGTTGTGCAGGTTGTGCAGGTTGAGCTGGTTGAGCAGGTTGTTGTTGCCCAGGTGTTGTCCTTGGTTCCTCTGGAGTAAAATTGTATTGATGACTATTTTAACCATTATTGCTGTTTGTAACATATATCAGGGTTATAATTTGAAGTATATAAACAATGGTGCCCGTATCAATATCATTAATGAGATGAGGTTACAATTGTACAAAAATAAACAAAACAGCATCATAAATGTAGCAACTTTTTTCGAAGTAAACCCTAAAATAAGGACTTAAAAACTATAGTTTCGAACCCTACCTAAATTTTAAACTCCCAAAAAAGACTTACAATAACATAGCTAGGTTTAGAATTAGTTCGCATAACCTCAAAATAGAAAAAGGTAGACATGAAACCCCGAAGGTACCACTTAAAGAAAGAATCTGTGAGAATTGTAATAACAACGAAGTGGAAGATGAATTTTGCTGCCTCTTAATGAGTAGTGCCAATAATGTGCAAATAATGGAGCTAAATAAAGAACTTAGTAAATATATTTCTGAATTTGATAATTATACTCCAACTGAAAAATTTCAAGCTATTATGTCCAGCAAAGAAGCAGGTGTAATTAATGCTCTTGGCATATTTCTAAACCACGTCCTCGAATTAAATTTTTATTTTTATTTCCTGCTGGGCTCTTACTATTTTTTAAAATCTGTATATGGATAGCCCAATTGGATAAAACCATTAGCAAAAGCAAAATATGAGTCTTTTATCATTTTTTAATTATTATCATTTTTATTTGTCACAACCAGGACTGACTTTCTGTAAAATATATATAGTTACAACACGTATTATGACTGTTGGCTTAACCTTTTTAGTATGTATGTTTGACAAATGTATCAATGATGATAATATCTTGTCAATAAAATAATATTTTATATATATATATATTTCAACTTTGAAGCATGAGTGCTGTGCAAAGAGTTAGGCCTACATGCTAACAAAGGTTCTACAAAAGCGGACATTTAAATAACAATCATTAAATGGACCTCCATTGGTACATAGTATGACGGATATAGAATTTGACACACTATATATGATATAGAGGTAAACAGCCTTCATCTGTAATTTACTTTTCCATTATTTTATGCTTAAATATGTTACTTCAGTGAGGGCTAAAACTCAAAGAGTTCATGCAAAAGTGCCTTAATCAAATTGTTTGCACATATATACAAGGCTTAGCAAATTTATCAACAGAATGAATAACTGTAGGATGCTGTACGTACCACAACATCCTTCGATGAGTGCAGATATCTTATCTGGCGCTGCACAGTGCTGGCATGTCAACCTGATTCTGATTTTCCTGACAGTTTCTACAAATGCAAAATGTTCTATCTTTACAATATAATATATTGGATGGTAAAATGTATAGAAACATGTGTCTCAAGAGCTTACCTGAGCAATAAACACTTCTAGCATATGGGTGATCAAAATCATAATTCTTAGTTACCTGAAAGGCATTAAAAAGGGTTCAATTTATTGTATGCTGTAGAAATAATGCTTCAATAAAATGTAGTGAACACAATGTGAAAATATAAATCTGACTTACCACCTGAGACCTTGTGTAGTACTCGACACGGACTGACAGGGGCTTGCCATTAGAACAAATTTCATTGACCCTCAACCGGAACTTGGTTATTCTGACATAATCACAGTCATGTGCTTTCAAGGTAAATTTGTTCTTGTTTGAAGGCAGATCAAATGTTGTGTAGCCATCAGAGCCATAAGCAGCAACAACATAGTTTTGTTTTGGTCGCAGAACTCCAGTGGAGCCTTGAACCATTGGCTCATTGCACTCTGCAAGATATTAAATCATGTTCAGTTAGTTACATTAGTATAATAATTTTATGATCAATAGATAAAAGCTTCATCTATATTTCACCCATGGCATACACAACAACAAAAACAACAAAAGAAACAGGTCTGAATACATTTTACATTGACCCTTTACTGGTGTATGGCATGCAGATAACACATCTGGAAGAAATGTCCTCCGACAACGGTAGTCTTGGCTTTGGAAGTGTCTCCAATGTGCTTTACTCATGTAAAAGGACAAATAAAAACTTTGGGGGCTTCCTTATCTTATCTTAGCTTATCTCATTTTCACAAACCAGTTATATTACATACATATCTTTTCCAGTGTATGCCATAATCATTCATTTCAATTTTATGTCTGATCTTACATGCACTAATTAGCAACTGGAAAAGTAGTCATTTACTTTGTATGGAAAAAAAACCCAGAACCAGGAACCAAACAATTGATACAAAATTAAAAACTACAATTACTGAGGTGAAACAGTTCACCGATAATTATGGCCAAACCAGAGACAAAAACTATGCAACAAAGCATTGCCTCAAGAAAAGAGTCTTCCATTGTGCCAAAAAAATTAAATATTTCCAGACTACCTTCCTGAGTTGGTCCCCCAGGCTGTGATGGTTGTGCAGGTTGTGCAGGTTGAGCAGGCTGTGCCGGCTGAGCTGGCTGAGCAGGCTGTGCTGGTTGAGCTGGTTGAGCGGGTTGAGCAGGTTGAGCAGGCTGAGCTGGTTGAGCTGGCTGTGCTGGCTGCGCTGGTTGTGCTGGTTGAGCTGGTTGTGCTGGCTGCGCTGGTTGAGCAGGCTGAGCTGGTTGTGCTGGTTGAGCTGGCTGAGCAGGTTGTGCTGGCTGTGCTGGCTGAGCAGGTTGTGCTGGTTGAGCTGGCTGGGCAGGCTGTGCTGGTTGAGCAGGTTGTGCTGGCTGAGCTGGTTGAGCAGGCTGAGCAGGTTGTGCTGGCTGTACTGGTTGAGCAGGCTGAGCAGGTTGTGCTGGTTGTGCAGGTTGAGCTGCCTGAGCAGGCTGAGCAGGTTGTGCTGGTTGAGCTGGCAGAGCAGGTTGTGCTGGCTGTGCTGGTTGAGCAGGTTGTGCTGGTTGGGCTGGCTGGACAGGCTGTGCTGGTTGAGCAGGCTGTGCTGGCTGTGCTGGCTGAGCTGGCTGAGCTGGTTGAGCAGGCTGTGCTGGCTGTGGTGGCTGAGCAGGTTGTGCAGGTTGTGCTGGTTGAGCTGGCTGAGCAGGTTGTGCTGGCTGAGCAGGTTGTGCTGGCTGTGCTGGCTGTGGTGGCTGAGCAGGTTGTGCTGGTTGAGCTGGCTGGGCAGGCTGTGCTGGCTGAGCTGGTTGTGCAGGCTGAGCTGGTTGAGCAGGTTGTGCTGGCTGAGCTGGCTGAGCAGGTTGTGCTGGTTGAGCAGGCTGAACAGGTTGTGCTGGTTGTGCAGGTTGTGCTGGTTGAGCTGGCTGAGCAGGTTGTGCTGGCTGTGGTGGCTGAGCAGGTTGTGCTGGCTGTGCTGGCTGTGGTGGCTGAGCAGGTTGTGCTGGTTGAACTGGCTGGGCAGGCTGTGCTGGCTGAGCTGGTTGTGCAGGCTGAGCTGGTTGAGCAGGTTGTGCTGGCAGAGCTGGCTGAGCAGGTTGTGCTGGTTGAGCAGGCTGAGCAGGCTGTGCTGGTTGTGCTGGTTGAGAAGGTTGTGCTGGCTGTGCAGGCTGTGCTGGCTGAGCTGGTTGGGCAGGTTGAGCAGGTTGAGCTGGTTGTGCTGGCTGTGCAGGCTGTGCTGGCTGAGCTGGTTGGGCAGGTTGAGCAGGTTGTGCTGGCTGTGGTGGTTGAGCAGGTTGTGCTGGCTGTGCTGGTTGAGCTGGTTGTGCAGGTTGGGCAGGTTGAGCAGGTTGAGCTGGCTGAGCCGGATGGGCCGGCTGAGCAGGCTGTGCTGGTTGTGCTGGTTGAGCAGGTTGTGCTGGCTGAGCAGGCTGAGCAGGTTGTGCTGGCTGTGCTGGTTGAGCTGGCTGAGCAGGTTGAGCTGGCTGAGCAGGTTGAGCTGGTTGAGCCGGTTGGGCAGGCTGAGCAGGTTGTGCTGGTTGTGCAGGATGAGCTGGTTGTCCAGGTTGTGCTGGACCAGGAGTTGTTATTATGCCTGATTCTTCTAAAAGACACACAATTAATACTTCTTGTTTAATAAATCCTTTTTTTTTATAATAAAGATAATGACATACAATTTTATTTTACACTCACCACAACATCCCACTAGGAGCAGAGATACTTTGTCTGGTGTTGAGCAGTACTGACATGTCATAGTTACCCGGATTACACTTATCCTCTCTGCAATTTGGAAAGTATGATTTAGTATGATGCAATGAATAAAAATATTAAGTGAATAGATGAGATATGTCATCAAATTACCTGCTACATAGCAGCTTCTTGTGTCAGGTGAGTTGAAGGAATAAACTTTAGTAACCTGGGGAAGAAGAAGAACATGTATAATGCATGACTGGAATACTATTTGGTGATATGCTAAATTAACTAAACATCAATTGTTTAAACTTTCATAACTTACCATATTGCCATTTGTGAAATAGTCAACACGAACAGATAGTGGCCTTCCATCAGCGCAGATGTGATTAACCCTCAAACGGAATTTGGTTATTCTGATGTAATCACATTGATATGCAACCAAGGTGAATGAGTTCTTATTTGAAGGAAGATCAAACCTAGTATAACCATTTGACATGTAAGTGGCAGAAACATAATCTTCTTTTGGTTGCAGTACTCCACTGGAGCCTTGAACCATGGGCTCATTGCATTCTGGAAAGATAAAACAGAACTAACTGAAATATCATACAGTTTGCTTGCCAACAACTCTTAGCCACAGTGGAACCCTATTTCAACACCAATTGATGGAAGACATTGCCAACTTATGTGTGTGTGGCAAATTTGTGAGGGATGAGTAGTAGAAGCCATGCATAGAATCACCCGTAAATACAATATTCAGCCAAAAGAAAATAGTTGTCACCTTCATAGTGAGTGAAACATACAAGAAAAAAATTGTTATATAGTACTATTTTTTATTATATAACATTATTTTAGAAAAACCAAGATTTTGTGTGGCAGCCTTCTTGGAGGACCTTTTGACAAAGGTAGATACTGCTGCTTTCATAAATTTCTAGATGCTATCAATATTCTCCACAAGATCTGAGTATCTCATTCACGTTCTTTACGTATCTCACATCTGATCTGATATGCTCATTTAGGTAAATATCAGACTTGAGTCCCCGTACAGACATTTTCCTAACCATTTCTGTCATCATACCAATCCTGACATGATTGACCCTTTGGAGGTTAACACATCATTAACGTCAACCTGCTAATACTACTACTGAGATGATTCACTAAAGGGTTGTAGACAAAGGAGATATGGTTATTGTTTACTTGGTGATGCTCTGTAAAAAGTTCAATCAGCATCGAGCTGGATGTCGATTGCATGAGACATCCCATTGGACATGACTTGTACTCAGTGTCTATGCTGAGGCAATAAAAGGTCCAATCTATGCATAAATGCAAGACTTATCATCTCACCACTGCATCTGTCTCTCTGTCAGCTGGTCATACAAGCATGCTAAGCTTGACACCTGCTATGTAGCATTAAGACATGAGACATTGTACTTTTTGAAAATTATTGGTGCTGTTGTATCCCCATTTTACTTGTGATATTTTTTGTTCATCATCGCACTCATCTGACCTTAACTGATGGTCACAAAACAACTTTATATAACTTTAAATTGGGTTCTGAAGCACATAACTATGCGTCATACCCTTGATTATTGCTAAGTATTGCAGTAATAGTAGATTCTGTATGATTTTCACTGTACCATAGGTGGCAAGAGCAGAGTTTGTTGCAATATTCCTGTCGCACACCTAACCATGGGTTAATTGCTTTCTACAAAATATTCAGAAAGGTAGCAGTAACAAAAGGAGTTAAAATAATAACAGAACTGAGCTAAGGATAACAATATCCTCCACCTTCGTGCACACAGGAAGCAAAAAGACAGTCAAAACTGAATAAATAAACATTATTGACTGAATTATTTTTATTAATAGTTTAATTGCCTCTTGGAGCACTCATCTTGTTATCAGTGTATTGAACTAACATTTATGATACTTCGTATCAAACACCTCTGGTTGTGCTGGTTGACATAACACTTAGAGACAATAAAATGAATATTAAATAATGTTTAGTGTTTTTTCCTTTCAGTCAACCATTCAATCACTGAGTAGTGACCACAATGACGATGAATTAATTATGTCTTTATGGTCAAATAATGGAGTGGATGCTTGCAAGATCGATTTAAGTATTGTGAACAAATGACATTGGCGATATCCTTGAGGGTATGCAAGATTTCAGACTGAGCAGCAATCCTGGTGGGGGAGTAAAGGATTTCATCGTAAAATCGGTTAACTGCAATATTTCAAAATGGATAATTTGTGCTTAATAATGCAAAATAGAATATGATTCAGCAATTTAAATAAACTACTAGGTTGGCTGCTGTATTGACATTAACAACGCAGTAGCTTAGTTTTAATCCTGAGCAATATCCTGCAGTCTGATCGTATCACATTCCAAAACAAAGTACCAAAGGCAAAAATTATTACACCACCTCTCAAAGCTAAATGCACACAAGTGCCTGATAAAGACAGACAGCAATGGTGCATAGACCAGGGCACAGACAAACCATATAAAAAGAATACTAGTAGTAAAATTTTTCAAAGTGCCAAATGAAAAGAATAATATGATTCATGTACCTTCCTGAATTGGACCTCCAGGTTGAGAGGGCTGGGCAGGTTGAGCAGGTTGTGCTGGTTGAGCGGGCTGAGCTGGTTGGGTAGGTTGTGCTGGTTGAGCTGGTTGAGCAGGTTGTGCAGGCTGTGCAGGCTGAGCTGGTTGGGCTGGTTGTGCTGGTTGGGCAGGCTGAGCTGGTTGAGCAGGTTGTGCTGGCTGAGCAGGTTGTGCTGGTTGAGCTGGTTGTGCTGGTTGAGCAGGCTGTGCTGGCTGAGCAGGTTGTGCAGGTTGTGCTGGTTGAGCTGGCTGGGCAGGCTGAGCTGGTTGAACAGGCTGTGCTGGCTGAGCTGGTTGAGCAGGCTGTGCTGGCTGAGCTGGCTGTGCTGGCTGAGCAGGTTGTGAAGGTTGTGCTGGTTGAGCTGGCTGAGCTGGTTGAGCAGGCTGTGCTGGCTGAGCTGGTTGAGCAGGCTGTTCTGGCTGAGCTGGTTGAGCAGGCTGTGCTGGCTGAGCTGGCTGTGACGGCTGAGCAGGTTGTGAAGGTTGCGCTGGTTGAGCTGGCTGAGCAGGTTGTGCTGGTTGAGCTGGCTGGGCAGGCTGGGCTGGTTGAGCAGGTTGTGCTGGTTGTGCTGGTTGAGCAGGTTGTGCTGGCTGTGCTGGCTGTGCTGGTTGAGCTGGTTGTGCAGGTTGAGCTGGCTGAGCAGGTTGAGCTGGCTAGACAGGCTGAGGTGGTTGGGCAGGCTGTGCTGGTTGTGCAGGTTGAGCTGGTTGTCCAGGTTGTGCTGGACCAGGAGTTGTTATTATGCCTGATTCATCTAAAAGACACACAATTAATACTTCTTGTTTAATAGATCCTTTTATTATAATATAGATAATGACATACAATTTTATTTTACACTCACCACAACATCCCTCTAGGAGCAGAGATACTTTGTCTGGTGTTGAGCAGTACTGACATGTCATAGTTACCCGGATTACACTTATCCTCCCTGCAATTTGGAAAGTATGATTTAGTATGATGCAATGAATAAAATTATTAAGTGAATAGATGAGATATGTCATCAAATTACCTGCTACATAGCAGCTTCTTGTGTCAGGTGAGTTGAAGGAATAAACTTTATTAACCTGGGGAAGAAGAAGAACATGTATAATGCATGACTGGAATACTATTTGGTGATATGCTAAATTAACTAAACATCAATTGTTTAAACTTTCATAACTTACCATATTGCCATTTGTGAAATAGTCAACACGAACAGATAGTGGCCTTCCATCAGCGCAGATGTGATTAACCCTCAAACGGAATTTGGTTATTCTGATGTAATCACATTGATATGCAACCAAGGTGAATGAGTTCTTATTTGAAGGAAGATCAAACCTAGTATAACCATTTGACATGTAAGTGGCAGAAACATAATCTTCTTTTGGTTGCAGTACTCCACTGGAGCCTTGAACCATGGGCTCGTTGCATTCTGGAAAGATAAAACAGAACTAACTGAAATATCATACAGTTTGGTTGCTAACAACTCTTAGCCACAGTGGAACCCTATTTCAACACCAATTGATGGAAGACATTGCCAACTTATGTGTGTGTAGCAAATTTGTGAGGGATGACTAGGAGAAGCTATGCATAGAATCACCCGTAAAAACAATATTCAGCCAAAAGAAAATAGTTGTCACCTTCATAGTGAGTGAAACATACAAGAAAAAAAATGTTATATAGTACTATTTTTTATTATATAACATTATATTAGAAAAACCAAGATTTTGTGTGGCAGCCTTCTTGAAGGACCTTTTGACAAAGGTAGATACTGCTGCTATCATAAATTTCTAGATGCTATCAATATTCTCCACAAGATCTGAGTATCTCATTCACGTACTTTACGTATCTCACATCTGATCTGATATGCTCATTTAGGTAAATATCGGACTTGAGTCCCCGTACAGACATTTTCCTAACCATTTCTGTCATCATACCAATCCTAACATGATTGACCCTTTGGAGGTTAACACATCATTAATGTCAACCTGCTAATACTACTACTGAGATGAATCACTGAAGGGTTGTAGACAAAGGAGATATGGTTATTGTTCTCTTGGTGATGCTCTGTAAAAAGTTCAATCAGCATCGAGCTGGATGTCGATTGCATGAGACATCCCATTGGACATGACTTGTACTCAGTGTCTATGCTAAAGCAATAAAAGGTCCAATCTATGCATAAATGCAAGACTTATCATCTCACCACTGCATCTGTCTCTCTGTCAGCTAGTCATACAAGCATGCTAAGCTTGACACCTGTTATGTAGCATTAAGACATGAGACATTGTACTTTTTGAAAATTATTGGTGCTGTTGTATCCCCATTTTCTTTGTGATACTTTTTGTTCATCATCGCACTAATCTCACCTGAACTGACGGTCACAAAACAACTTTATATAACTTTAAATTGGGTTCTGAAGCACATAACTATGCGTCATACCCTTGATTATTGCTAAGTATTGCAGTAATAGTAGATTCTGTATGATTTTCACTGTACCATAGGTTGCAAGAACAGAGTTTGTTGCAATATTCCTGTCGCACACCTAACCATGGGTTCATTGCTTTCTACAAAATATTCAGGAAGGTAGCAAATGACATTGGCGATATCCTTGAGGGTATGCAAGATTTCAGACTGAGCAGCAATCCTGGTGGGGAAGTAAAGGATTTCATCATAAAATCAGTTAACTGCAATATTTCAAAACGGATAATTTGTGCTTAATAATGCAAAATAGAATATGATTCAGCAATTTAAACTTACTTCTGGGTTGGCTGCTGTATTGACATTAACAGCCCAGCATCTTAGTTTTAATCCTGAGCAAAATCCTGCAGTCTGATGGTATCATATTCCAAAACAAAGTACCAAAGGCAAAAATGATTACACCACCTCTCAGAGCTAAATGCACACAAGTGCCTGATAAAGACAGAAAGCAATGGTGCATAGACCAGGGCATAGAAGAGAATAATATGATTCATGTACCTTCCTGAGTTGGACCTCCAGGTTGAGAGGGCTGGGCAGGCTGAGCTGGCTGGGCTGGTTGAGCAGGTTGTGCTGGTTGAGCAGGCTGAGCCGGTTGGGCAGGTTGTGCTGGTTGAGCAGGTTGTGCAGGCTGAGCTGGTTGAGCAGGTTGTGCGGGCTGAGCAGGTTGTGCAGGCTGTGCAGGCTGAGCTGGTTGGGCAGGTTGTGCTGGCTGAGCAGGTTGTGCTGGTTGAGCAGGTTGTGCGGGCTGAGCAGGTTGTGCTGGTTGGGCAGGCTGAGCTGGTTGGCCAGGTTGACCTGGTTGTGCTGGTTGAGTTGGCTGTGCTGGCTGAGCTGGTTGAGCTGGTTGGGCAGGCTGTGCTGGCTGAGCTGGTTGAGCTGGCTGTGCTGGCTGAGCTGGTTGGGCAGGCTGGGCTGGTTGTGCAGGTTGAGCAGGCTGGGCAGGCTGAGATGGTTGAGCAGGTTGTGTGGGCTGAGCTGGTTGTGCTGGTTGAGCTGGCTGTGCTGGCTGAGCTGGTTGTGCCGGTTGAGCAGGCTGAGCTGGTTGAGGAGGTTGTGCAGGCTGAGCAGGTTGTGCTGGTTGGGCAGGTTGACCTGGTTGTGCTGGTTGAGCTGGCTGTGCTGGCTGAGCTGGTTGAGCTGGCTGTGCTGGCTGAGCTGGTTGAGCTGGCTGTGCTGGCTGAGCTGGTTGGGCAGGCTGAGGTGGTTGGGCAGGCTGAGCAGGTTGTGCTGGTTGAGGAGGTTGTGCAGGCTGAGCAGGTTGTGCTGGTTGAGGAGGTTGTGCAGGCTGAGCAGGTTGTGCTGGTTGAGCAGGCTGAGCTGGTTGGGCAGGCTGAGCTGGTTGAGCTGGTTGGGCAGGTTGGGCTGGTTGTGCAGGTTGTGCTGGCTGAGCTGGTTGAGCAGGTTGAGCTGGTTGTGCTGGTTGAGAAGGTTGAGCTGGTTGAGGAGGCTGAGCTGGTTGAGCAGGCTGAGCTGGCTGAGCAGGTTGAGCAGGCTGAGCTGGCTGAGCTGGTTGTGCAGGTTGAGCTGGCTGTGCTGGCTGAGCTGGTTGGGCAGGCTGAGCTGGTTGTGCTGGTTGAGCTGGTTGGGCAGGCTGAGGTGGTTGGGCAGGCTGGGCTGGTTGTGCAGGTTGAGCAGGCTGGGCAGGCTGAGATGGTTGAGCAGGTTGTGCAGGCTGAGCAGGTTGTGCTGGTTGAGCAGGTTGTGCTGGTTGAGCAGGCTGAGCTGGTTGGGCAGGCTGAGCTGGTTGAGCTGGTTGGGCAGGTTGGGCTGGTTGTGCAGGTTGTGCTGGCTGAGCTGGTTGAGCAGGTTGAGCTGGTTGTGCTGGTTGAGAAGGTTGAGCTGGTTGAGGAGGCTGAGCTGGTTGAGCAGGCTGAGCTGGCTGAGCAGGTTGAGCAGGCTGAGCTGGCTGAGCTGGTTGTGCAGGTTGAGCTGGCTGTGCTGGCTGAGCTGGTTGGGCAGGCTGAGCTGGTTGTGCTGGTTGAGCTGGTTGGGCAGGCTGAGGTGGTTGGGCAGGCTGGGCTGGTTGTGCAGGTTGAGCAGGCTGGGCAGGCTGAGATGGTTGAGCAGGTTGTGCAGGCTGAGCAGGTTGTGCTGGTTGAGCAGGCTGAGCTGGTTGGGCAGGTTGAGCAGGTTGTGCTGGCTGAGCTGGTTGTGCCGGTTGAGCAGGCTGAGCTGGTTGAGCATTTTGAGGTGGCTGAGCTGGCTGTGCTGGCTGAGCTGGTTGTGCAGGTTGAGCTGGCTGTGCTGGCTGAGCTGGTTGTGCTGGCTGAGCTGGTTGTGCGGGTTGAGCAGGTCCAGCAGGTCGTGGAGTTGTTGGTCTTGTTGGCTCTTTAAAAAAGAATGCATTATCATTAGTAAAAATAAAGGTTACCTAGTGCATCAAAGTATGATTATGAATTATTGATTTGTTTGTTTTAAATAACCTCAGATGATTAATAAGCACAAAAGTTACATATGAGACATGTACATATCTTCATGTCTCAGAGTGAAGAAATTTTGATGTAAAGAAGACCTTTAAAATGTTCCATAAAAGATTGCTATGAAAGTATAAGCAAAGTACTAACCTACACATCCTTTGATGAGTACATCAATCTCGTCTAGTTCTGAACAGTACTGACAGGACATTGTTATCAGAACCTGAACAACGTTATCTGAAAAAGAAATGAAACTATGTGAAACTATATCATATAATATACAAAATTTCAATCAAAACGTACTGAATAATTTTTTCAGGCATACCAGCAACAGCAATGCTTCTTGTTTCAGGTTGATAGAAAACATAGTTGTTCTCAAGCTGCAATGAAAGGTATAAGTAGAAATGTGAAATGTGCTTATTGCAATGTTTCAGTGTTAGGCACAATTAAACCGAGTCTCTGACCTGAACGCTGTTGCCATAAACATAGTATCTAACATTGACTGTCAGTGGACGGCCATCATTGCAGATTTCACGGACCCTCAAGAAGAATGCTGTGATTCTGATGCGTCGAGATGACATTAGAGTAAACTGGCTCTTGTTTGATGGCAAACTTATACGAGTAAATTCATCTGATGTTGAAGTGGCTGTCACATATCCTTCTCTTGGCTGTAGCATTCCACTTTGACTTTCAATCATTGGCTCATTGCAGTCTGCAAAATATATTAGGATTCACACCCATAAATAAGAACCGATTTAAAGCTAGTGTTGAGTACCAGTTGGGGTAACTGTCTTCAGCAAGATATAGCTAGATATTGCTTGTAGTAGATATAGTTGGACATTATTTATATGGGAAGTACTGCATCTTGTGACTTGGAAATTGATAACCAGTCACAGATCATACATCTAGCACACAGAGTTTGAAAACATAAGAAAAACTATAAGCACTCCTTTAGCTCAGCTGCAAAGTCCTCCTTTCTTAACATTTGTTGATGCACTATTATTAGATATTTTACAGACTTTGCTACAAGTTTTTTCACCTAATTATGCAGCAAGTTTTTCATTAGATATCGATTGTTTTCTTGCCAAAAAATATGACAAATTTTAATTAAGACTCATTTGTGAACTTTCATAAACTCACCTTCAGTCCCTGGACCACCTCTAGCAGTTGTAGCAGTTGTGGCTGTTGTTGCAGTTGTTGCTGTAGTTGCAGTTGTGGCTGTTGTTGCTGTTGTTGCTGTGGTTGCAGTTGTTGCTGTGGTGGCAGTTGTTGCTGTTGTTGCTGTTGTTGCTGTTGTTGCTGTTGTTGCTGTTGTTGCTGTTGTTGCTGTTGTTCCAGATGTTGCTGTGGTGGCAGTTGTAGCTGTGGTAGCAGTTGTAGCAGTTGTAGGAGTTGTGGCTGTTGTACCAGTTGTTGCTGTGGTAGCAGTTGTTGCTGTTGTGGCAGTTGTTGCTGTGGTTGCAGTTGTGGCCGTTGTTGCTGTTGTGCCAGTGGTAGCTGTTGAAGCAGTTGTTGCTGTGGTGGCAGTTGTTGCTGTTGTGGCAGTTGTGGCTGTTGTTGCTGTTGTGCCTGTGGTAGCTGTTGTAGCAGTTGTGGCTGTTGTTCCAGTTGTGGCTGTGGTGCCAGATGTTGCTGTGGTGGCAGTTGTAGCTGTGGTGGCAGTTGTTGCTGTTGTGCCAGTGGTAGCTGTTGTAGCAGTTGTAGCAGTTGTGGCTGTTGTTCCAGTTGTTGCTGTGGTGGCAGTTGTTGCCGTTGTGGCAGTTGTTGCTGTTGTGCCAGTGGTAGCTGTTGTAGCAGTTGTGGCTGTTGTGGCTGTTGTTCCAGATGTTGCTGTTGTGGCAGTTGTTGCTGTTGTTGCTGTTGTGCCAGTGGTAGCTGTTGTTGCTGTGGTTCCAGTTGTTGCAGTGGTAGCAGTTGTTGCTGTGGTTGCAGTTGTGGCCGTTGTTGCTGTTGTTCCAGATGTTGCTGTGGTAGCTGTTGTAGCTGTTGTTGCAGTTGTTGCTGTGGTTGCAGTTGTTGCTGTTGTGCCAGTGGTAGCTGTTGTTGCAGTTGTAGCTGTTGTTCCAGTTGTGGCTGTGGTGCCAGATGTTGCTGTGGTGGCAGTTGTAGCAGTGGTGGGAGTTGTTGCTGTTGTGCCAGTGGTAGCTGTTGTAGCAGTTGTAGGAGTTGTGGCTGTTGTTCCAGTTGTTGCTGTGGTGGCAGTTGTTGCTGTGGTGGCAGTTGTTGCTGTTGTTGCTGTTGTTGCTGTTGTTGCTGTTGTTCCAGATGTTGCTGTGGTGGCAGTTGTAGCTGTGGTAGCAGTTGTAGCAGTTGTAGCAGTTGTAGGAGTTGTAGGAGTTGTAGGAGTTGTAGGAGTTGTGGCTGTTGTACCAGTTGTTGCTGTGGTGGCAGTTGTTGCTGTGGTGGCAGTTGTTGCTGTTGTTGCTGTTGTTCCAGATGTTGCTGTGGTGGCAGTTGTAGCTGTGGTAGCAGTTGTAGGAGTTGTAGGAGTTGTGGCTGCTGTACCAGTTGTTGCTGTGGTAGCAGTTGTTGCTGTGGTTGCAGTTGTGGCCGTTGTTGCTGTTGTGCCAGTGGTAGCTGTTGTAGCAGTTGTTGCTGTTGTTCCAGATGTTGCTGTGGTAGCTGTTGTAGCTGTTGTTGCAGTTGTTGCTGTTGTGCCAGTGGTAGCTGTTGTTGCTGTTGTAGCTGTTGTTCCAGTTGTGGCTGTGGTGCCAGATGTTGCTGTGGTGGCAGTTGTAGCTGTGGTGGCAGTTGTTGCTGTTGTGCCAGTGGTAGCTGTTGTAGCAGTTGTAGGAGTTGTGGCTGTTGTTCCAGTTGTTGCTGTGGTGGCAGTTGTTGCTGTTGTGGCAGTTGTTGCTGTTGTTCCAGATGTTGCTGTGGTGGCAGTTGTAGCTGTGGTAGCAGTTGTTGCTGTTGTGCCAGTGGTAGCTGTTGTAGCAGTTGTAGCAGTTGTGGCCGTTGTTCCAGTTGTTGCTGTGGTTCCAGTTGTTGCAGTGGTAGGAGTTGTTGCTGTGGTAGCTGTTGTGGCTGTTGTGGCTGTTGTTCCAGATGTTGCTGTTGTGGCAGTTGTGGCTGTTGTTGCTGTTGTTGCTGTGGTAGCTGTTGTAGCTGTTGTTGCAGTTGTTGCTGTTGTTGCAGTTGTTGCCGTTGTGGCTGTTGTTCCAGTAGTTGCTGTAGTTCCAGATGTTGCTGTGGTAGCAGTTGTTGCTGTTGTGGCAGTTGTTGCAGATGTAGCTGTTGTAGCTGTTGATGGTGTGCTGACTGTTGATATAGGTGTTGTAGGTCTTCCTTTAAATGGACATGTTAAAATTCTTATTTAATTTAACATGGTTAAGCATGTTTTTAGAATGCATTTCAAAGCAAGTAAACTTTATATATAAGAACTTAATTTGCTCCTTTGCTTGTAAAAAAAAACTCACTTTCAAGGCATCCTCTGATAAGAACACAGACTTTTTCCGGTGGTGAACAATATTCACATGTCAGGACAATTCTAATTCTGTCAATAATACCTGTCAACAAAAGATGGTTTTAGGCAATGCACTGAACACGAAAATTTGACAGGAAAATGTGAGAGTAATGTTTGTATGTTTTGTGTTCACAGCTATCCGGTATATGGTACATGTTTACTGCCTACTAAAATTTACAATTACACACTTCGCAGGCCAATCCAGTATTAAGCCTATTCCTACATGAACAATTCAATGAATTCATATATAGCATATCTTACCCTCAATGGAAACTCTTTGTGTTCCAGGTGCACTGAATGTCACTGATTCATGTTGCTGAGGAAATGAAAGAAAAAATAGACAATTGTCAAAAGAAACGATAAATATAAAGCAAGTATAACAGGTTTGTTTTTCTTTCAAATTCTACTAATTAAAAAAATCCAAAGAAAATGAATAATTGCATGTTCTCACCAGAACATCACTAGTTGACAAGTAGTAGACAACCTTTGCGGTCAGTGGCTGGCCATCTTGACAGATATCAGTGACTCTCAAAAGGAATTCTGTGATTCTGATTGGTCTGGCTGATGACAATACAACTTGTCTTTGATTTGACAAATATATACAAGTGTATCCATCATCATTGGTAGAGGCAGACACTGCCTCATCAGGTGTGAGCTCACCAGATGACCCGTCAATCATTGGCTCCTGGCAGTCTAGGCAGATGGGAAAATATTCACAGTTAGCCAAAATCAATTATCTGAGACAAGCAAATATAACTTTAAAAATCATGAGGCAGCCTTGAGGGGTTTACTGTATATCAGTATTAGATAGTGTGGTCCAGATGATTGTACAATTACAAAGCTCTGGTTTTGTTGCATAAAAATATGGGGCATCTTCCTCAAGCAAGCATTCCACTGCACGGCTCCCACCACCCAGCGCAGCTGTGTGGAGGAGGCCTGGCTTTGGGAATACGCTTCCAACATCAATTGTTCACTCTAAGAAAAAAATAGTTGTCAAAATGACCAGAAGGTAGTTACCTATGGCACCAAATTGTTAATGGGTGACCATATTAAATACCTTAGAGTGCAATTTTGACCACTCTTTGTTTAGAGGGAGATCCTGTCAAATAACTGTTCACAAACGATGATTGCTGTCTGAAATTGGGCGTTTTCAAGCAAAAAAATAAAAGTTTATGATAAAAGACAGAAACACACCTTCAACACATCCCTTTAGACGTATCTCAACCTTCGATGGTGCACATCCGCCCTGGCACTGAAGTCTGATCGCAAAGCTCATAACAGATCCAAAGTCTCCAGGAAGTTGAACATCATTCGTTCCAGCACCAGTGAAGTAGACGTGTGTCTAAAAAGACATGAAATGTTAGATACAACATTGCATTTCAACTATGGTGATGTTTCTAATGTCTCAACTTAAGCAATGATTTGTTATAATGGGCGGTGTAACATTTGTGAAAGTAAATATTGTTTTTTGTGGTTCAGAATTGATTGACAATTCTGAAGAAAATTCTTCATTAACAGAAAAATTTTAATTTAAAATAGGTGCCTCATATAGCAGTTACTCAGATAACATAGTGGTTATATCATACTTGATTTTACCATGTTGGCACTGAGTTTCAGCCCAATATTTTCACTATCAGTTTGCAATATAAATAATATAATGTCCTATAATTCCGGTATAATTGTTTGTTTTTTTCATTTTATCTTGCATGTAAACTTATATTAACCAGCTAATATAATGCTTATAAGTTATCATGATTTGTACATTCTGTGAGAAAGCAAATCTATAGATCCCCCAAAGATGTTCTTCTTAGCCGTAAGTCTCATTGTGATTCTACAGAAGATTCAAACATTCCTCTTAAAAATTCTTAAGTTGATTTAATCAAGATAGAAATTTCCTTAAAAAAAAAGTACCTGCTTGTAGCTACCAAATGCATTAAAGTAGCTAATTGAAACTGCCAAAGGTCCACCATCAGAGCAAATATCACAGACTCTGACTTTGAATTCTGTAATCTCTGCAGGCTGGTCACCCAAGAGAAGAACCATGAACATATTAGGGAAGATGATTGGCCTGAAGCCATCTTCTGTTCCTGCGCCAACTTCATTGCTGTTCCTTGACTTGAAGACACTGGTCACCAAAGGCTCAGCACAATCTGAAGTATGACAAAATTACCATTTCCATCATCACTGCTGTTATATCAAAAGTAAAAGTCTATCACATTCTTGTTAGTTTAAAATTAAAATGGAATAAACATAATTAAATTTACCTTCTGGTGGGAGGAAAGTGCATGGTGGTTGTGGTGTTGTTGCTGAAACAAAAAATTAAATAATTGTTTTTTTAAACCAATGATCTTTAGCGACAGCTCATGGTGCTTATAGATTAATAAATGACCAGTTTAAATTTGTATGGACTTTCTTAGCATGTTCTTAGTATGTTGGGACTGTCATTGAATGATAATAATTACTAGATGCACTGCTTGACACAATAATCTATGATAATAACAGGACATGATTGATCATTTTAACTTCTATACCCTCTGGTTGTTTTCCTTCTCTATGAAGTATATATGTGTCAACAATGAGCACTTAAACCTCATTACATCTGCCTATGGTAGCTGGTCATATGAGATCAATTACATTGGGTTGATAAAACGCAATTCTAGATTACAATTCTATCAGATTTCAAAAGGGTGAATTGGCTGACCATGGTCAATCAAGTTCATTTTATTTAACCCTTCTGTTACAAAGCCATCCATACAAAGAAAAAAAATAAACCAATCAAATATTTTAAAAAATACAGAAGTAGTCAAAGTGGCAATGGCCAAGTTGTTGCCATCGCCTCTTATTACACTTCTGGTATTTCCCCATGTGGTTACACTTTGAATTTATTAACACATTGAAACACCAAGAGCAAGTGAAACTCTCATGACAAATAATAATAAAAATGTATAGACAATACAAGGAAAAAATCGCACATACATTCAATGCATCCCAAGAGGAGGACTGCAAATTGGTTAGGAGGTGTGCAGGATGCACATTGCAACGTGATCGTAATCTGGGTAACACTCTCAGAAGCTGAAATGAATAAATGCACAAGTTTGTTTTTGTCTTTCCAAACCAAAATACAATATGGATTTGTAATCAAGAATTTATGGTATTATTAAAGGGTTATGAGTCGCCCCTAAATATATCAAAATACAACTTGCAAAAGTCAATGGTGTGTTACTCACATGGCAGTGGTACAGCAAGTACTCCAGGTGCATTGAAAACCACTGAATGTGAGAGCTAAAAATCAAGGAAATCATTTAGTCAACATAAAAAACATTTTTAAAATGGACATGAAACTGTAGAATAATTGACAAAACACATACGGGTCCACTGTGCCATTCTTCATTGAAGTACTGGACAGAGACGGTCAATTCTCCTCCATCACCACAAATATCATCAACCCTCAAAAGGAACTCAGTTATGCTAGATGCACTGCTTGACACAAACACAATGTAGTCCACGTTGTCAGGCAGAGTCACAGTGTTGAAATTATCAGCATTGGCCTGGCAGTCATCGCCAGCTTCTTCAGGGACAAAGGTTCCAGAAGTGCCATCGATCAACACATCCCTGCAGTCTGGCAATGGAAAAATACACTTTCAGGTGATATGCATGGTATGGTGCTAACACAGACAGTTTTAAGAAACAGGATGGAATGGAAACATACCTGGTACACATTCATAAACACAGATGTCCTTCACAGAAATTGAACACCCTGAAACCACTGAGAAGAAAGTTATGATGGATTTGACCTCTTGCTGTTGGGCAGCACCAGGAATGATGAAGGAGAGTTTTTCATAACTGTCATCACTTGAAGCAGCTGCTTGATTGGGAGAAGACATAGTACCATCACTGTTCATGTATCGGAACATGACGGTGGTGTGTCCCTTCACCTTGAAAGTAACTCTCATATCAGACTGGCGGGGTCCAGGTGTTGGGGTCAAAGCAATTGTTGTTGGTCCAGAGATGTTAAGGTCACTTGTTGAATCACAGTAGACACAGCTGTCCAGAGTAGATGTTACTCCACCAGAACTCATAACACCCATTATTCCTATCTCACCAGCATTGGGCTCAGCTGACAAATAGACACCAGTGGCTCCATCTGGACACTCAAATTGAGCACCTGACAACATTAAAACAGAAATGAAATTAACATGCCAGATACCTGTATAGTGTAGAATTCAATGACTATCGAAAAAAATACTCAAGAAACCTTACATGGAGCTGTAGTTGTTGTTTGTGGAGCTTCACTGCATGTTGTGGTTGTGTGACAAGGGGTGGTGGTTGTTGAACAGGTTGTTGCTGTTGTTAAAAAGAAACCAAACCATTCCACTTCATAGTAAACACCAATGATATTTGTTTTTATGAATCATTTTCTCTTTAATTATGTGTCACAATGCATAAACCAAATGCAATTATATTGAAGTATATTTAAGATACATACTGCAGCCAATTTCATCAATTCCAGATGGACAATCAATCTGGTCATCACAAATCATTTCAGGCTTGATGCAGATGTAACCAGATGTTGTGTTGCACACAAGTTCATCATCAGCACAGCCACAATCAGCCTCAGAGCAATCCCATTCTCCATTCTTGCATACACTGAATGAATGATAAAAGAAAATATATAGACACAACAATATTTAATTATTCATAATGAAATAACATATGACAACTGGATCCAAGACTGACCAGTGTTTGCAGTCATAATCCAGGTCACAACCAGGCTCATAGAAGACTTCTCCATGTTTGCAAGGACATTCCTCAATGTCCAAACATTCATCATCTGAAAGACAATTTAAAATTAGGGCTATAATATAATTAGAGGAATTTTGCAAAACGTTATTCCAACACAGCAGATTATAGCAATTATCTTCTCAATATGATCAATCAAATCTTGTAATATCATTAAAAGGGATGTGATGTTCTTACTGTGCAAGTATGTTCCTGGTGGACAGAAACATCCTTCAACACAATAGTCAGTCTGACAGCATGACTCTGGTTCAAGTCCAATTCCCTCACAAGTTGGTTCACAGACTGGTCCACAAGGCTGATAGCTCATACCAAATGGACACATAATAGCTGAAAAAAAAAGTAGAGTATTAGATTTTTGTCTAAACAAAAGAAAAACCCCTCAATTCTTTGCAATTTTCCAATGAAGAAAACTTACGACAAAGGTCATTGCTTCTCCATGGCACGGGGCAGCCAAGTTGGGCACACGTTGTAGCCATGTTGGAAATAGCAGTGCAGACACACTCACAGTCACCGCCAAGGTCACATCTGAAGAATACATCAGAGTGACACTATGTTATGCAGGGACAAGGTAAATTTGAAAAAAACATTCTGTAACCATGAGATGGTGAGACAATTGCCATAACATCATGCACATTGATTCAAATTGTGTTTAGTTCTGTTTATGGATTTTGAAAACATACCCGCAACCATCATAGATACAGTCTTGGTAGTAGAGCACTTCATCTCCACCCAGTCTCTGGCGACATTCAGCAAACAGTGGACCTTCGAGCAAAACTCTACATGTTGATTCAGCCCATGGTCTTCTAACTCCATCCTGCATTCACACCAATAATTAGAATTTGGGGTTTTACATGTCTATCTGCACAGTGCATACTATATCACTAAATATCTATACACTTACATGAGCATCACATGGGTCGTAATTATATAGACTGCCATCAATACAGGCACAGCTTGTGTCAGTTCTCCAAGAGTCACCAAAACGTGAAGGGTCATTGACACCATCTCTACCAATCATGTCATCACTTGTTGCTCCATTCCAGTTGCCACACAAACCTCGTACTTTGTTAACATACTTCGAGTTCAAGTAGAGGTATACAAGTGTACCTGGAAATGAATAATGGGTAAATTCATTTTTGCACAACATATAAAATGCTGAGGTACTAAACACAGCATGAAAATATTTTTTGAAACGGCACTGTACCTCTATTCCACAGCAGAGTCAGACCCATATCAAAGTACACACGCACAAAACTGCCAATGTTCTCCACTCGCATTCCAGGTTGAGAGAACAAAGTACATTCATCTAAGTTGACATCATGGTCATTTACTACCACATCTGTCAAGAGCATTAAAGAGACATTGTTGCATTTCAACCACATTTTTAAACAATAAAAAATCACTCAGGCAAATAATGACCAGCCAACTTAACTGACCTTGTCCTTGCATAAGATAGACATTATAACCAGGGACGATTATGCGGATAGCTTTGGTGCATGTCATTCCAGATGTACCACATGGAACATTTGTAACAAGCACTCGGAATGAAGCATCTGTTGCTTCTGAGAAGACGTACGTGCAGGCACCCATGAAGGAGAAGTGTGTTCCATCAAATGACCTGTAATGAGGGTCACCAGATGTCCAGCAGACTCCTGTAAATTATGCACACATTTAGAGTTTAAAAAATATCATCATAGAATATGAGTAGTCACATTTGAAAAATGAGTATTCAGAAATTTTACCTGGGCAATCCAGCTCCCTATGCAACTCCCATGAACTGTTTACACAAATCCTGGAAGTGAAAAGTAGAAATTTAGCTCTCCGCTTTTACAACATCATTTCAATGTTTACATTTTAATCCCAAAAATCAACAGTAACGTACAATTCCCTGCATTTCAGACTGAGGATGGATCCTTCACTGTAAAAGTTGCCATCATTGTCCTTGCATGCACATTGACTAGGATCAACACACTCATCCTGGAAAGATAAATAGTCAGTTAACGGACATGGACATTTTATGGTTTGCTTAATTCTCAGATAAAAGGGATATCCTGAATGATGTAAGATAAGAACCTTACATTTTCATTAAGAACCTTTCCGTCTGGGCAATAACATCCAGAAACAGTGACTTCACAGTCACACAAGTAAGGTGACAAGTAAGTTGCACATGTGTTGCCGCACAGCACAAATTTGTCACGGTAAACTTTGCCAGGTGGACATTCACAGCTTTCTGGTTGGTTTGGATCCAGGACCCAGACACCATTTATGCAAGTACTGAAAATAGAAAGTATACCATCAGTGGCATTGCTGTATATCAGTATGTATGGCTTTTATTTTGATTTGTTCTAATTTTAAAGACACCCCACCTGTTTTTGCATTCATATGTGCTCTTGGATCCAGCCTCTTTGTAAGGGTTTCCAAGATCATTTTCATCATAACATGGACAGCAATCGAGATGAGTACAGACACCATCTTGGTTTTCATACTGGCCTTCTGGGCAGACACAACCCTGCAACAGGAAAGTATGCAATGCTAGACAAAGTTTCAGAAAAGATGTTAGTTCATATCCGGAATTAACACCACTCAAGAATGTACCTGCACACACTGGCTGCATTCATCATTGTTTCCATTACATGCAGCATCATCCTGCTGGTCACGACAAGTGATGCAGGTTCCTGCACATTCTTTGAAGACCTTGCCACCAGTACAGTCATAGCCAGTTACCTCTGGAATAAAAAGACAAAAAAAAATCATATATACCTGCCTTACAATATCGTTGAACATAGATTAAATCTTCATTGAAACATTAGGATATAGACAATAAGTTGTTACCTTGGCACTGTGGGAAATGCTCTGCCCAGTCTATATCCACTCCATATTCAGCACACTCCTTAGCCATGGCTGCGATAATGGTGCAAAGAGCACTACTCTGGTAGCATGCGCAGTAGTCATAACGGCAGATACGAGCATACCTTTAAAATATTTAAAAATCATATTCAGTATAAAGATTCATCCTTGTGTTTGTCATATGCGTGTTAGTACACTTTTGTGGTGTGCCCTAGATACTAACCAGTTCCATTTTATGATATTTTTGCATTCTCCCAATACAGCATCACTGACCAACAACTCGCACTGTGTAATGACAGCATCCCTGACCTGTGATAAATGCATAATCACAAAATTTCAATTATGCTAGTGTCCATTGAGAGTTGTACCATATTTATGTACCACAGTGTAACTTTTCTGATTAGTAAAGGCAAATACATAACAAAAATCAGTCTTATAGTATACCTGACTCTCAATGTTGCAAGTGTCTGATGGACCAGGATTGATATGGGATGCTTCACATTGACCACCAGTTACAATCCATGCGGCAGCAAATTCAGGAATGGATCCAGCCAGCAAGACTTCATTCGGAAGAGCAAGCTCCGCTTGGGTGCTTCCATCATTATTTCCACAAAGACCATGTACCTGAAGAGATTGAATGTCAAATCAAATGAGACATGAATCAATCTGTTCAGGCAGTATATGTTTGTCTGCAGATAGTGTTTTATATACCTTTCCAGAAAATTCCGGTGAGAGACGGATGTAGACACGTCCATTTGCATCATAAAGCACTTCAAATGATGGGCTGTACACCAGAGTGAAGAGCGAAGTCACCCTCTTAATTATAAAATATCCATTGCTGTATGGCAGATCAACTTCATTACCGTCAACGAAGACGTTTTGGTTCTTCAAACGGATTTTTGTTTTTTCGCCTTCTTTGTTGTATCTGATGAACAAGTGGTTGGTACATGTAACCAAGTCAGATCCTTGGCATTGACCCTTTTTCTGCCTAATGGTAAGTCTCACTGGTGTGTTAGCTCTGCTCTTTGTCTGTAATATGAAGCATAACCAGGACATTGGTCATGAAGATCATTTGGATACAACAAAGTAAAGAAATAGCACATGCAGACGGCAAATTTATTGCGTTCACATCATAATGGAATAGGACATACCCTGACAAGAATATAGGAACATCCAGCTGTACCCTGATAGCTGTATGACTGTCCATCAAATGTCTTGTAATGCTGGTTACCAACAATAGAGCAAGTTCTAGGACATTCTTTTTCTTCACAGACCCACCGGCCAAACTCGCACTCACTGCGAAGAAAAAAAAAACGACTGAATGATTCCTGAATGAAACTTTTGGTGAGGTATATGATAAAATTATGTACGAGAATATCACTAACCATTCATTGCAGTCCATGTAGATTTTGTCCCCTGGCTGGTAAGTCCTGCGTTGATAAACACATGGACAACTTTCTGGCATGACACACTGGTCATCATGGAGGAAGTAGCCGCTGGGACATACACATCCAGGAACCAAAGCATCAACACAAGGATCATCAGAAACAAAGCCAAGACTTCCACAGGTGGGCTGGCAGCTGGGACATCTCTCAGAGTAAATGAAACCAGGTAGGCAGATGGGAGGTGCTGAAATTAAGAACAAATTAATTAGCATCTTTTAAAATTAATCTGTAATGATAACTTTTAAGAAGAGATAACAGTTCCATTACTTACGACATACACCGGCCATACGCCATTCAATGCGCACATGGACTATTTCATAACAAACTGTGGCGTAGGCATCGAATATTGAACATCTGTCAATTTCTATTTCACTGTCTGAGGCACCATCTCGTATTAGGCGACACATCTCACTCATACAAAATGAGTAAGCACTGGGCTGTAAATGAGATAAGTTTCAGCTTTCTTGATCAAATGAAAAAAACAGAATAGTACAGCACAAAATGGAAACAATAGGTGAAATATACATACAAGTCTTTCCCTGCATGGCAAGAAAACTTCAGACATGATGTAGCTGCAGTAACTGTGGGCCTTTGCCCGTCTTTCGTCATCCACACAACAATAGTCTGGTACATCAGAACAGGAAGGGCACTGCAAATATAATAATTAAACTCTCTGTGTTGCTTTCAATGATTATCACTACATGTAGAGCTTCAGCACTAACTAATTTTCCTAATTTAGTTATTTTTGAGAGCCACAAGTGTATTGTGATGATATATGCTTCAATACTTGATAATATGAGTTTTAACGTTTGACTTACAGGTCCAGAAACTTGTGTGAGAGCATTAGCATTTCCAAATGCAGCAACAGAAGATGCATGGGAACCACTCAAGAGAACCAGGTCATCCAATGGATTTTGATTACAGTTGCCGCACATACCCCTGATGGCTGATCTGTCTGAAGGCAAAATGCTTTCATCCATGGTCAAATACCACTCAAAGTCATCAGCGTATCTGAACAGCAAGCCTCCATAAGTGATAGAGACATATCTTCCAACCATTGTAAATGTTACACCTGCAAAGAAAGTGATTGAAAATGATGACCTCTGACCTATTTAAGATTAATAAGTCTAATTCTTGTTCTAAATAAACATGATGAGTACCTGGGAAGACCGTGGCAAATCCAAGGCTAAGAGAAACTGAGATCCTCTTTCCATTCATGTAGATGTGGTCATGACCTGTGCAGATGATGGTTGTGGTGTCTGTCAGTCTCAAGCTGTAGGTCTGCAATATGAAACAAGCTATCAGGTAAATGACATAAAATTACAAGTGTGTCATTTATGCAGAAATATTTACTACTGTGATAATACAAGAGAATTAATTAAATTCTGCCAACTTACCTTAACACATGTTGACACAGAGTCGCACATTGTCAAACTGAGAGTCAAAGTGATGATGCCATCACTGTAGAGCAAGTATGTGCATGCACCATCAAATGCAAACATAACTCCATCAAAGGTCTTGTAAAGGTTGCGGGAATATCCAGAACAACATGAGCTGCCTTTGACAACTGAAATAAGAAATAATTGTTTTCATTCAGTATGGGAAGCATATAACCCTAGTTTATGAATGAAAAATGATAAAAAAAGTGATAATTTCTGAGGAGTTGTAAATGTTCTTCAATATCATATAAAATCCACTTACTGACAACTCCTGGGAGAATTGGATTTGAGGTTTCACAAGGGAAGCACTTGTCTTCACCGGCTTTACCCCATGCAACACCATTCATGCCATCGCAACATTCAGACTTCAAAAGAGATGCAGTTCCCTCTACGTGACGTCCTTGACAGTTGATGCTCATGTAACAGTAACCTTTGCCCTCTCCAGCTAAAATAAATTTTTCATTAAGTTGAAAATAGGTAACTATTTGCATTAGATTCAGAACAGGGCCTTACTTGAATTCTCGCAAAGAATTATCTCATCAAATTCAATCACTCTGTTAAATTGATGCAGAGCTCTGCATCTTCTCTTCCTTAGTTTTTTTTTTTTAATTTTCGCGGGAATGAGTTTTGAAATGTCAGATAACTTGAACTGTTCTGTGCTATTATCAGATTCACTGAAGTGTGATCTTCTTTCACTTATTTGATGTATCTAAGATGATCTAACAAAAATAAACATGTCTATATTTACTAAGTCACGTACCTCATAAATCATAAGTGCAACTCAAACTCTGTGATGGCTTTAGTGATTATCACTACGATGTAATCTGAGTCTTCAGTACTATCTTACTACCTTTAGGGCTGTAATTGATATCAATTTTCATTGATATCAATATCCATATTCAACTTTCTATATTGCAATATCGCTAAATCACACAAGTTTTGTATTATCAGCATTCACAGTTAGAAATGGAACCACTAGTGACAGGAATATAACTTCCAAGTCACTGTGAAACCATTTAACTTTAATGTAATAACTATTGAGCCAATTTGTTAACCAATCAGTTTGCAATTTGGGGTGGGGGCTGTGTAGTCAAGTGCTCATCATGGCACACACGTACAATTATAAAGGATAAACAAAGAAACGAAACATGAATTTTATCAATTTTTCGATATAAATATCTTATTTTTTTTAATAAGCACTACTGAATAGCTGCGTAATGATCACTTCAGGAGCTACTTACGGTCACATAATTCATCACAGGCGAGTCTCTCGTAACCAGGCCTGCATTGGCAGACGTTGCCGTAATCACCAGCAACACACTCCGCATCATTCTCACAGGGTGGGTCACAAACTCCTGAAAACATATTTCAAAATTTTTCTCAGTTCAGATTCACACCAAAAAGAAAAAGGTAAATTGTCAAAACTACAAAATGTCCTTACTGATGTCACAGTTGTCACCGGACCAGCCTGGACAGCAACATGTGACTGTTTTTTTCACCAGCCTTACAAAAAGAAAAAAAAAGAATCATTGTATGAGGACCTCTTTAAAATAGCTAATGTTCACATAGAAAATTTTGAGCAACTAAACAAAGAAGACAAATTTAAGACCATCATGAAATCAAAAGAGCCTGAGTTGTTAAAATCCCTTGGAAAATTTCTTAAATATTGATGCCTAATGAATGGTTGGGTCATCATCCATCGTCGAGCATTAACCATCACCCCTCAAACTAGCAGTTTCTGCACTACAAGCATTTTTATATATTGTGATCTATGTGATTTTACACTCATGTACATAACTGTGCACGATGCCTTGTTATATATACTCCTAATTCAAATGTTGTACTTAAATTAACATTGTGATAATGAACAGTATTAACTGCAGTAATATATGTATTTAGGGTTACTGTATACATGTGATATATGTCTATATATATTTTTTTTTTTAACAAATGTATGTTATCGAAACTTAATGCTCATATTACCGTGCTATTGTTGAGCAACTGGGACCATGGATGTATAGATAATCCATTGATAATGTATACCTTTAACATTTTATACCATGTATATATGGAAATAGTGAGTAGAAGTAGACTTAGTACACTTTTTTATCTGTTATTTTTGACAAATGTATCATGTATGATATTACTGTGTCAATAAAAGCATATATATATATGTATGAGCAGGTGCTAACCGGCAGATGGTAATGCACATATTATATAGAAAATGTAATATTCTTTTGCAAAAAAGATTGAGTCTCATGTAAAAAAATTGTTTTAGTTCAGTTCACAAAACCAAGCAAGAGGGTTTGTTGCCTCATAGCAGTGAGAAAGCTAAATGTCAGCAAGAATATCCAATCCTATTTTAATGGTCATGATTACAGATCTTTTGATGCATAATCAAGTTACCAAAATTAACCCAATTTAGAGTGAGACTCAACACAATTTTTTTTTTTCATAGACGGCCAAAGCTCTCCCAGGTGGCCAAAGATACCCCAGTTAGCAGTATCTGGCTTGTTGGTAGAGAAAAGGATTCCAATACTTTCACACTTCTGAGTACAACATTGCATACACATTATAACAATCTAATTATGCTTTATAGAAAGTGGTTAATAGACCACTATGATTTTTGTCCCTAACCTGTAAAAGGTGCAAGTCCTGGAAGAGACTAGGTTGGCCTTGATCTGGTCACTATTCATGCCTTGCATTCCAGACGTGTTCCTGTCTAAGGTGAAGCCATTAACAAGCCGGGAAAATGCATTGCAACATGGTTCACATAGTTCTTCCTTTTCTAGTACTTCATTTGTGCAAAAGCTGAAATGAATGAAGAGTCATTAAATTGGTGGTGCCTTGTAGTTAATGTCTGTGCTGGTGCAGGTCAAAGAGCCATTACAAGTGGTATAAGGGTGTAACATGAGATTGATTCCAACCCCTGTCATCTCATCACGTCTACCTATGGCAGCTAGTCAGTCATATAAGTGGCTTAATTTTAAACCAGTATTACTGAGACAGTATAATGTTCAATTTCTTACAATAAGCATAAATACTGGAGGGTCAGCACAGTGGACTTAGGGCCTATCCCTAGGTTTTCACGTCCGAATAATTCATTAAAGAGAGAACATTTAATTAAATAATGATAAGATTAGAAGTCAGAACCTTTTCACCGATAAGAGATAACAAGGTGAATTATTGACAAATGAGACAGTGAAATCAAATAATATTACGTAAGTTAAATATTATGAAATCTTATAAAAAGTAATTTATTTTTAATTGAATACTTTAACTAATTCAGGAAAGTCAATCTTGTGTGTTACATAAAATATTCTTGTCTTGCCTTACTGCATTGGAGTTATGGAGAATTGAACAGTAAAAAAATTTAAGCTGCAAAAAATGACTCCTAAGTTTGCTTGTATAGTCAAGGTATTTACAGAGCCTCTGTAAGGCATTCATCTGTTGAGCAGGTTTTTTTACTGACGAATGACCCATGGTTATTAAAGTTTAATACATTTTCTCGGCTAATGCAGATGGGCTAAAATTTTGAGGAGTTAGTTTTCATTAGGTTTTCATTTCATCATCGTATTGCTTGTTGAAAGGCTTGTTCAGATGTGCGTTTGATAAATGATGCGTAACTGTGAGGACAATGATGCTCATCAGCATAGTTGTAGACATGAGATACTTTGCAAATCATACAAGAAGTCACTAATAAACACTTTAAACAGACGGGGTCCCATTAGAGACCCTTGGGGCACACCAGTTTTGAGGTTAAGTCATCCCTTCTGATGTTTCTTTATTTAACAATCAAAAGTAACATGAATTGTGTGCTAAATAAACTGAATAGAGTATTTTTATTGAGCTGCCCTGAATTCAGCTGGACTTAAGTCTTTCATCTCTTCTTATTCCTCATTTTGCTTTCCAGACATAGTACATCATAACTAACTGATTCTTTAGATAAAAAAATTCTCAGGGAAAAAGCGGAAATCAGTTGAATGATAAGATGTCAAATATACATTAAAATGCACTAAAAAAATACTGCTGCTAGGATAAACTTTGCTTCAGCCAATCACAATCAAGGGTGGGGAACTTTATCAGCCATAAGAATTGCAGTATTGTCATAGCCACCTGGTGGAAATATAGCAAATCATCCGTGAAAATCCATAATTGAATATTAACATCACAGAAGATTCTCAATATGGGCAACAGGTCTTGTGGGCCTGGATAAATAAGGAAACTTAGGGCAGATTTTATTTATTTGCTTAATTCTTTATGTTTTATAGTCTATATATTGTATGAACTATTTTAATCAATTATAATTTTGTTTTATTTTATACACCATAATAAAGTGTGTGAATAAACATTAAAAAAAAAAGACTAATCTAATAGAATACCGATGTAAATACCAAAATTCTAAAATACGTTTACTTACTTGGCCAAGGTCGGTGTCCAGTAGGTTGTGGTGATCACCACAAGGAAGACCCAGAGTTTGGGCGCCATGGCGCACAAGCTTTTTTTGCTACAGTAGTAGAAGTCCAGGTCAATTTCAGATCTTCTTCAGCTCAAACAAATTAAAGCGATTGGGTAGATATCTCAAGCTTGAAGATCGAGATCCGAGACTACCGCAAGTCTGATGAAGCCCAAACCTATCGTCTTTTATACCTCGTTTTCCTTCAATAAGCTAATAGGTTGTCTTGATTAATGAATTAATTTACACACCAGATGTTGTTGCTTGCAACAAAGGTAATTATTAAACCTGACATTCGAACAGTCGTAAACTGTACACTCCCTATTTGAAGGTTAAGTGGCAAACATTTAGCTTGTCTGTGGGCACAAAGCTGGTTGACAATTTATACACCCTTATATTCTCACTGAATAGTTTTAAATGACAGTATTTACATAAAATATCTTACAAAATGCAAATGTCAGTATTTACTCTTATTGATTTTACATTCCTCAACAAGGCAATTAGTTACCCAGCTGCCCACGTATGCCCGGCATGATCTGCAGTATGTTGCACAACAGATGTGTGCCAGCATCCCACAAACACACCATCACACAAAGACACCATCACACACCCTAACTGGTATTCATAGAGCGATACTGGTGGTACTGAATTTAATTTTGAATAAACTTTATTTCTTTTCTGTGGATTGCCTTGAACAGTCTCAAACATAGGTATATGCAATTTCAGCTCTCCACACATATTAGTACTTGTAGAGTTGGAACACTGAATTTGAATTTTAAAGTCAGACAGAAGTACAGACAGACTCGTCATTGTGAAAGTCCTCATGCAGTATTGGGTAAACATTTGACCACCAATATTGACCAGTAAGTTCGTATCACATTTCTATAACCTCTTTCCAGAATACCTTCTTACAACTACATTGGAATAAGCTGATAAATAAAACAGCAAAACTGGCTAATATTTTGCCCATTATGACCATGCAAGCAGGTATACTTTTTGAAAAAATCTTGAAACTTTGTTGCTATTCCGAGGTTTGACTCCCATAATATATTATTTAATATCTTTTTGGCTAAAAGAAATATGTCAAAATTTTGCCTGTGAATAAAGTTAGCATTATTTTCAACAAAATTATAAAAACTTTCATGACAACTTTTGAAGAGTAGGAATCTTGAAGTTTTGGTTATGGTTGATATGAATTAGCTCCTAACATGAATGAACTAGAGAAGCATTGGACACTTGGAGACATCAAAGGTTCAGACTGCATTTTGCTACCACCCAAATGGCCAATTAATGATGCTGTGATATGACCCAAGTTTTATACCTCTCCCTCACTGGTTCCACTGGGAAACAAAGGGGAGGGGTGTAAAATATATTCATATAGACCAAAATGCATATATTCACTCTATTCCCAGTATAACCCTGAATATCTGGGATAATATAATTTAATTTTTAAAAAGTTGGGAGCTTCATATTGTATACGTTGACATACTGATATCTATTATTTGAATATGTAATCAATATTCACAGAATAGAAAACCTAGGTATCACAAGCGACTCTGTGACATGCGTGGGGAAATGGGCATTGTTGCAGTTAATAATTAACATAAAAACGCAGGTTATTGCATAGTTTCCCTGAATGTCAATCCTGTTACTGTCCTCCCTGTTCCATAATGGCTGACATAACAGTGACCAACCAATTTAAATATAAAGATGAAACATGATTGTTGTTATGTTACAACAGAAATGTATGAAAATTCGTAATTTTGATAGACTTATGACATCTCAATGAATACTTAGTAAAGAAAAAAATTCAGATAAGATCTTTGGGCTTAGATTGTGGAAATCTCTTGAGTTTTTCAGTTTGGCCATGGCAAGCCTCTTTGCCTGAAAGAGAGAAGGCATTAGGGCAAATATAACAGATGGGCCACCAAAAGCATTAGCAAGGCAGGATGACAAACCTGGTATTGGAAAATTTATGGTTCTGAGGCAATTTGTGACAATGTGAGTATTATCGTGGTCTGTAGGTTCCACTTGTGTGCATCTGTACTTCAGTAATGGACCAATATTTTCTGTGAGGCATTAACTAGAGAGACCGGACATGGATTGTCTAGTTTTTCTTGAAGCCTGAAACGCTAAACATTACATGATTTTGACATGTTATGACCGTATGCATGTTACAAATGGATTAATAATAAATATATTTAAAGGGCAATGCTGGCCCTGTTGTAGACTTACGCTTTTAGTCTATTAAGACTTAGATTCAGTTAATTTCACACAAATTTCACAGGTTAGGCAAAACAATTCTGGCAGAGCTTAAATTTCAGCATGGAGTGCAAAGGAGACTCCTCTATGGAAATTGCATTTCTGCTATCGAGGAGCCACCTTTACAACAGTAATTAATAAACATTTCGTAGGATAGTAATGGCAAACACACAAAATCAACCAATCTCAACATTGCAATGCATACAGATAAAAGTGAAGAGTATTAATCCAAGAGGGAGTCTATAACTGTGCAAAACTGTGAAGTTTGTTTGTTAGAAATTGCAGACTGACTTTGTCTGATCACTCTGATCCAATGACACACTTGGGCTTAACTGAAATAGTAAGAATAGTTGCTTTCATGATCATGTTCCCTGTTTGCTGATCAGTTTTAACCAGTAATTTATGCATTGCAATATACAAAATCCATGGTTGGCAGATTTAAATCAAGTGATTTTAATCATTGATTTAAATCAAAGCAAAAAACTCTACAATTTAGATTTTTTTTTTAATTTTTATAAGTTTTTTTATTTTACAAGTTTGTTCGGTTGTAATTTTGATTTATTATTCACAACTCAAAGCATGATTTGACAACTAGATTTTTTAAGTAGATTTTTTTTTTAAACCCAAGCTGCTCAATAAGTCAAAGTTCTGTTCATTATTAGAGCACCGTTTAGAAAGTATACAAAGGAATGCTGGAAAAATGGGTTACAATTGGCTGATGCAAAACAGTACTCAGGCCCTAAATGCATCATTCAAAAAAATCTGATTTCAATTTTTTTTTATTTAAAAAAAGATGACTTTTACCAACCTGTTAAAATCTAATCCAATATTGAGTTGTTTCCTGCCATGTCTTATTACAGAGTTTATCGAAGTTTAGCTTTTTTGTGCAATTTGCACATATTATGAGAAAACCTCCACAAACCCAAAATTATTTGATGTGTTATACTTTTTGCAGTTCAGCATAGGCAAAAGCTTATATGTATTAATTTGTCGTTCTGTCAGTTAAAGCTAATATTATATGTGTCGGTGCTATACTGGGCCAGAAGCTTAGTGAGCTTAAACGACCAGCTGCTAGAGGAAGACGTAATAATGAGTAGGCTTAGGAGTCCACACCATGTCACACACTTATCCCATGGTGATTTTTTTAATACTCAACAGCAAAGAAGATGCTAAGCCATGAAAGTTTGTGGGCTGACTTTGTGGGGCTGACTTTGGCATTACCTGGCTGACTCTGGGCCAGTTGATGACATGTTATCTGGACATATAAGTGCTCTTAAAACGATAAAATGGGAACAAAAACAATTCTGATTGTCCAAGCAAAACAAAGCCAATAATAAAGATTTAATGAAGTTAACAAAGTTGTTAATAAAATTGTTCAACACACTGATAATGACATTTTTCACATTTATGGGTTCAAAAGCTGTTGCAACATTTATGGTGAAAAAAGAACCATCAAATTGAGTTTTTGCCAACAGTTGGGTTGCAGCCTTAGCCAACATCTGACATGAACACGCATTATGATCTCATGTACACGTGCTGTTTCTCCAATAAATAAATAAATAACCAGTGTTTTTTCACAAAGTCAGCATTAGATATATCAAGCCATTAGTTGCACATTGAAGCTGTCTACCGTACTTCACTTCAAGCTTGATTGCAAGGAGCAGAATCTGATGATTGTCACCAGATATTCTTGGTCACTTTTGCCCGAGCGATCTGCTGTTTACTTATTAAGAATCCTTATTTTTTTTATCGGTTATTGATTGTGGAGGCTTGTTAACCGTCAGAGGACAAACCCTAGGCTGAATTGGTGTGAATCACTATGATGAGTGGGGGCAAAAATCGCCGATAACTCATACGATTTGAATTGTATGTGTATGCCAACTGCTGCAGTATAATCATAAACATAATTTTGTGAATCAATTAACATTGGAAGTATTGCACTTTGACCAATTAAGATGAAAATCAAAGCATTCATGCTAAAGTGAAATTGTTTGTTGTGTATCATTCAGTGAGTTTGGGCAGCGCTGTCCCAGAGTTATTGTCTGATGTGAGGAAGTGTTCCAGTATTGCACACTGGTATCGCCAGCTCAGTGAATCAGCCACATCACAAATGGTCATGCTCGGATGCTTTCTTACAGGAAACCTAATTCTGGAGGAAACTTACTTCAGACACACCATTGGCATTGTTTTACTAGTGTATGTTTATTTGACTGGGAAAACTAGCTATATGATCACGAACATAGGGGAGACGAAACATCATTGCCATTTGCATAAATTTACATAGTAATTCCTGCTGGCACATTTTAATAGATAGATAGATGTTGAAAGTGCAGCCCTCTTAGGCAAATTCTTGCCACTATAGAGGGTGGATTGATGAGGTGAGAGGAGGAGTCCACCCATGTTACACATTTACCCCATGGGTGGGATCTTTTACTTGCCTCAGCATAGACACCAAGTACAAGGGACCACAAATGTAACATCTCATCTGAACGACATGCAGCTGGGATGGATTTTGCTCATGAAGTGTGTCTAGGATTGAACCTAGGTCCTTCAGAAGAGCAGGCGAAAGTCTTAAGCCCCCATCTCACATAACCGGTTTTGTCGTAGTGAACCCGTAGTATGGCGTAACGGTTACGCAACGTGCAACCCGCCGAAACCCGGCGATACCCGTCGAGTCACTCCTGGGACTCAGGGCCAAGTTTTAGAGCCGGCACACCCGTGGCAAACTCCCGGGTGTCCAAAAACCGTCATAAACCCGTACAACTCGGCGGATCACCCGTCGAAGTCGGCGGATCACCCGTCAAAGTAGGCGAGTTATCCATCCCTAATTTTTGTCGTAGTAAACCCGACGGCTTGTTGAGGGGTACTAGGGGTAAGTCAACGAGAAGTTGGAGTGACTCGACGGCTTCCATAAGTAACCCGTCGAGTTATATAGCATGAAAATGCCCTAAAGTTTGATTGGACAATCCCTATGACTTTATAAAGTTTAAATTTTGAAAAACGCTCTTTCATTTAAATATTTATTATTCTCCTGTTCCCGGATCAGCTTAATGTTCATAATATTTTTTCGTTCAGACCTGCTGTATTTTTCTTTTTTCAGAAGTGTCGTAGTTTTTCTTGTTCAGAAGTGCCGTATGCTACGCTTTGTACGGGTAAGCCGACGCCTAGTAGTTTCAACTCGCCGACTTTCCCGTCATTATATTTTAAAATTAGACCAGGTACACGTCGAGTTACTCATAGAAGCCGTCGAGTTACTCGTAGAAGCCGTCGAGTTACTTGTAGAAGCCATAGAGTTACTCGTAGAACCCATCGAGTCACCCCTGGAAGCCGTCAAGTCTCTCCTGGAATTCATCCACTAATTGGCTGTAATCCGTCAGGTCACCCGTAGAACCCGTTGAGTCACCTGTAGAACCCGTTGAGTCATCCGTAGAACCCTTTTTGCCACCAGAATCTGTCGCCAACCCGGCGAAAAATGCTGTTACATAACCGTTTTGTCATACTACGGCTTCACTATGGCAAAACCAGCTATGTGAGATGGGGGCTTTACCACTGGATCACCCAGCTTCCTTGATATATGTAAACAATCATGTTATTCAAGTGACATCATAAGAGAAGCTGAGAGCTTGTCTACAAGGAAAAAACTTAATTTGTCTTTTTCTTATAAAATTCCCGAATTGGTGTATCATCTTGCCTATGCTTGTCCTAAGATGGAACTAACTAAATACTCTTATTGTTTCAGATATCAAACCTAACATTTTAACATAATAGCACATACACCAATGCCATGCTAACAATTAGACTAACTAAGTAGGCTTTAAATAAATTTACATTTAAAAGAAGTTCAGTGGTTCATCTAGCCCTGGTCTCCCCTACTAGCCTAATGCACATAAAAATGCACTGGTCCAACTCTCAGTTTCAGACAATAACATAATATTTCTGAGATTGCTTTATTTTCTTGGAAGACCCATTTTTTCTGGACGATTTCTCATATTGGTGTAATTAAAATCATTTTACATTCATATTCTAAGTTCTGTACTACGAAAAAAAAAAAAAAGAATACAGTGATTTCTTCACGTGGTTAGTTTTCACAACAGCTGTCTTTATTTTCTATGTAAAACTACAAAATTTTTGCCTAAATCTGAAACAGATGTAGAGCAACATTACTGCGCAAATTCAACAACCTCCTTGTTTCTTACGTAGGTGTGAAATCTGAGATATATGAGTTAATAAAACTTAACAACAAAAGAAAAGCCATCTGTTGATGATATATCATCAATATCAACACAGGATGGCAAGAAAGACTTAACAGCCATGCGTTTAGCTTGTTATACAAATGCTTAATATATGTGAAATCAAATATCATTGTCATAAATTCAATTTATAGTGAGTAGTGTCCTGCAAAGGATTGAAAATTCAAAGTTACTATCATAAATTCAATCATTGCAAATTTACAAACAAGCAAGAAAGTGGTACATAAATGTATCTTTGGTATCACACACGATCATTTACTTATTAAGGGTTTCTTCAGGACTCTTATGTGCTTTGAAATGATGAATCACAGTGTAGTCTATTGGACAGCCCAACATGCGCCATAGTGAACCCGGAAATTTCATGTCCAAGGCATGAATTTCACAGTACCGGGGCCAGGAAGGGTAATTTTGAATTTTACAATTGTGGTCTGGTAATTAAGAAAAAGAAATACGCACAGAAATTCATTTTGTTTTAAGTTTTTCAATCTGTAAATTTTCTGCTTGACACCATATACTATGGTCTCATTTTCCTGAAACACCTGTTCCATTTTCGTCTGCTTTGCCGAAAATTTTGAGGCAAGTTACATGATTGGATCTATATACTTATCATTAGGTCAATTATGCAAAAATATTATAAATTTGAAATATATTGTGGTTATTATTTTAATGAACTAATTTTATCATACCTAAATAGGAAATTTGCGTATTTGATCATGTAAACAATGCATTATGCTACATCATGTGATTCCGTTACATAAACTTTTTTGTTTGATCTTTTCAACATTATTAAGTGGGCCTATGGAATATGTCAGATTAAGTAATCAAATACAAATGTGCAACTAAGTCTGTGAAAAAGCACTAATATGATGTAACGGAATCACTAAATTTTGTGATTCCATTACATGCAATGTATTGGTCACTATTAATTATGAACTTTCCGTAGGAAAGTTCATATTGTTATTGTAAGTCTTATTTTTCTTTTTTTATTATTATTCTTCTGAAGAAGTAAAGGCTTATTACTCAGAATCTAATAAAGAGAGGGCTTTGGCACTTCAAGAGTGCACAGACAGCCAGAGCGCGCTTTGAACAGCACAAATTTCATGACCAAATTTCATGACACTTCTGCGTAATTCACAAAAGAAAAAACAAATTTAAGAGCACGGTTTCAGGAAACTGGGCAGAGATAATTCCATGGGAATTTTTCTCAAGATACCTTAGACAAATACGCAGTGCAGAAAGGAGTTTGAGCCAAATGCTGAGCCTGCTGACTGAACTATGAATTCTTTAAAAAAAGTAGTTCGAAATTTTCATGAATTTTTTTTTGAAAACCATAGAAGGAATAATCATATTGACTTGCCATTTCATACTTGTATAGTCCTACCCTAGTACAACTATCATGCAAAAAATGAGCCCATTTGGTAAAGTGGTCTAGGTGGTACAGGGGTCCAAAGTTGCGATTTTTGACTGCTTATATCTCGGCTCCATATTGCGATACAGGAATCTCATAGACATATTTAGAATCCTTGAAATGTTCTCTTTTCAGATATATATAGCAATATGTTCTAAGTCGTTCCGTTTGGAAAAGCGTCAGACATTGAAAATTTTTTGTCACTTTTTGATTTTCTCAAAATGAAAAAGTCTAAAAAACAGTAGAAGAACTGCTTGGATTCTCACCATTTTTTTTACAGATATGTCCTCTAGGGAGTACTATGTAAATGTAAAAGGGCAAGGGCTTTGATCAAAAGGCTTAGGCAATAGAATTTTTTTTCAGTCCAGATTTCAATAATTTTTAACTCCAGTTCTTTTCATTCAAATTACATGCAACTGGCGTCATTAGGTAGAGAAAAATTAGGCCTTTACATAGGATACAATGTCTATTCACCAACCTTAACCAGTTTCGAACCTGGAGCCAAAATTCTCTTTCCCATGTTATCCAATGGGAGACCTACCTACCTACCTCCCTGAAACCGCTGAGTCAGCAATTTTTACAATGAATGTTAGCAAATTTATGTTTCTCGCCCCAAAAAAGCAGGAAGAAAGTCTTCAATTTCATTCATATTTTGCACATATATGTCCTCTGGGTAGTACTACATGACTGTAACAGGGCAATTACCTTCATCAAAAAGCTTATGCCCTAGAATTTTTTTATCACTCATAAAGCCTAAATTGCTTACTCAGACCAAAATGTTGTTGATAGATTGAACCAAAAAAATTCACAGGAGTATATATACATGTGCTTCACAAATGTGAGTTATTTCAGAATTCTAGGTCATGGGGTCAAGGTCACAGAGTGTCCTATATATGCAATTTTCAGGCGTTTTGAACCTGGGTCCTATACAAGGTACAGTAATCAAAAAAATATGTTGTTAAACCTTTTTTCATTATCTTACAGTTCCTGTATAACTTGAGAGGTTAGGGCAATTATTTATGAGGTTTTCAGGTACTTTATTTTTTTCTCTATTGGAAATTGAATAAAAAATCTTTAAAAAGCCAAAACCCAAAAATTTTCATTAGATCAGTCCCAAAACATGTACAAGTGTGTATATACATATGACTGAAAAAAAAGAAAATTTCAGATATTTAAATCAAAGGGTCAAGGTTACAGTGTTTCCTACATATGTAGTTTTCATGCATTTTGAACTCAGGCCCAATGCAGAGTACAGAAAAACCCAATAGATATTTTTTGAAAGTCAGTGCTGGTGTGTGTTCATCTTATGAATAGTTTAAGACAATAAGGCAAAGATTTCTGAATTTATGAAAACAATTTGTAGTGAGGACACCTATTTCCCACCCCCATGATACTTAGGAAGTTGGCACCCCTAGTAAGGCCCAATCGCACTCTGAACGTTTCATGACACTTCTGCGCATTTCAGGGTATACAAAAAAAAATTTTCATCACGGTTCCAAGAAACTGGCCAGAGATAATGGTATGAAATTTTTTTTCAAGACACCTTGGAGACTTTTCCAGTGCAGAAATTAATGGTACTAAACAAGAAAGATAAAAGGAAAGGAAAGTTTATCGTAATTGTCAGGGACAATTGCAAGTCTAGTTATTATTCTTGTTTGTGTTTCATATGTAAAGTAATATAGAATCATTTATGCTCTCCAGATTACTAATATTAGATTTTTACATTTTGATAAAACAGGTTGAGAATGTCAAAAGTCATGAGTATTGCAGAAAGAATGTTAGCTTACCAAGCTCGCATTCGAAGCAATCCAGACTTGCACAATCTATACAAAGAACAAAATGGACATAGATGAGGCAAAGAAAATACTCGCAGGTGGCATCAAAGTAAAATCCGAGATGATCAACATGAACATCATGCATCTGGACATGGGTACTCATCCAGAAATTCACTAAGAAAAGCTGTTGCTAGGTACTATTTCCAAACAATTTCCCTGGTTTGATCAAGTCAGTTGCTTGCCTTATAATATATGATATTGTTTATGCATGGGCATATTTTCTAATTTCAGAGCTAAGCATGCACTTCCAAATAGTCCTTGTAAACAGAATGCAGTTATCAAGAGCTTAATGGAGAAATCAACTTGTCATGAGCCTGATGTCTAGCAAGTCGACAACACGTCCATATGCTCTGTGAGAAGAGACCAAAACTGCTGTAGTAGTTTTCTACAATAGCAGTGACATATCTAGAATAGCTTCTGGGAAAGCTGATGTTTTGTCTATTCATGGAGAAGAAGGGAAGATAGTAAGTCCAGAAGCAGCACAAGGTTATGTCCATCAAAGAGGCCTACTATGTTTTTAAAGAGCACCATCCCAATGCCAAAATATGTTTGTCCAAATTTGCAGAACTAAGGCCAAAACATGTACTATTTGTTTCGGATACACACCATCTGTGGATGTTGGTACCACAGCAATGTCATTCTTCTGCTTGAGACATTGCACAGGAAAGGCCAAGACATCTTCCCTCTTTATTCCAGAAAGGAATTTCTGCCAAAGTTAGTTTGTGACATCAATCAGGAGGTTTGTATGATTGGAGATTGTAAGGCTTGTATGAAAATCTCAAATCCTTCGAGGAAAATTTCCTGGGAAAAGTGGCAGCAGAACAGCTCAGTGATGTCATCACTTGGTATCAGTGGGGAGAGGACAGTAGTGTTTTCTGGTGAAGGTGAAACATGATGGGCCCCTGGAAATGACAAATTGATAAGCTAAAAGGTCAGCTGCCAAGATTTCCATGGCACTGTTTTATCAAAGCCAGTCAGTGCCAGAGTTATGATGAACAAAAGGCTGCCGCTGTGAGTAAAGATGCCACTCCTGCTCTGCTACAAATGGATTTCTCCAAAAACTTCAGTGTCTTGTTTCAAGATAAAATTGCATCACATTGGCGAAGAAGACAAATCACTATCTGTACTGTCATGTGGTACCACCGAGGTAAGATACACCCTAAAATGATTGCTTATGACAACCTTGAGCATGAAAAAAAGCTGTTCTAGCTTATATATACGATACTTGAAAGAAATTTCATCCTACAGTGGCAAAAGTGTACTGATGGTCCTAGCTCGCAGTATAAGAACCGCTTCATCATGTCAAGTTTGCTCATTCTTGCAAGAAGCACCCTACCAATTACCTAGCATTATTTTGCTACCGGTCATGGGAAATCACCAAATGATGCCTTGGGAAGCACAGTTAAACGTATTGTGCAATCTCGTCTAATGTCACGGAGGGCAACCGTAACTAATGCAGGTACATTCTGCCAAGTTGCCTGAGAAATAGCAAGTAATATAGGGTTGGCATACATGTCATCTGATGACATAGAAAAGGTGTCTCAAGATCTGAAAATATAAAATATCTGGGGAAAAGTCTAACCTTTTCAAGGCAAAATAAAAACACATTGTGTTAAAATCCTTGATGAGCCATCAAAAATTAAGTTGATATTTTATTTTTCAGCGGATATGGCGAAGATTTTGACCTGCCTGAGCTGCCCCCTTTTGATATGAATGAGCCAAATATAGTACCACAACCAGAGCCAGGTCCAAGTACTGCTGATGATGATGTAGCTACTGTACAAGTTAAAGAGGTTCAAACAGGCACAGAAAATGCAGTAGGCTCGCACAGTACTTATGATGCAAATGGTATTCCAGCAGTTGGTGATTTTTCTGGAACCAAGCTAGGTATGGCTGAACCTGAGCCTGGGCCAAGTACTATTTCTAACAAACCAACCAGAAAGACTGTGCATCACAAGAGGAAAGCCAAAAAGCAGACAACGGTCAAGTAAATTAGTGAGAAATAGGTATGTTTGAATGCAATGCCACGTATGGTGACCACAGTGACCCGAAACTCAAAGAAGACTGGCTCACCTGCACAAAATGCCGGATTGTGTTCCATGAAAGTTGCGCTGAGACATCCACCAGTCATGCGTGAAAAACTTTGATATTGAACATTTCTTTTTTATTGTTTGCACACAATTCTCAAAATATGTCTTTTTTTGTATGTTATACCTTCATTGTTAAACCCTGTAACGAGTCATAGGTCTAATAAAATAGATTTGTTTGGAATATTCGTAAGTCTTTAATATTTCTCAAGTGTGATTCCGTTACAAAACCTTATCATCACAATAGCATATCATCTTCAAAAAAAACCTGGAGTAATATTTTTTAGTACATTGTATTATCTGAGAGGAGACCTGTGTGGTGCTGTTGCATCATCTTTAAGCTCTGGAGAATAATCCTGGAGGACAAATAAATATTGCCTCTTATTATTCAGCCACTTTCTTGTCTGTGATTCCGTTAAAAACCAGGAATGTGCTCATAGCTGACAGATCATGCATGATCCGCAATAACAACTTTCCAGTGAACTGCAACATTTTAAATAATCTTTGAACTTAGCTAATTCATCTACTATAATTCAACAGGTAAAGAATTCCAAATCATAGCACCTTGATACATAATAGACCTGAAACCATGTTGAGAGAGAGAGAGAGAAAGAGAGAGTTCTGGCTATTTAGTCATGTATTCTTGAGTAAAGGCTGATCTCACATGGAACATTTCAATTTGTAGCCAGAACTCTCTCTCTCTCTCTCTCTCTCTCTCTCTCTCTCTCTCTCTCTCTCTCCTCTCCCTCTCTCTCTCTCTCTCTCTCTCTCTCCCTCTCTCTCTCTCCCTCTCTCTGTCTCTCTGTCTCTCTGTCTCTCTCTCTCTGTCTCTCTCTGTCTCATTTTGTTGACCGTTGTCTGCTTTTTAGCTAACATTGTGGGGATAATGGGAACACAAGACTGAAAATATTAAACCAAAATGTCCACATCAGCTAAAAAAGTTTCTACCTTTTATCCTCATAAGAATATTGAAGAAAAATGTTGCACTGAGAAATTGCTAACCTTTACATAAGGTCATAGTGTCATGAATTGTTTGCATGGTGGTGAATGGTTTCAATGAAATAGCCTCAAGTTCGAAAGCTGAAGAAAATTTCAACTTGAGTGTGCCCCATTTAATTACTTCTTGCTACTTCATTGTTTCTCCTTAATTGGTCATTATGCATTCTTGATATTACGAGGTTATAAATAGTAACATACATTTTTTATTAATGTTTTGCAAAACTTGTGAGGTCCATACTCATGTCATATATATTGGAAAACAGTTGGATCCTCTACAGTTTGCCTATGTCAATAAACAATCAACAAATGATGCCATTATGTACCTGATTCACAGGATCAATGAACATCTTGACAGCATGCAGAGGAAGCCTTCGAATACCACCAGAGCTCTGCTAACAGACTAGAGCTCTGCCTTCAACACTATGCAGTCACAGTTATAATAAGTAAATTAAACAATATGAAAGTTCTCAGCTACCTACAACACTGGATTTTTGATTTTTTTTACCAATAGACAACTGTATGTTTCCACAAGCCTAGAAATATCAAGCATCTTGACTTCAAATACTGAAGTATTGCAGGTCATGGCCCACCTAAGGATGACTCTGGTGATGGCACTGAGGCAGATGTGTTGGAGGCTGCCCAAGGTGCTAGACCAAAGAGGGGTATAGGTTGATCCCCTCAGAAGAACAAAGAGGACGAACTCACTAAAGAACTGTCCAAAGAACTTCAACAAATGAGGAAGGACTTAAATGAAATGTGAAAATGACAGACATTCGACTAGAGGGGGGGGGGGGTTGATAATACATAGAAAACAAATTTTGTCTTTAGAAACAGCAAAACAAACAAGATATGTTTGAAATAAAATTAAACAGGGGTTTATTCTTCTGTTACCGTTACATGAAAAACCAACAGCTGTAGGCTGAGAGTTTGAAAACTGTTAATATGTGGTATAACATATAAACCCCTAGGAAAAAACATAGGAAAAAAAATACAAAATATGTAATGTGACATAATACGTAATGTGACATAGTAATTATAAACATTGTGGCAACATCTAAATAGCCATATATCAATAGCCAGGTAACATGTCACATGACTCAAAGAGAATATATAAGTATTTATTTAATTTGGATGGAGTAAGGGGTGGTGGTGGGATTTTGTATAATATTATATATTTAATTGACGAACCTGTGATGTTGACTGTACTAAAAGGTTGAGAATTCAATATGGCGAAATGGTCATGTGACCAGAGGTGTTGTGCTTGGGTGTTTGAGTCATGTGACCAGGGTGACAAAGTTTGCTGTTTCCTGACAAATTTTTTTTTATTTCATAAAAATTTGGTTATTTCAGAATTTCAAATGGAAACCACCCAGGTTCTGTTAAGGCTGATAAAAAATTTCCAAAAGGTATAACACATGTCTGTACCTTTATTTTTGTTCCCTCCCAAGACCGATTGCAAGTTAAGTCAATTTGAAAGAATTTTTAGCATTTGCGCAAAGTCGCGGTTGGTCATATTTCCTTTATAATGGAATGTAGGAACTTGGTATGCACATGACTGTATTAAGTGAAAAATAAGCATCAAGTTGAATACCAACATTGGTTTATCTCATCATAAGAATATCATGTTCGCATCATAAATTAGAATTAATAGCATAAAAACATAACTATTAGTAATAGTTATGTTTTTATTCTATTATTTCTATATGTATTATTATGAACACTGTTTCTTTAGTTTGATCTCCTAAGTTATTTGACAGAAGCCAGATAAAACAAACGTCTTCCAGAAATGACATACAGGTTGTCAGTCAGACTTTTTGGAAATTTGCCTGACACTTGGTGTGTAAACGAGGAACTATGATGTCTTGACATAAAAGATATGTGCCTGATGTGTTAGAAACTCCATGTGTGATAGAGCAAACTAACTGTAGATTTACCAAATTGTGTTATAGGGAAGCATTTTATTAAAAGTGTGCATGCCTACATCAAGGTCAATTTTATGAAGGAATTTTAGATTGAAGTAAGATTTGGCGTGTTATTTGGATCCATTTGGAGTGAACAAATGATGAAGGTGTAACCTGTTGAAGATGGCTTTTCTTGCAGATACAACTGACTGTGATAGTGATTTTGAGTGTGATATCAGAGCTGTGTGAGACAACCCGTAACCTTGTCATAATTCCATGTTTTACCATATTATGAGGTCTGTGACATTTTTTACATACTTTAACTTGTTTTGTTTTTATCCTTATATGTGTATTATATATGTTTGAATAAAATATTACATACATGTGATTGAATAAAATATATAATCTGAATATTGAGGAACACTACTGCCCAGTGGGAAAAACTGCATGACAATATTAAAGTATCTTACAAAGCGATCTACTTGTTTTCTTCACCCTATCAGTAATAGTTATATCCCGAATAGGAGGGAGTTAACCTGTTGAAGATGGCTTAAGATGAGTTAACTAAACCTTTTTGTTGGTTATGTACCGACGCCAAAGGCGGAGGGATACAATCAACAAATATTTTAGTTAACTCCAGACTATGAGAGATATAACTAACATATACTCCACTAGACATATTCACTAATTTGATTGATTGTTTAATTTGTTTAACAGCTGTTATCAAGCAATTAAAGTTCAATATGCAATAAGGAGTTAACTAACATTTTCCTTGATTATTTCTCAATCAGAACAATAGGAAAACTATATCTAGAGGTGGAGGATAACAATAGAAAAACACATCATAACACTCTTTTTGGCAGATACAAGAGAACAAAGATCAAATGCTGGGACTGTTTATTGGGTTTAAGGTTTTTTTCTCCATACACATATGATATGAATGTGTAAGTATTGACATTTTACTTTGCCTTGCATTAGAAAGCAGGAAATGTTATTTCAATCAAGACAATAAAGTTCGGGTAATTTCGGTCATGCAAGCATTTTTTGCTCGCACTCATAAATCCATTGCAGTTGGTCTGTCAGTTTAGGCATGTCCTTGTGAATTTCCTTGTGAATTTCCCTGTGAATTTCTATTTGAATGGCCTTGTGAATTTCCTTGTGAATATCCTTCATCACTGTCTTCAGCCTCTGTAATTAAAGCAAGACAATAGAGTCATGTTGCAGTCCCTAAATTTTAACTTAGATCAAACATATCACCATTCACAAACAGGCCTAATATATTCTCGGTCCTTGACATGACATTCTGACTTCATATTTAGCATGCTTGTAAATTGATCACATAGTACAATTCTAATGTGCATCCAATACTTATGTGGACATGAATTGTGAGACTTGTGATGTCCGTTATACACTGTAGAGGTAGAGGGAGCCTGTGCTTCATGGCATCATAATTGTAAATAACTTATAGTGTACTAATTAAATGTTTTACACTTTAGATCATAGTGCCTAAAAAATTTAATCTACTGCATATCCAGTGTTTTCTGGGACATCAATGGATGCAATTCTTAATTTAAAATCAATTGCAACAACTCACACTTTGCAAAATGAGGGGTCATATGTTTTGTTACCTTTAAAATTTTATCTACCCACAGTCTGCATATGGGATGGTCCCCTCATCTCCATCAAAATGTTAAAATACAACTTGGAGTAATTCAAGAAGAGAAGATATACTGACCACACTTGGATTCCTCACAGCGGCAGTCTGTGTAGCTGATCACCTGGGCGGTCACTGATCGGCCAGAGCAGTTGAAGTTCACATCAATGAGTTGTATTCCGGTTCCTCTGCAGCAAGAGCATGATGTTTGTCTGGGATATACAATATCTCCCATTTTGATAGCTCCATACTAAAATGAAATATATTCTTAATATTTATGACTGATAAATATGCGAAAGATAAAATAGGCAACATAAGAGATCCTTTAAAAGAAGCTTTTGAACTGAGGTCATTGAAAAGAGGGTTAAAACTTCAATAAGGTGAGAAAAATAGCATAACATTTCAGAGCCAGAAAGAGTTCCATTACAGACATTGTTCTGCACAGGAGCAACACTTCGGCACTGACAGAATCTATCATGTAAGTGATATATTCTGTGACAGAACGTTTGGAACATGCTTCAACAAAGTCTGCAAAATATAATTCAATACCTTTACTGAATGTTATTCTAATGAAAACCCACACCCCAGAAACTTCCAAGTGCATTCACATTCATGGGTAATTTATTAATGCTCTGATAATTAATCTTGATGATGTCATTTAACCAATTAGTAAGACTTTTATCTTTACAGCTTAAAAGCACTTGAGCTATCTATGGATAAACAAACAATTACTAATTACCTTCTTCACAAGCACAGCAGTTGTCATCACTTTAAACTTGATGGAATCCTTGTGGGCATTGACACTCAGCACGAAAGTTCTTGCTGACAATCTTTCCATGGACACATTCATTGTAGATGCAGCAGTCACTTTCATCATACCAGGAGGATGGTGTGATCGAGAAATATTACAAGATTTATGAGTTTATCATACATAGATTGCTTATAACAACTACAACAATCACTATTTAGCAAGTACTACTCACAGATCCGTTGGAGAATCTGCACTTGAAGCACTCTTCGACCTGAACACATTCTCCATTCAACCTGTGGAAGCCAGGAGCACAGGCGCAACAGTCTTGGACTATTCTTGTAGGACAGTCATTGACATCAGTGCTGAAGCACTCACAAGTAGGTTCACAGTATGGTTCAGTGTAATATTTCTCGTTTGGACCACATGCTGCATAAGGAGGAAATAAAAGATTAACATTGTGGAAACATTGGGTATCACAATGACTGATATTACTTCACATGCTGCAGTGATATCATAACTAATAACAGCCTGATGATGGCTTGGCTATTTATGGTTATCAATGGAAGGCCACATACCTAGTTCACATGGCTGTGTGTTGCAGCATTCAATCTCATACTCATCACCAGAACACGCTGCTCCACCACACTTGGGTTCAGGGTCATCACAAGATCTTGTTCTGGATCTGTGACCTCCATCACAAGTCTGGTCACATTCACTCCATTGACCCCAGGCTGACCATCCACCATCCACTGTATTAACAAAATACAATATTATATAAGTTATGAAACAGAGACCAGGTGCTGTATTTATGCTGTTTGCGCACTGAAAACAAACTGTGTGTGCATTGCTTTGTAATCATTTTCATAAGAATCCAATGAACTTGAAATGAACTACAAGTTGAAATGATATTGCACTTTACCTGGATTCCTTGGAATGCAATTGACATTGTTGTGCGACCAGCAAACACTGAAAGCAAATACAAACACTTAATAATAATAATTCACTGAAACCTTGGTCCATTGAAGGCAAGGGTACTCCATCATAAATACCGCAGGTTCTTACCAAGTCTCACATTCTGTTTCATTGATAGTCGTGTATTGTGGATAAGACACACTCCTGCCATCTACAATTAGGGAGCATGTTGGGCAACAATTTCTGTTGCAAGGTCTGGTCTCCACAAATGGTCAGGCACATTCTCTACCATTACCTGATTGAGGAGTTTTCCCATTATTTCATTGACAAAATTGATAACATCATGCTTGATATTGAGAGAACTATTGAAAATGAGCAGATTAATGACATACATGAGTATGAAACTAACAATGTTATGTCTGACAAACTCTGTGATTTCAGACCACTCTCAAATGATGAAGTGCTGAAATTGATTACTAAATCAAAGACTAAGTCTTCCATCTTGGATCCAATCCCAACATCCTTGTTGAAACAATGCACTGATGTGTTAATAAATCCCATTTCAGATATTGTAAACTGCTCATTGAGGGATGGAGAGTTTCCTGACTGCTGGAAATGCCCTGTTGTCACTCCACTCCTGAAGAAACCTGGGCTGGAACCGATACTTAATAACTACAGACCTGTGAGCAATTGATGATATGTGTCGAAGATCATCGAGAGGGTTGGTCTCACACAATACACCAGTTACTTAGATTCCATCGGAATGTCAACAAGATGTAACTCAACGTATAAGATGAGACATAGCACAGAGACCTTACTTGTTAAAATACACTCCGATATTATGAACAACATGGATCAGCAAAAAGTTACGTTGCTGATACTCCTTGACCTGTCGGCCGCATTCGACACGGTCAACTTGGACATCCTCACAAGCATCTTTAGAAATAGATTCAACATTGGCGGAAATGTACTGAACTGGTTTAGAACATACTTAAGTGACAGAAGCCAACGGATTAGAATAAATGATGCTATCTCTGAGGCACATAGGATTAAATTTGGTGTCCCTCAGGGAAGCTGTGCTGGCCCGGTTATATTTCTTGGATATCTTAGCTCTCTTTATGACATCATCGAAAAACATTTGCCCAATGTGAAGGTTGGTGGCTATGCGGACGATCATCAGCTTTATCTGGCCTACAGCCCTGGACATGATGCGATTGAAGAAGATATGATCAGACAACTGGAAAATTGCATTGCGGATGTGCGGTTGTGGATACTGAGACATCGTCTTAAGATCAACGATACGAAGACCAAATTTATGTAACTTGGTACATGCCAACAACTTTTGAAAGTGAACTCTGGTAGTATCAAAGTGGGTCAATCCAACATTGAACCTACATCAGTAGTCCGGAACCTTGGTGTTCTGTTTGACCCTCAAATGACTATGATTGACCATGTCAACAGCATATGTAGGAGAGGTTTTGCTCAACTGAAGAAGATTAGACAGATAAGAAAGTACCGCGATCAACAAGCAACTGAAAGCATAGTCCACTCGTTTGTTACCAGTAACATAGACTGTTGCAATGCTCTGCTTTATGGGGCCCCAAGTTTGTCATTCAGAAACTACAGAGGCTGCAAAATGCGGCATATAGAGTTATCTGTAATGTCCGAAAGTACGATCGTATCATCCCAGTGATGAAACACCTTCACTGGCTGCCCGTCGTCTACCACATTGATTTCAAGATCGCCTTACTGACATTCAAGTGTGTGCATAATCTGGCTCCGGATTATCTGAGGAAACTTGTCGTGCCTTATGCACCTTCAAGATCTCTGAGATCAAGTAGCAAGCTTTATTTAAAGATACCCAGAGGCAAGACCAAGACTCTGGGCCCCAGGTCCTTCACTATCTCCAGCCCAACTGTCTGGAATGGGTTGCCTGATAAGTTGAGGCAAATTACCAGCCTGGAGATTCTCAAACTTCGAAATAGCATATGAAAACTCCTAAATTTCTCGATTTAAATTGACTTTCAATTTCGCTTGAACTTTCACAATTTTCGTTCCCTGTAAAGTGCTGCAGAGTGTTTGCAACATCAGTGGCACTCTAAATAATTAAAATAATAATAATAATAATAATAATCTTGGTGGATTATTACCACTCCTGTTATAAATAAAACCACTGTTGATGCAGTTTAGGTTCTATATATTAGGTTCTAATATGAGCAATGCAAATTTGTCTAATGTTTAAACTTATCACACCTGCTCATTGTCTGGACCCCACCTCCACAGGTCAGTCCTTTTAGTATAACCACAATCACAATTGCAGTTTGGTCTTGTTCGGCAGACAATATCACAATTTTCACAGGTACTGAAAAGACGTAAAATAACTTCATCACATTTTTGTGAAGAATCATGCACTGGCAAGAGAAAATATCTAGAAAAACAAACTTCACCAATAATAGCATCCATCATTTTTAACTATGGCACCCTTTGGATATTCTTGTCCATGGTAATAACAAGGACAGTCGCAAGGTTCCACACAGTTTCCACGGTCATCCATTACCGTTCCAACAGGACACCTACAAGGCATAAAGATGCTTATAAAAGATGCTCCAAATTTTGAGGAAATTATTTTTCAGGTAATGTCCCAGATGCAAACAAACCTGCAGATATGGTCACAGTCATCAACTTCGATGCACTCTGTTTGGTTCCTGAGATCTTTGCATGTCCTTGGACAAACAAGTGGACCAAGAACATAAGGAGCTTGACATTCATTGCAATCCTCTGTGTTGCAGTTTTCAGATTCAACATCAGGTCCCACACAGTCCTCTCCACCACATGATGGTGCTGGGTTTGTGCAAGTTCTGTATCTGTAAGTGGTACCACCTCCACATGACTGACTGCATGCTGACCAAGATCCCCACTCTGTCCAGCCTCCATCAACTGAAAGAATGAATGCGTATTTGATTTTAATATACTTCCGTAAACAAACATCAGTAATTACTCACCAGAGCATGCCTGAGTGTTGCAAGCTTTAACCTCATGTAGACATCCAGGGCAGTATACACCAGGTGAAGCAGGAGTGAAATTATCTCTAGATCTCATTCTCAAACCTGAGCCACAACTTTCGGAGCAAGTAGACCATGATCCCCATCCAACCAACATGCAGACTGTAATTAAGAGTAATACAAATTAGATATCAAACAACAAAAACTGGCATTTAGAACTTTCCAGTTTTTTTACATTATTGCCCACAAAAGCAAGGCTCAATGACTTCAATATCAAAGTTTCCATTTTCCATGCAAGTCCTGCAAGAGATAGAATATTCATGCACTGTAATTTGAGAATTTCTGGAAGTTATTTCAGTTGGCAGCATGCTAATTAGTATATCAAGGCCAGCAAGAAAAGGATTTGGAACAGATAGATACTTGAACAGAACATTTTGTCCACTGCAACATTAAGGACTACTCACAACATGACACATGGACTGTGGACAGTTTGACCATATGCAATCCTTTGACCACTTTCAACAGATTCATCATTGCCAGTGAAGCCATTGGATGCCATCTTTTTCTATCCAAAGACGAGGTGAATCAGCTCGATAAGGAACATCAAACTGGTCTTCATACACACCCATATCATAGAAGCAGCAAACTGCAATAAAAATAATTGATGCTTTGGATACTTGATGATATATCACCCCGATATTAATAAGAATTAAATTTGCTAGTCCTGAAATCTATGTTACACATGTTTTCTGTGCCTATGTGGAGATATTAAGTATCAACTTTTTGGAAATATCTTATGCATAACTGCGAAATTTGATACCAACTTTGAGGTGCAGTTGTAGTTTTTCCTGTTGATTCTGTACCGCATGAAGTTTGAGTAGTTCTTGTTGCAAGTGGTTCTTGTTGTTGGTGTGGTTCTTGTGGTGCGAGTGGTTCTTGTTGTTGGTGTGGTTCTTGTGGTGTGAGCGGTTCTTGTTGTTGGTGTGGTGAATGTTGTCATTGTTGTACGGGTTGTCTCTGTTGTTGCAGTAGTTGGAGTAGCTATCTCCTCTGCAGTTAAAAATTATATGAGTCATAGAATTGAGATAGGGGTTGACTGGCCAACAATGATATCCATCTTATTGATGGTTTATATCAATATGAACATTGTCCTATCTCGTAATATTGCACTATTCCGTAACATGTTATTGTTATTCTGTTTTCTGCTTTTTGTTATCAATAGATATTGTCAGTTCATGAATGTATCTTATCTGGGTATGGGGTGGCACAGTGCTCTCCAGAGGGCTGGGATAATTTGTATATTGTACTTTTGTAATGTTTGCCACCTTAAGCAATAAAATATCACTATCAATTTATCAAGATGGCATTACGACATGATACATTAATCTCTTTATGTTGTCTTCTCTTGCTTTGATGACATACCTGGAACACACTCAATGATGTACAAGTCCTTTATCTTAATAGTCTGGCTGCTTGGAGCTTGAATGTAGATGAAAATATTCTGTATGTCAAAGTTACTACTGTATCCAGGGATAACGAATGAAAATTCTTCAAAGGAAGATGTGACGGTTGCCTGAATCTGTAAAAAATTAACAACAATTGCACATAATGACAACAAATAAACATGACTGCAATGCAGTTGGCCAAAATCTTACAACGCCAGTAAAATACTTCTTTATAACAATACCTGAGTTGGCGATGAAGGATTGCCATTGGACACATAAGAGAATACAATTGAAGTGGCTCCATAAACGTTTAGACTAACTCCAGCTCATATCAATGAGATTAAATTTTGGGCATTATGGAAGCTAGTACCATTTCTATTACGGCCGTAGGTGTCAAAACCTGCCAAATGAATAGGCCATTTTATGTGTTTGGGCTTCTGTAGCTTTATTGCAGAGCTAAGACCTAAATTGGTTAGGATTCCCATCAGGGTAAAAGTGTTTCCATATCACTTAATGGACAAATAGGCTTTGATTATGTCAAGTGTATGAATCAGGTATATACAAAATTAGTATGAAACTAGATACTATTATGTACCTGGATATAAATATGTGTTAATTAATCTATCATGTCATGATAAGGAAGAATGTCAACCTATAATTTCATCAAAATAATTGATTTTGTGTGGGTTAATTATTTTTCTAAACATCATTTTCATAAGTTTAAATGATCCAAGCATGGGGTCAAATGCCCAATCTATTGTTTAGTGTTATGCCTTAGTCTACTAATTGGACTGTTTTAATTGTATTGCTTGCATTGGGGTATTTCTTCATTTAATATTCACAATGTGGGTCTGTCAAGGCAGCTTAATAGCTCAAAGGTCAAAGGCAGATGGTGCCCATGCAGTTGTGTATTGTTTAATGTTTAATTGCATAAACCATTCACACCTCATTTCATTCATGGGTCAAATTAGAATTACTTCACACCTTTGCAGAGATAATACCTAAGCATTTATCCAGTAATTGTCTTAAGATTTACATATAACAAATTTATCCCTTAAATTTAGGTCACTAAAGGTTTGCATTTATCTTTTCAAAGTGATTTGATAGAATAATAAATATTACGGATAAACATTAAATAAAATATTCATAATTTTAACAAGCCAAATCTGATTGACAATAAATACATCACACATTTTAGATAATTACTTTATAAATAGAAAATTATTTCAAATCTTAAGTAGGAGTTTATTAAAATTAGTTATGTCACATTGATTGTTCTAATTTTGGGAGAACTTCTCACTGTAACCATGTCAAATCGGTTGAACAAAGATGTGTTCCAGCACCTGAGCAATGAAATTGTCATCAACATAATCAAGAAATGCTGTTTATTATCCTGCATCATCATCATACAAATCATCTTTACAGACAATGAAATTGTTCACCATCACCAGTATGATAGAGCCTACAAGAAGAATAAGACTGGGTCAAGAAGATCCACCTGACTGACATCCAAAGAGGACCTGATTTATTCACATGAAAGGGTAGTGGACCAAACCAATGACCACCCTACTCCAATATAAGCACAAAGACTCTTGTACCATGTTGAGTTCAAATGAGCCAGCTTGTAACAACAAGGACTCTAATTTACTGGACTCTAAATTGTTCCATCTTTATGAACTCACAACAATTCATGGACTCTGATTTATACATTACAATATGATCCATACACAATACGAAATTATTTTGTTTCATCATAGATAACAATCTATAATGCCCAATCAATAATTTCTATTAAATAAGGGGCATGTCATGTATTAATTGTTCAATTTTATAGATCATGTTTCACAGTTACTTGTATGTCAATTTAGCCCTTCTTTGTTTGGTATATATTCCATTGTCTAGCCAGTGCAACTCAATCATTTGCATAATTAATGAGGGTACAACTGGCCCCCACAATCATTTGTTGAATTGACTGTATATAGAAAGGTCAGACTGGACAAGCTGGCTCAGTCAGTGTGGGTATTTCCAGCACAATACACACCTCTCTCAACCTGTACCCCTGGACTTGACTCCATTCTGTTTTCCATATATTACACTATGTTGTCAGATATTTAAAAAACTTTTTTTTCTGGAGTAAAAAGAGTGAGAATCGAACTAGGGTTAGATACACAATAAAGCCGCAGTTCCATTTATAGTTTCTGTTATTAGCTGGCCTGTAATCAATGGTGGAGACAGATAATCTTCTATTTATAGTTTTTCTAAGAGTGTATACCACACCACCTAGCGTGAGATGACGAGGTGAGTTCATAGTGAGCTAACTGTGATGTTTAGTGATCTCATCCTGTGAGCTTTGAGTGAGGTCACTGTGAGTGTAAAATTAGCTCACGTCTTCACTGGGATATGTTTTCCTATAGCTGGTCTATGATGACTCATATGGTAGTTATGACTCATCTGTGGGCAATTGAAAGGTCAATTACTGTGTTGGTATCTCCAACATTTTGTCACTGGGTGTCACTTTGTCACTTTAATTTGACAGCCAGTGTACTTTTTGTGTGTTTCACAAATTTTAAAATTCACAGTATTTCACACTGCATTGTTAAATGGTTTCCTGTTAGGCCATTCAAATCATTCAGCAGCCAGCACTTTTAGAAGCAAAATCTGCGTAGCTGTGCTTTTCCTTGAAAATGTGTGCATCTACATAAATGCAAGTTCTTTATTATATCTTTATTTATGAATTGCAGTGATATGGCTCTTGTTTTAGCTTTATTCAAATTCATATATATCAGCTCACAATTATGTATTCATTAGATTTTCAATGTAGTAATTACTGCATTTCATGTTTGTATACTGAAGCCTTTCTGCAACATATCTGAAGTTGTGAGAGCAGTATCTGGGAACCTAGGCTATCTAGACTATCTACTGAATAAGGTGATGAAATGTAGCTGAAGAGTCTGTCTGTCTTGAGTACCATCTCTGTGCTGAACCAAAATACCAGTATAGTTCCAATCTTCACCATCATCCTCATCTTCACTGCCTGGATGTTTTGACCTACACTGCTATGGCTCCACCAATGAACGGCGATATTAAAGCAAAACTTCCTGAAGATGGTAATCAACCTGAAGACCATCAACTGAAAGCAGATTGACAACCTGAGGATGAAAACTTGGTAAAAATTGATGGCTTAAAAGCATTAAGAACAAAACATAAATTTAAAGTCACAAATACTGCCAAGAGACTCTGCAATGCTATAAATGCTAACATTAACTGTTCTGCAGTTTTTTCTGAATTAGAACATGCTGTGTCAGAATTCAATTAAATTCATGATGAGTACTGTTACCTAATAGAGTGTTTTGATTTGGACACATACAAAGTGGTTAATGGTCTTGATCTTGCTGCGTATCAGAATGCTGTTGATGAAACATATCAACAAGCAATGGCTAAGTTTATAGCTTACTCAAATGAATTTGAGTCGCAAAAGATTAAACAACATATGACTGTCCAAACAAAGAGACTTGAAGGTGGTTGTTATAACTTGCAAACTTTGTTGAGTAATGCGGTTACAAGGTTGAAATGGAATGCATGACTGATGAATTACTGTAACTTATGTCTCAACTTAGTATAATGAAGCTGTGGGTGAGATAGAGCTTAGACAGCAAGTGTTTGAGGTGTGGTGGGGAACATGAAATGAAGAAGTGTGAGTTCACCAAGAAGATCTGCTATGTATGCCAAGGGGACCATGAACGCAGTAAATGTCCAAGAAATGATGGGTATCGCTCAAATGATGAAGTGATTTGTTTTCTTACGGAGAAATCCCCTCTGAGTAACTTCAATATGCAATTCCCAATCACAATTAGACAGAAAGCATACTCTTGCAACGAACAGTACATTCAGAGTCAGAAAGCAAAGCTCTTTCATGACCACAAAGCATTTTGTTGATATCCAGAATGCTAAAGATGCAAGAGAGATGAAACAGAGAGGTAAACACATTCGAAACTACAATGATGCAGTGTGGAAAGAAAGTGCCCTTCAAGTCATTCATGAATGTGTCCAAGCCAAAGTGCATCAACATGATAAAGTGAAAGAGTATTTGCTTAGCACTGGTGACAAAGGTATAGGTGAAGGAAGCCCTGATCCCTTCTTTGGGGTTGGCCTGCATATCTCTGACCCAAGGGTGTTACTCACCAAAGAGTGTGAATGTGAATGGAATTAATTGTAACAAAAAGAGAAGGGCAGTGTTTGAGTGGTTAAAAAAAGCAAACCATGACATAACCTTTTTACAAGAGACACATTGTAATACAGAGAGTCAAGAACAGCAATGGGGGAAAGAATGGTGAGGGAAAAACTTGTGGAGTAGGGGAACAAACAGAAGTAGAGGGGTAGCAGTATTGTTTAAGAAAAATAGTGATCTTGATGTACAAAATGTGTCTCTTGATCCAGAGGGTAGATATATTGTGTTTGATTGCTTTGTCATTGAAATGAGATATCATTTTGTGAATGTATATGCACCAAACAATGAGTGTGATCGTATCTCATTTTTCAATAAGTTGTCAGACCTTGTTGAAATTGAATGTGAAAATCTGATAGCAGGTGATTTCAACTGCGCTATGAACAGTCATTTAGACAGGAAAAATTGTGTTAGTAGCAGTATTAGTGATAAAGGATTCTTGGAACTGAAGCAGGTTATGAACCGATTTGATTTAGAAGATGTGTGGCGCAGGCGTAATCCCACGAAAAAGAATTATTCTTGGCACAGACAAAACAAAGCGTCACGGATAGATTATTGGCTTATTTCTAAATCACTAGATAATCAGGTTGATGTTATTGATTACGAGATATGTCCATTTTCTGATCATAACTGTGTCAAAATGCAATTTAGAACAATAGAAACCAAACAAGGCAAAGGCATTTGGAAAATGAATGTAAACACTATAAAAACAGAGTTGTTTCAAAATTGCTTTAGAAACTGGTGGGTGGTATGGAGGCAAAAAAAGTCAGAATATGACCTTAATAGATGGTGGGATATTGGAAAAAAGAAAATAAAGGATTTAGCAATTTTAATTTCCCAGAACCAAGCAAAGAATATAATAAAAGAGTAACTTATCTAGAAAGGAAATATTCTAGTTTAGCTCTCCATCCTGAAATAGGCCAACATTATTTTGAGTTAACAGGAATTAAAAGAGAACTTGCAGACATCTATGAGAAGAGAGCTGAGGGTGCCAAAATAAGGTCTAGGATAAAATGGTTTGAAGAGGGTGAAAGATCTACCCGTTATTTCCATAATCTAGAGAAAAGAAATGGCAAAGATAAGGCTTGGCAAGAGATTTTAGATGAAAAACAAGATGTTATTACAGGCACCAATGAGATAATGAATGAGCAGGTAAAATTTTATCAAAATTTATATAATCCTGTCGATGAATTAGCGAAAGCACTGAAAATGATGAAAAATAATCGAAGCCCAGGAATAGATGGTATCATCATAGAGTTTTATAAATATTTTTGGGACGATATAAAAAATGACTTTCTGGAAGTTCTTATAAACAGTTTTTTCCCAACAAAGACTGCCATATACACAATATGGAGCTGCTATAAGGCTATTATTCAAGAAGGGCGAGAGGAATGATTTAAAAAACTGGAGGCCAATTTCTTTGCTAAATACTGATTTAAAGATTCTGTCTAAATTATTAGCTAACAGATATAAAACAATTTTGCCAGAAATAATTCATACTGACCAGACAGGGTGTATTGAAGGGAGGTTTATTGGGCAAAATATCCGCCTTGTACAAGATATTACTGACCGATCAGAAAGTGATGAAGTTATCCTTTTATTAGACCAGGAAAAGGCATTTGACAGAGTAGAGTGGGACTGGCTATTTCGGGTTTTAGAAAGATTCTGTTTCAGCAATATATTTATCTCATGGTTAAAAATCATGTACAAAAATATGAAAAGCGGCATTCTTACTAATGGATATATGTCAAAATATTTTAACAAAACAAGAGGAATCAGACAAGGAGATGCCGCATCAGGATCACGTCTAAATACGAAAAAAACTGAAGGATTAATTATGAGGGAAGATTTGATAAACCAGGAATATTTAGATATCAAACTCTCAATGGGTCCAGTAAAAATGCTGGGTATTCCGATAGGAAAAAGAAATGATATCAATGAATTTTGGGAGATCATAATAAAAAAACTTGAAAAAAGTATAATATATGGAGAAATAGAAATCTTTCACTGATGGGCAAGGTTCATATAATAAAATCGCTTGGAATGTCAACCATTATGCATGCAAGTAATATGTTAGACATGAGTGAGAAGTATATCAGTAAAATAACTAATTTGAATTATCAGTTTTTGTGGGGTGGAAAAAGGAAATTAATGAAAAAAGACATCTGTTGTTTACCGAGGTCACAAGGTGGCTTGAATATGATAGATTTAGATCTGGCTATTAAAGTACAGAGAATCAAATGGGTATTAAGAATCTTGCAAACTCCAAGAAATGGATTATGGAAACAAGAAGCCATTCAAAATATAAAAGGTTTAGATAGTAGATTTGGTATTGAATTTTTTGCCTTAAAAGTAAATGACTCATCATGCTTACTAAATAAAGTAAAAATCACATCATGTTATAAGAAAATTATTTTAGATTTTCAAGAAATGAGGAGAAAAGCAGAAGTCGATGATCATAGGCAAATTATATGGTGTAATAGAAAAATTATATTTAATGGCCAACCTTTAGTCTTCGCGCACTGGTCAAAAACTGGAATTATTTATGTTGATGATATTATTAGAAATGGTGATATTGATGAAATTTATATAAATCAGGCTTCATACATATTTGATATAAGTAAATTGAAAGCAGCTATACCAAAAGAGTTTATAAATGCAAATAGATGTGCAACTGTTGATGATGATGTAAGTCTATATGAAATGCTTTTAAACACAAATTTCAAAACGTCCTCCAGCAGTAAAAAAGATTTGAAAGATTTGGATAATAAGGATATTTATAACATTTTTATAGCTAGTAAGAACATTAAAATTGAATCAAAAACCTATTGGAAATCAAAATTTGACGATTTTTCTTTAAGATTTGATGTTTGGTTCAAATGCAATTTCACCTCAAAAATTATGCCACGCAAATGTATTGATTTTAATTGGAAATTATTTCATGGTAGACTCAGTACAGAAATGCAGTTAAAAAGGATGAAGTTTTCAGATGGTATGTGTATATTATGTAAGCAAAATGAAGAAAACTTGGATCATCTATTGATCGGATGTGAAAGTATGGGATCTATTTGGAAATATATAGAAGGTATTATTGGAAATTTCTTAAAAAAGGAATATTCAGTATGTGATAAGGTAATTATATGTGGCACCATGTCTCCTGAAATGTTTGAAACCAATGTAATTGATTTGATTTTGTCTATAGCTAGATATACTATTTGGAAAAGGCGAAATAGAGTGAAATATGAAAACGAAAATATAAATGAAAGTACCTGTATAAAATGGATCATAAGTGAAATTAAATGTCATCTTCAGATCTTATTTAAAACTCAGAATATATTAAGGAGCAAAGAAAAAGTTGAAATTCTACAGAAATTATATGGCGTGTTAGATTAGGAGATGGAAGTTTTTATTTATCGTAAGTGACGCAATAATGTATTTATTACAGTTTTTATGTAGTACTATGAATGTATTTTAATGTATTAAAACATTATTGTATGTATTTAAATATTATTGTATGTATTTTTCGATGTTTTTAGTGGGATAATATGATGTAAATAGATATATAGACATACTATTATATATTAGTTGTTCTAATAATACAATGTCAATACACAGGTGAGGAAAGTGCCCGAAGCAGTATAGTAGTGATGCACCTGTGGAAGTCTCACTTTTGAAGGGAACAGCAGAAAACACCTGAGTACTGGGTGTAACTTGGATTCCTGTCACTGACCACATACTGTTTTCTGTCACATTGAATTTCTCCAAGAAGAGGAAAGGCAGTCATACAGGCCCAAGCTTAACTGCAAATGATGTGCCTTCCGCAATTCCTGATGTCCTCACAAGGAGACTTGTATTAGAGCAAGTCATGTCTATGTTTGACCCGCTTGGTTTTCTTTGCCCTTTCACTCTGCTCGCCAAAATTTATTTGCGTGAAACCTGGTCCAGAAAACTTGGCAAGTCTTTGTTTCAGTTAGAAACTCTGAGGTATCCAAGATGTCTTCGACCTGAAAATGCTGTTGGTCAACCATATCTTATCATCATGTCCGATGCTAGTGACTTAGCTTATGACTTTGTGGCTTATATCAGATGGCAACTTGATGATGGAAAAATCTGGTGTCGACTCATCCTTGCAAAATGCAGAATAGCACCTGTAAGCAAATTATCTACTCTTCAGATGGAATTGACTGCAGCATGGCTCTCAAAGAGAGGAAGGAGAGTGATTGAGACAGAAATGAGATTTGATTTTGAAAGAGTTTTCCACATCGTTGACTCAGGAACTGTCCTTTGTGTGATAAATAAAACCAGCACAAGATTCAAAGTTTATGAAGGGGTGAGACTTGGTGAGATCCAAGCTGCCACAAATGGGGACAAGACTGGGCATGGATGGGTGTAAAGCTCAATACTGCTGACTGGATCACTAGAGGTAAGAGTACCCAGCGAGTTGAATGAGAATTCTGATTGGTGGAATGGTCTGTCAATTCTTTACAAGCCTGTAGATGATTGGGGTCTTAAGTTTGGGGGATGTAAAGACACTGTACTTCCAGGGGAGAAGAAATTGTCAACTGCAGCCGCCACTCATACTGCAACAACGTACTTCTTCAATCATTGATTACCGCAGGTTTAGCTCCATTAAAAGGGTTTATTGGGTGATTCTCAGTGCTTTCAGATTCAAGTCCTTCCAGGGTGGTAGAAGTGTCTCCATTACACCCAGTGTACTGCAAGCAGCAGAAAACCTTGTCATCAAGGACATGCAAAGCACAATGCAAGCAGTACTGAGAAAGGTGTCGAAGCTGCATGGACTATCAGCAGGACCCATGATCCATTTTAATCCGTTCTCTGCACTCTGTCTGATCACTGCTGTCTTATCAACTTCAGACCACACATTCTTCAGTTCACTTTTTGCTGCAACAAATTGGGTACCAGGATCACTGTAGATCACTGATGGTCATCCTCTAAAGCTTGCAAATCTAATGAGAGCCATCAAAAAGGAACTCTTGTATCATACCCAAACACTTGCTCAATGTGGACAGCACGCATTGTAAGATTTGTGACCATAGGCTTTGCCACTTGTTCTTTTCTGAACCTCACCTCGGATGCGATAAGGGCCAAAGAAATCCCCCATGGTGTGGCAGAATGGAGGTGAAGGTTTGAGTAACTTCTAGCAATCTACCCATACTTTGCTCTAAAAGCTTACAATTTCTCAGTTTGCATAATACTTCTCTCTGAATTTAGCCAGTATTCCATTGCGAACCCTATGACCACTCTAATGAGCATCTTGCATAATCAGGCATGTTGCAGGATGATCATATGCCAACGACCTATGTGGAGTAGAATCAGCAGTCATGGGATTAAAGTGGGTAAGGCGAGTACCTATGCTCCACAAACCATCAGCATCTTGGTAAGGCTTCAAAGCTGAATACATTCCACCAGTAGCACCGCAACAGGGAGCTGTTGAATCTCTAGTCAAGGCTGCTAAAAAGCAATTACATTTTCAATTCACAATCAACGTTTGTCAGCACCTGATTACACTATGTGCTGAAATCACTAACATCATCAATGAGAGACCAATAGACACAATTCCAAGCAATGATTCAGATATAAATGTTTTAACTCCAAATTGCATGTTGCTTGGTAGAGCCTCAGACAAAAATCCTGGAGGCTGACAACCTCAAAGCAACAATCTTTCTGATAGGTACCACTTAGTACAAAGAGTTGCTGATCATTTCTTGGAAAAGTGGACTGAACTATGTGCGCCCTCTCTTGTTGTACAGAGAAAGTGGCATACACCTTCCAGGAACTTAAAGCATGGGGGTGTAGTTTTAGTCTCAGACAATAATTCACTTCGGGGTGAATACAAATAGGGGTTGATCAAAGAGGTTTTTCCTAGAGAGGATGGAATTGTTCTAAAGGTTTCGGTTTCATACAAAAATTTCAAAATTGGTGAGAAAGTTTTTGAATAAACTGGTGTTAGGGATACAGTTGTGACTCGTAGTGTACAGCGTCTTGCTTTACTTGTACCAAAGACCTTATATCTAATAAGACAGGACAGTCCAGTACATTCTTAATGTGGCTGTGGGCACAGTGCTGCCTCTAGTGGCCTACATGTACACAGCCCCACAGCAGCATCTTTCTGCTATGCTGGTCCTGCTCTGTTTACCCAAAATGGGCATCTAAAATTCTTGGATTGCTATAATAGCTGGACTGGAGGCTAATTATAATTGCCAATATCAATAGCAGACCACAAAATGCCTTAAATCCTGGTCATAATGGCAATCAGAAGTTTGATCACATAATTAAGGTTCTCGCTGTGTATGTTGTAACCAATCAGCTATTTTATTGATATTCACACGTTAAAAGGAAATCAAACACTTAATTGCATATTTTTATTCACAAACAGTATTAAGTAAACATGCAACGGATAAAATTCCAATGAAAAACAATTAATCTGAACACGAGATATATATATATATATATATATATATATATATATATATATATATATATATATATATATATATATATATCCATATAAGACGAAATAAAAGTGCAGTTAAGTAATATACATGTTACATAACACAATCCAGATATTTTGCATAACACATCATCATAAAATATATCATCGGTACAAAAATAGGGATTCTTCTCAAAGTATTTGGCACCCCTAATATAAATGCATTTGAAGTAAAAGCTCAAGCTACCTAGGCATCCTAAAGTGTGGACCAGGCAATGATATTGATTATAAATTAGCCAGTTTGAGATATTTCCTGTTGCGTTTGCAGCGTTTGCCGCCTTTGCCTGTTAATTTCCTTTTTATTCCATGTTTTTAAAGCATGAAACACAGGTACAAATGGGCAATTTTCTCGCTTCTAGCTTGGCACACATATTGGTCACAGTCTGTCAGAAATTTGCATTGCTCTGCAACTAAATGGTCCAATCGTCTCAAAACACCATGCATATGGGCAATGGACTCAAATGAACTTTTAAAAGTTTTTTCCAGGGTTTCAACAAAATCAATCATTCTTTTGGATGGCTGTATTAGATGACAATTTTGTGAATAGGCTTTGTGTCCAAGGAATGTGTAACAAGTTGAATCAGTTTCACTAGGAGATCCACTTAAAATCAAATGACTAGTGCAAATTTGGCAAGAATTTGGTGGATACTTGCGCAAGAAGTATCCTCCCATGTAGGCAGACACATTCAAGTCTGTAGCACTGGGATTGCCCACAGATTCTTCAGGAACATGAACGTTTAATGATGTTTCATTGCTATGGTCTGATTGCTCAGAAATTCTTTGCACCTGCAGCAGGATACTGTCGAAATCCACCTCACAGTTTGTGTTGTTGGATTTGGTTTCAAACAGCTCCTGTGCCACAATTTGTCTGAAAGCAATCCTAAACTCCATAGCACTGGGATTGTCCCTAAAACCACCTTACCCTCTTATTCTTGCAAACAAATTTTCAATTGCATCTTGATTAATCTACTTGTCAGGAGAAACTTTTGGTCATAGTTATGAAAAAGATCAAGCCACAGCTGTTTCATGGACTCTATAGTCATCAATCAGCCAGTAATGCAAGGCTGGATTTTTGGACGATTTCCCAGCTGATTTAAGTTGTTAAAGGTGACCACTATTTGCATGCCAAGCGTGGCCAAATGGTTGACTGCTGTGGATTGTCCTACTGTTAAAAGTGTTGAAGAGTTTGTTGAAAAAGTCCACAAAATCTGCAGTGTCATTAGCATTTACAGCAAGCTGGCCAAGATCTACAAGAGTTTTGATACCTGCAGCAACTGAATGGCTCAACACTTGAGCAGCTAAATTGACTCTTATTGGTTTGAATGGTGGAAGATATATATGATTATCTGACAGCTTAGGAGCCAACTGCCTGTCATTTTTCTGATCAATGAGATAACAATTTTGAATATGGTCCCAACATATAACACTCATTTGCAAGAAACCCGTGCTTCCTCAAATTGTTTCTCACATTTTTCAATAGGTGAGGAGGATCATACAATACAAACACCTTTTGATCATTTATAGTAAGGTAAGGTTTCTCAAAAGTTGCACCTTCTAACTTTTCGATCAACTGCCTGTTGTTTGACCCTTGATCACAAATGAGAGATTTTACTATGAAGCCAGCTTGCTGCTCCTTGCTAATACAAAAATGCAGAACTGTTTGCAAATCTTTGGCTTTTGCTGGTCCAGAGGTCAGAAAGAATCCCAGTGGTTGCTTCAATTTCTTGTTAATACCTCTAATCATAAAAGCCAAAGCATGATTAGGAATATACTTGGTGCTGCCAATGACATTGCCAAAATCTTCAAAGCCCTTCACCAAGTCGGTATGTGTATTGTAAACTAAACTCTCCTTGATGGACATCTCATCAAACATCAATGAACAAAGCCGATCCCTCTCTGGCAGAGAGGTGGCTTTAATAGACAGAGCATAAAAAATTTGCTCAGAAAAACCCGCACGGACATTGGTTTTTTCAACTGCCCTCTGAAGGGTGCGTTCAGAGGGCAAAAAGAAAATACTACGCAATAGTGCATATGCCTGTCTACTGAGAAAAAATATTGATATGGCCAGCTGTTTTTCTGCTAGTGTCCATCGACAACCTTTCTTCTTCTTCTGTGCTGCTCGAAACCTGGGCCCGAATAAAAATCATTGTGGATCCAGGAAGAATAGTGCCAAGAACAGCCAAAGCACTTTCCACTGTTACCAGTTTGTGGTCTTTTCTCCTGGCCTCTTTAGAGCGTTTTACCTGGGCTTTGAGCCTCTTCACCTGGTTTTTAAGTTTTTTCTTCCTAAGTGTCTCAGGTGTTGCCTGGGCAGGTGACTCCAGGAGAGGTGGATCATCATGTTGCTGGTGCGCTGGATCCTCTGCAAAAGACACCATTAAGAAATGAATACTTAGGCACAGATTAGCTCATATTCCCATCAAAAATTCAAATGTATAAAAATCAGTAAAACTCACGTTTTAATTTCTTAAAACTTTCTTCATTTGTTGGATTTTTTTTCTTACATGGTGGAGGTCTTGCATTTTCAACTTTAGCTGGAGGATTAGGGACATCAAATGCAGTAGGTACTGCATTATGAACAAGCTTGTTTTTTAGATCATTCATGAATTGTGATCTTTCAAAATGAAGTGCACACAGGTGATATCCCTTGTTTAACTGGTCCGTTGTCTTATTTAGCAAGTCCTCCCTTCTGGTGTTGATCACCCATTTCTTGCACCTAATGAAATACAGATACTCTTAAAGACATTGCAAATAATTGATTGAACAACCAACTGTATAATATACATTATAGCGTGGCAACATTTATTGCCTTTTAATGTCTAGCACATGTGGGGTCATCATGACCACCCCATCAAGCTAATGTACTGTGCTGTATATTTGCAAGATATTTGGCTTGTAATATTCTTGTCTACTCAACAAATACAAAAGAGATATATTTTAATAGATGCTAGTTTTACATTGGAGTAATTATTAAAAGAAGGAATTAGCTAATAATATTGAAATGAGTGAACTCATCTACTATGTTTATTGATGTGATAAACATGCATCTGAATGAGATAAACTTTAACTTAAATTAAGTGTGAATTTACGAATAAATATTGACTCACCTTTCTGGATCTCTTGGAAAACGGAAAAACGAAAGTGTTTGATCTTTATACCGCCTATTAGAGCAATTAATTGCACTGCAGGCATCCCCACCTCTCTTAACTTGACCTGGGCAGGCCATTTCTGCAGTGTCTTCACCCCCCTGTACATGTATGCCACTTGGTGCGCTGCTGCAGCAGTTACCACACATTTTTGCTGAGTGTCCGGTCTTATTAGATATAAGGTCTTTGCTTGTACCAAATAATTAAAATGTTTAGAGCCTAATCACTGCAACTCTCATCCTCTCGATGTGTTGGTATCTCCAACATTCTGTCTTTGGGTGTCACTTTGTCACTTTAATTTGACAGCCAGTGTACTTTTTCACAGTATTTCACACTGCATGGTTGAATGGTTTCCTGTTAGGCCATTCAAATCATTCAGCAGCCAGCACTTTTAGAAGCAACATCTGCTGAGCTGTGCTTTTCCTTGAAAATATGTGCATCTACATAAATGTAAGTTCTTTATTATATCTTTATTTATGAATTGCAGTGATATGGCTCTTGTTTTAGCTTTATTCAAATTCATATATATCAGCTCACAATTATGTATTCATTAGATTTTCAATGTAGTAATTACCGCATTTCATGTTTGTATAGCTCCTCAAACTGAAGTCTTTCTGCATCATATCTGAAGTTGAGAGAGCACTATGGTGTGTAATCTGCAAATCTGGGAACTTAGGCTACCTAGTGTCATGTATTTTTATTGCAATTTTAACTTCTAATTATATAAGTATTTGAAATACTTCATATACTTATATTACTTATATTACTTATATTATTAAGGTCAGGTAATTCATATATATATTCATATATACTTAAAGAATATATTACATTAAACTTAGAAGGAACTGAAATTGGATAGAACTTACATTTAAGGATTGTATAAGGTTAGAACATGCATGAAGGATTAGTTCAGAATCATGTGCCTTAACTTAAGGTCTTAAGCATGGAAGCATGCAACCATAGCATCATGCATGCATGAACACAAAATGTAATATCCAATGAATGACAATATGCAAAGTAATACCATGTGAAATAACCAATAGAATTTAGCCACAATTGGCCACTGTAAATTGTAACCTTTACTTAATGGAAGACTCACTGTTTTTGAGTCAGTTCTGATCTTGACATTGGTCAAGACAATAAACATAGAGGTCACACTCTCTCTGCAAGCAAAGCTCTATCTTTGTTGAACTTACACAATTTATACACAACATGGTGGAAAGTGACCCATTTTAAAATTTGGATACAACTGGACTTGGCTGATTCTCAAAGACTTCTACAATTGAGTTCCTGAACCTAAGGCCTATGAAGAACCATCTACACCTGGTCAACTACAACTAAGACATCACATCAGCTGACAATAGATATTTGACATCTTATCTATATGTTTAAAGGTACTGTGGATTTTACTTTCTTTCAATTGACAAAGTAATTCAGTGTGCTATAGGTTACTGTTTTCATGCTAGCCATTACCCTATACATAGTCAAGAGTGTTACAATTGTTAAGTCAGTATAAAATTTACTACACCTATTACATACAATGGCTAAAGTCAAATTAATACATTACATATCAGAAAAATTCACAAATAAGCCAACACAACACGCATATGCCCACTGGTTGTTGAAGTCCAATCCTAATTGTTCACTATGGCTGAACTCTTCAGACCACCCCTGTCTTGCAGAATTGTCACAAGCACTTGCAAATTCGGATAAAAGAATTGTAGGTTCACATCGCATATATATGCACACACTACTTGGTATTCAAATCTAGCATATCAGTCAGGGTTAGGTTTAGTTCTCTCCTTTCGAGGATGATTGAGCTGCATTCATTTTCATTTCCATTATCCATTTCCCATTATTCTCATTTCTCATATTCACAAAATTTCTTATTTATCTATTTATTTTTGATGAGTACAACTTAAATGTGTACTGAGCAGACGTCTCATGTCTCTCACATCTCTCGCAGATCAAATTTCGCACTGGTGCATCTTTGATTTCCTTAGACTGTGTCTTTGATGTTTCTAGCAAGAAGTATATACACTTTGGGATTTTTCCCAAACCCCTGGAATGCCGTATGGCTCCTTAAAATTTCAGTCACTTCTTTGCTCAAAATTGCTTTAATTGTTTTAAATGTTGGTAGGATTGAAATTCTTTCATCTTCCTATTTGGTGCATTTGATCAAATTTCATGTGAGTGGAATTTAACGTCTCTTGTAATGTCTCACATTGCCATTGTTACTCAAAGTGACATTCAAACAGGCTTATGTAATTGTCACAGAAGCATACTATGCATTCTAAAATTGGTTTGTGCCCCATTTAGGATGATCACACATTCCAGTCATTCAATAAGTCAAATTACTCTGCCGGAAATGTCAATTGCATGCAATTACAGATTGCGTCACGTCACGCCAAATTGCTCAATGTACTGAAATTAAAACTGTCATTACAGACAAGTTTCTTAGTTAAGTACAATGGCATATACAAATTTTACAGCTTACATTTTACAACCGAATTACAACCGTTTGCACTCACCTGCATTTAGCACCTCTAGTGCTGCAGTCTTTGTACATTCTCCAGATGTTGGTCTGTTTACATACCCCTCGAGGGTTACGACACTTTCAGTGTCAATAGGGGATACTAGGACAAATCTAATGTCTCATCATTTTGTAAATGATTCAGTTAATCACGAATTGTGATATTAAGTTATTTTTTTAACGATGTAATATGTCGAAATAATGTGACTTCATCCAGCTGAATAGAATAGTTCCTGTAGTAATATAGAATATGTGTAGCTTCTTGTAGTTTTTTTCAGTTTTGAGTCTAGGCTTGATACATGTAACTAAAAAGCACACTTGAACTTCACAATGTCCATTTTTGATATGCAGTATGCCACAAATGCCTGTATTTTATGTCTAATGATGTTGTCAAATCCTAGTACAGTGAAACTACAGTCAGAGTACATACGACGATGTTTTACGAAGTACTTCAAACCACAGACGTGTTGGTCCATGTTTCCAACATCGGACGTGAAAGCTTGTCATGTATTTCTACAAATACAACATCCAGGCAGATGAACACACAAGAGGAAGTTCTAAAGTCCAGATCATCTCATATCCACAACAGCGATGCGCTACGCCAAGCCAGACAACCACGTGGCATGGAAAATTACCATCGACGTATTGGCAACGTCCATGCGTTCCAAATGCATTTTCATGCAAATAATACATCCACAATAAAACATTAGTTCCGTGTCATAATAATACACTCACTAATGAATAACTATTAAGGTGTAATAGTCATGTCAAAGAGATACATACCGCGAGACGCCAGCTTGATCCATCCACACGCTGCGAACACATCCAGACGACTGATGCGCACTACTCAGACGCTCAGCGAACCGTGACAACTAGGTCGAGTCATCAAGCGATCAAAACTAGGTCAAGTCATCGACCGATCAAGTCTACTAGTTAGCATGAACTCAATAGATTAGTATAAAAACAAAACAAAAACGTTTTGCTTGTATAATTATACTAAGAATAATCAAATGATAAGTATATCGAAAACACTGTCCAAATTTAATAGTCCAGAAATCAACGCTTCTGATAAGTTTATATTTGAATTATTATAACGTTATGTATTGAAGTTAATTTCCAAAATTATTGTTTCAATCAACTTTACATATTTATAATCCAGTAAATAATCATAGTCAATGGCTGCATCTTAAGCAATCATCTCAGTATGATAATTTACTTTTATAGAGAAAGCATGTCATGTATTTTTATTGCAATTTTAATATAAATTCAAATTAACAACTATTATGAAATAAAATTCATATTTATTTAATCATATACTAAAGTAAACTTACTGCATGTATAAGGTATTACTTGCATGTTATTTTGCCACATAGGCTAATCATATGTGTTATATATTGCTTACATTACTTATGGTATTTATGAGTACTTAACATTACTTATGTGTTAAATATAGCACTTCTAATTATATAAATTACCCGTGGAAGTCGGCGGATTACCCGTGGAAGTCGGCGGATTACCTGTGGATTATCCATGCCTAATTTTAGCCGTAGTAAACCCGACGGCTTGTTGAGGGGTACTAGGGGTAAGTCGACGAGTAGTACGGGTGACTCGATGGCTTCCAAGGGTAACTCGCCGACTGCTACCAGTGTCAGCATCAGCGTAGGCAGGGAGGGGGTTGTATATCCTTTAAAAAGCTGCTGCTCCCCTAATATTAGTCCGATTTTCGTCAAATAAGACTGAATTGTAGTACAATTAGCATATAAATCTATCTGTCTCTCTAAACTATCTATCTGTCTATCTATCTATCTACATATCTACATATCTATCTATCTAACTATCTACATTAAAGAATAGCGATTAATGTTGGGGGCGTTTTTGACAAGAATATTCTTGTTTTTGCCCAGTATACCTTATTAATTTTCCGCACCTTATCTATTATATACTGCCATGCTGCAGGAAACACAAGGGTGCTGGACGGATGCTTTTCTCTTTGGCATTTTCGAAGTATAAAGTCAAGACTCGAATGGTGTATTCAATAGTTTTGACCATCATATATACAATGTTTGGATGAGCTTTATTGCAATTCATTTCTACTCATTCTGCCAACTGGCCAATGGGAAGGACTTTTCCTTGGGTTTTGTAAAAGTCAATTAACCTATATATGTAATAGCAATCTGCCGTGACCGTTATGTCAATTGCTATTAGCATTTTAAATGATACAAAGAATGGGGTAAATCATGCTTTTTCATCATTGATCACAAGCATTAATTGAAATTCTGAATTTCAACTGATTCCTGTTTATTATGCATATTAAAGAGGGAGATTGTCTATAATTTGTTTTGATCATGGATGGAACATGCAATATCAATTTTAATTCAATTGGATTATTTTCAGAAACAACAAGAACGAAATATTAATAATTTATACAAAATAAAATAAATATGTAAAATGATTACTCTAAACTAGAGTATATTCAGGTTTCAACTGAAGAAGATAGATGAATAAGAAAGCATATAAAGCTGCTTAATATTTGGTCTTTTAAATTATATACAACCCCCTCTGCTGATGCATGTACAAAATAAAATTTGACGAGTGACTCGCCGGGTTCTACGAGAGACTCGCCGACTTTCCCGGGGCTGTTGTAGCTACCTTGCTTAACTTCTTCAGAACCCTGTGAGTTACTCCTACAACTCGGCGAGTTACTCCTACAACTGGGCGCGTAACTCCTACAACTCGGCGAGTTACTCCTGGAAGCCGTCGAGACTCTCGTGGAATCCGTCCACTAAATTGGCCGTACCCGCTGAGTCACCGTTAGAACCCGACGAGTCACCCATAGAACCCGTCGAGTCACCCATCGGATGATGGAATCCGTCGCCAACCCGGCGAAAAAGCCTCTTGCATAACCGTTATGTAATACTACGGGTTCACTACGGCAAAACCGGCTATGTGAGACCTAGGCTTTACTAGCATTTCCTAATACAAAATTACTTACTTACTTCTGTTTTATTGTCGCATTAGTTTTTTCATCCAATCCATTTGTTTGTGGATGATACGCTGCAGTCACTGTGTGCGTTATCTTTAATCTGTCACATAATTTCTTATTGATCTGCATTTGAAAACAAAATATAAAGCCAAACATTTTTGCAGTAATAACATCCCAGTCGTGAGCAACACAGTATGCAATACACAAAATTAGGTGCTATAACATATCAGGGGCCCTGAAGAACCTAACATTCTAAAAAGTTATTACACGAAATGAGGCAGGGAGGTGTCCATGCCCAACCCCTTCATAGTCGGACAATAACATGTTAACAATATATTGTACTCATAAAATATTTCACTACTGGCCCACTGTAATAGAGGCACATGGGATATTTTTAAAATTATGTATGATGTATACCCATCATAAGAACTAATTGGGGGGAAGGGGCAATTGTCAAGCTAGAGGATTAGGAATTTTAAGTATTCAATATTTACCAAAAATGGTTAACATCATGAAATTTTGGTTTTAGCTTATTAAATGGTATAGTAAGCTACCCTAAAAATGTAACCCAACCCCCCTATTGGACTCCTCCTCTCTTTCTCACCTCCTTAATCAACCATTAATCGTGGCAAGAAATTGTCTTAGAGGGCTACATTTCCCATATATATCCTATCTATCTATGTATTTATCATGTACCTATCTATATATCAAGCTATCTACATAATATTATCTACCTATCTACCTATCTATCTACCTATCTACGTATTTATCTATCTGTCTAACTATTTTCAAAATGACCATAAAGGTCATTTTAAAGATCATTTTGTCCTCAAAAGTTTAAAAAAATGTTTATTTTCAAAATATCTAAAAAAAGCAAAGGATTGACGTTTTGAAATGGAATTTGAGTATTTAAAGGAAAATTAATGTTGTAATTTAGAAACTGAATCACTTTTGTCGTTTCCGCATTTGTAGATTTTTTTAAACCCAATTATCATTTATGCCAGGGATTTCCCTGTGGACACAATCTCATAGTCAGAAAGGGCTGATGATATTGCGTACCAATATATCTTCTGCATTTTTTACTTATTTAACAGTTTCAGCTTTCATGATGCTTGATAATGACACATACCAAGGCCTGAGATATTATTCTAGTTGTTGTCAAGTACGTTCACTTTTGTCATATCCGCATTTGTAGATTTTTTTAAAAACCTGGTCATATCCGCATTTGTAGATATTTTTAAAAACCTGATTATTATATAAAAACCGGGAAATAACAACATTACCTGTTAAGGCTGATGAGTGAAAGTAGCTTTAAAAGGAAATGAGTGGCAGCCTATTTTCTTGTTTGAAACTAACATACATCCTCAGTATTTTAAAAGATTTAATCTATGTTCACTACTGTTGTATCACCAACATAAATTCAGTTAATAAAAGGTGATGCAATATGCACTTTATTGATATTCATTAAATTCATAAAATAAGAGGCATGATGTAAAAAATACCTGATTCACAAATTCTCTGCCCTGATCAGTCAAAATGAATGATGAAGCACCATGTCTGTAAAAGATTTCCAGCAGACATTTCGTGACAGACTCAGCAGACTTGTCCTTAATGGGGAAAGCCTCTACCCATTTGGTGAAGTAATCTGTGGCTGTAAGGATGTCTGAAGCCGTTGAATGTAGGGGTTCCCCCTGCTGGTGTTGTTATGTCCACACCTAGCATTTCCCAAGGTCCTGTCACCTGCAAGAAGACAGTTGTATTTCGAAAGAATTTCAATTCAGTTATAAGAGATGTGACTTCAGGTGGCCAGAAAGAATGAAGTTCTCACTCTCAAAAGAGATTGTCATTTTCTGACAAATGTTTGTTTCACTGGTGTCCATCCAAAAGTTTGTTAACAAACAGCAAAGATATTGTTTGTCCTCAGACATTGAACGTGTTCGCTAAACAAAATCATTGTTTCATTCAGACAATCGTTACATGTCTTATATACATATATAATATGACAATAAAGTTATAAAATGTTAAAAAATAAATATAAACACTTTAATTCTTCAAAATTATATGCATATATTTGTAAACACAAGTATAGGGGTTTGCAGGGACCATGGCAACAAGATCAAGGGAATGTAGCAAACAACAACTATTTTTTTCTTCATATAAATATCCAAATGATTTTTTCAATGTGAAAGTACTATAATTTAGACATTTTATAACCAAATGGTACATGTAGTTATGATAGTACTTAAGATAAAGAGGTTTTGTTGTAAAATATTAAGATCTTACATATTTTCCCTCATTACTACGCTTTTTTAGTCATATTATGAAAAAATTTCAAGCATGTACTGTAGGTGCAGTGGTGTCAGAGATTTACTCTGGAAACGAAAAATAACAATATTAAAATAGAACTATGTTTTATTATGTAGGATTTACCTTGATAGGTTGTAGGGATGCATGGTGCACGGGTGGTGGCATAACCTGACAGGCATGGCATTCTGAAATCTGAAAGTAAGTCACAAATAAAAGATGTTAATATTCATTAACTGAAAAATATAGTTTTTTATGAGCAGTGTCAAGATATGATGTAACATATAGGGCTTTCAGAATATTATCAGACATTTGTCCTTGAGGCAAGTAAAGGTAATAATTCAAGGTGAAATGTAAAATAAAAACAGGCAATTTGAGAACTCTTTTGTATGGAGTGTTTGACAAGATGTTTTGTTTCATCTGCTTGACATTTCAGGTACAATTTGTTTGAGCTATATCTATGTGTAATTACTCCTCATAAGTAGGATTATTACCGCCAAATGGGGCAATTACTATAACTCAACATTGACCTGCCATATTTTCACCAAATTTGGTTTGCATTTTGGAGTAGCTGCATTACTTTTTGCTGTTTCTTGTGAGGACCTCTGGTTGAAGGTAAAAGCTAAGGATGAACTTCACCATCATCCAAAGGTCAGTAACTTGAAACTTCAAAATAAGGTTTCTGGTGACCTTAATTTGATATTATAGTATTAAGAACAAAGAAGCATGACTGAAATACTGATGAATATCTAATGGAACCTCTTCTCTGAGAAAGAAATTGGATAAGAAAATTGGCAAAATTACAAATATTATGGTTTCATTATTTACATACTGTGATCCACATATTCAAAGATATTTATTTGGTTACACAACTAATATTAACTTCATTGCATCTCAATAATATAATTTTACTCATCTGTGAAGGATGATTTTTCTGAGGACAATAAAGAACATAGGGTAGTAAACTGACCCATTTTCGAATGTCCTCTGTCACCCCTGGCCACAAGAACCTTTGGCTGATGGCCGAGCATACAACGCAATTTCAGCTAATTTTTCAATATTTTCCATTATTATGAATATGTATAAAATAAATTTGTAGGAGCAAAGTCAAATTTAAGGGGGGGGGGGGCCGGGGGATATATACCCATGACTTTTTTGGGAAGGGTGAATGATCCATGCAGTCATCTCCCCCCCCCCCTGAAATTGACAAAAGAAAATTGCCTTGTAGCAGATATTATGGTGGCCAAGGAGAACATTTTTTGTGCGAAGCTTTCATGAAACGTTTACCTTCGCACCATGACAGTAATAGTACCCCCCAACAGTGTGGGTTTCGCACAATGAAAGATAGGGCTAATTCAGTTAACTGCTTGTATGCAAATTTCTAAGAGGGCCATCCTCCAACTCCCTTCACCTCGATCCTCCCCTGCCCCCTTATCCTCTCCTCCACTTCCACTGTAAATCATTCGAAATTTCAGTGAAGTTGTTTCATATAGTCTGAAAGCCCAAGTTTGCAAGCCTGCTTATTGGTCATACCTAGCCTTCCAGACCAAGGAGGTTTAGGTGGGGCCAGGAAAATTTTCAAGCAAGCTAAGTACCCCTCCCGCCAAAAATGTTTTTTGTCATTTACTCAATTAGTAGTGCATCTCGTGCATTGTTTTTTGCAGGACATATTTAACTGTAATATGGGCATCAGTGGATATGTATAACATCTGTGTGCCTTTAGTATTTATGTAGCTAATTAGCTAAAACCATCAGTAAAGGGGGGGGCAGGTTAGCATTTTCGTAGCCAAAAATTACTTTCCTGGTTATTTTCTTTGTTCGAAAGTTGGTAGTTTCTTGGGGCGAAAGTTGGTAGTTTCATGTGGCAAATGTTGGTACTTTTCTGGGGGCGAAAATCGGTAATTTTTGAGACATGAAATTAGGTCTGTTGCTGTGGTAAAGTTTAGACAGTGGTGGACTCGTGGTACAAAACCACGAGACAACGATATTAACTGTTTGGCCACCATACAATATGGCTAATGCATAACCATGACCACTATGAAAAGAATGGAAATGCAGTGCCTGTATCTTAGATCGCTGATTTGTGGAAATAACACAGTTCATAAAAATAAAGAATTACATTATTTTTATAATTATTAGGGTATATTTTGAACATAAATATGTGTATTTGAATATATTTTTCATAAATATCTGATATACAAAAAGTATGGCAATGAAGATAAGACATACATAGATATGCACTTATTCAATATTTATGCATGTCATAGTAAACATACAGTGCCAGGGTTTAGGGAATGCAGCATACAATGCAATTTCAGCTAATTTTTCAATATTTTCCATTAGTAGGAGCAAAGTCAAATTTCAATCCCTTTACTTAAAACGTTTTTATAATATTACTAAAATAGTATAGTTATGCCTTTTGGAAGTTTTTATGACCACAAGTAATGTAAAATTTTGTATTAAGGGGAAAAGGTGATAAGTAATAGATTTCTCAAACCTGTATATCGCAGCTACTATTTTACCTACACGCATTTTGTATTAAAAAAGAATATATAACTTATAGTACTTTCACTTGCAAACCTTCATTTGGTGTATATTGCACATTATTTCCATAATGAGAAATATAAAGATCAGATCATTAAGAAACGTCAAATTCTAAAAACGTCCAGGTTGGAGCATTGTTTTGCCTCCAAAAAATGGGAAAAGTTCTAATAATTGGATATCAGGAAAATTAAACCTTAATTAAAGCTGGATTAAAAAAGGTTTTTGTAGTACCATAAATGCTATAAAAAGAAAAGAAAATGCTTCTAACTCATGAATTCGACAACCTAAACTGTCTTGATTGTAATAAATCATTAAATATTGCTACATTTTAGGTAATTATCCATTGCAATGTGATGAAGTGCATTGCCTATTTGTGGTTTCAGATCTGATGCATTTATTTTATTCATGCCGTAATCGAAGTACAAATACATTTTTGTACAAAATAAAATTTAAAGTATGAAAATAGAACGAACATTTTCGAGGCTATCAATGACCATAAATGCACAATCACAGAAACTATCAGTACGTAATTTTAATGCAATAGATTTTGTCATATTCTTTAACAATCCAGCTTTAACATAAATTAAAACAGCTATCTTTCTCTGTATCTTAGTTAACAATTGATGTTTGTATAGTCTAGACTTTGCGTGCTTTCAGAACAGATTTAGTTACAATTCTGATTGGGGGGGGGGGAGGGGAGCAAAAGCTTGAATATTAAGATTTTCTGAGTCAATATAGAAGGGGGGGGGGTACGGCCTGGATCCGCCAGTGGCTAATGATATATTATCTATTATTTCATTATCTAATTTTAAAATTGCAAAAGTAATAGGGGTAATTGTGCTATATGGATTTAGTCATGGCAGTCAAAACCTAATGGTAGCCACGCCCTCACCTGTCAATCAATTTTCATCCACTCGCACCTGACATCCGTCGTCCATTTTTTACCCATCCGTTTCCGTCATCCGTTGTCTGCAGTATACCTTTCCATATGTACGTCATACAAAAACACAATCCTGTTGTTACCCATCTTATTAATTGCAGTGAAACGCCAAGACAACGATCACAGGGGGCCACAGATTTTGTGTCAGTGTTAATTGTAAGGTGTCATTTTCAAGTGCAATTAGCTATAAAACATAAGTAGTATAATTGACAATATAATCCAATAAGGCTTAGAAAAACATCATCAGTGACTGCATTGTCTACTAATATTTCATGTATACATAATATTAAAAGTAGACTTAAAAAAGAACTTAATGGTCAACAGTCTTTATATTTATACCCTTGCTCTTAGTATTTAGATTTTTCTTTTTATAACAATTTAAATAATTAGTAAATAGCTGTTTTTCATATATGATGGGATAGATTAAATGTTCTAACTGTAGAACTACTTTCATTGTATTGGTTTATCTAGGATAAGGTAATCAATAATTTAAAGTTTGATCATATATTATTGATACAATTTCCCTAAGTCAAGACAGTGAGCACAAAAATATTACATAAGTCCGAATTTATTGCATAAGAATTTTTAAAGACGGTTTTTTTTTCCTTTTTCAACAAAAAACACTTAAAAATATAGCCTACCTGAATGTAAACTCATATGTGGCTCTTATATAGTAGGCATACAGGTAGGCTCAATAACTTATAATTATTAATTAATAACCTTAATTATTGAGCAGCTTGGCCCATTTGTATTTTAAACTTTTTCATTAAATGTTCTGAACAAAACAATAATTTAAAAGTGGCTGTGATTTATGCAAGGTCATGGAAAACATATCATATCACCATATAACAGCATTTATAAGAACACACTTTTTAAAGACAAAATAAGCAATATTACTTAATGTAGTTGCTTGTTTTGAAGTTATTGGGCTACTATATCAGCTCCATGTGAGAAACACTTTTTGCCTTGGCCTAGATCTTTGGCCTTGGCCTATATTCATTAACTGCTCACTTTTTGCCTTGGCCTTCTCACCTGACTTTCTTCAACTAAAGACATTCATCTTTAACTTACCTGAAGATGTTGGAGGAGTACAAAACTTCACCTTGCAATTGCTTGGCTTCTATACTAGTTCATTTGTACCTATCTTATCATCTAGAATTTATTTAAAGCAACAATGAGAAAATACACTAGTACCTAATTTATATAATAAATAAAGAAATATACTAATGACAAATGACTGACTATTTGTCAGCTGTCATATTCTGTTGTGCTGACTGACAGACAGACTGACTTAACTGAACTGACTGATTGAACTGATCAGCTGGACTGACATACTTATTATTAAACAGGCTGAATACTGTGCAACAAGATCATATCAATTTAGGTGTATGCACACTTTTTTTATAATTAGACTTAATTTCGCGCAATAGTCTTTTTATTGCGCACAGTCGAGACCACCTAAATCACTACTAAGACCACCTACCTCACTATTAAAACAAGGTCACATCATTTTTAAGATTACCTCTCTATGAAGACCACCTTATAACCACATTACTAAGCACATCACATTGCCCCCCCCCCCATCTCATAATACTGAATATCATAATACTGAAAAATTACAATAAAATAATAATATATGAAATGAATCACAATCGCGTAGTAGCTGTTATACATTTACTGCACCATCCAAAATTATTAACATTTTGCTAAATTACATGAGGTTTATAGGCCTCATTGTCAAAGATTTCAAAATGTCATTTTATCAAATCACATTGGTTAGCACCAAATGATAAATGTCCGCATTGACGTAGTTTCCATATAATAGGTAACTTAAGATAAAATGTCTAGCACATAGTACATAGAATAAACAAAAGAACATAAAACATAGAATAAACAAAAGAATAGTGACAGTTGCAAAAACATTTACATTAATGTTTTCTAATAATAAGAATAGTCCACTGTCAGACAGCATTGCACTGGCCCTGCCTTTAATTGTCCAGGTATGCAACAGGTAGGTTTGACCCTGTGAGCTTACCATAACACATAATACTCTGACACAATGCCCACATTTTGTCTAATGTACTAACATGAATGTTTTGTGGTTGATTCAAATTATGGTCCAATTTCTCAAAGGTTTTAAATTTTTGAATTAATAGAAAGATAGATAGATAGATAAATAGAAGGACAGAAGGATAGATAGATAGATTAATAGATATATAGATAGATAGATTGATTGATATGATTGATATATTGGTTGATATATTGATACATATAACATAGATACATATATAGATAGATTGATTTAGATTGATATGATTGATAGATTGATAGATAGCTGGATAGATAGATAGATAGATAGATAGATAGATAGATAGATAGATAGATGGATAGATATATTGATTGATTGATTGATAGTTTGATAGATAGATAGATATTGATTGATTGATAGATAGATTGATATTGATTGATTGATTGATTGATTGATTGATTGATTGATTGATTGATTGATTGATTAATAGATTGATAGATTGATTAATATATTGATTGATTGATTTATAGATTGATAGAAAGATAGATAGATTTATTTATTTATTGATTGATAGATAGATATATAGATTGATTGATTGATATATTGATAGATTGATTAATATATTGATTGATTAATAGATTGATTGATATTGATTGATTGATTGATTGATTAATAGATTGATAGATATATTTATTGATTGATAGATTGATAGATATATTGATTGATTGAGTGATTGATTGATAGATTGATAGTTAAATTGACTGATAGATAGATTGATTGATGGATTCATAGATTGATAGATTGATATGCAGGCAGGTAGGCATATATAGATGGATAGAAGGAAAAATAGGTAGATAGATAGATAGATTGATTGATACATTGATACATTGATAGATGATAGATAGATCGATTGATAGATAGATTGATAGACTGATAGATTGATAGATTGATTTATAGATTGAATGATTGATAGATTAATAGATTGATTGATAGATAGATAGATTGACTGATTGATTGATTGATTGATATTGATAGATTGATTAATAGATTGATAGATGGATAGATTGATAGATAGATGTATTGATTGATTGATTGATTGATTATAGATTGACTGATAGATAGATTAATTGATTGATAGCTGATGGATTGATACGCAGGCAGGCAGATAGATGGATAGAAGGAAAGATAGATAGATAGATTGATTGATTGAAAGAAAGAAAGAAAAGAAAAAAAGTACGACAGTAACTTATATAATATATATATATATTATTTTATTGACAACGCAATATCAGTGCAGATACATGTGTCATAAAAAATAAAAATGAAGTAAAGGAAGAGAAGAAAATAATAATATATACATATAAAATAAAGAAAATATAATAAAATAAAGGCATGAAATTTTTCTAAAACGCTATAGTAAAAACATAAATAACTATATACAGCAGGTAATGAACTAATAAATATATGTATCTTTGAGCACCTAGTACAATTAACACAACTGGTAATACTGATATATAATGAGCACCTATCACGAAGGGTTGAAACAAGATAACATACAATTCAGTCTACATAAGTGAATACAATGAACAAGATATGTACAAAAGAAAAAAATAAATAAAAAAATAAAAAATAATAATAAAACACACACGCATATATATACAAATGAAAATCCAAACACTTGGAAACAGCTTTTTCAATGTGCCACCAACCACTCTGATAGGTCCAAGAGGTAATGGACAATTTACCTGACTAATCAATTCCTAGTACTATGATAATTGAGAACCTAATACTTATGTTTTACGATCCAATTTTATTGCAATTTTTAAGAATTTTCCAAGGGCACAGATTAGGTTAGTATCTTTACTTGTTAATATTTGAAGGAATTTTTTAGATGGGTTAAGAACAAAGAAGTTATCAATACATTTACATTTACATACTATATCAAATAGGTTATTGCGAATGGCATTAAATTGTTCACAGATCATTAGGCAATGAAATTCATCTTCAACTTGATTAAGATTGCATTTTTCACAAGTTCTTTCCTCAGAGGGCACAAATGGGCGTTTGTGCCTACCTTATTCGATATTTAAGTTGTGAGAGCTCAGCCTGAAACGAGCTATATTACAATAAATTGATTTAGGAAAGTCATGATACAAATAGGGTTCTATTCAAATATCTTTCTTGAATATTTTATAAGTTCTTAGTTTGGGGTTACGTACGCTATCATTGATCTCATGCAACATCTTGGCATGGGCCTGTTCATACACTGACACGATTGTCTTGTTTAAGTCAAACTCATTATGGTTCATATTGAGGGTCTCGGTGACCTTGCAAAGTCTCGTGAGCCAACATGTTACCCTTTTGATATAACTCAGTCTGAATCTCATAGCAACTTCGCAGAAGTGAGGACCTGAGTCTATTTAGAAATTTTAATGCTGAGACCTGTTGTCTGACAAACAGCAGAAACCTCCCAGTGTCTGCTAAAATAGCTATTGTTGAAGTTTGACACCTGACACCCAGTATGTTCTTGAGAAATTTCATTTGTACTTTTTCGAGGGTGTCGATTTGTTTTTCTGGGAACCATATTTCGCTATTATATTCAAGTATTGGCAGTATATGGGTGTCGAACATTTTCATACTTAATTTAGGGGGCAGACAGCCCGCAGTGGACTTTGTATTCTCCTTAAGTGCATACATTGCTTTCTGCGCTTGAATTGCTAGGTGTTCATACATTGCTTTGTGTACATTTTTTTAATTACAAAGAACATGTCCTAAATATTTGTATGAGTTAACTACTTCTAAATCTTTATTTCAAACACTAAAGTTGTAGTTTTTACAAGCAATATTTTGCTCATTTTTATGGAAGATCATGACTTTACTTTTTTGAGAATTGATAATCAAATGCCACTTCCTACAATAGGCTTCTAGATTGTCTAGGAGTGTTTGCATACCATCTTGACTTTCTGATATCAGCACAAGATCATCAGCATAGAGCAAATGTGTGTAAGTAGTACTATTAATTTTCACTCCACATGTCTGATCTAGATATTCACACATATCCGATAAATACAAATTAAAGAGTTTTGGACTTACAATCCCACCCTGAAGAACACCATGGGTACTATCTATGCTAGCACCTAATTCACCCTGCCATCTAACTTTAGCACTGGATTTGGAGAACATGCTTTCTATTATTCTTACTAGTCGACCACCAGAACCCTTCTTACTCATTTTGTAATACAGAAAGGTACGATTGACAAAATCAAATGCTTTCGAGAAATCTATAAATGTTATATATAAGGTTTTTCGAGTTGATTTATAATGTGATATTAGAGAGTCTATTATGAAAACATTATCACTAGTTCTGCAGCCTTTACTAAAGCCAAATTGATTAGGATCTACAATGTCTGTAGCCTCACTTTGAAAGACCAATCGTTTATTTATAATTGATTCAAATATTTTACCCATACATGCCATCAGTGTTAATTTACGATAGTTGTCTGGTTCATCGTGGCTACCTTTTTTATGCAAGGGTTGAATGATTCCTTCAGACCACTTATCCGGATAAACACCCTTTTCCCAAATATAGTTGAACAGTGTTGTAAGGGGATGGAGTAAGTAATCGGTCGGAGAGATATTTGTAAAATTCATTACCAATTCCATCTATACCAGGGGCTTTACCTTGCTTTAAGTTTTTCAGTTCAGTCTGTACCTCATACAATGTTATTGGCATATCTGTCATAAATGCAGCAGAATCAGAGGGCATGTTAAGATTTTCTAATTGGTCCTCTATATCTTTCAAGAATTGGATGTCGAAATTAGATACAGACTCGCTAGGTGGGGATTGTACATTTGCAAAATACTTTTCAAAACATTCCAGATCAACAGTGCCTGCAGTAGTAAATTTATTACTTTACTTTAGTTTATCCCAATATTTCCAATAATCACAGGGGTTTTTCCTTTCTAATGCACAGAGTTCATTTCTAATTTTATCTTGAAAGTTTCTCTTCTTTCTTTGTATAGTAGCTTTAAACGATTTTTTAAGGGAGTGGTACTGTCTGAACTTGTCTTGTAAGTTCAGATCATGAGTTTTAGCAAAGTCATTGATAACACGTTATAATGATAATTCACACACTGCATAATATCCATAGGCCAGAGTTAAAATTATTGTTCCGTCACAGACAGATAGACAGACAGATAGACAGACAGATAGACAGATAGACATGTAGCTAGATAGACATGTAGCTAGATAGACATGTAGCTAGATAGATAGATAGACAGATACATGTGTAGCTAGCTAGATAGAGATAGACAGACAGACATGTAGCTAGCTAGATAGAGATAGACAGACAGACAGACATGTAGCTAGATAGATAGAGATAGACAGACAGACAGACATGTAGCTAGCTAGATAGAGATAGACAGACAGACATGTAGCTAGCTAGATATAGACAGACAGACAGACATGTAGCTAGCTAGATAGAGATAGATAGACAGACAGACATGTAGCTAGCTAGATAGAGATAGATAGATAGACAGACAGACAGACATGTAGCTAGCTTGATAGAGATAGATAGATAGATAGAAAGATTGAATTAAAATGTGAATGTAACATTTAATATTTAATATTTATCAATGTTGAACAAACGTTTCAGATTTCTGCTTAAATAGTTGCGTGGCTGTATATACAAATAATGTGTTTCTTCTCCAGCTTCTATGGAGAGTTTCTACACCCCATTCTTAATTGATACCAATACAATGTACATGATAAGATGGGCTATCAGCTGCTACTGGAGGGGGTGAGGAGAGTGAGGGGGTGAAATCCCAGAGAGGTGAAGGGAGGGGGTTGAACACCCAGCATCAGCTGGTGTCAATCATCCGTGATAAAGATCTAAATTACCCCTTTTCAAGTGGATACTGCTGCCATCTAAGATATTATTAACGAACTGCAAACGCTACCAGAATTTAGTAACAGTAGAGCATTCCTCTTTTATGGTAGCTCTTATATCGCTACCATATTTTTGTTAATGATAGAGCATTACTGTTTCATGATAATTCACTGGACTGTTTACCCGTGGCTCACACAGCATCAGACCGGGCATCATCCGTCGGGTTTGGTACATATCCTATGTGTGATCCGCCTGGTGTCTGTGATTCACACCTCGCTGCCGCCAACTCACCTGTCGCCTTAAGCACCACCCCTTTTTGCTTCCAACAACTGTGGTGAAGTTGACAAAACATAATTCTATGACAGGAATACGGTTTCTCTGAGAAAACGGGTATGTGAGAACCCCCCTTTAACAATTTCTTTGTCATGCCTCATGAAAAAGAAATGTTGTGGTGGCAGCATAGCACTTTTTTGTGCATGAGGTGCCCTCTAGTGCAAACCAAGCCTTCAGCCACATGACACCAACTGACAAGAAGAAGAGGACGCCTATCCCTCCATGCCACAGCTTTACAATGAGGGGCCCATGGCCTATCTCCGTCCATGACGTTGACATTTACCTTCAAACTGTACAGATCTTTACAAACTTAGCACCAGTACTTCTTTCACATGTTTTATGCTACATGTCTTTAGAAACATTTTATCTTTATTTCCATCTATACATATTCATTACCTAAATTGTCAACATTACTGCCAGAAATGTATGTGCCAAAGATGTTTAACTTGCCAAACAGGTTCAATTATTCAAGAATTAAAAATTTCATTAAGAAACCCAACAATTTCTTTGTTATGCCTCATGAACATAAATGTTACAGGAGTTGCATACAATTCTGAGACAATGTTAAGTTACCATACTGTTACAAAGAATAGTATTTGCTATCGAATTCTTGACATTATTAACAATTGTCCTGGGTGGGCAGGTGGGCAGGTGGGCAGGTGGGCAGGTGGGCGGTCATAAAACTTTGTCATAATATGTCTAAAATAATGTAGTGGTGCCTTTGGGTGTTCACGTAAATAATATAGCACTTTCAAAATCAGGGCAAAATAAGGTAAATTCCTACTTCCATACAAAAGACACTTTTTACATAACATGAATGAAATTGTATCAATAACATATCTAAATTACCTTATTTTTACACTTTTCAAACTTCATTTTGATATTCATTTCATGCTGATTACATAATAATGGAGAATCAGTAAAAAAAAAATGCTAAAAATTGTGTTAAATTGTGTTTCCGAAGCAGAACTCTAGCATTAATGCACTTACCCTAACAACATTTTAAATGTTTTTACTCTATATAGCTTAGCTGTGCATCTTGATAGTCACATTGACATATCTCAGCTGCGTTTTAAAATATTTGTAGAAAAATGAAAATAACATTTAACAATTAAATTTTCGTTTCCAGTGCAGGACTCCCACACAAATGCATCTACATGCGTTCAAAACTAAAATACGAATATGTCTAAAATAGTGTAAAGATACTTTTTTGGGGTTTCATGACCATTAATGACAGATGATTTTATATAATAAGGAAAATATGAAAATTTGGTAGATATGTGAAGCCAGTTCCTTCTCCCCAGTTCCTTCTGAATTCCTTCAGAGATCATTGAGTTAGTGAACCCCACTTCCTTCTCCTAGTTCCTTCTCAGTTCCTTCTGAGTTCCTTGGGAATTGGTGAACCCAGTTTCTTCTTCCAGTTCCTTCTCAGTTCCTTTGAATAAATTTGACCCAGTTTTGTTGCTGATGGTTTGACCTAATTTTCAAGGAACTCTGTCAATGATATATCTAGATTATATTTTCATAATAAAGCAAAATCTGGAAAAAATGCTAAAATTTGTGTTGCTTCCTTCATATTCCTTAGCATCCCATACGTAAATGTTGTACAATTCATAGATCAGTGAAGTTGTCTCCCCAAACCTGGCAGCTACCCAAAGATGTAAAGTTAGCTACCTGAACCCAGCTACCCGACAGCTACCTGCATAGAAAAAACTAGTCTTTACAACCATTAAAGGGGTCAAATTCAGCAATACTTTCGGGTAGCTGCCAGGTAGCTGGAATTTTGCTCACCTCATTTTGACAGCTATTTTCACAGGCAATTAGAAAATCCATAATGAAGGTAAATTGAAGTTTATTCAGGAGCACCTGTCTCTGCTCGGGATCCTTGAATCTTCATACTCGCCTCTGTAGATTGCTTCACAAAAACCATGAAAAAATCTTAATTGTTTGGATTTGTTTTCCTTGAATGATATTGAGCAACTTTGTCAAGGGAACATGGTATTGTGTTGATAATTCTAGCAAACTGAATACCCTTTATTGTGCATAAAATCTTTGAAACAGAATATTTAAATGGCAGGAAAAGAATAGACAATACTTTTCATGCTCACTTGGCTTTATTCTAAACAGAATGGATTGCTGTTAATACAGTGTTCCTGCAGATTTACCTTCATAAAAAGTAAGATATTTATAACATCATGCGCACATGAAAAATAAGACCACTAATATACACCAATATTTTTAATTTCATCATCCAAAAAAACAATCAGGGTATTGGCTATTAAGAAATACAATAAACACAGTTCTTGTGTATTAAAAGAAAGTTAATAATTTATATTCATTCATACTTACCAAATCATCTGAATATTACAATGTGGATGTTAATATCCAAGTATATTTGCATCAAAATAAAATAATGTAAGACTTTGTGGACAAAAGTAAGACTTAATACAGGCCTTACTTTTTACAAAAATAAAGTAAGACTTTATCAGACTTCGTAATAACCGACGGGAACACTGTATCATTTCACACTTAACAGAATATAATGAAGAAATGCAAAAGTTAAAAAAATAGGACATCTTGGACTCTAATTGCATAACAGGCTATGTAGGCCAAGTGGCAATTGTTTCGGTTCATCGCACACACTATATAAACACTCAAGATGTAATATTTGCCAAATTTTGTAAAACATAGCCAAGATATGTCAGCGTGGCTATCACAAGGCACCACTAGGCCATATAGAGTGTTACTGTAAAATGTCATTAGGGTCAGTGCATTAGTGTTAGAGTTCTGCTCTGGCAATAAAAATGTAATGCCCGCCCTCCTGCCTGTTGGACCACTTAACAATTTAAATGATGCCTGTGTGCTATGTGGGATTCGCTGAGGGTTTAGTATTGCAGGATTCTTCTTTCACCCATTCTTAATTTTGTTCCTTTGCATATCCATTGGTTACTTTGGTATTCCTTTACTTTGTCTTAATATCATGCCATTTGATTATCAAATCTAAATAGCATTTTCAAATCTAGCTCTGTGCTTTCAACAAAATATCTGTCTTTAACTTATTCATTTGTTTCAAAGAGTTTCTTGACAATAATCGTATTTGTATGGATTGGAAGGGATCCTCTGAAATCGCAGAGATCCATCATTGTGAGAAGTGAAATATTTTTATCTTGGAGGTGTCACCAATATATTTATGCATATATATTGTATGTAATATGAATAAAATAATTCGAATTTCTGAGTTCTTTATTGCAATTCCTAAGACATTTTTGTTGAATAGACATGCAATAGCAGGCCTTCTTTTACATTTATGAAGAGATAGAAAGTAAGCGATAGGCTTTTTCCTTTTCTGCAGTTTTCATAGTCTGAGTTCTTTCTTGTCAGTTGTGGTTTATTTAATGATATTTATCTGCATCTTATAGTTATGAGGCAGTCCTTGATAAATCCTCCTGTCCCGACCTTTCTTTCTCAATCATCCCATTGAAATCTTGGCTTAAATGCCTCAATCTGAGGAAATAAAACTGTTTGGTCATATATAATACACTCTCAGTGACTTAAAGGGGTGCGACTATCAGTGTGGCCAATGTTAATTGGTCCAACCTGTCATGCAGACACCAAGAAATGACTATACTTAAAAACTGTAAAGTCTTGTCCAAATAAGTGTACGTTATGTCATGGTGGCTTATATAAACATTCTTATGTTTATTTTTGTAGGACACTGTCTGAGCTCTTAACAAATAGTCTCAATTTCAGACCCAGCTTCGTACAGTAGTATGATGTTTGGCTGACAAGAATCTCTTCAATTCTGTTTATTAGTTGAAACTGTTGTGCTCGGGTTAGATATTTTGCTGGATGTTTTTTTCTCCAGTTATCAAATAAATAAGGAAATAAGAAACATAAAAATGTCTTTTAATAAATAAAACACCAACACACAATTTCAATGCTGGAACTGGGTTTATTTGGGTATATTTTGCAAACATTTTATTAATGGTGCAGGGAAGATTTTACGATACACAAGGCAAGGGGTGAAGATTTTACGATACATAAGGCAAGGGGTGAATAACATGGGGCTTTGATATGTTTGATAATCAATAATTTCATGCTGAGTCGTCATCATTCATGCTGATTACCAGTAGTCATAAATCCATTGTGGCAATATCAATAATTTTCATTTTCTGGCTGCGGCTCTGGTACTGGTTGCGGCTCTGGTCGTGGTTAGGTTCAGGAGTAACAGTTAAAAAAACAAAAAAAAACAATAAATGATTTATTATAAAAAAACAATGACTAAATTTTCTAGCAGCTAATATACATGTAATGGCTTCATATGAAAACCAGTGCTTGACATTTTGAATATCTCAGTTTTTAATTTGCCTTTTAAATAAGTGGAAATATCTCATGATGTGCTGCATATTACAATGCAAGTTTTAGATACAATATTTAATGACTTTATTCTAGATTTTGACAGTATCATCTTTGAAAACTTATAATTTTGCTTATTTCTATAATATGACTAAGCATTCCATTCTACAGTGGATTGCACTCAATGTTATTCGACAAAATTTAATGTGTATTGCAAATAAAACACTGAATGACAGTGCCAGCAACGCTTATAACATTTCTGCCTTGTACAGGCTGCCATTGTCACAGGCATGCTTCAGCCAAGCTCAACGCATGCCCTTTTTTGTACACTAAACTATATATATACCCACCTAAGCAGCATTTCTGGAACTTGATGTAGAGGTCATTGATGCCAAAACAGCGGTTATCAGAACAACCACAAGAGAAGACAAATTCGACCCTCTTGACTTCAATACCATCAACACCATAGTCGTATGAGTAGCTCTTGTATCCCCTAGATCCAAGGTCACTCAAACTGACGGTCTGCAGTGCAATGGTGAAAAGAATATAGAAGGTTGGCAACTGGAAAGTATTGCTCACTTATTCAAAGCTTATGTTGACTGCACAGTATTACTTGCAAATATGACATACCTGTGGGTCCACTTGATTATCGTCAGCATCATATGGGATAATGTCAACACTCTGACCATCAATCTGGGAATTGAACTGCACGCTCAATTCATAAATGGTGTACACACAATTAGGGTTGTAGAAGTCCACTGTGTAGAATGGATTGTCATCATTATTCTTAAAAGCAGCATAGTTGTCAAATGGATCATTTTTGTTCAGCTTTCTCTTCAAGCTCTTCCTGAGTGGATGACCTTCTGCAATTGAGCTCATGGAGACTTTCCAGAACTTGTTATTTCCCTTTGAAAAAGTCCACTTGGCAACAGCTCCATTCTTGCATTCTGAAAGGTGACACCAAGATAATCATCTTATTGTTGTGTAACCACTGAGCAAACAGTGAATCAATCACGTTTCTATCTGAATCTTTGCATGTGCTTTTCATGATTCATGTGATGATGGATATAATTACCATATTCACAGTGGTCACCAGTAAATTGGTCACAACATTGACACGTGCAACATCCATCTTCCTCTACTGGAGTTCCACCATTAAAGCAAACCCAGTCATCACACTTGTTGATTTCTGAAGAAATAGTTAAATATAACTCAAAATATTGAATAATCATGATTCCATGTCAACCCATTTTAAAATATCAGTAAAACATACTTGTTTCGCATTGGTCTCCAGTAAATCCATCAGGACAACAACATGTGCAGCATCCATCAACCTCGACTGGAGTTCCACCATTCTCACATTTGTAGTAGTCAGCACATTGTGGCTCCTCTGCTGAAAAAAAAAATCACAACATATTGAATCACATCAAAGCATATTTTAGCATGTATTTTAAATTCAGATGAAATGGTAATAAGTACCTCCTCCACACTTGGTGTATTCTCCATACAGAGCATTGATTCCGAAGCAATGTCCTGATGAACAGCCGCAAGAGAACTCAAATACAACTTTGTCCACCTCAATACCAACGCAGTCAATGTGGAAATCTTGGTATTGTTTAGGATTCAAAGAATTCAGTGGAATAACCTGGAGCATAAAACAGACATGTATTAAATATGGCACTACAGCCTTTTATGGTTTATATAGGATGTATACAAGCAGAAGCTGTAAGCAGAAGCTATAAAACATACCTCTGTTTTCACAACATTTTCATTCAAGTAGAAATTTACTGTGACACTCTGTCCTGAATACTGTGTGAAGAACTGACCCTCAATGAATTTAAGGTAGTAAGTACAGTCAGGGGCATCGTGGAAGAGCACAGTGTAAGTAGGAGCAGAATCATCACTGGCAAAGCCACCGTAGTTGTCATATGGATCACCATTGGTCAGTTTTCTCCTAAGGCTCTTTCTGATTGGATGACCAGAGGCAGTAGATGTCATCTGAACTGTCCAGTCTGGATTGTTGCCTTTGTTATATGACCACTTGGCTATTCTTTTATGTTTGCACTCTGAAGAGCATGATATATATAACTTCAGCATTTTGAATGACAAACCCGGCACGACTAAAATGGGAATCCTATTGCAGTAAATTTCATTTAGGTAAGGATATCTTGAAATTTATAACAATAACAATGACATTGAAAATGTAATGATATAAGAGCTAACGTTGGTTTTCTCACCAACTTCACAATGCTCTCCACTGTAACCGTCACAACATTCACATGCACAGCACCCATCCTTCTCCACTGGTGTTCCTCCATTCAGACAGACATAGTCCTCACAATGATGGATCTCTGTGATAGGCATCAATTATTTTAGAGTGCATACAGTGTAATGTATGAGATGGAAGGTGTGCATGCCTTAAGACGTCCCTAAACATCACTTGTGAGTCCTGATTCTCACACCTCTCAGTCGAGAATCTGTTAATTTGGTCTGCTTTATCTGCATTCACGTTTTTCAGCTTTTGCTTTCCCTATTCTATGTAACCTATCAGATAATTTATTAGTTTTTTCTCAAACTTTCTAAAGTTTATTGTATTATACATATTATTGCAGAGTGTCTCATTCATGTAAACGAAAGTTCCATTTACCTGTCTCACAGTAATTGCCTGTGTATTTCTGAGTACACACACATATGCAGCAGCCATTTTCCTCTACAGCAGTTCCCCCATTCTCACATTTCAGATAGTCAGCACATTCTGTTTCAGCTGTAAGGGAATAAATATGTTTGTAATTGCTACCACAAGTTGGATTTATTACCATGTTATTTATGAAACAAACATTTCAGATAAGGCTGTAAGTTTGATTTATAGATTGCAACTTTCTATTACCATGCCATTAATGAAACAAGAATTTCAGATAAGGCTGAAAATTAAGAACATAGATTCACTGTATGAACTTACCTCCGCCACACTTGGAGTATTTGCCATACAATGCATTGATTCCAAAGCAGGACTCAGATGTGCAGCCACAAGAGAATTTGAAAACAACATGGGTAACCTTGATGTGTCCAAAGTTGATGCGGAAGTCTTGGTATCCTTGTGGTCCACCTGGTACAAGATCTACTTTCTGGAAATGAAGGTTTGCAACACATTTACAACATGAACTATATAAACTTTTAGAGAAATGAAAAATGATGACCTTTTGTTATATTATTTACCATGGAGAACTGTTCTTGATCTCCCAGGTAAGCAGTTACATCAGCATGTTGCCCATCAATTTGTGAGAAGAATTGACCCTCAAGGAAGTCTAAGAAGTACATGCAGCTTTCGTCATCATGGAACAGCACTTTGTATATTGGATTTGAGTCATCACCAGCAAATCCACCATAATTGTCATAGGGATCTCCATTCCTCAATCTTCTCTTCAAAGTTTTTCTGATTGGATGTCCAGATGCAGTGGATGACATGAACAGATGCCAGTCTGGATTATTTCCTTTGTAATAGGTCCATTTGGCAATTTCTTTGTCCTTGCATTCTGGAGTTCAAAAGAAACCTTGGGGTTATGAGGGTTAATTGAATGCAAGTAATAGTGCAGTAGATATGTTTCGCATACCAGAGAATGGCTTTTGATGTACATGTAAAAGATGAAATTTGATACAAAAAATTCAGATATAGACCCATCCTCAAAATTGCTAACACCATATTGGTACGGCCATTTCCGAAAAGGATAAATTGCTTGATATCTTTGGGACAGTGGGTCTAGCTTTCCAAAGAAAGCAATTGCATTAGTGTACATCAAATGAATTTCTTCTATTAATCTCATTTTAACTAGGAAATAATGCTTCGAGAACAGCTACAATACATGATACATGCCATACCATCAAAAACCAATCAGCCAATACTAAAAGAGTTAAGTGGCCACATCAAACTGAAAACAGTAATGAAACATTTATCATGTTGATCACTGGAATTATTTGAAGTTGACACACCTGTTAGACATGACACTTCGAAAGATGGCTATCTGTCATAGTATTTGTTTGGCCATTACATGCATGTAATTTGCTTGATATCTTTAAACCTAAGCAAGATATCTGTGTCATCAAAAACATAATAATCTCATCTACCGGTGTGATTGTCCTAAAGAAACATATAATACAATGGTTAAATTTCTTTTATCAACAGTATAAAAATCGCAACTGCGCTGGATTATACATCACTGATTACTAAACCAGTCACCCATCCACAACATAGCTATGGCAAAATGAAGCAGCATTTATAATTACAAATTAAACTCATTTGAAAGCAACAATGAGTTATCTGAGAAGGTGGTAAGTGTTGATATTAGAGCTCCATACACTTGCCGAGTTTCCAAGCAGATTCCTTGCCACAATGTTCCAAATACAGACATGGTGTCACGCTGTGTTAACCCATTATTATTGCATAGGCTAAAAAGTGTCATCTAAGGTCATTGATGTTACCAACATGAATTTGGATAGTCACGTCTGCTGCAGGGAATCTTTCTTGAACCAGGTAGCATGAGGCAATTTATATCTTTTGTAAGAGAGTTGATATGCACATGTCAGGGTGATAATCAGGTGTTCACAAGATGAGGCAAAATCACATAAGCAGTCCCTAAGAAACCTGGTTAAGAACTTAACCACACATAGTTCTTCATCATCAGTTTTTTCGAGCAGAAAATTCATCTGGTGCCAATTTAACATTTGTGGTTTTAGATAGACTGGACTATCTGCACTCAAGCTGCCAGATTTTTGCTTCATCATCAGTGCTTGTTATCTCCTCCTGATGTTTAGGATTGCTGACAGAAGAGCCATCTGATGTCATTTCAACATGCCCATGTTGAGATGGAGAGTGGCTACTTAGCACAGGAGTAAAAGAACTCTTGATCCTTCATCTGGGTACAAAATTTCTTTGCTAACCTTCAGTGGTCAGATGTCTTGATTTCCAATCAAACACAGCTCAGTTGATGCAACTTGGCTGGAACTGGCAAGGGTTCTCCATGGATTGAACATGCCTAATTGACCAACATCTACAATATGTCTCTTTGCATAAAAAGGTGCAACCTAAAAAGCCATACTGTGACATCTATAGTAAGGTTTGGTACCTCACACCACCTGAACCCCACCAGGACTTTAATTGTAAGGTATTTAACCAGGAACATAGCTGGGATCATGTTCTGATATGACAGATTTCAGGAATTCTATGTTCATAGAGTCATTTTCTCCTCCTTAAGGTTTTAAGGAGCCATGTGAACCAACCTTCATCGGGGAAACCATGAGATGTCAGATGATTTAGAGAGACGTAGTTACCAAAGGTCTTGCTATGGCAATGGATCAGTAGGGTCTGGTGTTCTCTATTGCCAAAACCAATCCATAGCTCTGTTACTGTTAACTGAGCAGCTACTGCCAAAGCCATAATTTCGCTGTCCACAATATTTGCCTATGTAAAGATGTACCTTAAACCACTGTCTGAAAAGTACCAATACCAAATCACTTCATGAACATGCTTCCAGATATACCATTAGACCTCTTTCCAAGATGCTTATTTACATAAAATGACAAAGGAGGTGGATATGCTCGAATTTATTTGTAAAGAAATACTGAAGATCTCCATCATAAAATGAGCAGCCATGCCTTCATGCATGAGCTGAATTGAAGTTTTGCCTTTAACTGCAGCTTCACCAAAGTCAACTTAAGGGCCAACTTGTTTTTATTTGCCAGTTTAGTGATAAGTTTGTCTGATCTTAGTGTACAGATAATACAAATCTCTACTTTTATCATGAAAGGACTGCCCATGTCCTCAAATGCTTTGGCTAGGTTTGTCATATGTCCAACAAATCTACTTTGGAAGTTATTGGCCATTGGCGCATTTAGTTGGACTTTGTAGTAAGCTTGACTGAACCAACTTTGCTATTTACCATTTGCTTACAGTGGTGTTATACTGTTAATGAGCTTTGTTGATTGCCATGAGGGAAAATACTCTGCTGGTGTTTTTGACAGTAAATTACCTGACTAAAAATGTTGGTATACATTTTGATAATAAGCCTCTTTGTTTAAAGGAGCAGCAATGCATTCAAATCATTTATGGCCATGATAATACAAAAAGATGAATTTCATGATACTTAGGGGTTATACTTTATCTTCAAAAGTGGCAAAATTCTAGAATTTCCTGAAAGATTGTATGTTATCATGGCATATGTTTATTTCTGATCACCCAAAAACTCAATAGTACATGAAGTAGATATTCAATAATTCATATTTGTGCAGTAAATATCACTATATAGTTTACTGTATCAGAAGGTATGACCTCAAAAACATAGATCTTGATGAAATAAGATTTAAATTTCCTTTATTAGTCCCAGAGATACAGTAAAAAAATGCATTATTTGATAATGGCCAAACAAGATGGCCACCACATCCACCAAGGGGCCATTTTGCTGATGGGTCTATATCTAACTTTTAAGAAATGGTTTTTTGGAATGCAATACATGTCAAGGACAATTTTTTGTATATCTACTGTACTATAAAGCCATTCATCAATATTATTTTCACATATTTTTTTTCGCACCCATTTCACAGTGTTCTCCACTATATCCATCACAGCATTCACATGCGCAACAGCCATCCTTTTCAACTGGAGTTCCCCCATTCAGACAGACAAATTCATCACATCGGAGAACCTCTGAAAAAACAAATTGGTCAGGAATTATACAGTGTCGCCATAAACAGGTAATGGAGCAAACCTTTGCAGGTTTTCAGTGACATTTAAATGATTGTCATATGGTGCAAAATACCATAAGTGTCACAAGTACTAGTGACTTGTATGCATACAATGTAAGTAAAACATAGATGACTTTCGTAAATGCTTTTTGCTATAAAACAGTTTTACATTACCTGTCTCACAGTATTCACCAGTGTAGTCATCTTCACAAATGCATGTGCATTGTCCATTGCAATAAGCTGCTGTTCCACCATTCTGACATACAAGTTCGGAGCAATCGACTTCATCTGTAGAAAATCATAAATCACTGTCACAGTTATATCAGTTCCAGGGTTGGGGGTGTGCAAAACCTGTCTAAAAGGTTTAAACCTGTCTGAAATGTCCAAAGCTGACCAAAATTCCTTGGCCAATGGTATCAGCTTTGAGAAAAAAAAATTGCACTTTTTACTTACAATTCAAGATTACACTGATAATAATCAACTTATAACAACCTTGCAATAGTGTACCTATATGATGGGCCTATAGCCTTGAGGTATAAAGGATGCTGGTAAATAATAATAACGGTAAGCAGTTACCTCCACCACACTTGAGATATTCGCCATAAAGGTCATTTATTCCGAAGCAGTATCCTGAAGAACAGCCACATGAGAACTTAAACACCACTTTGTCCACTTCAATGCCTCCACATTCAATGCGGAAAAGTTGGTATTGTTTTGGATTCAATGAGTCTAAGTTGATAACCTGAAAACGAAAGAGCATCACATAAATTTACAAGGTTCTCAGAGTCAAGATTTTCTGGTGACATAAATTGCTAAAGAAGAAAGCCACATACTTCCTGTTTCACAGTATTTCCATTTAGGTAGAAAGTGACAGTGACACTTTGTCCAGAATACTGAGTGAAGAATTGACCCTCAAGGAATTCCATGTAATAAGTGCATCCAGGGTTGTCTTGGAATAGCAAGGTGTATGTTGGAGTTGCATCATCACTGTCAAAACCGCCATAGTTATCGAAAGGATCACCATTGGTCAGTTTTCTTCTGAGGCTCTTACGGATTGGATGACCAGAGGCAATTGATGACATTTCCACTGTCCAGTCTGTATTTCTGCCTTTGTTGAAAGACCACTTGGCTATTCTCCTTTCCTTACATTCTGAAAGGAGATTATTTTAGTCCACATGTTATGTACATAATAACTCACAACAATTCAATTGAAACTAAATGAAATACTATCTTCAATAATGTCATTACCAATTTCACAATGATCTCCTCTGTAGTTGTCAGCGCAGATACATTCGCAGCACCCATTGCGTTCCACAGGAGTTCCTCCATTCAGGCATTTGTGCTCTTCGCAGTGATTAATCTCTGCAATATGGCAGGTGATTCCAATGAACAACACAGACAACTGCATCATATCTGAGCTTACTCTTATTATCAAAAGTTGTTTGACCACTGTGTCCATGCTCAAATGTCTTATATCTTTAAATGGTGGTGTAATTTCATGAACTTACTAGTTTCACAGTGTTCACCAGTGTAACCCTCAAGACAGCAGCATCTGCAGCAGCCATTTTCTTCCACGACTGTTCCACCATTCTCGCAAGTGAAGTAGTCAACGCAAGTGAGTTTGTCTGGAAGATAGATTAATACAGCCCTATTAATTATTGTATCTTTTTTTTACATTTATTTCTAATTTATTGGGTCATCCGCTCACCTTCTCCGCACTTGATGTATTTGCCATAAACAGCATTCAGGGCAAAACAGTTGTTCTCTGTACATCCACAAGAGAATACAAACACAACACGTGTAACTTCAACCAAGTTAAAATTTATGTGGAAGTGCTGGGCATCTCCTGAGAATCCTCCAGGTGTTAGTGTTACAATCTGCATAATTAAGGAGACAACCTTGAAGTTAGTTAATCAGATATATTGAGCAGAACTCGAACTGAGTACAGTGTCAGAAACTTATGGTTGGCAGTTTCAGGTTAGTTTCCATTAAAAAATATTTAGCTGAAGAGACTGTCCTTATAAATTTAGTGTGATATATGCAAGTCTTTGTTATTTATAAGTGTCTAATGAATTCCACAATACCTCAGTGTATTGAACAGTATCACCCTTGTAGGCAATAACTTCCACACTGTTGCCTGCCTGGTGAGCATAGAAGAAACCTTCCAGGAAATCGAGTTTGTATGTGCAATCAGGATCAGCAGTGAATTGCAAGATGTATTTTGGTTTATCATCATTGTTGGCAAATCCAGCATATTTCTCAACAGCATTTCCACTTGGCCTATTATTTCTGAGACTTCTCTTGAGCCGGTGACCATTAACAGTTGACGACATGTGAATATTCCAGTCAGGATTATTTCCACTGTAATATGTCCACTTGGCAATTTCTTTTTCTACACATGCTGTAATATGGAAATATAACAAACTTATTGATCTCCAAGGAACATGCAATGACTTTTTGTGTAAGATTGAATATCGTTAAATTATCTTTATCACCATATGGTGTGTACACTTTTTTTTTTAAAAAGACTCACGTATTTCGCAACGTTCTCCACTGAATCCATCGCAGCAGACGCAAGCACAACAACCATTATCTAAAACAGGTGTGCCACCATTCAGACAAACGTAGTCTTCACAATGGACAATTTCTGAAATTAACATTATTTGCAAAGTTAGTTCATCAAACTGCTGTGTTATAACATCGACCAATGTTTTTTGCTTCTAATTTTACTATTGTTTTAAAAAGAATGAGGATCTTTCACCTACCAGTCTCACACTGTTCACCAGTGAAGCCTTCAGGACAGCAGCAAGTACAGCAACCATCCACCTCTACTGGAGTTCCGCCATTTTCACATGAGAAGTAATCAGCACACAGCTGTTTCTCTGCAAGTCAGAATACAATTTTCATTATTATTATTTATATCTTCTTTATTTATGCAACAGATAAAAATAATGTTGAAAATAAATAAATTAAAAAGCTGAATTCAATGATTTCACCTTATGGTCTTTAATCATACTCACTCCCTCCACATTTGTAGTAAGACCCGTAGAGTGCATTTATTCCAAAGCATGAATCAGATGAACAACCACAGGAGAATGTGAACAAAACTTTAGTGACTTCAATAACTCCAAAGTCGACATGGAAATCCTGATAACCACCAGGCACCAAATTGATTGTCTGAAACAAAAACCACAAAGAGAACATGTATTTTAATATCGGAGGAAAAAGGTGCCAACGTGGAAAACAACAATTTTAGAAAAATGGTCAAGGTATGTCCTTACCTCTGCAAACACTTCAAATATACCAGCATAGGCCTTGATCGTGACACTCTGGCCTTCGATCTGAGACAAGAATTGACCTTTGAGGAAGTGCAGGAAGTACACACAGTCAGGTTCACTATTGAAGACTACACTGTACTCTGGTGATCCATCATTACTTGCAAATCCTCCATAGTTGTCATAGGAATCGCCGTTAGTCAGTTTCCTCTTGAGAGTTTTTCTAATTGGATGATCTGGATCACTTGATGACATTTCGACCTTCCAGTCTGGATTGTTGCCTCTGTAGTATGTCCACTTGGCTATTTCTTTCTTTTCACAGGCTGTGTATTAATAAGATTGGCTTCATGAAAAGGAGATAAGCATATCTGGGAAGTCTGGTCAACAACAAGAAAAGTAACTTAAGTACAGGCTTAATGTTAACACTCACGAATTTCACATTGGTCTCCACTGTAACCCTCACAACATTCACAGGCACAACATCCATCTTTTACAACAGGAGTTCCCCCATTCATGCAGTTGTGGTTTGTGCAATCAACTTCCTCAAGTCCACTCCCTAGACATAACAGACAAATAAACTTGAGTCTTGAAAAAAATCCAGTAACAGAACGTGAAATGCTGTCAATGTATTTATGAATCACATCAACCTTCTCCGCAGCATTTCTTGAAAGTGCCAAATAAGTCATTGATGCCGAAGCAATTTTCTGCAGAACAGCCACATGAGAAGACAATGTCAATCTTGGTGATGCCAACGACTTTATAGAAGAACGTAAAGTTGCGATATGCATAACATCCCGTAAAATCAATGACCTACAAAAAAACAATTATTGCTTTACTGAAGAACTCTTATTACTGATGTATTATATCTTGACTAATATCGAAAATATTCATGGTTATCCATTTTATTACAAATCTAATCTACCTAATCATATGATTATAATGAACTACATACTGCTGATTGTAAAACTTTGTCTTCAGCGTAAGCTCTGATTTCCACACTCTGTTCTTCTATCTCACTCCAGAACTGCCCTTCAAGTGAGAGCAATTTGTATGTACAATCTTCGTCCTTGAAGTTTATGGTGTATGTGGGTTGTCCATCTCCGCTGGCAAATCTGGCATAGTTATCAAATGAATCCCCATTGTTCAGCTTTCTTCTGAGACTCTTTCTTAATGGATGGCCATCAGCAACAGATGACATTGATATACCCCAGTTTTTGTTGTTTCCATTATTGTATGTCCACTTGGCTATGGTACCAAGTTTACATTCTGCCAACAATAAATAAAAAAATTAAATTGATTCCTTCCAAGTGCGTTATTCTCAAAGTCTGTGACAGATTATGTTTGAAGTATTATGCAAGACGATGTAAACACTCACCACAATATTTTCCAGTGTAAGGCTTTGGACAGATGCAAACTCCTTTGACACAGCTGCCTCCATTCTGGCACTCAACATCATTGCATGGATCATAAGGTGGTTCCTCTGTAATATTTAACGCAAAAGTCACACATAAAATTTTACATGAAGAGATCTGTGACTGTTAGTGAGCTAGCACAACCAGGCCCATGACGTAATCTGCAATTTCCCAGAACCTAATCCATATATAGTCGTCCTACCCACAGCCTATCATGGAGTAACTGATGTTTAACCTTAAAATCATTTATTATCATTAAAAGTACCTGTCAAAGAACATTAAAAATGTAAAATGAATTCCAATAATGCCCATAATAACATTGAATATATTTGTTTCTGTTTTGTTTTTCAAAATGCATTACTGAAAAAAAGCATCATTTCAAAGGCAATAACCAACTGCTTCAATCTGGCATCATGAAAGTAGATGACTTTCAATACTGCTTTCTTTTGTCACAGTTACTGGAGGACATAAAGGATATCATAAGCTTGAAAGGTGTGTTTTGCCGAATCTGTATCAATGCACACCAATGACAAGATTATTCTCCCATGGAAAAGATAACATGTTGGCCTTAAGTAAATATAATGAATCTTTCATTCTAAGGTGTTTCACAGGCCATGCCTCAGAAGAGGTAAACCTGTTTAAACCTAACTAAGACTAAAGTTTTAGCACATTAAATATGTACTGGGACTCATTCCTGTGAAAACTGTCACTCTTTTTTTCAAGCAAGAGTTTGGAACACTATTACACAATGCAGATGCAGTCTGCTGAAGTTTTCTTTTCATTCACACTCAGATTCCTTTTATTTTCTCGGCTGATACAAGTTATTTTGTTGCCAGGCATACACAAATAATAAAAATATATAGGCTTGAAAAAGTAAAAGAGTTAAAGGAATGTCAGTCCCAGTACATGTTTAATGTGGTAAAAACTTTAATTTCAGTAAGTTAGGTTTAATGTTTGACAAGTTTCACAGGTTTATCACTTGTAAGGCATTGGTTGTGATATATGACCTAATTCAGAATATTATTGTAGCTACAGGCTTTTGAAATGCTGGATGAATACTTCTAAATAGAAAGTCATCTTTCTAAGTTGGTTGGTTGGTTGGTTGGTGGGTTGTTGGGTCAGTCGGTTGATTGGTTGGTCGGTTGGTGCTGATGCAGTCTTCTGGGCACCGATACTGGTCACTAAGTTGACTTGATTTTCTCTGTTGCATTGTCCTTATGTAAATAATATCACTGTGAATGAGTTTCTAACTTACTAGTCTAAGAGTTGTTCATTGAATCCACTAGGATTTGATATTGCTTTAGTTGGTACAGTGTTATGCCTCACTTTATTAAAATAAAAACCAGATGATCCAGTTATGCAATGGGTGGTTTCAGTCTCAACAGTCTGATGTCCCTTCATAATATTTCCTTGAAGCAAACATTTTCTCTTTTTCAGAAGAGAATAATCTTGTCATTCATGCTCATTGATTCAGATTCGGTAAAACACGCCTTTCAAACAAATGATATCCTTTATGTCCTCCAGTATCGGTGAAAAAGGAAGCAGTATTAAAAGTCATCTACTTTGATGATGCCAGATTGAAGCAGTTGGTTATAGGGAAAAGGTACCACAAGAGGTCACTGACACCGCATCAGATAAGTATTGTTTGATGACATCATCTATATTTTGACATCATCCATGCAACAATGGGGTGGTGACGTAATCTTATTGTTTTTTTATGTACTATGGTCGTAGTGCCCACTGTAGGCTCTGTTACTTTTTCTCCCCATTGCCCATGAAATTATACGTTTTTATCTTTTTTTTCAGTGTATTTTGAAAAGAAAACAGAAACAATACATTCAATGCTGGTAGGGGTTTATTGGGATTCATTTTACATTTTTAATGAAGGGTTTTTTGACAGTTACTTCTTATGATATAAATAATATTAAAGTTATACATCAATTACTCCATGATAGGTTGGGGTCAGGCGAATATATATGGGGATGTTTTGGGAAATCGCATATTGTGTTATGGGCCAGGTCGTGCTAGCTTTTTCGCTAGCAGTCATAGATCCATTCCGTTGTCAGTTGGTGTGTCAAGTTTAATGTCCATCTCCATTCTACCAGTTACCTCCTCCGTAGTTTTGTGCCTCTGAAACATGAAGAGAACACCAGTCAGTGGGAAATCGGGTTATTCATCAATGAGGTTTCAATATTCCTGGAGGTAGTGCAAAGAGTACAATAACTTTTCAGACAATTGCAGTGTACAGAGTGCACCATAGCAGGTTTTTTAATCAAACAAGTTGGTCAGCCTTGATGTCATAACGTATAATGACTAAATTACACATGGCGGAATTCATTAAATAGTTATATGATAATTAAGACTGACTAATGAAAATGACAGAGAGAGGGAGTTTACTTATATCAGACGTCAATGGCTAAGTTAAGATGATAGTTTGAAACTTTTTCAGAGTATTGCATAAATATATAAAAAAATTTACATTGTAGCTCTATGTCGGAATGCTGGAAATTCTTAAACTAGACTAATCATCTAATACAAGAAATCAATGAGAATCATCTGCAAGTACTTACCACACTCTGACTCTTGACATCCACAGTCAGTGTAGCTTATCACTTGAGCAGTCACAGATCTTTCAGCACACTTGAAGTTGACATCAATGAGTTGCTTTCCAGTGCCTCGGCAGCAAGAGCATGTAGCTCGTCCCGGATATACAACATCTCCAACACGAACAGCTCCATACTGAAATATCGAATCTTAGTTAGACATTCTATAAGACTTGTTAACAAAAACAAAATTGAGATCCTCCATTGTGTACAGATAAAAGAGAATATTTTGGCTAAATGTGAATTTCAATACCTCTGAACCAGTGCATGTGCCATTGCAGATATTGTACTCTACAGGAGCAACACTTCGGCAATCGCAACCAGTATCGAGTGTGAAAGTGAGGTATTCTGTTACGGTGCGCGTTGAACAAGCCTCAACAAAGTCTGCAATATACACAATAAATATTTAACAAAGGTGAATGCACTTCCAAAGAACACTAATTACAGATTGTAAATAATTATTACTGTATACAGCTTCACCTCATAGAAAATAATCTAATAATTACCTTCTTTACAATCACAGCAATTCTCACTACTCTCAACCTGATGGAATCCTTGTGGGCATTGACACTCAGCACGCAAGTTCTTGCTGACAATCTTTCCATGTACACATTCATTGTAGATGCAGCAGTCACTTTCATCATACCATGAGGATGGTGTGATCTAGAAATATTACAAGATTTACGAGTTTATCATACATTGATGGCTTATAACAACTACAACAATCGCTAATTAGCAAGTACTACTTACAGATCCGTTAGGGAATCTGCACTTGAAGCACTCTTCGACCTGAACACATTCTCCATTCAACCTGTGGAAGCCAGGAGCACAGGCGCAACAATCTTTGACTATCCTTGTAGGACAGTCATTTACATCAGTACTGAAGCACTCACAAGTGGGTTCACAGTATGGTTCAGTGTAATACTTCTCGTTTGGACCACACGCTGCATAAGGAGGAAATAACAGATTAACATTGCAGAAAAATTGGGTATCACAATTACTGATATTACTTCACATGCTGCAGCGATATCATGAATAATAACAGCCTGATGATGGCTTGGCTATTTATGGTTATCAATGGAAGTTTTTAGAAGAGAATTTTCATATCACCAATAAAAAATGTCAACCCTAATCAAACAGCTCTTCAGTCCGACAAAGCTGTGAAAGTTCCATTATATTGTAACCACTTACCTTGTTCACATGGCTGTGCGTTGCAGCATTCGATCTCATAATCATCACCAGAACAAGCAGCTCCACCACACTTGGGTTCAGGGTCACTACAACATCTTGTTCTGGATCTGTGACCTCCATCACAAGTCTGGTCACATTCACTCCATTCACCCCAGGCAGACCATCCACCATCCACTGCATTAACAAAATACAATATTATAAATATATGCTGTATTTATGATGTTTGAGTGCTGAAAACAAACATGCTGTCCTTGCATTGCTCAGTGAACATTTTCATTATGAGCTATTGAACTTAGAATTTACTACAAATTTAACTGATATTGTACTTTACCTGGATTCTTTGGAATACACTTGACACTACTGTGTGACCAACAAACACTGAAAGCAAATACAAACACTTGATAATTCATTAATCTAAATCCATTATGAGCAAGGTTGTTCTATTACAATCAATACATTTCCTATAATGCATTGTATCATTTATTGAAGTAATATATTACAGCTTATGAAAAATAAAATACTACAGGTTCTTACCAAGTCTCACACTCTGTTTCATTGATAGTGGTATACTGTGGATAAGACACACTTGCGCCATCTACAATAAGGGTGCATGTAACAGTTGGGCAGCAATCACTGTTGCAAGGTCTGGTCTCCACAAATGGTCCGACACATTCTCTGCCATTACCTGATCTTGGTGGACTATCACCGCTCCTGCAATAAATGAAACACTGTAAATGAAGTTAGGTTCTATAATATAAGCAATGCAAATTTGTCTAATGTTCAAACTTATTCCACCTGCTCCTTGTCTGGACACCACCTCCACAGGTCACAGTGCAATCACACCATTCAGTCCATTCGGTATAACCACAATCACAATCGCAGTTTGGTCTTGTTCGGCAGACAATATCACCATTTTCACAGGTACTAAAAAGACATAAAAGAACTTCATAACATTTTTTTAAAGGATCATGCATTGGCAAGACAAAATATCTAGGAAAACAAACTTTACCAATAATAGCATCCATCATCTTTAACTATGGCACCCTTTGGATATTCTTGTCCATGGTAATAACAAGGACAGTTGCAAGGTTCCACACAGTTTCCACGGTCATCCATTACCGTTCCAACAGGGCACCTACAAGGCATAATGATGTTTTAAAAGATGCTCCAAATTTTGAGAAAATGATTTCAGGTAATGGCCAGGATGCAAACCAACCTGCAGATATGGTCACAGTCATCAACTTCAATGCACTCTGTTTGATGCCTGAGATCTTTGCATGTCCTTGGACAAACAAGTGGACCAAGAACATAAGGATCTTGACATTCCATGCAATCCTCTGTGTTGCAGTTTTCAGATTCAACATCAGGTCCCACGCAGTCCGCTCCACCACATGATGGTGCTGGGTTTGTGCAAGTTCTGTATCTGTAAGTGGTACCACCTCCACATGACTGACTGCATGCTGACCAAGATCCCCACTGTGTCCAGCCTCCATCAACTGAAATATTTGGACGAATGAATGCATATTTGATTTTAATATAGAGTAACTTCCGTAAACAGACATCAGTAAGTACTCACCAGAGCATGCCTGAGTGTTGCAAGCTTCAACGTCATGAAGACATCCAGGGCAGTACACGCCAGGTGTGCCAGGAGTGAAATTATCTCTAGATCTCATTCTCAAACCTGAGCCACAACTCTTGGAGCAAATAGACCATGATCCCCATTCACCCCACACACAGACTGTAATTAAGAGTACTAAAAATTAAATATGAAACAATAAGAATGGGCTTTTAGAACTTTTAAATTTCTCAACATAATAGCTCACCTAAGCAAGGCTCAATGACTTCAATATCAAAGTTTCCATTTTCCTTGCAAGTCCTGCAAAAGATGGAATATTCATGCACTGTAATTCAAGAATTTCTGGAAGCTATTTCAGTAGGTCTCATTGGCAGCATGCTAATTTGGTATATCAAGGCTAGCAAGAAGAGGATTCGGAACAGATAGATACTAGAACAGAACATTTTGTCCACTGCAGCCTTATGGACTACTCACAACAGGACACATGGACTGTGGACAGTTTGACCATATGCAATCCTTTGACCGATTTCAACAGGCTCATCATTGCCAGTGAAGCCATTGATGCCATCTTTTTCAATCCAAGGACGAGGTGAATCAGCTCCATAAGGAACATCAAACTGGTCTTCATATGAACCCATATTATAGAAGCAGCAAACTGTAGTGAAAAAATAATTGATGCTTTGCATATTTGATGATATATCACCTTGATATTAAAAACAATTAAATTTGCTAGTTCACATGTTTGTAGACTGACTGTAGTTGTATTAAATGAGTAACTAGAAAATATGAATGGAAACAAACCTTGAGGAGCAGTTGTAGTTTCTCCTGAAGAAGTGGTACGAACAGTTCTGGTTGAAGTAATGGAGCGAGTGGTTGTTATTGTTGTAGTTGGTACAGTGGTGGTTTCTGGTATTGTAGTGGGAGTAGTACTTGACTCCTCTGCAGTTCAAAATTACATTGTAAGGATGCCAGGTTTATAAACTGACAATTTACAAAAATTTAGATTAGTAGCAAATTTGCTAAATATTTTGCCAAATACAATGATGTTTTCTGTATTGATGATATGTGAGAAATTACAATAAGAATAATTGGTGACATGAAAAATAAATCTTCTGTACAGATCCTTTACTTTTACAAATGATAATTTTATGATACAGGATCTCTCTACATTGTCTTCCCATGCTTTGATGACATACCTGGAACACACTCAATGATGTACAAGTCCTTTATCTTAATAGTCTGGCTGCTTGGGGCTTGAATGGAGATGAAAATATTCTGTACTTCAAAGTTATTACTGTATCCAGGGATCACGAATGAAAATTCTTCATAGGATGTAAGGGTTGCCTGAATCTGTAAAGATATATTATTTTTAACTGAAATAATTACTACAACTGCCGTAATTGCATTCAACAAGTGCCACATTTACTAATAATGTATTTAAGTGCACGTTAACTGAGATATACCTTACGAGTCTACACCATATTGCAAACCCATATAACACATGTGGGAATACCAGAATTCATGCTATGCAAAGATGAGCCGGCTGGTGTGAATACAATAATTGCACAATACAAGCAGCCCAACATCAATGCTGAAATCATTAGGCTGAGAACCGTTGACATCCAGAGGAGTCAAACTCAAACTCTGAATGCTCTATAAATTTCATACTAACTTAATCAACATAAAATTTTGGCCATATGTTGAGTCTGGCAGGCCAATCCACATTTTATAAAAGCAAAATGAGTCTAGCTCCTCTCATTTTCTAATTTCTCAACTAATCTTATACAGCCCAAATGAGCACAGAACTGTTAATGTTAAGTTGGCTGTAATTAAGTGCCTCACACAGGACAATCAAATGAGCTTAACAGCACATTGGACATAAAAGTGATCTCTGGAGCATCATCAAAAGATACTTTTTATACAATACCTGAGTTGGAGATGAAGGACTGTCATTGCAAACATACGAGAATACAACTGAAGTGGCTCCATAGATCTTTAGACAAACAAACATGTCTGCTGGTCGTGGTGTTGGTAACAATGTAACCACAACAGTTGAGGGTCCTTGAGCAATGACAGGCACTGGTGAAGGTCGGAGTATTCTGTTAGCTACATCCTGTGAGGATTGGCCTGGTCTAACCAATGTGATGGAGTAGTCAACATAAGGGTTGTTATTTCCACCATTATCAAATTCCATAGGGAAACCTGCAGGGCACTCAAATCCACCAGGTCCACCAGGCGTAGTTCCAATTGTTGGCTGTGTTGCTTGAGTAGGCTGAGGTGGCTGTGGTGGTTGTGGTGGTTGTGGAGGTTGTGGAGGTTGTGGAGGTTGAGCTGGCTGTCCTGGTTGTGCAGGCTGAGCAGGCTGTGCTGGTTGAGCAGGCTGAGCTGGTTGTGCAGGTTGACCAGGTTGCGCTGGTTGGGCAGGTTGTGCAGGTTGAGCTGGCTGAGCTGGTTGTGCAGGCTGTGCAGGTTGAGCTGGTTGAGCTGGTTGTGCAGGCTGAGCTGGCTGTGCCGGTTGAGCAGGCTGAGCTGGTTGCGCAGGCTGCGCCGGCTGTGCAGGTTGAGCGGGCTGCGCTGGCTGTGCAGGTTGAGCTGGTTGAGCAGGCTGAGCAGGCTGAGCTGGTTGTGCAGGCTGTGGTGGTTGAGCTGGCTGAGCTGGTTGTGCAGGCTGTGCAGGTTGAGCTGGTTGAGCTGGTTGTGCAGACTGAGCAGGCTGTGAAGGCTGAGCAGGTTGTGCAGGCTGAGCTGGCTGTGCCGGTTGAGCAGGCTGACCTGGTTGCGCAGGCTGCGCCGGCTGTGCAGGTTGAGCGGGCTGCGCTGGCTGTGCAGGTTGAGCTGGTTGTGCAGGTTGTGGTGGCTGTGCTGGTTGTGCAGGCTGAGCTGGTTGAGCTGGCTGACCTGGCTGAACAGGCTGTGCTGGTTGAGCTGGTTGTCCAGGCTGAGCCGGTTGCGCAGGTTGAGCTGGTTGTGCAGGTTGTGGTGGCTGAGCTGGTTGTGCTGGCTGAGCTGGTTGTGCAGGCTGTGCTGGTTGTGCAGGCTGAGCCGGCTGAGCAGGCTGTGGCGGTTGAGCTGGCTGAGCTGGTTGTGCAGGCTGGGCAGGTTGAGCCGGCTGTGCTGGCTGTGCAGGTTGGGCAGGTTGTGCAGGCTGAGCAGGTTGTGGTGGCTGAGCTGGCTGAGCAGGTTGTGCTGGTTGAGCTGGTTGTGCAGGCTGAGCCGGCTGTGGGGGTTGTGCAGGTTGGGCAGGTTGTGCAGGTTGAGCAGGCTGGACAGGTTGTGCTGGTTGAGCTGGTTGAGCTGGCTGAGCTGGCTGAGCTGGCTGACCTGGCTGAGCAGGTTGTGCTGGTTGAGCTGGTTGTGCAGGCTGAGCCGGCTGTGCGGGTTGTGAAGGCTGTGCTGGTTGCGCAGGTTGAGCAGGCTGGGCAGGTTGTGCTGGTTGTGCTGGTTGAGCTGGTTGGGGAGGCTGAGCTGGTTGAGCTGGCTGTGCAGGCTGAGCAGGTTGTGCCGGCTGTGCAGGTTGAGCTGGCTGAGCAGGTTGTGGTGGCTGAGCTGGTTGAGCAGGTTGAGCAGGCTGTGCTGGTTGTGCTGGTTGTGGAGGCTGGGCTGGTTGTGCAGGCTGAGCAGGCTGGGCAGGCTGAGCAGGTTGAGCTGGCTGACCAGGTTGTGCAGGCTGGGCTGGTTGAGCAGGCTGAGCAGGCTGAGCAGGCTGAGCAGGCTGAGCAGGCTGAGCAGGCTGCGGTGGTTGAGCTGGCTGAGCAGGTTGAGCTGGCTGTGCTGGTTGGGCAGGTTGGGCTGGTTGAGCAGGTTGAGCTGGCTGACCAGGTTGTGCAGGCTGGGCTGGTTGAGCAGGCTGAGCAGGCTGAGCAGGCTGCGGTGGTTGAGCTGGCTGAGCAGGTTGAGCTGGCTGTGCTGGTTGGGCAGGTTGGGCTGGTTGAGCAGGCTGAGCAGGCTGTGCAGGCTGTGCAGGCTGAGCAGGTCCTGGTGTTGTTCTTCCTGGTTCTTCTAAAAGATTCGTAATGAAGGCTTCTTACAATATATGCTCTATTTTTGTATAGAATTGTAGCCAGTAATGACTGAAATTCAGTTTAATTACATAAATTATTATTAAAATACTCACCACAACATCCTTCTATGAGCAGAGATACTTTGTCAGGTGGTGAGCAATACTGACATGATAGAGTTACCCTCATAACATTGATTCTTCCTGTGGAATGGAAAATCATCATTATTATAATTGTGTAAAATGCATTGCTGTTTTTTTTTTCACTTTTGACGAAATTTAAAAAGGAAGAAGTATGTGTGTTATGGTGACAGCAACCCAATTTCACTAGGAAGGTTTGAGTAGCAAGAATTAATTGGGAAGTTTTAGTTTATACAGTTTAGTTTTTTAGTGTTTCAGAGAACTGCTTGGCCCAATTTCACTGTTTGACTAACCAGATTTAACAGGTTATTGTAGTTTACATCATGGAAGAAGTTATGCAAAGCCATAGATACCTGACTGAAACCCCTCAACCAGGCCAAAAATGAAGAAAAATTATGATATCAAGGACTTGAACTTAAACAGTGTTAATTGAAAAAGAAGGGAAAAGTATGTGAGTCATATCAGCCCACCATGTTCATAATTTAATCATAAGTAGGAATATAGTTGATTTGAATGACTGATCTATTATAACACTGCAAAATATTTCAAATCAGTTTATATATCAGAATTCATTGCAGCTCATGATGGCTCACTTTCAGTTACTGCCATCTATATGCTTACATCAGGTCACAAGTTTATCAAATAAATACAATATTATTTTATCAAATTCCACCAACTATCGATTACAGACAGGGTCTAAAGTAAAGAACCCTGTCTTGAATTGAGACCAGTCCGTTTAGGGTATATATTGATTTGGGATCACTGAGGGCACTCATCATTTAGCCAAAATGTTTCTTAGAAGTAGCTTACTGGGGCAATAAAGAATATGACATTGTGTCATATAGGCCTATTGTGTCATTTAGGCCTATTACCAGTTTACATTATCAAACATGGTCGTCCTTAAAAGACTACAGTTTTATTAGAAGCTGGGCAACTGCTTTACCCCAAAAATAATGAAGGGCCCAGATTCTATTCGTCAAATTCTGGTGAGCAGATCACATTTCTTTTACTGCATTCTATGATCTAGAATAGTCCAAAATGTTTCATAAAAAACGCTTGTTGTTTGAAATATATAACAACTAACAACTATTGCCACTACATAAAAGGTTGTGCCTTTCAACAAATTTTGAAGTATCAGAACATATGTGTAACCCAATTTTCATCCTACATTTATGAAATCATGGCGATCACTCACTCTTGAATTCACAAGTTTGGTTCCACATTGATGAAATTGGGCTTTTTATGTTGATAACACAGTCAACCAGAGTCTCTACATAAATAGTTGTGCAGTAAAACTGATAGCCAGTATTGTCATATTGAGAAAAAGAGTGGGTGCTTCAATGCCATACCTGCAACGTAACAGCTTCTAGTATCAGGTTGATTGAAAGAATAAACTTTCTTGACCTAGAAATAGAATGTTAATATTTGAAAAGGTTAATTAATTCATAGCATAAAGTAATATTTTAAAGTACAAAAATATGTAAGTTCCAATGCCACTTACCACATTGGCATTTGAGATATAATCAACTTGAACAGAGAGTGGCCTTCCATCAGCGCAGATGTGATTAACCCTCAAACGGAATTTGGTTATTCTAATGTAATCACACTGATATGCAACCAAGGTGAATGAGTTCCTGTTTGAAGGAAGACCAAACCTAGTGTAACCATTTGACCTATACGTGGCAGAAACATAATCTTCTTTTGGTTGCAGTACTCCATTGGAGCCTTGTACCATGGGCTCGTTGCACTCTGAAAAGAAATAGGTAATTTTGTAAATGACTGAATTTGCAGAGTGTTTATGAAAATGTTTCACATGTTTGCATCTTATTAGTAATTTAAAAAAAAAATTGTTTATTTTTTTTTTTTTAATGCAGACAAAAACTGTGGATCCATTATGGCAATTGACAAAAGATGTAGAATTGCCACATTGCAAAACAGATTTGATAACTCAACACTCATCCAAAGGTATTGAAATAATCTTTAGGGTTATCAGTTATATATCTATATCTCCACAGAAGTATATCAATAAAGCATAAGTACATATATGTATTGGTCAAGTCTGCAGTACCATGAAAACTAGTGTTATGAATATAAAATGAATGAGTGCACAGGGACATAAGCAGGTTTATTATGTAATCTGTCAACTGGTATTATGGAAATCTGGAATTAAAAACTTGAGCAATTACACCATTTACATCATAGGGTTTGGGAATCATACTTTGAAATCAAAAATTTCCTTTGTAAAAAACTTTTCTGCAACAATCAAACTATTTGCTTCCCAAAAAAAACCCCATGGATGACTTAATTGCATGGACAAGATCTCACACATAAAAAAAAATACTTTTGTTAATATTATGATAGCATACACAAATAAGTAAATGAATACCTTCTTCAGGTTCGGGTGTCTGACCGGGTTGTACTGGCTGTGCTGGTTGTGCAGGCTGTGCAGGTTGGGCTGGTTGAGCTGGTTGAGCTGGCTGTGCAGGCTGAGCAGGTTGTGCCGGCTGTGCTGGTTGAGCAGGCTGAGCTGGCTGGGCTGGCTGAGCTGGTTGAGCTGGCTGTGCAGGCTGTGGAGGTTGAGCTGGTTGAGCCGGTTGTGCTGGCTGTGGAGGTTGAGCTGGCTGAGCTGGCTGTGTAGGTTGTGCAGGTTGAGCTGGTTGTGCTGGCTGAGCTGGTTGAGCTGGCTGAGCTGGTTGAGCTGGCTGAGCTGGTTGTGCTGGCTGAGCTGGCTGTGGAGGCTGAGCTGGCTGTGCAGGTTGTGCAGGTTGAGCTGGTTGGGCTGGCTGAGCTGGCTGAGCAGGTTGAGCTGGCTGTGCTGGTTGAGCAGGCTGAGCTGGCTGGGCTGGCTGAGCTGGTTGAGCTGGCTGTGCAGGCTGTGGAGGTTGAGCTGGTTGAGCCGGTTGTGCTGGCTGTGGAGGTTGAGCTGGCTGAGCTGGCTGAGCTGGCTGTGCAGGTTGTGCAGGTTGAGCTGGTTGTGCTGGCTGAGCTGGTTGAGCTGGCTGAGCTGGTTGTGCTGGCTGAGCTGGTTGTGGAGGCTGAGCAGGCTGTGCAGGTTGTGCAGGTTGAGCTGGTTGGGCTGGCTGAGCTGGCTGAGCAGGTTGAGCTGGCTGTGCCGGTTGAGCAGGCTGTGCAGGCTGAGCTGGTTGTGCAGGCTGACCAGGTTGAGCAGGCTGTGCTGGTTGGCCAGGCTGAGCTGGTTGTGCAGGTTGAGCAGGTTGTGGTGGTTGAGCAGGCTGAGCTGGTTGGGCTGGCTGAACTGGCTGTGCAGGCTGAGCAGGTTGAGCTGGCTGGGCTGGCTGAGCAGGTTGGGCTGGCTGAGCTGGTTGAGCTGGCTGTGGAGGTTGAGCAGGTTGAGCTGGCTGAGCAGGTTGGGCTGGCTGAGCTGGTTGAGCTGGTTGAGCAGGTTGAGCTGGCTGTGCAGGCTGTGCAGGCTGAGCTGGTTGTGCAGGTTGAGCAGGCTGTGCTGGTTGGCCAGGCTGAGCTGGTTGTGCAGGCTGAGCAGGTTGTGGTGGTTGAGCTGGCTGAGCAGGTTGTGCAGGCTGGGCAGGTTGAGCAGGCTGTGCTGGTTGGGCAGGCTGAGCAGGCTGAGCAGGCTGAGCTGGCTGAGCTGGTTGAGCAGGCTGTGCTGGTTGAGCAGGTTGGGCTGGTTGAGCAGGCTGTGCTGGCTGAGCAGGTTGGGCAGGTTGAACTGGCTGAGCTGGCTGTGGTGGTTGTGCAGGTTGAGCAGGTCCTGGTGTTGTTCTTCCTGGTTCTTCTAAAAGATGCATAATGAATGCTTAAAATATATGCTCTATTTGTGTATAAAATTGTAGTAATTAATGACTGAAATTCAGTTTCATCAACTAGATTATTTTTAAAATACTCACCACAACATCCTTCTATGAGCAGAGCCACTTTGTCAGGTGGTGAGCAATACTGACATGATAGAGTTACCCTGATAACATTGATTCTTCCTGTGGAATTGAAAAACCCCATTATTATAATTGTGTAAAATGCCCTGCTGTTTTTGTCACTTTTAATGAAATTTAAAAAGAAAGAAGTATGTGTGTTATGGTGACAGCAACCCAATTTCATTAGGAAGGTTTGAGTAGCAAGAATTAATTGGGAAGTCTTAGTTTATACAGTTTAGTGTCTTAGTGATTTCAGAGAACTGTTTGTCCCAATTTCACTGGAAAGGTTTGACTAACCAGATTTAACATGTTATTTTAGTTTAAATCATGGGTGAAGCTATGCAGAGGCATGGAGGTGTGACTGCAACCCCTCAACTAGGCCAAATATAAGAAAAATTATGATATAATATCAATGACTTGAAGTTAAAAGTGTTAATTGAAAAAGAAGAGATAAATATGTGAGTCATATCAGCCCACCATGTTCATAACTTAATCATATGTAGGAATATAGTTGATTTGAATGACTGATCTATATAACACTGCAAAATATTTCAAATGAGTTTATATAATATATATCAGAATTCATTGCAGCTCATGATGGCTCACTTCCAGCTACTGCCATCTATATGCTTACATCAGGTCACAAGTTTATCAAATAAATACAATATTATTTTATCTAATTCCACCAACTCTCGAATACAGACAGGGTCTAAAGTAATGAATGCCTGTCTTGAATTGAGACCAGTCCCATTAAGGGTATAGATCACTGAGCTCGAGGGCACTCATCATTTAGCCAAAATGTTTCTTAGAAGTAGCTTACTGGGGCAATAAAGAATATGACATTGTGTCATATAGGCCTATTTTGTCATTTAGGCCTAATGCCAGTTTACATTATCAAACATGGTTGTCCTTAAAAGACTACAGTTTCTATTAGAAGCTGGCAACGGCTTTACCCAAGAAAACAATGAAGGCCTCGGCTTCTGTTTAACAAGTTCTGTTGAACAGATCACAATTTGTTTTCTGTATTCTATGATGTAGATTGCTCCAAAATGTTTCATAAAAAATGCTTTTTAACAAATTTTGAAGCATCAGAACATATGTGTGACTCAATTTTCATAGTCGCTCATTTTATGAAATTCATGGCGATCACTCACTCTTTAATTCACAAGTTTGGTTCCACATTGGGTGAATTGGGCTTTTATGTTGATTACACAGTCAGAGCCTCTACATTTATAGTTGTGCAGTTAAACTTACAGCCAGTATTGTTATATTGAGAAAAAGAGTGGGTGCTTCAATGCCATACCTGCAACGTAACAGCTTCTGGTATCAGGTTGATTGAAAGAATAAACTTTCCTGACCTAGAAATAGAATGTTAATATTTGAAAAGGTATATTAATTCATGGCATGAAGTAATATTTTAAAGTAAGAATATATAAGTTCCTACAGGCCACTTACCACATTGGCATTTGAGATATAATCAATGTTAACAGAGAGTGGCTGTCCATCAGCACAGATGTGATTAACCCTCAAATGGAATTTGGTTATTCTGATGTAATCACACTGATATGAAACCAAGGTGAATGAGTTCCTGTTTGAAGGAAGACCAAACCTAGTGTAACCATTTGACCTATACGTGGCAGAAACATAATCTTCTTTTGGTTGCAGTACTCCATTGGAGCCTTGAACCATGGGCTCATTGCACTCTGAAAAGAAATAAGGGATTTTGTAAATGACAGAATTTGCAGTGTTTATCAAAATGTTTCACACGTATGTTTGAGTCAAATAAGTATTTTAGAATTTTTTTATTTTTTATTTAGACCAAAACTGTGGATTTATTTTTATAATTGACAAAAGATGTAGAAATGGCATATGGCAAACAGATGTAATAACTCAATACTCATCAAAACATATTGAATTAATCCCAGTTTAAGAGTAATCAGTTATTTATGAAATCAGATATTTAAACGACAGTGATTCAATTTCAATTAAGCTGATACTGGAAGTTATCAAATTTCTGCCTTAATTTCATATCAATTTCTAATTTGTAGTATATATATATATATCTTCCACCAAAGTAAATAAATAAAGCATAAGCATATATATATATGCGTTGTGCAAGTTAGCAGTACCATGGCACCTAAACTGGTATTATGGAAATCTGGAATTAAAAACTTGAGCAATTACACTATTTACATCATGGGGGTTGAGAATCATCCATAGAAATCTAAAACTTTCCTTTGTAAAAAAACGTTTTCCTGAAACAATTTAACTACTTACTTACCAAGAAAAAACCCCATGGATGACTTAATTATGTGGACAAGATCTCACACATCTCACAAAACGAATAATTTTGTTAATCTTACAAAAGCATACACAAATGAAACACACAAATAAGCTGATAATACCTTCTTCTCAATAAGCTGATAAATACCTTCTTCAGGTTGCACTGCCTGTGCAGGTTGAGCTGGCTGGGCAGGTTGAGCTGGCTGTGCAGGCTGAGCAGGTTGTGCTGGCTGTGGAGGTTGAGCAGGCTGTGCTGGCTGGGCTGGCTGAGCTGGCTGGGCAGGCTGAGCTGGTTGAGCTGGTTGTGCTGGCTGTGCTGGCTGAGCAGGCTGTGCAGGTTGAGCTGGCTGTGCTGGCTGTGCTGGTTGTGCAGGCTGAGCAGGTTGTGCTGGTTGGGCTGGTTGGGCAGGTTGAGCTGGTTGTGGTGGCTGACCTGGTTGAGCAGGTTGTGCTGGCTGGGCTGGCTGTGCAGGCTGAGCAGGTTGTGCTGGCTGTGGAGGTTGAGCAGGCTGTGCTGGCTGGGCAGGCTGACCTGGCTGGGCAGGCTGACCTGGCTGTGCTGGTTGTGCAGGCTGAGCAGGTTGTGCTGGTTGGGCTGGTTGGGCAGGTTGAGCTGGTTGTGGTGGCTGACCTGGTTGAGCAGGTTGTGCTGGTTGAGCTGGCTGTGCAGGCTGAGCAGGTTGTGCTGGCTGTGGAGGTTGAGCAGGCTGTGCTGGCTGGGCAGGCTGACCTGGCTGGGCAGGCTGACCTGGTTGAGCTGGTTGAGCTGGCTGAGCAGGTTGAGCTGGCTGTGCTGGTTGTGCAGGCTGAGCTGGCTGAGCTGGTTGTGCAGGCTGAGCAGGTTGTGCAGGTTGAGCTGGTTGAGCAGGTTGAGCTGGCTGAGCTGGCTGACCTGGCTGTGCAGGCTGAGCTGGTTGTGCAGGCTGAGCAGGTTGAGCTGGCTGAGCTGGTTGTGGTGGCTGAGCAGGCTGTGCAGGTTGAGCTGGCTGTGCTGGTTGTGCAGGCTGAGCAGGTTGTGCTGGTTGGGCTGGTTGGGCAGGTTGAGCTGGTTGTGGTGGCTGACCTGGTTGAGCAGGTTGAGCTGGTTGAGCTGGTTGTGCTGGTTGAGCTGGTTGAGCTGGTTGTGGTGGTTGAGCTGGTTGAGCTGGTTGTGGTGGTTGTGGTGGCTGACCTGGTTGAGCTGGTTGTGCTGGTTGAGCTGGCTGAGCTGGCTGTGCAGGTTGAGCTGGTTGTGCAGGCTGAGCAGGTTGAGCTGGTTGTGGTGGCTGACCTGGTTGAGCTGGTTGAGCAGGTTGTGGTGGTTGAGCTGGCTGTGGAGGTTGAGCTGGCTGTGAAGGTTGAGCTGGTTGTGCTGGTTGAGCTGGTTGAGCAGGCTGAGCTGGTTGTGCAGGCTGAGCAGGTTGAGCTGGCTGTGCCGGTTGTGCAGGTTGAGCAGGTTGTGCTGGTTGGGCTGGTTGTGCAGGTTGAGCAGGTTGTGCTGGTTGGGCTGGTTGGGCAGGTTGAGCTGGCTGAGCTGGTTGTGGTGGCTGACCTGGTTGAGCTGGCTGAGCAGGTTGTGGTGGCTGACCTGGTTGAGCTGGTTGTGCTGGTTGAGCTGGTTGAGCTGGCTGTGCAGGCTGAGCAGGTTGTGCTGGTTGGGCTGGTTGGGCAGGTTGAGCTGGCTGAGCTGGTTGTGGTGGCTGACCTGGCTGAGCTGGTTGCGCTGGCTGTGCCGGTTGTGCAGGTTGAGCAGGTTGTGCTGGTTGGGCTGGTTGGACAGGTTGAGCTGGCTGAGCTGGTTGTGCTGGTTGTGCAGGCTGTGTTGGTTGAGCTGTCTGTGTTGCAGCGGTTTTTGATGTTGTTGTACTGGCTTCTGAATTATATTAAAAATGCATTTGAGGAGACAGCTCTGGTGAATAGTACAATGTTACTATAGAAAGTAAGCTTACTGGAATTTTTAAACTATTAGTAGTTTTTTGTTGAGATTGACTAGTCTCCGACGTGTAGAATGAAGGTTTATTCTGGTAGATCTACTGCATAGTTATGCCAAAGGCATCATTGACACAAAAACAGTGCAGTGCAGATTTGAGATACTATACATGGAACTTTATTGACTATCAAAAACAATGATATTACAGTGCAATGGAGCAGAAATTTGCTGATCGCACTGTTCAGTTTATGCACCATCTTTCAAATGTTACCTGTTTGGAAACACTCTCTTAACAGAAGTTGAATAATAAGGTTTGACATCAACTATGACATAGGACCAACTATTGTTTCAGGTATTGCATTTGGAATTAAAGCAATCACTCTAATTAGTTTAACATCCCGGGCCTAAATGCAAAAATCTGCATAAAAACAATGCCCACTCCTGCAACTTTTAATGATCACTTGTACAAACTGCTGCCAGTTTTTAAATAATGAGAGATCTTTGGAGACAGAGATCAATTAGCTTGTATTAAAAGAGATCAATCCATGGATCTTGAAACATTTGGTTACTGTCTGTATGATTTGGTGAGGAAAGCCCAGGGATCGGTTTATGGAGACTGCTGGATCACACTTGTGTGGCTAGAGGCAAATAAGCCTTGCACTGTTCAGGGCGCAATCGACCTGGCTACTCCAACACACCAGACAGGGATGCTGCAACAGTGAACTCGCACTGACCAACTTTTTTATGTTACATGAGGAGTCCTGACCATGCAGGTTATTGCATTTCTATATCTTTCGCTGTATCTTCTGCAGATAGTTCAGTGCAGGAGCAGTTGAAGACCAGGTTCAATTCCTGGGTCAGGCACTCATAGTACATTGCCAAAGTACGTAATTTCTGTTTCTACTTTCTTTCAGAGTACAGTAAATTTTTCAGGATTGATTGTGATTTATACGCCACAAGGTCAATTTTCATTCTTGTCATTGGAATAAGGTTAACTTTACAAATTTTATATTGCATCAAAAAAAGAATCCAAGAAGTCAAATCCCAAAGTTTCTAACCCATAATGCTATGATTTCAATAACCATGTACACAGAGCTGTTTTTGCTCATATTTAGGTTATAGAAAATAGCCTAGTGTAATTGGTTGAGAGCACTTGTGTACATCAGGTAGGTGGATTTGCATAAGTGGTTATGAACTGTTTGATAGGCTCATCAACATTACGCAGCCCACTCAAGTGGACCCAGGCATTGGGCTTGAGCGACAACTACGTCTTGACACAGCAGAATTTACCACAGAGAACATAGCAAATTTGTAAGTTAAGTGTCCACAGAAGTGTTTTATCAGCTCAAAAATTGGGGTTTGCCTCATTGATAATATTTCTGTCCATTCTGCACTTGTACTGGGCACTTTTTTAAAATGAAAAACCAGATGGATTATTTACTGTACTCAACTTTGTACATGTTATCATCACCACAGTACGACACTGTATGTCAGTTTGTAATGTATGCCACACTTACCTGGAAAGCATTCAATGATGCGCAGGTCCCGTACTGTAATTTCCCTGTCAGCAGGTGCATTAATTCTAATCCTAACAGTGTTGACAAGGAAGTTGCTGCTGTATCCACTGATCACATATGTAAACTCTTCCAATGTATTTGGACGGCTTGGTATTTTCTGCAAAAAATTAATTATAGGTCTCCTGCTATTTTTGTTTTTCCATTTTAATATAAGTGTACAAGTGTGTTATGAGGCTCAACGGCTTACCTTAGTTAGACTTCCATCTGGTTTATAAGTGAAAACAACCTTTTTTGCTCCAGAAACTCGCACTCTCACAAACATGTCAGACCTTCGAGGATTTGGCAATAATTTGATGACAATAGTTGTTGTTCCATAAGAAACCAGTCCATTATTAGGTGAGGGTTCAAGCACCAATCCAGATACATCCTGTTTGGGTTGATCCTTCTTCCTCATAAAGACTGAATAGTCAAAGACACTACTTCTGGAAGCATCATATTCCATTGGCATGCCAAATGGGCATTCATACTCTGGAGCTGGAGTGGTTTCTTCCTCTGTTAAAAGTGTAAATAACACAAATTGTTCTCTGATACCAGTACAATAACAAAAATAACTAATATTCTGCTCTACGGAAAAATTTATCGTGCTGTTTAAACAAACACTTACCACAGCATCCTTCAATGAGTGCATATATTTTGTCAGGTGCTGAACAGTATTGACAACCCATGGTTATGGTAATATCACTGACTGTATCTGTAAATATAATAAAAGTAAGAATCATGGCACATTAAACAATGGGTGTCTTTAGTTCGAACTTTTCCAATTAAGATATAACTTTCAATTAATTCAGTCATACCTGCACAAGTGATGCTTCTTGATCCAGGTTCATCAAAGTTATAACTGTGTGTCTTCTGAAATTTCAACAGTAATGGTGAAATTCTTCATCAATAATACCCAAGGCTTATCTTCAAGAAATTTTACATTTCTTATAGCATACCTGGCCACCGTAGGTGTTGTAAACGACACTGACTGCAACTGGTTGGCCATCTGAACATATTTCTCTGACCCACAACTTGAAGTTAGTTATTCTCATATAATTGCATGTGTATGACACCAAAGTAAATGTGTTCCTGTTAGATGGCAGATCGAAACATGTGTAACCATCTGGTCTTAAAGTAGCCACAACATAGCCTTCCTTTGGCTGTAACACACCAGATGAACCTTGAACCATAGGTTCATTGCACTCTATGAAAAAACACATATACATTAAAAACCAATGTCATCTTCCAAAAGTCCAACAAATCTGAAATGACAATTCATGGCAGAGTAAATTTAATCACTATGCAAGCAGAAACAAATCTGATAAATAAAAAAAATTACCTTCTGATGGTGATGGAGTTCTTGGGGGTTGGACAGCCGGTTGCACTGGTTGGGCTGGCTGAGCTGGTTGGGCAGGTTGAGCTGGTTGGGCTGGTTGTGCAGGCTGTGCAGGTTGTGCTGGTTGGGCAGGCTGAGCTGGTTGGGCTGGCTGAGCCGGTTGGGCAGGTTGAGCAGGTTGGGCAGGTTGGGCAGGTTGGGCAGGTTGAGCTGGTTGTGGAGGCTGAGCAGGCTGTGCAGGCTGTGCAGGCTGTGCTGGCTGTGCTGGCTGTGCCGGTTGTGCTGGTTGAGCTGGTTGTGCTGGCTGACCAGGTTGACCAGGCTGAGCTGGCTGTGCAGGCTGTGCCGGTTGTGCTGGTTGAGCTGGTTGTGCTGGCTGACCAGGTTGACCAGGCTGAGCTGGTTGAGCAGGTTGAGCTGGCTGAGCTGGCTGAGCTGGTTGGGCAGGTTGAGCTGGCTGAGCTGGTTGTGCTGGCTGACCAGGTTGACCAGGCTGAGCTGGTTGGGCAGGTTGAGCTGGTTGTGCTGGCTGAGCTGGTTGAGCAGGTTGTGGAGGTTGGGCTGGTTGTGCTGGCTGAGCTGGCTGTGCTGGTTGTGCAGGTTGAGCTGGCTGAGCTGGTTGTGCTGGCTGACCAGGTTGACCAGGCTGAGCTGGTTGGGCAGGTTGAGCTGGTTGAGCTGGCTGAGCTGGTTGAGCTGGTTGTGGAGGCTGAGCAGGCTGTGCAGGCTGTGCTGGCTGTGCCGGTTGTGCTGGTTGACCTGGTTGAGCTGGTTGTGCTGGCTGACCAGGTTGACCAGGTTGACCAGGCTGAACAGGCTGAGCTGGTTGGGCAGGTTGAGCTGGCTGAGCTGGCTGAGCTGGTTGGGCAGGTTGAGCTGGCTGAGCTGGTTGTTGAGGCTGTGCAGGTTGAGCTGGTTGTGCTGGCTGAGCTGGTTGAGCAGGTTGTGGAGGTTGGGCTGGTTGTGCTGGCTGAGCTGGCTGTGCTGGTTGTGCAGGTTGAGCTGGCTGAGCTGGCTGAGCAGGTTGTGCAGGTTGTGCTGGTTGGCCAGGCTGAGCTGGCTGTGCTGGTTGTGCAGGTTGAGCTGGCTGAGCAGGTTGTGGAGGCTGAGCTGGCTGTGCAGGTTGAGCTGGCTGAGCAGGTTGTGGAGGCTGAGCTGGCTGTGCTGGTTGTGCTGGCTGAGCTGGTTGAGCAGGTTGTGGAGGTTGGGCTGGTTGTGCTGGCTGAGCTGGCTGTGCTGGTTGTGCAGGTTGAGCTGGCTGTGCAGGTTGTGCTGGTTGGCCAGGCTGAGCTGGCTGTGCTGGTTGTGCAGGTTGAGCTGGCTGAGCAGGTTGTGGAGGCTGAGCTGGCTGTGCTGGTTGTGCAGGTTGAGCTGGCTGAGCAGGTTGTGGAGGCTGAGCTGGCTGTGCTGGTTGTGCAGGCTGAGCTGGCTGAGCAGGTTGTGGAGGTTGTGCAGGTTGTGCAGGCTGAGCTGGCTGTGCTGGTTGTGCAGGCTGAGCTGGTTGTGCTGGTTGTGCAGGTTGAGCTGGCTGAGCTGGCTGTGCAGGTTGTGCAGGCTGAGCAGGTTGTGCAGGTTGGGCTGGTTGTGCAGGCTGAGCAGGTTGAGCTGGCTGAGCTGGTTGTGGTGGCTGACCTGGTTGAGCTGGCTGTGCTGGCTGAGCTGGTTGTGGAGGCTGAGCTGGCTGAGCAGGTTGTGGAGGTTGTGAAGGTTGTGCAGGCTGAGCTGGTTGAGCTGGTTGTGCAGGTTGTGCAGGCTGAGCTGGTTGTGCTGGCTGTGCTGGCTGGGCTGGCTGAGCTGGCTGAGCAGGTTGAGCAGGCTGTGCAGGCTGTGCAGGTTGTACTGGCTGGGCTGGTTGTGGTCCTGGTGTGGTTTGTAGTTCCTCTGCAACAAAATTGTTATTGCATCATGAAATATTTGTGAATATAGTAAATACTGTAGCATATGCCATGATTAGTGTTTTCAAAGGAATGCTTAGACATGAAAATTGCAGAGAATAGAATATGACATGCTGTTAGTGGAGTTAATAGCATACATTTTTTAGATGTTCTAGAATTTAAGGAAATCTTATGTGATGGTGAACAATTTTGGAATCATTTTTACAACAAAATTGATATTAGTTGCTCAAATCATTGTAATAGAAAAAGGTTGAAATAATCTCTATTATTAAATCACTTTAGTTTACATCAATAAATGTAATGCATTGTAGTCTTACATCCACCTATTTTGTGTTCTGTATATAGTTTTTATTTTTCTTAAATGTTTGTGTTAATGTTACCTGAAATTCAATTTCAAAAAAGGAGGAGAGGGCAAAGATATTGAAATTAAAGGAGATACCAATAATAATGGGATCAAACTCAATTCCCACTTGTTTGTATACATATTTTGTCATTCATAGTAAGGAAACATTGAATTGATGGAAAAATATTAACAAATAGTCAACTGCAACTTTCAAACAGATAAATACAAATATCTTTCCTCATGTTGGCATATGAATGGGTTCCATCATTTAGGTTTGCATCAAATATTACCTTTCAGTTCATTTTCTTAAATTTAATTTGATTTTTCACACTTGATATGAACCCTGGCAGGCAGCACATGTAGGATGCCTTTGAAGGATCCCCCACCATAAACATGCAATAATTAGTTTCGAATACCTTTTGAACAACTTGATTATAAAGTTTTTTTCAGAATGGACTGTCATCTGTACGTATACATACCACAGCATCCTTCAATGAGTGCAGATATCTTATCTGGAGTTGCACAGTACTGGCATGTCAACGTGATTCTGATTTTCCTGACAGCTTCTGAAAAACACATAATAATGGTTTTTTTCTTTACAATAAGGTATTGAATGGTAAACATGTATAACATGAAACATTTGTCTCAAAAACTTACCTGAGCAATAGACACTGCTAGCATATGGGTGATCAAAAGCATAATTCTTAGTTACCTGAAAGGCATTAAAGAAGAGTAAATTATTTGACTGCTGTGAACATAATGCATAAATAAAAGAAAAAAATTTAAAAGTCGAAAGGTATTTTATGGGACTTACCACTTGAGATCTTGTGTGGTACACCACTTTGACTGACATTGGTGTGCCATCGGAACAAATTTCATTCACTCTCAGGCTGAACTTGGTTATTCGAACATAATCACAGGCATATGCTTCCAAAGCAAATTTGTTCTTGTTTGAAGGCAGATCAAATGTTGTATATCCATCAGAGCCATAAGCGGCAACAACATAGTTTTGTTTTGGTCGCAGAACTCCAGTGGAGCCTTGAACCATTGGCTCATTGCATTCTGCAAAATATTATATTGGTAGTGAAAAATAATATTTCACAACAATGTGCAACTATCAATAGGCAATGCATAACCAATAGATAAATGCTACATCTATATTTCGCCCCAGGATATACACCTGGGAAAAAATTAACACATGTCTTAATGGTTACTGCCTCACAACAAAATTGAAGTGCCAGATCACACTAAAACACATCTTCCACTACCCCTGTGCACTATGGTCTTCTTTATGACAATGGAGTGTGTCCAACAGACTGACATCAAGCTGTCATTATAATTCCTACAAAAGGATAGCAAAAGCTTCCAAGAGGAGATTGAAATTCACATGGAAAAACTTTTATCGGTATGCACTATGCTGCTGTATGGCAAATCTGCAAAACACTCAGGAAATTTGCACTCGGTCACTTTGGTATCAGTGTTGTTGTGAGGCATTAGCCATTGGGATGATCTTGACTTTACTCGTCTTATCTAGCAGGCAGATACCGACCAATCAATTGATACAAAATTTCAACCTTAATAATTATGGCTGAACCAGACACTTAAAGAACAGTGTCTAAGACCATGCCAAATATATCAAACATATCCAAATCTCTACCTTTCTGAGTTGGTCCCCCTTGAGCTGGCTGAGCTGGCTGAGCTGGCTGAGCTGGCTGAGCTGGCTGAGCTGGCTGAGCTGGCTGAGCTGGCTGAGCTGGCTGAGCTGGCTGGGCTGGCTGAGCAGGTTGTGCAGGTTGTGCAGGCTGAGCTGGTTGTGCAGGCTGAGCAGGTTGAGCTGGCTGAGCTGGCTGTGCAGGCTGAGCTGGTTGTGCAGGCTGAGCAGGTTGAGCTGGCTGAGCTGGTTGTGGTGGCTGACCTGGTTGAGCTGGTTGTGCAGGCTGAGCTGGTTGAGCAGGCTGAGCTGGTTGAGCTGGTTGTGCTGGCTGTGCTGGTTGAGCAGGTTGCGCTGGTTGAGGTGGCTGGGCAGGCTGAGCTGGCTGTGCTGGTTGTACTGGTTGTGCAGGCTGAGCTGGTTGAGCAGGTTGTGCAGGCTGAGCTGGCTGAGCTGGCTGTGCAGGCTGAGCTGGTTGTGCAGGCTGAGCAGGTTGAGCTGGCTGAGCTGGTTGTGGTGGCTGACCTGGTTGAGCTGGCTGTGCTGGTTGTGCTGGTTGTGCAGGCTGAGCTGGTTGAGCAGGTTGTGCAGGCTGAGCTGGCTGTGCAGGCTGAGCTGGTTGTGCAGGCTGAGCAGGTTGAGCTGGCTGAGCTGGTTGTGGTGGCTGACCTGGTTGAGCTGGTTGTGCAGGCTGAGCTGGTTGAGCAGGCTGAGCTGGTTGAGCTGGTTGTGCTGGCTGTGCTGGTTGAGCAGGTTGTGCAGGTTGAGGCGGCTGGGCAGGCTGAGCTGGTTGAGCTGGTTGTGCTGGTTGAGCAGGTTGTGCTGGTTGAGGTGGCTGGGCAGGCTGAGCTGGTTGAGCTGGTTGTGCTGGTTGAGCAGGTTGTGCTGGTTGAGATGGCTGGGCAGGCTGAGCTGGCTGTGCTGGTTGTGCTGGTTGGGCAGGCTGAGCTGGTTGAGCTGGTTGTGCTGGTTGAGCAGGTTGTGCTGGTTGAGATGGCTGGGCAGGCTGAGCTGGCTGTGCTGGTTGTGCTGGTTGGGCAGGCTGAGCTGGTTGAGCAGGCTGCGGTGGTTGCGCTGGCTGAGCTGGCTGGGCTGGCTGAGCAGGATGAGCAGGCTGTGCTGGTTGAGCAGGCTGAGGTGGTTGTGCTGGCTGGGCAGGCTGTGCGGGTTGTGCAGGCTGAGCAGGTTGCGCTGGCTGAGCTGGTTGAGCAGGTTGGGCAGGCTGAGCTGGCTGTGATGGTTGAGCTGGCTGTGCTGGCTGAGCTGGTTGTGCAGGCTGAGCAGGTTGAGCTGGTTGAGCTGGTTGGGCTGGTTGAGCTGGTTGGGCAGGTTGAGCTGGCTGAGCAGGCTGTGGGGGTTGTGCAGGTTGACCAGGTTGAGCTGGTTGGGCAGGTCCGGGTGTTGTTGTTCTGGCTGGTTCCTCTGAAAGATGTTATGAACGTTTTTTTATTATGGAATGATGTCCCTCTGTATAATTCAATTAATGGCAAACAATTTACTTCAAGTAGAAACTCACCACTACATCCTTCAATGAGCAGTAATACTTTTTCAGGTGGTGAGCAATACTGACATGACAGAGTTACCCTGATTGAACTAATCCATTCTGCAAATTTAAATGTGTGATTTCATTATAATTGCATGAATAAACAAAATTCAGTAAATAAATCAGATTGTGCCCAAATTACCTGCTATGTAGCAGCTTCTTGTGTCTGGTGAGTTGAAGGAATAAACTTTGTAAACCTAAGAAAGTGAGACACTCAAATTATAAATGATACAAATAATCATTGATCGTATTGCTTTTTGATGGTATCCTAAATAACTTAGCAAACATTTTCTTCAGCTTAAATAACTTACTGAACTGCTTTTTGTGTAGTAGTCAACACGAACTGACAGTGGTCTTCCATCAGCACATATGTGTTTAACCCTCAAACGGAATTTGGTTATTCTGATGTAATTGTACTGATATGCAACCAAGGTGAATGTGTTCTTATTCGAAGGAAGAGCAAACCTAGTATAGCCATTTGACTTATAAGTGGTAGACACATAATCTTCCTTTGGTTGTAATACACCAGTGGAGCCTTGAATCATTGGTTCATTGCATTCTGGAAAGATAAACAGAAATGATACCAAGAAGATTTAAAAAATAATATGAATATAAAATTAATTATAGACACTTAATCGATATTTAGCATTATTATTTGTTGTGACTGAAACAATGAATCTTAAAATCATCTTTGAAAATCATAATTCATATCAGTAGCTAATGCTCATACTGGTGTCCAATATGTCAAAATGCTTTGTTCTTAACTAAAATCTATCTTTCTAGTTATTTATTTTTTAAACAATAAATTCATGACTAGTTATGAAATAATAAAATAAGTTTCAAGTCTGATTGCAACCTCAACATGCTTTGGACATAATTGCAATAATACCAGCAGTTCATAGAAAATTATTTTGACACAAATAAGAAATATAACTTATTTGCAGCATAAGAATAAAATATCATGGCCATTAATGCATTTTTCTGCTCTAGGGCATGCCAGATTACATGTTTTTCAATGACCCAGCAGTTGCTGTTACTTTAGTTCAGGAAACCAGGTGTACAAATATCAGTCATTTGGGATAAATATATATATATTCCGTAGAGAATGTCTCACAGATCAAATGTTTGTATAGCTAACTTATACACTTTGAGTGTTTCTTGGTAGAGCCAAATAAAACTGTATAAATTTGAACTTCTGAGACTTTTTGCAGGGTTACTTTGGCCATGGCTTAAATGACCTTATGGGTCCCCAATTTTGTAGTATACTGCAGTCCACATGACGTATGTGCAGAGATATACTTGTTAAAGTAACATGCTCGTATCATTTCGAATCATTAGAGAATCTTGTCATTTGGCTTTCTGGCAGAATTTTGAATGCTGTACTTGTGTGAAAAACAAGAGTAAATACATTTGTAGGTGTATGTTCTCAATGAACTAGTTTCACATTATTGCTGCTGTTCCACCTATGGCTGTGTCACTATATTATTCATATCCAAAATATTTGATTGCATCAGTGCAAAAGTCATTAAGTTTCCCCAATGCAGGGGGAAATTTTAGTGACCCATGATTTAACATTGGTGACAAATGCAATAATTAATTACGCTCTTGTGGCCCTCCAGTCTGTCCACCAGGCTGAGCAGGTTGTGCTGGTTGTGCTGGCTGTGCTGGCTGTGCTGGCTGTGCAGGTTGTGCTGGCTGGGCAGGCTGAGCAGGTTGTGCTGGTTGGGCAGGTTGTGCTGGTTGGGCAGGTTGTGCAGGCTGTGGTGGTTGAGCTGGCTGACCAGGCTGTGCTGGCTGGGCAGGCTGAGCAGGTTGTGCCGGTTGAGCAGGCTGTGCTGGCTGAGAAGGTTGTGCTGGTTGAGCAGGCTGTGGTGGTTGTGCCGGCTGTGCAGGTTGAGCTGGCTGAGCAGGTTGAGCAGGTTGTGCTGGTTGCGCAGGTTGTGCTGGCTGAGCAGGCTGAGCAGGTTGAGCTGGCTGAGCAGGTTGAGCTGGCTGTGCAGGCTGAGCTGGCTGTGGAGGTTGAGCAGGTTGTGCTGGTTGAGCTGGTTGCGCAGGTTGTGCTGGCTGAGCAGGCTGAGCAGGTTGAGCTGGCTGTGCAGGCTGAGCAGGTTGTGCAGGCTGCGGTGGTTGTGCTGGTTGAGCTGGTTGTGCAGGCTGAGCAGGCTGAGGAGGCTGAGCTGGTTGTGCAGGCTGTGGCGGTTGTGCAGGCTGAGCAGGTTGTGCTGGTTGTGCAGGCTGTGGCGGTTGTGCAGGCTGAGCAGGTTGTGCTGGCTGAGCTGGTTGCGCAGGTTGTGCTGGCTGAGAAGGCTGAGCAGGTTGAGCTGGCTGTGCAGGCTGAGCTGGTTGTGCAGGCTGTTGTGGTTGCGCTGGCTGTGCTGGTTGAGCTGGTTGTGCAGGCTGTGCAGGCTGAGGAGGCTGAGCTGGCTGTGCAGGCTGTGGAGGTTGTGCAGGCTGAGCAGGTTGTGCTGGCTGAGCTGGTTGCGCAGGTTGTGCTGGCTGAGCAGGCTGAGCAGGTTGAGCTGGCTGAGCTGGTTGTGCTGGTTGACCTGGTTGTGCAGGCTGAGCAGGTTGTGCTGGTTGTGCAGGCTGTGCTGGCTGAGCAGGTTGAGCTGGCTGAGCAGGTTGAGCTGGCTGAGCAGGTTGAGCAGGCTGAGTTGGTTGTGCAGGCTGTGGTGGTTGTGCAGGCTGTGCCGGCTGAGCAGGTTGTGCCGGTTGAGCAGGCTGTGCCGGCTGTGCTGGTTGAACAGGCTGAGCTGGTTGTGCTGGCTGTGCTGGTTGAGCTGGCTGAGCAGGTTGAGCTGGCTGGGCAGGCTGGGCAGGCTGGGCAGGCTGTGCAGGCTGTGCTGGCTGGGCTGGCTGGGCTGGCTGTGCAGGTCCAGGTGTTGTTGTCCTGCCTGGTTCTTCTAAAGATGCATAGCATATACTTCTTATTAATGAAATTAAGTCCATTTTTATAATCAAGTAATGACAGACAATTAATTGAGTTATATACTTACCACAACATCCTTCTATGAGTAGTAATACTTTGTCTGGTGGTGAGCAATACTGACATGACAGAGTTACCCTGATTGAAGTAATTCTTTCTGCAAGTTGAATAGTATGATTTCATTATAAAGGAATGAATAAAGAAATTCAGTCAATAGATGGGATGTGTCACCATATTACCTGCTACATAGCAGCTTCTGGTGTCGGGTGTGTTGAAGGAATAATCTTGATAAACCTAAGAAAGTAAGACACTCATATTGTTATTGATAAAAATAATCAATGATCAGAATGTTTTTTGGTGGTATGCTAAATTAATTAGCCATCATTTTTTTCAGCTTAAATGACTTACTGAACTGCCTTGTGTGTAGTAGTCAACACGAACTGACAGCGGTCTTCCATCAGCACATATGTGTTTAACCCTCAAACGGAATTTGGTTATTCTGATGTAATCGCACTGATATGCAACCAAGGTGAATGTGTTCTTATTTGAAGGAAGAGCAAACCTAGTATAGCCATTTGACTTATAAGTGGTAGACACATAATCTTCCTTTGGTTGTAATACACCAGTGGAGCCTTGAATCATTGGTTCATTGCATTCTGGAAAGATAAACAGAAATGATACCAAGAAGATTTAAAAAATAATATGAATATAAAATTAATTATAGACACTTAATCGATATTTAGCATTATTATTTGTTGTGACTGAAACAATGAATCTTAAAATCATCTTTGAAAATCATAATTCATATCAGTAGCTAATGCTCATACTGGTGTCCAATATGTCAAAATGCTTTGTTCTTAACTAAAATCTATCTTTCTAGTTATTTATTTTTTAAACAATAAATTCATGACTAGTTATGAAATAATAAAATAAGTTTCAAATCTGATTGCAACCTCAACATGCTTTGGACATAATTGCAATAATACCAGCAGTTCATAGAAAATTATTTTGACACAAATAAGAAATATAACTTATTTGCAGCATAAGAATAAAATATCATGGCCATTAATGCATTTTTCTGCTCTAGGGCATGCCAGATTACATGTTTTTCAATGACCCAGCAGTTGCTGTTACTTTAGTTCAGGAAACCAGGTGTACAAATATCAGTCATTTGGGATAAATATATATATATTCCGTAGAGAATGTCTCACAGATCAAATGTTTGTATAGCTAACTTATACACTTTGAGTGTTTCTTGGTAGAGCCAAATAAAACTGTATAAATTTGAACTTCTGAGACTTTTTGCAGGGTTACTTTGGCCATGGCTTAAATGACCTTATGGGTCCCCAATTTTGTAGTATACTGCAGTCCACATGACGTATGTGCAGAGATATACTTGTTAAAGTAACATGCTCGTATCATTTCGAATCATTAGAGAATCTTGTCATTTGGCTTTCTGGCAGAATTTTGAATGCTGTACTTGTGTGAAAAACAAGAGTAAATACATTTGTAGGTGTATGTTCTCAATGAACTAGTTTCACATTATTGCTGCTGTTCCACCTATGGCTGTGTCACTATATTATTCATATCCAAAATATTTGATTGCATCAGTGCAAAAGTCATTAAGTTTCCCCAATGCAGGGGGAAATTTTAGTGACCCATGATTTAAAATTGGTGACAAATGCAATAATTAATTACGCTCTTGTGGCCCTCCAGTCTGTCCACCAGGCTGAGCAGGTTGTGCTGGTTGTGCTGGCTGTGCTGGCTGTGCTGGCTGTGCAGGTTGTGCTGGCTGGGCAGGCTGAGCAGGTTGAGCAGGTTGTGCTGGTTGGGCAGGTTGTGCTGGTTGGGCAGGTTGTGCAGGCTGTGGTGGTTGAGCTGGCTGACCAGGCTGTGCTGGCTGGGCAGGCTGAGCAGGTTGTGCCGGTTGAGCAGGCTGTGCTGGCTGAGAAGGTTGTGCTGGTTGAGCAGGCTGTGGTGGTTGTGCCGGCTGTGCAGGTTGAGCTGGCTGAGCAGGTTGAGCAGGTTGTGCTGGTTGCACAGGTTGTGCTGGCTGAGCAGGCTGAGCAGGCTGAGCAGGCTGAGCAGGTTGAGCTGGCTGTGCAGGTTGAGCTGGCTGTGCAGGCTGAGCTGGCTGTGGAGGTTGAGCAGGTTGTGCTGGTTGAGCTGGTTGCGCAGGTTGTGCTGGCTGAGCAGGCTGAGCAGGTTGAGCTGGCTGTGCAGGCTGAGCAGGTTGTGCAGGCTGCGGTGGTTGTGCTGGTTCAGCTGGTTGTGCAGGCTGAGCAGGCTGAGGAGGCTGAGCTGGTTGTGCAGGCTGTGGCGGTTGTGCAGGCTGAGCAGGTTGTGCTGGTTGTGCAGGCTGTGGCGGTTGTGCAGGCTGAGCAGGTTGTGCTGGCTGAGCTGGTTGCGCAGGTTGTGCTGGCTGAGCAGGCTGAGCAGGTTGAGCTGGCTGTGCAGGCTGAGCTGGTTGTGCAGGCTGTTGTGGTTGCGCTGGCTGTGCTGGTTGAGCTGGTTGTGCAGGCTGTGCAGGCTGAGGAGGCTGAGCTGGCTGTGCAGGCTGTGGAGGTTGTGCAGGCTGAGCAGGTTGTGCTGGCTGAGCTGGTTGCGCAGGTTGTGCTGGCTGAGCAGGCTGAGCAGGTTGAGCTGGCTGAGCTGGTTGTGCTGGTTGACCTGGTTGTGCAGGCTGAGCAGGTTGTGCTGGTTGTGCAGGCTGTGCTGGCTGAGCAGGTTGAGCTGGCTGAGCAGGTTGAGCTGGCTGAGCAGGTTGAGCAGGCTGAGTTGGTTGTGCAGGCTGTGGTGGTTGTGCAGGCTGTGCCGGCTGAGCAGGTTGTGCCGGTTGAGCAGGCTGTGCCGGCTGTGCTGGTTGAACAGGCTGAGCTGGTTGTGCTGGCTGTGCTGGTTGAGCTGGCTGAGCAGGTTGAGCTGGCTGGGCAGGCTGGGCAGGCTGGGCAGGCTGTGCAGGCTGTGCTGGCTGGGCTGGCTGGGCTGGCTGTGCAGGTCCAGGTGTTGTTGTCCTGCCTGGTTCTTCTAAAGATGCATAGCATATACTTCTTATTAATGAAATTAGGTCCATTTTTATAATCAAGTAATGACAGACAATTAACTTGAGTTATATACTTACCACAACATCCTTCTATGAGTAGTAATACTTTGTCTGGTGGTGAGCAATACTGACATGACAGAGTTACCCTGATTGAAGTAATTCTTTCTGCAAGTTGAATAGTATGATTTCATTATAAAGGAATGAATAAAGAAATTCAGTCAATAGATGGGATGTGTCACCATATTACCTGCTACATAGCAGCTTCTGGTGTCGGGTGTGTTGAAGGAATAATCTTGATAAACCTAAGAAAGTAAGACACTCATATTGTTATTGATAAAAATAATCAATGATCAGAATGTTTTTTGGTGGTATGCTAAATTAATTAGCCATCATTTTTTTCAGCTTAAATGACTTACTGAACTGCCTTGTGTGTAGTAGTCAACACGAACTGACAGCGGTCTTCCATCAGCACATATGTGTTTAACCCTCAAACGGAATTTGGTTATTCTGATGTAATCGCACTGATATGCAACCAAGGTGAATGTGTTCTTATTTGAAGGAAGAGCAAACCTAGTATAGCCATTTGACTTATAAGTGGTAGACACATAATCTTCCTTTGGTTGTAATACACCAGTGGAGCCTTGAATCATTGGTTCATTGCATTCTGGAAAACAGAAATGATACCAAGAAGATTTAAAAAATAATATGAATATGATATGAATTATTGATGCTTTAATAGGTATTTAGCATTATTATTTGTTGTGACGGAAACAATAAATCTTAAAATCATCTTTGAAAATCATAATTCATGTCAATAGTTAATGTTCATACTAGTGTCCAATATTTCAAAATGCTTTGTTCTTAACTAAAATCTATCTTTCTAGTTACTTATTTTTTAAAACATGAATTCATGCCTAGTTATGAAGCCATGAAATAAGTTTCAAATCTGATTGCAACCTCAACATGCTTTGGACATAATTGCAATGATACTTGTGTTCATAGTAAATAATTTTCACACAAATAAGAAATATAACCTATTTGCACCCAAAGAATAAAATATCATGGCCATTAATGCACTTATCACATGTTTTTCAATGACCCAGCAGTTGCTGTTACTTTGGTTCAGGAAACCAGGTGTATCAGTCATTTGAGATATATATATTCTGTAGAGCATGTCTCACAGATCAAATTTGTGTATAGCTAACTGATGCTCTTTAAGTGTTCATTGGTAGAGCCAAGGAAATGAGTATATTTCTGAGACGTTTTGCATGGTTACTTTGGCCATGGGTCCCCAATTTTGTAGTATACTCCAGTCCACATGAAGTATGTGCAGAGATATTCTTGTTAAAGAGTAACATGCTCACATCATTTCTGATCATGAGAGAATCTGGTTGTTCGCATACATCTGTAGGTGTATGTTCTCGATGAACCAGTTTCACATTATTGCTGCTGTTCCACCTAAAAACTTGGATTGCATCGGTGCGAAAGTTACTAAGTTTTGCAAAAGCATGATTTAACAGTAATGACAAATATAAGAAATAATTACGCTCTTGAGGCCCTCCTGTCTGTCCAACAGGCTGAGCAGGTTGTGCTGGCTGAGCTGGTTGTGCAGGCTGTGCAGGTTGGGCAGGCTGTGCAGGTTGTGCTGGCTGAGCTGGTTGTGCAGGCTGTGCAGGTTGGGCAGGCTGTGCGGGTTGTGCTGGCTGAGCTGGCTGTGCAGGCTGTGCCGGTTGGGCCGGCTGTGCAGGTTGTGCTGGTTGGGCAGGCTGAGCTGGTTGTGCAGGCTGTGCCGGTTGGGCAGGCTGAGCAGGTTGTGCTGGTTGGGCAGGCTGTGCAGGCTGCTGTGGTTGAGCTGGCTGAGCAGGTTGTGCTGGCTGGACAGGCTGAGCAGGTTGTGCTGGTTGAGCAGGCTGTGCTGACTGAGAAGGTTGTGCAGGTTGAGCTGGTTGGGCAGGCTGAGCAGGCTGTGGTGGTTGTGCCGGCTGTGCAGGTTGACCTGGCTGTGCAGGTTGAGCCGGTTGTGCAGGCTGTTGTGGTTGTGCAGGCTGAGCAGGTTGAGCAGGCTGTGGTGGTTGTGCAGGCTGAGCAGGTTGAGCTGGTTGTGCTGGTTGTGCAGGTTGTGCAGGCTGAGCAGGCTGTGCAGGTTGAGACGGTTGTGCAGGCTGAGCTGGTTGTGCAGGCTGAGCAGGCTGTGCTGGTTGAGACGGTTGTGCAGGCTGTGCTGGTTGTGCAGGTTGTGCAGGCTGAGCAGGCTGTGCTGGTTGAGATGGTTGGGCAGGCTGTGCTGGTTGTGCAGGCTGAGCAGGCTGTGCTGGTTGAGATGGTTGTGCAGGTTGAGCTGGTTGTGGACCTTGAGCTGGTTGGGCAGGCTGTGCTGGTTGAGCAGGCTGAGCAGGCTGAGCTGGTTGTGCTGGTTGAGCTGGTTGTGCAGGCTGTGCTGGCTGAGCTGGCTGTGGGGGTTGTGCTGGCTGAGCTGGCTGTGGGGGTTGTGCAGGTTGTGCTGGTTGAGAAGGCTGAGCTGGCTGTGCTGGCTGAGCTGGCTGAGCTGGCTGAGCTGGTTGTGCAGGCTGTGCTGGTTGAGCAGGTTGGGCTGGCTGAGCAGGTTGAGCAGGTTGAGCTGGCTGTGCTGGTTGAGCTGGTTGTGCAGGCTGTGCTGGCTGAGCTGGCTGTGGGGGTTGTGCTGGCTGAGCTGGCTGTGGGGGTTGTGCAGGTTGTGCTGGTTGAGTAGGCTGAGCTGGCTGTGCTGGCTGAGCTGGCTGAGCTGGTTGAGCAGGCTGTGCTGGTTGAGCAGGTTGGGCAGGCTGAAAAGGTTGAGCAGGTTGAGCTGGCTGTGCTGGTTGTGGACCTTGAGCTGGTTGTGCAGGTTGTGCTGGTTGAGCAGGCTGAGCTGGCTGTGCTGGCTGAGCTGGCTGAGCTGGTTGTGCAGGCTGAGCAGGTTGTGCAGGCTGTGCTGGTTGAGCAGGTTGGGCTGGCTGAGCAGGTTGAGCAGGCTGAGCTGGCTGTGCTGGTTGTGCTGGTTGTGGACCTTGAGCTGGTTGTGCAGGTTGTGATGGTTGAGGCGGTTGTGCAGGCTGTGCTGGTTGAGCAGGCTGAGGAGGCTGAGCAGGCTGAGCTGGTTGTGCTGGTTGAGCTGGTTGTGCAGGCTGTGCTGGCTGAGCTGGCTGTGGGGGTTGTGCAGGTTGTGCTGGTTGTGCAGGTTGGGCAGGTTGTATTGGTTGAGCAGGCTGAGCTGGCTGTGCTGGCTGAGCTGGCTGAGCTGGTTGGGCAGGCTGTGCTGGTTGAGCAGGTTGGGCTGGTTGAGCAGGTTGGGCTGGCTGAGCAGGTTGAGCAGGTTGAGCTGGCTGAGCTGGCTGAGCTGGTTGTGCAGGCTGAGCAGGTTGGGCAGGCTGTGCTGGTTGAGCAGGTTGGGCTGGTTGAGCAGGTTGGGCTGGCTGAGCAGGTTGAGCTGGCTGAGCTGGCTGTGGGGGTTGAGCCGGTTGTGGAGGCTGTGGGCCATATGGACCAGGAGAAACTGTTGTGCTGCCTACATAGGGTAACAGAAATTATTGTTTTTAGTGTGTTTAATGTAAGATGAATGCAGTTCTGTTATATATACATATGATTTAAGGAACATTTGTTTGAATGAATACTCCTATGCATACCTTTAATCCTAAGATGTATTCAAAACTCAATTGATTTTGGTTTATTGATTCTTAAGCTTTCCTTCCAATGCTTCTTTCATTAAAAGAATACCAACAGCAAGCATGGAAAAAATGAAAATCTAGCTGTTTGAAGTCTTAAATCAATGAACTATTAACTAAAGTCCCACAGATTTTATGGGTAATATTTCCTACTTTCAACACATCCTTTTACACGAATCTCAATCCTAGGCGGTGGACATCCATTACTGCATTGCAACCGAATAGCAAAGCTCAGTACTGTTCCAAAATCACCAGGAAGTTCTGCTTCATTGTTACCAGATCCAGTGAAGTAGACAGATACCTGAAAATAAATGAGGCCGGTTAATTTCTCTTTGAAAATGTTCAATCTTCATATATAAGACTTGCTAAGGAAATCCATCATGTAGCATATATATGGTACCTGCTTGAAGTCCCCATGACAGTTGAAGTAACTGATTGATACGCAGAGTGTTCCACCATCAGAACAAATATCACACACCCTGATTTTTAATTCAGTGAGTTGTGCAGAAGTGTCACTAATCATCAAAACCATGTAACTAGAAGGGAAAATAATTGGGAAGTATCCATCCTCCATCATTGTTCCAACTTCGTTTTGCTTGGTTGGGGCAAAAACACTTGTCATCATTGGATCCTGACAATCTGGAATGTACAACCATTCTGAAATGTCTAGTTCATCAAAAGCCATAATTAAAGCTACATCTATAAAGGTATGGGTCAGCTGCTGCTCTTGAGAATTTGAATGTGAGAATTAAAGTCACTCTTTATGCTGAACCTCTGTAATATCATTTGCATGAAACATTAGATAGCTGTTCCTGGATTTGATGTTTATGCTTATAAATCATAACAGTGAAGCCTAAATTGTTTCATTGACATTAGGAAATGTTTATCTTGAGTGTCTTGCAATTTGTGGATCTAATTCATGAATATAAAAAAGTTTGCTCATGCCCATAATTATTTGTGTAAGTAAACCCTTGTAAGTTAATTTAATCTTACTGGCATCAACATAACTTACATGGAGGGACCGTACAAGGAGGCAATGTTAGCACTGGTGCTGCAATGAATAAAAAAAAGTTGTTAGTGATTGGATGAGATGATTGAAATAAAAAATTTTAAATATACCCCATTAAACCAAGAAATACTTACGTTGAATGCATCCTAGAAGCAGGATGTCAAAGTGGCATGGGGGTGTGCAGGAATTACAATGCAGTCTGATGGTAATCTGAGTAACACATTCACCCGATGCTAAAGAAAATTTATAAAAGTTTCAATTTCAGTGCATTGCTAGGAATCAACCTTATAAATGCATACTATTTCAACAAACAGTCCAACACAGAGTTGGTATACAAAACTTAGGCTAGTTATGTTTGCATTATAAACCGACAAACGAAAAACTTACAAGGTAGAGAAACTGCAAGCACTCCAGGTTCATTGAAGACCACATCATTTAAGACTGGGCCACTCTGCCATGCTTCATTGTAATATTCAACAGACACAGTCAATGCACCTCCATCGCCACAAACAGCATCTACTCTCAGAAGGAATTCGGTGATAGTGGCAGAACTACTAGAGACAAAAACAATATGATCCACACTGTCAGGCACTGTGACAGTGTTAAAATGATCATCCATAGCTTCACATGTATCACCCAGTTCTTCAGGGACAAAGGCTCCAGAAGCACCATCGATCAACAAATCCCTGCAATCTGGAATACAAAATATAAAATTCATCGGAAAATGTACGTAACTTTCCAAACTTGATGTTAAATTATTTTGAAAGTGACTTTAGCATGAAAGCAATACACACCTGAAACACATTCATACACACAAATGTTGGTTACAGATACTTGGCATCCAGGACTTGCTGAGAAGAAAATTGTGATGGACTTGACTTCTTTCTGTTGTGCAGCACCAGGAATGATGAAGGAGAGCTCATCAAATTTGTCATCAGTTGATATGACTTGGTCATTTGGATTAGACATGCCACCATTTTCTGATTGGTATCTAAACATAACATGTGTATGACCCCTCACTTTAAATGTCACCCTCATGTCAGACTGACGGGGACCTGGTGTAAGGGTCAAGGTGATTGTTGTTGGTCCAGAGATTTCAATATTGCTTGTTGCATTAGGACAGAATACACAGTCATCAATTGAAGAGGACTTTCCATCAGCTGTTACTGTGCCAGTGATTCCCATCTCTCCAGCATATGCATTTGGAGATGGATACATTCCCGTGGTTCCATCAGGGCATTCGAAAACAGCACCTAAGATGGGAAGGTTCAAGTAACTAAATTGACACGTTTTGTTTTATTTGGTCAATAAGATAGAGAAATTTCATGATACATACATGGTGCAGTAGTAGTGGTCTCTGTTGTCTCACAGGTTGTTGTTGTATGGCATGGTGTTGTGGTTGTTGAGCATGTTGTTGCTGATACAAAGAAAATTTCATAAGATTAAGACATTGTGAACACTATGACTTTGAAAGAGATTTGTCAAGCATTGGGGTGAGGCACAAAATACATACTGCAGCCAATTTCATCAATTCCAGATGGACAATCAATCTGGTCATCACAAATCATTTCAGGCTTGATGCAGATATAACCAGATGTTGTGTTGCACACAAGTTCATCATCAGCACAGCCACAATCAGCCTCAGAGCAATCCCATTCTCCATTCTTGCATACACTGAATGAATGATAAAAGAAAAATATATAGACTTAGCAATATTTAATTATTCATAATGAAGCAACATGGATGACTATTGGATCCAATACTGACCAGTGTTTGCAGTCATAATCCAGGTCACAACCTGGATCATAGTAGACTTCTCCATGTTTGCAAGGGCATTCCTCAATGTTCAAACATTCATCATCTGAACACAAAATATGATAAAGTTGAGATGACTGTTCAACAATTGGTCAATTGACAAAGACACTGAAGACAGTAACAACAAATCTCTCTTACTGTACATATATTGTCCTTCAGGACAATAACAGCCCTCAACACAGTAGTCAGTTTGACAACAAGCTTCTGGGTCTTGTCCAATTCCGTCACATGTCGGGGCACATACTGGCCCACAAGGATGATATACTGTTCCAAGTGGACACATTATTGCTGAAATACAAATAGTAGATCAAGTGTTCAATAAACCGTTCCATGAGATGACAATGGCATCTTATGTGAATGTAATATTTAATAAAAGATGCAGATAAGAATCTTACGGCAGAGATCATTGCTTCTCCATGCCACTGGGCAGCCAAGTTGGGCACACATCATAGCCATATTTGCAATGGCAGTGCAAACACAATCACAGTCACCACCGATATCACATCTAAAATAAAATTAGCAATGAAGCAAGGAAATCTTGGTTTCTAAATTAGATATATTGCATTGTAGTTGTCTTTGTCAGCTGTGGTCTGTATCACAGCCACAGATAATCAGCAACAGCAACCCATGCATATTTTTGCCTGATATATTAATATCTGGTGCACCTATACCATATTGCCAAAACAGCAAGCTCTTATTTCTGCAAACTATCCAAGTGTCCTTAATCAACTTTCCAAGTTAACAGCTCCACCTAAAGTGGAAGTAAAATTTGAATTGATTTTCCATAATTATTTGTCAATAACATACCCGCAACCGTCATAGATACAGTCTTGGTAGTAGAGCACTTCATCTCCGCCCAGTCTTTGGCGACATTCAGCAAACAGTGGACCTTCGCGCAAAACTCGGCATGTTGATTCAGCCCATGGTCTTCTAACTCCGTTCTGCATTGACAAAATAAAACATTGTATTACACATATTTGACCAATTTTACACATTGTACTTTATAATTATAATTAGCACTTATTTAGAGTAGCGAACCCCTTATGAGAAACAAGAAAAAGATAACATAGCTACAAAATGACTTTCTCAAAGTGATAAATTCACTTGAAGATACAAATTTACGAATATGCAGTTGATGAAGGTGTTTTTGAAACTTACATGAGCATCACATGGATCATAGCTGTACAAACTGCTATCAACACAGGCACAGCTTGTGTCAGTTCTCCAAGAGTCACCAAAACGTGAAGGGTCGTTGACACCATCTCTACCAATCATGTCATCACTTGTTATGCCATTCCAGTTACCACACAAACCACGAACCTTACCCATGTATTTCGAGTTCAGGTAGAGGTACACAAGTGTTCCTATATAATTATTGCAAATGAACAAAGTGTTAATGTATACCATGATCATGCAAATTAGCAATCTATTACTATGGTGAGTCTAACTCCAGAATCACATGTTTTTAAAGAGAGTCTATAGTGAACTGTTTCATTTTACCTCTGTTCCACAGTAAAGTGAGGCCCATGTCAAAATATACACGAATGTACTTGTATTCTCCAAGCAGCTCGACACGCATGCCAGGCTGTGAGAATTTAGCACACTCCTTCAAGTCGACATCATGGCCATTGACCACCACATCTGAAGGAAAGCAAGGTTAAATAAGTATTCATAGAAAAACCATGAGGCTCACACTATGAGGTTCATTGCTGTGAATCTTATAACATTAATTATCCCTTATACAGAAATAGCCTGGCCAATCACAGGGCAGCATTTAGAGTTAGTGAACGTGGTGAACGTCATCAAATCCCATAAAAAAAAACAAATAAGCTTTGCCAGGCACAAGAAACCCCATTTAATTTTATATTCCTTCAATCTGAATACAATTTTGGCAAGGGAGAAGCTTCAGAAAGTCTTTTAATGCCAACATTGCTTCAGTTTGTTGACTGTCTGCTGGCTGAAATGTTTTGAAATGGTGACGTCATCACCATGGCGATTATTCAGCGTGATGCAGAACAGATGGACAAACAAAAGATCCCTACTCAATGCTGCAAATAGTTCCCATGAAAAATTGAAATAGAGGGTTTATTGCGGGATATAAATAAAACCTAATAACTGTGTCGTTCAGAGCTTGAACTTCACAAGTGATGAGGTTGGGCTGGAGAATGGGACGAGTGGGTTCACCAGCAGTTATTAGGTTTTAATATAAAACCCTACTGTGGTATTCAAATCATATGAAAGTAACTGATTTATTCTTAAACTTGTACAAACCTTGTCCCTGCATGAGGTACACATTATAACCCGGAATGATAATACGAACAGCTTTAGTGCATGTGATGCCAGATGTGCCACATGGAACATTGGTGACGAGAACACGGAATGAACTATCGACGGCTTCTGACAAAACATATGTGCAGGCGCCCATGAAGGAGAAGTGATTTCCATCAAATGAATTGAAATGAGGGTCGCCAGAGGTCCAACAGACTCCTGCAATTAAAATGAACAATCTATCCCATAAATATAAGACACACATTTTATGAAAAGAGCATAATGAGTTTTAAGTTTTAGTAAGAAAATGAAACAAAAACTTGCCTGGGCAGTCCAATTCCTTGTGTACTTGCCAAGAACTGTTGACACAAATCCTGAAAAATAACAAATGCAAAATTGGTACTTTTAAATGCCCTAGTACTGGCTGATTTGTAAAGTACAATAATGTTTTAATTACACAAAAACATACAATTCTCTGCATTTTAGGCTGAGGATGGATCACTCAGGATAATGTTTTCCATCATTATCTTTGCATGAACACTGGCAAGGATCAACACATTCATCCTAGGAAACAAACAAGTCACATTGTAAAATTTCATTATAGTGACATGAGCACTCGATACATTGTTTAACATCAACTTTAACTTTAATGAATCAATATATTGATATTCCAAAAAAATTGAAATAACTCAATAGTTAATATCATATAAATCTTATCCTCACATCTTCATTAAGAACTTTTCCTTCTGGGCAATAACATCCAGAAACAGTGACTTCACAGTCACACAAGTAAGGTGACAAGTAAGTGGCACAAGTGTTGCCGCACAGCACAAATTTGTCGCGGTAGACTTTGCCAGGTGGACATTCGCAGCTTTCTGGTTGGTTTGGATCCAGGACCCAAGCACCATTTACGCAAGTGCTGGAAAGAAAAGATCAGGTTTTGTTTTACTGTATAGCTCACCAGTTGTTGTGTGAGTGCATCTAAGAGTTTCCAAATCCAGCAACAGATTGAAGACTAATATATCTACGAATAAATGCTTTTTTTCATTTTTTTCATTTGAGAACAATGAACTTAATTTTCATGACTTTTTTTTGCTTTTGTACTAAGACTTACGTTTAGTTACAGGTAGTTTGGCAAGAGATTGTTACACTCATTTGTGTTGTCAATATCAATCACAAACAGAACATTTCTCTACAGAAGCATAATTGCATGGAATCAATGTACTTTGATCAGGTAGCTGAACCTGGTTTGTGTGTTTATTTATTTTATGCATGAACTCAAATTGCTCAATGTGAAATCAACCTGTTCTTGCACTCGTCAGTCCTCTTAGAGCCAGCCTCTTTGTAAGGATTTCCGGGATCATTTTCATCATAACATGGGCAGCAATCGAGGTGAGTACAGATGCCATCTTGGTTTTCATACTGGCCTTCTGGGCAGACACAACCCTGCAATACACATGTATTCAATTGAATTCATTCACTCAAAATATGCATATATGGATTTAACAACAGCAATTTGCAAGTCCCATACCTGAATACACTGGCTGCATTCATCAGTGGTACTGTTACAAGCAGCACTATCCTGCAGGTCACGGCATGAAATACAGGTTCCTGCACATTCTGAGAAGACTTTGCCTCCAGCGCAATCATATCCAGTCACCCCTGAAATCATTAAATGAAATTTGAAAAGGTCAATAATACTTCATTGATAGTAAAGCATCAACTTAAATTTTAACAGATCAATTTTCTATTGGAATGATGACAAAAGAAAATAGCCATTAACTTTGGTGATAACAAAGCTGTTACCTTGGCACTGTGGGAAATACTCCTCCCAATTAATAGTCACTCCATATTCAGCACACTCCTTGGCCATGGCTGCGATAATGGTGCAAAGTGTTTTCTTCTTGTATTGTGCACAGTAGTCATATCGGCAGATTTTTGCATACCTATTAATGTCAATTCATCCAATTTTTAATTTTCAATAATGTCACGATGATTTATTGAATATCAATAATAATCAGCACCAGCATACCAAATTACTATACTATATTTTCCTTGATACCTACCAACTCCACTTGATGATATTTTTGCATTCTCCCAATACATCATCACAAACCAACTTTTCACATTCTGCATTGACAGCACTTCTCACCTGAAAAGAGTTGGTTGTTACAAATTATATCATGAATGCCTGAAATTACAGTCAGATGATACCATTACCAAGCCTTTTTAAGAAACTCGCAACCACTCTTCATGCAGTTATTTTGGGAGTTTAAGACATGCTTTTTTTATGGATAAATATCCTCATGTCCAAAAAATAATATATATCTATTCAACTCTATGTTATGTATATATTGTGCATCATAATACTTGTTGAAGGATATTGTACAAATATACTTTGCATTTAGCTCCATCTTTGAAATATTTCACAAATCAACTCAAATATCTTTAGCACAAATAGGGATGTTAATTCAGAAAGAAGCAATGATATGATTGTTTGAATAACAGTGAAAAAGACAATTTACCTGACTCTCAATGTTACATGTGTCAGATGGACCCGGATTCACATCACATGTTTTGCATTTTCCGCCAGTAACAATCCAAGCAGCAGCAAATTCAGGAATGGATCCAGCCATCATGACTACATTTGGAAGAGCAAGTTCTCCTTGGGTATTACCGTCATTATTGCCACAAAGACCATGAACCTATAGAATAAGTCATCATGACATAAATAATAATTTTTGCAGAGGTAAATTGGGATTATAATATATAGAAGATACTGTACTAACCTTTCCAGCAAAGTCTGATGACAGACGAATGTAGACACGTCCATTGGCATCATAAAGCACTTCAAATGATGGACTGTAGACCAATGTGAAGAGAGAAGTCACTTTCTTGATTGTTACATAACCATTGTGGTATGGCAGATCAACTTCACTGCCTTCAACAAAGACATTATTGTTCTTCAAACGGATCTTGGTTTTTTCTCCGCCCTTGTTGTATTTGATAAACAAATGTCCAGTGCATGTCACAAGATCAGTTCCGTGACACTCTCTCTTCTTCTGCCTGATGGTAAGTTTAACTGGGGCATCTGCTCCACTCTTTGTCTGAATTTAAAATGTTTGTTGAGTATAAGATACAGATAGTGAAACAAATGTTATTGTGATCAAGAGAACATAAACATGTATATCCCAATAATGATGCCATTTGCAACATACCCTGATGAGAACATAGGCACATCCCGCAGTTCCTTGGTAGCTGTAGGTCATTCCGTCAAATGTCCTGTAATGCTGGTTACCCACAACTGAACAAGTTCTGGGGCATTCTTGTTCATCACACACCCATCGTCCAAACTCGCACTCACTGTAACAGACAAATTTATTATTATGAATTAATTAGGTTTTGTGTGGTGATATTGACCAAAATAAGAAAATATTTTAATAAATGTATATGTCTGACCATTCATTGCAGTCAATGTAGATCTTGTCACCAGGTGTGTAAGTCTTGTGCTGGTAGATACATGGACAACTTTCTGGCTTGACACACTGGTCATCATGGAGGAAGTAGCCACTGGGACATACACATCCAGGAACCAAAGCATCAACACAAGGATCATCAGAAACAAAACCAAGACTTGCACAGGTTGGCTGGCAGCTGGGACATCTCTCAGAGTAAATGAAACCAGGCAGGCAGATAGGAGGTGCTGAAATTAAGAACAAATTAATCAGCACCTTTTTTAAAGGAAATCTAGAATTGATAATTTTAAGTAGAGATATTTGTTGCAATACTTACGACATACACCAGCAACACGCCATTCAATGCGCTTATGGATGATTTCATAACAGACTGTGGCGTAAGCATCAAATATTGAACATCTGTCAATTTCCATTTCACTGTCCGTGCATCCATCCCTAATCAGGCGGCACATTTCATTCATGCAAAATGAGTATGCATTTGGCTACAAGAGACAGAAACACTGCTATAAACTGTGTTGTCTAATTGCTCATTCTAATTTTAAAAACAAAGTGCACATTGAGTATAAAGCACAGAAGAAAAATAAGAATACACCTCACCAATTTCTCTCTGCATGGCAAGAACACCTCAGACATCAGGTAGTGGCAATAACCATGGGCTTTGGCATGTCTCTCGTCATCCAGGCAACAATAGTCTGGTATATCAGCACAAGATGGGCACTTAAAAAAATAATATGGGTATTCTAAAACTGGCCATGTTGAAAAGATAAAAGAAAATTGCAATCATACACAGTGACTTCAATGTTTGACTTACGGGTCCAGAAACTTGTGTGAGTGCATAAGAGTTTCCAAATGCAGCAACTGAAGATGCATGGGAACCACTCAAGAGAACCAGATCATCCAAAGGATTTCCATTATAGTTGCCGCACATACCCCTGATGGCTGATCTGTCTGAAGGCAAAATGCTTTCATCCATGGTCAAATACCACTCAAAGTCATCAGTGTATCTGAACCGCAAACCTCCATAAGTGATAGAGACATATCTCCCAACCATTGTAATTGTTACACCTGCAAAGAAAGTGATTGAAAATGATGACCTCTGACCTACTTTAGATTAATAAGTCTAATTCTTGTTCTGAATATACATGCTGAGTACCTGGGAAGACTATGGCAAATCCAAGGCTGAGAGAAACTGAGATCCTCTTTCCATTCATGTATATGTGGTCATGACCTGTGCAGATGATGGTTGTGGTGTCTGTCAGTCTCAAGCTGAAGGTCTGCAATATGAAACAAGCTATCAGGTAAATGACATAAAATTACAAGTGTGTCATTTATGCAGAAACATTTACTACTGTGATAATACAAGAGAATTAATTAAATTCTACCAACTTACCTTAACACATGTTGACACAGAGTCGCACATTGTCAAACTGAGAGTCAAAGTGATGATGCCATCACTGTAGAGCAAGTATGTGCATGCACCATCAAATGCAAACATAACTCCATCAAAGGTCTTGTAAAGGTTGCGGGAATATCCAGAACAACATGAGCTGCCTTTGACAACTGCAATGATTAATAAGCACTTCAGTTATCAATGACATTCTACTTTAGGAAAAAATTCAAATATGTGTAATTTTAGTGTGTTGCTCACTGCCCTTTGCATTTAGGAGCACCTCTACTCCCTCAATCAAGATGAAAATAAGAGGTGGCAACTTACTGACAACTCCTGGCAAGATAGGATAGGAAGTTTCACAAGGGTAACACTTGTTTTCACCAGCTTTACCCCATGCAACACCATTCATGCCATCACAACACTCAGACTTCATGAGGGCTCCTGTTCCCTTTACATGGGCGCCTCTACAGTTGCTGTTCATGTAGCAATAACCTCTGCCCTCTCCAGCTGTTGATGAAAAAATTAGTGAATGTTCATTGGTGAAGGCTAATGCCGGCATTATGTTGCATTTTGTAAAAATAATAATACTGTACTTATGAGTTACGTCAGTTAAAATGCAACAACTGACTATCCATAAAAAGGCTCAAAATTATTGTTTTTTTTCATTCCAATCCTGGATATATTTCACAGGCTTTATTTGGTAGTAACATATATTATGAATTTTTTTATACTTACGAGCACACAGCTCATCACAGGTGATCCTTTCATAACCAGCCCTGCATGAGCAGACATTGCCGTAATCACCAGCAATACACTCTGCATCATTCTCACAAGGAGGATCACAAAGTCCTGTTAAGAAAAATGGAAAAGTTAAAAAAGCATATTTTCAGCAATTACTACTGATAAAATGCCACTGGAAGGCTGCAATATATAATGTATTTGCATAAACAATGAAACATGCTTACTGATGTCACAGTCGTCGCCTTGCCATCCTGGGCAGCAACACGTAACAGTTTTCTTGACCTCCCTTCAAGTGAAACAATTGAAAATTACAAATAAACATTTTGGAACCTCATTCGAAAAAATTAACCTTTTCAAAATCATTTTCATTTTGCATCAATGGCCAGATTGGTGTGAACAATGAAATTATTCAGTACCTGTAAAAGCTGCAAGTCCTGGAAGAGACTAAATTGGCCTTGATCTGGTCAGTATTCATGTTTTGCATTCCTGATGCCTTCTTGTTCAAACTGTACCCTTGGATGATCAGGGAAAATGCATCGCAACATGGTTCACTTCGTTCTTCCTTTTCTAGTACTTCATTTGTGCAAAAGCTGAAATCACACATAGGATGATGTAAAGGTTGGATACATGTATGATGATGTGGCATTGTGACATATGCACTGAATTATGCCTAAAAATGGATAAAAGTAAGTTTACACAGTCTAGGCATCATCCGCCCCAATATCAGAAATCCAATCTGTCCCTAGTCTCATAATGTTCCTTTTGGGCTATCATGAAGATTTTCTGAAATTTTCTGTATTTTGGATAACATCTATGTGGTCCACCAGAGCTTCAAAGTTACAGGTATTGAATATCACACGAATTGTAGGTTTTTCTTCTGTCCGTGGCTAATCTTTTATTATTACATCAATGGAAGATCAAAATAATTTTACAGAAGAACTTGCTTAAATATGTTTTGCATCTCTACTATATTAAGGATTTTTTAAGCATCCCTAGAAATTATCAAGTGCTATTATTGGTTGAAAAATAGCCAATCTTCTGCCCATTTATCCAAAACACGCAGTCAAGATACTACACTGACCTTGTAAAGGTGTTTGAAATATGCCAACATCTTGTTTAGTAAGAGGTATATATACAAATTATTTTGTTATTCAGGTATAGGGTGTAGAAACTTATTTTATTGTATTTTATAGTGTAGAATATTTTACAATTGGAAATAAGCCGTAGCAAGTTGATGAGACTGATGTAACTTCAAATAATTATCAGACTGAATGTAGAATGACAATAGAATATGGAATGTGAATCATATAGATAGTCAAAGCAAGCCTCAGCAAGACAATCTAAAGAAATATTTGACCTTGGTTCAGGAATTACAGGAGAAGATATTGTCATAAAAAGTATCTCGTCTGCAGACATCTCTTTTAGTTCTGCAGTGTGTACCATAGTACATTCCAGATGGGTCCTCTGTTAAAGGGGCAGAATCCATAAATTTTGCTTATTTTGTATTATATACAGCAATGATGAGTAGAAAGAGTAACTTATCCATTCATCAAACTATTAATGCAAGAAAACCAACCTTTACGGATAAATTTGCTGCTGTTGCTGAGTCAGCTGCTATCTGGGTCAAGCTGGACAGGTTGTTTTCTACTAAGAATTTGTAATAAGCAATTTAGTGTTTGTGAGCTTTCGGGGATGTCTCAACATAGAGAGGCCAAATAAAGTGTTACAGACAAATAAAGAAAAGAATAAAGATTGACAGATGCTACTGGAATTTGAGGACAGTGCTATAAAGAGCTTTGGGGTGAAATAGCAGCATAGCAGAATGATGGCCAGTCACCATGTGCTCTGGTCAAAAGGATTGTCAAATTATGTGGATACCATTGGGCTTATTCATCTTATTGAGGCAGAATGATGATATGTGGTAGGTAATCTAGCTATAGAAGACAAAATATGAGAATGGCCAGCCAACTCATTTCAACGAATATTGTACATTTAACAGAACTAGATGGGAATCAACCAACTATTAAAGCTTGTAAGTGTTACACATATCCCATTCTCTGGATACATACAAATAATATAATTGCAAAAGAATCAATTTACATTGCAACAACAAACACCTTTTCTAAAGATTATGCATAGAAAAGGTGTATGTTGTTGCAATGTAAATTGATTCTTTTGCAATTGTATTGAAATCACTGAATAATGATTATACTTTTACAGTTTGTTTGTAGCAAGTTTTAGACTTATGCCACAAGGCCAAAATACACATGATCGCAGAGAGAAAGCTTAGTTAAAATATCATAAATCTGATTAATGATATTGCTAAATCTCATGATATTCCTGTGCAATGCTGCTCATTTCTAGTAATTATAGAAAAGCTGAAGAAAACTAATTAATCAGCTTTCAAACATATCAAAAAAATTTAATGTCAAAGGGACTAGGAAGAATACCATTCACCATATGCAGGAAGGTGTTTGAAGATTTGTCAACAAGAAGTTTTAACACCTTATCAAAGTTACACCCTTCTGTGTACAATTCTGAAGTGAAGTACATGATTGAAGAATTATGAGAGCATTGGAGATAGCAGAGACAGACAAAGATGACTATCTAGAGTTTGTGAATCTGTATCTCTAGAACATGGCCATCATCCATTTTACAAGTTTAGCCAGAAATTGTGAATTTAAAACATTACATTGGGCCAAATAGATGGACAAAAACTTCTGTACTCAATCAAGATAAGCTTTTCAGTGGCGAAGTGCAACATAGTAAGAAGAAAGCAAATGCAGACACTTTAAATCTGACATCATGTATGAGAATCGGGTCAGGATTTGGCAAACCAGTCTTCTCATCTGACATTTCTCCACCACTCTTGCCAATCTCATTATGCAGTTTTGTGGTATTTCTTTCATTTGCTACAAATAACATCTGATTTCCTACAAACAGGGGTTGCTTTGTGGTCTGTACAACCTTCTTACATGGATGGTTTGATCAAGATTGAAGCATTCACTGTGGTGAATGACTCTGCTGCATGTTTCCTACAAGACTATTATTTTTTCAGAACTGGGTTCTGAATTTGGATAGAGGTCCAAGTACTTGCATTCTTATTCTTAGTTATGAACAATCACGTTTTTATAAGTATAGTATGATAGTACTTGATAAGTGAGTGTTGTTCAATATTCATGAATTTAAACAAACTCATATTATAAGTTCGATGTTATTCATAGTCAGAAACCATCCTCAACGCATAAAATATCAGCTGTAGATTACACTTACATTTTAATGTAAAATTTTCTTAACTTTTTGTATTTCACAATATTTCTCATATTTGCCAAATATGTCATATGATGTTACATAGATGCAAAGTCAACATAATGCCATTTAAACCTGCATCATGTTCAGATACAACAATTGTACATAGCATTAATGAATGTGATAGTCCCACTACTAGTAACAATGAATCAAGTCATGTCTCAGATGCAACAGATACCTCAGAATCTGGTGTATGGTGTTCAAAACAAAACTAACTGGTTTCTTGGTGTTTTTATGTCCACTGTGCATACTGTTTAAAATACAAATAAATATGTATGCTGTTTGTTCAATGTTCACTGATCGATACTAAGAATTCATCTGTTAGAAAGTGGTAATTGAAAATTTCATTGCCTTGGTGGACCACATAGGACCTGTCCAATCTTGATGATATTTTGCATGGCTGTCTATGTTGGTAAAAGTAACAAAATTAACGTTAGGACAGGATAAAAAAGTCACATTTTAAAAATCATGGGACGGATGATACACATATGTCTTTCCGCAAATGTTTCTTATCTTTCTATAATATACAAAGAATACTTGGTCCTGCATATGCCCCACACCGAGAATCATCACTGGTAAAATTTTACACAATTTCACACTATGAAACATTAGAAGATCGCATTTGACAGTTTAAAGAAAGAAAAAAACCATTAGCACCATGGTATCATAGTTATGGTATATATTATCTTTGCAAAAATAATGAAGGTGGTGAATTCATTTCACTCATAAATTTAGTTCCAAATAAAATTTATATATTCAACCATAATGGTGTGCTTTTCATTCAATACACCTACTGTAACTTATTCATTAGGAGAAACTAAAAGTGGATTGAATTAAGCAACAATATTACATATATATAATTATTGTATTCAAAATGCCCTTGTTATATAAATGAATTTATTCATCAAATAATATAACAGAACATATCTACTATATAATATGGTAATTACTGTTATTGTCAGGGTGTTCAAACTGTAACCACTGAACATAAATAGGGCCTTTTACATTATCACCCAAATCTACACACTTGTACAGCCAAATTCATTGACTTGAAAACCAATCTCATAGTCTTGGAAGCTAAACTTCAGATGACGTCATGTGAATCCAGGACTCCCATTGGTTAAGTGAGTCACTCAGCCAATGGGAGGCCTGGATTCACATGACGTTTAGCTCCCAAGTCTATGAGACAAGTTTCTAAGTCTGCATCTGCTGGGTCTGCTCAAATGCAAAGCATACATTCTCATACAAATGATGAAACTGGGACCTTTCTGGCTTAGGCTAGACATTGAGGCCTATTTATGATATTACAATACATAATCATATCATAATAATTAATAAATCTAAAGGTTAAAATATGGAAGTTTGGTATTGCATTTGATGTTGAATAGGTGCAGTGTATTGGCAAGTAGAATAAAAATTGAAGCAGGCCTTGGGTGATTGAATCAAGCCATACTTGGACTTTTTACACTTATGCGAGTCATTGATCTCAGTAACCCAATTAGAACTTTGAAAAGATAAGTACTTACTTAGCAAAAGTCGTTGTCCATATGACTGCCGATATAAATGCCAAAATCAAACGTTTTGGCGCCATTGCGCTTGTCTAGTCGATGGATCTTCGACCAGGCTGGGTCAAGCAGAGGTTCAAACTCACTGAACTTGAGACCAGTGCTTGTCTGCCAGGCCGGGGACCACTGGTCTTTTATACTACTTACGGCTATCAGCATCTGCGTAGTTTCTTTGAAGAATTGTGAGAAAAGAATGTACAGGCTGTTGCCCATCGGAAAACAGCAAAACATGATACTTCTATAGAGCCAAAATTTCCTTTTGTGCTCAAGCTATGGAAAATATGGAGAATGTCAGTTTAAACAAAGAAGTCCAACAATTTATGCATCACTACATTCACACTCTTTATTGTTGTATTTGTGCAACTTCTGCCTGCAAACAATGAGAATGCAGTCAACTTACAGCTATTGATTGCAAATAACTCAGTTAGGACATTAATTGAAAACTTGTGTGTGGTCAAATATGTTTTTTCTGATAAATGAAAAACAAGTTTGCTCGTAAGCAAGAGGGAGCCATCAGTAGCTACTTTGGTTTGTATATGCAAACTAGTCTGTTTTAGGCTCAGGATACAGGAAAAGAAAGGTAGGGTGCTTTGAAGAGAAAATGGTAATAAACTCTGTCTTTGGTTATTAATACACAACATCCTTACTATGCCAATCACAGTGCTCCTGAATAACTTCAAATCTAATCTTCATTTTAGAGTACTTCATGGTAACAGGGTTTATGAAACTGAAACTAAATGTCTACTACATAAAATTGAATCCCATGCTCAGACCATAATTTATAAAAAAAGTTATGAAGAAAACTGTCAGAAATAATGAGATATTTTGGTTTATAACACCAATTTAAGAAGCATATTTTTTGTCAAATTACAGATATAAATTAATTTATATTATAAGAACAAACATCTATTGTTTGGATGAGTTAGCCCTATTTCCTTGCAAAGCAGCAAAACTTTCTCAATACTATTGATTATTTTGTGATATTATGAGCCCAAGAAATGCAATTTCAAATTATGCTTGGTCAAGAAAAAGTAGTTAATAAATAATGTTGGAAACTCATATTTATCGATTTATAATACCCAATATCCAGTACTCAATACAGCTCAATAAACCTTTATAAGAAGAAGTACAGGTGAATTTAGAATTGAGATTTATGTTTTAAGTGTGGGTAATTTTCGCAAGAGATATTATTAAGTAAAGTCATGCAGCATCTTGTCTCCATTCACATCTTAAACCATCATTAATGACTTTTCCTGTGTTTCAAACATCTCAGAAACTTCTTACAGTCAGCACTGGTTCATCTGTGTCCACCTTTGTACTGTAATTTGGTCTAATGGCAATTGAATAGGAGACCTATTGCTATTGACTATGTTGAAGGTGTCACAGCTAGGCCTATTTAGTTGCAAGATAAATGCACATAAATGGAAAATATATTTACTTGCATGAAAAGAAGAGTTGTGGCATAAAAACAAAATTTTCAAAATAATCAAACAAGAAAACAAAAAAAAATAAAAAAATTGCCTCTATATTTTATTTTTGTAATGATAAAACGATTTTGCTATCTATCTATCTACAAAGATAAGATAATAAAAACTGTTAATGTAACAGGAGTCTCTGCTTGTTTTAGTTTTTTTTTGTAGGATGGAATAAAAAATATATATTAGCACATCACATGCAAACTTTCTAATCATGATTATTTATCAAATTTTTGCATTAATTCACAAGTTTTACTTGAGGAACTATGGACACGGTTTGTAAACTATTGGTGAATTGTTTGAAAACTGTTTAGAAACTGATATTTTTCTTTGCAGTTTGTTATATTTGTTTGAAAAAGCTATTGCAAATATACATAATAACAATAACATTTATACAATACTCAGTATATGCCCTGAAATCAAATATAAAAATAACCGTAGGACACCTAGTCTGGCCATGAAAATGTTTGATGCCCAAATAAGCCCAATAGGGTCATTCCATATGAATTCACCGAAAGCTCCCCAGGTCACCATCTCAAAAAAGTTTGAAAAAATTACCATTTGTAGGACCATATAATTAATGGAAAAATCCAAAATTTCAGGTCTCCAGTATCAATGGTTAAGAAGATACAGCAATTTGAAATTTTGTAAATATTTTCCGAAAAAGCCAAACGGCATGAATTTCCAAGTTAAGACGTCCATGTAGGCATGAAATTTTGTACCTAAGGTAAAAATGTTATATTGAATCCATGTATGCTGTTACATCAGGGCTATTGGTGATATTTTGCAAGCTGTAATGCTCTGAAAAAGGGTGAAAATGGGAAATGTTGCAAAACGAGACTTTATATTTTGCAGGGCTGTGCGGCATCTATGAAAGAATAAGAGCTCATATTTATTTTCTTGCTTCTTATGGTCCACTTGCACATATATATTTTCAAAAAGATGGAAGCCAGAGTAGTTTTAAAAAGACAAATAATATACAATTGTGAAAAAAAGCCCTTTATTCTAATGAAATTTTGACCAACAAGAGAGTTCACCATCACTTTCATATTTTTTTTCCCAATATCACACACATACAGTGGTCCTCTGGTTAAAATATCATTTTGGTGGTCAGATTCCTTCATATTTTTATGAATTTTTCAAAAATCGATCTTTATATATAAAAAAAATAATAGTATTTGTGATTTCTTAATGTTTGCGTAAAGTTTTGAACAGTTAAATGTATCTATTCATTTAATAAACCTGCTTTAAAGTATATATGATGCTATATTGATCACATAATCATCAAATGTTACAAACAAAATGTATTGGGAAAAAGCAAATGTGTGGTTAATGATGACCTAATTTTGCAAAGCTTATCTAATCTTACATGTAGCTGACACAATTAATGCAATACCACAATAAATCAGTTGAGACTTGATAATCTTCATCTAGAATCACAGATTGGTCAGTGATCATAAAGTTTAAGCAGCAAAACTTGTGAATTGGGTAATTGCTAAAATGGATCATCTCGGAAAGTGTGCTGTTGGTCAAAAACTGAATAGTCATAAGCAAATGATAAGAGAACATACACAGTAATATCTGTGGCACCTTCAACAGAATTATTTCAAAATTTTTGGTTTATCAAATTAAAAATTACTCATGCATCAATGTACACTCTGGGTCATCGAGATTGGTCAGGTCCTTGAAATTCACCACCCCTAAGAAATATAAAAGTAGCTATCCCAGCTTATTCATTTTACATGATTTTACCAAGACCAGCCACCTGGATATGCTAACTTGATTCAGTTGCCGATTTCAGAAATAAAATGAAATTTAGAGACACTAAATTGAATGGTAGCATACAGATGATACTCCATTTATTGGATAGCCTTTTCCCTAAGCTATTGATTCCTGGCAAACATTGGTTGTTACTGCATAGATAACTATCCAGTTTCTAGACATTTGTATGCCACAAAATATTCTTTTATGATGTAAAATGTGACATAAATAGGAACTGGCTATACAGAACAGTAGCATATGGAAGATAGTCTTTTAAATTTAATGTGCGTATTGATTGACCTACTTCCATGTAGGTCAATCACTACGCACGTTAAATTTAACTAAGCGGCGAACGAAAATAGTTCTTTAAAATCCGTGCAGTACAGTGTTGCATTGGCATTTTTAGCAAGGACGCGGCGTATTCTATTCTCATGATTAATATATACCTTTCTAAAACTACGAAGTCAAGTCGCAGGCCTACTGACTGTCTTTTCATATTTTTTTGCAATTACTATTTGATGTGATCCTTCTGTTTTCATATTTTTGAAATTTCTATATGTTTATGTATTAAAGCAGTGGATGTTTTCTAAGAATTAGAATGTTCCTCGGTTATAATGGAATAACAAGGGGGCATTCCAAAACAATTTTTAAGTTTCTGGATTATAGTAATTTGAAACAAGGACAACATCATCTGGATCTCTGGAGTAATAACGATAGCGGGAATGGTGCACCAAATCTCATGCAGTTCATGGCAGGACCAGTTTAATTGGGTGGTCTCATTTTGCTGTTAATGTGTCAGACTATGAAAAATATTACAGGACACATGTTTTTGTATTTCTATTCATCTTTTCAGTTGCCTTCAGACACAGTCGCTAAAATATTTGTTTGTTGGTCATAACTTCCATTGCACAATGGAAACATTATAAAACCAAACGTTGTTTATGTCAGATGCAATTATTATTCAATTGTTGCAAGCTTAAACATTGTCAGATATTCAATATTGCTTAAAAGCTATGGACTTGTTGACTGCATTGCTGCACACCCTACACATGCAACATATTTCCAGGGCATTGTACACGTATGATTTTTATACATAGTTCAAAAAGTATTTTAAAAAACACACGTGGCAATATTAATAAGAACGCCATGAGAGGTATTGATTTTTTCAACAAGCCGAGTAAGGAAACGGGGATAGTAGTTGGCTGCAAGTAACTGCAAGTACTTGAGATTATATATTCTTATCAGTGCAATAGTGTTTAGAGTAGAGTTTATTCACAACTTGCAACCAAGTTTTGCAGAATGAAGATTGGTTCTTCCTGTACATCATTGACCAAGTTCAGTTCCAGTTCTACCATGAGAGTAGCTACAAGTCCCCTGTCCATAGGACAGGGTTACAAGGTCCTGGATGAAAATATATTGACTTTTTTGCTTGAGTGGGAACTAGCCTTTTAGTAAACGTTTGTCACACAACATACACCCACTGTAGCGTTAGACATACCTTTTTTCTATTGTGTCGCGCTCAGATATAGTTGATTTCTACCAATATTAATCGATTTCTGTGCCATTTTCTAATTCACATTTCGGTAAACAAAGCTTGAAGCATGGCCGCCTAGTTCCGAAAAACTCACAAGAGGGCTCTGGCGATGTTTCAACGCCCCTAGTGGCACACAGAATAGCGCTGGAAAGTCCGTAGTTTTCTCAATTTCACAATTAAAATATTTTAATAAACTATTCCACACGATTCCACTGTTCTATGGGTCTAATGAAGCTAAATTATTAGATATTTATCTGCACCATTGCACCTGGGTGGCGCTGTGATGTCGCCGGAGCCCTCTAGTGAGTTTTAGTGTAAGTAGACATCAATAACATGGTCGATTCGTCACAGCATGATTCGTCTTCGTAAAAACTGGACGGTTCATCACTCAAAAAAAGGTCGGTTCTTCACCGGCAGTTAACATATTTTATATAATAGCAGTGACCATACACTGTGTACCGGCCAAATCAACCAATTTCGGATGACAAATCGACCAAATTCGGGTGACGAACGGACCAGTTTTCATTGGTTTCAATCAGGCAATGACGAATCGACCTGCTACCTGTGAAAGCATGAACCAAGCGAACGTGAATTTTGAAAATGCTCTTAAAAAGGATGTTTCCAGTGGCTTTTTCAGTAAAATCTGCGTGAAAGTAGTAAACGGAGTAGTTATCCTGTACATAACAACAAAATAAGGTATGCTAACGTGTTTATTGAGAAAAATGTGTCGTAATTTTGAGCGTCCATGAATTCCTATAGCAGGCGTTCCGACCCTACATCGCATCTAATGCAATGTAGGTCGGTTCTGGCTACCATAGGAGTTGACCGGTCACCAGCTGGGGTCCTGCAAAGAAGTGCCAGATTAAGTGGAATGCTAATAATTTCGCATAATTGTATATCTTATGATGTGAAGATGTTAACTAATATTTGTAATGCGTCGTTAGGATCACACACATACCCAATAGTAGGGGGGGGGGGGGGGGGGGGTGATAATACATAGAAAACAAATTATTTCTGAATTTCAAATGGAAACCAGGTTCTGTTAAGGCTGATAAACCATTTCCAAAAAAACATAACACATATGTTTGTACCTTTATTTTTTATCTCTCCCAAGAACGATTGCAAGTTCAGTCAATTTGAAAGAATTTTTAGCATTTGCGTGTCACGGTTGGTCATATTTTCATTGTAATGGAACTTAGGAAGTTGGTATGCACATGACTGTATTTAGTGAAAAATAAGCTTCAAGTTGAAAACCAACATTGGTGTATTTTATCATAATAATATGATGTTCGCATCATAAATTAGAATTAATGGCATAAAAACATAACTATTAGTTATGTTTTTATGCTACTAACTCTATTTGTATCATTATAAACACTGTTTCTTTATAAGAATTTTATATTGAAGTGAGACTTGGTGTGTCATTTGCACCCATTTGGAATCTAAACATTGTACACTCGGGGTCATCCAGATTGGCCAGGGCCATCGAACTTGGCCACTCAAAATTAACTATCACAAACTGAAGGTGTAACCGGTTGAAGATGGCTTATCTTGCAGATACAACTGACTGTGATAGTGATTTTGATTGCGATATCAGAGCTGTGTGAGACAACCAGTAACCTTGTCATAATTCCATGTTTAGCCATATTATGAGGTCTGTGACATTTTTTACATACTTTAACTTGTTTTGTTTTTATCCTTATACGTGTATTGCATATGTTTGAATAAAATATTACATACATGTGATTGAATAAAATATATAATCTGAATTTAAATTGTACCATTATATAATAAAAGTTCCACCAAAAAAAGTTCCAATATATATGGCACCATTTTACATTCAAGCAATGCAATAGCTGTAGTGCTATATACATATATAATGATAAGGATGAAATATATAATTACTATTAGTGAATATTCAGGAACACATGCTGCCCAGTGGGAAAAACTGCACGACAATATTAAAGTATCTTACAAAGATGATCTACTTGTTTTCTTCATCCTGTCAGTAATAGTTATATCCCGAATAGTCAGGAGTTAACTAAACTTTTTTGTTGGTTATGTATCAACGCCGAAGGCGCAGGGATACAAGCAACAAATATTTTAGTTAACTCCTGATTGTGAGAGACATAACTAACATATACTCCACTAGACATATTCACTAATTTGTTTGACTTTTTAATTTGTTTAACAGCTGTTGTCAAGCAATTAAAGTTCAATTTGCACTCAGGAGTTAACTAACATTTTTATTGGTTATTTCCTGCTCAGAACAATAGGAAAACTATATCTAGAGGTGGAGGATAACAATAGAAAAACACATCATAATACTCTTTCTGGCAGATACAAGAAAACAAAGATCAAATGCTGGGACTGTTTATTGGGTTTTAGTGTGTTTTTTTTTTCCATACAGATATGATATGAATGTGTAAGTATTGACATTTTACTTTGCCTTACATTAGAAAGCAGGAAATGTTATTTCAATCAAGATAATAAAGTTCGGGTAATTTCAGGCCAAGTCATGCAAGCATTTTTTTGCTCGCGGTCATAAATGCATTGCATTTAGTCTGTCAGTTTAGGCATGTCCTTGTGAATGTCCCTGTGAATTTCCTTGTGAATTTCCTTGTGAATTTCCCTGTGAATTTCCATTTGAATGGCCTTGTGAATTTCCATGTGAATTTCCTTGTGAATATCCTTCATCACTGTATTCAGCCTCTGTAATTAAAGCACAATAGAGTCATCTTGCAGTCCCTAAATTTTAACTTAGATCAAACACATCATGATTCACAAACAGGCCTAATATATTCTTAGTCCTTCACATGACTTTCTGACTTCATATTTAGCATGCTTGTAAATTGATCACACAGTACAATTCTAATGTGCGTCCAATACTTATGTGGACATGAATTGTGAGACTTGTGATGTCTGATATACACTATAGAGGAAGCCTGTGCTTCATGGCATCATAATTGTAAATAACTTATAGTGTACCAATTAAATTTTTTACACTTTGGATCATAGTGCCAACAAAATAAAATCTACTGCATGTCCAGTGTTTTCTGGGACATCAATTCTTAATTTAAAATCAATTGCAACACATTGCAAAATGAGGGGTCATATGTTTTGTTACCTTTAAAATTTTATCTACCCACAGTCTGCATATGGGATGGTCCCCTCATCTCCATCAAAATGTTAAAATACAACTTGGAGTAATTCAAGAAGAGAAGATATACTGACCACACTTGGATTCCTCACAGCGGCAGTCTGTGTAGCTGATCACCTGGGCAGTCACTGATCGGCCAGCGCAGTCGAAGTTCACATCAATGAGTTGTATTCCGGTTCCTCTGCAGCAAGAGCATGATGTTTGTCCGGGATATACAATATCTCCCATTTTGATAGCGCCATACTGAAATGGAATACATTCTTAATATTTATGACTGATAAATATGCGAAAGATAAAATAGGCAACATAAGAGATCCTTTAAAAGAAGCTTTTTGAACTGAGGCCATTGAACAGAGGGTTAAAACTTCATTAACATGAGAAAAATAGCATAACATTTCAGCTTACCTCAGAGCCAGGACAAGTTCCATTACAGACATTGTACTGCACAGGAGCAACACTTCGGCACTCACAGCCAGAATCCATCGTGTAAGAGAGATATTCAGTGACAGAACGTTTGGAACATGCTTCAACAAAGTCTGCAAAATATAATTCAATGCCTTTACTGAAATGTAATTCTAATGAAAACCCACACCCCAGGAACTTCCAAGTGCATTCACATTCACGGGTAATTTATTAATGCTCTGATAATTAATCTTGATGAGTCATTCAACTTAGTAAGACTTTTACCTTTACAGATAAACAAACAATTACTAATTACCTTCTTCACAAGCACAGCAGTTGTCATCACTTTCAACTTGATGGAATCCTTGTGGGCATTGACACTCAGCACGCAAGTTCTTGCTGACAATCTTTCCATGTACACATTCATTGTAGATGCAGCAGTCACTTTCATCATACCAGGAGGATGGTGTGATCTAGAAATATTACAAGATTTATGAGTTTATCATACATTGATTGCTTATAACAACTACAATAATCGCTATTTAGCAAGTACTACTCACAGATCCGTTGGGGAATCTGCACTTGAAGCACTCTTCGACCTGAACACATTCTCCATTCAACCTGTGGAAGCCAGGAGCACAGGCGCAACAGTCTTGGACTATTCTTGTAGGACAGTCATTGACATCAGTGCTGAAGCACTCACAAGTAGGTTCACAGTATGGTTCAGTGTAATACTTCTCGTTTGGACCACACGCTGCGTAAGGAGGAAATAAAAGATTAACATTGTGGAAACATTGGGTATCACAATTACTAATATTTCTTCACATGCTGCAGTGATATCATGAATAATGACAGCCTGATGAAGGCTTGGTTATTTATGGTTATCAACGGAAGGCCACATACCTTGCTCACATGACTGTGTGTTGCAGCATTCAATCTCATAATCATCACCAGAACACGCTGCTCCACCACACTTGGGTTCAGGGTCATCACAAGATCTTGTTCTGGATCTGTGACCTCCATCACAAGTCTGGTCACATTCACTCCATTGACCCCAGGCTGACCATCCACCATCCACTGTATTAACAAAATACAATATTATATAAGTTATGAAACAGAGACCAGATGCTGTATTTATGCTGTTTGAGCACTGAAAACTAATTGTGTGTGCATTGCTTCATAATCATTTTCATAACAAGCCAATGAACTTAAAATGAACTACAAGTTGAAATGATATTGCACTTTACCTGGATTCCTTGGAATGCAATTGACATTGTTGTGCGACCAGCAAACACTGAAAGCAAATACAAACACTTAATAATAATAATTCACTGAAACCTTGGTCCATTGAAGGCAAGGTTACTCCATCATAAATACCGCAGGTTCTTACCAAGTCTCACATTCTGTTTCATTGATAGTCGTGTATTGTGGATAAGACACACTCCTGCCATCTACAACGAGGGAGCATGTTGGGCAACAATTTCTGTTGCAAGGTCTGGTCTCCACAAATGGTCCGGCACATTCTCTACCATTACCTGATCTTGGTGGATTATTACCACTCCTGTAATAAATAAAATCACTGTGAGTGCAGTTTAGGTTCTATAATATGAGCAATGCAAATTTGTCTAACGTTTAAACTTATCACACCTGCTCCTTGTCTGGACACCACCTCCACAGGTCACTATGCAATCACACCATTCGGTCCATTCAGTATAACCACAATCACAATTGCAGTTTGGTCTTGTTTGGCAGACAATATCACCATTTTCACAGGTACTAAAAAGACGTAAAATAACTTCATAACATTTTTGTAAAAGATCATGCACTGGCAAGAGAAAATATCTAGAGAAACAAACTTTACCAATAATAGCATCCATCATCTTCAACTATGGCACCCTTCGGATATTCTTGTCCATGGTAATAACAAGGACAGTTGCAAGGTTCCACACAGTTTCCTTGGTCATCCATTACCGTTCCAACAGGACACCTACAAGGCATAAAGATGCTTATAAAAGATGCTCCAAATTTTGAGGAAATTATTTTTCAGGTAATGTCCCAGATGCAAACAAACCTGCAGATATGGTCACAGTCATCAACTTCGATGCACTCTGTTTGGTTCCTGAGATCATTGCATGTCCTTGGACAAACAAGTGGACCAAGAACATAAGGAGCTTGACATTCATTGCAATCCTCTGTGTTGCAGTTTTCAGATTCAACATCAGGTCCCACACAGTCCTCTCCACCACATGATGGTGCTGGGTTTGTGCAAGTTCTGTATCTGTAAGTGGTACCACCTCCACATGACTGACTGCATGCTGACCAAGTTCCCCACTGTGTCCAGCCTCCATCAACTGAAATATTCCGAAGAATGAATGCGTATTTGATTTTAATATACTTCCGTAAACAAACATCAGTAATTACTCACCAGAGCATGCCTGAGTGTTGCAAGCTTCAAACTCATGGAGACATCCAGGGCAGTATACACCAGGTGAACCAGGAGTGAAATTATCTCTAGATCTCATTCTCAAACCTGAGCCACAACTCACGGAGCAAGTAGACCATGATCCCCATCCACCCCACACGCAGACTGTAATTAAGAGTAATACAAATTAAATATGAAACAATAAGGATGGGCTTTTAGAACTTTCCAATTTTCTTACATTGTTGCTCACCCAAGCAAGGCTCATTGACTTCAATATCAAAGTTTCCATTTTCCATGCAAGTCCTGTAAGAAATGGAATATTCATGCACTGTAATTTGAGAATTTCTGGAAGTTATTTCAGTTGGCAGCATGCTAATTAGTATATCAAGGCCAGCAAGAAAAGGATTTGGAACAGATAGATACTTGAACAGAACATTTTGTCCACTGCAACATTAAGGACTACTCACAACATGACACATGGACTGTGGACAGTTTGACCATATGCAATCCTTTGACCAATTTCAACAGGCTCATCATTGCCAGTGAAGCCATTGATGCCATCTTTTTCTATCCAAGGACGAGGTGAATCAGCTCCATAAGGAACATCAAACTGGTCTTCATATGCACCCATATCATAGAAGCAGCAAACTGCAATAAAAAAAATTGATGCTTTGGAGATTTGATGATATATCACCCCGATATTAATAACAATTAAATTTGCTAGTCCTGCAAACTATGTTACACATATTTTCTGTGCCTTTGCGGAGATATGAAGCATCAACTTTTTGGAAATATCTTATGCATAAGCAACTGGGAAATATGAAACCAACTTTGAGGTGCAGTTGTAGTTTCTCCTGTTGATTCTGTACCGCGTGTAGTTTGAGTAGTTCTGGTTGTCCTAGTTGTGCGAGTGGTTCTTGTTGTTGGTGTGGTTCTTGTGGTGCGAGTGGTTCTTGTTGTTGGTGTGGTTCTTGTGGTGCGAGTGGTTCTTGTTGTTGGTGTGGTGAATGTTGTCATTGTTGTATGGGTAGTCTCTGTTGTTGCAGTAGTTGAAGTAGCTATCTCCTCTGCATTTAAGAATTATATAATGAGTCATATAATTGAGATAGGGGTTGATTTGCAAAATAGTTTGATGGTTTACATCAATATGAACATTGTCCTATCTCGTAACATTGCACTATTCCGTAACATGTTCTTGTTATTCTGTTTTCTGCTTTTTGTTATCAATAGTTATTGTCAGTTCATGAATGTATCTTATCTAGGTATGGGGTGACACAGTGCTCTCCGGAGGGCTGGGATAATTTGTATATTGTACTTCTGTAGTGTTTGCCATTTTAAGCAATAAAATATCACTATCAATTTATCAAGATGGCATTACGACATGATACATTAATCTCTTTATGTTGTTTCTCTTGCTTTGATGACATACCTGGAACACACTCAATGATGTACAAGTCCTTTATCTTAATAGTCTGGCTGCTTGGAGCTTGAATGTAGATGAAAATATTCTGTACGTCAAAGTTACTACTGTATCCAGGGATAACGAATGAAAATTCTTCAAAGGAAGATGTGACGGTTGCCTGAATCTGTAAAAAATTAACAACAATTGCACATAGTGACAACAAATAAACATAACTGCAGTGGGCCAAAATCTTACATGCCAGTAAAATACTTTTTTATAACAATACCTGAGTTGGCGATGAAGGATTGCCATTGGACACATAAGAGAATACAATTGAAGTGGCTCCATAGACCTTAAGGCTAACAAATATGTCTGATGGACGTGGTGTTGGTAACAATGTAATCACAACAGATGAGGGTCCTTGAACAAAGATAGGCGCTGGTGAAGGTCGAAGTATTGTGCTAGCTACATCCTGTGATTGTTGACCAGGTCCAACCAATGTGATGGAGTAGTCAACATTAGGGTTGTTATTTCCATAATTATCAAATTCCATAGGGAAACCTGCAGGGCACTCAAATCCACCAGGTCCACCAGGTGCAGTTGTTGCTGTTGTAGCAGTTGTTGCTGTGGTTGCTGTTGTAGCTGTGGTAGCTGTTGTTGCTGTAGTTCCAGTAGTTGCAGTTGTGGCAGTTGTTGCTGTGGTTGCTGTGCTTGCTGTTGTGGCAGTTGTGGCAGTTGTAGCTGTGGTTGCTGTTGTGGCAGTCGTTGCTGTGGTTGCTGTTGTTCCTGTAGTAGCGGTTGTAGCAGTTGTTGCAGTGGTTCCAGTTGTAGCAGTGGTTCCAGTGGTTGCTGTGGTTCCACTTGTTGCAGTTGTAGCAGTTGTTGCTGTTGTAGCAGTTGTTGCTGTGGTTCCAGTTGTAGCTGTAGTTGCAGTGGTAGCAGTTGTTGCAGTGGTTCCAGTTGTTGCTGTTGTAGCAGTAGTTGCAGTGGTTCCAGTTGTAGCTGTAGTAGCAGTGGTTCCAGTCGTTGCTGTTGTTCCAGTTGTTGCTGTTGTAGCAGAAGTTGCAGTGGTTCCAGTTGTGGCTGTAGTTGCAGTTGTGGCAGTTGTTGCTGTGGTTCCACTTGTTGCTGTTGTGGCAGTTGTAGCAGTTGTTTCAGTTGTGGCAGTTGTTGCTGTGGTCCCAGTTGTAGCTGTAGTTGCAGTGGTAGCAGTGGTAGCAGTTGTTGCAGTGGTTCCAGTTGTTGCGGTTGTTCCAGTTGTTGCTGTTGTAGCAGTAGTTGCAGTGGTTCCAGTTGTAGCAGTTGTTGCAGTGGTTCCAGTTGTTGCTGTTGTTCCAGTTGTTGCTGTTGTTCCAGTTGTTGCTGTTGTAGCAGTAGTTGCAGTAGTTCCAGTTGTAGCTGTTGTAGCAGTTGTTGCAGTGGTTCCAGTTGTTGCTGTTGTAGCAGTAGTTGCAGTGGTTCCAGTTGTAGCTGTAGTAGCTGTAGTAGCAGTGGTTCCAGTTGTTGCTGTTGTTCCAGTTGTTGCTGTTGTAGCAGTAGTTGCAGTGGTTCCAGTTGTGGCTGTAGTTGCAGTGGTTCCAGTTGTTGCTGTGGTTCCACTTGTTGCTGTTGTGGCAGTTGTAGCAGTTGTTGCAGTTGTGGCAGTTGTTGCTGTGGTCCCAGTTGTAGCTGTAGTTGCAGTGGTAGCAGTTGTAGCAGTTGTTGCAGTGGTTCCAGTTGTTGCGGTTGTTCCAGTTGTTGCTGTTGTAGCAGTAGTTGCAGTGGTTCCAGTTGTAGCAGTTGTTGCAGTGGTTCCAGTTGTTGCTGTTGTTCCAGTTGTTGCTGTTGTTCCAGTTGTTGCTGTTGTAGCAGTAGTTGCAGTAGTTCCAGTTGTAGCTGTTGTAGCAGTTGTTGCAGTGGTTCCAGTTGTTGCTGTTGTAGCAGTAGTTGCAGTGGTTCCAGTTGTAGCTGTAGTAGCAGTGGTTCCAGTTGTTGCTGTTGTTCCAGTTGTTGCTGTTGTAGCAGTAGTTGCAGTGGTTCCAGTTGTGGCTGTTGTTGCAGTGGTTCCAGTTGTTGCTGTGGTTCCACTTGTTGCTGTTGTGGCAGTTGTAGCAGTTGTTGCAGTTGTGGCAGTTGTTGCTGTGGTCCCAGTTGTAGCTGTAGTTGCAGTGGTAGCAGTTGTAGCAGTTGTTGCAGTGGTTCCAGTTGTTGCAGTTGTTCCAGTTGTTGCTGTTGTAGCAGTAGTTGCAGTGGTTCCAGTTGTAGCAGTTGTTGCAGTGGTTCCAGTTGTTGCTGTTGTTCCAGTTGTTGCTGTTGTTCCAGTTGTTGCTGTTGTAGCAGTAGTTGCAGTAGTTCCAGTTGTAGCTGTTGTAGCAGTTGTTGCAGTGGTTCCAGTTGTTGCTGTTGTAGCAGTAGTTGCAGTGGTTCCAGTTGTAGCTGTAGTTGCAGTGGTAGCAGTTGTAGCAGTTGTTGCAGTGGTTCCAGTTGTTGCTGTTGTTCCAGTTGTCGCTGTTGTAGCAGTAGTTGCAGTGGTTCCAGTTGTAGCTGTAGTTGCAGTGGTAGCAGTTGTAGCAGTAGTTGCAGCGGTTCCAGTTGTGGCTGTGGTTGCAGTGGTACCAGTTGTTGCTGTGGTACCACTTGTTGCTGTTGTGGCAGTTGTAGCTGTTGTGGCAGTAGTTGCTGTGGTTCCAGTTGTAGCTGTAGTTGCAGTGGTAGCTGTTGTGGCAGTTGTTGCTGTAGTTCCAGTTGTGGCTGTAGTTGCAGTGGTAGGTGTTGTGGCAGTTGTTGCTGTGGTTCCAGTTGTGGCTGTAGTTGCAGTGGTAGCAGTTGTGGCTGTAGTTGCAGTGGTACCAGTTGTTGCAGTTGTAGCCGTTGTAGCAGTTGTAGCAGTTGTTGCTGATGTGGCAGTTGTTGCTGTGGTTTCAGTTGTAGCTGTAGTTGCAGTGGTAGCTGTTGTGGGAGTTGTTGCAGTTGTTGCAGTTGTTGCAGTTGTTGCAGTTGTTGCAGTTGTTGCAGTTGTAGCTGTGGTAGCAGAAGTTGCTGATGTGGCAGTTGTTGCTGTGGTTTCAGTTGTAGCTGTAGTTGCAGTGGTAGCTGTTGTGGGAGTTGTTGCAGTTGTTGCAGTTGTTGCAGTTGTTGCAGTGGTTGCTGTTGTAGCTGTTGTGGGTGTTGTAACACCTGAAACAGGACCACCTGGTTGGCCTGGTTGTCCGGGTTGTCCGGGTTGACCAGGTTGAGCTGGTTGAGCAGGCTGTGCCGGTTGAGCAGGCTGAGCAGGCTGAGCTGGTTGTGCTGGTTGTGCAGGTTGAGCTGGTTGAGCTGCTTGTGCAGGTTGAGCTGGTTGCGCAGGCTGAGCAGGTTGAGCTGGTTGAGCTGGCTGAGCGGGTTGTGCTGGTTGTGCAGGTTGAGCTGGTTGTGCAGGCTGAGCAGGTTGAGCTGGTTGCGCTGGTTGTGCCGGTTGAGCAGGCTGAGCTGGTTGTGCTGGTTGTGCAGGTTGAGCTGGTTGAGCAGGTTGTGCTGGTTGAGCTGGCTGAGCAGGTTGCGCTGGTTGCGCTGGTTGTGCCGGTTGAGCTGGTTGTGCAGGCTGAGCAGGTTGAGCTGGTTGCGCTGGTTGTGCCGGTTGAGCAGGCTGAGCAGGTTGTGCTGGCTGTGGTGGTTGAGCTGGCTGAGCAGGTTGAGCTGGTTGTGCAGGTTGAGCTGGTTGAGCTGGTTGAGCGGGTTGTGCTGGTTGCGCTGGTTGTGCCGGTTGAGCTGGCTGAGCCGGTTGAGCAGGTTGTGCTGGTTGTGATGGTTGAGCAGGCTGAGCTGGTTGTGGTGGTTGTGCAGGTTGAGCTGGTTGAGCTGGTTGAGCTGGCTGAGGGGGTTGTGCTGGTTGCGCTGGTTGTGCCGGTTGAGCTGGCTGAGCTGGTTGAGCTGGTTGTGGGGGTTGAGCTGGCTGTGCTGGCTGAGCAGGTTGTGCTGGTTGGGCAGGTTGAGCAGGCTGAGCTGGTTGTGCTGGTTGTGCAGGTTGAGCTGGTTGAGCAGGTTGAGCTGGTTGCGCAGGTTGAGCTGGTTGTGCAGGTTGAGCTGGCTGAGCAGGTTGCGCAGGATGAGCTGGTTGTGCAGGTTGAGCTGGCTGAGCTGGTTGGGCAAGCTGAGCTGATTGTGCTGGTTGTGCAGGTTGAGCTGGTTGCGCAGGTTGAGCTGGTTGTGCAGGTTGAGCTGGTTGTGCAGGTTGAGCAGGTTGAGCAGGCTGAGCTGGTTGTGCAGGTTGAGCTGGCTGAGCTGGTTGGGCAGGCTGAGCTGGTTGTTCTGGTTGAGCTGGCTGAGCTGGTTGAGCTGGTTGTGGGGGTTGAGCTGGCTGTGCTGGCTGAGCAGGTTGTGCTGGTTGGGCAGGTTGAGCAGGCTGAGCTGGTTGTGCTGGTTGTGCAGGTTGAGCTGGTTGAGCAGGTTGAGCTGGTTGCGCAGGTTGAGCTGGTTGAGCAGGTTGAGCTGGTTGTGCAGGTTGAGCAGGTTGTGCAGGCTGAGCTGGTTGTGGGGGTTGAGCTGGCTGTGCTGGCTGAGCAGGTTGTGCAGGCTGAGCTGGTTGTGCAGGTTGAGCAGGCTGAGCAGGCTGTGCAGGTTGAGCTGGTCCAGGAGTTGTTGTTCTTCCTGGTTCTTCTGAAATGCACATAGGGAATACATTCTTAATAATGCAATTATCTATCATAAGTGTTTGTCTGGTTTTCCATTTGTTGACTGACATATAGCATTATCTGAACATTTCCCAACCATCATGTTGACCCAGGTAATCATGTAATACCTCAATGATCATGTTGTCTTTTTCCATATGTTAGCTTTATTTCACCACACTTGATCAATTTCCAACACAATTAATGAACTGTTAGTACTAACTTCTACAGTATCTGTTTCTAAGCAGCCCTTGGCATATATTGGTAATGCCTCGAACAATCAGTGCCTGGACACTAAAGTTTCAAAAATCATAATGACTTAAATAAACTTAAATACTCACCACAACATCCTTCAATTAGCAGAGATACTTTGTCTGGTGGTGAGCAGTACTGACAGGACATAGTTACCCTGATAAAGCTGATTCTTCCTGTAGAATAGAAAATCACCATGACAGATTTCTGTGTAATTTGTTTGATACTTTGGTCAGTTTTAATGGCATGAAAAACGTGGTACATGTTTTGTCAAATCATTGTGACAGAAGAAAACTCTAAGGCCTGATTTCACTAGCAAGGTCATAAAAAATTTACACTGCTGCTCCTCCTGGTGCAAAGGGTATTTGAAAAAAATACAATCTGTAAAGAGGAACACACATTGGGAGCATATGTTGGGTTTTTCATCTATATAAATAACAAACCAAGATTTGCAGAATAAACATTTTTTCATTTGGGTTACTTGTTTTTATTGTGTTGTATTGCCCTTTATGCACCAACCTCTGCAGTGTGTCTGTCTCATTTGCTTTGTCAATATGGTGTTATAAATTCTTGCCCTAATTATGAATATGTACACTGTAGAAATAAAATGAATTGAAATAAGCAAGGGTAAACTGTGATCAGCATATGACAAACATAATGAATACCAAACCAAACGCATCCAACAGTTGCACAGCAACTATCTATATACTAACCCTAGCAACCTGAACAGATCGAATCCCTAATCCCCCTCACTTCCCTGGCAGATGTCACTGATCCACTTCACACCTTTATGCACAGATGATCTGTGCATCAGGTGATGAGACATATGTATGGTCTGAGCAGCTCCAACTGATGCATTGGTGCACTTATTCATCACATATATACTGAGGAAAATTACAGAATGCTCCACGTCACGTTTGGAAAGGCTCTAACAAATTTATATAAGTGTCACCCAAAAATAAAGTCTATACTCCCATTACAATGGTGTTTTTCCTTTGTACTACCTAGGAGACAGGTCTGTCTAGTGGACCCAGATTCCACTAGAGGGCTCTCTTGTTAGCACCTGGGTGCCACAATCAAGACCAGCTTGAGGTTTCACTTTTTGCTGTCACCTCAAAGCCAAGCCACCTGATTATGTACATGTCTTGCTTATTTGCTGACTCAACTAAATTGATCAATTTCTCTTATAATCTGCTGGCATCTGGTATTAAAGATCTAACAATGAAATTACAGAATAATTCATGTGCTGAGTTCTGAGTTCTTGTTCTGACAAACAGGTAATTCACAAAAATTGACTAAACTCAAAAAAAAAATTTGTCTACTGGATCCAGATTCCACTAGAGGGCTCTCTCGTCAGCACCTGCTCAGCTAGGACTGTTTTACCATCTAACACTGATCAGACAAGCTTGAGTTAATGAACTACTAACATTACTGCTAGTGTCTGTTCCAATTGTGAACATGCTGGTAATGTATAATGTATGATATACATGTAATAATAACTGCCATGTAATTTATAATTTATAGAGAACTATCATGTTATATGTACTTTAGTCACATATTTATATTGTTATATTTATCATAGGGTTATTCCTCTACTTGGAAGTTTTAGTGCAATAAAGGGTTCAAATTTTCATCTGTCTCCACTCAACTCATATATATATAACATACATGTAAGCGACAGATATTTCTCTGAATATTTGATTATGGCATTGAAGTCACACAATGACTTGTCTGTAAGTTATCTGCCAACTTTTGGATTAATTGGTCTCTTAAACAATACTCCACAGAACAGCTGATGGGTGATGACTAAATATTACAAAGACATAATTGAGAATTCCTTTCAGGTGAGTCACCCATTTCGAAGACATTAATCTCTTAAATAACTAGTTCCAAACACTGCATTTCATTATATCAAATATCTATTGTTTAACACTAATTACTTCCCATTTTTTCAAGCATGAAAACACTATAGTAACATAATTTTCATTTTAGACCTAGGATTTTAATGTCTCAGTTAACTGTCATTTTTTATTTACCAGTTCTATTTCCCTGTTGCAGTTGTTAGAATTGATGTGAAAACTTTTCCTATCTTCTTCTGCTAAAAACTGATGAGTCAGTCACACTCCTATCCCAGTGAAGAATTTGAGCTCAGAGTGAGCTCATAGGAAACTCGCGGAGAGTTCATACTGTGCGATCACTGTGAGCTAAAAGTGTAACCACTTAGTGGTCCCACAGTGAACTCACAGAGTTGAGGTCACAGTGCAAGTTTTGTTGGAGCAAACTGTGAGCTGATCATGTGTGATTCTACATTTCTGCAACTACTCATCCTATGGTAGCTCTGAGCAATTAAGCTGTCTAACTTTGCTACAACTAATGATGAACTACAACAAATAATTTCCAAACCCGGCCTTCAGTTATGATTGCTCCATGCTGGGTTTGAACCTACAACCTACCTACCTACCTACCTAACCTTAGCCTTACAGTCCTACACCCTAACCACTACACCAGCCAGTCAGTTAGAACTTAGGTAGCCTCCTCTAGGTATAATTAAACTAGGTGAATAAGCTGGGACAGTGAAGCCATTATTATGTTGTCAGATATTTAAAAAACTTTTCTTTTTCAAGAGTAAAAAGAGTGAGAATCGAACTCGGGTTAGATAAACAATAAAGCAGCAATTCCATTTATAGTAACTGTTATTAGCTGGCCTGTAATCAATGGTGGAGACAGACAATCTTCTATTTATAGTTTTTCTAAGAGTGTATACCACACCACCTAGCGTGATATCACAAGTTAAGTTCTTAGTGAGCTAACTGCGATGTCATCCTGTGATCTCATCCTGTGAGCTTTGAGTGAGGTCACTGTGAGTGTAAAATTAGCTCACGTCTTCACTGGGATATGTTTTCCTATAGCTGGTCTATCTCAAGATGACTCATGTGGTAGTTATGACTCATCTGTGGGCAATTGAAAGGTCAATTACTGTTACCTGCGTTTCTATCAATAGAGGGCAGGTGGTGTCACTGTAGCTAATTCTTGTCATAAGTAACAAGATTTAGTGAAACCAGGCCATCAATGCCAGTATGTGTCATCATGGGAGCTGAAACTTCAACACAAAATATAGGTCCATGTATCACCAATGACTCATCAAGCGCAATGTTCACTTTCAAGTGAACAAAATTAACATACCAATTCCTAATCCAAAATTGTGAAATCAGGACTTGGGTTTTTAGAGAAACATATTTAAGATTGCCTCTGCACTAACTGTTGAAAAGTTACACTGATAGCAATTTATTTTATGAATAAAATCACTATACCTGCAACATGACAGCTTCTAGTATCAGGTTCATTGAAGGAATAAACTTTCTTGACCTAGAAATAGAACAGTAATATTTGAAATGGTAACACGTGGAATAAAGTAATGTTTTAAGCTACATAAAAGTGTGTAAATTCCCATGCCACTTATAATTCATGACTATAATACTACTTGGTGATATGCTAGTTTAACTAGCCATCAATTGTTCTACTTTCATAACTTACCATATTGCCATTTGTGAAATAGTCAACACGAACAGAGAGTGGCCTTCCATTAGCGCAGATGTGATTCACCCTCAAACGGAATTTGGTAATCCTGATGTAATCACACTGATATGCAACCAAGGTGAATGAGTTCTTATTTGAAGGAAGATCAAACCTAGTATAACCATTTGACATGTAAGTGGCAGAAACATAATCTTCTTTTGGTTGCAGTACTCCATTGGAGCCTTGAACCATGGGCTCGTTGCACTCTGAAAAGAAATAGGGGATTTTGTAAATGACAGAATTTGCATAGAGGTCATGAGAATGCGATTGACAAAAGATTTAGTTAAGATTGCCATAACAGCTTATGAGCAGGCGTTGAATTTTCCGACTGTGTAATCTCAGTTAAAAGAGTTCTTAGTAATTCAACTAAATGATTTATCAATATTCTTGGCAAATTTGTTTTTGGGGATTTTTTATTATTTGCATATGACACTTAATATGTTCATTATGTACCTTTTACAATATATCAGTAAACCATATTATTGCATGTATATACATATATGCATGTATGATTCACATCTTTGTTGAAAGCATCAATATGTAGACAATGATAAATAATAAATAAATAGAAGCTGAAAGTTAAGTTTGGTGATGCAAACGAGATTTATCACATAATTTGTGAATTGCTAGTACTTAAAATGAGAACTTGATTCGCTTGTTTAAAATAAAACCAAACAGGAGTTATGAAACAGGCTTTGAAAATTATATGTAAGATATTTCTATTTGAGTATTAACTTATATACATTGCATTATAAAACTTCATTTTGGCAACCCAGCAATAAAACCAAAACAAATGCCTAGTATTTCAAACAGTACAAAAATTTTTGACAATCAAAGGCAATACTAACACAAATGGGATAAAAAACTAAATGGAACAGCACAGAACATTGATAGATACCTTCCTCAGGTCCGGGCGTTGTCTGACCAGGTTGTGATGGTTGAGCTGGTTGTGCTGGTTGGGCAGGCTGAGCTGGTTGAGCTGGCTGAGCAGGCTGAGCTGGTTGTGCTGGCTGAGCTGGTTGAGCTGGCTGTGCAGGCTGAGCTGGTTGTGCTGGCTGAGCAGATTGTGCAGGTTGAGCTGGTTGTGCTGGCTGAGCAGGTTGTGCAGGTTGAGCTGGTTGTGCTGGCTGAGCCGGTTGTGGAGGTTGAGCTGGTTGAGATGGTTGAGCTGGCTGTGCAGGCTGAGCTGGTTGTGCTGGCTGAGCGGGTTGGGCAGGTTGAGCTGGTTGTGCTGGCTGAGCTGGTTGTGGCGGCTGAGCTGGTTGAGCTGGCTGTGCAGGCTGAGCGGGTTGTGCAGGCTGAGCTGGTTGGGCAGGTTGTGCGGGTTGTGCAGGTGGAGCTGGTTGTGCTGGCTGAGCGGGTTGTGCAGGTTGAGCAGGTTGTGCTGGCTGAGCTGGTTGAGCTGGCTGTGCAGGCTGAGCGGGTTGTGCAGGCTGAGCTGGTTGTGCTGGCTGAGCGGGTTGTGCAGGTTGAGCAGGTTGTGCTGGCTGAGCAGGTTGAGCTGGTTGAGCAGGTTGTGCTGGCTGAGCAGGTTGTGGAGGTTGAGCTGGTTGAGATGGTTGAGCTGGCTGTGCAGGCTGGGCTGGTTGTGCTGGCTGAGCGGGTTGAGCTGGTTGTGCTGGTTGCGGAGGCTGAGCTGGTTGAGATGGTTGAGCTGGCTGTGCAGGCTGGGCTGGTTGTGCTGGCTGAGCAGGTTGAGCTGGTTGTGCTGGCTGAGCAGGCTGTGCTGGTTGAGCTGGCTGAGCTGGTTGAGCTGGCTGTGCAGGCTGAGCTGGTTGTGGTGGTTGAGCAGGCTGGGCAGGTTGTGCTGGTTGAGCAGGCTGAGCTGGTTGAGATGGTTGTGCTGGTTGAGCAGGCTGTGCTGGTTGAGCTGGCTGTGCAGGCTGCGCAGGCTGAGCTGGTTGTGGTGGTTGACCTGGCTGTGCTGGTTGAGCTGGTTGTGGTGGTTGACCTGGCTGGGCAGGCTGAGCTGGTTGTGCAGGCTGAGGTGGTTGAGCTGGCTGCGCAGGCTGAGCTGGTTGGGCAGGTTGTGCTGGTTGAGCAGGCTGAGCCGGCTGTGCAGGTTGTGCTGGTTGAGCCGGCTGTGCTGGTTGAGCTGGTTGTGGTGGTTGAGCTGGCTGGGCAGGCTGTGCTGGCTGAGCTGGTTGAGCTGGCTGAGCAGGTTGTGCAGGTTGTGCTGGTTGAGCCGGCTGTGCTGGTTGAGCTGGTTGTGGTGGTTGAGCTGGCTGGGCAGGCTGAGGGGGTTGTGCAGGCTGAGCTGGTTGAGCTGGCTGTGCAGGCTGAGCAGGTTGAGCTGGCTGTGCTGGTTGAGCTGGTTGTGGTGGTTGAGCTGGCTGGGCAGGCTGGGCTGGTTGTGCAGGCTGAGCTGGTTGAGCAGGCTGAGCTGGTTGAGCTGGCTGTGCCGGTTGAGCAGGCTGAGCTGGTTGTGCAGGTTGTGCAGGTTGAGCTGGTTGAGCAGGTTGTTGTTGCCCAGGTGTTGTCCTTGGTTCCTCTGGAGTAAAATTGTATTGATGACTATTTTAACCATTATTGCTGTTTGTAACATATATCAGGGTTATAATTTGAAGTATATAAACAATGGTGCCCGTATCAATATCATTAATGAGATGAGGTTACAATTGTACAAAAATAAACAAAACAGCATCATAAATGTAGCAACTTTTTTCGAAGTAAACCCTAAAATAAGGACTTAAAAACTATAGTTTCGAACCCTACCTAAATTTTAAACTCCCAAAAAAGACTTACAATAACATAGCTAGGTTTAGAATTAGTTCGCATAACCTCAAAATAGAAAAAGGTAGACATGAAACCCCGAAGGTACCACTTAAAGAAAGAATCTGTGAGAATTGTAATAACAACGAAGTGGAAGATGAATTTTGCTGCCTCTTAATGAGTAGTGCCAATAATGTGCAAATAATGGAGCTAAATAAAGAACTTAGTAAATATATTTCTGAATTTGATAATTATACTCCAACTGAAAAATTTCAAGCTATTATGTCCAGCAAAGAAGCAGGTGTAATTAATGCTCTTGGCATATTTCTAAACCACGTCCTCGAATTAAATTTTTATTTTTATTTCCTGCTGGGCTCTTACTATTTTTTAAAATCTGTATATGGATAGCCCAATTGGATAAAACCATTAGCAAAAGCAAAATATGAGTCTTTTATCATTTTTTAATTATTATCATTTTTATTTGTCACAACCAGGACTGACTTTCTGTAAAATATATATAGTTACAACACGTATTATGACTGTTGGCTTAACCTTTTTAGTATGTATGTTTGACAAATGTATCAATGATGATAATATCTTGTCAATAAAATAATATTTTATATATATATATATTTCAACTTTGAAGCATGAGTGCTGTGCAAAGAGTTAGGCCTACATGCTAACAAAGGTTCTACAAAAGCGGACATTTAAATAACAATCATTAAATGGACCTCCATTGGTACATAGTATGACGGATATAGAATTTGACACACTATATATGATATAGAGGTAAACAGCCTTCATCTGTAATTTACTTTTCCATTATTTTATGCTTAAATATGTTACTTCAGTGAGGGCTAAAACTCAAAGAGTTCATGCAAAAGTGCCTTAATCAAATTGTTTGCACATATATACAAGGCTTAGCAAATTTATCAACAGAATGAATAACTGTAGGATGCTGTACGTACCACAACATCCTTCGATGAGTGCAGATATCTTATCTGGCGCTGCACAGTGCTGGCATGTCAACCTGATTCTGATTTTCCTGACAGTTTCTACAAATGCAAAATGTTCTATCTTTACAATATAATATATTGGATGGTAAAATGTATAGAAACATGTGTCTCAAGAGCTTACCTGAGCAATAAACACTTCTAGCATATGGGTGATCAAAATCATAATTCTTAGTTACCTGAAAGGCATTAAAAAGGGTTCAATTTATTGTATGCTGTAGAAATAATGCTTCAATAAAATGTAGTGAACACAATGTGAAAATATAAATCTGACTTACCACCTGAGACCTTGTGTAGTACTCGACACGGACTGACAGGGGCTTGCCATTAGAACAAATTTCATTGACCCTCAACCGGAACTTGGTTATTCTGACATAATCACAGTCATGTGCTTTCAAGGTAAATTTGTTCTTGTTTGAAGGCAGATCAAATGTTGTGTAGCCATCAGAGCCATAAGCAGCAACAACATAGTTTTGTTTTGGTCGCAGAACTCCAGTGGAGCCTTGAACCATTGGCTCATTGCACTCTGCAAGATATTAAATCATGTTCAGTTAGTTACATTAGTATAATAATTTTATGATCAATAGATAAAAGCTTCATCTATATTTCACCCATGGCATACACAACAACAAAAACAACAAAAGAAACAGGTCTGAATACATTTTACATTGACCCTTTACTGGTGTATGGCATGCAGATAACACATCTGGAAGAAATGTCCTCCGACAACGGTAGTCTTGGCTTTGGAAGTGTCTCCAATGTGCTTTACTCATGTAAAAGGACAAATAAAAACTTTGGGGGCTTCCTTATCTTATCTTAGCTTATCTCATTTTCACAAACCAGTTATATTACATACATATCTTTTCCAGTGTATGCCATAATCATTCATTTCAATTTTATGTCTGATCTTACATGCACTAATTAGCAACTGGAAAAGTAGTCATTTACTTTGTATGGAAAAAAAACCCAGAACCAGGAACCAAACAATTGATACAAAATTAAAAACTACAATTACTGAGGTGAAACAGTTCACCGATAATTATGGCCAAACCAGAGACAAAAACTATGCAACAAAGCATTGCCTCAAGAAAAGAGTCTTCCATTGTGCCAAAAAAATTAAATATTTCCAGACTACCTTCCTGAGTTGGTCCCCCAGGCTGTGATGGTTGTGCAGGTTGTGCAGGTTGAGCAGGCTGTGCCGGCTGAGCTGGCTGAGCAGGCTGTGCTGGTTGAGCTGGTTGAGCGGGTTGTGCTGGCTGAGATGGTTGTGCTGGTTGAGCTGGTTGAGCAGGTTGAGCAGGCTGAGCTGGTTGAGCTGGCTGTGCTGGCTGCGCTGGTTGTGCTGGTTGAGCTGGTTGTGCTGGCTGCGCTGGTTGAGCAGGCTGAGCTGGTTGTGCTGGTTGAGCTGGCTGAGCAGGTTGTGCTGGCTGTGCTGGCTGAGCAGGTTGTGCTGGTTGAGCTGGCTGGGCAGGCTGTGCTGGTTGAGCAGGTTGTGCTGGCTGAGCTGGTTGAGCAGGCTGAGCAGGTTGTGCTGGCTGTACTGGTTGAGCAGGCTGAGCAGGTTGTGCTGGTTGTGCAGGTTGAGCTGCCTGAGCAGGCTGAGCAGGTTGTGCTGGTTGAGCTGGCAGAGCAGGTTGTGCTGGCTGTGCTGGTTGAGCAGGTTGTGCTGGTTGGGCTGGCTGGACAGGCTGTGCTGGTTGAGCAGGCTGTGCTGGCTGAGCTGGCTGAGCTGGTTGAGCAGGCTGTGCTGGCTGTGGTGGCTGAGCAGGTTGTGCAGGTTGTGCTGGTTGAGCTGGCTGAGCAGGTTGTGCTGGCTGAGCAGGTTGTGCTGGCTGTGCTGGCTGTGGTGGCTGAGCAGGTTGTGCTGGTTGAGCTGGCTGGGCAGGCTGTGCTGGCTGAGCTGGTTGTGCAGGCTGAGCTGGTTGAGCAGGTTGTGCTGGCTGAGCTGGCTGAGCAGGTTGTGCTGGTTGAGCAGGCTGAACAGGTTGTGCTGGTTGTGCAGGTTGTGCTGGTTGAGCTGGCTGAGCAGGTTGTGCTGGCTGTGGTGGCTGAGCAGGTTGTGCTGGCTGTGCTGGCTGTGGTGGCTGAGCAGGTTGTGCTGGTTGAACTGGCTGGGCAGGCTGTGCTGGCTGAGCTGGTTGTGCAGGCTGAGCTGGTTGAGCAGGTTGTGCTGGCAGAGCTGGCTGAGCAGGTTGTGCTGGTTGAGCAGGCTGAGCAGGCTGTGCTGGTTGTGCTGGTTGAGAAGGTTGTGCTGGCTGTGCAGGCTGTGCTGGCTGAGCTGGTTGGGCAGGTTGAGCAGGTTGTGCTGGTTGAGCTGGTTGTGCTGGCTGTGCAGGCTGTGCTGGCTGAGCTGGTTGGGCAGGTTGAGCAGGTTGTGCTGGCTGTGGTGGTTGAGCAGGTTGTGCTGGCTGTGCTGGTTGAGCTGGTTGTGCAGGTTGGGCAGGTTGAGCAGGTTGAGCTGGCTGAGCCGGATGGGCCGGCTGAGCAGGCTGTGCTGGTTGTGCTGGTTGAGCAGGTTGTGCTGGCTGAGCAGGCTGAGCAGGTTGTGCTGGCTGTGCTGGTTGAGCTGGCTGAGCAGGTTGAGCTGGTTGAGCCGGTTGGGCAGGCTGAGCAGGTTGTGCTGGTTGTGCAGGATGAGCTGGTTGTCCAGGTTGTGCTGGACCAGGAGTTGTTATTATGCCTGATTCTTCTAAAAGACACACAATTAATACTTCTTGTTTAATAAATCCTTTTTTTTTATAATAAAGGTAATGACATACAATTTTATTTTACACTCACCACAACATCCCACTAGGAGCAGAGATACTTTGTCTGGTGTTGAGCAGTACTGACATGTCATAGTTACCCGGATTACACTTATCCTCTCTGCAATTTGGAAAGTATGATTTAGTATGATGCAATGAATAAAAATATTAAGTGAATAGATGAGATATGTCATCAAATTACCTGCTACATAGCAGCTTCTTGTGTCAGGTGAGTTGAAGGAATAAACTTTAGTAACCTGGGGAAGAAGAAGAACATGTATAATGCATGACTGGAATACTATTTGGTGATATGCTAAATTAACTAAACATCAATTGTTTAAACTTTCATAACTTACCATATTGCCATTTGTGAAATAGTCAACACGAACAGATAGTGGCCTTCCATCAGCGCAGATGTGATTAACCCTCAAACGGAATTTGGTTATTCTGATGTAATCACATTGATATGCAACCAAGGTGAATGAGTTCTTATTTGAAGGAAGATCAAACCTAGTATAACCATTTGACATGTAAGTGGCAGAAACATAATCTTCTTTTGGTTGCAGTACTCCACTGGAGCCTTGAACCATGGGCTCATTGCATTCTGGAAAGATAAAACAGAACTAACTGAAATATCATACAGTTTGCTTGCCAACAACTCTTAGCCACAGTGGAACCCTATTTCAACACCAATTGATGGAAGACATTGCCAACTTATGTGTGTGTGGCAAATTTGTGAGGGATGAGTAGTAGAAGCCATGCATAGAATCACCCGTAAATACAATATTCAGCCAAAAGAAAATAGTTGTCACCTTCATAGTGAGTGAAACATACAAGAAAAAAATTGTTATATAGTACTATTTTTTATTATATAACATTATTTTAGAAAAACCAAGATTTTGTGTGGCAGCCTTCTTGGAGGACCTTTTGACAAAGGTAGATACTGCTGCTTTCATAAATTTCTAGATGCTATCAATATTCTCCACAAGATCTGAGTATCTCATTCACGTTCTTTACGTATCTCACATCTGATCTGATATGCTCATTTAGGTAAATATCAGACTTGAGTCCCCGTACAGACATTTTCCTAACCATTTCTGTCATCATACCAATCCTGACATGATTGACCCTTTGGAGGTTAACACATCATTAACGTCAACCTGCTAATACTACTACTGAGATGATTCACTAAAGGGTTGTAGACAAAGGAGATATGGTTATTGTTTACTTGGTGATGCTCTGTAAAAAGTTCAATCAGCATCGAGCTGGATGTCGATTGCATGAGACATCCCATTGGACATGACTTGTACTCAGTGTCTATGCTGAGGCAATAAAAGGTCCAATCTATGCATAAATGCAAGACTTATCATCTCACCACTGCATCTGTCTCTCTGTCAGCTGGTCATACAAGCATGCTAAGCTTGACACCTGCTATGTAGCATTAAGACATGAGACATTGTACTTTTTGAAAATTATTGGTGCTGTTGTATCCCCATTTTACTTGTGATATTTTTTGTTCATCATCGCACTCATCTGACCTTAACTGACGGTCACAAAACAACTTTATATAACTTTAAATTGGGTTCTGAAGCACATAACTATGCGTCATACCCTTGATTATTGCTAAGTATTGCAGTAATAGTAGATTCTGTATGATTTTCACTGTACCATAGGTGGCAAGAGCAGAGTTTGTTGCAATATTCCTGTCGCACACCTAACCATGGGTTAATTGCTTTCTACAAAATATTCAGAAAGGTAGCAGTAACAAAAGGAGTTAAAATAATAACAGAACTGAGCTAAGGATAACAATATCCTCCACCTTCGTGCACACAGGAAGCAAAAAGACAGTCAAAACTGAATAAATAAACATTATTGACTGAATTATTTTTATTAATAGTTTATCTGCCTCTTGGAGCACTCATCTTGTTATCAGTGTATTGAACTAACATTTATGATACTTCGTATCAAACACCTCTGGTTGTGCTGGTTGACATAACACTTAGAGACAATAAAATGAATATTAAATAATGTTTAGTGTTTTTTCCTTTCAGTCAACCATTCAATCACTGAGTAGTGACCACAATGACGATGAATTAATTATGTCTTTATGGTCAAATAATGGAGTGGATGCTTGCAAGATCGATTTAAGTATTGTGAACAAATGACATTGGCGATATCCTTGAGGGTATGCAAGATTTCAGACTGAGCAGCAATCCTGGTGGGGGAGTAAAGGATTTCATCGTAAAATCGGTTAACTGCAATATTTCAAAATGGATAATTTGTGCTTAATAATGCAAAATAGAATATGATTCAGCAATTTAAATAAACTACTAGGTTGGCTGCTGTATTGACATTAACAACGCAGTAGCTTAGTTTTAATCCTGAGCAATATCCTGCAGTCTGATCGTATCACATTCCAAAACAAAGTACCAAAGGCAAAAATTATTACACCACCTATCAAAGCTAAATGCACACAAGTGCCTGATAAAGACAGACAGCAATGGTGCATAGACCAGGGCACAGACAAACCATATAAAAAGAATACTAGTAGTAAAATTTTTCAAAGTGCCAAATGAAAAGAATAATATGATTCAGGTACCTTCCTGAATTGGACCTCCAGGTTGAGAGGGCTGGGCAGGTTGAGCAGGTTGTGCTGGTTGAGCGGGCTGAGCTGGTTGGGTAGGTTGTGCTGGTTGAGCTGGTTGAGCAGGTTGTGCAGGCTGTGCAGGCTGAGCTGGTTGGGCTGGTTGTGCTGGTTGGGCAGGCTGAGCTGGTTGAGCAGGTTGTGCTGGCTGAGCAGGTTGTGCTGGTTGAGCTGGTTGTGCTGGTTGAGCAGGCTGTGCTGGCTGAGCAGGTTGTGCAGGTTGTGCTGGTTGAGCTGGCTGGGCAGGCTGAGCTGGTTGAACAGGCTGTGCTGGCTGAGCTGGTTGAGCAGGCTGTGCTGGCTGAGCTGGCTGTGCTGGCTGAGCAGGTTGTGAAGGTTGTGCTGGTTGAGCTGGCTGAGCTGGTTGAGCAGGCTGTGCTGGCTGAGCTGGTTGAGCAGGCTGTTCTGGCTGAGCTGGTTGAGCAGGCTGTGCTGGCTGAGCTGGCTGTGATGGCTGAGCAGGTTGTGAAGGTTGCGCTGGTTGAGCTGGCTGAGCAGGTTGTGCTGGTTGAGCTGGCTGGGCAGGCTGGGCTGGTTGAGCAGGTTGTGCTGGTTGAGCAGGTTGTGCTGGCTGTGCTGGCTGAGCAGGTTGAGCTGGTTGTGCAGGCTGAGCTGGTTGAGCAGGTTGAGCTGGTTGTGCAGGCTGAGCTGGTTGAGCAGGTTGTGCTGGCTGTGGTGGCTGAGCAGGTTGAGCTGGTTGTGCTGGCTGAGCTGGTTGTGCTGGCTGTGGTGGCTGAGCAGGTTGTGCTGGCTGAGCAGGTTGTGCAGGTTGTGCTGGCTGGGCAGGCTGGGCTGGTTGAGCAGGCTGTGCTGGCTGTGCTGGTTGAGCAGGCTGAGCTGGTTGAGCAGGTTGTGCTGGCTGTGCTGGTTGAGCTGGTTGCGCTGGTTGAGCAGGCTGTGCTGGCTGAGCTGGCTGTGGTGGCTGAGCAGGTTGTGAAGGTTGCGCTGGTTGAGCAGGTTGAGCTGGCTGGGCAGGCTGTGCTGGCTGAGCTGGTTGTGCAGGCTGAGCTGGTTGAGCGGGTTGTGCTGGCTGAGCAGGTTGTGCTGGTTGAGCAGGTTGTGCTGGCTGAGCAGGCTGAGCAGGTTGTGCTGGCTGTGGTGGTTGAGCTGGCTGAGCAGGTTGTGCTGGCTGTGGTGGCTGGGCAGGTTGTGCAGGCTGAGCAGGTTGAGCAGGTTGTGCTGGCTGAGCAGGTTGTGCTGGTTGAGCTGGCTGAGCAGGCGGTGCTGGCTGAGCTGGCTGAGCAGGTTGTGCTGGTTGAGCTGGTTGAGCAGGTTGTGCTGGTTGAGCAGGCTGAGCAGGTTGTGCTGGGTGAGCAGGCTGAGCAGGTTGTGCTGGCTGTGGTGGTTGAGCTGGCTGAGCAGGTTGTGCTGGCTGTGGTGGCTGGGCAGGTTGCGCAGGCTGAGCAGGTTGAGCAGGTTGTGCTGGCTGAGCAGGTTGTGCTGGTTGAGCTGGCTGGGCAGGTTGTGCTTGTTGAGCTGGTTGAGCAGGTTGTGCTGGTTGAGCAGGTTGTGCTGGCTGTGGTGGCTGGGCAGGTTGTGCAGGCTGAGCTGGTTGAGCAGGTTGAGCTGGCTGGGCAGGCTGTGCTGGCTGAGCTGGTTGAGCAGGTTGTGCTGGCTGAGCAGGTTGTGCTGGTTGAGCAGGTTGAGCAGGTTGGGCAGGTTGTGCTGGTTGAGCAGGTTGTGCTGGCTGTGCTGGCTGTGCTGGTTGAGCTGGTTGTGCAGGTTGAGCTGGCTGAGCAGGTTGAGCTGGCTGGACAGGCTGAGGTGGTTGGGCAGGCTGTGCTGGTTGTGCAGGTTGAGCTGGTTGTCCAGGTTGTGCTGGACCAGGAGTTGTTATTATGCCTGATTCATCTAAAAGACACACAATTAATACTTCTTGTTTAATAGATCCTTTTATTATAATATAGATAATGACATACAATTTTATTTTACACTCACCACAACATCCCTCTAGGAGCAGAGATACTTTGTCTGGTGTTGAGCAGTACTGACATGTCATAGTTACCCGGATTACACTTATCCTCCCTGCAATTTGGAAAGTATGATTTAGTATGATGCAATGAATAAAATTATTAAGTGAATAGATGAGATATGTCATCAAATTACCTGCTACATAGCAGCTTCTTGTGTCAGGTGAGTTGAAGGAATAAACTTTATTAACCTGGGGAAGAAGAAGAACATGTATAATGCATGACTGGAATACTATTTGGTGATATGCTAAATTAACTAAACATCAATTGTTTAAACTTTCATAACTTACCATATTGCCATTTGTGAAATAGTCAACACGAACAGATAGTGGCCTTCCATCAGCGCAGATGTGATTAACCCTCAAACGGAATTTGGTTATTCTGATGTAATCACATTGATATGCAACCAAGGTGAATGAGTTCTTATTTGAAGGAAGATCAAACCTAGTATAACCATTTGACATGTAAGTGGCAGAAACATAATCTTCTTTTGGTTGCAGTACTCCACTGGAGCCTTGAACCATGGGCTCGTTGCATTCTGGAAAGATAAAACAGAACTAACTGAAATATCATACAGTTTGGTTGCTAACAACTCTTAGCCACAGTGGAACCCTATTTCAACACCAATTGATGGAAGACATTGCCAACTTATGTGTGTGTAGCAAATTTGTGAGGGATGACTAGGAGAAGCTATGCATAGAATCACCCGTAAAAACAATATTCAGCCAAAAGAAAATAGTTGTCACCTTCATAGTGAGTGAAACATACAAGAAAAAAAATGTTATATAGTACTATTTTTTATTATATAACATTATATTAGAAAAACCAAGATTTTGTGTGGCAGCCTTCTTGAAGGACCTTTTGACAAAGGTAGATACTGCTGCTATCATAAATTTCTAGATGCTATCAATATTCTCCACAAGATCTGAGTATCTCATTCACGTACTTTACGTATCTCACATCTGATCTGATATGCTCATTTAGGTAAATATCGGACTTGAGTCCCCGTACAGACATTTTCCTAACCATTTCTGTCATCATACCAATCCTAACATGATTGACCCTTTGGAGGTTAACACATCATTAATGTCAACCTGCTAATACTACTACTGAGATGAATCACTGAAGGGTTGTAGACAAAGGAGATATGGTTATTGTTCTCTTGGTGATGCTCTGTAAAAAGTTCAATCAGCATCGAGCTGGATGTCGATTGCATGAGACATCCCATTGGACATGACTTGTACTCAGTGTCTATGCTAAAGCAATAAAAGGTCCAATCTATGCATAAATGCAAGACTTATCATCTCACCACTGCATCTGTCTCTCTGTCAGCTAGTCATACAAGCATGCTAAGCTTGACACCTGTTATGTAGCATTAAGACATGAGACATTGTACTTTTTGAAAATTATTGGTGCTGTTGTATCCCCATTTTCTTTGTGATACTTTTTGTTCATCATCGCACTAATCTCACCTGAACTGACGGTCACAAAACAACTTTATATAACTTTAAATTGGGTTCTGAAGCACATAACTATGCGTCATACCCTTGATTATTGCTAAGTATTGCAGTAATAGTAGATTCTGTATGATTTTCACTGTACCATAGGTTGCAAGAACAGAGTTTGTTGCAATATTCCTGTCGCACACCTAACCATGGGTTCATTGCTTTCTACAAAATATTCAGGAAGGTAGCAAATGACATTGGCGATATCCTTGAGGGTATGCAAGATTTCAGACTGAGCAGCAATCCTGGTGGGGAAGTAAAGGATTTCATCATAAAATCAGTTAACTGCAATATTTCAAAACGGATAATTTGTGCTTAATAATGCAAAATAGAATATGATTCAGCAATTTAAACTTACTTCTGGGTTGGCTGCTGTATTGACATTAACAGCCCAGCATCTTAGTTTTAATCCTGAGCAAAATCCTGCAGTCTGATGGTATCATATTCCAAAACAAAGTACCAAAGGCAAAAATGATTACACCACCTCTCAGAGCTAAATGCACACAAGTGCCTGATAAAGACAGAAAGCAATGGTGCATAGACCAGGGCATAGAAGAGAATAATATGATTCATGTACCTTCCTGAGTTGGACCTCCAGGTTGAGAGGGCTGGGCAGGCTGAGCTGGCTGGGCTGGTTGAGCAGGTTGTGCTGGTTGAGCAGGCTGAGCCGGTTGGGCAGGTTGTGCTGGTTGAGCAGGTTGTGCAGGCTGAGCTGGTTGAGCAGGTTGTGCGGGCTGAGCAGGTTGTGCAGGCTGTGCAGGCTGAGCTGGTTGGGCAGGTTGTGCTGGCTGAGCAGGTTGTGCTGGTTGAGCAGGTTGTGCGGGCTGAGCAGGTTGTGCTGGTTGGGCAGGCTGAGCTGGTTGAGCAGGTTGACCTGGTTGTGCTGGTTGAGCTGGCTGTGCTGGCTGAGCTGGTTGAGCTGGTTGGGCAGGCTGTGCTGGCTGAGCTGGTTGAGCTGGCTGTGCTGGCTGAGCTGGTTGGGCAGGCTGGGCTGGTTGTGCAGGTTGAGCAGGCTGGGCAGGCTGAGATGGTTGAGCAGGTTGTGTGGGCTGAGCTGGTTGTGCTGGTTGAGCTGGCTGTGCTGGCTGAGCTGGTTGTGCCGGTTGAGCAGGCTGAGCTGGTTGAGGAGGTTGTGCAGGCTGAGCAGGTTGTGCTGGTTGGGCAGGTTGACCTGGTTGTGCTGGTTGAGCTGGCTGTGCTGGCTGAGCTGGTTGAGCTGGCTGTGCTGGCTGAGCTGGTTGAGCTGGCTGTGCTGGCTGAGCTGGTTGGGCAGGCTGAGCTGGTTGGGCAGGCTGAGCAGGTTGTGCTGGTTGAGGAGGTTGTGCAGGCTGAGCAGGTTGTGCTGGTTGAGGAGGTTGTGCAGGCTGAGCAGGTTGTGCTGGTTGAGCAGGCTGAGCTGGTTGGGCAGGCTGAGCTGGTTGAGCTGGTTGGGCAGGTTGGGCTGGTTGTGCAGGTTGTGCTGGCTGAGCTGGTTGAGCAGGTTGAGCTGGTTGTGCTGGTTGAGAAGTTTGAGCTGGTTGAGGAGGCTGAGCTGGTTGAGCAGGCTGAGCTGGCTGAGCAGGTTGAGCAGGCTGAGCTGGCTGAGCTGGTTGTGCAGGTTGAGCTGGCTGTGCTGGCTGAGCTGGTTGGGCAGGCTGAGCTGGTTGTGCTGGTTGAGCTGGTTGGGCAGGCTGAGGTGGTTGGGCAGGCTGGGCTGGTTGTGCAGGTTGAGCAGGCTGGGCAGGCTGAGATGGTTGAGCAGGTTGTGCAGGCTGAGCAGGTTGTGCTGGTTGAGCAGGTTGTGCTGGTTGAGCAGGCTGAGCTGGTTGGGCAGGCTGAGCTGGTTGAGCTGGTTGGGCAGGTTGGGCTGGTTGTGCAGGTTGTGCTGGCTGAGCTGGTTGAGCAGGTTGAGCTGGTTGTGCTGGTTGAGAAGGTTGAGCTGGTTGAGGAGGCTGAGCTGGTTGAGCAGGCTGAGCTGGCTGAGCAGGTTGAGCAGGCTGAGCTGGCTGAGCTGGTTGTGCAGGTTGAGCTGGCTGTGCTGGCTGAGCTGGTTGGGCAGGCTGAGCTGGTTGTGCTGGTTGAGCTGGTTGGGCAGGCTGAGGTGGTTGGGCAGGCTGGGCTGGTTGTGCAGGTTGAGCAGGCTGGGCAGGCTGAGATGGTTGAGCAGGTTGTGCAGGCTGAGCAGGTTGTGCTGGTTGAGCAGGCTGAGCTGGTTGGGCAGGTTGAGCAGGTTGTGCTGGCTGAGCTGGTTGTGCCGGTTGAGCAGGCTGAGCTGGTTGAGCATTTTGAGGTGGCTGAGCTGGCTGTGCTGGCTGAGCTGGTTGTGCAGGTTGAGCTGGCTGTGCTGGCTGAGCTGGTTGTGCTGGCTGAGCTGGTTGTGCGGGTTGAGCAGGTCCAGCAGGTCGTGGAGTTGTTGGTCTTGTTGGCTCTTTAAAAAAGAATGCATTATCATTAGTAAAAATAAAGGTTACCTAGTGCATCAAAGTATGATTATGAATTATTGATTTGTTTGTTTTAAATAACCTCAGATGATTAATAAGCACAAAAGTTACATATGAGACATGTACATATCTTCATGTCTCAGAGTGAAGAAATTTTGATGTAAAGAAGACCTTTAAAATGTTCCATAAAAGATTGCTATGAAAGTATAAGCAAAGTACTAACCTACACATCCTTTGATGAGTACATCAATCTCGTCTGGTTCTGAACAGTACTGACAGGACATTGTTATCACAACCTGAACAACGTTATCTGAAAAAGAAATGAAACTATGTGAAACTATATCATATAATATACAAAATTTCAATCAAAACGTACTGAATAATTTTTTCAGGCATACCAGCAACAGCAATGCTTCTTGTTTCAGGTTGATAGAAAACATAGTTGTTCTCAAGCTGCAATGAAAGGTATAAGTAGAAATGTGAAATGTGCTTATTGCAATGTTTCAGTGTTAGGCACAATTAAACCGAGTCTCTGACCTGAACGCTGTTGCCATAAACATAGTATCTAACATTGACTGTCAGTGGACGGCCATCATTGCAGATTTCACGGACCCTCAAGAAGAATGCTGTGATTCTGATGCGTCGAGATGACATTAGAGTAAACTGGCTCTTGTTTGATGGCAAACTTATACGAGTAAATTCATCTGATGTTGAAGTGGCTGTCACATATCCTTCTCTTGGCTGTAGCATTCCACTTTGACTTTCAATCATCGGCTCATTGCAGTCTGCAAAATATATTAGGATTCACACCCATAAATAAGAACCGATTTAAAGCTAGTGTTGAGTACCAGTTGGGGTAACTGTCTTCAGCAAGATATAGCTAGATATTGCTTGTAGTAGATATAGTTGGACATTATTTATATGGGAAGTACTGCATCTTGTGACTTGGAAATTGATAACCAGTCACAGATCATACATCTAGCACACAGAGTTTGAAAACATAAGAAAAACTATAAGCACTCCTTTAGCTCAGCTGCAAAGTCCTCCTTTCTTAACATTTGTTGATGCACTATTATTAGATATTTTACAGACTTTGCTACAAGTTTTTTCACCTAATTATGCAGCAAGTTTTTCATTAGATATCGATTGTTTTCTTGCCAAAAAATATGACAAATTTTAATTAAGACTCATTTGTGAACTTTCATAAACTCACCTTCAGTCCCTGGACCACCTCTAGCAGTTGTAGCAGTTGTGGCTGTTGTTGCAGTTGTTGCTGTAGTTGCAGTTGTGGCTGTTGTTGCTGTTGTTGCTGTGGTTGCAGTTGTTGCTGTGGTGGCAGTTGTTGCTGTTGTTGCTGTTGTTGCTGTTGTTGCTGTTGTTGCTGTTGTTCCAGATGTTGCTGTGGTGGCAGTTGTAGCTGTGGTAGCAGTTGTAGCAGTTGTAGGAGTTGTGGCTGTTGTACCAGTTGTTGCTGTGGTAGCAGTTGTTGCTGTTGTGGCAGTTGTTGCTGTGGTTGCAGTTGTGGCCGTTGTTGCTGTTGTGCCAGTGGTAGCTGTTGTAGCAGTTGTTGCTGTGGTGGCAGTTGTTGCTGTTGTGGCAGTTGTGGCTGTTGTTGCTGTTGTGCCTGTGGTAGCTGTTGTAGCAGTTGTGGCTGTTGTTCCAGTTGTGGCTGTGGTGCCAGATGTTGCTGTGGTGGCAGTTGTAGCTGTGGTGGCAGTTGTTGCTGTTGTGCCAGTGGTAGCTGTTGTAGCAGTTGTAGCAGTTGTGGCTGTTGTTCCAGTTGTTGCTGTGGTGGCAGTTGTTGCCGTTGTGGCAGTTGTTGCTGTTGTGCCAGTGGTAGCTGTTGTAGCAGTTGTGGCTGTTGTGGCTGTTGTTCCAGATGTTGCTGTTGTGGCAGTTGTTGCTGTTGTTGCTGTTGTGCCAGTGGTAGCTGTTGTTGCTGTGGTTCCAGTTGTTGCAGTGGTAGCAGTTGTTGCTGTGGTAGCAGTTGTTGCTGTTGTGCCAGTGGTAGCTGTTGTAGCAGTTGTAGCAGTTGTGGCCGTTGTTCCAGTTGTTGCTGTGGTTCCAGTTGTTGCAGTGGTAGGAGTTGTTGCTGTGGTAGCTGTTGTGGCTGTTGTGGCTGTTGTTCCAGATGTTGCTGTTGTGGCAGTTGTGGCTGTTGTTGCTGTTGTTGCTGTGGTAGCTGTTGTAGCTGTTGTTGCAGTTGTTGCTGTTGTTGCAGTTGTTGCCGTTGTGGCTGTTGTTCCAGTAGTTGCTGTAGTTCCAGATGTTGCTGTGGTAGCAGTTGTTGCTGTTGTGGCAGTTGTTGCAGATGTAGCTGTTGTAGCTGTTGATGGTGTGCTGACTGTTGATATAGGTGTTGTAGGTCTTCCTTTAAATGGACATGTTAAAATTCTTATTTAATTTAACATGGTTAAGCATGTTTTTAGAATGCATTTCAAAGCAAGTAAACTTTATATATAAGAACTTAATTTGCTCCTTTGCTTGTAAAAAAAAACTCACTTTCAAGGCATCCTCTGATAAGAACACAGACTTTTTCCGGTGGTGAACAATATTCACATGTCAGGACAATTCTAATTCTGTCAATAATACCTGTCAACAAAAGATGGTTTTAGGCAATGCACTGAACACGAAAATTTGACAGGAAAATGTGAGAGTAATGTTTGTATGTTTTGTGTTCACAGCTATCCGGTATATGGTACATGTTTACTGCCTACTAAAATTTACAATTACACACTTCGCAGGCCAATCCAGTATTAAGCCTATTCCTACATGAACAATTCAATGAATTCATATATAGCATATCTTACCCTCAATGGAAACTCTTTGTGTTCCAGGTGCACTGAATGTCACTGATTCATGTTGCTGAGGAAATGAAAGAAAAAATAGACAATTGTCAAAAGAAACGATAAATATAAAGCAAGTATAACAGGTTTGTTTTTCTTTCAAATTCTACTAATTAAAAAAATCCAAAGAAAATGAATAATTGCATGTTCTCACCAGAACATCACTAGTTGACAAGTAGTAGACAACCTTTGCGGTCAGTGGCTGGCCATCTTGACAGATATCAGTGACTCTCAAAAGGAATTCTGTGATTCTGATTGGTCTGGCTGATGACAATACAACTTGTCTTTGATTTGACAAATATATACAAGTGTATCCATCATCATTGGTAGAGGCAGACACTGCCTCATCAGGTGTGAGCTCACCAGATGACCCGTCAATCATTGGCTCCTGGCAGTCTAGGCAGATGGGAAAATATTCACAGTTAGCCAAAATCAATTATCTGAGACAAGCAAATATAACTTTAAAAATCATGAGGCAGCCTTGAGGGGTTTACTGTATATCAGTATTAGATAGTGTGGTCCAGATGATTGTACAATTACAAAGCTCTGGTTTTGTTGCATAAAAATATGGGGCATCTTCCTCAAGCAAGCATTCCACTGCACGGCTCCCACCACCCAGCGCAGCTGTGTGGAGGAGGCCTGGCTTTGGGAATACGCTTCCAACATCAATTGTTCACTCTAAGAAAAAAATAGTTGTCAAAATGACCAGAAGGTAGTTACCTATGGCACCAAATTGTTAATGGGTGACCATATTAAATACCTTAGAGTGCAATTTTGACCACTCTTTGTTTAGAGGGAGATCCTGTCAAATAACTGTTCACAAACGATGATTGCTGTCTGAAATTGGGCGTTTTCAAGCAAAAAAATAAAAGTTTATGATAAAAGACAGAAACACACCTTCAACACATCCCTTTAGACGTATCTCAACCTTCGATGGTGCACATCCGCCCTGGCACTGAAGTCTGATCGCAAAGCTCATAACAGATCCAAAGTCTCCAGGAAGTTGAACATCATTCGTTCCAGCACCAGTGAAGTAGACGTGTGTCTAAAAAGACATGAAATGTTAGATACAACATTGCATTTCAACTATGGTGATGTTTCTAATGTCTCAACTTAAGCAATGATTTGTTATAATGGGCGGTGTAACATTTGTGAAAGTAAATATTGTTTTTTGTGGTTCAGAATTGATTGACAATTCTGAAGAAAATTCTTCATTAACAGAAAAATTTTAATTTAAAATAGGTGCCTCATATAGCAGTTACTCAGATAACATAGTGGTTATATCATACTTGATTTTACCATGTTGGCACTGAGTTTCAGCCCAATATTTTCACTATCAGTTTGCAATATAAATAATATAATGTCCTATAATTCCGGTATAATTGTTTGTTTTTTTCATTTTATCTTGCATGTAAACTTATATTAACCAGCTAATATAATGCTTATAAGTTATCATGATTTGTACATTCTGTGAGAAAGCAAATCTATAGATCCCCCAAAGATGTTCTTCTTAGCCGTAAGTCTCATTGTGATTCTACAGAAGATTCAAACATTCCTCTTAAAAATTCTTAAGTTGATTTAATCAAGATAGAAATTTCCTTAAAAAAAAAGTACCTGCTTGTAGCTACCAAATGCATTAAAGTAGCTAATTGAAACTGCCAAAGGTCCACCATCAGAGCAAATATCACAGACTCTGACTTTGAATTCTGTAATCTCTGCAGGCTGGTCACCCAAGAGAAGAACCATGAACATATTAGGGAAGATGATTGGCCTGAAGCCATCTTCTGTTCCTGCGCCAACTTCATTGCTGTTCCTTGACTTGAAGACACTGGTCACCAAAGGCTCAGCACAATCTGAAGTATGACAAAATTACCATTTCCATCATCACTGCTGTTATATCAAAAGTAAAAGTCTATCACATTCTTGTTAGTTTAAAATTAAAATGGAATAAACATAATTAAATTTACCTTCTGGTGGGAGGAAAGTGCATAGTGGTTGTGGTGTTGTTGCTGAAACAAAAAATTAAATAATTGTTTTTTTAAACCAATGATCTTTAGCGACAGCTCATGGTGCTTATAGATTAATAAATGACCAGTTTAAATTTGTATGGACTTTCTTAGCATGTTCTTAGTATGTTGGGACTGTCATTGAATGATAATAATTACTAGATGCACTGCTTGACACAATAATCTATGATAATAACAGGACATGATTGATCACTTTAACTTCTATACCCTCTGGTTGTTTTCCTTCTCTATGAAGTATATATGTGTCAACAATGAGCACTTAAACCTCATTACATCTGCCTATGGTAGCTGGTCATATGAGATCAATTACATTGGGTTGACAAAACGCAATTCTAGATTACAATTCTATCAGATTTCAAAAGGGTGAATTGGCTGACCATGGTCAATCAAGTTCATTTTATTTAACCCTTCTGTTACAAAGCCATCCATACAAAGAAAAAAAATAAACCAATCAAATATTTTAAAAAATACAGAAGTAGTCAAAGTGGCAATGGCCAAGTTGTTGCCATCGCCTCTTATTACACTTCTGGTATTTCCCCATGTGGTTACACTTTGAATTTATTAACACATTGAAACACCAAGAGCAAGTGAAACTCTCATGACAAATAATAATAAAAATGTATAGACAATACAAGGAAAAAATCGCACATACATTCAATGCATCCCAAGAGGAGGACTGCAAATTGGTTAGGAGGTGTGCAGGATGCACATTGCAACGTGATCGTAATCTGGGTAACACTCTCAGAAGCTGAAATGAATAAATGCACAAGTTTGTTTTTGTCTTTCCAAACCAAAATACAATATGGATTTGTAATCAAGAATTTATGGTATTATTAAAGGGTTATGAGTCGCCCCTAAATATATCAAAATACAACTTGCAAAAGTCAATGGTGTGTTACTCACATGGCAGTGGTACAGCAAGTACTCCAGGTGCATTGAAAACCACTGAATGTGAGAGCTAAAAATCAAGGAAATCATTTAGTCAACATAAAAAACATTTTTAAAATGGACATGAAACTGTAGAATAATTGACAAAACACATACGGGTCCACTGTGCCATTCTTCATTGAAGTACTGGACAGAGACGGTCAATGCTCCTCCATCACCACAAATATCATCAACCCTCAAAAGGAACTCAGTTATGCTAGATGCACTGCTTGACACAAACACAATGTAGTCCACGTTGTCAGGCAGAGTCACAGTGTTGAAATTATCAGCATTGGCCTGGCAGTCATCGCCAGCTTCTTCAGGGACAAAGGTTCCAGAAGTGCCATCGATCAACACATCCCTGCAGTCTGGCAATGGAAAAATACACTTTCAGGTGATATGCATGGTATGGTGCTAACACAGACAGTTTTAAGAAACAGGATGGAATGGAAACATACCTGGTACACATTCATAAACACAGATGTCCTTCACAGAAATTGAACACCCTGAAACCACTGAGAAGAAAGTTATGATGGATTTGACCTCTTGCTGTTGGGCAGCACCAGGAATGATGAAGGAGAGTTTTTCATAACTGTCATCACTTGAAGCAGCTGCTTGATTGGGAGAAGACATAGTACCATCACTGTTCATGTATCGGAACATGACGGTGGTGTGTCCCTTCACCTTGAAAGTAACTCTCATATCAGACTGGCGGGGTCCAGGTGTTGGGGTCAAAGCAATTGTTGTTGGTCCAGAGATGTTAAGGTCACTTGTTGAATCACAGTAGACACAGCTGTCCAGAGTAGATGTTACTCCACCAGAACTCATAACACCCATTATTCCTATCTCACCAGCATTGGGCTCAGCTGACAAATAGACACCAGTGGCTCCATCTGGACACTCAAATTGAGCACCTGACAACATTAAAACAGAAATGAAATTAACATGCCAGATACCTGTATAGTGTAGAATTCAATGACTATCGAAAAAAATACTCAAGAAACCTTACATGGAGCTGTAGTTGTTGTTTGTGGAGCTTCACTGCATGTTGTGGTTGTGTGACAAGGGGTGGTGGTTGTTGAACAGGTTGTTGCTGTTGTTAAAAAGAAACCAAACCATTCCACTTCATAGTAAACACCAATGATATTTGTTTTTATGAATCATTTTCTCTTTAATTATGTGTCACAATGCATAAACCAAATGCAATTATATTGAAGTATATTTAAGATACATACTGCAGCCAATTTCATCAATTCCAGATGGACAATCAATCTGGTCATCACAAATCATTTCAGGCTTGATGCAGATGTAACCAGATGTTGTGTTGCACACAAGTTCATCATCAGCACAGCCACAATCAGCCTCAGAGCAATCCCATTCTCCATTCTTGCATACACTGAATGAATGATAAAAGAAAATATATAGACACAACAATATTTAATTATTCATAATGAAATAACATATGACAACTGGATCCAAGACTGACCAGTGTTTGCAGTCATAATCCAGGTCACAACCAGGCTCATAGAAGACTTCTCCATGTTTGCAAGGACATTCCTCAATGTCCAAACATTCATCATCTGAAAGACAATTTAAAATTAGGGCTATAATATAATTAGAGGAATTTTGCAAAACGTTATTCCAACACAGCAGATTATAGCAATTATCTTCTCAATATGATCAATCAAATCTTGTAATATCATTAAAAGGGATGTGATGTTCTTACTGTGCAAGTATGTTCCTGGTGGACAGAAACATCCTTCAACACAATAGTCAGTCTGACAGCATGACTCTGGTTCAAGTCCAATTCCCTCACAAGTTGGTTCACAGACTGGTCCACAAGGCTGATAGCTCATACCAAATGGACACATAATAGCTGAAAAAAAAGTAGAGTATTAGATTTTTGTCTAAACAAAAGAAAAACCCCTCAATTCTTTGCAATTTTCCAATGAGGAAAACTTACGACAAAGGTCATTGCTTCTCCATGGCACGGGGCAGCCAAGTTGGGCACACGTTGTAGCCATGTTGGAAATAGCAGTGCAGACACACTCACAGTCACCGCCAAGGTCACATCTGAAGAATACATCAGAGTGACACTATGTTATGCAGGGACAAGGTAAATTTGAAAAAAACATTCTGTAACCATGAGATGGTGAGACAATTGCCATAACATCATGCACATTGATTCAAATTGTGTTTAGTTCTGTTTATGGATTTTGAAAACATACCCGCAACCATCATAGATACAGTCTTGGTAGTAGAGCACTTCATCTCCACCCAGTCTCTGGCGACATTCAGCAAACAGTGGACCTTCGAGCAAAACTCTACATGTTGATTCAGCCCATGGTCTTCTAACTCCATCCTGCATTCACACCAATAATTAGAATTTGGGGTTTTACATGTCTATCTGCACAGTGCATACTATATCACTAAATATCTATACACTTACATGAGCATCACATGGGTCGTAATTATATAGACTGCCATCAATACAGGCACAGCTTGTGTCAGTTCTCCAAGAGTCACCAAAACGTGAAGGGTCATTGACACCATCTCTACCAATCATGTCATCACTTGTTGCTCCATTCCAGTTGCCACACAAACCTCGTACTTTGTTAACATACTTCGAGTTCAAGTAGAGGTATACAAGTGTACCTGGAAATGAATAATGGGTAAATTCATTTTTGCACAACATATAAAATGCTGAGGTACTAAACACAGCATGAAAATATTTTTTGAAACGGCACTGTACCTCTATTCCACAGCAGAGTCAGACCCATATCAAAGTACACACGCACAAAACTGCCAATGTTCTCCACTCGCATTCCAGGTTGAGAGAACAAAGTACATTCATCTAAGTTGACATCATGGTCATTTACTACCACATCTGTCAAGAGCATTAAAGAGACATTGTTGCATTTCAACCACATTTTTAAACAATAAAAAATCACTCAGGCAAATAATGACCAGCCAACTTAACTGACCTTGTCCTTGCATAAGATAGACATTATAACCAGGGACGATTATGCGGATAGCTTTGGTGCATGTCATTCCAGATGTACCACATGGAACATTTGTAACAAGCACTCGGAATGAAGCATCTGTTGCTTCTGAGAAGACGTACGTGCAGGCACCCATGAAGGAGAAGTGTGTTCCATCAAATGACCTGTAATGAGGGTCACCAGATGTCCAGCAGACTCCTGTAAATTATGCACACATTTAGAGTTTAAAAAATATCATCATAGAATATGAGTAGTCACATTTGAAAAATGAGTATTCAGAAATTTTACCTGGGCAATCCAGCTCCCTATGCAACTCCCATGAACTGTTTACACAAATCCTGGAAGTGAAAAGTAGAAATTTAGCTCTCTGCTTTTACAACATCATTTCAATGTTTACATTTTAATCCCAAAAATCAACAGTAACGTACAATTCCCTGCATTTCAGACTGAGGATGGATCCTTCACTGTAAAAGTTGCCATCATTGTCCTTGCATGCACATTGACTAGGATCAACACACTCATCCTGGAAAGATAAATAGTCAGTTAACGGACATGGACATTTTATGGTTTGCTTAATTCTCAGATAAAAGGGATATCCTGAATGATGTAAGATAAGAACCTTACATTTTCATTAAGAACCTTTCCGTCTGGGCAATAACATCCAGAAACAGTGACTTCACAGTCACACAAGTAAGGTGACAAGTAAGTTGCACATGTGTTGCCGCACAGCACAAATTTGTCACGGTAAACTTTGCCAGGTGGACATTCACAGCTTTCTGGTTGGTTTGGATCCAGGACCCAGACACCATTTATGCAAGTACTGAAAATAGAAAGTATACCATCAGTGGCATTGCTGTATATCAGTATGTATGGCTTTTATTTTGATTTGTTCTAATTTTAAAGACACCCCACCTGTTTTTGCATTCATATGTGCTCTTGGATCCAGCCTCTTTGTAAGGGTTTCCAAGATCATTTTCATCATAACATGGACAGCAATCGAGATGAGTACAGACACCATCTTGGTTTTCATACTGGCCTTCTGGGCAGACACAACCCTGCAACAGGAAAGTATGCAATGCTAGACAAAGTTTCAGAAAAGATGTTAGTTCATATCCGGAATTAACACCACTCAAGAATGTACCTGCACACACTGGCTGCATTCATCATTGTTTCCATTACATGCAGCATCATCCTGCTGGTCACGACAAGTGATGCAGGTTCCTGCACATTCTTTGAAGACCTTGCCACCAGTACAGTCATAGCCAGTTACCTCTGGAATAAAAAGACAAAAAAAAATCATATATACCTGCCTTACAATATCGTTGAACATAGATTAAATCTTCATTGAAACATTAGGATATAGACAATAAGTTGTTACCTTGGCACTGTGGGAAATGCTCTGCCCAGTCTATATCCACTCCATATTCAGCACACTCCTTAGCCATGGCTGCGATAATGGTGCAAAGAGCACTACTCTGGTAGCATGCGCAGTAGTCATAACGGCAGATACGAGCATACCTTTAAAATATTTAAAAATCATATTCAGTATAAAGATTCATCCTTGTGTTTGTCATATGCGTGTTAGTACACTTTTGTGGTGTGCCCTAGATACTAACCAGTTCCATTTTATGATATTTTTGCATTCTCCCAATACAGCATCACTGACCAACAACTCGCACTGTGTAATGACAGCATCCCTGACCTGTGATAAATGCATAATCACAAAATTTCAATTATGCTAGTGTCCATTGAGAGTTGTACCATATTTATGTACCACAGTGTAACTTTTCTGATTAGTAAAGGCAAATACATAACAAAAATCAGTCTTATAGTATACCTGACTCTCAATGTTGCAAGTGTCTGATGGACCAGGATTGATATGGGATGCTTCACATTGACCACCAGTTACAATCCATGCGGCAGCAAATTCAGGAATGGATCCAGCCAGCAAGACTTCATTCGGAAGAGCAAGCTCCGCTTGGGTGCTTCCATCATTATTTCCACAAAGACCATGTACCTGAAGAGATTGAATGTCAAATCAAATGAGACATGAATCAATCTGTTCAGGCAGTATATGTTTGTCTGCAGATAGTGTTTTATATACCTTTCCAGAAAATTCCGGTGAGAGACGGATGTAGACACGTCCATTTGCATCATAAAGCACTTCAAATGATGGGCTGTACACCAGAGTGAAGAGCGAAGTCACCCTCTTAATTATAAAATATCCATTGCTGTATGGCAGATCAACTTCATTACCGTCAACGAAGACGTTTTGGTTCTTCAAACGGATTTTTGTTTTTTCGCCTTCTTTGTTGTATCTGATGAACAAGTGGTTGGTACATGTGACCAAGTCAGATCCTTGGCATTGACCCTTTTTCTGCCTAATGGTAAGTCTCACTGGTGTGTTAGCTCTGCTCTTTGTCTGTAATATCAAGCATAACCAGGACATTGGTCATGAAGATCATTTGGATACAACAAAGTAAAGAAATAGCACATGCAGACGGCAAATTTATTGCGTTCACATCATAATGGAATAGGACATACCCTGACAAGAATATAGGAACATCCAGCTGTACCCTGATAGCTGTATGACTGTCCATCAAATGTCTTGTAATGCTGGTTACCAACAATAGAGCAAGTTCTAGGACATTCTTTTTCTTCACAGACCCACCGGCCAAACTCGCACTCACTGCGAAGAAAAAAAAAACGACTGAATGATTCCTGAATGAAACTTTTGGTGAGGTATATGATAAAATTATGTACGAGAATATCACTAACCATTCATTGCAGTTCATGTAGATTTTGTCCCCTGGCTGGTAAGTCCTGCGTTGATAAACACATGGACAACTTTCTGGCATGACACACTGGTCATCATGGAGGAAGTAGCCGCTGGGACATACACATCCAGGAACCAAAGCATCAACACAAGGATCATCAGAAACAAAGCCAAGACTTCCACAGGTGGGCTGGCAGCTGGGACATCTCTCAGAGTAAATGAAACCAGGTAGGCAGATGGGAGGTGCTGAAATTAAGAACAAATTAATTAGCATCTTTTAAAATTAATCTGTAATGATAACTTTTAAGAAGAGATAACAGTTCCATTACTTACGACATACACCGGCCATACGCCATTCAATGCGCACATGGACTATTTCATAACAAACTGTGGCGTAGGCATCGAATATTGAACATCTGTCAATTTCTATTTCACTGTCTGAGGCACCATCTCGTATTAGGCGACACATCTCACTCATACAAAATGAGTAAGCACTGGGCTGTAAATGAGATAAGTTTCAGCTTTCTTGATCAAATGAAAAAAACAGAATAGTACAGCACAAAATGGAAACAATAGGTGAAATATACATACAAGTCTTTCCCTGCATGGCAAGAAAACTTCAGACATGATGTAGCTGCAGTAACTGTGGGCCTTTGCCCGTCTTTCGTCATCCACACAACAATAGTCTGGTACATCAGAACAGGAAGGGCACTGCAAATATAATAATTAAACTCTCTGTGTTGCTTTCAATGATTATCACTACATGTAGAGCTTCAGCACTAACTAATTTTCCTAATTTAGTTATTTTTGAGAGCCACAAGTGTATTGTGATGATATATGCTTCAATACTTGATAATATGAGTTTTAACGTTTGACTTACAGGTCCAGAAACTTGTGTGAGAGCATTAGCATTTCCAAATGCAGCAACAGAAGATGCATGGGAACCACTCAAGAGAACCAGGTCATCCAATGGATTTTGATTACAGTTGCCGCACATACCCCTGATGGCTGATCTGTCTGAAGGCAAAATGCTTTCATCCATGGTCAAATACCACTCAAAGTCATCAGCGTATCTGAACAGCAAGCCTCCATAAGTGATAGAGACATATCTTCCAACCATTGTAAATGTTACACCTGCAAAGAAAGTGATTGAAAATGATGACCTCTGACCTATTTAAGATTAATAAGTCTAATTCTTGTTCTAAATAAACATGATGAGTACCTGGGAAGACCGTGGCAAATCCAAGGCTAAGAGAAACTGAGATCCTCTTTCCATTCATGTAGATGTGGTCATGACCTGTGCAGATGATGGTTGTGGTGTCTGTCAGTCTCAAGCTGTAGGTCTGCAATATGAAACAAGCTATCAGGTAAATGACATAAAATTACAAGTGTGTCATTTATGCAGAAATATTTACTACTGTGATAATACAAGAGAATTAATTAAATTCTGCCAACTTACCTTAACACATGTTGACACAGAGTCGCACATTGTCAAACTGAGAGTCAAAGTGATGATGCCATCACTGTAGAGCAAGTATGTGCATGCACCATCAAATGCAAACATAACTCCATCAAAGGTCTTGTAAAGGTTGCGGGAATATCCAGAACAACATGAGCTGCCTTTGACAACTGAAATAAGAAATAATTGTTTTCATTCAGTATGGGAAGCATATAACCCTAGTTTATGAATGAAAAATGATAAAAAAAGTGATAATTTCTGAGGAGTTGTAAATGTTCTTCAATATCATATAAAATCCACTTACTGACAACTCCTGGGAGAATTGGATTTGAGGTTTCACAAGGGAAGCACTTGTCTTCACCGGCTTTACCCCATGCAACACCATTCATGCCATCGCAACATTCAGACTTCAAAAGAGATGCAGTTCCCTCTACGTGACGTCCTTGACAGTTGATGCTCATGTAACAGTAACCTTTGCCCTCTCCAGCTAAAATAAATTTTTCATTAAGTTGAAAATAGGTAACTATTTGCATTAGATTCAGAACACGGCCTTACTTGAATTCTCGCAAAGAATTATCTCATCAAATTCAATCACTCTGTTAAATTGATGCAGAGCTCTGCATCTTCTCTTCCTTAGTTTTTTTTTTTAATTTTCACGGGAATGAGTTTTGAAATGTCAGATAACTTGAACTGTTCTGTGCTATTATCAGATTCACTGAAGTGTGATCTTCTTTCACTTATTTGATGTATCTAAGATGATCTAACAAAAATAAACATGTCTATATTTACTAAGTCACGTACCTCATAAATCATAAGTGCAACTCAAACTCTGTGATGGCTTTAGTGATTATCACTACGATGTAATCTGAGTCTTCAGTACTATCTAACTACCTTTAGGGCTGTAATTGATATCAATTTTCATTGATATCAATATCCATATTCAACTTTCTATATTGCAATATCGCTAAATCACACAAGTTTTGTATTATCAGCATTCACAGTTAGAAATGGAACCACTAGTGACAGGAATATAACTTCCAATTCACTGTGAAACCATTTAACTTTAATGTAATAACTATTGAGCCAATTTGTTAACCAATCAGTTTGCAATTTGGGGTGGGGGCTGTGTAGTCAAGTGCTCATCATGGCACACACGTACAATTATAAAGGATAAACAAAGAAACGAAACATGAATTTTATCAATTTTTCGATATAAATATCTAATTTTTTTTAATAAGCACTACTGAATAGCTGCGTAATGATCACTTCAGGAGCTACTTACGGTCACATAATTCATCACAGGCGAGTCTCTCGTAACCAGGCCTGCATTGGCAGACGTTGCCGTAATCACCAGCAACACACTCCGCATCATTCTCACAGGGTGGGTCACAAACTCCTGAAAACATATTTCAAAATTTTTCTCAGTTCAGATTCACACCAAAAAGAAAAAGGTAAATTGTCAAAACTACAAAATGTCCTTACTGATGTCACAGTTGTCACCGGACCAGCCTGGACAGCAACATGTGACTGTTTTTTTCACCAGCCTTACAAAAAGAAAAAAAAAGAATCATTGTATGAGGACCTCTTTAAAATAGCTAATGTTCACATAGAAAATTTTGAGCAACTAAACAAAGAAGACAAATATAAGACCATCATGAAATCAAAAGAGCCTGAGTTGTTAAAATCCCTTGGAAAATTTCTTAAATATTGATGCCTAATGAATGGTTGGGTCATCATCCATCGTCGAGCATTAACCATCACCCCTCAAACTAGCAGTTTCTGCACTACAAGCATTTTTATATATTGTGATCTATGTGATTTTACACTCATGTACATAACTGTGCACAATGCCTTGTTATATATACTCCTAATTCAAATGTTGTACTTAAATTAACATTGTGATAATGAACAGTATTAACTGCAGTAATATATGTATTTAGGGTTACTGTATACATGTGATATATGTCTATATATATATTTTTTTTTAACAAATGTATGTTATCGAAACTTAATGCTCATATTACCATGCTATTGTTCAGCAACTGGGACCATGGATGTATAGATAATCCATTGATAATGTATACCTTTAACATTTTATACCATGTATATATGGAAATAGTGAGTAGAAGTAGACTTAGTACACTTTTTTATCTGTTATTTTTGACAAATGTATCATGTATGATATTACTGTGTCAATAAAAGCATATATATATATGTATGAGCAGGTGCTAACCGGCAGATGGTAATGCACATATTATATAGAAAATGTAATATTCTTTTGCAAAAAAGATTGAGTCTCATGTAAAAAAATTGTTTTAGTTCAGTTCACAAAACCAAGCAAGAGGGTTTGTTGCCTCATAGCAGTGAGAAAGCTAAATGTCAGCAAGAATATCCAATCCTATTTTAATGGTCATGATTACAGATCTTTTGATGCATAATCAAGTTACCAAAATTAACCCAATTTAGAGTGAGACTCAACACAATTTTTTTTTTTCATAGACGGCCAAAGCTCTACCAGGTGGCCAAAGATACCCCAGTTAGCAGTATCTGGCTTGTTGGTAGAGAAAAGGATTCCAATACTTTCACACTTCTGAGTACAACATTGCATACACATTATAACAATCTAATTATGCTTTATAGAAAGTGGTTAATAGACCACTATGATTTTTGTCCCTAACCTGTAAAAGGTGCAAGTCCTGGAAGAGACTAGGTTGGCCTTGATCTGGTCACTATTCATGCCTTGCATTCCAGACGTGTTCCTGTCTAAGGTGAAGCCATTGACAAGCCGGGAAAATGCATTGCAACATGGTTCACATAGTTCTTCCTTTTCTAGTACTTCATTTGTGCAAAAGCTGAAATGAATGAAGAGTCATTAAATTGGTGGTGCCTTGTAGTTAATGTCTGTGCTGGTGCAGGTCAAAGAGCCATTACAAGTGGTATAAGGGTGTAACATGAGATTGATTCCAACCCCTGTCATCTCATCACGTCTACCTATGGCAGCTAGTCAGTCATATAAGTGGCTTAATTTTAAACCAGTATTACTGAGACAGTATAATGTTCAATTTCTTACAATAAGCATAAATACTGGAGGGTCAGCACAGTGGACTTAGGGCCTATCCCTAGGTTTTCACGTCCGAATAATTCATTAAAGAGAGAACATTTAATTAAATAATGATAAGATTAGAAGTCAGAACCTTTTCACCGACAAGAGATAACAAGGTGAATTATTGACAAATGAGACAGTGAAATCAAATAATATTACGTAAGTTAAATATTATGAAATCTTATAAAAAGTAATTTATTTTTAATTGAATACTTTAACTAATTCAGGAAAGTCAATCTTGTGTGTTACATAAAATATTCTTGTCTTGCCTTACTGCATTGGAGTTATGGAGAATTGAACAGTAAAAAAATTTAAGCTGCAAAAAATGACTCCTAAGTTTGCTTGTATAGTCAAGGTATTTACAGAGCCTCTGTAAGGCATTCATCTGTTGAGCAGGTTTTTTTACTGACGAATGACCCATGGTTATTAAAGTTTAATACATTTTCTCGGCTAATGCAGATGGGCTAAAATTTTGAGGAGTTAGTTTTCATTAGGTTTTCATTTCATCATCGTATTGCTTGTTGAAAGGCTTGTTCAGATGTGCGTTTGATAAATGATGCGTAACTGTGAGGACAATGATGCTCATCAGCATAGTTGTAGACATGAGATACTTTGCAAATCCTACAAGAAGTCACTAATAAACACTTTAAAGAGACGGGGTCCCATTAGTGACCCTTGGGGCACACCAGTTTTGAGGTTAAGTCATCCCTTCTAATGTTTCTTTATTTAACAATCCAAAGTAACATGAATTGTGTGCTAAATAAACTAAATAGAGTATTTTCATTGAGCTGTCCTGAATTCAGCTGGACTTAAGTCTTTCATCTCTTCTTATTCCTCGTTTTGCTTTCCAGACATAGTACATCATAACTAACTGATTCTTTAAATAAAAAAATTCTCAGGGAAAAAGCGGAAATCAGTTGAATGATAAGATGTCAAATATACATTAAAATGCACTAAAAAAATACTGCTGCTAGGATAAACTTTGCTTCAGCCAATCACAATCAAGGGTGGGGAACTTTATCAGCCATAAGAATTGCAGTATTGTCATAGCCACCTGGTGGAAATATAGCAAATCATCCGTGAAAATCCATAATTGAATATTAACATCACAGAAGATTCTCAATATGGGCAACAGGTCTTGTGGGCCTGGATAAATAAGGAAACTTAGGGCAGATTTTATTTATTTGCTTAATTCTTTATGTTTTATAGTCTATATATTGTATGAACTATTTTAATCAATTATAATTTTGTTTTATTTTATACACCATAATAAAGTGTGTGAATAAACATTAAAAAAAAAGACTAATCTAATAGAATACCGATGTAAATACCAAAATTCTAAAATACGTTTACTTACTTGGCCAAGGTCGGTGTCCAGTAGGTTGTGGTGATCACCACAAGGAAGACCCAGAGTTTTGGCGCCATGGCGCACAAGCTTTTTTTGCTACAGTAGTAGAAGTCCAGGTCAATTTCAGATCTTCTTCAGCTCAAACAAATTAAAGCGATTGGGTAGATATCTCAAGCTTGAAGATCGAGATCCGAGACTACCGCAAGTCTGATGAAGCCCAAACCTATCGTCTTTTATACCTCGTTTTCCTTCAATAAGCTAATAGGTTGTCTTGATTAATGAATTAATTTACACACCAGATGTTGTTGCTTGCAACAAAGGTAATTATTAAACCTGACATCCGAACAGTCGTAAACTGTACACTCCCTATTTGAAGGTTAAGTGGCAAACATTTAGCTTGTCTGTGGGCACAAAGCTGGTTGACAATTTATACACCCTTATATTCTCACTGAATAGTTTTAAATGACAGTATTTACGTAAAATATCTTACAAAATGCAAATGTCAGTATTTACTCTTATTGATTTTACATTCCTCAACAAGGCAATTAGTTACCCAGCTGCCCACGTATGCCCGGCATGATCTGCAGTATGTTGCACAACAGATGTGTGCCAGCATCCCACAAACACACCATCACACAAAGACACCATCACACACCCTAACTGGTATTCATAGAGCAATACTGGTGGTACTGAATTTAATTTTGAATAAACTTTATTTCTTTTCTGTGGATTGCCTTGAACAGTCTCAAACATAGGTATATGCAATTTCAGCTCTCCACACATATTAGTACTTGTAGAGTTGGAACACTGGATTTGAATTTTAAAGTCAGACAGAAGTACAGACAGACTCGTCATTGTGAAAGTCCTCATGCAGTATTGGGTAAACATTTGACCACCAATATTGACCAGTAAGTTCGTATCACATTTCTATAACCTCTTTCCAGAATACCTTCTTACAACTACATTGGAATAAGCTGATAAATAAAACAGCAAAACTGGCTAATATTTTGCCCATTATGACCATGCAAGCAGGTATACTTTTTGAAAAAATCTTGAAACTTTGTTGCTATTCCGAGGTTTGACTCACATAATATATTATTTAATATCTTATTGGCTAAAAGAAATATGTCAAAATTTTGCCTATGAATAAAGTTAGCATTATTTTCAACAAAATTATAAAAACTTTCATGACAACTTTTGAAGAGTAGGAATCTTGAAGTTTTGGTTATGGTTGATATGAATTAGCTCCTAACATGAATGAACTAAAGAAGCATTGGACACTTGGAGACATCAAAGGTTCAGACTGCATTTTGCTACCACCCAAATGGCCAATTAATGATGTTGTGATATGACCCAAGTTTTATACCTCTCCCTCACTGGTTCCACTGGGAAACAAAGGGGAGGGGTGTAAAATATATTCATATAGACCAAAATGCATATATTCACTCTATTCCCAGTATAACCCTGAATATCTGGGATAATATAATTTAATTTTTAAAAAGTTGGGAGCTTCATATTGTATACGTTGACATACTGATATCTACTATTTGAATATTTAATCAATATTCACAGAATAGAAAACCTAGGTATCACAAGCGACTCTGTGACATGCGTGGGGAAATGGGCATTGTTGCAGTTAATAATTAACATAAAAACGCAGGTTATTGCATAGTTTCCCTGAATATCAATCCTGTTGCTGTCCTCCCTGTTACCATAATGGCTGACATAACAGTGGCCAACCAATTTAAATATAAAGATGAAACATGATTGTTGTAATGTTACAACAGAAATGTATGAAATGAATACTCAGTAAAGGGAAAAATTCAGATAAGATCTTCGGCCTTAGATTGTGGCCATGGCAAGCCTCTTTGCCTGAAAGAGAGAAGGCATCAGGGCAAATATAATAGACGGGCCACCAAAAGCATTAGCAAGGCAGGGTGACAAACGGGGTATTGGACAATTTATGGTCAGCCTATGGTTTGTCTTAGTCCAGCTGAATTCTGTGAACTTCTGAGGCAATTTGTGACAATGTGAGTAATATGGTGGTCTTTAGGTCCCACTTGTGTGCATCTGTACTTAAGTCAGGACCAATATTTTCTGTGAGGCATTAACTAGAGAGACCGCTTATGGATTGTTGAGTTTTTCTTGAAGCCTGAAACGCTAAACATTATATGATTTTGACATGTTATGACCGTATGCATGTTACAAATGGATTAATAATAAATATATATAAAGGGCAATGCAGGCCCTGTTGTAGACTTACGCTTTTAGTCTATTAAGACTTAGATTCAGTTAATTTCACACAAATTTCACAGGGTAGGCAAAACAATTCTGGCAGAGCTTAAATTTCAGCATGGAGTGCAAAGGAGACTCCTCTATGGAAATTGCATTTCCGCTATTGAGGAGCCACCTATGCAACAATAATTAATAAACATTTCTTGTAGGATAGTAATGGCAAACACACAGAATCAACCACTCTCAATATAGCAATGCATACAGATAAAAGTGAAGACTGTGCAAAACTGTGAGGTTTGTTTGTTAGAAATTGCAGACTGACTTTGTCTGATCACTCTGATCCAATAACATACTTGGGCTTAACTGAAATAGTAAGAATAGTTGCTTTCATGATCATGTTCCCTGTTTGCTGATCAGTTTTAACCAGTAATTTATGCATTGCAATATACGAAATCCATGGTTAGCAGATTTAAATCGATTTTTTATAATATTTTTTATTTTACAAGTTTGTTCGGTTGAAAATATGATTTTATATTTACAACTCAAAGCATGATTTATTTGAATACAACTAGATTTTTTAAGTACAATTCTTTTTTAAACCAAAGCTGCTCAATAAGTCAAAGTTCTGTTCATTATTAGAGCACAGTTTAGTAAGTATACAAAGGAATGCTGGAAAAATGGGTTACAATTGGCTGATGCTAAACAGTACTCAGGCCCTAATTGCATCATTCAAAAAAATCTGATTTAAATTTTTTTTATTTAAAAAAAGATGACTTTTACCAACCCTGTTGAAATCTAATCCAATATTGAGTTGTTTCCTGCCATGTTTTATTAGAGAGTTTATTGAAGTTTAGCTTTTTTGTGCAATTTGCACATTTATATGTTCTTCGTTTTCTCAAATGTATCTCGGTATACTTTTTGCAGTTCAGCATAGGCAAACACTTATATGTATTAATTTGTCATTCTGTCAGTTAAAGCTAATATTATATGTGTCGGTGCTATACTAGGCCAGAAGCTTAGTGAGCTAAAACGACCAGCTGCTAGAGGAAAATGTAATGATGAGGTGGCTTAGGAGTTCACACCATGTTACACATTTATCTCATGGTGATTTTTTTCATACTCAACAGCAAAGAAGATGCTCAGCCATGAAAGGTTGTGGACTGACCTTGTGGGCTGACTTTGTGGGGCTGACTTTGGCATTACCTGGCTGACTCTGGGCCAGTTGATGGCATGTTACCTGGACATATAAGTGCTCTTAACATGATAAAATTGGAACAAAAACAATTCTGATTGTCCAAGCAAAACAAAGACAATATTAAAGATTTATTCAAGTCAACGAACTTGTTAATAAAATTGTTAAACACACTGATAATGACATTATTCACATTTATTGATTCAAAAGCTGTTGCAACGTTCATGGTGAAAAATGAACCATCTAATTGAATGTATGGAGGTTTTGCCAACAGTTGGGTTGCAGCCTTAGCCAACATCTGACATGAACACACATTATGATCTCATGTACACATGCTGTTTCTCCAATAAATAAATAACCAGTGTTTTTTCACAAAGTCAGCATTAGATATATCAAGCCATTAGTTGCACATTGAAGCTGGCTACCGTAATTCACTTCAAGCTTGATTGCAAGGAGCAGAATCTGATGATTGTCACTAGATATTCTTGAAAGAAGAAAAAATCATTATGCTATCTGAACACTGGTCAGCTTTGCCCGAGCGATCTGCTGTTCACTTAATAAGCATATATCGTTATTATTTTTATCGGTTATTGATTGTGGATGCTTGTTCACCGTCAGAGGACAAACCCTAGGCTGAATTGGTGCGAATCACTATGATGAGTTGGGGCAAAAATCGCCGATAACTCGTACGATTTGAATTGTATGTGTATGCCAACTGCTGTAGTATAATCATAAACATAATTATGTAAATTAATTAACATTGGAAGTATTGCACTTTGACCAATTAAGATGAAAATCAAAGCATTCATGCTAAAGTGAATTGTTTGTTGCGTATCATTCAGTGACTTTGGGCAGCACTGTCCCGGAGTTATTGTCTGATGTGAGGAAGTGTTCCAGTATTGCACACTGGTATCGTCAGCTCATTGAATCAGGAAACCTAATTCTGGAGGAAACTTACTTCAGACACACCATTGGCATTGTTTTACTAGTGTATGTTTATTTGACTGGGAAAACTAGCTATATGATCACGAACATAGGGGAGACGAAACATCATTGCCATTTGCATAAATTTACATAGTAATTGCTGCTGGCACATTTTAATAGACGTTGAAATTGCAGCCCTCTTAGGCAAATTCTTGTCACTATAGAGGGTGGATTGATGAGGTGAGAGAGGAGTCCACCCATGTAACACATTTACCCCATGGGTGGGATATTTTACTTCCCTCAGCATAGACACCGAGTACAAGGGACCACAAATGTAACATCTCATCTGAACGACATCCAGCTGGGATGGATTTTGTTCATGAGTGTGTGTGTGTGTGTGTGTGTGTGTGTGTGTGTGTGTGTGTGTGAGTTATTATTTAACGCCTCATCAGCACCTGAGTGGGCTATGTAGAGGCTCTCTCATGAAGTGTGTCTGGGATTGAACCTAGGTTCTTCAAAAGAGCAGGCGAGCCTTCTACCACTAGAAGACCCAGCTTCCTTGATATATGTGAACAATCATGTTATTCAAGTGACATCATAAGAGAAGCTGAGAGCTTGTCTACAAGGAAAAAACGTAATTTGTCTTTTTCTTATAAAATTTCAGAATTGGTGTTTCATCTTGCCTATGCTTGTCCTAAGATGGAACATGAGTACAAAATATTTTATTTCTATATAACTAAATACTCATATTGTTTCAGATATCAAAACCTAATTTTTTTACATAATAGCACATACATTAATGCCATGCTAACAATTCGACTAACTAAGTAGGCTTTAAAAAAATTTTCATTTAAAAGAAGTTCAGTGGTTCATCTAGCCCTGGTCTCCCCTACTAGCCTAATGCACATAACAATGCACTGGTCCAACTCTCAGTTTCAGACAATAACATAATATTTCTGAGATTGCTTTATTTTCTTAGAAGACCCACTTTTTCTGGACGATTTCTCATATTGGTGTAATTAAAATCATTTTATTCATATTCTTAGTTCTGTACTACAAAAAAAAAAGTGATTTCTTCACGTGGTTAGTTTTCACAACAGCTGCCTTTATTTTCTTTGTAAAACTACAAAATTTTTGCCTTAATCTGAAACAGATGTAGAGCAACATTACTGCGCAAATTCAAAACCTCCTTGTTTCTTACGTAGGTGTGAAATCCGAGATATATGAGTTAATAAAACTTAACAACAAAAGAAAAGCCATCTGTTGATGATATATCATCAATATCAACACAGGATGGCAAGAAAGACTTAACAGCCATGCGTTTAGCTTGTTATACAAATGCTTAATATATGTGAAATCAAATATCATTGTCATAAATTCAATTTATAGTGAGTAGTGTCCTGCCAAGGATTGAAAATTCAAAATTACTATCATAAATTCAATCATTGCAAATTTACAAACAAGCAAGAAAGTGGTACATAAATGTATCTTTGGTATCACACATGATCATTTACTTATAAAGGGTTTCTTCAGGACTCTTATGTGCTTTGAAATGATGAATCAGTGTAGTCTACTGGACAGCCCAACATGCGCCATAGTGAACCCGGAAATTTCATGTCCAAGGCATAAATTTCACAGTATCGGGGACAGGAAGGGTAATTTTAAATTTTACAATTAAGGTCTGATGATGAAGAAAAATAAATACGCACAGAAATTAATTTTGTTTTTCAATCTATACATTTTCTGCTTGACACCATATACTATGGTCTCATTTTCCTAAAACAGCTGTTCCATTTTTGTCTGCTTTGCCAACAATTTTGAGGCAAGTTACATTATTGGATTTATATACTTAATAATAATAATAAATTTTAATAATAATAATAAATTTATTTTATAGAGCGTACATCTATAAATACTCTGAACGCTGAACAATAAATAAAATACATGTATGTATGGAATATTGATTAAAAAGCTAAATAAATTAATGTAAATATACTATATAGAAGTCAGTCATAAAATTGTGTAAATAGAAATGTCTTCAGTTTATTCTTAAATATTATCATTAGGTCTGTTAGAGCTGTGAGCTCTAAGACAGCTTTTTACAGCTTTTTTGTTCATCTCTTGTGTCTCTCCAATTTTCACCAACACGTTTCATATAACTGTGAAAACTGCTATAAGCATTCAACAATATCTAGGCATTTGAAAGTCATTCCAGAGATAGCAGTTGCACTATACACTTGTCTTTGATTGTAATACACCAAAACGGTTAGTAACTAATTTTCTATATATTAATTATATTTATTGGGTACTTGTTTCAAGTTGCATATAAAGTAGATAACTTATACACTGTTTTCAATGATTTACAGTGTCACGGATATATGGATATATGGATATATGGATAATGTGGACTTCATGAATATGTCTATGTATCAGTGGAAATAAATATGCATCCAGTAACACTTGATGGTGTTATAATTCTTAACAGCTACCAGATCTATGGCTGTTACAGTGACACTTTGTTCAACAAGTTGTGACATCTTTGAACATGAAAGTCAACTATGAAATGAAGTCAACTGTCTATATTTTCAAGTCAACTTTATGGAATCAAATCAACTTCCTGTGTTTATGACACCTTGTATCAATCAGTCAGCTTGACTGAACACATGGCAACTTACATTGTATGTCTAGTCAATTTTATGAACTTGCTGTACACCATGCAATTTGAATATTTTCACTGATACTGTGCTGTAAAGATGTCCACCATGTCCAGTACCCCTGATGTTTCCACCGTTGTCCAGCAACCACACAGCAATGATGAGGGACCTGAGAGGTCACAAGAAGTACTAGAAGTTAGCCAAGAGACCCATACTGTTGGTGATAGGGAGGTCGTTCCTACTTCTATGGATGCTACAGCTGGAGACAAGGTTCCTGACAGCAACGAAGGTCATATTCAGAACAGTCCAGTTGAACATGGAGCAGTGGGGACTTCACAAATGGACCATCAGAGGGAGTCAACAGACAACCAAGACGAGCAGGACAACACACAGAGGGCATCAGTTCAAGAAGAATCAGTGAAACAGATAAGTGACAGATCTTGTAGGCCTAAGACTTTGACTGACAAAGGTAGACAATATGCCCAAAATCAGGCTGTCAATACTTTTAAGAACTCTGTCAAGTCATTGAAGTGTAAGAACACTCATGCATTGACATTAATGTCAAATGCTGAAACTGACATTTTACAATTGTATGACAGCAGAGACAATTTAGAGACTGTTGCAAATGAACTTGCTGACTGTTACCATAACCTTGGAACTTTGGATAGAACACTTTTATCTGATTTTAAATCACAATTTGATGAATGTTCTTCACGAAATGCTGCTACTATGTTTAGATTAACACAAGCCATTAGGGCTATTGAAGATTCTCAACAGTATCATCCTCGTGAATCAAATAATGATGCTACAAGTCATAGAAGTAGAAGTAGCAAATCTAGTAAACATAGTAGGTCCACTAGGTCCAGTAGATCTAGTAGACATAGTGGGTTGTCAACAGCCTCAATGAAGGCTGAGGCAGCTGCAAAGGCAGCTGCATTGCGGGCTAAGTTGTAATTTCATGATGTAGAGAATGAACAACAAGCTCAATTGGCTAAAACTCGGCTGTTAAGAGACTTGGAGGTTGAAGAGGCAAAATTTGCAGCTATTAGCCAAGTTAAAGGTGGTAGTCTCTCTGCCATTGATGTAAATGTTATGTCCACTAATCAAGTTGTTTCTAGTGCTAAAATTGCAAGTAACACCAATGTTGTATCAGCTGCTAGCTTACCAAGAGTAACTACTTTGAATTCAAATGCCCATGAATTTATTCCAAAACGTAGTGCTACTCAAAATTCTTCTAAAATGCTAGACTCACAGCCTAGTTCTGTACCCCAAATTGTGAAGGAACAAACTTCAAATGTTGCTCCAAATTCATCCAATACTTTTGTTTCAGATGTTGCCTCTGGCTTGAACAATCTTGTTGGGGCATTGAATGATTTTGTGAGCCTAAGCAGAGTTCCTGTTCCTGAACCTGGCACCTTTGAAGGTAACCCAATCGAATACCCATGTTGGAGGAGTGCTCTGAGATTGTTGATTGAACGTAAAAATATTCCTCCTTCAGAGTATATTCATTACTTAAAAGGGTGTATTGGTGGCGCAGCAGAACGGTGTGTGGCAGGATTCCTTCAAATTCCTACAGAGGAATCTTTTAATGAGGCAATGAATTTAATTGATAGGAGATTTGGCAATCCCTTTGTAATAGCTCAAGCTTTTAAATCTAGGCTGCAAGAGTGGCCTAAAATAGCAGCTCGTGATAATGTTGGTTTACAAGAATTTAGCGAATTCTTGTGTCAATGCGAGGTCGCTGCCAGGTCCAACGAAAGCTTGCGAGTGCTTGATGATGACTTGTACAATAATGAATTGGTGCTGAAGCTCCCTGATTGGTTGTCGGCTAAATGGGCCAGAGAGGTCCACAAGGCTCGTGAACGCTTCAACAGTTTTCCCAAATTTGTAGAGTTTGTCAACTTCATTAGAAATGAAGCTGACATTGCCTGTGAGCCAATCATGATGTCCCGGTCAAAGTCGGCCAATTGGTCAAGTAAATCTGTCAAAATGGTTGGTAAAACCCTCAATACTGTGGCCCAATCTACTGTGGAGGAAAATACAGAGAAAAGTCTTTTCTGTGATAAAACAAATCATTATTTGGAACATTGCAGAAAACTTAAGTCAAAGACCTCAGATGAGAAAACTGCCTTTATTAAACAAAAAGGGCTTTGTTTCGGATGCTTGAAAGGAGGTCACATGTCTAAAGGTTGTAAAAGCAGGTTAAAATGTGATGTTTGTGGGAAAAGACATCCCACCGTGTTACATAATGATGAAATCAAAGACTCCACAGCTGGTGATAGCAAACCTGGTCACAAAACTGAGAGTCAAAGAGATGCAACCAATAGGCATTTTTCAATGTTGACCCATAACCCTCGCACAAGTAAAATCACCATGATATTACCTGTGTACTTGTCACATGTGAACAATCCTCATAGAGAAGTGCTTACCTATGCTCTGCTGGATACGCAGTCGGACACGTCATTTTTAAGTGAAGAGACAGCAGCTGATCTTGGTGTCGAAGGAATGGATACTACATGTTATCTTTTAACTGAATGACAAATGTATCTCTTATGATATTTTACATGTCAATAAAATCTATATATATTAATCCTCTCCACAATGACAGCTGAAAATGTGCCTTTTAAGACTGTCCGTATTGCGGGTCTTTCAGTGCGTGGTCGTGACAGTCAAAAGGCTGTCTATTTGCCCCCTTTGTACACAACAAACAACATTCCTGTGTGCACTGATAGTATCCCAACTCCTGATGTAGTTACTTCATGGCCATATCTTAGATCAGTTGCACAACATTTGATGCCAAAATCTGATTGCAACATTGGTCTTCTCATTGGGTACAATTGCCCCCAAGCACTTGTACCTCGGGAAGTAGTAGCCCCAATTGGTAATGGTCCTTTTGGTCAAAAAACAGATTTAGGTTGGGGTATAGTTGGTCTGATTATTAATGTCACGGATTCTGTTACTAATGTTGGTGTTTCTCACCATGTGTGTTCTGTGGAGACTGGTTCTCATATTGTGTTGCGTACAGCTGCCAAGGAGCTTATTAGCCCAAATGATATTTTGCAATTCTTCAGTAGAGAGGAGATTGATAAGTCTGGTAAAAACTTCTCTCAAGATGAACTGAAGTTTCTGACCATTATGCAGGATGGAGTCAGAAAGCTTGATGATGGGCATTATGAGTTACCTTTGCCATTGTGTAATCCAGAGGAGTCTCCAATATACAATCGAACAGTGGCATTACACAGACTACAGGCCCTCACCAAGAAATTCAGCAAAGACCCACAGCATTATGAACACTACAAGACCTTCATGGAATCTTTGTTTGAAAAGGGTTATGCTGAGGAAGTACCTAAGTCCGAAATGACATCCAAGACAAAATCCTACTACTTGCCACATCATGGGGTCTACAGCTCATCCAAGCCCGGGTAGGTGAGAGTAGTTATGGATGGCAGTGCCAAGTACCAAAGCCAGTCATTAAATGATCAGCTACTTAAAGGACCTGATCTAATGAATACATTACTTGGTGTCCTATGCCGCTTTCGCAAGGAAAACATTGCACTGACCTGTGATATTGAAGCCATGTATCAACAATTTAATGTTCCACTGGAGCAAAGAAATTATTTGCGTTTTCTTTGGTTTGTTGATCATGATTACAGTACCCAACCCACAGACTATCGCAGCACTGTGCACTTGTTTGGGGCAGCAAGCAGTCCAGCAGTGGCAAATTTCGCTCTTAAAAAAGCTGCAGCAGACAACAAAAACAATTTCCGCACTTCCACAATTACATTCATACAGCGCAACTTCTCTGTAGACGACGGCCTAGCTTCAGTGTCGTCGGCAACAGAAGCAATTCAACTCATTCATGAAAGCATAAAACTTCTGTCTCAGTGTGGTTTGAAATTACAAAAATTTGTTTGTAACTCGAGACAGGTGTTAGGAAACATTGACAATGAGTTGAGAGCTAAGACATTTAATGACATAGATCTCAATCTAGATCCCTTAAGTGTTGAACGTGCTTTGGGTGTAAGTTGGTGTGTTGAAAATGACCAGCTCAAATTTCAAGTAATTGTGCAGCAAAGAGCAATGTCACGAAGAGGCATCTTGAGAACTGTTTGCAGCATTTTCGATCCTCTGGGTCTCTTTGCTCCGGTGGTTTTGAAGGGCAAGATGATCTTGCAGGCACTGTGTAAAGACCAACTCGGGTGGGATGATCCACTGCCTGACAGCATACGCAGTCAGTGGGAGATATGGCTACTGGTCTTATTTGAAGGACTTTGGAGTCGACCGATGCTTCAAGCCTGGTAACTGCGCAGAAATTAAGGTATATGAATTGCATAACTTCAGTGATGCTTGTTTCTCTGGCTATGTTTAATGTAGTTATCTCAGATTGATTGATGTAGATGACAATGTGCACTGCAGTTTGGTGCTTGGAAAATCAAGGGTAGCTCCTTTGAAAACAATCACAATTCCTCGCTTAGAACTGATGGCTGCAGTCCTGTCTGCAGATGTGAGTCAGTTCCTTGAAAGAGAGCTAGACTATGATCAATTGAAGCAGTACTATTGGACTGACAGCAAAATTGTGATGGGTTTTATTGCTTCTAATTCTAAGCGGTTTCATACTTTTGTTGCCAACAGGGTGCAGCAGATCCGAGATGTGTCTTCAAGTGAGCAGTGGCAGCATGTGTCAGGTGAACAAAACCCAGCAGATCTAGCTTCAAGAGGGACCACGGGTGAGGAACTACTGCAGTCTTTCTGGTTTAGAGGTCCAGACTTCCTTTGGGATGCAAATCAACAGTGGACTACAGGTGAAGTGTTTGAGTTGGATCCTTCACACTCTGAGATCAAGAAATCTACTTGTCTGGCAACAGAGGTTTGTACTTCGCTTGATGGGAAGTTTCCACTCAAATATAGAAATTGGAATGATGTCAAGCGAGTACTGGCAATTTGTATTCGATTTGTGGACAACTTGAAGAGTAAAAGTAAAGGTCCAATTTATGTAGCTGATCTAGAGAAAGCACAAAATATCTTGATCAGTCATTCTCAGTCCGAGTGTTTTGGTGATGCAATCAAGCAGCTCAAGTCTTCACAATCTGTGAGCAAGTCCAGTCGATTGAGTAAACTTGATCCCTTCTTAGATCATCAGGGTGTCATTAGAGTAGGAGGCAGACTGCGTCGTTCAGATATGCCTTTTGAAAGGAAATATCCTGTCATTTTACCAAAATCACATATTGTCACCCGTCTGATTGTACAACATCATCATGAACTTGTTCAGCATCAGGGCAAAGGAATGACAGTGAACAGTGTCAGAGGTCAATTTTGGGTTCAAGGACTAAGTCAAATTGTTTCAAGATTGTTGTACAATTTTTATTCCTGCAGAAGACAGCGTAAGGTACCTCAAGATCAGAAGATGAGTGATTTGCCAATTGATCGAATTGAGTTGGTTTCTGCATTTACACATGTTGGAGTTGATCTCTTTGGCCCCTTCTACATTAAGGACAGACGGAAAGAGGTCAAACGCTATGGTGTTATGTTTACGTGCTTATCATCTCGTGCAGTTCATTTGGAAACTGCCAATTCATTAGACACAGATTCCTTCATCAATGCTCTAAGGAGGTTTTTGAGCATCAGAGGACCTATCCGTACTCTCAGATCTGACCAGGGTACAAACATCATTGGAGGGATCAATCAACTGCAGGCTGCTGGCAAAGAAATTGATGATGAGCAGGTCAAGAGATTCCTTCTGGACAATGCCTGCGATTTTGTTCTGAATGTTCTCCATGCCAGCCATCAGGGAGGCGTATGGGAACGACAGATTCGTACTGCCAGGTCTGTACTGAGCTCTCTCTTAGCCAACCAAGGTACACAGCTGGATGATGAGTGTCTGAGAACTTTAATGTGTGAGACAGCAAATATCATGAATAGCAGACCACTCACTCTTGTCACCTTAAATGATCCAACTGCACCTGAACCAATCACACCCAATCACTCGCTTACTATGAAAAGCAACTTTGTAATGCCCCCACCTGGTGAATTCCAAGAAGCAGACAAATATGCATGGAAGAGATGGAAAAGGGTGCAATATTTGGCTGATTTGTTTTGGCGAAGATGGAGACATGAATTCCTGACTCAGCAGCAGGAGAGAAAGAAGTGGATCAAAACTCCCCGCAACATGCAGAAGAATGACATTGTTCTTATTGTGGATGATTCACTGCCTAGATGCCAATGGAAGCTGGGAAAGATAGTGGAGACTTATGCTGATGCTGATGGTTTGGTCAGAAAGGTAAAACTGCAGATTGGGGATCCTGCAGTGACTGCAGCTGGGAAGCAAAGGTCAAGTCCAAAGTTCTTGGAGAGACCAATTCACAAGTTGGTGTTGATTGTAGAGGGTGACTGTCCATTGTAGATATTATGGTTGTTTTGATCTGTAATTGTTGCATGTTTATGAATAAAGCCTATTGGTATGAAATTAACATGCATTTGTTGTTCTTCATTTGATATTGTCAGATTGCCTCTTGTATATTGTACATATTTATGACAGCTGTTTGCCAATTACACCACTTTTAAGTATTTTCCAAATTTAAATCATTTCATTTGATTGGGAAACTTTCATTTGGTGTTTAGCTCATGATCATTTATTGTTCCTCAGGATTGTGTAAGATCAAAATTTATATATGTTCCTTCATGGTGTTGGGGAGTGTTAGAGCTGTGAGCTTTAAGACAGCTTTTTTGTTCGTCTCTTGTGTCTCTCCAATTTTCACCAACACGTTTCATATAACTGTGAAAACTGCTATAAGCATTCAACAATATCTAGGCATTTGAAAGTCATTCCAGAGATCGCAGTTGCACTATATAGTCCAGTAGAATCATAGGTGAACAGTAACATGGAGTATGGCAGCAATTTTTTTGTTGATATTGGGTAATTTGAGGGTGCTGAATCCAAATCTGACGGGTGCCAGTTTGGCATCCTTGAGCATTTTAAGATATTCACAAAAACAGTTGCCATGGTGACACAAATTTGCATTTTCAATATTCAACAGAAAATTTGAATTAGCAAGATTTCTATAATCCATAGCTACAACTAATGTTATAAAATCAATAGCCAGAGATATAGGATTGCAAATACTGAAAAGACATTGGAGGTCAAAGGTCAAGGACACTGATGGAATCTACCAAATATGGATATTACACCAATTTTCTGTCATTTTAAGTATAACTTATGTCACAGTATTCAACATGTGACAGAAAACCACACAAATGGCATATCATATGGAAGATTATGAAGAGTACTTTCTGATGACATTTTGTTTTTGGTATCCATGGCAACCAAAATGCTGTTATAGCTGCCTAGTTACCAACGTATATTGCATTGAGGGAAGTGACATTTACCAGAAGAAAATGAAATAACTTTCCCATATTGTAAAATATTTTGTTCTAAATGAAAATTTTGATTAGTATTATGCTTATGACTTATTACAGGGTAATGGCCTAGGTGTCAAAGGTCAAGGTCCTCAATGGAATTATGCCAAATATAGAAATTATGCCATCTGTCTCTCAGTTCAATGATATGCTACATCAAAACATTCACCATGTAACAGAAAACCACAAAAATGACAAATCATATGAAAGATGATGAGGAGTACTTTCTGATAACACTTTGTTTTTGGTATCCATGGCAACCAAAATGTTGTTATGGCTGCCTAGTTACCAACGTATATAGCACTGACGGAAATGACTTTTACCAGAAAAGTCAAATAACCCATTTGTAAAAGATTTTGCTTTAAGTAAAACATTTTAAACCGCATTATGTTTATGACTTTATACAGGGTAATTACTTAGGTATCAAAGGTCAAGGTCCTCAATGGAATTATGCCAAATATAGAGATTATGCCATCTTTCTGTCAGTTCAATGATACATTACATCACAGATTTCACCAAGTAATAGAATACCACACAAGTGGCATATCATGTGAAAGATTATGAAGAGTGCCTTCTGATGACACTTTGTTTTTGGTATCCATGGCAACCAAAATGTTGTTATGGCTGCCTAGTTACCAACGTATATAGCACTGAGGGAAATGACTTTTACCAGAAAAGTCAAATAACTTTACCCATTTGTAAAAGATTTTACTCTTAGTGAAAATTTTGAACAGTACTATGTTAATGATGTTATACAGGGTAATGACCTAGGTGTCAAAGGTCAAGGTCCTCAATGGATTATGCCAAATATAGAAATTATGCCATCTTTCTGTCAGTTCGATGATATGTTACATCACAGATTTCACCGCGTAATAGAATACCACATATGGCATGTTGTATAAAAGCTAATGCCTTATTGGCTTTTTTTTTATGATCCCTTGTTTTTCGTATCCATGGCAACCAAAATGCTGCTAAGGCTGCCTATTTACCAACTTATACTACACTGAGGGAGCTAGAAAAAAATCAGATGTGTTGGAGGCTGCCCAAGGTGCCAGACAAAAGAGGGGTATATGTTGCTCCCCTCATAAGATAAACAGGATGAACTTACTGAAGAACTGTCCAAAGAACTTCAACAAATGAGGAAGTATTTGAATGAAATGTGAAAATGACAGGCTTTCGACCAAACTTGTAGCCGCTTAAAAGAATTAGTGTGTGGAGAAAGACAGGGACCAATTGAACTTTAAATTTTAAATCTAACTGCTCAGCAGCGACTATATGCCTTCAAGGAAAATTGTATATGTACAATATCGTGATTCTAGACGAAATAACAGAAAATCTTCTGGCAGCTTCTTTCTAGACTTAACTGGGTGCCGGAGAAGTCAACAGTGTGAGATATCGTGATAACAGAAAACCATAAATATATATTTTGATGATCGTCAAAGATAAAACAGGAGGCAAAGTGACTTCCAAACCTTTGACACCATAAAGCAAATCATTTAGAGTAGCAGAAAAGTGGTACACTGGCAATCAGTGTTTAATTTTGATCATTGCAAAGTGCCCATACCACGTCACACTGCGTCTGGCTGGTCTGGGCAGTGAACATTATGGGTTGATCTAATTTACTTGTTGTCTACATTTGTACAGACAAAAGCTATATTTAAATAATACCACACAATCATTGACATTTGTACAGGACTTATGGCATCACGAAAATGTGCATAATCATGTGTATGATCATACTGGAGATGTGCAATTGTGCATAGAAAATAGTTCTGGTGCTGCAAGGATTCTTTCACGTTAGTTTGCCCAAATCATTGGAAAAAATATTATAATAGTCTTTATTATGTTCAGTACTATATTAGCTTATAAAGCAAAATTCCTCTCTGTTGCAGTGTTTAAATTCCATATACTCAAGCAAAATTACAATTGATTTTCCTTACAATATGGCAAGCAAACATTTTTAATTGTGAAAATATGATGAAACCTGCATTTCATAGAAAGCCTGGATTTTTCTTTATCTGAAAAAAAAAAACTGTTCTCCACTGTCCCCTTTTTAATCTCTCCCAATACTGATCTACTGGAATAGAGATGGATTCTCTGGCGTTGTTGGGCAAAGAGATAAACTGTTGGGCCAACATTGGTGCAACAAGATATGAAATTTGACCAACAGTAGGCCAACCTGACAGTAGGTTTGAATTTGAGGCCGATATGTCACATGTATTTCCAAGATTGGGCCAACCTGCCTGTGGACAACTTACCAGACTTTTGGGGCAACATTAAGTCAACACCAGGTTAGCATTACATTAGGCCAACCAAACAATGAGCAGACATTGGGCCAACTAGACAGTAGCTGACACTGGGCCCACTCAATAGTTGGCCGGTAGGTCAACATTCGGCCACCTAAGCTGACTTGACTTTTAACCAACATTTGGCCGACATTGGCTGGCATGACATTAGGCCAACAGTAGACCAACATTGAGCTGGCAGCGGTTCTTGAGGGCTTTGACACAGGTTAGCAACTTTGCACCCTCTCCCTCCCCTCTACTCGTTGCCTTCCTATAGGAGGTGATATCCCCTCCCCCTCCACCTTTGGGCATAATTGTTTCAACCTTGATCCATAAACAATAACCAGCTTTCCTCAATTGTTATTTTTGCTACGGCTGCAAGAACAAAGATTTGCATGGGTTTAATAAGTTGATTTGAATACATAAGTTTAACTAAGTAATACCGGTCATCTGCAATAGTAGGATTTTTCTTACAAACAATAAGATTTTTGATTTGACATTTTGAAAATTTAATTATAAACAATATGAGAAGTAATGCACACAGATGGTGTAGACAGTTAGACATCGTCTCTGAGTAGAGTTGAAGGGAGACCCCTCAATTAGCACCATAGGGCGGGGGTGCCAGTGCATGCCCGACCGGATTCCCGAAGACAGATGTTGCCAGATGATTTCCAAAGAAGTCTAGATGCCATTGTTCAGATGAGGCCAGACCTTCTTTTGAAATAATACTCAGATTGCATGCAAGAAATCTCGGGGGTATAAATCAATCCCACGACCATTGGCAGATGCTTGTTGAAACAGTTATCATAAACTGGATATCATAGCACATCAAAAAAGTGAATACTTTAGGTCTGAATACATTCAGTTTGTTGCAAAGCTGGATAGTTTATTAGTGTTTATTGATGAGACATCTGAGGACAACACCAAGAAAATACGGCTATGCAAGGAAAGGGATAAAGGGGAGCAACAAGGTGATTGGGGAGTATGTCAGGAAATATAGACTCTGTCATATGGCTGGACTAGATCAGCATGGTATCGTTGGCTTTCAACAGTGAACTGTTTAATTTGGCAGTTAAAACAGAAATTCTGCCCCATATTGGGAGCTTTGTACATGGTGTGAGCCAAGATCTGTTGGTTGTCTTGGATAACTGCTCTATTCACAACAATGAAACCATTCCCCTGATTTGCTCATGAGGAGCCATGGTTGTGTTCCTGTCTCCCTCCTCACCTGACTTCAACCCAATTGAGAAAGCATTCAACCAAATGAAGTCGTGACTTATGGCCAACATAGATTTTGCCTGGGAGCGCCCAAAAGATGCATTACTTGCTGCAGCCAATGAAATAACACAAGAAAATGCTATGAACTATTTCAGAGGATGTGGCTACTGATTTTATTCAGAAATAAACAAATCATTGGCAAATAAGAGTCTTAACTGTAATGTTACAGCAAAATTTGTGCAACTGTAAAATATCCATAATATTATGCAAGTTCTAGGTGTTACATTTATACATTGATTATTTATCAAGGTGAACTTATACTGGAATAAATTTCTAAGCTTTAAGTCGACCTTAAACATATTACAATAAAAACATAAACATAATCCACATTTAATATGATAATGCAATGTGCATGAGGGGCCGCATGGATAATCCTGTGTCATGTACATGTACCATGGCATACATTTTTATACCCTTTTTTTTAAGAGCTGTAGCAGATTCAAAGGTAGGGGGGGGGGCGGTTTAAGGGGGGTTCTTAGTCCAGTAACTGAACTAGGGGGTTCTTAGCCCCCCTCCCCTTCTTGGCCTAATACATCACTGTGCATAAGAAATTAGAGGGAACACTGCAAACAATTTTGGATCTGCCCCTGACTTAAGGGTTCTTCTATATAACAAAATTAAATTAAATTGCATTGTTGATGCAATGAATTGTGTATTTATATAGATAGATATTAAATATACCTAAAGACAATATATTTATATTAAAGATAATATATTCAGGTTTATCATATATTATCTTTAAGTGAATGTTATAGTTATATAGTCCACATAAATAAATAATGTTTGCAAGGTTGATTAATTAATTTGTGGTACTAGTTTGGATAGCGACTGTCATGTCACACCAGAAAAGTGTATAAGACTGAAATTCAGACGTATTTAAATTTATTGTACCAAACAGTTTTCAGAAAATACCTAAGTAGCAATTTTGGTCTACATGGTTAGCGACTGTCATACCACATGCCATTTATTGGAAATAGCATGAAAATTAGTGACATTAAATTTCAGTGTCTAAACAAAATCCAGAAAATACATATTCATCATTGATATTCTGTTGTATGTTTAAAACCCATGATGTTTCATTAGCATCACTGTCGCGGTCAATTTCACTGAAGTGATTTATTCTACTGGTGTTGAATGTTGTATTGAAGTCATTGATGTTATCATTATGGTTATCCACTAGATTAAGCTGTTTCTGTTGGTAACATTTTCTGACAAGCTGTCAAAACCGAGTTGTCAACACACAGATTCATTTGTAAACAAAAGTACGTGCTTGCATTAGGCCACGCCCACATCTATTTATAGCCTGGTACTATTTTAGGGCTTTTCCCGAAAATAACGGCCTCCTCTTTCCTTATTGATATCTTATCAATGGACTGCAGGTTGGTGTTGTTTGCATTACTGTTAGTTCATATATCCTTCTGCAATTAAGCTTTATTTCATTCCCTTCTGCTCGTTGCTTGCGTAGTCTTACTGATGAACAATGAGGCCTTATGCATTAATTTCTAAGGCCTAAGTGCCACAGCCAATCACAGAGTCTGTTAGAGCTCGTTGCCTTGCAAAATGGCCTTGCAAAGAAATAAGCTCTACTCTGATTGGTCGAACGTTCATTTAGTTGACAAGCCTCATGGCAATGGACATGGCTCCCATCATGTCCCATGAAACATTCAAAACCATAGTTCTACTGCTTGTCCAGTCTTGGAATCACCTAGAAATGGTCATTAACCGAGTTCTAACGTGAGTTTCTTCAAGTTTGTCAGGAAAATCCTAAGTAAAGAATGATTTTTGTGTAAGTAGGTCATTATTATTTTGTGCGCATCATGGCCGCGCAGATTAATTAGGACAACATAGTTCGATCCGGTCATCTGAGAATAGCATGACAGTAGATTTTGTTTTTGGCCAATCTCTAGTCATAAAAGCCCTACGGGCGGCCCCTACGGGGCCGCTCCTGCGGCCTATTAACTGAATTACTTCTTCAGAGTGCGTATCTTTCCCAGGTGCTGCAGTGAGTTTTCCATGCCATGATAGGTCAAAGTTTCTCTGTTCAAACTCATCATAGTGGGGCCATAAATATAATTAGCTTTAAATGTAGCTGCTACATCATATAAAAACCGTTTTCTTCCAGAAAAACTTACTTTTTCAGCTTCCCTGTCAACAGGCCCCTGCAGTTTGGGGGTATCTGGGATGCCCCACATTGTCATCATCTACTCTAAAAACTATAAGTGCTATATGGAACCTTTAAAGGTTCAAAAGCCCGGTATAGTTATGAAACCTTTATTAGTTCTTTTTAGAACCTCTCTAAAGGTTCTTTAAAAGAACCACTGAAAGTTCCATATTAAGGTTCTAAATGAAACCCAATGGTTCTTGAACAAAGGTTCTGTATGGAACCCAATGGTTCATGAACAAACCCATCAAACAGTTCTTCAAAGAACTTTCATAGGTGCATCTATGGTTCTGTTTAGGGTTCATTTTAGAACCCTTTGGTTCTATTTGGAATCTAACAAGGTTCAATTAAAGGTTCATATATTGGTTCAATAAAGATTCTTTTAGATATTAATAAATATACAGCACAACAAAATAAATTTTGATTCAAACATTTATTTTCTTTCATGAACAAACATAGTTTTGGTATGTTGGACTGAGCTCCACTCAACCTAAGGATTAAATCACTTCATACACTTGTACAAGTTTACCACATTAACTATGCCACAATCTATGATGCAAAATTCTGCATAACACATGGTTTTTTTTATCCAATAAACAGCAATTAAACATTCAAAAGCCAGTGAAATATCAGGTTCTCTGTCTTGGATGACCATCATGCCATATTTCAACATTTTCCACATAGACTAGACTCTTTCGGGTGTGGACTCCTGCAAAAAAAAAGCATATGAAGTGTTATTATAAAAGTCATGACAGACGGTTGCATCTAAGACATCAATTATATAACATGACCAATTATAAGGATCAGACATATATTATTACAGCTGTCAACGTTTTTTATATTTATTAACTAGGTAGCAACAAAACTGTTTTTATATTGTTGGTACTATTACTGTTGTTTGTTGCCCACTAAGTTAGTTTTGTTATTTTCTTCATAATTTTCCATTTCTAAGGGTGGTTCTTTATGAAAAATATCAATATGAATAGGCAACACCACAGTCATTTACAGTCTATATTTGCATTATGGGTGCTCAAACCAAAAATTGTGATATCTTTGAATCTTTGATTTTTCAAGCAAGAAATTTTAAAATGCTGTATAAAGTTTTTTTACTTTCCTTTTCTCTTTAATGTGCCCATGCAAGCTGACTTGCAAATTTTCAAGTCTCTTTGAAAAAATTCAGTTGTGGCTTCATTTCATGAAGAGTCTAAAACAAAAAATGTATAGATATTTCAATGTGATGAAAAGAATTTTAAAAAAGGGCAAAATTATCATTGGAATAACTTTCATTGTCAGACATTCTGAATTTAAAGATTCATCAGTTAACAAGCTGTCACAAGAATACAACGGGTTGCAAAAGTATTAATCCTCCTATATGTCAACTATAACTATTCATTGTTTGTCATGGTAAGTATATAACCCTTATCAATGCTACTTTTTAAATTAAAGTGGCCAACTGATGTAATTCCATGAAATTTGCAATATTTTCCGCTTCTGATTAAATAGTAATATTTTGGTGTCTGCTTTTGAAACTAAATTTTGGTTGTTTGTTGAGTATTAAACAATGAAATTTTGAAGAACAAGAACAAAAGATTGGCTTTTAAAAAATAAGAAAAAAATTGTGCTGATTGCATGTACCATTTTTGTCCAATATAGATTTATAGCTGACATATCTGCCTGTAGAATCTAGAGGCATGACTACTTTTGCAATCAACTGTATATGCCAAAGTAGTATTCAACATGACATTTACGGATTGATGATAGTGAAATGTATCAGTTTTATATTTTTTGTAATGAATACTCACCATGACAAGCAATACATTTCCTGCAAGTGATATTTATTGAGCAGTTCACTGTCTCTGCTTTCTCAATGCTACAGAGTAGTAAAGTCCTCTTCATTAAGTCCTGAATGTTTTCATAGTCATTTGGCTTTATTTTTGCTACTCATATATCCACAAAAACAATGCAACTTAACAATATAAGAACATGTTTTCATGTCTTGATTAAACAAAATTATTTACATTTTAATTACCATGAAGCATTTGACAAGTAAAATATTTATTACTCACCAGAAACCGAAATCCAAGTGCTTGTTGATGAGTTAAACTGTCTAATGTAATGCTCAGTTGCTGTCTGGCTTTATTTGTTGTTCTAATCAATTAAGTGACTGCCCTTAACAGTACTTGGCTTTGAACCCTTTTTGTTGTTGTTAAGTTTTGAACCTTTTGTGTGTGATTGAACCGTATGGTTCTTATATTGAACCTTTGAGAACCATTCGGAACCTTTACATGTACTATAGAACCTTCAGGTTCTATATGGAACCCCTAGGTTCGATATTGAACCCTTAAGAACCTTATTTTCTTAGAGTGTCATTTCACGGAAATTGTCATCTCTCCGACGCACCTCCTCTGGTGACATAAAAATGGAAGCTTATCATTTTGTTGGCCCTTAGGTTTTCCATTGACCCCAGGTGCCATAGGGTATTCCCTATTTCCTGCAGATGTTTTGACCAATCAGGCCCCTCAAATGGCCCCGAGTATGTACCATGAGCTATACCCTCAGGCCAATGATTCGCATGCTTAAAGCTGTATCTACTTAACCTCAACATAGAAGTGTTACATTTTGAATTTTTTTTTATCGATTTCAGGCTCTTTCTCATCAGATGATACGGTACATTTTTGAACAGCCTGTTGCCAGTTCTTCTCATTGCTCAGTTTCAGGAGAGCTCCCCCCCCCCCTATCAGTAATAAGATAAATCCAGGGCAGTGGATGTTGTTAATCATTTCGTTCAATCAAAGGAGTTTTCATTTGATATTTCGGGCAGTGTGATGGTTACATTATTGGCCCATTTTTTTTTTACTCCAATTGTCACAAACACGTCAAAGTCGTAATGCCCGGTTGCATCTTTCTGGATGTCTGCAAATAAAATAAAAGCAATTGTCACTTACGAAAGAAATTGCATATATGGAAAATTATAATCGTCCTGCTATTTGAATTTAAAGTTACCAAATTCGATGCCTAATTTCATTTTTGTAGTCCTGCTAGTATTTGGCTTCCTGTTGGCTTCTCATAAGGTTTTGATAGCTCAAAATACAAGGAGATTTTCCAGCGTTGTTCAAGCCCCATCGTGAATAACTGGTGTGCTCAAATTAATTTTCTTGATCTTACGAATTAATTGGATCAGTGGCCACACTTTAGTAATTCCCTGATTAGTCTGGTAGGCCTGAGCCAGACGCTTGGCCAACTACGTCACATGAGGACTTTGACAGCAGTGCCGAATTCACTGAGTATATGCTAGGTAGGCACTATAAGAGATTGCAAAAACAACGAAAGTGTACTGCTTGTGTTTCCCTCCTAACTGAATGTCGGCAGTGCAGATTGACTTATTCAACCACAAACTATCCAACCTTGACTTGGACAATCAAAATCTCAACATTTTTGAAACGGAGGACCTCTGGCCATGGATCAACTAGTTGCATCTAATTCTACTGCAAAGTGATCAATAACGAAATCTTTCTCCACCATCAATTAAAAGTAAACCAACAGGATCATGCAGTACACAACAAAGACTTTGAACCTACCACTGTCTTTCATCAAGCCAGAATATATAAGCTAGGACCAACGTTTTTGTTGCTAAAGAAATCATGAAATTATACCTTTTTGCAAAATTTCATTCTACATAACCGAAGGTATAACATATCCACCTACTTAGTGAATTCTTGGTTTGCATACTCTTACACATCCTTTCTGTTCGCTGTGAACTGCGTGACTGCAGTATACGTTTATCTAGGCGAAACGAAAAACCGTAATTCTGCTTTTTTCTATGCCATAATGGTATAGATCTGCATTTATGATGGCATTTTATCTTCATATTGAGAACACTGTTGATTCAAAATTACTGTACTTCCTAGAAAAGAACTCGATCACTTGTATGTTTTAGCTTTGGTCACATACTTTTTATCAAAATTCCTCCCATGTATTATGCTGAAATTGTTTTTATTGCCTTAAAGTTTGCTGTCAACAAAGAAAAACACTTACAAAAGTAAAAACAACATTATTGCCATGGTAGTTTGTTTGAAATTTAATTATTACATGTAAGTGTCAGTTTAATCACTACAAACTGCAACATCATTCATAGAACAGAGGAAAGGTGAAAAAAAAAAAAGAAAAAGAAAAGCTTATCAAGACCAGGTTTCCATGCTTAGCAGCGAGATATTTGAAGACATCGCATATATTTTTAAGGCGCCTTCACACTTAGCTGGATTAGACACCGGAGTGTCCCGGAGGACAAATCCGGGAAACGCCGGCATACTCCGGGTAATGCCGTGTAGACTTCGGGTTCATGTCCGGCATTGTCCGGCATTGTCCGGCATTGTCCGGCATTGTCCGGGGCTATCCGAGAAGACCGTGGGACTCCGGGAAAAAAATTAAACATGTTTAATTTTTCATGCCGAAGGAACTGTAGTAAATCACCACGTGTTGATCCGTGTTGATCCGTGTAGACTCCCAGTAGACTCCGTCGATCTCCAGGGACCTCCATATTGACTCCGGAATACCTCGTGTGATCTCCGGCTAAGTCCGGCGTCAACCGGGCGTGAAAAGTACTCGCCGGTTGGTACAAGGAGTGAAACCGGGAAAGCGGTTTACAGGTCATTTATACAGATGCCTTAGTATATATAGAACCGCCGTCTTGGGAGAAACATCATTCCGCCGCACGCACGCCGTTCATCAACATCGAATTAATTGCTTTATCGACCACTTCTTCTGGATATTACCTTCTGGATTGCTGTGAATAACCACCATGCCACCTAGGAGAGGAAAAGGGAGGGCTTCCAAGAAGACTGTTGTGCCAGAGGAACCTGCATGCACCTGCTGTTGAAGAAGATGCAGGCAGTAATACCTCATCAAAACCGCAAAGTCCGCAAGGCATGCCAGATTTACCTGGGCCAGTTGTACCTGCTGCTGCTGCTGATGAATTACCTGCTGATGAACCTGCAGTAACTGCTGCTGCAGCTCCACCGCCACCTGCAGCAAAAGCGAAGAGGCATAAGAAAGACCCCCTTAACCTGACAGAAGACCAGGAACAAGATGTGGCCGACTGGTACCATTCCCAGGAGATGCTCTACAACCGGCGGCTAGCTCAATATAAGCGGACAGACATCAAATCCCGAATATTCGACCAGAAGGCGAAGGAGCTGAGTTGTACTGCCCAGCAGCTGAAGACGTGGATCGACTCCATGCCGACTTCAGTGGGGAAGCTGACAGATCCAAGCAAGAAGCCTTCTGGTGGGGCCGCCAGAATCCTCACAGACCAGGACAACTGGATAATGGAAAATTTTGGGTATCTTGAATGGCACATCAAGAGGGTTGATGCTGGGAAGAGAAAGAAAGGTGGGCAGCTTTCCCACAGCTTATCGGCCAAACGTGCATCCAGGGATTCGGATACCAGCAGGTCCAAGGGTGGGCCTTACAAGGGCAGCAGCAGCAGCAGGAGCAAGAAGAAGGGGGCCCCTCCTCCAAGCAAGAAGACGTCCAAACGTCAGCACGAGCCTCGTCATCATCATGACTGTGATGCATCCAGCCTTGAAGGTAGTGGAGGTGGAATTGCTACACAAGCTGTCACTCAAGTAAGTATACTGGTTCAGTTGTCGTGATAATCAAGATAATCTTATTGTAATGTTGCAGTTTAAAGTTGTAATTGTAATCCTGCAGTTTAAAGTTGTAATTGTAATCTTGCATTTTAAAGTTGTAGCTTTTGCATAGTAGACAGTGGTAGCTTTGTTTCTTGGCACTTCCAGTGTTCACTGTATGGTGATGTGTCTTTTCATTACATTGTCAATAATGCACATGCTACTGCAGTTGCCATGTGACTTTTACTCTAATGTTGTGTTCTTTCCTATTTCCAGCTGATTGAAAAAGCCACAGATCTGCAGTGGGACATGCAGAGCAAGTTGAGTCAGCCGACTGACTCAGGCAGCTTGTCCAAGAGGGTTTTCAGGGACATGACATACCACGAGGTCATGCAGATGGACACGGACACTTGGTGGGATTACCAGGCCCAAACCTTACAGCACCTGATGCAGTTTAAGCAGGCATATAGTCGCAAGCGCCAGCAGTAACTGCAACAGTAACTGCAACAGTAACAGCAACTGCAACAGCAACAGCAGTATTATCCCTTTGTGCCGCCAGTCCCTCATCAGCAGCAGCAGTTCGTCCTCCCTGCTCCTGCTACTACAGCCAGTTCATCCGGCCCTGCTACACAGATGTTCCCTCATCAGCATTCTTCTAGCCCTGCTGCGCAGATGTTCGCTCAGCATTCTTCCAGCCCTGCTGCCTAGATGTTCGCTCAGCATTCTTCCAGCCCTGCTGCCCAGATGTTCGCACAGCATTCTTCCAGCCCTGCTGCCCAGTTTGTTCCTGCATCCAGCCCTTCGCCCCAGGCTCTGTCGTCTGCCCCTTCTTCGTCTGTGCCTGCACCGATCCCCCCGCCCCTCCTGCGACATCTTCGACGATTATCAGTCAGGCATGGTTGACTGCAGGTCCTTCGCACAGTCGTCCTTCCATGTCACCACAGGATTGTAGCACGCCGCAGGATGTTTCTCTCACCAGCTACTTGTTGAACACTAGTGTCGGGAGGATGGTTGGTGGTGATGACCATAACTCCTCCTTTTCGGTGCCTACGCCTCCAATTACCTATTTCTGTGTGTATCAACTTTAGGTTTTGTTTTTGAATAGGGAGTATTCAGGCATATGGCACATCTTTAGATTTTCCAGTGTATTGAAGTCTCCGATACAGTCAATTTATCCAACATTTGGTGGATACACTGTAATTAAGGCAGTTGTTGCATAGGATGATATTGCCAAGAGAAGGACTCGAGGATGGTGAGTAGTGTTATGTTTTGTTGGTAATGAGCATTTGGGATATATGTTTACTGTGAAAGTTATTTAAATGTAGTTAAACAACTATACACGTTTTATTTTGCAGTTAAACCATGTTCTAATTTTTATATGACCTATTTACTTTGGAAAGAAGATATGATGTTGTTATTTCTGTTCCTTATCTCAGCCTTGTACTATTTCAGATTTCACCTTATGTATTATGTGGTCCCACACACCAGGGCGTATAGGAATGGGGTGGCATGGCGGCCAAACCACTTCGTGAAGGTAGGCCCAGTGAAACGGCCATTGTCTCAGAAGTAAGTGGTTCAAGAGTAATAATAACTTCTCCATCAAATTCAGTTTTGTCTTTATATAGACTTTATTGCTTTTTTTAGTGAGTTAGAGGTTGGTTAGCATCTTTTGGTGTGTGTTGATAGCAAACCATTTCCAGCTGTGGTAATGTCATTGTTTCTAACTTACAAAAAGGTCATTTAAAGTTTTGTTATAATAGTTAAAGTTCTTCATTTACTTGATCTTGATTGTTTGTTTGGAAGGTTTGTACAATTTTACCTAAACTTAAGGTTTGGACAGTCTTTGTTTTAGTGTGTGTGGCCAAAAAATTTTCTTTATCCAAGTTATGTTTGATATATGTTGAATAGTCACAAGCGTATGCCTTCACCCTTAATTAGCTGGTAGTTATTGTGACAGTCATTGTTCCAGTTCAGGCTTTCGTCAGATTTAGTAGACTTTAAACATTAAACATTGTTTAAACCATCTTTAGCACTGCAATGCGAAAGAAATGTTGGAATGATAATATCTGGAGACTTTAAAGTGGGTCATTGCCCCCCCCCCCCTTCAAGGAGAGCTGCTGTATTGACAGCCCCTCAGCCTGTCGAGCCCTGCAAATTTGACATCCCATTGTGTTTTAAAATAGTCCATTGTATCTTTTCAGGTTGTGTCTCGACCAAACTCTCTGGAATCTGAGATCTGGGTGAAGTATTTCATCAAGGAACGCAAATACTCAGGAGGATCAAGGACCATATGTGGTGGACCATATTTTGTGCTGCCTGGCCCCACCGAACGTTGTCAAGAAAGGATTTCGTTCCATTTTTACTTTCAAAGAAATGTGAGTTACCACAAATTATGCACCGATTGATAACTTTTGAGTTCTTAAGAAGTCTGGAGAACAAATTTTTACAGTTGGTATTAGGTTACATATTTGTGGAAATTGACAGGAAAAGATACATGTATAAACCATATATGATATATTGTTTTGCAGCGATGGTTGACTGGCATCGGATCATGCTGATGAAGTTGTCATTGTGTTGCGGCCTTTTGATGTTCAGTCGTTTTCCATGAAAATGCCATGTAATTTTGGGATTAAAGAAATAAAAGCTAAAAAACAAATCTTATGGTGACTTTTTACTTATTCAGTATTATCATGATTATATGGGAAAGCTTGGCATGGATTATGGTGATGTCTAGCCTGGTGACTTTAGCTATTTTAGAAATCTGGTGTTGTTAATTTTGATACACTCTTGAGTAGTCATATAGGTGGTCTATGGCACACCAGAGCTAAGTCTTTACAATGGTCTGATACCTGCTTCATTTATAATTGCTGTCACTTTCTTCTTCTGAAGTAATGTCTTATCCAGCCTATGAAGTATTTATATTATTCATTTTTGTCACGTATACCTTTTGACTATTTGCAGTAAGCCTATATGCGAAGGTCTGACACCTCCATTTAACTGATAAGGGTGTTCCATTTACAAACAAAAGATTATATTACTCAGGGAAGGTTTAATGGGGGAGGGGTCCAGGAGCTTCCAGGAGGTCCATTACTATACATCGTCATTTGGGCAATTCTGATATTAATTAGATGGCCCGTTCCGACCCTCTTCAAAATCCTGGTCTTTACCAGAACTCCTGCTGAAATGATATTTTCTCAAAATGCATGTGTACCTCTCATTGTTCCATAACTATCTGACTCCTGCAACAGGACTGTCCATGTTATGCATGTTGACATTGCTAAACGACTTATTGGAATTTGGCATGACCCATTTCCTTTATCCTTCAATGACACAAATGTTAAAGAGTTAAAACAATTTTAGCTATATTTGGTACTTTTCAACAGGAGATCTAAATTTTGGTGTCCAGTAACCATGTGTGTATTGATGTATTTGGCATACACCAGCAATGAGTGCTGTTATGATGTACCATAAGCCAATTCATCACATAAAACCAAATTAAATGATGCTGTTGCAGCAGAATTCACATATGGAAAACTTCCTTTAACACTAATTAAAACGTTGATTCCTCACAAAATGTTGAGAGTCTCTGTAACTAATACCATTTATCCATTTATCTCGAATAATAAAAGTTCTGACCAATTTACTCACTTTTTTAGTCTTCTAGCTGAATGTCGTTCTGGCATAATTTCAATGAAATGTAAAAAGAAGTTACATAGCAAGAAAAACAAGAAAGTAATTTGTCCATGTTACCAATTTTTTTTTATTAACGCCTGGAAAAAGTCACAAAGCATGATTATTGACTGCAGAGGGATGAAAATTCCTAACATACATATTGTAAGTCATCAGTACATCAAAATGACATTTATTATCTGTTATGGCATTTTTAAAAAAATATGTAACCAGTCACCTTAACGTTAAATTACACTGCTCTTAAGAAATAAAAAAAACATCTGATGGAAAAATAAACTTGCAGCAATGAGGCTTGACCTTTGGATATTCCACAGTGCCAGTCAAAAATGGTCCCAAGTTTTTGCACTTACCCATATACTGTGATAAAATGTGACAAACATTTTGCAGACCGAAATCTCGCAAATGACAAGATAAGAAATTGTGGACCTCCTGTTCAGTACATTGGAGGAGGCCTGGCATGGTCCAAGGCCTCATGGAGAGAGACCCAGACCAGGTGACACCATCCCTAGGACTGGTGTGTGTGCAGACACTGCAGACCAATGCCAATCAAAACTACAGGAGAAGTGTTGTGATGGATGGGATGTTTACACAGGATTGTCTGTAAATTTTCCTTATGAGTTAGGCCTAACCGTTTTTTTTTTTTGCAATTACATTCACTGCCATACTCTTTATAATACAAGTTTATCTAGCAATGAAACCTCAGCCCTTCATGGCTTAAAATGCCTTCTGTATGTATCTATCCATTCCCTAACTCAGACAGCTTTATGCAAGTCACTTCATCCACGCCACAAAATTTAAAAGCACTGGTGCCTGTCCTCAAACATGCAGCATCAATATACATCTTTGCTATTTGTATATATTACACTCTAAAATAAAAATTGATTACAAGTTCAACACGGTGCATTTGACTTTATATATTTATGGGATGAAGGCAATCAGAATATTGAGGTTTAGGTTAGTTGAAATTCTCAATGTTTTAACCTGTTAGATGTATGGATATAATATAAGTATGGTTAGCTGGTGTACAGGAAAATACCAGATATAGAAAGAAAATATCACAAGTCTGTACCCTATGAATTTGTGTATCAAAATGAACAACGTTTCGAAAATAAATCTATTCTTTAAAGTGGATGGATCACTACAGCAATAGGCTATTTGCTTTACTGCCATTTGCACAGTATGACATTACAAAACTTACCATTGCTTACAATAATCATTGGTCATTGTGAGTTATTTTTGAGGGGATTGTGCTATAGTGGTTTAATGCACTGAAACTGATAATATGTGCTGATGGCTGAGGCATTAATAGAGTACGCACATGCCCATGCAGCTTCATCACTTGTGTTGCAGGACTTGGCACTCCTGATTGAACCACTCCACCTTTCAGTGTGGAATTTGTTCAATTAAGAGTACAAGTGACGAAGGTAAGGCTGCTAGCGTACCTTCAGTGCTTGGCAGCATGGTCGTCTCACAGCAGGGGACAGAAGGATAATTCCCAGTTGCGTTGTATGTTACACTTAGCGCGGTTTCACACCATAGGGAAATCCTGCCAAAACTGTTTTAACTTGCAGTTTTAGAAGTACAGCTATAAATGGCACACCATTAGAACCGCAATACAAAAGCGCAACTTACAAACCAATTTGAAGATCAGACTAGTAGAAGCCGAGAAAAGTTTGATTATTGTACAAATTCAGGCCTCTCAAAATCCGTGATTTTTTTACGTTTAACAAATCGTCCACACACAATTCGTCTGACACGAATCATGTTAAAAGAAACTTGACGGCTGTTTTTTTTTTTAAGAAACGGACCTTGTTTCCGTTTTATTTTGATCTAGAATTGTTACAATAAAATAAATCCACTATATTAATGCTACTTCACACATTTAAGAGCTAAAAATCGTATTTTTCAGGGTATTAAATGATTGCGTGGTGGCGCACCTGTCACTTCACTGCAGCTCTCTCTGGGAATAGATAATCTCTATTGCTTTTTTACAAAAGCTTTACTATATGTTTGTTGCATCAAATTCGATTTTATAACAGCTTAAGAAAGTTTTAGATGTTGATCTCTTGCGCATTTTAATACATAATATGACTTATTTGTTGTTTTAAACTCAAATAATCTCTAACGATCACGCACGTGCAAGGAATGGCCTGTGACGTCATTCCCGCCGATTCACTGCTCTGTTGATATTTTTGAGGACGGCATGACCATTGCAACTTTTTTGCGTGATTTCTTTGGAAACTTTCTATTATTAGGCAATTAAGTCAGCTATATGACCAGTTATCGCACAAGGACATAGAAAAATATATTGTCTTTGCTTATGACCGAAGATATTGTGCCCGAAAATTGGCTTTATTCTTAAAATTGTCGATGTTGACTAAAATTTATTTTTGCAAATGCCTCATGGGCTGAAAAAACCTACATGGTTTGGAATCAGTCCCTACATCTACATGTAGGGACTGATGGATCGGTCTATGTTACACTGACCTCAAACCTTATATGCCAAGAAGTCCTTTACCAATATGTTGATGATGTCACAGCAGGAGGTGCATAACTTTATTACCTTCAAAAATAAGAGCACTGTGACAACTAGCCCCCCCCCCCCCTCTCCCCTATTAATCTTAAAATGACTGAGAGAGTTTTGAAGTGATGACGTTGTATTGCAGTTTTGTAACGTAATGCAGTTATCTGATTGGTTGATAGACAATAATTAATATTCATGAGTTTTTTTATACCTCATGCCATCAAGTAATGTTCAGCAAAATAGTGTCAAAATAAATCATGTGGGATATAAATAAGACCCAAGTGGATGTGTGGTATATTTTTATATTCCTTCACTCGTGGACTGCTTGGCTTCAGAGTTAACTCGTGGCTAATCATGCTAATGCCACTCGTGAATCCTGACCAATCAGTCCACTCGTGGGGAATATATAAATATACCACATAACCATTGGGTCTTATTATAATGTTGGTTAATGAAAGACCGAAGCTATTGGCACCTCCAGGCGGTGGGAATAACCAACCAACGCTAATGACACAGCCGAATCAGCGCTGGGGCTGGCATACTGAGATCTGTGAAGTCAGCTACCTGGTGCTGGCTACTTGGCATTTACTTGAAATATCTTGAAGGCAGCTACCTGGCGCTGGCTACTTGGCATTTACTAGAGTGGCCTTGAAGATAGCTACTTGGCGCTGACTACTTGGCGTTTACTTGAACTTGTCATATGTTAAGAAATTATAAAGCAGCCACAGTAAATTTCATTTCACTTCATTAATGCATTAAACCCTATTTACTTGAGAAAAATCGGCCGAAAGTTGGTTTTCGGCCAACCGCCAACCGACCTACCAAAACTAGTTCTAAGGACCCCAGAAACAATATGCAAGCATTAGAACTAAGTTTCATTGCTTCATTTTTGCATATAAGCCCATTTACTTGAGAAAAATTCCATTTACTTGACAGAAAGTTGGTTTTCGGCCGACAGCCAACCGACCAACCGACCAACCGACCTACCAAAACTAGTTCTAAGGACCCCAGAAACAATATTCAAGCATTAGAACTGAGTTTCATTGCTTCATTTTTGCATACAAGCCCATTTACTTGAGAAAAATTCCATTTACTTGACAGAAAGTTGGTTTTCAGCCGACAGCCAACCGACCAGCGCCAGGTAGCTGACTTCACAGATCTGGCATACTGTGTCTATTCATGCAGCTCGGCACTGACTTTATAGGGAGCAAATGGCTATTAGTGTTGTTTTACGTTGTAAATACCTCAGTGAATAACATTCCGATTTTGTTAATTTTTTAACATGTTATCCTTTAGCTGTCTCCTGATTATTTGTGTGAAGGAAATTACCGTACGACGATCGGCAACAATAAACCAGGGCCGCGAAGATGTAGTTAAATTTGTGCGAAAGTGGCGTCGTCTCGGACCCGGTACATCGTTACTGATGAACAAAATCAGACTGTTATTCACAGAGTTATTTAAAACGTAAATCAGCGCTAATGACCGTTTGTTCTACTTTTACTAAGTATTAGATATTTACCAATCCCGTATATTGCTACTGGAGGGCAGTGCGAGTAGACAAATACAGTACTATTCAGAGAAAATTCTTTTTTTTTTTGTGGACAAAGAAACTTTGTGAAAATTCATTGTGTTGGCCTAAATATCTTAATTTTGCACCCAAAGCTAGATTCATCATTTCTCGACAAATTGTTAAATATGGTAGCATTATATATTCGGCAGTTAAAACTTTCTTCTATGGTACAAACTTTTTATGCAAAATCTTATTTTTAAACGTAAAGCATTGACAAAAGCCAAAAAATTGTGATGAAAAATATTTTAATTTAACTAATACAATACGCAATTCAACTAAAGCAGTCTATCAATCCGAGGCTGACAAAAACAGTTCACTTTAAATACAAATTTTTATCAACTGGTTTGTCAATAGTGACTTTCCTTGACTTAAATTAATGTCAATAGCAATTTCGCTGACACCACTAAAATTCACTATCAGGCCTATTGCTTATAATCAAATGCCTAATTGCTATTGAGTGTCCACTGAACAATCATCATAAACCTCTGGGAATCGCAGGTCACTTGTGATGTCTATAATATTGTTTAATATTCGATAGTCCATTTGTACATTGGTTCAAATTTAATGTAATTCAATGTTTTAATTTTTTTTTTTTTTAATTATTATATTAGCGCCTTATGAAATTATGCGGTTTAGGTCACTTGTAAGCCCGAGTGGGCTGGGGAGTGACAATTGTCATACCTGTTGTTTTTTTGTTTAATGTTAATAACTCTATGTAACTAAAATAAAAGAATTTCAAATCAATCAATCCTACATTACAGAACTCAAGCGTTCATAGCCTATGCTATTCCGCCGGATTTGCTCATTCGGTGCGATTCACAGAATATTACTCTCGCATAAATGTCGGAAACGATCCAACCGGTTTTCACGGAGCAACCACGGGCCAGTATATAGGAATATACTGGTAAGCTTATCCAGCCCTAGTCTGAAAGTAAAGTCATATTTTCAGCAAGCTAAATTAGATATATTGCATAATGGGGGTCTTATTTTACCTTTCTGAAAGTATCACACATGTACATTTATTAGTTGATTTTCTGCCCAAGGCTAATTTTGCCATTATTTTTCAGAACTAAATATGCCACGCAAGAAGAAAATGCATGTGGAAGTGAAGCAGGTTTGTTTGGACATTTGATCTTTTTTTTAATATGTGAATTTTCTGGTATTCAATGAGCATACCTCTGAAAGAAATGTAGCATTAAGTTCGACACTTTTAGCACCACACTGCGATAATAAACTTAACATAATCTATAAATAGCACTTAATGTTTCTGGCAATGTCTGCAAATGAGGGCATTTACTTAGACTTAATTTCTTTACAATATAAGTTAATGATGAATGAATACATCACTGTTGTAGTAGTTCGGGTAAGTTATTGTGACAGGAAGCCTCTTGGTGTTCAGTTAAATTTTTTTAAATTTATATGGCGCACATCCTTATATATAAATACACTCGAAGGCACTTAACAATTGAAATGTAAATGTGATGCCCCAGGTCATGTGTTGGCGTGTTCCACATGTCAAATAACACAGTTGTGATGTGACTGCATGGGCCACACTTGAGATAGACACAATCTTGGTGTGATGGTATCAGAAGTAAAGTGCGAAGGAAGAAAAGTAAAAAAGAAAAGCAAAAAGAAGGAATTAAGGAAGTCTTAACAGAACAGTCACTGTCACCCAACTGTCATTACTGGAGTGATAGCACCAGTAATCCTGATGCCCCACCATTTGCAGATACTCCTGTGACTTTGCAATCACATGGGAGTGAGGTGTTTCAGCAAAAAGAGATCCCCTTATCCTTGGATTTTTGATGATAAACAAACTAAAAAATGAAAAAAAATTCTGAAGACTGATTCTTCTCTATATGCAGATCCTAATTACAGAACAAAGACATGGTAGGATCATATTCGTTTGGTGAGGTTCTATTATCAGAATGCTGCAAGTTTTATTGCCTCATGTGGATGGCCAAACATGAATTTTGATTTTAGAGGAATGTCAAACTCAAAACTATGATGTGCTTGAGACCAGTCATCCATATTGTTTGTGCTTTTATAACTTATTTGAACTGTATGTGTTTGTGCAATGGTTGCTTACTCAAGACATCAAGTTCCTTATAAACAATATGTATGCATGAGAAAGCAAAAAGTAGCATGGACTTTGACGTTAAGTGCCTTAAATCCTTTTCAGATCTTCTTTTGCATCACAAGCCAAATTATAGGAATTACTGATACAGTGTTTGTGTGTGTGTTTGTGATTAGGGCTTTACGTCCTGTATTTTTGCACCAGTTGGGCTAATTAGGACAGGCAGGGACCATGGCAATGAGATGAAGGAGGAAACAGCCATCCAACTTAGGCTCGACCGGGAATCGAACCCAGGACCCAGCGGTTGGATGCCTAGAGCGCTACCTCTGAGCTAAGCCCCCGCCCTGAAATTACTGATACAGAACAAGGCAAAAATTGGCCTTGTAAAATAAATATAAATGTTCTATTATCAGAATAAGCAAAGGAATAAAAGTCAATAATTGTTGAATCAGGACATGTAATTATCATGATTATAACTGAATGTGTATTGAATGAATATGATTCTCAAATTAGAATCTGGTGATAAGACTGGCCTAAAGATTGTTTGCAAATGCTGTTCCGTCTTAAACACGTGGAGGCTGGGAATGCTGTTGCTATTCTTGGTATATGTAAATTATAATTATATTTGTTTCTTATTCCAGGATGGCTTTTATTGGGCAGAGGTTAATTGTGTACCAAAGGGTTTATTTTTTCGAATGGATTTGAATGGTCTCAGTTTTTGCAGAGCTGACAACAGCTTGTAAGTATACTGGAGCTCGTTAATATTGAACGAAATGTGGTACATGTATTGCATGTTGTGGAAGAAATTAATTATTCTGTATCCTTTTGCGCAGTTTGTCTTTATGGGGTCTATGCTAGTTGAGTCAATTCAAATGAATAACCTGTTTCATACTTAGCTGCAATTAATCTGTGTCATGCACAGCAACCATTTAATGTTGGATGAAGGCAACAGGCTTTTTATTTCAGTGTTAAGTGCAAAATCGTGGATTCTGTTGAGTCCACAAGGGATAAATGGATTGAAATAGGAAAACGTAATATGTTGTTGCTGGCTTGTTTCAGAAAAAGTTCATATGTAATTTTACTCATAAGTTTTTATATTTATCTTCCAAGTTTAATGCAAGGGCACTCACTCATGCTGAAAATTATTTTGCCATGCTCAATCAGGCCAAAATACCGTATCCAACATGAAACTGAATGCCCACGGAATAAACAGCTTCATTAGTTATTCCGTGTCCGCTCAACCAATCAAAACATTCATTCATTGATCATGTTGAATGCGCTTCTTGTGATCTGAATCCAATGAAAATTCATTTAGAAAATCACAGTGAATCATTTAATGCTGAGCAAAAATATTTTACCATCCTGCCTAAGTTGCAAACCTAATGAATGGGCTCTTTTTTTGTGTTGTGTTTGTGAGGATTTTTATGATGATAGTTCAATATAGTTGAGCATTTGTTGTACATGTTGACATGTTGGATTATTCAAAGTTTGAATAGTTAAGCATTTTCTTAATTGTTTATGTTGATTCCACTTGAACAAATTTTCTGAATTCCTCTTTTACTGTCACAAGATGGTAATGACTGCAATAAAATATTATTACTCCCATTTCAGAATTAATCTCAAAAAAGAAAAAAAATTGCACCTTAGAAGCTTTTAAGCAAGATGTAGCATGGGCCTTGACAGCTTGGAGGTAAGATTAGCAAATGCTTGCACAATAATGATTGTATAAAAGTTTTCCTATTTAAGACGCTGCTGCTGGCACAAATTGCTCGTATTTATAAAAAAGCTTTCTTTTAAATATATACATAATGAGCAGTTGGAGTTGGCATATTTCTATAAATATGATATTTACTTTCAATGGCAGAATGATGAACCACATGAGACCCTGGATGATGCTAGAGTCCAGGTGCTTACTACCTTTGAGAGGCCTACTGACACTGATGCCGAAGTGCGGCTGATAGTAGCCGGGTGGTGTTTTGGTAAGACGCTCGCCTGCTCCTCTGAAGGACCCGGGTTCAATCCCAGGCCCGGGCAACCGTTCATGAGCATCATTCCACCCGGATGTAGTTCGGGCGAGACGTTAAATTGGCGGTCCCTTGTAGTATGAGGCAATTTAAAGATCCCACTCATGGGTTAAATTTGTAACATGAGAGGACACCTCATTAATCAACCCTCAATAGCAAATAGACCGTGCCTATTGAGGGCTGCACTCTCAACACTTTCCCTGGTCCAGATGAGACGGCTTTTGACACATATGCATATCGATAAACATAATTGGCAGTTAGAACCGGCATTATCATATTTGGACGCCCTTCTTTTGGTTTGCACACTGCAGTGGAACTTTAGCTTACTAAACATGAACATAAGATATTCACCTGGGTCAGTAGTAGAGCTTCAGCCTCCAAACATCACGTTACCAAGATAGTTAGTTAGTGTTATTGTTTAATGCCTTATCAGCACCTGAGTGGGCTATGTAGAAGCTCTCTAGGGTAAGATTAATTATCTGTAGTTGGTAGTAGAAACCAGAAGCATGTAAAAAAATCAATAATTGTCTGCGTTGGATAGCTGGGGCAGCTTGTGCAATGCGCACTTTCCTGTTTTAGCCACTGGGGATAGAGGACTTCACCCCAAGTGTTTCCACCCTCGCCGCGTGGAGGCCCAGGACCTTCGAGGGCCACGTTACCAAGATGATCTACTAGTAGATTGTATTATATCCCACACTTGGCTGTGTTCCTCATAGAAAACCTATTGGGAACAACCCATGTGGTATTTATTGTGATCCTCTATCCTTCATTTACATAATTTTGTGATCCTGCACTTCTTTCATGACATCACAATGCTTTAAACAATGGACTGTGCTATTTTAAGCGGCACGCTAGCCCTGTGATGACGTCATTGTTTGTGACGTCACCAATACATTCATAAGGCCAGCAAAGGCCACTGGCCTATATGTACATTGTGACGTCATTAAGAATGTCATGAAAACATCACATTCACAACTTCTTCTAACTTAGTATTGAGTTGAAATGTCAGATTCTGGATGCTTTTGGACCTTTGAGACCTTTATGGATTAGTTTCTGTTGAAATGTGAAGAACTAGCAATGAAATTTCAGTGATTAAGATCCACGAAAGGTAGCCAGAACTGACCTACATTGCAGTAGATGCGATGTAGGGTCAGAACGACTGGCATAAGAATTGTTGACATTTACAACACATTTTTTCTCAATAAACACGTTAGCATACCTTATTTCCTCGTTATGTACAGGAATACTGCTCTGTTTACTACATTTTCAGATTTTACTGAAAAAGCCAGTGGAAACATGCTTTTCAAGAGCATTTTCAAATTCACGTTCGCATCGTTCATGCTTCATGCTTTCGTCACTGCGCGATTCGTCTTCGCTAAAACGGGTCCATTCGTCACTCGGAAAAGTCGATTAGTCACCCGAAATAGGTGTCCACTTGTGCACATACATATGTTCTTTTACTAGTAGTGACGAAACTACCAATATCGGGTGACGAATCGACCACATTCCAGTGACGAACCGTCCAGTTTTCACGGGGACGTATCGCGCAGTGACGAATCGACCTGTTACCATTGCGCTTGTTCCACTAAAACTCAATAGAGGGCTCCGGTGACATCACAGATGCAATGGTGCAGATAAATATCTAATACTTTAGCTTCATTAGACCCGTAGAACAGTGGAATCATGTGGAATCGTGTGAAAATGGTTTATTAACTAATTTTAATTGTGAAATTTTGAAAAACTACGCATTGCCAGCGTTATTTTGTGTGCCACTAGGGGCGTTGAAACGTCGCCAGAGCCCTCTTGTGAGTTTTTGCGGAACTAGGCGGCCATGCTTCGAGCTTTATCAACCGAAATGTGAATTCGAAAATGGCACAGAAATCGATTAATATTGGAAGAAATCAACCATATCTGAGCGCGATACAATCGAAAAAAGGCATGTCTAACCCTACAGCTGGTGTATTTCGTGTGGCAAACGTTTATTAAAAGGCTAGTTCCCACTTAAGCCGAAAATTCAATATTTTTTCATCCAGGACCTTGTAACCCTGTCCTGTGGACAGGGTACTTGTAGCTACACAAAAGGAAACTGTTTCTTCAGACAGCTAGTTGCTGTTCAAGAACTGACACTCAGTCATTGACAGATCAGGATGTCTTGAGCACAGTTTTTAAGGTACTTTCACTGTTATTAGGTTATTGCTCAGTGAGAAATAATTTTGCATCAGTTTGAGACACTTAAGTCCTGATTTTATTCAATTTATACACAAAATGACTTCTGAACTGGTGACGTTCATGACACACGGCAGATCCAAATTTGGTTTGATATACTCAGTGCTGATTGGTTGATCACTGGCAGTGAAAGTTTGTGATTCTCAGAGCTTGAATTATTACGCCAACATTGTAGACAAAAAATTGGGCTGATGTGAATCGTTTTTCTTGCTCTAATGACCTGTTTGTGTGAATGTGTGATGTAGAAAGTGTGGGATATAAATAAAACCCAACCACAGTGGTGGATCAGTTCATTGAAACCCATTCGTAAGCTGTTTGGCAGAGGAAATCACTCATGGCTTCGCCACTCGTGAGTACCTCCGCCAGGCAGCTCACTCATGGATTTCATTGAGCTGATCCACCACTGTGGTTGAGTTTTATTATATGACGTTACGCTGCTTGCAGACAGCCGGAAGTAAACAACCACTACTCTCGTGAATCCTCGCGAAGCCATAACATAATGCAAGATTTAGCACCGTTGGTTTATATTATCCTTGATTTTCAGTTCCAACAGAACAAAGATTTTAAAAAAATTATAAAAAAAAAACTGCTAGAATCACCCCGAAATGGCTTGAGAGGTAGCTTCAGTGATCCTTAGTGCATGGGTTGGCACTGCACCTTTGTTATCAAATCATTGCAATTTTTATCCGAACAAAAATATATTTTATTGAGGACATATTTAAATGACATCAGTTCAACAAGCAGAACTGAACCTGCACAGTATGCCCCTGCACAATCTTACAATCAATGCCTTATCTTGATCTAGATAACTGCAGAGTTTGTGTTTACGAGGCTTATTGGACCAGAGTTCTTTGCCATCATTTTAAAAGTTAAATCTTTGGAAAAGCTCAGCAAATAATGAGAGCAATAAGAACTACATGTACTAGATATGGAGGAAAGGCCATATGGTTTATTCCTTGATTGTCCAGCCGCGAGATAATTCTGATGTCGCAGTTATACTCCACCAGACAGACGGACAGCTAGACGGACAAGATTTACCAAAATCCATACATGCATCCTTTGGGAAAAAAATGGACGTGGTCAAGAGAGACCACCACAATATAACCGTTTCTATTGTACTTGGGAGAGAAATTACGAAAATGCTAGTTATCTCCCTCATAAGTACATACAGCAGCACTACCTTCTTACATAATAACAGCGATAAAACAAATACAAGACCGAGTTTTAATCCAGTTCCAAAAGAAAGCCTTAAGTAAGTTATATATCGAGTAAGAGGGAGTTAACAAAAATGTCAATTTATTCCGTCCTACTCAAATCACATGTATACACAAATTGAAGTAATACAGTAAAGAAAAGCAATATTTAAATTCTGTAAGTCACAAACAGATCGTTCAACATAAAGTGCATTTGCTGTTTCTAAAGCACTTTACAAGAGATTTATTATTGTGTTTTAACTGTCATCATCATCAGAGACTTCATCAGAATCATCAGCATTGTCAGCAAAGTATTGCTTGACCTCTTCAACAGTAGTTGTGTCCCAATCCTTACTCTCCCAAACACATTCTCCTTGTTTTATTGTCAAATCTGGTTCACCATACTAGTATTCAAGGATAATGTCCCATGAATCTGGAACGTGTTCTCCAAGTTGGTCTTTCACAAATTTGTCATGATGGCTCACATGAGCAATGACACTTGGTTCTTCAAATATGTCTTTATATTTTGTAGCAGCATCTGTCACAGGCTGTAAGATTTCTGCAGAGATGGTGAGGTACCCAGCATCCCTTTCATCTGGATTTGCAACCAACTTGTAACTTCCATCTGATGATCGGTGAACTAGAAATGCATGTCCAAATCTATAATCATAAAAACTGAAAGAAAAAAAGACATATAGCCAAGACATGTTTGTTTCTAAAACTATTACGACCATGTCATATTACAAATAATGCTGCCGACCAGGCAGACCAAGTCCGGTTCCACCTAGCCATCACCCGGAGTGCACTGCAGACCTGGCTTCAAGGCGACACCCTAGAGCCAGACTACACAGACCAACCAAAACCAACCAACCTCAAAGATGACCATCCACCCACAACAAGCCCTGCCATCACAGCTTCACTAGCCTACTATTTTTGCCATCTTCTGATTGGTTGCTTTTGCTCCCTCAAAGCACGGCACCGTGCATTGTGGCCTCTGATTGGCTGATAGCAAAACTACATCCGTCAATTAATTATTCATATGATAGCTTTGAGCGGTGGTTTGATTTGTCATGGTACGACTTGAGATGAAAGATGACCTGTGTCAATAGGTGAATAACCTCCACTGACAATTTGGTAATGAATGCAACCCACCACAAAACAGGCTTCACTGACTGAAATTGTTATAAATGTAACCACAAAAATCTTACTTTACTACATCTCCATGATTTAGTTTCCATTCTTTCACTTTGGACAGTGGCAAGCTGTCATTATCTTGAGGCAGCTCATTATCTCCCCAATCAACAGCATTTGGAATTTCACCATCTTTGCACTTTAGTGACAATCTAGCCCCTCCTGCACTGGGATAGCCATCATGACGAACTTGCACCACACAAGCTTTGACATTCCAGTCGTATTCCTCCGTCGAGTCCTCCGAGTTATTGCTGACCAGGGCACGTTTGGCAGCTGACATGTCGTTGTAAATGTATACACTTTGCTGAAAAGGAAATAATACCTATTGCAGATTTCACATAATTTTAACGACAGATCACACAGCAGAATTTTTTTTTTTTCTCCAAAAAATAGTGCTGATCACATTACACTGGGATAAGTCTTCTTGTTCAATCAGTATGAAGTTGTTACAACTGATTTCAAACAATATAAACTAAAGATTTATGTAACTAAGACACTGAAAAAGATTTCAGGCAAGATGCACTGAGAAGAATTATTGTGCCAAAACCAATTATTCTGCCAAAACCAAGCAATTTTATGTTCCTAATTCGCACACATTGTTTTTGGATGCCACATAATTATCCTTGTGGTTTTACACAGAATCTAATTTTTTCATTAATTGATTGTCCGTGACAGGGATCGCATAATCCCAGACTTGGGAGGCTAAATGTTTTCGACGGAGCTCTTGCTACAATGGCTTTTGCCTTTGCACATCCAACATCAAAACAAAGTTTGAATAAGGTCACTTTCCCAACTTGTCACTTATCAGTGATTCCAGTCATCCTTTTAAACTGGGGTTACTGGCTCCAATCCTGAACCAACAGACCAGGACACAACAGCGCTACAACAGCGCTCACAAGAGGACACATTCCTATGTGAAACATTGTATTCGCCTTTTAAAATCTTGGCTTTGGTCAGCGCCTATGCCTTCTTGCAACTTCCTACATTACACTTGAAAAATACCTTTGTAGATTTAGTTATATCACCTAGGTTAAAATTCAATTAACAGGTGTCTACAAAAGACAGAAAGGTTTCCACCGTGCCTAAAGTCATTATGGCCCATGCAGCCTTGTCTAACATCGCAAGTGTGTGTGTGTGTGATTAGGGCTTTATGTCTTGTATTTCTGCACCTGATGGGCTAATTAGGACAGGCAGGGACCATGGCAATGAGATGAGGGATGAAACAGCCATCCAACTTAGGCTCGACCGGAAATCGAACCCGAGACCCAGCAGTTCGAAGCCCAGAGCGCTACCTCTGAGCTATGCCGGGGGCCGCTCCCTAACATAGCAAGAAGGCATAGTTAGTTAGTTAGTGTTATTGTTTAACGCCTCATCAGCACCTGAGTGGGCTATGTAGAGGCTCTCTAGGGTAAGATTGATTATCTATAGTTTGTAGTAGAAACCAGAAGAATGTAAAAAATCAATAATTGTCTGTGTTGGATAGCTGGATCAGCTTGTGCAATGCGCACTGTCCTGTTTTAGCCGCTGGGGATAGAGGACTTCACCCAAGTGTTTCCACCCTCGCCGCGTGGAGGCCCAGGACCTTCGAGGGCCGCAAGAAGGCATATTTTCTGACCCAGATGACCTTGTTGATATATGAACCAGAACATAGGACACATTTACTGACATGCTAACTTGACTAGATGTGAAGGCAGGCAGTACTATGTGTTAGGATAGTTTGGTATACAGGGCGCTAGGTGTGTATGTGTGTGTGATTAGGGCTTTACGTCCTGTATTTCTGCACCAGTTGGGCACAGGGAGCTAGGTGGTGGTGGTGGTGGTGGTGGATTAGGGCTTTATGTCCTGTATTTCTGCACCTGATGGGCTAATTAGGACAGGTAGGGAACATGGCAACGAGACGAAGGATGAAACAGCCATCCAACATAGGCTTGACCGGGAATTGAACCCGGGACCCAGTGGTTGGAAGCCCAGCACGCTACCACTGAGCTAGGCCCACAGGGAGCTAGGTATATGGAAAGCTAGATGGAGGGAAAATGAAGTGTAGTGAAAGCTAGGTGAAGGGAGAGCTAGGTGCAGGGAGATCTTGCTATAACTAGTGTAAATTGCGTAGAGCTCTGTGTTGGCCACTAGAGTTCCAGGTTTTTATTGTGTACCACCCTTGCCACAAGGAGGCCCAGGACTTTCAAGGGCAGAAATGGTAAGATGAATGATACAGATTTGGCTGAAAATCTGAAATTTTCAAAATTATATTACAACTACAATATGGTGGCCTGCATGCTAGCGGCATTCGATGCTTTAATGTGGGTCTCCATGGACTTGCACATACAGTTCTTGATTTTGAAGTAACCAGCAGCCTGGAAAACCACACTTCTCATCTAACCAACACATCAAAGAGTTACTGAGGAAAATTTGGAAAAAGTGCTGTATATCAGATTCAAGTTGATGACCATATTTAACGACCCTCTTTGCCAGGCCTTTGACATAAAAATGCTTGAATTCAATGGACGTCACAAAGGACAGCGATCATTTTCAAGGCAAGAAAGTTGTTTATTTTTTCTTTTATTGGGGGCTGCCACTCCAAACCCCCACTAATCTACAAAAATATTATTCTTATTGTTTGCCAGAAAAAAGTTTAGTAAGAAACAGTGACTATTTTTCATTATATTTCGTGGATGCCAAATATGGGCATAAATTTGGGTCTGCTATACTGCATTAAACCCGAAAATATTTTTCGCACATCTACATAAGCATACACTGGTACAGGGAATTTTTTTTAACAAGGATCCAACAACAACAAACTTCTGATTAATAAGGAATTTGGACATGAATGACCCCCCCCCCCCCACTCAAAGGCTGTGCCCCCCAGGTGCCCCCCCCCCCCAGATTGGCTAGAAAAAACCTAAATTAGTGCCCCCCCCCCAGAAAAACATTGCTAACTCTAGCTAAGCCAATGTTGACAAGTCATCTAATCAGAGTGATCTAATTTCTGTTTACATCAGAATCAGGGCTGGTTAATATATAATATATAGTGCTTTGTTAATATTACTAGTTTCGGGTGCATTACAAGTTCTTAGACTATATAATGATAACAATGTACTATACTTATTATAAAAATTTAACTGTCGCTCAATATAATCCATATTATTTTTGACAGTTTTTACAATTACTTTGCCATGCTGGCACTTTGAACTTTCCCTGGTCATTTGCATCTAATTCAAGCATGCTTTTCAGAGTAAACTTGCACTTTTTTGCATTAATTAGTTCCAGTTGTGACTGATTTTGTCAATATAATGTGCAGGGAGAATATTCTGTTTCTTGATATGTGAACACAATTGTGTTCACATATCAAAAAAACAATTTTCTTTAAAATATATATTGTCATCAAAACGTTTAAACCCTGCCATTTTTTTTTTTTTTAATGCAGCAGTGAGAGTTACATGAGTTACATGGATAACCATGATGACTCTGACAATGAAAAAATGACTGAGCAGGCAGATGAAGTGGATGAGCCAATCCGGTAATAATTATTGACATTTATCATATATATGTTGAAACAGATTACAGTTCATCAAATTACAGTCAATATCACTCAACTATCATGAAAAGCACCTCGTGTAACTGTAGCCAGTTGCCATGGGGCAGAGTCGTCATTGGAGAAAAATTCCTTGAAATTCTCTCTAACCTTAAGGGCCTCATTGGCAGCCCTGTTTCCAATTCCTGGTATACCTTGCATTGCTGTTTAGGCGTTTGCTTGTTCCAGCAGGGCAGCAGTTTCCTGAGTGGAACTGCTGCCCTGCATCAGATTATGCAGAACACATGAAGCTTTTCACAATTGCATTTACATGCTTTGGTGACACAGCTAATTTGGTGTGAAAGACTCTCCATCTCCCTGCTAGTAACCCGAAGGCATTCTCGACATTCCTCCATGCACGGGATAATCTGTAATTGTACAATTGTTGTGCTAGGGTGCTGCCACGACCAGGGTATGGTCGCATTAGGTGCTTTTGGAGAGGAAAAGCTTCGTCTGCTACCATAACATAAGGCACTGGTCCCAAGAGCTCAAAACCGGGCAATATGTCATCTGCTGGTAACTGGAGAGTGCCTCGTGCCTTTGCTTTTCCAAGATCGCTATTCGCATAAATTCCTCCGTCACTTAGTTAGTAAGTTAGTTAGTTAGTGTTATTGTTTAACGCCTCATCAGCACCTGAGTGGGCTATGTAGAGGCTCTCTAGGGTAAGATTGATTATCTATAGTTGGTAGTAGAAACCAGAAGCATGCAAAAAATCAATGATTGTCTGCGTTGGATAGCTGAAGCAGCTTGTGAAATGTGCACTGTCCTGTTTTAGCCACTTGGGATAGAGGACTTCACCCCAAGTGTTTCCACCCTCGCCGCGTGGAGGCCCAGGACCGAGGGCCCTCCGTCACTATTTCTGCCATAGGAACCCATGTCAATGTATATGAATCATAAGTTTGCATCCACCAAAGCCAGTAACACCACAGAAAAATGACCCTTGAAGTTGAAGTACTGGGAACCTGATTTTGATAGGGCCTTTACGGCAACGTGTTTTCCATCTAATGAGCCTAAACAGTGGGGATATTGCCATCTCTGCCAAAAATCTTGAGCAATTTTATTCCATTCATCAGGCGACTGGGGCATCTTCATGTAGGCGCCACACAGGGTGGTCCATAAAACTTTGCATACTTCAGGCACAATGGTGGGAATGGTACTTATTCCAACCCGATATGTGAAAGATAAACTGTGATACGTTTCACCAGTTGCCAAAAATCTGAAAGAAAAGAGAACCTTATTGGCCTTCAACATTGTTATGGCGAAGACTTTTGTTTTTGTTAGTATTATTATTACTCCGTCAAACTCTTTTGGACAGAGATGTAATAATTATGGATTCAGGTAGTGATGTTATAGATCTAGTGCAGTTAGACAGTATCGGCCAACAGTAGACCAACAGTAGCCAACTTGAGAGTGGGCTGGCTAGACTTCGATGTCATTTTCTGTCAGACACATGGGCCGAACTAAAATTGAACCAGAAAAGACAATGGTCGAATCACACTGGCATTGAACTAACAGTGCATACATTTTTGGTCGACAATAATTCCAGTGGACCTTGGCCGAGGTTTCCGCTCTCTTAGTGGCCTCTAGTTAGGCTTCACCTATTAACATATGTGAAGACTATTGTTTTTGGTATTATTAGCCTCACCTATTAACATAGGTGTGTATGTGTGTGTGTTATTGTTTAACGCCTCATCAGCATTATTAACATAACTATTGTTTTTGGTATTATTATTATAAGGCTTCACCTATACCATAAACTATTGTTTTTGGTCTTATTCGTATTCTTATTATTTCCGCGCACAATTTTAGAGTTGGAGGACCAAACTTTACCACAAGGTACCCTGGCTGAGAACGTCCGAAGGTGGAGTGCGCTCAGATCTGCTGTTGCTGTGTGGAAATACGCAAGAAATTGACAAGTCCTGCCTGCGAAGACCTAGCGAAGACAAATCAACGATAGGCCTTTCTCAAGGCCATCCAATTAAATCCTCCCAGGAGAGCAGACCAATGACACATCTGATGTGTGCTACCTTTTAATCCCAAAAAGAACAAATAAAAATGACCCTGCCCCATTATCACATACTCTCTCCTAAGCAAAACAAGCCAAAAAATGACAGATGTATTTTGTTGTTTCTGTAGATTTCTGGGGAGTTTATTTAGAGGGAAAGTTTTATTATGCAAAAATACATTGACCTTCCGTAATTGGGGAGGTCATCTGGAATGAGGGGGAAGGTTGGTGGTCTGGCCAGTTCGGATCTGTCCGAGGCTGCCTGCTTCGAACGTGCGTATTTTTGCTGGTACAGCACGGATTTTGATGCCGTTTGAAATGCCGCATGTGGCAGGAAGTCAGCTAGATTCCTGTGGGGTGTCGTGGTTGTGGTGGCAGCTTTGCTATCGTGGCTGACATGCGATACATTTATATCAATGTACTTGAAAGTACTTCAATTTGACTCAAACAGATACGAGTAATCATGGTGCACTATGGAAACCCAACGCTTACCTTAATCCTAGTCGTAGCTGAAACTTTCACGCTAAAGGCCCCTTCACACTTAGCCGGATCAGATGCCGGGGTGTCCCAGAGTAAAATATTATTCACTCCGGGGGGTTCCGGGATCAAAGAGCTGTTAAATGTCAACAAAAAAAAAAATGTTTGGCGATGTGTACATGATGTCAATATGGTCTCAACAAGGAAGTAACACGACTGTACCGGAAGAGTGCGGAGTGAACCGGATTTTACACGGTGCCTTTAAGGATATAACGAAATATTCATGCCCGGTTGATGCCGGACATAGCCGGAGATACCACGAAGTATACCCGAGTCAATACGGAGATTCCCGGAGATCGGCGGAGTCTACTGGGAGTCTACACGGATTAAATACTCCGGGACCTCCGGCATGAAAAATTGAACATGTTTAATTTTTTTTTCCCGGAGTCCCAAGGTGGTCCCAGATCGCCCCGGACAATGACGGACAATGACGGACAATGACGAACAATGACGGACAATGACGGACAATGACGGACAATGACGGACAATGACGGACAATGACGGACAATGCCGGACAATGCCGGAAAGAAACATGAGGTCCTGGACAATCCGGCGTCTGATCCGGCTAAGTGTGAAGGCCCCTTAACACTTTTAACCTTAACCCTAACTTTAACCTTAACCTTCACAATGAAGTGATCTATCTATCATTGGATTAGTTCATTCATAATTAGACTATTATGGCATAAATGTATATGTACTTGTACATGCATTATAGCTTTGTATCTACTATTCCAGCACTACTCCATCGGTGAAGAAAAGGAAGAGGGATAACATCGTATCTGCGCTAACAGGCTTCCTCCAAGACACCAGGGATGCAAGGACTGAAATGAGGAAGTCCTTGCTGGAAAAAGAGAATTATGAGGAAGACGCATATGATTATTTTTAAAAAGTTGTGCTGTGTGTGTGTGTGATTAGGGCTTTACGTCCTGTACTTCTGCACCAGTTGGGCTAATTAGGACAGGCAGAGACCATGGTTAAAAGTTGTGCTAAACGAGTAAAAGAATTGCCTCTGAGAATAAAAGCTTTTGTTCAGTTGCAAGTTTCACAATTACTTTTTAATATCGAAAACAATTCATTTCCATCCTCCCCAGTGTTTGCTCAATGTACACCGCTGTCAGCGGTCATTGGCTCGGCGATGAACCAGTCTTTTGAAAATTACAACTGAATAAATTTTACCAATAGCTCAAAATTGAATTGTTTGTACTAGTACTTTTATTTATGTTTAAATAATATCCAAAACAGGTATTATAACAGTTTTACGCATATACAATAGTTTTATACAATGGTTTTATTCAGATAATATAATTATAGTTGAAGGCAAATGAAATTACAATTAAATAACACCTCATATTATATTTACTAAGTTAGTAACCAATTAGTGCCAAAGAAAGATTGGCTATATGTTTAAGGTGAGAACTAAATTAATGCTGCTGCAGCTGCATACCCTTGGCAAATGTGTGAAAAAAAAACTGCAAGTGATTAAATTCTTTGGGTGGTCAGGATGAATACAGGTCGAAACGTCCAAAAACCGAAACGTCCGAGTCCGAAATTTCCGAAAAGTTTCCGAAAACCAAAACGCCCGATTCCTGAAACATCCGAAATATGTCCGATACGTCCGAAATATGTCCGAAACGTCTGAAATATGTCCGAAACGTCAGTTTTTTTATTTTTGCTAATGTTTTCTTGGCTGAAAGCAAAAGTGTGTCAGATGAATAAAATATACACAAAAATAACAATGAGGTATTTTAATGTACAGCTATTTTTTTTATTAGATTAACAACATTTAGTACTGAAACACTTAAGTAACAATAAATATAAAAATAAATCATCTCCAGCAGGTCAATTTGGTGTCATCTGTACATGGGACATCCTTCTTAGCAGTTAGCAGTTGATTAATTGGGAGTTTTATTTCTATTATTCCCTTATTCCCTAATCCTCCACAATTAGATATTTCCACCCCTGTTATGTTCAATTGAAGGGGATTATATTTCATTAATTAGCAGTTGATTAAAGTCAATATTTATATTTATATATATACCAATTCCTTAGATTCTTAGCATTCAGAATCTGTCTCAATTGTCCAGAAATGTTAACTAGAAGTGGAGTTATTAATTTTTTCCATTCATCGACGGGGGTACGGCCGACGGACGGCAGGGGGGCCCAGGTGCATTGCCGGCCACTGAAACCTCCGACTGGTTCATTGCCGGCCTCTGAAACGTCCGATTGGTGCGATCAGCTTTAACTTTAATTTAAAGCACTAAAATAAGGTATTGCGCATCAAATATCATGTTAAACTACAGACAGAACTTGTATGTAAAGAAATTAAATGAATTTTTAACAATTTATTTCGTAAAAGGACATAAAACAGCAAAATAAATAATTTCGGACGTTTCGGACACATTTCGTACGTTTAGGGAATCGGACATTTAGGGAATCAGAGATTTCGGACTCGGACGTTTCGGTTTTCGAACGTTTCGACCTGATACCGTCTGGCTCATATTATTGGTTCTAGTTCCGGAATACTTTTCCAATAAATAATATCTACAATCAATGATATCAAAATAATTTCTATGTGTAACCTCTTTAAGAAGCCTAGCCTGACATTAACCAACAGTGGGCTGTCAACCACAATGGGCTGACTTGTAGGTTAAGCTGACATTTAGCCAACATTGGGCAGCCTGGTATTAGTAGGCAAACATCAGGCTAACCAGACAGCTGGCTAACATTAGACCAACATTAGGCCAAATGCAAGTCAAAACGTAAACGTCCGAAAAATGTCCTAAACGTCCAAAATATGTCCGAAACATCAGATTTTTTTTCAATTTTGCCAATGTACACATGAACTATTTTATTGTTAAGTACATATAAATAATCTCAATCAATGATTTTTGTCATTTTTAACATTTTTTAATCTCTAAAATTCCGCACATGCTACCACGACGTTGCGTCATGAGCAAGTAAATAAAATGGAATGCTACCGTTTCGCAACTTAAAAATGGATAATTATTGCATTTCAAGGTATGTCAATGTGTTTGGAAGATGTCAGTAAGAACACATTAGGATGTGTTTACTGCACATGGCTTTGTGATGCAAAATCGTGTCTAATCATAAGAAATGGCTTGTGACATCATAGGCGCCGATTCATTATTCTGTTTATATTTTTTAGGACGGCGTGACCAACACAAATTTTTAAGTGTTATTTCATTGTGATCTTTGAAGAATTTTGTGGCTATTAAGCCAGTTTAGTGGCCAATAATTCACATGGACATACAGCACCGGTGCCAGCCTGGTTGACACCCTAGGCAAGATCAAACATGTGCACCCCCACCTTTACGGCAAACAAATTTAATAGGGGCTTGTGTGCACCCCCTTAGGCCTGCCTCCTAGGCACTTGCCTAGTTTACCTAGTGGTAGCACCGGCCCTGCGGACATTATTATGATAACATTGTTGTGTTAATCAAATTGTAACTATAAAATTTACTGCAGTGAATTTTGTAAAGGAACTATTTTCGAGTTATTCCAGTTCCTAATATTTTATGTGTATTGTATCATTGATTCATCTATTCTCTCATATTGTGTGAAGTTGATTAGAGTATATTTTACTATTCCTTAAACTGATTTTTCTAAAAAAAAGGTCAGATTTTTTATCTCTTTTGTTATTTATACTTACTCATGAGATATGGGCTCTCTAAGTCCAAAATATTTGATCTGGTTGAGTCTGACCAGTGCAGTTTTCAGGACTTAGATGCAGGGCTACATAAGAGAAGTCCTCTAAAACTGTAATGCAGTTTGCCTCAGTTTTCTGAAATGAAAATGAACAATTCATCACCATGCAGTTCCACTGCCCATATAGTGTATTGTGGGATCCGAAACTTTCTAAAAATCATAAATAAGGATAAATGTATATATTAACCATGCAGTTTTCCTTTAGTTCCCCTTTGACAGATATGAATGTACACTAATGGACTTTAAAAACGCATAACTGCATTTTAAGTGAAAAATAACATACTTGTGCTTTGTTCAACAGAATTATTGATCATATCACAGGATGGGTGGGTGGGTGATTAGGGCTTTACGTCCTGTATTTCTGCACCAGTTGGGCTAATTAGGACAGGCAGAGACCATGGCAATGAGAAGAAGGATGAAACAGCCATCCAACTTAGGCTCGACCAGGAATCGAACCCGGGACCCAGCAGTTGGAAGCCCAGAGTGCTACCTCTGAGCTAGGCCCATCATATCACAGGAAGAGCAGAAAGGATGGACTGGTAACAGAAACAAATCATGTCAATGATGTGGGTGAGTGGGTGATTAGGGCTTTACGTCCTGTATTTCTGCACCAGTTTTGGCTAATTAAAACAGGCAGAGACCATGGCAATGAGACGAAGGATGAAACAGCCATCCAACTTAGGCTCAACCGGGAATCAAACCCGGGACCCAGCGGTTGGAAGCCCAGAGCGCTACCTCTGAGCTAGGCCTCCGCCCCATGTCAATGATGTAGTGTGTCAGTCTTATGTATGTGTGTGTGTTATTGTTTAACGCCTCATCAGCACCTGAGTGGGCTATGTAGAGGCTCATCAGTCTTATGTAAAATGATGATTGTTTATAGGACTATTTACAGTGATGAACTATGTTTATCTAATATATATCACTGGATGGCTGTCACAATTAATAGAATAGTTCAGTGATAACTTGTGTTTTCACTTGATATTATTTAGGAATAGGTTATGTTAACTTAAGAGTAATGTGAAATGAAAAATTATAAGCTGATTCTGCTGTAGGCTCATACTTATAAATATATTCTTACTTGTTGATGGTAGTACTATCAGCTGTTATACTTTGTAATAACTGCAGAACTTGTTGGTGCTGCAATATGACAGCAAATACGACTATGTGATAAGTTTATATAATGCAATGTTTAGATTATAATATATTTTTATGCACTTCAATATATATAAATTTTGGACTGAGTATAATGTAATTTTAGTACCCCACAAACCTCAGTATTATTTATACTATGTTTTTTTTATGTTATATGTATTTAACTCTGTTACTTTCAATATTTTAGAATCTTTTGTTTGCAAAAGGGGTCTTTCACAAGAGGAGTGACCTGCATGCCCAATGCTCAGACAGTGTATTCAATATGTGCTGCAGAATAATAACACTAAGTATTCCTGATTTAATGACTTTCCATAATGAGTAACATTCGTGAATTATTACTTAATGCTAATTACAATAGACTATCCCTTGTGAATTTATTGAATGAAGACTTAGATAATGACGAAAGTGAAGCACCTGTTCTTTTTAAACATTCTCCCTATAACGATAATGACAATTTCATTTACATACTTAGAGATTAAAAAGATTTCTTTACCATGATCAGTTTAAACTGTCAATCGCTTAATGCGAAGTATAATCAATTGAAACTTTACCTAGAATTATTTCAAAGAAATTATATAGTAATTAATGCAATTTGTTTACAGGAAACTTGGCTTTCCGACATGGATGACGTCTCACTTCTCCAACTGGAAGGCTACAACCTGATAAGCAAAGGTAAATCATGTAGGGCACATGGGGGCGTAGCCATATATTTACATAAAAGTTTTTAATACACAATAATTTCACATGATGAATCAAATTTATGGGATGGACTTTTTATTAAAGTAACTGAAAGCTCTTCCAGCACTAGCATAATGGCTAATAAAAATGTAATAATAGGAAACATTTACAGACCTCCACGTCAAAATGTTGTTGTTATTAAAACCTTTTCAGAGGAAGTGGTTCTGTTGTTTAATTTCCTCCAATGCTACAAACATGTGATTGTTGCAGGAGATTTTAATCTAGATCTTTTGAAAATTAAAGAAAATATTTATATTAGTAACTATTTTGAATCTCTTCTTTCAAGTAGTTTTATTCCTAAAATAACTCTTCCCACTAGGTTAACAGAGACTAATGGTACACTAAATGATAACTTCTTAGTAAAAGTATCCGATAAATTTTCTGAAAGTACTGTTTGTATACTATTGCAAAATATTTCGGACCACTTACCTTATTTCATTACACTAGATTACTTAACAAAGCAGAAATTATAAATATATTAAGGTTTCATCTAGAACAGAACAATCAATGTCAGTTTTTAAACAATATTTTTGAGACATAAATTGCGTCATAAACTAAATTATAATTTAAACTCAGATCCTAATGTGAACTATGACAGATTGAATGAAATTATCGTGAAAGGCATTACAGAATGTTTTCCGAGCAGGTAGTAGGTAGGTAGGTAGTGTTATTGTTTAATGCCTCATCAGCACCTGAGTGGGCTATGTAGAGGCTCTCTAGGGTAAGATTGATTATCTATAGTTGGTAGTAGAAACCAGAAGCATGTAAAAAATCAATAATTGTCTGCGTTGGATAGCTGGAGCAGCTTGTGCAATGCGCACTGTCCTGTTTTAGCCACTGGGGATAGAGGACTTCACCCTAAGTGTTTCCACCCTCGCCGCGTGGAGGCCCAGGACCTTCGAGGGCCACTGGCCAATGTCCAGGAGGGCAAGCCCAAATAAATGCAAATAAAATGGATACTGTGCACTTCATTCATCAGAATATGACAAAATAGCACTGAGGGGTATGTAATCTATCTATGCATGTATGAATTACATGGTGTAGTCACTACTGTTTTATAGGGGATACACTCCCTTTAACAAGAATATTCTTTAATGTTGGTTCACATTAGATAGATAGATATGTAAATATGTAGATATGTAGAATGTATATATGTAGATATGTAGATAGATAGTTTAGAGAGACCGATAGATTTATATGCTTATTATATAATATAGAATATCTCGCTTAATATTTGGTCTATTTTCGATCCGAAAACATGTATGGAATCAGTATGAACTATACTACAATCCAGTATTTATTTGACGAAAATTGGTGGTGGTGGTGGATTAGGGCTTCACCAGTTGGGCTAATTAAAACAGGCAGAGACCATGGCAATGAGACGAAGGATGAAACAGCCATCCAACTTAGGCTCAACCGGGAATCAAACCCGGGACCCAGCGGTTGGAAGCCCAGAGCGCTACCTCTGAGCTAGGCCTCCGCCCCATGTCAATGATGTAGTGTGTCAGTCTTATGTATGTGTGTGTGTTATTGTTTAACGCCTCATCAGCACCTGAGTGGGCTATGTAGAGGCTCATCAGTCTTATGTAAAATGATGATTGTTTATAGGACTATTTACAGTGATGAACTATGTTTATCTAATATATATCACTGGATGGCTGTCACAATTAATAGAATAGTTCAGTGATAACTTGTGTTTTCACTTGATATTATTTAGGAATAGGTTATGTTAACTTAAGAGTAATGTGAAATGAAAAATTATAAGCTGATTCTGCTGTAGGCTCATACTTATAAATATATTCTTACTTGTTGATGGTAGTACTATCAGCTGTTATACTTTGTAATAACTGCAGAACTTGTTGGTGCTGCAATATGACAGCAAATACGACTATGTGATAAGTTTATATAATGCAATGTTTAGATTATAATATATTTTTATGCACTTCAATATATATAAATTTTGGACTGAGTATAATGTAATTTTAGTACCCCACAAACCTCAGTATTATTTATACTATGTTTTTTTTATGTTATATATATTTAACTCTGTTACTTTCAATATTTCAGAATCTTTTGTTTGCAAAAGGGGTCTTTCACAAGAGGAGTGACCTGCATGCCCAATGCTCAGACAGTGTATTCAATATGTGCTGCAGAATAATAACACTAAGTACTCCTGATTTAATGACTTTCCATAATGAGTAACATTCGTGAATTATTACTAAATGCTAATTACAATAGACTATCCCTTGTGAATTTATTGAATGAAGACTTAGATAATGACGAAAGTGAAGCACCTGTTCTTTTTAAACATTCTCCCTATTACGATAATGACAATTTCATTTACATACTTAGAGATTAAAAAGATTTCTTTACCATGATCAGTTTAAACTGTCAATCGCTTAATGCGAAGTATAATCAATTGAAACTTTACCTAGAATTATTTCAAAGAAATTATATAGTAATTAATGCAATTTGTTTACAGGAAACTTGGCTTTCCGACATGGATGACGTCTCACTTCTCCAACTGGAAGGCTACAACCTGATAAGCAAAGGTAAATCATGTAGGGCACATGGGGGCGTAGCCATATATTTACATAAAAGTTTTTAATACACAATAATTTCACATGATGAATCAAATTTATGGGATGGACTTTTTATTAAAGTAACTGAAAGCTCTTCCAGCACTAGCATAATGGCTAATAAAAATGTAATAATAGGAAACATTTACAGACCTCCACGTCAAAATGTTGTTGTTATTAAAACCTTTTCAGAGGAAGTGGTTCTGTTGTTTAATTTCCTCCAATGCTACAAACATGTGATTGTTGCAGGAGATTTTAATCTAGATCTTTTGAAAATTAAAGAAAATATTTATATTAGTAACTATTTTGAATCTCTTCTTTCAAGTAGTTTTATTCCTAAAATAACTCTTCCCACTAGGTTAACAGAGACTAATGGTACACTAAATGATAACTTCTTAGTAAAAGTATCCGATAAATTTTCTGAAAGTACTGTTTGTATACTATTGCAAAATATTTCGGACCACTTACCTTATTTCATTACACTAGATTACTTAACAAAGCAGAAATTATAAATATATTAAGGTTTCATCTAGAACAGAACAATCAATGTCAGTTTTTAAACAATATTTTTGAGACATAAATTGCGTCATAAACTAAATTATAATTTAAACTCAGATCCTAATGTGAACTATGACAGATTGAATGAAATTATCGTGAAAGGCATTACAGAATGTTTTCCGAGCAGGTAGTAGGTAGGTAGGTAGTGTTATTGTTTAATGCCTCATCAGCACCTGAGTGGGCTATGTAGAGGCTCTCTAGGGTAAGATTGATTATCTATAGTTGGTAGTAGAAACCAGAAGCATGTAAAAAATCAATAATTGTCTGCGTTGGATAGCTGGAGCAGCTTGTGCAATGCGCACTGTCCTGTTTTAGCCACTGGGGATAGAGGACTTCACCCTAAGTGTTTCCACCCTCGCCGCGTGGAGGCCCAGGACCTTTGAGGGTGGTCAACCTTTGAATATTTATAATTAGGATCTAGGTTAATCCTTCCCCTGGGCGATGATCTGGGTGCAGGGGATCTAGGTCCAGCCATCTGAGACAGGACTGAGGCATAGCTTGCCCCAGCAGCCTGTTCAGCTATACGGCGCGCTTGGGGAAAGGAGATATCCTTGGTGGTCTTTAATTTCAGGATCTCTTTCTCTAGCTGCCATTTGGGACAGCCACGGTGATAGGCTGGCCCATCAACTCCGCAATTTACACAATACGATTCTTTCTGACATGGTGAGTCACGGGAATGAGTGTGTTCCCGTGACCCATAATTGGCGCAGGTTGCTTTGGCGCGGCAGGAGCCGCTAAAATGGCCAAATCGTTGACAATTATAACATCGTTTTGGGTTCGGGATGTAGGGTACGTCACTTCAACCCAATGCTGACCTTGTCAGGCAAAACTGTGCCATCAAAGGTCAGTGTGAGTAGTTGTCGTGAATATCTGGGGGGCTGGCGATGAATGTGGATGACATTGTAGTCATTCAGCCAGTCCCTCAGTTCCTCATCAGAGCAGAGACTGCTCTCGTGCGATGTTATAACTTCTTTGCATGAGTTGAAGAACCGATGGGGCTCCACCCTAACAGGGGCACCCGCAAAGACCTTCAACTCAAGCAGTTTCAAAGATTGGTCTTTGTGTGCAACCTGCACCAGCAAGGAAGAATTCCTCAATCTCCTAGTATTTTCTATAAAGCCAATGTTTTCTTTCAATGTCCTGCAGATTGTGATGGCTGAAACATGGGAAAACTCATCATCACAGCCAGTAACAACAAGAAACTTGGGCCATATCTGAGATAGAGAGTCATATTGAGAGCTTTGATTTGCATCATCTGATGATGTACACAAACGTTTACTAAGTCTGGAACCAGAAGCCAATTTTTCGATCTCAGCCTGGTTTACCACTGAGGGACGCACACCTTGTTCACCCGGGCGACGTGCGAGCCGGTCTGAAATTGTCGATTCGGACATATTCATATTTTGTTTCCCCTGTATGGTAGGGGACACATTCTCCTGTAAAGCTGGAGCAGCTTGTGCAATGCACACTGTCCTGTTTTAGCCACTGGGGATAGAGGACTTCACCCCAAGTGTTTCCACCCTCGCCGCGTGGAGGCCCAGGACCTTCGAGGGCCACTGGCCAATGTCCAGGAGGGCAAGCCCAAATAAATGCAAATAAAATGGATACTGTGCACTTCATTCATCAGAATATGACAAAATAGCACTGAGGGGTATGTAATCTATCTATGCATGTATGAATTACATGGTGTAGTCACTACTGTTTTATAGGGGATACACTCCCTTTAACAAGAATATTCTTTAATGTTGATTCACATTTGATAGATAGATATGTAAATATGTAGATATGTAGAATGTATATATGTAGATATGTAGATAGATAGTTTAGAGAGACCGATAGATTTATATGCTTATTATATAATATAGAATATCTCGCTTAATATTTGGTCTATTTTCGATCCGAAAACATGTATGGAATCAGTATGAACTATACTACAATCCAGTATTTATTTGACGAAAATCGGTGGTGGTGGTGGATTAGGGCTTCACCAGTTGGGCTAATTAAAACAGGCAGAGACCATGGCAATGAGACGAAGGATGAAACAGCCATCCAACTTAGGCTCAACCGGGAATCAAACCCGGGACCCAGCGGTTGGAAGCCCAGAGCGCTACCTCTGAGCTAGGCCTCCGCCCCATGTCAATGATGTAGTGTGTCAGTCTTATGTATGTGTGTGTGTTATTGTTTAACGCCTCATCAGCACCTGAGTGGGCTATGTAGAGGCTCATCAGTCTTATGTAAAATGATGATTGTTTATAGGACTATTTACAGTGATGAACTATGTTTATCTAATATATATCACTGGATGGCTGTCACAATTAATAGAATAGTTCAGTGATAACTTGTGTTTTCACTTGATATTATTTAGGAATAGGTTATGTTAACTTAAGAGTAATGTGAAATGAAAAATTATAAGCTGATTCTGCTGTAGGCTCATACTTATAAATATATTCTTACTTGTTGATGGTAGTACTATCAGCTGTTATACTTTGTAATAACTGCAGAACTTGTTGGTGCTGCAATATGACAGCAAATACGACTATGTGATAAGTTTATATAATGCAATGTTTAGATTATAATATATTTTCATGCACTTCAATATATATAAATTTTGGACTGAGTATAATGTAATTTTAGTACCCCACAAACCTCAGTATTATTTATACTATGTTTTTTTTATGTTATATATATTTAACTCTGTTACTTTCAATATTTCAGAATCTTTTGTTTGCAAAAGGGGTCTTTCACAAGAGGAGTGACCTGCATGCCCAATGCTCAGACAGTGTATTCAATATGTGCTGCAGAATAATAACACTAAGTACTCCTGATTTAATGACTTTCCATAATGAGTAACATTCGTGAATTATTACTAAATGCTAATTACAATAGACTATCCCTTGTGAATTTATTGAATGAAGACTTAGATAATGACGAAAGTGAAGCACCTGTTCTTTTTAAACATTCTCCCTATTACGATAATGACAATTTCATTTACATACTTAGAGATTAAAAAGATTTCTTTACCATGATCAGTTTAAACTGTCAATCGCTTAATGCGAAGTATAATCAATTGAAACTTTACCTAGAATTATTTCAAAGAAATTATATAGTAATTAATGCAATTTGTTTACAGGAAACTTGGCTTTCCGACATGGATGACGTCTCACTTCTCCAACTGGAAGGCTACAACCTGATAAGCAAAGGTAAATCATGTAGGGCACATGGGGGCGTAGCCATATATTTACATAAAAGTTTTTAATACACAATAATTTCACATGATGAATCAAATTTATGGGATGGACTTTTTATTAAAGTAACTGAAAGCTCTTCCAGCACTAGCATAATGGCTAATAAAAATGTAATAATAGGAAACATTTACAGACCTCCACGTCAAAATGTTGTTGTTATTAAAACCTTTTCAGAGGAAGTGGTTCTGTTGTTTAATTTCCTCCAATGCTACAAACATGTGATTGTTGCAGGAGATTTTAATCTAGATCTTTTGAAAATTAAAGAAAATATTTATATTAGTAACTATTTTGAATCTCTTCTTTCAAGTAGTTTTATTCCTAAAATAACTCTTCCCACTAGGTTAACAGAGACTAATGGTACACTAAATGATAACTTCTTAGTAAAAGTATCCGATAAATTTTCTGAAAGTACTGTTTGTATACTATTGCAAAATATTTCGGACCACTTACCTTATTTCATTACACTAGATTACTTAACAAAGCAGAAATTATAAATATATTAAGGTTTCATCTAGAACAGAACAATCAATGTCAGTTTTTAAACAATATTTTTGAGACATAAATTGCGTCATAAACTAAATTATAATTTAAACTCAGATCCTAATGTGAACTATGACAGATTGAATGAAATTATCGTGAAAGGCATTACAGAATGTTTTCCGAGCAGGTAGTAGGTAGGTAGGTAGTGTTATTGTTTAACGCCTCATCAGCACCTGAGTGGGCTATGTAGAGGCTCTCTAGGGTAAGATTGATTATCTATAGTTGGTAGTAGAAACCAGAAGCATGTAAAAAATTAATAATTGTCTGCGTTGGATAGCTGGAGCAGCTTGTGCAATGCGCACTGTCCTGTTTTAGCCACTGGGGATAGAGGACTTCACCCTAAGTGTTTCCACCCTCGCCGCGTGGAGGCCCAGGACCTTTGAGGGTGGTCAACCTTTGAATATTTATAATTAGGATCTAGGTTAATCCTTCCCCTGGGCGATGATCTGGGTGCAGGGGATCTAGGTCCAGCCATCTGAGACAGGACTGAGGCATAGCTTGCCCCAGCAGCCTGTTCAGCTATACGGCGCGCTTGGGGAAAGGAGATATCCTTGGTGGTCTTTAATTTCAGGATCTCTTTCTCTAGCTGCCATTTGGGACAGCCACGGTGATAGGCTGGCCCATCAACTCCGCAATTTACACAATACGATTCTTTCTGACATGGTGAGTCACGGGAATGAGTGTGTTCCCGTGACCCATAATTGGCGCAGGTTGCTTTGGCGCGGCAGGAGCCGCTAAAATGGCCAAATCGTTGACAATTATAACATCGTTTTGGGTTCGGGATGATGTAGGGTACGTCACTTCAACCCAATGCTGACCTTGTCAGGCAAAACTGTGCCATCAAAGGTCAGTGTGAGTAGTTGTCGTGAATATCTGGGGGGCTGGCGATGAATGTGGATGACATTGTAGTCATTCAGCCAGTCCCTCAGTTCCTCATCAGAGCAGAGACTGCTCTCGTGCGATGTTATAACTCCTTTGCATGAGTTGAAGAACCGATGGGGCTCCACCCTAACAGGGGCACCCGCAAAGACCTTCAACTCAAGCAGTTTCAAAGATTGGTCTTTGTGTGCAACCTGCACCAGCAAGGAAGAATTCCTCAATCTCCTAGTATTTTCTATAAAGCCAATGTTTTCTTTCAATGTCCTGCAGATTGTGATGGCTGAAACATGGGAAAACTCATCATCACAGCCAGTAACAACAAGAAACTTGGGCCATATCTGAGATAGAGAGTCATATTGAGAGCTTTGATTTGCATCATCTGATGATGTACACAAACGTTTACTAAGTCTGGAACCAGAAGCCAATTTTTCGATCTCAGCCTGGTTTACCACTGAGGGACGCACACCTTGTTCACCCGGGCGACGTGCGAGCCGGTCTGAAATTGTCGATTCGGACATATTCATATTTTGTTTCCCCTGTATGGTAGGGGACACATTCTCCTGTAAAGCTGGAGCAGCTTGTGCAATGCGCACTGTCCTGTTTTAGCCACTGGGGATAGAGGACTTCACCCCAAGTGTTTCCACCCTCGCCGCGTGGAGGCCCAGGACCTTCGAGGGCCACTGGCCAATGTCCAGGAGGGCAAGCCCAAATAAATGCAAATAAAATGGATACTGTGCACTTCATTCATCAGAATATGACAAAATAGCACTGAGGGGTATGTAATCTATCTATGCATGTATGAATTACATGGTGTAGTCACTACTGTTTTATAGGGGATACACTCCCTTTAACAAGAATATTCTTTAATGTTGATTCACATTAGATAGATAGATATGTAAATATGTAGATATGTAGAATGTATATATGTAGATATGTAGATAGATAGTTTAGAGAGACCGATAGATTTATATGCTTATTATATAATATAGAATATCTCGCTTAATATTTGGTCTATTTTCGATCCGAAAACATGTATGGAATCAGTATGAACTATACTACAATCCAGTATTTATTTGACAAAAATCGGTGGTGGTGGTGGATTAGGGCTTCACCAGTTGGGCTAATTAAAACAGGCAGAGACCATGGCAATGAGACGAAGGATGAAACAGCCATCCAACTTAGGCTCAACCGGGAATCAAACCCGGGACCCAGCGGTTGGAAGCCCAGAGCGCTACCTCTGAGCTAGGCCTCCGCCCCATGTCAATGATGTAGTGTGTCAGTCTTATGTATGTGTGTGTGTTATTGTTTAACGCCTCATCAGCACCTGAGTGGGCTATGTAGAGGCTCATCAGTCTTATGTAAAATGATGATTGTTTATAGGACTATTTACAGTGATGAACTATGTTTATCTAATATATATCACTGGATGGCTGTCACAATTAATAGAATAGTTCAGTGATAACTTGTGTTTTCACTTGATATTATTTAGGAATAGGTTATGTTAACTTAAGAGTAATGTGAAATGAAAAATTATAAGCTGATTCTGCTGTAGGCTCATACTTATAAATATATTCTTACTTGTTGATGGTAGTACTATCAGCTGTTATACTTTGTAATAACTGCAGAACTTGTTGGTGCTGCAATATGACAGCAAATACGACTATGTGATAAGTTTATATAATGCAATGTTTAGATTATAATATATTTTTATGCACTTCAATATATATAAATTTTGGACTGAGTATAATGTAATTTTAGTACCCCACAAACCTCAGTATTATTTATACTATGTTTTTTTTATGTTATATATATTTAACTCTGTTACTTTCAATATTTTAGAATCTTTTGTTTGCAAAAGGGGTCTTTCACAAGAGGAGTGACCTGCATGCCCAATGCTCAGACAGTGTATTCAATATGTGCTGCAGAATAATAACACTAAGTATTCCTGATTTAATGACTTTCCATAATGAGTAACATTCGTGAATTATTACTTAATGCTAATTACAATAGACTATCCCTTGTGAATTTATTGAATGAAGACTTAGATAATGACGAAAGTGAAGCACCTGTTCTTTTTAAACATTCTCCCTATAACGATAATGACAATTTCATTTACATACTTAGAGATTAAAAAGATTTCTTTACCATGATCAGTTTAAACTGTCAATCGCTTAATGCAAAGTATAATCAATTGAAACTTTACCTAGAATTATTTCAAAGAAATTATATAGTAATTAATGCAATTTGTTTACAGGAAACTTGGCTTTCCGACATGGATGACGTCTCACTTCTCCAACTGGAAGGCTACAACCTGATAAGCAAAGGTAAATCATGTAGGGCACATGGGGGCGTAGCCATATATTTACATAAAAGTTTTTAATACACAATAATTTCACATGATGAATCAAATTTATGGGATGGACTTTTTATTAAAGTAACTGAAAGCTCTTCCAGCACTAGCATAATGGCTAATAAAAATGTAATAATAGGAAACATTTACAGACCTCCACGTCAAAATGTTGTTGTTATTAAAACCTTTTCAGAGGAAGTGGTTCTGTTGTTTAATTTCCTCCAATGCTACAAACATGTGATTGTTGCAGGAGATTTTAATCTAGATCTTTTGAAAATTAAAGAAAATATTTATATTAGTAACTATTTTGAATCTCTTCTTTCAAGTAGTTTTATTCCTAAAATAACTCTTCCCACTAGGTTAACAGAGACTAATGGTACACTAAATGATAACTTCTTAGTAAAAGTATCCGATAAATTTTCTGAAAGTACTGTTTGTATACTATTGCAAAATATTTCGGACCACTTACCTTATTTCATTACACTAGATTACTTAACAAAGCAGAAATTATAAATATATTAAGGTTTCATCTAGAACAGAACAATCAATGTCAGTTTTTAAACAATATTTTTGAGACATAAATTGCGTCATAAACTAAATTATAATTTAAACTCAGATCCTAATGTGAAGTATGACAGATTGAATGAAATTATCGTGAAAGGCATTACAGAATGTTTTCCGAGCAGGTAGTAGGTAGGTAGGTAGTGTTATTGTTTAATGCCTCATCAGCACCTGAGTGGGCTATGTAGAGGCTCTCTAGGGTAAGATTGATTATCTATAGTTGGTAGTAGAAACCAGAAGCATGTAAAAAATCAATAATTGTCTGCGTTGGATAGCTGGAGCAGCTTGTGCAATGCGCACTGTCCTGTTTTAGCCACTGGGGATAGAGGACTTCACCCTAAGTGTTTCCACCCTCGCCACGTGGAGGCCCAGGACCTTTGAGGGTGGTCAACCTTTGAATATTTATAATTAGGATCTAGGTTAATCCTTCCCCTGGGCGATGATCTGGGTGCAGGGGATCTAGGTCCAGCCATCTGAGACAGGACTGAGGCATAGCTTGCCCCAGCAGCCTGTTCAGCTATACGGCGCGCTTGGGGAAAGGAGATATCCTTGGTGGTCTTTAATTTCAGGATCTCTTTCTCTAGCTGCCATTTGGGACAGCCACGGTGATAGGCTGGCCCATCAACTCCGCAATTTACACAATACGATTCTTTCTGACATGGTGAGTCACGGGAATGAGTGTGTTCCCGTGACCCATAATTGGCGCAGGTTGCTTTGGCGCGGCAGGAGCCGCTAAAATGGCCAAATCGTTGACAATTATAACATCGTTTTGGGCTCGGGATGTAGGGTACGTCACTTCAACCCAATGCTGACCTTGTCAGGCAAAACTGTGCCATCAAAGGTCAGTGTGAGTAGTTGTCGTGAATATCTGGGGGGCTGGCGATGAATGTGGATGACATTGTAGTCATTCAGCCAGTCCCTCAGTTCCTCATCAGAGCAGAGACTGCTCTCGTGCGATGTTATAACTCCTTTGCATGAGTTGAAGAACCGATGGGGCTCCACCCTAACAGGGGCACCCGCAAAGACCTTCAACTCAAGCAGTTTCAAAGATTGGTCTTTGTGTGCAACCTGCACCAGCAAGGAAGAATTCCTCAATCTCCTAGTATTTTCTATAAAGCCAATGTTTTCTTTCAATGTCCTGCAGATTGTGATGGCTGAAACATGGGAAAACTCATCATCACAGCCAGTAACAACAAGAAACTTGGGCCATATCTGAGATAGAGAGTCATATTGAGAGCTTTGATTTGCATCATCTGATGATGTACACAAACGTTTACTAAGTCTGGAACCAGAAGCCAATTTTTCGATCTCAGCCTGGTTTACCACTGAGGGACGCACACCTTGTTCACCCGGGCGACGTGCGAGCCGGTCTGAAATTGTCGATTCGGACATATTCATATTTTGTTTCCCCTGTATGGTAGGGGACACATTCTCCTGTAAAGCTGGAGCAGCTTGTGCAATGCGCACTGTCCTGTTTTAGCCACTGGGGATAGAGGACTTCACCCCAAGTGTTTCCACCCTCGCCGCGTGGAGGCCCAGGACCTTCGAGGGCCACTGGCCAATGTCCAGGAGGGCAAGCCCAAATAAATGCAAATAAAATGGATACTGTGCACTTCATTCATCAGAATATGACAAAATAGCACTGAGGGGTATGTAATCTATCTATGCATGTATGAATTACATGGTGTAGTCACTACTGTTTTATAGGGGATACACTCCCTTTAACAAGAATATTCTTTAATGTTGGTTCACATTAGATAGATAGATATGTAAATATGTAGATATGTAGAATGTATATATGTAGATATGTAGATAGATAGTTTAGAGAGACCGATAGATTTATATGCTTATTATATAATATAGAATATCTCGCTTAATATTTGGTCTATTTTCGATCCGAAAACATGTATGGAATCAGTATGAACTATACTACAATCCAGTATTTATTTGACGAAAATCGGTGGTGGTGGTGGATTAGGGCTTCACCAGTTGGGCTAATTAAAACAGGCAGAGACCATGGCAATGAGACGAAGGATGAAACAGCCATCCAACTTAGGCTCAACCGGGAATCAAACCCGGGACCCAGCGGTTGGAAGCCCAGAGCGCTACCTCTGAGCTAGGCCTCCGCCCCATGTCAATGATGTAGTGTGTCAGTCTTATGTATGTGTGTGTGTTATTGTTTAACGCCTCATCAGCACCTGAGTGGGCTATGTAGAGGCTCATCAGTCTTATGTAAAATGATGATTGTTTATAGGACTATTTACAGTGATGAACTATGTTTATCTAATATATATCACTGGATGGCTGTCACAATTAATAGAATAGTTCAGTGATAACTTGTGTTTTCACTTGATATTATTTAGGAATAGGTTATGTTAACTTAAGAGTAATGTGAAATGAAAAATTATAAGCTGATTCTGCTGTAGGCTCATACTTATAAATATATTCTTACTTGTTGATGGTAGTACTATCAGCTGTTATACTTTGTAATAACTGCAGAACTTGTTGGTGCTGCAATATGACAGCAAATACGACTATGTGATAAGTTTATATAATGCAATGTTTAGATTATAATATATTTTTATGCACTTCAATATATATAAATTTTGGACTGAGTATAATGTAATTTTAGTACCCCACAAACCTCAGTATTATTTATACTATGTTTTTTTTATGTTATATATATTTAACTCTGTTACTTTCAATATTTCAGAATCTTTTGTTTGCAAAAGGGGTCTTTCACAAGAGGAGTGACCTGCATGCCCAATGCTCAGACAGTGTATTCAATATGTGCTGCAGAATAATAACACTAAGTACTCCTGATTTAATGACTTTCCATAATGAGTAACATTCGTGAATTATTACTAAATGCTAATTACAATAGACTATCCCTTGTGAATTTATTGAATGAAGACTTAGATAATGACGAAAGTGAAGCACCTGTTCTTTTTAAACATTCTCCCTATTACGATAATGACAATTTCATTTACATACTTAGAGATTAAAAAGATTTCTTTACCATGATCAGTTTAAACTGTCAATCGCTTAATGCGAAGTATAATCAATTGAAACTTTACCTAGAATTATTTCAAAGAAATTATATAGTAATTAATGCAATTTGTTTACAGGAAACTTGGCTTTCCGACATGGATGACGTCTCACTTCTCCAACTGGAAGGCTACAACCTGATAAGCAAAGGTAAATCATGTAGGGCACATGGGGGCGTAGCCATATATTTACATAAAAGTTTTTAATACACAATAATTTCACATGATGAATCAAATTTATGGGATGGACTTTTTATTAAAGTAACTGAAAGCTCTTCCAGCACTAGCATAATGGCTAATAAAAATGTAATAATAGGAAACATTTACAGACCTCCACGTCAAAATGTTGTTGTTATTAAAACCTTTTCAGAGGAAGTGGTTCTGTTGTTTAATTTCCTCCAATGCTACAAACATGTGATTGTTGCAGGAGATTTTAATCTAGATCTTTTGAAAATTAAAGAAAATATTTATATTAGTAACTATTTTGAATCTCTTCTTTCAAGTAGTTTTATTCCTAAAATAACTCTTCCCACTAGGTTAACAGAGACTAATGGTACACTAAATGATAACTTCTTAGTAAAAGTATCCGATAAATTTTCTGAAAGTACTGTTTGTATACTATTGCAAAATATTTCGGACCACTTACCTTATTTCATTACACTAGATTACTTAACAAAGCAGAAATTATAAATATATTAAGGTTTCATCTAGAACAGAACAATCAATGTCAGTTTTTAAACAATATTTTTGAGACATAAATTGCGTCATAAACTAAATTATAATTTAAACTCAGATCCTAATGTGAACTATGACAGATTGAATGAAATTATCGTGAAAGGCATTACAGAATGTTTTCCGAGCAGGTAGTAGGTAGGTAGGTAGTGTTATTGTTTAATGCCTCATCAGCACCTGAGTGGGCTATGTAGAGGCTCTCTAGGGTAAGATTGATTATCTATAGTTGGTAGTAGAAACCAGAAGCATGTAAAAAATCAATAATTGTCTGCGTTGGATAGCTGGAGCAGCTTGTGCAATGCGCACTGTCCTGTTTTAGCCACTGGGGATAGAGGACTTCACCCTAAGTGTTTCCACCCTCGCCGCGTGGAGGCCCAGGACCTTTGAGGGTGGTCAACCTTTGAATATTTATAATTAGGATCTAGGTTAATCCTTCCCCTGGGCGATGATCTGGGTGCAGGGGATCTAGGTCCAGCCATCTGAGACAGGACTGAGGCATAGCTTGCCCCAGCAGCCTGTTCAGCTATACGGCGCGCTTGGGGAAAGGAGATATCCTTGGTGGTCTTTAATTTCAGGATCTCTTTCTCTAGCTGCCATTTGGGACAGCCACGGTGATAGGCTGGCCCATCAACTCCGCAATTTACACAATACGATTCTTTCTGACATGGTGAGTCACGGGAATGAGTGTGTTCCCGTGACCCATAATTGGCGCAGGTTGCTTTGGCGCGGCAGGAGCCGCTAAAATGGCCAAATCGTTGACAATTATAACATCGTTTTGGGTTCGGGATGTAGGGTACGTCACTTCAACCCAATGCTGACCTTGTCAGGCAAAACTGTGCCATCAAAGGTCAGTGTGAGTAGTTGTCGTGAATATCTGGGGGGCTGGCGATGAATGTGGATGACATTGTAGTCATTCAGCCAGTCCCTCAGTTCCTCATCAGAGCAGAGACTGCTCTCGTGCGATGTTATAACTCCTTTGCATGAGTTGAAGAACCGATGGGGCTCCACCCTAACAGGGGCACCCGCAAAGACCTTCAACTCAAGCAGTTTCAAAGATTGGTCTTTGTGTGCAACCTGCACCAGCAAGGAAGAATTCCTCAATCTCCTAGTATTTTCTATAAAGCCAATGTTTTCTTTCAATGTCCTGCAGATTGTGATGGCTGAAACATGGGAAAACTCATCATCACAGCCAGTAACAACAAGAAACTTGGGCCATATCTGAGATAGAGAGTCATATTGAGAGCTTTGATTTGCATCATCTGATGATGTACACAAACGTTTACTAAGTCTGGAACCAGAAGCCAATTTTTCGATCTCAGCCTGGTTTACCACTGAGGGACGCACACCTTGTTCACCCGGGCGACGTGCGAGTAGGTCTGAAATTGTCGATTCGGACATATTCATATTTTGTTTCCCCTGTATGGTAGGGGACACATTCTCCTGTAAAGCTGGAGCAGCTTGTGCAATGCACACTGTCCTGTTTTAGCCACTGGGGATAGAGGACTTCACCCCAAGTGTTTCCACCCTCGCCGCGTGGAGGCCCAGGACCTTCGAGGGCCACTGGCCAATGTCCAGGAGGGCAAGCCCAAATAAATGCAAATAAAATGGATACTGTGCACTTCATTCATCAGAATATGACAAAATAGCACTGAGGGGTATGTAATCTATCTATGCATGTATGAATTACATGGTGTAGTCACTACTGTTTTATAGGGGATACACTCCCTTTAACAAGAATATTCTTTAATGTTGATTCACATTTGATAGATAGATATGTAAATATGTAGATATGTAGAATGTATATATGTAGATATGTAGATAGATAGTTTAGAGAGACCGATAGATTTATATGCTTATTATATAATATAGAATATCTCGCTTAATATTTGGTCTATTTTCGATCCGAAAACATGTATGGAATCAGTATGAACTATACTACAATCCAGTATTTATTTGACAAAAATCGGTGGTGGTGGTGGATTAGGGCTTCACCAGTTGGGCTAATTAAAACAGGCAGAGACCATGGCAATGAGACGAAGGATGAAACAGCCATCCAACTTAGGCTCAACCGGGAATCAAACCCGGGACCCAGCGGTTGGAAGCCCAGAGCGCTACCTCTGAGCTAGGCCTCCGCCCCATGTCAATGATGTAGTGTGTCAGTCTTATGTATGTGTGTGTGTTATTGTTTAACGCCTCATCAGCACCTGAGTGGGCTATGTAGAGGCTCATCAGTCTTATGTAAAATGATGATTGTTTATAGGACTATTTACAGTGATGAACTATGTTTATCTAATATATATCACTGGATGGCTGTCACAATTAATAGAATAGTTCAGTGATAACTTGTGTTTTCACTTGATATTATTTAGGAATAGGTTATGTTAACTTAAGAGTAATGTGAAATGAAAAATTATAAGCTGATTCTGCTGTAGGCTCATACTTATAAATATATTCTTACTTGTTGATGGTAGTACTATCAGCTGTTATACTTTGTAATAACTGCAGAACTTGTTGGTGCTGCAATATGACAGCAAATACGACTATGTGATAAGTTTATATAATGCAATGTTTAGATTATAATATATTTTTATGCACTTCAATATATATAAATTTTGGACTGAGTATAATGTAATTTTAGTACCCCACAAACCTCAGTATTATTTATACTATGTTTTTTTTATGTTATATATATTTAACTCTGTTACTTTCAATATTTCAGAATCTTTTGTTTGCAAAAGGGGTCTTTCACAAGAGGAGTGACCTGCATGCCCAATGCTCAGACAGTGTATTCAATATGTGCTGCAGAATAATAACACTAAGTACTCCTGATTTAATGACTTTCCATAATGAGTAACATTCGTGAATTATTACTAAATGCTAATTACAATAGACTATCCCTTGTGAATTTATTGAATGAAGACTTAGATAATGACGAAAGTGAAGCACCTGTTCTTTTTAAACATTCTCCCTATTACGATAATGACAATTTCATTTACATACTTAGAGATTAAAAAGATTTCTTTACCATGATCAGTTTAAACTGTCAATCGCTTAATGCGAAGTATAATCAATTGAAACTTTACCTAGAATTATTTCAAAGAAATTATATAGTAATTAATGCAATTTGTTTACAGGAAACTTGGCTTTCCGACATGGATGACGTCTCACTTCTCCAACTGGAAGGCTACAACCTGATAAGCAAAGGTAAATCATGTAGGGCACATGGGGGCGTAGCCATATATTTACATAAAAGTTTTTAATACACAATAATTTCACATGATGAATCAAATTTATGGGATGAACTTTTATTAAAGTAACTGAAAGCTCTTCCAGCACTAGCATAATGGCTAATAAAAATGTAATAATAGGAAACATTTACAGACCTCCACGTCAAAATGTTGTTGTTATTAAAACCTTTTCAGAGGAAGTGGTTCTGTTGTTTAATTTCCTCCAATGCTACAAACATGTGATTGTTGCAGGAGATTTTAATCTAGATCTTTTGAAAATTAAAGAAAATATTTATATTAGTAACTATTTTGAATCTCTTCTTTCAAGTAGTTTTATTCCTAAAATAACTCTTCCCACTAGGTTAACAGAGACTAATGGTACACTAAATGATAACTTCTTAGTAAAAGTATCCGATAAATTTTCTGAAAGTACTGTTTGTATACTATTGCAAAATATTTCGGACCACTTACCTTATTTCATTACACTAGATTACTTAACAAAGCAGAAATTATAAATATATTAAGGTTTCATCTAGAACAGAACAATCAATGTCAGTTTTTAAACAATATTTTTGAGACATAAATTGCGTCATAAACTAAATTATAATTTAAACTCAGATCCTAATGTGAACTATGACAGATTGAATGAAATTATCGTGAAAGGCATTACAGAATGTTTTCCGAGCAGGTAGTAGGTAGGTAGGTAGTGTTATTGTTTAACGCCTCATCAGCACCTGAGTGGGCTATGTAGAGGCTCTCTAGGGTAAGATTGATTATCTATAGTTGGTAGTAGAAACCAGAAGCATGTAAAAAATTAATAATTGTCTGCGTTGGATAGCTGGAGCAGCTTGTGCAATGCGCACTGTCCTGTTTTAGCCACTGGGGATAGAGGACTTCACCCTAAGTGTTTCCACCCTCGCCGCGTGGAGGCCCAGGACCTTTGAGGGTGGTCAACCTTTGAATATTTATAATTAGGATCTAGGTTAATCCTTCCCCTGGGCGATGATCTGGGTGCAGGGGATCTAGGTCCAGCCATCTGAGACAGGACTGAGGCATAGCTTGCCCCAGCAGCCTGTTCAGCTATACGGCGCGCTTGGGGAAAGGAGATATCCTTGGTGGTCTTTAATTTCAGGATCTCTTTCTCTAGCTGCCATTTGGGACAGCCACGGTGATAGGCTGGCCCATCAACTCCGCAATTTACACAATACGATTCTTTCTGACATGGTGAGTCACGGGAATGAGTGTGTTCCCGTGACCCATAATTGGCGCAGGTTGCTTTGGCGCGGCAGGAGCCGCTAAAATGGCCAAATCGTTGACAATTATAACATCGTTTTGGGTTCGGGATGATGTAGGGTACGTCACTTCAACCCAATGCTGACCTTGTCAGGCAAAACTGTGCCATCAAAGGTCAGTGTGAGTAGTTGTCGTGAATATCTGGGGGGCTGGCGATGAATGTGGATGACATTGTAGTCATTCAGCCAGTCCCTCAGTTCCTCATCAGAGCAGAGACTGCTCTCGTGCGATGTTATAACTCCTTTGCATGAGTTGAAGAACCGATGGGGCTCCACCCTAACAGGGGCACCCGCAAAGACCTTCAACTCAAGCAGTTTCAAAGATTGGTCTTTGTGTGCAACCTGCACCAGCAAGGAAGAATTCCTCAATCTCCTAGTATTTTCTATAAAGCCAATGTTTTCTTTCAATGTCCTGCAGATTGTGATGGCTGAAACATGGGAAAACTCATCATCACAGCCAGTAACAACAAGAAACTTGGGCCATATCTGAGATAGAGAGTCATATTGAGAGCTTTGATTTGCATCATCTGATGATGTACACAAACGTTTACTAAGTCTGGAACCAGAAGCCAATTTTTCGATCTCAGCCTGGTTTACCACTGAGGGACGCACACCTTGTTCACCCGGGCGACGTGCGAGCCGGTCTGAAATTGTCGATTCGGACATATTCATATTTTGTTTCCCCTGTATGGTAGGGGACACATTCTCCTGTAAAGCTGGAGCAGCTTGTGCAATGCGCACTGTCCTGTTTTAGCCACTGGGGATAGAGGACTTCACCCCAAGTGTTTCCACCCTCGCCGCGTGGAGGCCCAGGACCTTCGAGGGCCACTGGCCAATGTCCAGGAGGGCAAGCCCAAATAAATGCAAATAAAATGGATACTGTGCACTTCATTCATCAGAATATGACAAAATAGCACTGAGGGGTATGTAATCTATCTATGCATGTATGAATTACATGGTGTAGTCACTACTGTTTTATAGGGGATACACTCCCTTTAACAAGAATATTCTTTAATGTTGATTCACATTAGATAGATAGATATGTAAATATGTAGATATGTAGAATGTATATATGTAGATATGTAGATAGATAGTTTAGAGAGACCGATAGATTTATATGCTTATTATATAATATAGAATATCTCGCTTAATATTTGGTCTATTTTCGATCCGAAAACATGTATGGAATCAGTATGAACTATACTACAATCCAGTATTTATTTGACGAAAATCGGTGGTGGTGGTGGATTAGGGCTTCACCAGTTGGGCTAATTAAAACAGGCAGAGACCATGGCAATGAGACGAAGGATGAAACAGCCATCCAACTTAGGCTCGACCAGGAATCGAACCCGGGACCCAGCGGTTGGAAGCCTAGAGCGCTACCTCTGAGCTAGGCCTCCGCCCTTCAGACGTGTGCGGGAGCACCACTGTTTGCCTCCGCCAACCTAGCTGCCTTCTCAGACAAATAACTCGCTTAATATTTGGTCTATTTTCGATCCAAAAATACGTATGGAATCAGTATGAACTATTCTACAATTCAGTCTTTAGAGTAGTAGAAACCAGAAGCATGTAAAAAAATCAATAATTGTCTGCGTTGGATAGCTGGGGCAGCTTGTGCAATGCGCACTTTCCTGTTTTAGCCACTGGGGATAGAGGACTTCACCCCAAGTGTTTCCACCCTCGCCGCGTGGAGGCCCAGGACCTTCGAGGGCCACGTTACCAAGATGATCTACTAGTAGATTGTATTATATCCCACACTTGGCTGTGTTCCTCATAGAAAACCTATTGGGAACAACCCATGTGGTATTTATTGTGATCCACTATCCTTCATTTACATAATTTTGTGATCCTGCACTTCTTTCATGACATCACAATGCTTTAAACAATGGACTGTGCTATTTTTAGCGGCACGCTAGCCCTGTGATGACGTCATTGTTTGTGACGTCACCAATACATTCATAAGGCCAGCAGAGGCCACTGGCCTATATGTACATTGTGACGTCATTAAGAATGTCATGAAAACATCACATTCACAACTTCTTCTAACTTAGTATTGAGTTGAAATGTCAGATTCTGGATGCTTTTGGACCTTTGAGACCTTTATGGATTAGTTTCTGTTGAAATGTGAAGAACTAGCAATGAAATTTCAGTGATTAAGATCCACGAAAGGTAGCCAAAACTGACCTACATTGCAGTAGATGCGATGTAGGGTCAGAACGACTGGCATAAGAATTGTTGGAAGTTGACATTTACGACACTCGTTATGTACAGGAGTACTGCTCTGTTTACTACATTTTCAGATTTTACTGAAAAAGCCAGTGGAAACATGCTTTTCAAGAGCATTTTCAAATTCACGTTCGCATCGTTCATGCTTCATGCTTTCATCACTGCGCGATTCGTCTTCGCTAAAACGGGTCCATTCGTCACTCGGAAAAGTCGATTAGTCACCCGAAATAGGTGTCCACTTGTGCACATACATATGTTCTTTTACTAGTAGTGACGAAACTACCAATATCGGGTGACGAATCGACCACATTCCAGTGACGAACCGTCCAGTTTTCACGGGGACGTATCGCGCAGTGACGAATCGACCTGTTACCATTGCGCTTGTTCCACTAAAACTCAATAGAGGGCTCCGGTGACATCACAGATGCAATGGTGCAGATAAATATCTAATACTTTAGCTTCATTAGACCCGTAGAACAGTGGAATCATGTGGAATCATGTGAAAATGGTTTATTAACTAATTTTAATTGTGAAATTTGAAAAAACTACGCATTGCCAGCATTATTTTGTGTGCCACTAGGGGCGTTGAAACGTCGCCAGAGCCCTCTTATGAGTTTTTGCGGAACTAGGCAGCCATGCTTCGAGTTTTATCAACCGAAATGTGAATTCGAAAATGGCACAGAAATCGATTAATATTGGAAGAAATCAACCATATCTGAGCGCGATACAATCAAAAAAAGGCATGTCTAACCCTACAGCTGGTGTATTTCGTGTGGCAAACGTTTATTAAAAGGCTAGTTCCCACTTAAGCCGAAAATTCAATATTTTTTCATCCAGGACCTTGTAACCCTGTCCTGTGGACAGGGTACTTGTAGCTACACAAAAGGAAACTGTTTCTTCAGACAGCTAGTTGCTGTTCAAGAACTGACACTCAGTCATTGACAGATCAGGATGTCTTGAGCACAGTTTTTAAGGTACTTTCACTGTTATTAGGTTATTGCTCAGTGAGGTGGGTGGGTGATTAGGGCTTTACGTCCTGTATTTCTGCACCAGTTGGGCTAATTAGGACAGGCAGAGACCATGGCAATGAGACGAAGGATGAAACAGCCATCCAACTTAGGCTCGACCGGGAATCGAACCCGGGACCCAGCGGTTGGAAGCCCAGAGCGCTACCTCTGAGCTAGGCCCCCGCCTATTGCTCAGTGAGAAATAATTTTGCATCAGTTTGAGACACTTAAGTCCTGATTTTATTCAATTTATACACAAAATGACTTCTGAACTGGTGACGTTCATGACACACGGCAGATCCAAATTTGGTTCGATATACTCAGTGCTGATTGGTTGATCACTGGCAGTGAAAGTTTGTGATTCTCAGAGCTTGAATTATTACGCCAACATTGTCGACAAAAAATTGGGCTGATGTGAATCGTTTTTCTTGCTCTAATGACCTGTTTGTGTGAATGTGTGATGTAGAAAGTGTGGGATATAAATAAAACGCAACCACAGTGGTGGATCAGTTCATTGAAACCCATTCGTAAGCTGTTTGGCAGAGGAAATCACTCATGGCTTCGCCACTCGTGAGTACCTCCGCCAGGCAGCTCACTCATGGGTTTCATTGAGCTGATCCACCACTGTGGTTGAGTTTTATTATATGACGTTACGCTGCTTGCAGACAGCCGGAAGTAAACAACCACTACTCTCGTGAATCCTCGCGAAGCCATAACATAATGCAAGATTTAGCACCGTTGGTTTATATTATCCTTGATTTTCAGTTCCAACAGAAGAAAGATTTTAAAAAAATTATAAAAAAAAAACTGCTAGAATCACCCCGAAATGGCTTGAGAGAGGTAGCTTCAGTGATCCTTAGTGCATGGGTTGGCACTGCACCTTTGTTATCAAATCATTGCAATTTTTATCCGAACAAAAATATATTTTATTGAGGACATTTTTAAATGACATCAGTTCAACAAGCAGAACTGAACCTGCACAGTATGCCCCTGCACAATCTTACAATCAATGCCTTATCTTGATCTAGATAACTGCAGAGTTTGTGTTTACGAGGCTTATTGGACCAGAGTTCTTTGCCATCATTTTAAAAGTTAAATCTTTGGAAAAGCTCAGCAAATAATGAGAGCAATAAGAACTACATGTACTAGATATGGAGGAAAGGCCATATGGTTTATTCCTTGATTGTCCAGCCGTGAGATAATTCTGATGTCGCAGTTATACTCCACCAGACAGACGGACAGCTAGACGGACAAGATTTACCAAAATCCATACATGCATCCTTTGGGGAAAAAATGGACATGGTCAAGAGAGACCACCACAATATAACCGTTTCTATTGTACTTGGGAGAGAAATTACAAAAATGCTAGTTATCTCCCTCATAAGTACATACAGCAGCACTACCTTCTTACATAATAACAGCGATAAAACAAATACAAGACCGAGTTTTAATCCAGTTCCAAAAGAAAGCCTTAAGTAAGTTATATATCGAGTAAGAGGGAGTTAACAAAAATGTCAATTTATTCCGTCCTACTCAAATCACATGTATACACAAATTGAAGTAATACAGTAAAGAAAAGCAATATTTTAATTCTGTAAGTCACAAACAGATCGTTCAACATAAAGTGCATTTGCTGTTTCTAAAGCACTTTACAAGAGATTTATTATTGTGTTTTAACTGTCATCATCATCAGAGACTTCATCAGAATCATCAGCATTGTCAGCAAAGTATTGCTTGACCTCTTCAACAGTAGTTGTGTCCCAATCCTTACTCTCCCAAACACATTCTCCTTGTTTTATTGTCAAATCTGGTTCACCATACTCGTATTCAAGGATAATGTCCCATGAATCTGGAACGTGTTCTCCAAGTTGGTCTTTCACAAATTTGTCATGATGGCTCACATGAGCAATGACACTTGGTTCTTCAAATATGTCTTTATATTTTGTAGCAGCATCTGTCACAGGCTGTAAGATTTCTGCAGAGATGGTGAGGTACCCAGCATCCCTTTCATCTGGATTTGCAACCAACTTGTAACTTCCATCTGATGATCGGTGAACTAGAAATGCATGTCCAAATCTATAATCATAAAAACTGAAAGAAAAAAAGACATATAGCCAAGACATGTTTGTTTCTAAAACTATTACGACCATGTCATATTACAAATAATGCTGCCGACCAGGCAGACCAAGTCCGGTTCCACCTAGCCATCACCCGGAGTGCACTGCAGACCTGGCTTCAAGGCGACACCCTAGAGCCAGACTACACAGACCAACCAAAACCAACCAACCTCAAAGATGACCATCCACCCACAACAAGCCCTGCCATCACAGCTTCACTAGCCTACTATTTTTGCCATCTTCTGATTGGTTGCTTTTGCTCCCTCAAAGCACGGCACCGTGCATTGTGGCCTCTGATTGGCTGATAGCAAAACTACATCCGTCAATTAATTATTCATATGATAGCTTTGAGCGGTGGTTTGATTTGTCATGGTACGACTTGAGATGAAAGATGACCTGTGTCAATAGGTGAATAACCTCCACTGACAATTTGGTAATGAATGCATCCCACCACAAAACAGGCTTCACTGACTGAAATTGTTATAAATGTAACCACAAAAATCTTACTTTACTACATCTCCATGATTTAGTTTCCATTCTTTCACTTTGGACAGTGGCAAGCTGTCATTATCTTGAGGCAGCTCATTATCTCCCCAATCAACAGCATTTGGAATTTCACCATCTTTGCACTTTAGTGACAATCTAGCCCCTCCTGCACTGGGATAGCCATCATGACGAACTTGCACCACACAAGCTTTGACATTCCAGTCGTATTCCTCCGTCGAGTCCTCCGAGTTATTGCTGACCAGGGCATGTTTGGCAGCTGACATGTCGTTGTAAATGTATACACTTTGCTGAAAAGGAAATAATACCTATTGCAGATTTCACATAATTTTAACGACAGATCACACAGCAGAATATTTTTTTTTCCTCCAAAAAATAGTGCTGATCACATTACACTGGAATAAGTCTTCTTGTTCAATCAGTATGAAGTTGTTACAACTGATTTCAAACAATATAAACTAAAGATTTATGTAACTAAGACACTGAAAAAGATTTCAGGCAAGATGCACTGAGAAGAATTATTGTGCCAAAACCAATTATTCTGCCAAAACCAAGCAATTTTATGTTCCTAATTCGCACATTGTTTTTGGATGCCACATAATTATCCTTGTGGTTTTACACAGAATCTAATTTTTTCATTATTTGATTGTCCGTGACAGGGATCGCATAATCCCAGACTTGGGAGGCTAAATTTTTTCGACGGAGCTCTTGCTACAATGGCTTTTGCCTTTGCACATCCAACATCAAAACAAAGTTTGAATAAGGTCACTTTCCCAACTTGTCACTTATCAATGATTCCAGTCATCCTTTTAAACTGGGGTTACTGGCTCCAATCCTGAACCAACAGACCAGGACACAACAGCGCTACAACAGCGCTCACAAGAGGACACATTCCTATGTGAAATATTGTATTCGCCTGTTAAAATCTTGGCTTTGGTCAGCGCCTATGCCTTCTTGCAACTTCCTACATTACACTGGGCGGGGGCCTAGCTCAGAGGTAGCGCTCTGGGCTTTCAACCGCTGGGTCCCGGGTTTGATTCCCGGTTGTGCCTAAGTTGGATGGCTGTTTCATCCTTCGTCTCATTGCCATGGTCTCTGCCTGTCCTAATTAGCCCAGCAGGTGCAGAAATACAGGACGTAAAGCCCTAATCACCCACCCCCACCCCCTCCTACATTACACTTGAAAAATACCTTTGTAGTTTTAGTTATATCACCTAGGTTAAAATTCAATTAGCAGGTGTCTACAAAAGACAGAAAGGTTTCCACCGTGCCTAAAGTCATTATGGCCCATGCAGCCTTGTCTAACATCGCAAGTGTGTGTGTGTGTGTGATTAGGGCTTTACGTCTTGTATTTCTGCACCTGATGGGCTAATTAGGACAGGAAATCGAACCCGAGACCCAGCAGTTCGAAGCCCAGAGCGCTACCTCTGAGCTATGCCGGGGGCCGCTCCCTAACATAGCAAGAAGGCATAGTTAGTTAGTTAGTGTTATTGTTTAACGCCTCATCAGCACCTGAGTGGGCTATGTAGAGGCTCTCTAGGGTAAGATTGATTATCTATAGTTTGTAGTAGAAACCAGAAGAATGTAAAAAATCAATAATTGTCTGTGTTGGATAGCTGGATCAGCTTGTGCAATGCGCACTGTCCTGTTTTAGCCGCTGGGGATAGAGGACTTCACCCAAGTGTTTCCACCCTCGCCGCGTGGAGGCCCAGGACCTTCGAGGGCCGCAAGAAGGCATATTTTCTGATCCAGATGACCTTGTTGATATATGAACCAGAACATATGACACATTTACTGACATGCTAACTTGACTAGATGTGAAGGCAGGCAGTACTATGTGTTAGGATAGTTTGGTATACAGGGCGCTAGGTGTGTATGCGTGTGTGATTAGGGCTTTACGTCCTGTATTTCTGCACCAGTTGGGCACAGGGAGCTAGGTGGTGGTGGTGGTGGTGGATTAGGGCTTTATGTCCTGTATTTCTGCACCTGATGGGCTAATTAGGACAGGTAGGGAACATGGCAACGAGACGAAGGATGAAACAGCCATCCAACATAGGCTTGACCGGGAATTGAACCCGGGACCCAGTGGTTGGAAGCCCAGCGCGCTACCACTGAGCTAGGCCCACAGGGAGCTAGGTATATGGAAAGCTAAATGGAGGGAAAATGAAGTGTAGTGAAAGCTAGGTGAAGGGAGAGCTAGGTGCAGGGAGATCTTGCTATAACTAGTGTAAATTGCGTAGAGCTCTGTGTTGGCCACTAGGGTTCCAGGTTTTTATTGTTTACTACCCTTGCCACAAGGAGGCCCAGGACTTTCAAGGGCAGAAATGGTAAGATGAATGATACAGATTTGGCTGAAAATCTGAAATTTTCAAAATTATATTACAACTACAATATGGTGGCCTGCATGCTAGCGGCATTCGATGCTTTAATGTGGGTCTCCATGGACTTGCACATACAGTTCTTGATTTTGAAGTAACCAGCAGCCTGGAAAACCACACTTCTCATCTAACCAACACATCTGTCATCAAAGAGTTCCTGAGGAAAATTTGGAAAAAGTGCTGTATATCAGATTCAAGTTGATGACCATATTTAACGACCCTCTTTGCCAGGCCTTTGACATAAAAATGCTTGAATTCAATGGACGTCACAAAGGACAGCGATCATTTTCAAGGCAAGAAAGTTGTTTATTTTTTCTTTTATTGGGGGCTGCCACTCCAAACCCCCACTAATCTACAAAAATATTATTCTTATTGTTTGCCAGAAAAAAGTTTGGTAAGAAACAGTGACTATTTTTCATTATATTTCGTGGATGCCAAATATGGGCATAAATTTGGGTCCGCTATACTGCATTAAACCCGAAAATATTTTTCGCACATCTACATAAGCATACACTGGTACAGGGAATTTTTTTTAACAAGGATCCAACAACAACAAACTTCTGATTAATAAGGAATTTGGACATGAATGGAGCCTCCCTTCTCCCCCCCCCCCCCCCCCCCAGGGGACGACTGAAACAAGTGTTGCTAAGGACACCATGCAAAGCAACAGCATAGGCCTGTCTACTGATTCACTCGACACTTTTTCATTACCGAAATAACTGAAACATTAAACACAAGGATTGACATTCTGAAAAAAATTGATCGAAAAAATTTTGATTAAGATCAGAAAATTTTAACCTGAATGAAATGTTGGCACCTCAGGAACAAACAAATGCTCAACTAAAAAAGATTCACAGCTTTAATCCACCAGCCTAGCTCACAACAACCCTAACCCTGACTAACCCTGACAAGAGATAATCAACTTCCCCATGTAATACAGGCCATACCACAAAAAACACAAAGAGGGATCAAAGTATGACCTGCAATTTACCTGCAATGACATTGATGTACAAGATCCAAAAACGGTAACTGTCAATCACTAAATTCTAAAAAACCTATTTTGAAACATATAATAAATCATTGCAATGTTTGCAAGAGTCATGGCTTGCAGTGGGTAATGACTTATCTTTACAACAAATCCCTGGATACAACTTAATCTTGGTTGGCCAATCTTGCAGTGCACATAACATGGAGGTGGCCATTTATTATGTAGGGTGGGTGGGTGGGTGATTAGGGCTTTATGTCCTGTATTTCTGCACCAGTTGGGCTAATTAGGACAGGCAGAGACCATGGCAATGAGACGAAGGATGAAACAGCCATCCAACTTGGGCTCGACCGGCTTTGAACCCGGGACCCAGCGGTTGGAAGCCCAGAACCAGCTACAGAACGCTACCTCTGAGCTAGGCCCCCACCCTCTCCATTTATTATGTAACTTTAAAATCATTAACAATGACATAACCAGACATGTGGGATGGTCAAATTGTTGAAATATTTGAAGATACTACTCATATGAGCTGCAAAAAGAAAATATTTATCTGTAATATATATGCCCTCCCCCCATGGTGGTGGATTAGGGCTTTACGTCCTGTATTTCTGCATCAGTTGGGCTAATTAGGACAGGCAGAGACCATGGCAATGAGACGAAGGATGAAACAGCAATCCAACTTAGGCTCGACCGGCTTTGAACCCGGGACCCAGCGGTTGGAAGCCCAGAACCAGCTACAGAACGCTACCTCTGAGCTAGGCCCCCACCCTCTCCATTTATTATGTAACTTTAAAATCATTAACAATGACATAACCAGACATGTGGGATGGTCAAATTGTTGAAATATTTGAAGATACTACTCATATGAGCTGCAAAAAGAAAATATTTATCTGTAATATATATGCCCTCCCCCCATGGTGGTGGATTAGGGCTTTACGTCCTGTATTTCTGCACCAGTTGGGCTAATTAGGACAGGTAGGGAACATGGCAATGAGACGAAGGATGAAACAGCCATCCATCATAGGCTCGACCGGGAATTGAACCCGGGACCCAGTGGTTGGAAGCCCAGCACGCTACCACTGATCCAAAATAGTAAACCAAAAACTAAATATGTCAAAATTTACCCCAATTTCAATTATAGTGCACTATTAAACTTTAAATAAAACTAAAAAGTCCAGAACTAACTGCAAAATTCTAAGATATATTTTTAGAAAATAGCAACATAAATGATTGCTATAATGAATTTCATAACATTTGCTCACTTACTAATAAACAAACTTCCAGGCTAAAACAGTAAGATGCAATTACGACGTTCTTTGGGAGCCAGTCCATTCTGGGCTTTTAGCAGGTTTTTCACTGGTTCCCATGTTTTTTCATGAATTTTTAACATAATGATTGCTGCTTATACTTTTTTATACCCTTTTATAGCTATACTGTAAAAAGTTTTATGATGTAATCTTTAACTGTAGCTCTCATTGTGTAATCCCAGTATATCCTATATTTGTCAAATTTATAATCTTACACTCTTAATCTTTCTCAATTATTCACGTTCACATTGTAACCATGCAAGGTATCTCTGTCATGGCTTACATATTATACATTTCTTAAATAAATCAAATATTTTAAAAACCCAAAAAAATTATCTGGCGTTGTCTCTGCAAACCAATATAAACATAAAAAATCCAAATGGATCATTAGTGGTATTCTAAAATCTATTTGCTAGAGGTAAATTATATGCTGAACTTAAATGCATTAAAGCGTTGTTCACACATAGCCGGATCAGACGTCGGAGCATCCCGGAGTATCACTCCAGAATACTCCAGTGGCTGGATTTAGGGCTTTACGTCCTGTATTTCTGCACCAGTTGGGCTAATTAGGACAGGCAGAGACCATGGCAATGAGACGAAGGAGGAAACAGCCATCCAACTTAGGCTCGACCAGGAATCGAACCCGGGACCCAGCAGTTGGAAGCCCAGAGCGCTACCTCTGAGCTAGGCCCCCGCCCATCCGGCATACTCCAGGTAATACCATGTAGACCTCTAGTATTTTCGGCATTGAACCAGGGCGATCAGGGACCATTGTGGGCCTCTGGGGGAAAATTAAACATGTTCAATTTTTCATGCCGGAGGTCCCGGAGTAATTTAAACCGTGTTGATCCATGTAGACTCCCAGTAGACTCCGCCGATCTCCGAGAATCTCCGCATACTTCGTGTTATCTCTGGCTAAGTCTGGCTAAGTCCGGCCTCAACCGGGCATGAAAATTTTACCGCCATGTATGCCAGAGAGTACAAGGACCAACACCGGGACAGTCATGTTAACTCCTGCAACAACCGGGGACCTCTCCGTGTTGCACCAGGCACTGCCGTGTTTTAACTTTACATATCCGTGTAGCGACCGTATTCATCCGTGACACATGGGGAAAAGTACAGTTTGTGTAAACTGATTACTCATAACTGATTGCAATATTTGTATGGGTTATTTGGTTCATTTAATTTGGTTAGTACTGGTTGTGTGCAGTGATCTGAAACAGGCTGTACCGTGTATCCAAACTTTTGTATCGTGATACGTATTGATTGTTCGAAAAAACTTATCGATAGAGAGCCCTACCAGAAGTTGTGCGTTATTTCTGCTGATGACAGGAAAGCCGAAGGATTAACTAGAACCAAACTTCAATGAAAATCACATACTGTTCGAAAATAGCATTTTCCATTTGATTTTCTTTTTAACAAAAGTATCAATGTACCAACACAATGTTTTGAGTCACAAATATCAATGTCAATGAGTATTGATGAAACTTGGATCAAAATCACATGCTGTAAATTGACATTTTAAAACATTTATAATTTTATGCATAAGCCCCATATTTGATGAGCTGATTTAGTTTTGCCATATTCCAACAATGAAGATTAATTTTCTTTAGGTCGAAAGAAGCTCATCAGATATTAAAGCTTGACTGACGAAGTTTGATGAAATTCACATGCTGTACTTACAAAGCATTTTAAAATAAAGATACACTGCCATTGCTGGCTTGCGCTGTAAGTCATGACATAACGTTATAAAAACATTAATCTTTTTTTTTTTAACTACATATAATGTAAAGAATTACATAATGTAAACATAAAAATCTACAATAACAAAGCATCACAGCCTAATCAATGTTAATATAGCACAGCTCAATTTAGTAGACCGTAGACACTTGTAATACATACTGAGTTAAGTACATGATGTCAGGTGGGATAACTACAGCCTAGGCAAACATATAGCCATGATAACAAACAGAACGACTGTATTTTACTTGGTTTTTTGTGTTACCACTACATACCAAGAATGTTACTTAATGAAGCATATTCGCAAAATGTTTAAAACTTATCAAAAATTAAAATCCATGATAAGCACTTAAGCATTTAAGCATAGATAGATAGTTCATTTTGAAAAGTATAAATACTATATGACATGAGCAAATGGGTTCCTTTTTTTTCTAAAGGTGTACACAATGGTTACATAATCTGGTTAACCGTAAACGCTGCCATGGGCATAACATACAACAACGCTATCTCCTCCATCTAGATTTTGCTGGCAGACAAACCCCTCAAAATTATTCTTTTTTTTTCCAAAATTTCAAAGATGTTGAAAACAGTTGGACAAGTAAACACCCTGTACTTTAAATAAAAACATCCGAAGTTACAGCATAAAACAGAACACACAGTTTTGGTATTCAAATTAACAAACAATCCACATGATGAAGACGCTGTTCATTATATTAATGTTTATTCACTTCAAGCTGCCTGCTCATCGACACAGACTTCAAAACCTTCGAAAAACTTTTCAATGCAGTTTTTGGCCTCGTCTTTGTCTCCGCATGGTCCCTTGCATTTCCATTCGGTTCTATAGTGCGAAGACCCCATCCCAGACGCTCCCTTCTCGACACTCCATGTCTTCGGCAGTTTGGCAAATGCGCTGACCCATCCTAGAGACTTCTTTTTGGTGGAATGCTTTGATTTGTACTCTTTAAACTTGTCACCTTTCAAGTCTATCTTAACCACAAATTTGGTGTTTGGTTCATTAGCTCCAGAGAAGTAATTCTGGATATCTTCAACTGTGGCATTTTCCCACTCAGTCGTTTCCCAAGTGCTGTCGCCTTGTGTAATACAAACATTGTCCCTTTCACCTAAATTGTATGAGACGACAATCTCCCATGACTCTGGAACGTTCTCTCCAAGTTGCTCTTTGACAAATTTGTCGTTATTGCTGAGGTGAACCATTGCACAGCTCACTTCAATGATATCGCTGTATTTTGCCAATGCATCATCAACGTATTGCAATACTTCTCCAGGAATGGTAAGATGTCCTGAACCACTTTCGTCTGGATTTTCAATGAGTTTGTATTTCCCGCCAGGTGTGCGATACACAAAGAACGACTGACAGAATCTGTAGTCATCAAACCTGAATACACCACACAGAACAATAAACCACTATAACTTATGAGGACTCATCCAGATAAAATATTCTTCAAATGAGTGATAATGACAACAAATGTCATTTATTCACATCTGTCCCTTGGAGCATTGTTACATTGTATTCAACAGAAAAGATATCTATTAATTTCAGATCCCTACGAAAAACTATAAGTCTTGAGAGCTACAGTATAATTCAAAACCAACATACTATCGAAAAAAAACTCACCTCAATATGTCACCATGGTTAAGATTGAACTTCGTAACTTTGGCCATCGTCAAAGGTTCGCCATCTTCAGGCAGTTCTTCTTCATCCCCCCACTCGATAATTATGTCCCCTTCTGAAGCAGACGATCGTTCTTCGTGAAGGACATCCAACAAACGAGCCTTGACATTCCAGTCATACTTCTTAGCTTCAGCTTTGGTTCTAGGCATCTTGATGTTTTACTGACAAGAAAGAAAAATGTTTCAACAGGGTGGCTTAGTGGTTAAGGCATCTGCTAGTCAACATACCAGGCAGCTCCTCTGCAGGTCCCAAGTTCAAATTCGGGCATTCTTTGGGAGTTCATTCCAGCTGGATTAAGGTTACATGATATGTAACAGGAATTGGTTGTGTCTTGTACTCAGTGTCTATGCTGAGGCAAGTAAAAGACCCTATCCAAGGGGTGTAACATGGTGTAGATTTCAAGCCTCATCATTACATCTGCGGCTGGCAGCTGGTCATATAAGCTGAATAAGCATGATAAGCTTCAGACAATTGAGGCAGTTACAATTGTATGCACTAAGATCACTTTACAAGTGGAAACACACCATGCATGATTGATAAGAGTAACATTTAAACAAGCAATTGCTTGAAGGGGTGATCAGAAGATATATACCATGGATTGCATTAACGCATTGTGCACAAATGGTAATAACTCAAGTAACCTTTTTCTTGTATACAAATCACACAACACCATTCTGTGGTAAAACCAGTGTTGGCAAATTTAACCCACCCACAGGGTTTAACCGTATTAAACCCGGGTTGGGTTTAGTGCAGTATAGCATCCATTAAAAATTAAGTTTTTATCAAATATTTCACAAGATTGAAGTTCCAGCACAATTAGAATTACATTTTTTGTAAAGTAGCGGGGGTTTGGGGGCAGTAGCCCCCTAGAAAAATAAAAAATAAACTCTGTCTTTACCGTGAATATGAAAACCGCCGTCATAACTAAATTAGTTTGTGACGTCATAAAGAGATTTCAAGCACTTTTACGTCATAGGCCTGGCAAAGAGGCTCGTTACATATGGTCATAAATCTGGGGACGCTATACTGCACTTTTTCCATAATTTTACTCATAATCAATGTGCAGGAAAGACAAAATATTTAAACTATTGTATCTGAAACATTAAACTTTACACAGATGATGCTACATGATGGTAGGACATAACCAAGATCAGTGGTTGTTACCCCAATTTTCAATTGTGAAAACACTTAATTACTTGATGGTTTAGCAATTTTTTCGCCACTGTTGTTAGCTTTAAAATTATAATCTTTGGAATTCAGCAGACAAGGACATGTCACATAAGAGTTTTTCAAACAAAAATAGCTAGGTCCCATGTGGTATAGTTTTCATACGAATTGAACTTCTATAATTGGAAGTCACTTTTTGTCAGTCTGTACGACTGTCTGTAGATCATTATAAGTCTCTGTACTATAATTCAGGAATTGCATTCTTCAATTAATACTCATGCCCATAAGACGTGTAAAGCTCATTGATAGCCAATAATGTTAAGTTTAAGAAAGCAAATCTTCTGTTACTCCATATATTCACTGTTATAAAAGCTATAAAATTTAGGTGAGTTGGGATGAAATAACCCGGCAGACGTGACCATGGCCAGCCATTCAGACCTGCAAGGAACCAGAGAGACCACACCGATACCCTAGATGCCTGGGAGCCGACCCACAGCTGCCTCGTTGTCGGGGTCTGCTGGGGAGGTCCCAATGGGAGGGAGTTCCTCGTTCTTCGAGGGCAGAAGAGCAGCTGTCGAAAGCCAAGTGGGAGACGGAACGAAAAAGGTTTCGCAGAGCTCACGGAACTCGGACGTCTCAGGTTCACCAGCAGCGACCTCAACGCCAAGGCCCACTCCAAACCTGGCATACATGTGCACAACATGTGGGAAGGGAGTGAGTTCAAGGGGGGCCCTGGGGTGCCACGTGAGCGTCGCGCACGATGTGTCATACGTTGGGTATCAGTGCCCCCACTGTCCAGTAGCACTGCCCTTGGACAGGAAGACAAACTTCAGATGACACTTGGTAAGAGGCCACCAGTACGGGCGGGAGGAAGCCGAGAAGATACCGGTTAGTACGCCCCTTTGTACGATCAGAGGCCGAAAGCGGATGCCTCGTTGCTGGCCATGCCGTTACCCGGAATGCCGGCGGCCCGAGCAGTGACCTCCACCTCCACAGGTGAAAGCCCACGGGATTGTTGTGAGGCGAGAACCACCACACAAACCAGGGAAGCTCCCAGCCCTCTAGAACAGCAGACGACTTAGGCACAAAACCACAACCCCGCCAGCCTAGAAAAGAGAGCAGGACTTGGTCTCTCGGGCTCAATAACAAAATATTGCAGGGGAAGTGCATCGAGCCCCACGATCAGGTGGCTCAGGGAGCCCGAGAAATCCAGGCCCCGAGAAGAAGGTTAAAAGATAAGACCAAACGCTGGGAAGCGGCTGAACGGCAAACGGACCCGCTAAACAGCGAGGTAGAACGCCTGACCAGGGACCGGAATTGTGTTGGAGGAAGTACGCTGGGCCCAGGGACCTCCTCAGCAATAGGATTATCAAAGGACGCTAAAGGGAGAAAAAGGTCCCCGCTGGGACCAGGAGTCTAAGGACTGCAGGAAGGAGACGGCCATGAGAGCATCACCGGAGAATGCTGTACTGTTTAGTGAGCCCAAACAGACAATGCTTCTTATAATCTCTAGGAAGGAGGGGATTAACGGGATTCCCCCCTGCTATGTGTGGCTGGGTGGATCCCCACCTACAGATGGACCTTTTTTTGTGTGAGTGTAAATATGACTGGCTGTAGCGAGCCTGCAGTCTCAATGAACTAAAAACTGTTCAAACAGCGTGGAAAAACCGACTCTCTTTTCAAAATGTTGATATATAGAAAACGTTAGTTCTCAGAATTATATGTGTAGTTATGTGGTTAGAAATTGCTTAAATGGATGGTTGTCTTTAATTTCAGTTTATGACTATCTATTTTCATTTGATTATTGTATCTATATGTCTTAACAAATCTTATCTGACGTTTTTATAATGTTATTGTCTTAACAATTGTCATGCTGTAAAATGTATTTTGTTGACATGTAGCCCTGACCGCCATCACACAGTTCACATGGTGTATTAACGACTTGACTTGACAGGACGGAATGTGGGGGGATGTTCCCGTCATTAAGGAGGCTAATGTGGTGACCCGGGTCACTGACCTGGTGCGTCATAGGACAGGAATGTCAAGACCATGTGACCGTGCTCCAGCAGCATCTTGACAGACGACGGATGGACAGCAACTCAGACGGACTGTGTGGTGGGGCAGGGCAATTATAATGATGAACTTTTAACCTTTTGTGTTGAGTGCTTATTTGGGGATCCTAACACTGCCCTAATCAGCCCATCAGGTGCATAAATACAGGACGTAAAGCCCTAATCCACCCACCCACCACCCTTATATACGTGTTTCTAATAATTTGGAATCCCATTTTGTGAGCTTGTAGGAGGGTTTTTGTCAGGTTTAACCCACTTTTTCTCTTATTTTTAATTGTATTTTAGTATTTTCTTGATTCATTTAAAGCTTTACATCTTTTTCATATTTATTACACAATTATCAATTTAATTGTCAAGTGCCATCGTGTGTATTTTTATATCAGCTTTCAAGCTAGGCGATTTGAGCATGGTGCTGCGCCATGCCTGACACCCCTTGCGCCATGCCAGACAACCCTTGCGCCATGCCAGACATCCCTTGCTAACTATTAAAAGTACAGTGGCTGGGAGGGGACATGGGATATTTTTTTTATCTCGTTCTAACAAGATATTTAGTCGTTCTAACGAGATATTAAGTCGTTCTTCTACAGTTTAAACAGCTGCCATAGGCAGACGTAACAATGGGATGATAAGGCTTGGAGTCCACACCATATTACACTTTCAGTGTGATTACAGATAGCTTGTGACGGGCTACTCTTCTTCTTCTTTGTGCTGATATACCCCGGTTCGCCGGGTAGCCCTACTCTGACTAGATTTCTGTACTGAAACTAGTCAGAGGAGAATGCCAGTCAAAAAGGCTACATGGGAAAACAGATACAGCCCAAAACGGCTACAAAATTTCATGTCATTCCCAACACGGCTACAACCAAAACAGCTACAATGAACAGATGACCCAAACAATCAACACAGTTAAGTCAAAACGGCTACAAGCTATGTCCAAAACGGCTACAAGCCACTACAAGCCATGCCCAAAACGGCTACACTTTCATACACCAAAACGGCTACACTTTCATTTTGTAATAAAACAAAGTGAAGCAACAATCACAAGAAGCCACGATCGCCCATCATTGAAGGTACGACCGACGGCCCATCACTATGTCACTTTCGCTGGCCCACTGCGACTCAATTTCTGCTGAAAGACGGTGCTTGTCCGGTGCGTAGCACTGGTCTTTCTGAGAACTCACGCAGAGCATCAAGGGATAACGTAAAAAATGGATCGTTGAATAAGCGTCACAACGCCGTTACGACGCTTGTTCAGTGCCATTTACGAAAATAGTACCTTCTGCAGTTGGTGGAATTCCACGGTAAAGTTGTTCAATTTCATAACATTAGTAGAGTTTAAGTCAAAAGAAATCATCTTAACCAGTTTCAGTGAGTGGCTTCTTGGAAGAAATAAATAAGGCGTAGTAATCGCACTACTTTGTCTGCAGACGACGCGTGGAAGCATTTCCCTCCCCGTCTTCAGGGGAGCGGCAAATCGGTTGGGTAGTTATCAATTGGCCTGTGATGACGTCACCATTGGCTCTAATGAGGTCACAATAATGACATCACAATGGTGACGTCATAGTCAGGCCTTTCAGTCATTCATTATTTGATGAAACAATTTTTCTTTGAAAAACCTGTATTTAATTTTTTTGCCTACACTGATAGGTTAATTTTTAGTATGTGACAGGCCATATTTTCAAAAAATATAAATAAATTATGATATCGACCCACAATGCATTTTCAACAAAACAAACATGGCAGCGGGAAAATGAGAGCAACAATCACTTGTCAGTCATGAAAATGTCATGTATGTAAATTTTGAACAAATTCTAATTCTATCTTTTTTTTCATAAAATTGTCAGGTAAAATTTTAGAAAAAACATTACGGTCATTAGATCTAAAATAGGGGCATAACAGACTTCCCACAAATTTAGACTGAGGACAGTGAGGTCAGTGAGGAATCTGTCCAACCTCAAATCTGAGGTTGGATACTCCAACAAGGTAATTTAGGCCCGTGCACAAACAATAAATTAAAGTTAACCATCATATTCGAACACTTTGGAGTGGATTGAGGTACATTTGGTTAGACTGGCTAACCCAAAGGAATTATTCAAGGCGCCGAATTCACGATTTTTTCGCGCCGAATTCATTTCTTTCGCCCGAATCCACAAAATTTCCCGGCGCCGGAATCAGAGGAGCTGCACGTCGTCTGTTCATTCCTACTAGGCAGAATAGACGAAATAGAACACGTGTGCCATTGCTGGCAGTGACAGCCCTGGCACTTGATTACCCGAATACCTGTCGCTGGCTACATCGTTATTTTGTTAGACTTGACAATTACCGGAAACTTGGAAAGACCCCAAGTGCACAACCGCCATTCGACCCAGTTAACTTACTTTCCGCTAGTTGATAACGACAGGTGCGACATCTGACGGACTGTCAAAATTCGTAAACACTCGTCATCCATGTTTACATCGAGAGAACGTTGATCGTTCTGTCCTGAAATGACAGTCTGAGGTAGCCTACGACTTTCGGCATTGCTGCCAGAATCTGTGAAAAACTGCCACGAACCAACCAACACTGACGAGGTGCTTTGAAATCCAGGTTAGCTGGCGGTAAATGGGAGCAAAGTCCAGGTTTCTGTCTGATGATCTGATCAGATAAAAACTGAAAATGATCTCATATAATCTGTGGACGCTGCAGAACTCATTATAGTATAGATATATCTATATTGTATATACAATATCATTATATATAACATGCCATCAGTGATACATGCACTGTAAATAACAGTTTCTTCATACTCAAACACAATGTACAGTGTTTCTCATTACAGTATCAATTTGCAATGATTGACTGTAATAGTCTAAAAGAATATATCATTTCATTCACTGAAAAGTCAATTTTACATATACTTCAATAATCACACTCTTTAAGTTTAAGCCTAAATCTACAAACTATGGCTTACCCCGCTTTGACCTTTGTATAATATGGACGATAAGACAGCCACGATAGTGATGACATATTATAAACAGATCTAACTTCTAAGCCACGCCTCCCAGACGAGTTCAATCTGGTATGCTGCTGCATTGCATTGTGAGGGATCAAGTCTAGGGAGGCTAGGCAGAGTTTGATCATTTAGGTAATGCATCATGATTTATGATTGGCGGTTGTATAAAGAATGCTTACATTCAACCACATTGGAGCATGTGGGGAATACACCATTGATCATATGGTGATCTTACTTCAATTGTACCATGTGAATAAGACCAATTTGCATTGTAAATATTGAACTTGTTAGACAATAATTTGGAGCATTAGCGAATCCAGCATCCTTGACTGCTTTGAAGCCTTTCTCATCTTGCCGACCTTGAGCGACTGACGCCTGTACATCTATCTCGTGGCAAAATGTTCATGTCTGTGAAGAGCAGTGTTCCAGCTAGGCCGTTTCAGCATGGCCCTTCTACATGCCAGACACCCCTTGGGCCATTCCCAATTTGTGAGCACCATGCACAAAAATAAGTGAAGCTCAAGTATGCCATGTTACCCATGTATGCATGATTTATGATCAAATTAATTGTTACATGACAAAACCACACCTTTTAGCAGCATTGTCACCCTATCTAATATAATGAAACAACAGTTATTTTGCATTCTTACCACATCTTCCTGAGATATAGTTTCTGTCCAGTATCCACCTGATTTTTTCTGCTTGACAATGCATTGGCGACCTGTTACTTTTGATAGCAATATGTACACCATAATGAGTAGCCTACTATGATTTTCAGAACATCTGTTAATTGAACATAATGGCTGAAGGCGAAAATTTTGATCATTGGCGAGATAAGAAAGAGGAGGAGAGTGATACGGAGGAGAAACCAGAGGCTGAGGAAGAAGATGATGAAGGCCAGGTGAGATGCTCATCTAAAAGCATAGACTCTATAAATGTAAAGTTGTAAGTACTCATTAAATTAGTAACCTAATTGGAAATTTATTAATTTGCAGGAAGCAGGATCTCCTGAAAGCACTTGTAAGTTTGTTATTTTGTTTGCAGTATATTTTATTGTATTACATAAGACTGATAAAAGCTGCAATTCTACTTAGAAGTATGATCTCCATTCCCCTTATTTTGTTATTACACTCAATTACAGCTCAGATGCTTCTAAGGCTTTTGAAGAATTCACTTGGACTGACAAAACCTGAGGATAAACTGCAAGTCTTAGAATCCCTTGATTTGGATGGAGTAGCTGATTACATCAACAGTGGGAAAGTCAAGAATATCATTACAATGGCTGGTGCTGGCATATCTACTTGTAAGTATCAGAGAATGGCAGGTAAATGTAAATGTACTAGCTGCTGTTTGTGGACTTAAAAGTTATAATTCACTTGAATGACACTGTATATTTAAGATATCATGCCATACCGTTAACTGACAACTGTTTCAGTCCTGCTAGTAGCCTAGCTACAAAGTCTGTATTTGGCGCTATAAAAATTCATATTGTCCATATTGTAATTAAATAGATGGGTAAATGGTCGCTGAGTCAATGTGATATGGAGTTTGTAATTAATTGTTTAAAGATGATTTTAGACTAATGGGTGACTATATCCTACTAACAATTATGTTGATGAGTCAATTATTCCACATTGGATTTAGGGATTGTTATGTATATTTTTATATTTTATATTTATATTTTTTTTTATTTCAAAGCTGCTGGAATCCCTGATTTCCGAAGTCCAACAACAGGATTGTATGCCAATCTTCAGAAATACAATCTTCCTTCCCCAGCTGCCATATTTGAAATTAATTTCTTCAAGGTAGGTCTGGGTAGTCTTTAATTGAAAACATTATTTACATCAACTGTGTTTCAAAAAATAAAAAAGTATGTGCGCATGGCTCCAGCATAAATTTGGGTGATGTACATTTATGAGATTGTGTGTAATTGTAACTTGCAGGAGAATCCAGTTCCCTTCTTTCAACTAGCCAAAGAACTGTGGCCTGGGAAATATGTGGTGAGAAATTAAAATAATATCTTGTACTATTACACAAACATAATTGCCTGATCAAACTTAACTGGAATTGATAATTATTAGGTTCTTAAATAAGCCATAAACATAAATCAGAGCTCTGTGTTAACTGCTGTTAATTGTAATGTAACACGCTGTAATACACTGTATCATCAATTAGTACTGAGTGCTTTTTTTCCAGCCCACCATTGGTCATTTCTTTATTAAGATGTTGAAGGACAAGGGACTCCTGAGACGGCATTACACCCAGGTGACTGACTGTGATATGTTTTATCAGATTGATTTTGACTGTATTTGTTGCACCCGTAAATGACAAGTTAGCATCTGATGTGTAATTTAATCTGCTTTGAATTTAACAGAATGTAGATACACTGGAGAGAGTGGCTGGACTAGAGAGTGATGATATCGTGGAGGCACACGGATCATTCCATTGTGGGCATTGCATGGAATGCGGAAAAGAATATTCGCAAGATTGGCTGAAGCGTAAGGACTGACCTGTATTTTTAGCCTTTGTTTGCAAAGAGACAAAATATGCAAAACATAACAATGTTACATTTAAAAAGGAAAACCTAGAGGGCTGGCATAGCTATGACTGTCCGTCCGGCGTACCATTGATTGACATCAGACTAAACGTGCCCGCACTTTAACCACCAGGTGACGCAGTGACTTTTATGACGTCATAATCGATCACAGACATTAGTGACACATTTTTGATCGTCTTTGTTGATATAACAAATATTTTCGGCAGGACAATACATTTTTCTGCCAATGTTAATCCTATGGAGATTTTGAAAACTGGTCAGAACACAGGCTTAGAATGATCTGACCGTCAATGACCTATGATATTCTGTTACCGGAGCTGGTAAGCAACAAAATGAGGTATCATATGTCTATCAGTGTCTTTCTAGGGCTTATATTTGCAGAGAAATCGAAGAAAATCAGTGTCTCTGAGACCAGACGGACAGAGGATAGCTATGATGCAAATGCCCCAAATTAACTATTTTTTAGTGCAAAGTGCCGATTATATTAAATTGTTTAATTTTGATTTTTGCAGAGGAAATATTTTCTGAAAAGACTCCAAAATGTACTTCAGATTCATGCGATGGGACAATAAAACCTGGTAAGTTAATACCAGAATTAGTTGATTACTGAGACCTTGAATTCCCTGCAATTACTGAATACAATTTATTTATTTATGATATATTTGTTTTATTTAAGATATCATATTTTTCGGAGAAGCGCTTCCTGGGAGATTCTTCCGTATGATACAAGAGGTGTGTAGATCTTTTTGACTGTAGTAATATATAGATTATTAAACATGATATGTTTATTGTTAATTACATAGATGGCAGATCCAATTTAGTTATTTTTTCTTTTCTCATTAATCTTAGGACTTTCCTGAATGTGACTTATTGATTGTGATGGGAACATCTTTAGTCGTTCAGCCATTTGCTTCTTTGGTGCAAAGGTAAGTATGTAAAATATGAAAATTAATTTCAAAAATAATTTCTGAAATGTACACTTAAAATTAATTGGTCACATTTTTGATACAGTAACCTGTTGGCATTAATTAGTGTGCCTACTTTTAGAAATTTTTCATTTCAATGAAAGGATAAAACAATTATTAAGACAAGGTCAGCTGAATCGTAATGCAAGTATATTAGTGAAGTTTTGGTTAAAAGAAATTGACACTTTTGATGTGATGCCTTTTATCTGGTTGAAATTTAATGGATGTATGACTAACATTTGGTCTGATAGCATCCATCCATTGAATCTATTCTCTTTGCGATATTCTCCATTCATTTCCACGCTCTGCATATTTCCACGCTTTGCATAAACAATTAATCATCATCCTTTCCTTATCAATTTCCACAAACCTTTGTCACTCCTAACAGCTTTTGTGTGGCCACAGAGAAACTTTAATGAAAGAGTTCTTCTGGAAGAGAGAATTAATACATGAATTTTTGGATTTGTTTTGATGACGTATTTTGTGTCATATGTGCCAATGAAGATTTTTTTTGGCTTACTTATTATTAATGTTTTTCTCAGAGAAAGAGAAAAATGTCCCATTGGCTGACAGAAATCTGCTATTTTAAAAAAAAATTTTACCAGTGGCAGTTTTTATTCTGCCGAGAAAGTCACTTTGTTAATTAGTTAAATAAATTTATGCTTTCCGTTGCTTTGCTGGACCACTTAAAATTTTTAAAGTCACCTACAACAGAACATAGGTGGGAAAGTGCTGGGGGCTATCAAAATCTCTGCCTCATGATAATGGTCTTATATGAAAATCAGGATTGAGTTAAGTCTGTGATAAATCTGACTGCAAATTTTCTCTCTTTATTCTCACCATTTGTCTTCTAGGGTCCCTGCAATTTGCCCCAGGTTGTATATCAACAAAGAGAAAGCGACCTGGTTTGTAAGTGTTTATCGGTGTTTGTTCAGTTTGGCGTAATGATTATTTTACAAGTTGTTGTTTATGTTCATCACAGAGTTCCCTCTACTTGTCCACGGTTGTACATCAATCTCGAGAAACCACAGTGGTTTGTAAGTGTCAGCAGTTTTTATTATTTTTTGCTTAGCATAGGATTTTTTCACATTTTTTGGGCATTTTTAAACTCCTGTTCATTGAAGGTTTGCAAAAAACAAAAAGTTACTGTGAAATTGATCAATGAAAATCACAATTGGTCTAATTTCAACAAAAATATTACCCACACCTTGTGAACCAGCTGGATATGGAATGTATTTTTGTTATTGATTGCTTTGGTTTATTGAATAATTTGATATAATTACTATAACTTCCCAATTTTAAGTTTTAAATTCAGTTCTAATTAGATAATTGTTCATCAAGTGCCATGATGAAGCCGAAATTGGTCTGCCCTTGAAACTTACCCCACCAGTAAATATTTTGTAGATAATATTTTGTAGATAGATAGATAGATATGGATAGAGATAGATAGATAGATAGATAGAGATAGATAGATAGATAGATAGATAGATTGATTGATTGATCCAGCTTGATTGATCCTGCTAACTTCAAACAATCTCTCAGTATAATAACTTTTCACTGAACAGGAGTTCTGGTGCTCTAATGTGGCTTTCATCTGATTTTATTCGAAATATAATGCTTCTTTTGAAATTAATTTGGCTTCATCATTCTAAATTTCAATGAAAGTCTAGAAATCCTCCTGATGCTTTTGGGACGGTATGTGGTTGTGATTTAACCTGGTGTAATTAAGCTATAGACACAATAATGATCCAGAGGATCATAATGTATCTCACCTTTACTAACAGTTGTTATGTGTGATATAACAAAACCAAAAAATTAAAAACATTTTATGTTATACTTTTGTGCTAATGAAAGTAATTACTTGATCAGGAATACAATTTTGATATTGTTACTATTGTTTACTTCACAGTGGTCGGTTGTTCAATAGTAAAATCATGGTCGTGTTTCCAGTTGGTATGGATGTAAATCTTCACCAATACTTTGCGACAGCCACATTTGAGATGTAATGCTGTGAGCGATGACTAAGCATTGTTATCTGTATTTCTGTTGGTAATTAACTTATTTTAACTTTCAGGGTGACACTATGCTGTCCATGTTTGGCTTGGGCCATGGTTTCAACTTTGATTCACCTGATAATTACAGGTATGTTTCCCGTCTGCTAATACACATTCGGATAATATTAATACATTAATTCATTAAGTATGGCATGTAAGGCTATGCAGTCTGTTTCAAGTTTCGGGTTTAGTGTAGTATAGCGGACCCAAATTTATGACCATATTTGGCATCCACAGAATAAGAAATAATGTCACTTTAAAAAAAAAAAAAGTTCAAAGTTCTGGCACAACTAGAATAACATTTGTGTAGAGTAGCGGGGATTTGAGAAAAATACAAATATACTGAAGACGGTCTGCATTCTTACCATGAATATGAAAACAGCCGTCCTTTGTTTGTGACGTCATACATTAAAATCAAGCATTTTATTGACGTCATATGCTTGGCAATGAGGCTCGCTAAATATGGTCATAAATCTGGGTCAGCTATACTGCACATTTTCCAAAGTTTCTTACTTCACAATCATAAATGACTGGAGTGAATGAAATTCCAATAACTTTGTCAGTGTCAAACCACAGATATTTGCCATCATGACAACACTTGGCAAGTTAGCACACAATATAACAGTATAATTGAATCGTCATAGTGGGTTAGTTAGTTTATTGACCATCAATAACCCATAATCGAAATTCAAAATAAAATTTTTTTTTTTTTTAAATATATGTTGGCAAACGCCTGTGGTCTAACCCAAGGCTCAAGGTTTACATTCACTCAGACCACTACTGCAGTATGGAGTGTAACCAAAATGTGACAAAATGTGCTAGGTGCTAGGCCATAAAAATGTATTTTTTTTACCAGGCTTTTGTTAATGACGATTTCTTTTGAAATGGAAGAATAGGAAAAACAAACCTGCGAACGTTTTATATTTGATAGAATTTGCTAGTCTGCTGTATGATGTTTTGACTCTGTTTAGTTAAATTTTCAAGTGCCTATAAAAGTGATATACATTTTTTGTTTGCTCTAAAACAGGGACTTATTTTGGGAAGGCCCTTGTGATGAAGGCTGCATGGAACTAGCCAAAAAGTTAGGTTGGGAGGTAAGTAAACTCCTTATCCGTATTTTTTTTTAAATGTCATGTGGGTCAATCCATATGAATTCACCAAAATTCAGACAAACTTCCCAGGTCACCATCTCAAAAAATTCTGCAAAAAATACCAGTTGTAGGACTATATAATTAATGGAAAAATCCAAAATTTCAGGTCTCCAGTGACAATGGTTTTATAAATTTTTTGCCACATTAACCACACATTTGCTTTTTCCCAGTACATTTTGTTTGTAACATTTGATGATTATGTGATCAATATAGCATCATATATACTTTAAAGCAGGTTTATTAAATGAATAGATACCTTTAACTGTTCAAAACTTTACGCAAACATTAAGAAATCAAAAATACTATTTTTTTTTTATATATAAAGATCGATTTTTGAAAAATTCATAAAAATATGAAGGAAACTGACCACCAAAATGATATTTTAACCAGAGGACCACTGTATGTGTGTGATATTGGGAAAAAAATATGAAAGTGATGGTGAACTCTCTTGTTGGTCAAAATTACATTAGAATAAAGGTCCTTTTTCCCCAATTTATATTATTTGTCTTTTTAAAACTATTCTGGCTTCCATCTTTTTGCAAATAAGGTGGTTTTTGCCATTCATATATGTGCAAGTGGACTATAAGAAGCAAGAAAATAAATATGAGCTCTTATTCTTTCATAGATTCCGCACAGCCCTGCAAAATATAAAGTCGCGTTTTGCAACATTTCCCATTTTTGCCCTTTTTCAGAGAATTACAGCTTGCAAAATATCACCAATAGCCCTGATGTAACAGCATACATGGATTCAATATAACATTTTTACCTTAGGTACAAAATTTCATGCCTACATTATGAAAAATAAGAGAGGTATGGACGTCTTAACTTGGAAATTCATGCCATTTGGCTTTTTCGGAAAAAATTAACAAAATTTCAAATTGCTGTATCTTCTAAACCATTGATACTGGAGACCTGAAATTTTGGATTTTTCCATTAATTATATGGTCCTACAAATGGTAATTTTTTCAAACTTTTTTGAGATGGTGACCTGGGGAGCTTTCGGTGAATTCATATGGAATGACCCATGTATTTCTTGCTAAGCATGATGTGGAGATCATAAATCAATATTTTTACATACATGTGTCCTTTTCTAATTGAAACTCCATATAACCAGAGCCGACTTGTCCAGTGGACTCGTAGCTACTGTCGGTACATTGTTATCAAAATAACCAATGAAATTTCCAGAAAGAGCTGAAGGATTTGATAGCTTCGGAGCATGCTCGCTTGGATGCAGATGCTAAACCAGGGGGGAAATCTGCTGAGGACAAGAGTGTAAATAAGGTGTGTGCCTTTCCTGGACTTCAACATGGCTATTACCTTCTGATGACTAGTCAAACTAAGCCAATCATGAGAAATGTACTGTTTTTGTCCAAAAATGTTAAATATATGATGCAATTTATAACATGTGGAGGGCAAATAAGTTTCTTATTTCATTGTGATTAAAGAATTACAATTATTATGGGCAGTACTCTTGAAATCAGATTTAAATTTATGGAAAAAATTATATATAAATCACTGGTCTCATGGTAATCGTCTATTTTTTTCATATTTTCACATTTCTTTGCAGGATAAATCTCAAATAATGACAGCAAGCAATTGTGAGGCTGGTGACAAGAAACCAGAAAAATGACTTATCCTATCTGCTAGACCACATTACCATAGTGTTTGCTATTAAATTTACCTCGTCGCTAAAAAGAGTTAATGTTACAAGCAGCTTGCAGTCAGTCAGCCAATATTGCCCTGAAATCAGTGTGAGCAGCTAATGGCACAAAGCAAACTAATATTGTAGGTACTTTCATCCTTTGTTGTAAATATTTTAATTAGCCCTTGTTGTGCGATACTAATGCGGAAGGCTATAGTTGTTGTTAATCTCTCTGATATTTTTAACATGTATGTATATTACAGACAAGTTTATTTTTTCCTCATGTTGCTACATGCAAATTGTATTTGGATTGTTCGTACAGATGTACAGTGTATCTATAGGTAATTGCCCCCTTGCACATGCAGATTGAAGTCAAATTTTTTTTATTATTAAAAAAAGAAGTTGAGTCAAGTGATGTATTGATTAGTTTTTGGAGAGTCAACTTAAAAAAATGTTGGTGCTTATGGATGACCCTGCAACCATGCCACTGTGGTGGTGCCGCTAAGTCAGTGCCACTGAGGAGGTGCCGCTGAGGTGGTCTTAGACAAGTATAGCTTGAACAGGACACTAGCTTTTATTTTCAGTTTCCTTCGATTCTTAAGCAAACGTGTAGAGGACTGAATCGCCTGCAGTCTATCAGTCTAGTCATCTATCTAATGCCTACAAGATGCCACCAACCATTAACAAATGAAAGGCCCCACGAATGTTACCCACTGACTGAACAAGCAATTTGTGGATATTTGTGTATGAACCTCTTCATCTGGACTTGTGACCTACTGTAGTGAACCTTGACCTATTGGTGGTCAGAAAGTCTTATCAGCCCTAGTGGCCACAAAATGGTAAAATCATTAAGACCTAGCGCTATGCTTGATTTCCAGGAATTTTAATGTGATTTCAGGTCATTGGTTTTGTAAGATTTTCATTATATATTGAAATAAGTTGAAGGGCTTTTGTATGTAAAACAAATATATGTCCAATCTACACAGGTTGTAATTATGAAATTGTTAACATTTTTTAAATTAAACTTTAGGCCTGAATATGAACATATATAAGGCCATTGAACATAATTGACAACTCTGCTATAGGGATTTTGAGAAGTAAGTAACAATGAGAAATATCTTGGTGTGCAATATTTGACCCTGATTAGCATTTCATGTTTTTGCTTGTTAATGTGTGTTATAGCTTCTTGTCATTAGCAATTTTTCACATTTATATTTATGTTTGAAGAGATTATTCGTTAATGCATTGATTGCATATAATATATTGAAGCACGTTAACGAAGACAATGACAGACTTTTATGTAGAACAGTTATTTTGTGCATCACAAATTCTACAGCGACAGGCATGATTGTTGTTAGTTTTAGCGTTTACAGCATTGTAACTGATTTAACTCAATTCACAGTTACTTAACCTAGTTATAAAACATTTCTAGCGTCCGAAAGAGATGATAGTCAGCATTTTTTGCAATGTGGTTGAGATTCAAACTTTGATTACTCAATATAAAACTGAACATGTAAATATTACAGCTCATAAGATGGTCATTGTAAAGCTTTGTATAATAATGATTGATAATAGACTCTAAAAGATGTAAGCGATGATAATATACGTGTTGATGACCCTGTATGAAATGTTAAAATTTCCTCAAATTTTTTTGTATCTGACATTTTAGAGCAACAAACAGATCTCATTAAGATATATATATATCTAAAATAAAAATGGAAACCATTTCAATTATATCACTTAAAGATAATACACTTTGTATATTTTATTACCGGAACATTTAAAATATAAGTAAGAATTAAGTAGGATTTCAACATGTTTGCTAAATGATACAGGGTACATGTACTCAGAACATTACAGATTAAAATAGATGGATTTTTTTCCCCATTTTCATTTATCTCCAATTAAATAAGTAGATGCATGCATGATATTGTTCATATAAATATTTACAGTTATCTACATATCCTTTGTTGTATGCTTTATAATCTTTTTTTTATATTTGGTTTGTTATGATGTTTATTACTTCACTGTATCCCAGTTCTGTATAGGAAATGCACTGAATATGTATTTAACATGGCAAATAAACTAGTCATCCTGATGTGTTAAAAGCAGACACAATTGCAGTTACTTATCATTTAGACAAACACTTCTGTAAACTTGGTATTAAACTAACAATAGTAATATTGCTTATTTCATGATCAACAATGATTTCATCAAGCCTAGCCATATAATTAATAGCTTTAAAAACTGTATACTGAAGGTTGGAAACCTCTCAAAGACATATGTAATGAGACTGATAGACATTTTGGTTGATCCTAACTGATATTATATATGCACCTGCTGAAGTCCGAATCGGCTATATGAACGGCGGCCGTGTACGCATGTGTGTTACAAACACGGCCGCCGTGCGCGCAGGCACATTATACGCACGGCGAGTCTGAGCGCCCTCTACCTGCACTGTACTCCCCCTAGTGTTGAGACTGCAAACATTGCCGAAAAATATAAGATATTGCTTGATGTGTTATTTTATTTAGTTCAGCTTAAATCTTAAGTGCAAGTGATAAATCAATCAACTTGACAGCAATGATAGCTATTGGTAATGGATGATTACACCAGTGGTGTAGGCCTAGGTCTCATTGCAATTAATAATGATTATAAGAAAGACCAATTAAAGAATATGTGTGAAGTAAAGTACGAAATATACTATCATTATGAATATATGTTATTATTCTATAGATATTCCAATTGGTTACATGTGATGTACAAATCTGCTTTTTAATGGTCATAAAATTCTGTGATTTTATGTCATCCAATGATTTTAAATTATTTATCGATTTTACATCCATCACATGTACCAATTCCATATTTACATAATTATATAGATATTTTATGACAATTGAATAAAATATCTATATTGTAATTATTAAGAGTGTCAATAGGACACCCACACATTCACAATAACAAAAAGGTTGATCATTGTTGATATTTTTTCCTGATTTTTTCTGAAAAATTATGAAAACAAATTATATTCACAAAACTATATCAATAATATTGACTAGCGCCTATTAATTAGGCTAATTACTTAACCCATTAATTACGCTCCGAGCACCAGAATCGTTAGGCTGGCGTTATGCTTATAGAGGCATGCCGATCTGAGTGCACCACAAATTAGCCACTCGCTGTGAGTTAAATAGTCACAACCAATTCGGTTTTTACTTATTGATGTTGTTTCTAAGTTGCTTTAAAATACTATATTACTTTAGTCACAACTAAATCCACTTTATAGGGAAACATATACTTTAATATTTAGAAATGAACAATGACAATGAGATACATATTACACATAGTACATGAAGCAATACCACCTGAGTTTCCAACACTACATTAATCACATTGACTATAATTATTATTACAATGAACATACATACATACCTGAATAACATGAGAACAAAATCCCTTGACTGCTTCCTTGGTATATCTAATACTAATTTCTAACTAACTACTAAGTCACAGGGACCCACACTGGTCAACCTGCTCTCCCTAATAATGACTACATCTTAACTCCTCTCCCCCAAAATCACTTTGTGGAGTCTCTTCCCTCTATGACTCTCTCCTGACTAACTATCCCTAACTAAAACCCTAAACTAAAACCTCAGGCCTAGCCAGCAACTGGCCGTTGCCCTGGTAACCAAGAAAGCAGCCAAGGCCTCCATCTCAGTACCCAAATAAGTTTTCAGGGCTGTGTATCAAGCTGTTGCCAAGGTAACCATTGCTGCTTCTGGCTCCCTCTGGCAACCACCAGTCAACTGCCCTAGTCTACACTTACATAATTACAATTAAATCTCAATAAATACTTATTATATTACTCATGAACAGTCAAATGAACATATCCATAACATGAATTAATCCCGAAATATAGTTTTTTAGTTTACAATATATATAATTAACGCTACTTGGCAACTCAGGTGATATTGATACAAAATGGGGATCGTAGGCATGCATCTCCTAGCATCCTACGATAATAATTTTCCATCAAATAAGATTCATATAAAAAATATTTTTCGTATATTACTAAATGCTTCAACATTCCTGTTGGGGGTTTACAGTGCTCGCAATCATCCATGCGTAAGCCAAAGGGTTTATAAAATTTATAGGTTTGAAACCATGCGTTTCTATATTCGTTTTAGACAACTCATTTAGACTCCCACTAACTCTAAAACAAACATGTATGTATATTACGAAATAATATTCATCTATAATTTCTATTAGGTCAAACTTTAGTTAGTACTTGATATTGCATTGAATAGTATTGTTAATTCAGTGTATGTTTTTTTAAAGAAAGTTTATACGGACAAATGACGATAAGGAAGATGCGCCAGAAAGAGTGTTAACAGAACATGACATAGTTGTTACTAAGCAGAGAGATGGCACAAGTTGTGGAATTTTTGTTTTGATGGTAAGTAATAGCCATGCTCAATATCATTTGCTTGACACCATTTTCTAGCAGTTACCTAGCTAGGTAGGTTCCTGGAGGGTTGGGGGGTCAGGGAGGGGGGCGGGCAACCAATCCAATTATGGGACATGCTGTAACTGCTGATTCTCCTTTATCTTTATATTACCAAAATATATACAGCGTTTGTGTTCGCACAAGTGTGTTTTTTTGCAGAACAACCAACATCTGTCAGGTCATTTATATACATTCATAATATTAAATAATACATAATTACTGAAAGTCCCAGACGGGGAGCAAGATTTTTTTCTGGCCAGATTCCAATGATGAAAGATGTTAAATTAGCATGGATAGCATGGAGTAATTGCAGAATTTTAATGGGCAGTAAGACCCAGCATTTTTAGCTACAAACACCACATTTTAATGACACTGACACTTACATGATCTTGTATGTCATCTTCGACCATACATTTAAGGCCTGAGATTTTCAGTGGGGCATTAATTGATCATGTTGATTTTGTACATTACTGTGCCTGTACTACTACTGGACATACTTTGACTTAGTATGAGTATAAAGTCCTGATATTTTTCACCTGAGAACTTTTCTAATTATTTTCTTTCCAGAATGCTCTTGCTATTCTTAATGAAGTTCCACCTTGTGTTTCACGACAAGTTCATGTTAGAAACTTCAAGAAGCATGTTGCATGGATATTTTATGACTATATGCGAAGAAATGATGAGGAGTTATGTGACATGCCATTTTGCTTAGTGGAAAGTACCAATGCACAACCCAAGAAAGACAAGTGGGTGCTTTGTGATAACTGCGATCGATGGTGTCACCAGGAATGCGTAGGCATCAAAGGAAGAATAAAAGCTCGTGAAAAGTTCACATGTCCGTTATGTTGTGACTCGTAGTCTTGTTTGTCTGAAGTGATATATATGTAAGTCTAACAGTAACGTTTGTGTGTCTATTCTGTAGTGGTACCTTTTTATACCCAACTGTCAGAACATGGTTGTCAAAATAGAATTGAAGATGTACCTTAAGCGGTGCTAAGTTGTTAGTAAAATGATTTTATGGTGATGATATAATATCTATAAATGCCTGGTAATTAATTTTTCCAGTTGCGTATGATATTTTCTCCGACTCAGGTGTGTCATTTAACAATGGAGGTAATTTGAAATTGCAATTTTTTAGCAAATTCTTATTTATTATATAATAGTGACAAGGGTATCGAAATATAGTACACTATTTGCTCAATTTGTACAATTTCATCGCAATTGGAGTTTATTGTTTACATTTGTATTTTTATTTGCTGCTTTTTATAGTTCATAGTTCAATAAACTGATCATACTTACATGTAATCCTGAGTTATAGTTATCATTAGGAAAGGTTAACCTTCCCATGAAATATATGAGATACTTTGCCTTTTTGATCCCCCAATTTGAGCTAGTAAAAATGTAACTTGTATAATGTATAAATTTAGGTGGACCTGGACATTTCTCAACTCCTTGAGGAGTATATATACAGCCTGGCCGCTACCAGTGAACACAAACTAAGCGCTCAATCGTCGTCACTGCCAAAGTTTCAGTTCTTCCATTGTGCATAAAAGTCCAGCACCTTATCAACCCCCCAATTATGTTTTTTAACTTATATATTTTTTCTGGACTTGTTGGGTCCCATTGGCATTTAACAAGCCCATTGCTGGCCAGTCAGAAGTCCCTGCTCCCCACAAAGTTTATTATACCAAGTGCCCCCAACCTGCCAACCCCGGGTCCTAACCCCAATCAGGGAGGGGGGGTGCATATCTGGTGTTGTACAATGTAAACATTTTAATACAGTATGATGGCTACTAACTCATTGAGACCAGCGTCTGTGAATGTATACTCCATTCATTACTCATATTTTGTACAAATCTATTGATCTATTAGAAAAAAGATAATAGCATAAAATTACAGGACTACCATACCAACGTTTTCATTTAATCCACGGTACGGGATACTCTATACTATCACTGCGTCATTTAAAATAAACATCAGTATGATCAGTTCAGTTCAGTGTCATCAGACGTCCCATGCCCATAATGTGCACCTCGCATTGGTCACACACAGTGTAGCAATCACATCTGACCTTACAGCTCTTGAATAATTGTAGTATAGTTTTATACACGCAGTACATGCATAATATATAGCTTGCAGTTCTGGGTGTACTTTACATATAGTCGTACACATAGACGGCAGTGCTGAATCGAGGATATGCACTTGCAAAGACTGATCTATTCTATGCACTTGTACTATGGTAGGTATAAATTAACTCATACAAGTACAAGTTGTGTGGATATGCAATCAGGATGAACATCCCTTAACCTTGTAAAATCACTCGGCTTTGCTGCATAATAATCACTACACTGATCATCCCACAAATGCCATTAAATTAGCTAAAAGAATGAAAACTAGTAGAGTGATGATTCCGATGCCAAGGGTCCACATGCCCAGGCGTCTCGCAGCATTAGAATGAATCTCTGCCCTCTGACGGTCACCAGATTGAATAGCATTGCGGCATTCTAGGGATTTCATAATGGCGCAGATTCCAATGGGCCAGCAACAAACTAAGGTCATCATGATGTTGAAAATCAAATGATCTTGGGGAGGGTGCGGGATGGGCCCTGCAGCGACGATGATCACGTGTTGAGGATAGGCGCCTGGTTGGTTGACCATTGGCTGTCCTTGTCCAGGGTGGGTAAAATGTACTTGTGGTGGAGCATATCCCTGCTGCTGAGCTTGGCCGTATTGTGGTTGGCCAGCAGGAGCTTGGCCATATTGGGGCTGGTGCTGGCAATAAACTGCTGGCTGGGATTGTACTTGCTGTGGCGGATATCCATAGGCCTGTCCTTGCATTGGATAACCTGTAGTATAAGAAAATAGTTTATCAACCTCTTACAACTGGGGTCATTCAATGCTGAGTCTCATTTGTAAAGAAAGCTCAATTTCATGTGGTTAAATTCCCCATCATTGTAACCATCACCATGATCACAGATCTGCGTTTGCCATGAATTCACAAGCTTTCACATACCATAAGCTCCACAGTAGGGTGGGGGTGGTTCCTGGTACTGATCTGTCAGTCCTTTTACTTCGTCTTCTTTAGATTCCATGCTAAATCGAATAAAATATTGAACCCAATGTTGTCTTGCTCCCAATGCTGCTGATGTTGACAAACACAACTTCAGAGGTGAAAATTCTACAGATGGCAGCAGCATCCAAATCTTGTCAGCCCCCAGTGCCATCTATGCTTAATGAATGCCCTAACTAATTTCTGTTGGTACCATTGAATTACGCCTTATTTCAACACAAAATCATTAAAAAAAAAACAATTGAAGACAATGTATATTACAAGTATTATAAAGTTTGAACTCAGTCCAAAATATTGGAATTCATGCAGATTGATAAAATAATAACAGCACAACACATATACTGATATAAAGTATACATAATCAATGTTAAAATAATACATTTTTTTTCATCACAAATTTTGATACATCATATGTGTCAGATTCAAATGAATGCTAATTAAAACCAGATTGATGCATTTCATGTATAATATAAAATAACTATGTTAAAAATTGTAATGTGTAAATCAGGGAAACAATGATAATGCTGAAAAATTCATCTAATAGCTTCTAATACTTGTCCTGAACAAAAATGAGATTAATAACAGTATCACCCAGAACTGCCGGTTCTTCTAGTCTGTTTTCTTGCTGCTTAGCTATATATAATTGTAACTATAAAAGTACATCAGAGTAGTACTTAAATATACATGTATAGTCTGCTAAGAATCTAGTTTTACTGGAATTATGCTGAGATATATAATATATATATATATATATATATAATATATGATCGAGTTTCACTCAACTCCAGGTTTGCAGTCTTAAGATTACAGCTAGAGCTCTAAAGCAGCAAATCTGTACATGCATTCAGCATGTAAATTCAGTTGTACCCATGATGAGCATATTGCTGTGGGACTACAATATAATCATAAACAGTGTGAAAATGCCAATGGCAACAGTAGCAACGCCGGTGCCGAGAGCTCACATTCCAAGTCGTTTGGCAGATTGCGACAGATTTTCTGCTCTTTGCTGGTCCCCAATCTGAATAGCAGTGCGACATTCGAGGGACTTGACAATGGCAAAGATACCGATGGGCCAGCAACAAAAAAGGGTCAGGAAGATGTTGAACACCAAGTGATCCCTAGGAGGTGTGAAGGATCTAATGATGATCACCTGTTGAGGGCAGGCACCAGGCTGGTTGGATATTAGTTGACCCCCAGGCTGGACGACATACTGCATGTGAGGTTGACCATACTGGTAGTTCACCTGCTGAGGTGGGTAGCCATATGCTTGACCTTGCACTGGATAGCCTGGATGAAAAAAAAAAAGTTGATGATGCTATAGATACCACAGTCAGTCATTGGCACATAATATGATTTTGTCAAATTTTTGAATTCGATTAAATGTACCAATGGTGCATTAAGTGTCACCATTAATCTCATAGCTCCTAAGTTTTAGAAACTGGTTTGCTGGTCACCTGAGTGAGGCCGGGGGTTGTGGGTCGCCATAGACCCCTGGAAGCTTTGGCATCTAAGGTGCTCTGTGGTGTATTCTGGGCATTTTAGAGCTACTAATAGTTAAGTTTTATTGAACTTATACTGTTTTGTTTAATTTTGCTACCCACAATTGCACAATAAATAATTTTTACTACCTTAATTTAATTTAAACACTCTCCACAACCATGTAAAACTGGGCAAGGTGCCGAAAGAGGGTTTTTGGCCATTAAATGCTGGTCAGACCCGCCAAATGAGGCTCACTTTATCTACATAATATTATCAGGGACGGATTACCCATTAGGCTTGGTAGGCTGAAGCATAAAGCCCAGGGCTCGTGACCAAAAAAAAAAAATTTCCACATGAGGCACTTAGAAGTTGTGTTAAGTCAGTCTTCTTGACGTCAGTTCCTAATTTAGTTTTGTGTATTACTAGCATCATTGAGATGACAAGATAATGAAAGCTGGAACAACACCTGTAAATATCACAACTAAGTCTTCATAGAATTTAGGATGGTTTTAACTTTTTATCTAACAACTATATTGTTAATGTAGTAATTCAGGATCATTTCAAGGCTACTAAAAGAAAGTTTCTTCTCTGTTGAAAAAATGCAATGTATTGACATTCACATTGGTCACTTTCAGTGGGCAGTGATATAGCAATCTTGGCACTCAGTGAATCAGCATCACACACATGCACTTGTTATACAGGCACTTTTTGTACCAGATCTAAATCTATAGAACACCTCTAACTTAAGATATCCTCTAACTTAAGATATCCTACTGCTCAAGAGGTACTTCTGTGATCAGGTTTACGAATTTATTGGATGATTGGTACAGTTTTTTCATCACTTTCTGTGCATGCCCATATAAGGTAGTTCTGTAGCTGTGTTGATCTATGACCAGTTTTAGCCCATTTTAGCCAAATATTGGTTACCAAATGTATGCAAAATGCGTAAATTAACATTTTAGACATAAATGAATCGATAAACATGGTATTTTACTGCAATAAAACAAGCTACACAACATGGGTCTTGCAAGGGACTGACCATGGCCTACATTTGACTGTGATTTAGTCCAATGAAAGTTGCACTATAAATAGCCTGCTGCAGTGGCCAAATGGTTTTGTCTGGTATGATTAAAAGTAGGGGTTGAAGGACCTGGGTACGAATCCAACTAGGGGAAAGTCTTTTTTTTTTTAATAAATATGTTTACATGTCATTCATTTAAAGTAATTTCCATTAACAAAAAAAAAAGACAGCTTTTCTTGTTAATCACAAAATCAATAGTATCTTCTGAATCTTTACTTTTAGTTTCTTTGCAAAATTTTGTGGTATTTTAAATTTAAACTTTTATTTTACCCTTTACTTTATCTATTGAGCAGCATTGAGTGCTGGATGCTGCTTGTTATAAATCAATACTAATAATCATGAGTTATTAAATTCTATTTATTAATAAATTTTTTTGGCCAAACAATAAATTGAAAATATCCCTTAAAGTCAGTAATCCAGTCCATGCCCATAATTGATGCGAGGTGAAGGACATATATATCTCCATGTGGTAATTAACTGCATTTCTAGGGGCTTATTTTATGACAATAAGCAATATTATCAAGAAGGCTATTAACAAGAAGGTTTTGCTGTTTTGTACCAAGCTCCCCTAGTATCATTTTACAAGGTCTGTGTTTTTTTTTTCATTCAAGCGTTGTAATTTTGATCCGTGCGTTGTAAATCTCATCCGCGCGATGATCTTTTTCATCCACACATTGTAATTTTGATCCGCGCGTTGTAAATCTCATTCGCGTGTTGTGTTTCTCATCCGGGCGTTGTAATTTTGATCTGCACGTTGAAATTGATGACTTTCCACTAGTCGGAGGTCCCTGGAGTTCGAAGGCCCGCTAGAAGACGTGAATTGCAATTGACTTGTAATTACCTGGATTGATTCTTGATTGCTCTTACTTGGGAAGACGCAATTATAGTGAATTGCAATCTATCTATCTAACTTCCTACCTATCTATCTATCTATCTACCTACCTACCAACCTACCTACATACCAGATAGCATGAGGAAAATGAACAACAATATACGTCCTGCTAGGGCTAAATTGATTTGTTGTGCAGTGATAGTACTAGTAGTAATAGTCGTACTAGCAACAGTGGTAGAAGCTGTAGCTACTAGTGGTGGTAGTAATAGTAGTAATGGTAGTATTGGTGGTTGTAGTAATGGTAGTACTAATAGTAATAGCACTTGGTAATAGTAGTAGGTGGTAGTAGATAGTAGTAGTAGTAGTAGTAGTGGCAGTAGAAGTAATAGTAGAAGTAGTAGTAGTAGCAAAAGAAAAAATGAAAGCGCGGATAAAAAAATGAATGAGCGGATGGAGAATATTGATTTTGGATGAAAAAATGATAATCGCGCGGATGAAAAAATTGTTCATTTATTCATCCGCACGTCAATTTTTTCATCCGCACGTTCATTATTTCATTTGCGCGTCAATTTTTTGATCTGCGTGATCAGTCTTCCCGAAGTTCAAATGTCCTTTGCCGGACCGAATGTCAAAATGAGCCCCTGCCTTTATGAAATATCATTGTAAAATAGGTTGTCTTTTGCCGGACCGAATGAAATTTTGCCGGTCAGGTCCGGCGGTCCGACGTACTTCGGGAAGACTGTGTGTGATCATTTTTTCATCAGCGCATCAATTGTTTTCATCCGCTAGTTCTTGTTTTGTTATCCGCCCCTTCATTTTTTTATCCGTGCTTTAATTTTTTCATGGTAGTGAGGCCTTCCGCCGGGCATTCGGGGACATCAGGTCACTGCGATCTTTGATTCCCTATGCCAAGGTACTCGCACTGACAGCAACTGCCACACAGAAACTCAAGGGCATTGTTATGGATTCATTGCTAATGGGAACATGCTACCCATTGCATTGTGTTACTTCGAGTCCTGATCGGGAGGGAGTATTTCTACGTGTGAGTTTTCGTTCACCAAGTACTGGAGTGCATGATATAATTGACTCTTACCTTCAAATTTTGAACCCTTTGTTTTGTGAACTTCAGGAGCAAGGAGAGAAATTTCCAAAGACTGTTGTTTATGTACCACTTGTATGGTGTGCAATGTCTCACCGAATTGCTTTGAACTATGTGGCCCCAGAACTTCATTGTAAGATTGCGCAATACCATTCCCCACAATCAAAAACAATGAAAGAGCAGATTCCTTCCTCCCTTGCTGAAGGTGATGTGCTGCTCTTGTTTGCAACAGAAGCCTTCGGCATGGGGGCAGATGTGAAGGATATTCGTCGTATTGTTCACATAACATGCCCCACGTCCGTCGAAACGTACATGCAGGAGATTGGCCGAGCTGCACGTGATGGAAAAGGTGGTCAAGCTACCATGTATGTGAATGCTACAGACCTGGCCAGTAGGAATGTCACAGCCGAGATGAAAGAGTACTGTGCAAGCGAAGGTTGTCGCAGAGCTTTCCTCCTTCAACAGTTTGGTCAAGAACTACAGTGTGCTGATCCCCACCAGTGTTGTGACAATTGTTTTAAATTGTGCGAATGCCATGTTTGTGATGTTACGGTTGGACAGCATATTCCAGAAAACAAGAATGTTCTCTCAGCCAACACTGTACTGGAGGGGAGTAAACTGCTTCAAAGCTATTTTGACCAGGTCAATGGGAGTGTCATCAGCAGTATTTTCCCGTGAGGCTGTAACAGGACTGTCGGGGGACATTATTCAGGGACTTCTTGAAATATCCTGTTACCATGGTGATGACATGGAAAGGAAACTTGCTGACAAATTTCCAGGCATCCATGAGGACTATCGAAACGCTGTAATTGCTATATTGAATCATTGTTTACAGTGCCTATGACTTATGACTGCTTTGAAACGTAATAAGACTTTTTGCCAAAAGAACTTGTACCTTATATTATGAGGCTGAGAATTGACTTGTCTGTGAAGCAATAAGAGTATTTCACCTGAGGATAAACACGTCTTAAAAATAATATTATTCACATTGACTAAAATATTCCCTCAAAGATTTGTATTGTCTATTGCTAACCTCATGTTATCACAATTGTTATTTATATACTTGATAAAAGAATCTTTGTATTGCCTATTTCAAATATCACGTTATTAAAATTTGCAGATTTAAATCTATTATTAAAATCCCAATTTAAAGCAAGTGATTTTATTAAATAAAAAATTATTGGTAAAATCAAAATGCTTTTTTCTTTTTGACTGCCTCCATACTTCTTAATATGCATGTTATAGTAAAAACTTTATTTAGTACTATTTAAAATTCGAAATTAACAAACTATGAAACAGATTTATATTATTCTTTTTCTATTCCATCAATTATAAAGCAATTAAAATACTCACTGAGTAAGGTTTTCGCTTCTCACTGAGTGAAGGATAAGAATAAACGAACCAAAAATTCTGAGATTAAACAAACCTTATTTGCAGTTTTATCTGGATTTTACCCAGTAAAATGCAGACCAAACTTTAAGTAAGTTACTTTTAATCTTAGAATTTTACTTCGCATCCATTTTTGGTTCTGCGAGTCCATTGGAGAATTTTAGACCAATGAAATTGAAATAACTTTATTTTTATGCTTGTTCATAATAGGGACTACCCTGTCATTCGCAGGTCCCTGCTAGTTGACATATTCTCTCCCCTTCCCCTCCTCAACACCTTTAAAAAAACGGAAGAGCAACAAGAGAGGATTAAGTTTTATGACCCGAGTCTTTTAATCGTGAGACATTATAACAATCCAGCACCTTATACAGTGAACAGCATGTGGCAGTGTAAGTATTGACCATTTGAGTAATACTGGTATTCTATGAAATTCTGAGATCAGTTTCTGAGTACAACTAGTATTCGTGAACAGACTAGGCAAAACATTTGACATATAATAGTTCTTCAGACACTGATGCCAATAAACAATTTGGCACAAACTATAGTCTTTAATCGTGAGACATTATAACAATCCAGCACCTTATACAGTGAACAGCATGAGGCAGTGTAAGTATTTGCCATTTGAGTAATACTGGTATTCTATGAAATTCTGAGATCAGTTTCTGAGTACAACTAGTATTCGTGAACAGACTAGGCAAAACATTTGACATATAATAGTTCTTCAGACACTGATGCCAATAAACAATTTGGCACAAACTATAGTCTTTAATCGTGAGACATTATAACAATCCAGCACCTTATACAGTGAAAAGCATGTGGCAGTGTAAGTATTTGCCATTTGAGTAATACTGGTATTCTATGAAATTCTGAGATCAGTTTCTGAGTACAACTAGTATTCGTGAACAGACTAGGCAAAACATTTGACATATAATAGTTCTTCAGACACTGATGCCAATAAACAATTTGGCACAAACTATAGTCTTTAATCGTGAGACATTATAACAATCCAGCACCTTATACAGTGAACAGCATGAGGCAGTGTAAGTATTTGCCATTTGAGTAATACTGGTATTCTATGAAATTCTGAGATCAGTTTCTGAGTACAACTAGTATTCGTGAACAGACTAGGCAAAACATTTGACATATAATAGTTCTTCAGACACTGATGCCAATAAACAATTTGGCACAAACTATAGTCTTTAATCGTGAGACATTATAACAATCCAGCACCTTATACAGTGAACAGCATGTGGCAGTGTAAGTATTTGCCATTTGAGTAATACTGGTATTCTATGAAATTCTGTGATCAGTTTCTGAGTATAACTAGTATTCATGAACAGACTAGGCAAAACATTTGACATGTAATAGTGATTCAGACAATGATACCAATAAACAATTGAACACAAACTACAGCAAAACAACTATAAGTTGATGTACACAATCATGGACGGTATAATTTTGAAAACAGTTGAATCTGCAAAGGAAGTGTCAGAACCAACAGGTATTGAAAACTAGGCTCCTGGCTCCAGCCAGCTGTGTCCAGTTTATAATTACCATCAACTTCATTCTCTGAAATAGCTTTCACAAACAATACTGCATCTATCAATGTTCCTCAGGGATCAATCCTGGGGCCTCTCCTATTTATTATCTATGTGAATGATTTAGTCAAACAAAGCAACCTGTCTTTCATCCAATTATCTACGCTGATGATACTACCTTGGTGACCTCTCTAAATACTTATCAAAGTGAAATATTTCTACTAGTTTAAATGATGCGCTAATCAAGGTAGGCAATTGGATGAAGGCTAACACAATTTCTATCAACAATAGCAAGACAAAAGCTATGATGTTTCATACCCCACAAAGAAGAATTCAACATCCTATTCTAATAGATTCAGTTAGATCACAAAGAAATAAGCAAAAACAGTTGGTATTATTAATAGATTAAAAAATACATTGCCATTTAACGCTCTGTTACATATATATAACTCTCTTGTTTTGTCTTATTTAAGTTATGGTGTTATCTTTTGAGAATGGCAATGTCAACATATATCTGTGTTTCAAGAGAAAGCCTAGAAAAAAGTCTTATTTAAAAAGAAAATCGGATAAAAAAAAAAACCCCCCAACCCTGTTACAGTATCAAGCATCTATTAATCCCTTATGCTTCATAAACCATGTTCTGAAATGGTTTCCCTTAAAGAAGTGAAGCATTGATGGCACTACTGTTCTAAACTTTTTGTGGCTTCGCCCAGGTTCGTGTCTGATTGGACGGAACTTTCTCAAGTCCTCTATCATCCGCTTCTCATCAGGGACAGAAGAAACTTCACAGTGTTTTTTGCTGCTATGCGGACACCTTCTGTTTTGTCAAAGTTCTGTGCGATCTTTTCAATGCCGCCCAAAGCAGAAGATCTGTGAAGGATGTTCTGGTCATTCTTGTTGCTGACCATGTGTTTAATGTGCCGTTTTTCGTCACGAACTGCCCATTCCATCACAAGGTCACATGGCACGTAAGTGTTAGGCTTGCCTTTAGTGTTGACGAAACACTGCAAAAATGTCTGACGAGCATCCCTCTCTGGTAAAAGACTGTACTGTTGAAAGAACAAACGTAAAAGTTCAAGAGGGTACTTGGCCTGAGAGTTGTTGCACTTTAAAGACATCATCACCATCTTCAACAATGGGAGCATATGCTCTCGATTTGGTGACTTGCATTGTTGAAGGAGGTGAAGGAACTGTGTTCCACATTCCAGGACCAAATGAGAGTAGTCCTTCACTTTATCTGGCTCTGGGGTGCCATAAACTACTTCTTGTCTCGGATCCTTCACTCGTAAATCTGTTCCATTGGGTAGAGTCACTCTGACGACCTCATGGATGGTCCTGGTTCCTCAAATATTAATACTATTAATATTAATACTAAAAATATATTGTGTGTCATGGTCGTACACTACCAGATAGCAGTAATGTTGTTATAAGTACAGAAAAAAAAAAAAAAAAAGACAGCCAATAACTTCACCTTGTAAGGTTTGATTCAGTCTGCCTCGTCCTGACCATGCTGGATAGACTAGCTGGTCAACAAAGGTGCCAATTTTGTCATCTAGCCATTTCTGCTTTGCTTGTGGCGCACTGTCAGGGCCAGGTGCATCGTCTGGAATGCTGTTGCAGTCATCCAGTGAAAGGTGCTCCAGAAGGGCTTCAATCACATAAGCTTTATAAAATGAGACAAAGAAGTCTTTGTCATCGTCATATGCTTGAACAACTTCCGGATTTACATTCTTCCTATGCAGTCTATTGGCCTCGGCCTTCATGGTACCAATGTCCAGATCAGATTTGTCATCATACAATCTCCTGAAAATTACCTTTCCCAGGTAATTCATCAACAGGTGAAAAAACTCAAATGTGACAGGTCCAAGAAGATTAAATTTGTCCGTTGCATCACAATTCCCTAACCGGAGATTTTTGCTGTGGCTGAATCTTTCCCGTGTCAGCTGATCACCACCGATGTGAATTTTTTTCTGGTCTTCTCCTTGTATGCCGGCCTCCTTGTATGTGTCTTCTACGATGTTCTGGTAATTTTCCAGTATTTTAACCTTATCTTGGTACTTCTGTTTATTCAATGGCCAAGCCGGCAACCTGACAACTTCGGTTTTTGCATGACAGGAACTACTCGTAGCCTGGTTTGGGGCAAGGTGTGCCATTTGGGGCATGTGTTCTGCCATTATTTCTGCGATGAGATTAATGACATCTCCGCGCAGCACTTTGTAGTCCTCTGGTGAAAATAAAACATGGCTGACATCAAGCTCATTCAGTGGAATCTGTGGCACAGAAGGAAGGGACAGAAATTGGTGTTCATATACTAAGGCTATAGACAAAAACCAATGACGCAGATGCTTGTGTCTGTCATGTCTGAAAAAAAAAAAAAAAAAATTGGTTATACTTTTTTTATTTACGGAAACATTTTTACAATGCAATTTAAGGGGATCCAGGCTTAAACTGAATTCTATGGAAATTTTCATTTATCATTTTTGTGGTCAACATCAGGGGATAAATCATTAAAAATCTTAGGTAATAAAATATTCTCCATTGAGGCCATTAGAAGGCAAATAAACACATGGAAAAGTGTATTGAGGTTGGGACATTTGGCTTATTTGCGCATTACCTTTTTATTGATGCCTATTTCATAGTATTGCCTTTAGATTTTTGAAAGAGAATTGTGTTACACACATAACATCTATATCCTCAATGCCAATTCTTCTATGCCAAAATCTATCTTTTATAATTTTATATGTACCTTTCATCGCCTACTCCAACAGCAAAGTTCATGTTATCCCCGCAGAGGTGGAATTGTTTTCCCTCTTTGACTGCCTTGACAAGATCTTTACGGAATTGTCCTCCAACTTGCTTGACAACACACAGTGTGCGTTCATATGAAAGGCAAACTCCAAGTGGATTGAGGCGATCATAAACCTGAAAAGAGTAAGATAAAAATTCATGATGGTTTCGAGTAAACTGAGTGGTAAGAAACCGTTCATATAGAGTGACTAAAGTATATTCTACATAATTTATATTGTACCGACAATTGAATTTCTATTCGCATACTCAAAGAGGCTTACCTTCTGATCCACTACGTTGTCTAGTAGACACATTGACACCACTCGCTGAAATGCACTTAGTTGATGGTTGCGAGTTTGAAGAATGATGGCATACACCATAGCAAGACGTGGAATAATGCTCTCTATCGTGTCACTGTTCAGTAAATCTTGTTCAGGTAGCATGATGTGCAAAAGGATTTGCAATAATTCTGGTAATAGTTGACAGAACTCCTTCACAACAGCATCTGGTGAAAATGTATCTAAGTGATCTCGAGATTTTCTTGTCAGAACAGACACAAATCCATGAATTGTGTTGCGCATGAAGTTTGGCTTGAAAATAGCACCATAAATCAAATCTCAGAAATAAACATGTGGCATAAAATTTAATTTTGAGAACAGGTCTTGAAAACTGATTTTGTAGCTGTTAATTTATGACCAAATATTGCCAGAACTAGTCATGTAAATTAATGTATTTATATACTTGAAAACTAGTGATGACAGCTGATCTGCAACCAGTACCAAAACTTCAGAAGCATAGTAGCGATGTCAATCAAATATAAGCTCCGCCCCCCAACGATTACGTAACATTTAGCGGGCTCAGTCAAAACATCAACTAAATGTATCAACTTCAACTGAATAGACAATCAAGTCTAATTGTTTATCAAGCAGTCTAGTCATGACAGCTGACCAATAAATGCAACTGAATAACTTCAGAAGAATGCCACATTATTTCTGCATATTTACCCATGTTAATATATATCTGTCATCCACACCTCACATATTCAAAATAAATTCATGCCAGAGATATAACTCACAATGTGGCTCACAAGCCATTTCTCCATGTTTTCACAATGCAATTCAATGTAATAAACTAATCCTCAGATATGTATTATAATAGACTTAAATCTCAAAGCTAAACCAAGTTTGTCACATCAGCATGATGACATATGCCAGCCACCCTTGTCAAAACTGGAAGATATCATTTACTCATATTTCCCTAATGCCAGGAAAATTCCTGTACTGAAATATGACCAACAGTGAACAATTTATTTTGTTAAAAAAAAAAAATAGCCACACGATTAATATGTGCTAATTACATACCAAATAAAGGTGGCTGATCTACTCAGGCCAAAAATGGATAATAAGTTTCTGCCAAAAAGCAAAAACTGCAGATCTCTTCAGATCAATTTCCATTGAAATAACAGTTTTATCAATTAAGACAAGACTTTAAAGGCAAAACAATTGTACTGTCTAAAATGCAAGGAATGCATATATTCATGCTGTATCATATATGTGTAACCTTATATCAATCCATATTTCACAACTATATCATGGAAAAGTATGTCAGTGATGTCAGTGATAAAATTTACTTTTTATTACCTCAGTCATTGTCACGGCTCATTGCATACCAAGCACGGGTCGGGGGATGGCCACGCTGCATGGCTCCGCCCCCTTCAAAGACTAAATATTGCATTTTAAAGCCAAATTTAACTTTAAAATTCAGAATTACATGCTGATCATTTCAAGCGCAAGTGAACGAACAAGAAACTGTCAATGACCAGCTTGCCAATTAATACCAGAGGTTTAGTTACAATTACACAGCAAATAAGAGGCAATTGACAATTATTAGATGGCTTTAGATGGCTGTCCCCATGTCCGTGTTAGAACACTGTCAATGATGAACTTACAACAATTGTTTTTAATATACTTAGAGTTGTGGTTTTTAAGGCTAGGCCACTGAATAGGCTTTGAATACTGTGAATGAATATTTTGGCAGTGTATATGCCATAAATATTCATTCACAGTACAAAGGCTATTCATGTTCATCAGACCACAATGACAGTTAAAGACAGGGAAATTATAAATATAAAACAATACTTAAAGAAGGTGCTCAGGAATATGCTGTATTTTTAATTAACACTATTTAACAATGATTTTAATTTCTTCCTTCTAGACACCTGGAATTCATCATTATTTACTGTTTAGCTAATAACATGACACAAGCACACAAGTGACTCCTTATATTTAGTTAACACTTCAGTGAGAAACACTTTTTGCCTTGGCCTAGACCATTGGCCTTGGCCTATATTCAGAAACTGCTCATTTTTTCCCTTGGCCTTCTCACCTGACTTTCTTTAACTAAAGAGGTTCATCTTTAACTCACCTGAAGATGTTGGAGGAGTGCAAAACTTCAACTTGCAATTACTTGGCTTCTATACATGATAGAACAATGCGGTTTTTTCCTAAATAGTTCATTTGCAACTGTCTTATCTTCCATGTCCATTTAAAGCAACACAATGAAAAAAATACACTAATAGAAAGAAATACTGATGACAACCCTGAGGTTTACGTCACTGAATCTACAATTTGCAAGTGATATTTAAGGTACAAGAATAAAACCACTGTCTGGCTGCCTAAATGACTGACTAGTTGTCAGCTGGCATGTTCTGTTGTGCTGACTGACTGACAGACAGACTTGACTGAACTGACTGACTGAACGGATGAGCTTAACTGACTGATTAAACTGACTGAACTGACTGAATATATGACTGAATTAACTTGACTGAACCTAACTTGGCTGTACTGACTGATTGGGCTGAACTGACTGACTTTGCTGAACTGACAGACTACTGTAGATTCTGAAGTAGTTATATGTAAGAAAGAAAAAAAGGAAATAAAAGAGAAAACGAAACAAAGGGGTCACACAGATCATTGACATTATGGACATTGACTTAGCAAGAATTCACCCTGCATGGTTTTGATTTTACCTGCAGCTGATGCAAGGGCATCCTCCTACAAACCATTATCTTGATAATTCAAATTTGAGCAATTCTGACAAACAAAGAAAACCCACAAGGAAAAATCCATTGGCTTTTTTAACAACCAAACTTTTAGAAGTATACCATTAATTAATCAGCTGTTAACTGAATTGATTTCATTTTGTGGATATGTCAACAAAAAATTGAATTGGGTGGGATAGTTCACAGGGACTGGCTGAATAGCGGCCAAGATAGGTTTAATTTGCGATTAGCAGTTTGTCATAAACTGCCTAATATAATACAATAAGAATTATGCATAGTATTTAATAATAATATGGCCAATTTTTTTTATATGCTAACACTATTTTTTTAAAGCTCAGTGCAGTTGGATTCCATATTGATTGAAAAATCCTTGAAGTGGTTCACATATCAATATGTATAATTTCTTTATTAAGTTATACTGTATTATGCCGAGGTAGGTAAGGACCATGAAACTGACCATAAAAGAAAGTTCACACCAGTTAACAAGAAAATATTTTAACAAAAAAAAAAAAGAATAGATACCTAAAATTTATGCAAGTTCCCACTTTTTGACTAAACTGTATTATTAATAAAACAAATTGCAATTAAGATTGGTCAAACTGACATCTTTGAAGCTAATCTGTCTTGAAATCACTCACCCTCAATTGCTGTAAATTGCAGCTAAAATGCTCACCGCAGTGCTCTTAATGTAATCATTATGGAGAAAAGTTGGGGGGGGGGGGGGGGATAAAGAAAATGGGGTTGGTCTGTCAAAAAACAAATAGTGGGGATGGGTCTGAAAATTTCCAGGTACACCCCCCCCCCTTTTTTTTAAATGGAACAACCCTTAGTAAACATAGACTGCTGCAGTAGCATACCCTTGGCAAATTTAAGAAAATCAAACCATGAATTTGGCCTAAGTGTAAAATCTTAATTTGGCCAACATTTGGCTTGTCTGACAATAGTCCAACCTACATTTGGCCAAAAGTGGACCAAAGCCAACATTAGGACAACATTTAGCCAACTTTAGGTTGAACTGACATTGGGCCAACATTAGCAGACTTTGGGTTGACATGTCATTTTGACAAGGGTGAGCCAGTCTGACAGTGGGCCAAAAAAAAAGGCCCATTTGATATTGGCCTATGTTAGAATGAAATTAGGCTGACATGTCATTTTGCCAATTCTGACAGAGGGCTGACCAGCCATTGGCCAAATGTTATTAACTTGATAAAGTTTTATTTAGATGTGCTTTAATTCCAGAAAGCGTTTGACACTTTGACATTGGCCCTATGTGTTCACTCAGAAATTATGCTTAAAGGGGAACTAACCCCTTTTGCACTTTACCTCTCAGATTTTAGCTTGGGTCCATAGAAACAATTCCATGCTATTCATAACTTGTATATGTGCCCTGGTAATGAAATATCCTGCATTTATTAGCTCCGTGTTGTGAACTACGGAGGCCGCCATTTTTTAAATTCCTGGTGTTTTGCACTGACCGGAAATACGTCACTGTTGTACTATTCAACTGGTGAGAAACTGTCAGCAACAGTTTAGATACAGTTAATTGCACTTTCAGAGCAGTTCTTACTGAGTGTCAAGTAATTGCCATTGAACTTGAGACAAAGCAATTAGACAGAGAAAGAAAGAATTTATTAGATCAATGTTAAATAAAACAAACAAAAGCAGCAAGAAACAACTATTAGCAGAAAAATAAATTAAATAAAAGTCAAAATACATATGATCTAATTACCTTTGGTCAGGAGACATCCAATAAGTTCTTATTTTAAAAAAAAGGCTCACGTGGATGTCCCCTAAAAACTTATATTTAAAAAAATACATATTATTTAATGAAAAAAAAATAATAATACATTTATATATAAATAACAAGATCTAAATCTAAGAAATAATGATGGGATGAAAATTAAAGTATGGCAGACAAAATGCAAATTTAATAAAAAGTTTACAACAGGGATCAGTTCTTAATTGTGATTGTTTTGTTGAAAATGAGTTTTTGATATTATATTTTATTTTAAACTAGTAGGCCTATATTAAATGTTTCTAGCAATGCAACATACATTTGAAATAAGCTCATTGCAATCAATGCAATAATTATGCTGTATTCCCAAATAATTGCAATTAACACCCTTCATGTTGTTGTGCTGTATGTTCTTGTTATAATTGCAATGAACAATGAAACGGCTTGTAATCAACAGGATTATGAATTGATTCATATGGCTGAATGCATATATATGGCCTAGCAGTGTACATAAGTGACGTCACTGTCTTGTGTGCCGTGTGCAATAATGGTGGCCCCCATCATGTCGGCGGTTGGTGCAAATTGCACTTTTAATTGGCTTGAAACGATGTCAAACCAGCCATTAAGACATTTCCTTTCACACCAATATATTATTTAACATCTAATTGAACTTTTGAAATTAGCATACAAACTTCCATTAGTTCCCCTTTAACCACCTGATCACCTTTAGACATCCCACATACTTCTGCACAAAACATAAATGCCAATGCTTGCATTTTAAAAGGCAACTTGTTTTATGCATCATAAATCATAAATCATTGAATTAACACTTTGCACTAACCCAATTGATTAAATATACAAAATATGTACTGCCTTTGAAATTAAGTTTAAACTTGATTTACATAAAACAAATATTATTATCAGTTTTTTCACAAAGGTATGATATTTATAGATAAAATAAATTTTGTCTCATCTGTGCATTGTTTTAAGCTTTATTTATTTATTTTTTCAACATAATATTTACACAAAGGTTTATTGACCCAACCCTGATGTGAACTCAGCCCCATATTAATTGCAATTCACACATGCACTAGTACATGTAACAGAATTAACCCTAGTTAACAGTAGCCGTACTGTCAAAAGGTTTTTAAAACTAGTGAAAGGGAAGGAGTGATTTAGAGGGTCTAAATTTCAGAAAGGGAAAAAACAGCGGCCGACTCAAACTTTATTTTGACTTGTAATGGGTCTACAGGTAAATGTCAATGTCTCAGCTTATATGACCAGCTGCCAGAGGCAGATGTAATAATGAGATTATATGGCTTGGTATTTCCTTAATTAGTATCTCTACTGTGGTCCATTGCAAAATTATATTGCAGTACAATTCTTAGTGTGTGCCCCCCCCCCCCCCCCATTAAATAGTTTATAAAGGTCTATATTAAAATGTTTGACTTGCGGCAGGATTTTTTTTAAAGATGGGGGATATGAATTATACTTATTAAGATAAACATGACAATAAGTCCAGCTCCAACTCGAGATCCTGACCAAATTCAATGACCTACTCATATACCTTTCAGCATTTAGAGAAATTATTCCCAGCTTAACAATGCGGTTTTAACATATCCCCAATGATTTACTTAAAATATAATTAAATAGAAAATAATATGAAAAAAAAATCATGAATAGTTGAAAAACAGTTCAACAAGCATAGAAACAAACTGACTGTGTTCAGCTATCAGTGGATCCGAAGCTCAGTCAGCTTATATTAGGTCAATAGCCAACAATTATCAAAACAATTTTTATTTGCAATGACCAGCCTTCAAAACATTAGGAACAATTCCTAGATGCATAATTTTGTAAGCATCGATCTGCTTCTCTGATCATGGCATTGCGCATTCCCGCCAGAAATAATTAACACACGACGTCCCCATTTGGGGCCTCAAGCAAAGTGATGACGTCACACAAAACTGACGAACGCACTGTTTTGATCGTCGATTCGCCACTTATTTTGCTCATTTAAGTGACTTAAAAGACAATCAGAGCCGTCAACTTGAAGAAACAAGCAATAGAAACATTTTTAGAACGATCTGCATACAAGTAAGTGAGGAAAATTCAGTAAAACGTCGTGATCGTATTTCTACCAAAAAAGAATAGCAAGGCTACAGAACTGTGTTTGCTGATCTAGCATGTACACAATGGGAACCAGTTTGTGACGTCGCCATCTGGCTAATGGTAGCAGAACTACTGCAGCACACAGTCTATTGCAGATTGCTAATCTAAAGCCATAATTATGAATAATATGATCGTATATATTTATTGCTAGTCAGGAATAATAATGAGAATTCAATTTTTAAATATTTATTGGCCTCATGCATTGATATACAAATTGGAAATTGATTTCATTTGATATTTTGCTTTCAATAATAACCATATATGTTTGCCATATATTATACAAGATATTCATGCAGTCACACATTGTGTATAAATAATAAATATAACATGCATACATATAATATAAATACTATACATTTTTTACATATATACAAATAGCTTATAGATGACATTGACATGGTGATAAATAAATAGATAGATAATAAATAATAAATAGTTGCATGGCAATAAATAGATAAATATATTTAATTTTAATAAATATCTGATACATGACATGGTGAATAAATAATTAAAATAAATAAATACTTGCATGGTAATAGATAAATATATAAATAGGTGTAGTCATATTAAATATTAGATATTTAACTGACCTTATAATATACATTGTTTCTTAATAATTGTATGATGTTGAGACTTTTGCTGAGTATTTTTATTAGCATTAATAAACATGTAAAACCCTATTTATGATAAAATATAAGTCACACTAGATATATGATAAAAGATAAATAAAATATTCTCAGTATGAAATGTTGTATTATCTATTATGTATAGACTAAAGATAAATTCACTATATGTATAAATATTTTGACTATTCAGTATATCTATAAAATGTGTTTTTTAAATGATAATTTAAGAAACTGGTTGTATTATTTAAAACATAAATTAATAAGCCTGAAAAAGATGCCATTTGTGCCTGGTAGTGTCGGTAAAAGGTATTTCTGCATTATATCAATAATTGCTATGAAGAGATCCAGGGGGCAAAATAATAACACTAAGATAATCCTTAAGAAACTTTAATTATATAGAACCCGTTCTATAAATGATAATTCATGCTCCTTGGATTATTGTTCAAATACTGAATAAATTAGATTTTACTTTTTAAGTCATTAACTAATTAACTAAGATATTTATATGTATGAATAAGTAGATTTTTAAGTTAGTTTCTTAGTCATATAACTATAGATCAGTTTTGATATCAATGACTGAGAAGTCCTGTTGACAAGTTTTTAGAACTATGGTTTATATATATACCATTTACAATGAAGCAATTCAATCTGTTTATACCATTTCAGATAATGACCCCTAGTGGTATCAGACGGTAAAGTTATTTCTTAATGTAAAAACTGATATAATATAATTGTGTATTATTAGAATAATTTCACTGATGAGTAAGTTTCAATAATTTTTTTGTTTTTCAATGATTTACTCTGACTAAGAAAGCGATTTGCCTCTTTAACTTGAAAGTGAACTTTAATCCTAATGAATAATTTGCTCATTGATTCGATTAAATTTTTGCAAAGATTTTGGCCACAAGTTAAATTTTGATGGCATGAAAGTTTTCAAAACATAAATCTGTAATTTTCCTTGTTATGTTATTTGGAGAAAAAGTATTTAATTGAAAAGCTAAAATTTGTTGAAAGGACTCTAGCAAAGAAATAAATGTTTCACAAGGGATGACAAGGCCAGAATCTAATGACAATGTTGAATATTGCTTATGCTTTAAAAATATGTATTTATCATTATCTGGTTGTTCCTGAAGAGATGTTGTGAGTAATTGCTTACAATTTTGACATGAAAGAATTAAGGGGAACTTTTTTATCAAATATCCTGCAATATATGCAGTTGCATTAGTTTCAATTAAATCTGGAAACTCATCAGTGGTAATATTTATTGGTTGGCAGGGTTGGGAATATGGGTGATCAGTTGCAATGGTATCCACAGACTGTATTGCTTCATTATAAAAGTCCTCTGGTTTGAGAAGAAAATTATCCCAATCATCTTCACAATTAGAATTTTTACTTAAATTAAATATAGATTCAACAGATAATGACCGGAAGGCAGATTCAAATCTAGAGGAATCAGGGCGATCATCATTACAGTTTTTTGCTCTGATTAAAGAAAAGAAATTTTCCAAAGCATCCTGATTTAAACGATTTGTAAAAATATACTTTAAATTAATGTTCGGATCATTGGAGAGTCTATTATATAAATAAATTATACTATTAATGTTTATTTGCCATGCTTGAACACAAGGTAATTGCTGTTTATTTGGGTTATTTTTAAATATGGTTTTGATTCATTAAAAGTCTTACTATTAAAAATATCAAAAAGATTGTTAAAACTTTCTACAAATTCAGCTGTTTTTAGTGCAATTTCTAATTTTTCTCCACTCCATACCTTTAATTCACATAATGTGTGTATGCCTGCTGCTACAGAATGGCTAAGAATTTGGGCAGCTAATTTAAACCGCATGTTAATACCGAATCCTTTTAAATTTAAATGTTTATCGGATATTTTAGGAATCATTCTGGATTGTCTTTTTTAATCATAATCATATAGCTCTTCAATTACGGACCAAGATATTGGAGTATTGTTTAAAATAAAGTCTTTAGATTTAAGGTTATTGCAAATATTCTTTAAAGCATGCGGGGGATCATAAAATACATTAATTTTGGCATGGTCAACTAAAAAATAAGGCTTTGAAATTGTTACCCCTAATTGTTTTATAACTGATTGATTATTGGCGCCCTGATCACATATTACTGCAACACATTTTAATCCTGTGGAATTTATTTGTCTGATAGCTTCAATGACTAATGTTTTAAGTTTATCAGATTTAATTGAACTATGTGAAAAAAAATATCCAAAGGTTTGTTTCCATTTATGAGTAAGACCCCCAATCATAAATATTGAAGCATGATTAGCTACCCCTGAACCTCTGAAAGTACCATAGTCTTCCAAACCTATAATCCTGTCTTTATTTTTATCAAAATGGATGGCCTCTTTCAATGACATTTCATCCATTAATAGTGCACAAAGGCGATCTTTTTCAGGCATGGATTTTATTTTATGTGAAAGAGCCTTGAGAGTGAATTTATGGAAGCCCGGACCGAAAGAAAAGGATTGTAAAATTTTTTGAAGGGTTCTAACACTAGGCATTTTAATTAAATGCAAATTTAGATTTCCCAGCAATTTTCATCTGGGTAAAAAAAAATTTTAAAGTCTCAACATCAATTATTTTGACATTTTGATTTTATGTTAAATTTATTTTTGCTATAAGCAGATCGATTAAAAAGTTTTTGGACTTTCTGATTCATTTTCCATAATTTAGTTCTTAGATTTTTCACAGTTTTTTTCATTTCTTTTACTTCCAAGTTTTGAATTTCAAAAGTATTCTTTGCCATAATTAATTGATAGGCCATACGTTCCTGTCTTAGTGCGTCACTTGAGGCTGCTGTCATGCTCTCCACTCTAAACAAAGCTGGATGATTTTTACCTGTTGGGTAAAACAACACATTTGAAACTGCTTATTTTATAACATCAGAAAGTATTTCTTAATTTAAACCGGGGTTTGTACATCAAATTTACTATTATACAGTCACACTAAAAAAATTTATTCAAAATGTTTTTTTTTTTTGTCAGAATTAAATTACAATTTAATGTGAAATAGTTGAGGTAGATGTAATGATGAAACAACACAAGGTGTAGCTTGGCAGAGAGAGGGTGGCTTTTAATCCAATGGTATGTATATCATAAGTACAAGTGTAACAAACTGTAGTGCAAAGGTATTTCTTGAAAACTATTGACAGGGGAGGTGCCTTGTACTCTGCGTCTATTCTGAGGCAAGTAAAAGACCCTACCTATGGGGTAAATGTGTAACATGGTGAGGACTTCAAGCCTTATCATTACATCTGCCTCTAGACAATTAACACTACAATGGCTTGGCCCATTAATTATAATATGTTACAGCCAAGGGAAATAAATATTTCAGAATAAAATCGATGTAGGCAGCATTACTTTATAAAACTGGACACCTGTGTGATATACATCGCATAGAAACCATAATTGATCATCTACATCATCAAATACTTGGGAAATGTGAAAAGGTGCTGTGTCCAGATCATGTAAGTAATCATTTTCACTGAAATATTTGAAAGATCTGTAATATAATGAATTAATTTAGGTTCATTTGAAGGACACAGGATTCTTGTTGCAGCGCTTATATAGTTATGAAAGTCACTAATACCAAGCGGAACATTTACAGTTTGCTGAATAGAATTTGAAGAATTTGATAGAATCACATCAAGTAGTGTCGGGTTTTCTAGACTTTTGAAGCAGGTGGGGCCTTTAACAATTTGTTTCAAATCATACATATCACATGTTTGTGAAAGAGGATTTGGGTCAATTTTGAAGTTTACATTTAGATCACCTATTATATATACATGTTGGCTTTCTAAGAAGCACTTGTTTAGCATTGATTCAATTGCGCTTGCTAGACAGTGAACTTGAACATTTGGAGGTTTATATATATGTATAAAGAAACTATTTCTGCTATTTGTTTTGAATCACTATGCTTTCAATACCATCACTGTTTATGGCTAGATCAGATCTATTTTTATGAGGTATTTTTTGTTTAACATAACATAGCAGGCCATCTCCATAGGCATTTCTGTCTATTCTACGAGTTACAAAAGTATCAATATCAAACTGTCCATATGGGTATGAATCATCGAGTTTAGTCTCTGATAGAAAGAAGTCTCTGATAGAAAGATAGCCCAATGTTAGGCCGACCAATGGCCACATGAGCAGACATGCCAACTTTGGAGGAAGCATTTCCGGGTCAGTGACAGGCGAGGCCCGAAAATATAACAGCCTCACACAGAGGTCACTGGGGTCATGGGAACGGGTAACATTCAAAAAACGGATTCCAGGTCATCACACTGTCCTCTCCCAATAATGAGGCATGTCCACATGCCTCCGGAAGAGCCCAGAGGAGACCTAATCACCAATGTTTTCCGAGGGGTGGGGGATTGAGGCAGCATCAGCAGTGACTTTTAACAAAGTATCCACTACTGGTTAACCATGAGTAGGACGATTTGACTAGCGGTCAGGGCAGACATGTCATAAGCAACAACATTACATCAACAACATCAACAACCCACCCCAGCCCAATGATAGCCGGACACAAATACATAACATTTAGCACATAACAAGGCCATTACTGGCACAACAATACTGCTTCCCGTCAAAGTCCACAAGAGTCCACAATGATTTCACATTTTTCTTAAAACAAAGAGTCAATTCTCCGGGTCCCTGTCACAGGGCACTAGCTCCAGGGGAGCTGTCAGTCACACTCCAGAGGCACAGTCCACTCACACAGTCCTGGGACTAGTTACAGTTCATAGCCATACACCGGCTGACAGCTGTCAAACCGTGACCTTGTCAGGTCAACTGTCAGAATCTGGCGCGTTGAAATCACTACAAAGATGGACACTCCTGCGCATTGAAATCACTACATATAATAATCCAACCAGTTTGGGTATCCGTTAGGCACTCCACCTAATTAGTCCACAGACCTATTCAAGGTCAAGTCACCACACATTAGGTGCCCTCGAAGGTCCTGGGCCTCCACGGGGCGAGGGTGTAAACACTTGGGGTGAAGTCCTCTATCCCCAGTGGCTAAAACAGGACAGTGCGCATTGCACAAGCTGCTCCAGCTATCCAATGCAGACAATTATTGATTTTTTACATGCTTCTGGTTTCTACTACCAACTTTAGATAATCAATCTTACCTTAGAGAGCCTCTACATAGCCCACTCAGGTGCTGATGAGGCGTTAAACAATAACACTAACTAACTAACTAACTAACACCACACATTAGGTAAGCCTAAACCCAATTCTATTGTCATTCCATGGTAGTGTCCATGTATTGTGTCCAATATGCTATCCAGGGGCGTATTCTGGGTCGTTTTGCGTTGATCATTCTGCCTGAGGCCGCCACCCAGGAGGACCAGTGACACACGCCCTTGTCACCACATGGCCTCCGGTGGGAGCGGTTCAGTTCATTGTCCAGGGACATTTCCGGTTGGCATCTGGGGGTCGGTGTCTGGGGATGTTATCCGGGGGAGGCAGTGGGCCCAAGTATCGGGCCACACACTGGAGGCTGGGTGGAGCCGGATGGGAAGACTCAGGGTTGGGACACCCGGCGGAGCTCCTTCCACATCCGGCACCGCTCCTCCGACATCCTGGTCACTTCCTCCAGGAGGAGGTCGGCCTGTCTCTCGGCATCCCGACGCCTCCGTTTCTCAGCCTCCACTTCTTTGAGGGCCCCATCTCTCTGCTGGGTCACCTCTTCCTTGTCCCGGGCATTGGCCGCAATCTGGGCCCGGGCCCTCACAAGGTCTTTCATCAGGTCCTGGACCTGTTCCTCCGGGGTCATCTCCGAGGGGAGCCGCCCCACCCGGTTCTCCTTCCTCTCCCTGAGAGTTTGCGGGGGAGGGGACCCAGTGGCAGGGGCGAGGGCTCGCCCTGTGGTGGTCATCTTCACCCTGGTCTGGGTGGACATGGACGGCATCCAGGTCAGGGTGGTGGACATGAGGGAGGGAACCTCATGGGTGACGGTCTGGAGGCCGGTAGGGACGCATCAGTGTGAGGCCCCCTAATTTCCTCCAGGGCTGTGGCGGCCACAACCCTCTCGGCTTCCCTCCGGGTCGCCCTATGTTGTAATTCCAGGTGGCGGCGGAAGTTGGACTTCCTGTCCGCCACAAACCCAACGGTGCACCTGGGACACTGGTACCCCATGTACATGTAAGAGGCATGGTGCGAGGTTGACATGTGGCGACTCAGGGCCTTCCTGGAGGTCACTACCTTAGTGCAACGAGCACAAGGGAAGACCTCCTGGGACGTGTCATCAGTACTGACGACGGGGGTCTTCTGGGGCCTGGTCCAGGGTTCGATCTTCCTCGTCCTCTGCTGCTGGGCTGCCCGGCGTGGGTGTGATTGGGCTGTAGGGGCCCAGTAACGGGGCCTCCTCACAATCCCCACCCACCCTGACTGCTTTCGCATAGGAGGTCGCCTGGGCCGAGGAAGGGGTGGTCCATTGGGCCTGGGGAGACCCAGCATACCACGCCCGGTCGGCCATGTCTCGGAGAACGTCCTCCAGCTGACATTGGGGCCCCAGCTCATCCCGGATCCATTGGAGGAGGACTGCCATGTCCTCCTGTAAGGGCTTAGCCCGGACAAGCCGGCGGAACCGAACGAGTTCCGGGGCCTGGCTTGCTACTCCAATGGGCTCGTATGCCCTGGATTCCATGAAGGCCCACATGTGCTGCTGGGCTTCCTGCTCCCTCTCCACTGTCCAGTACTCCTGGTTGACTGGGGTTGCCCCCTGTACGTCAACTGGAGTTGCCTCCTGCTCAAAGACTGGGGTTGCCCCCGGACGGCGTGCTGGAGTGGTCTCCTGTCCAAGGACTGGGGTTGCCCCCTGATAGTCCAAGTGGCGACCACAGACAGCCTCCACCTCATTTTCCTCCACTGTCACCTGGAGATCCACTCCTGCAGCATCTAGGGCCTGCATGACCACATCAGCCAACTCACTGCAGTCCATATCCATATTTTAACAAGTGCAAATTCAATCAAATTCTCTAAGTCAAATTCTTTGCCAAGGGCAGCGTACGTCCTTTCTGAATCAAATTCAAGAAAGGAGTGATGCAAGGAGGTCCTGCATCACTATGTCTTTCCCCCCACAGGCAATAAAATTCACCAAATATGGAATTTTGGCACCATTTACCCCACCCCCCCTTCATAACGAAGGGTCAAACTCGGTCAACTTGCCAACCAAGGGGGGTGTTGGAACCATCTTAGCAGACACCCCTTTGTGCCAACTTGCTGAATTAATGACCTTAAATGGCAGAGGTCAAAAGTCCAGGCACTTTTTGGTGGGATTTAACAAACAAGAAACACGTGTTTCCATCAGACAAAGAAACCCCAACCTGCCAACAAACACAAAATTAATGGAATCAGTATCTAGGACCTTTCAGGACCCACCCAATGGAACAGACCCAAAACTAACAAGTTTCGCAACTCCATAACTGATGTCATCCATTAACTAGCACAAATTTGTCATGTGCCAAACCGTTACATGATAAAACTCAGAGAAAGAAATACACTATCTGACAAATTATCACATAAAAACAGCTATTCCTATTTCTAGAAATTACAGCTGACATACTACAGCAAAAACCACTGCTAGGGCACCGAAAAATATTAGACCGACTTTTTACAATAACTCAATTTGTCACAGCAACATGCTCATAAATATGAACAAGACAATACACCCATGTTTTTCCGCAATCTTATTAAAAATAAGAGAGATATTCCTATTAGAAGTTAAAGTCACACATAACTCACTAGGCGAGTGAATAAAACCTTCGGAGAAAGGTCATGTCACACTGACACTTTCTTTGGAAAATCACATCAGGTACAGGGTACAACTTAAAGAATTAAAATTTGCCCTACGGAATTCTTAAGCTGATTCACTCATTTCCGGACAGTTTCGCTAGCCTACTCCGTATTAATGAAAAAGTAACTCACTAAAATTAGCAAGGAGATCCTACTCAATCAAAAATAACTGCCAATTACACCAAATTCACTCTATACATATTTTCGCTGTATAGACAACAGACCAGGATTTGAACTAGTGTACCTTAATCAAATCCAATGTTGTGACCATATCTGTCAGGTGGCTGTCTCAGCCTCTTTGAAATAAAGGGCTCAGCCTCAGGATTCAGTCTGGAATCCTCAGCCAGCCAGGGTGACGCCATTTTCCGCCACATTCCATGTGGTTTGCAGGCATCAACTTGGGCGCTTCTCTGCGGCCTGTACCCACGTGGGTAGACGGCGCTGCATCAGCGTTTGGGGGCGCCGCATCATCTCCCAGCATCACGTGTTCAGAGGATGCTGCTGCTGGCCTCACTGCACTCCGAAGTACACCATCTCGCGTTTCTCCAGATCGCGTCAGAGGCGGATCCTGCTCTTTTTCAGAGGCGGGCTCATTCTGACGTTCATCATAGAGAAAGGGGTCTGTGTACGGGTCAGTCAAGGGCAAATCAGGAATTCTAGCTACATCAGCCTTACGTACTTCAGCCAGGTACAGATAAAACAGCCAAACCCAGTCTCCAGGTTCATGAAACTGATTGCTGGACAATCTGTTGTAGTGCTTCGCCTGATTCAGAGCTGATTTCCAGCTTTAGGCGACAGCATTCAAAGTAATCTTCCATAGCTAACCGTATCCATTCAACATACTCAATTGTACAAGCTGACTGATCCTGGAGGACATGACCATACAACAGGTCAACAGGCAGGAGGGCTTCTCTCCCAAGCATCAACTTATTGGGAGTAACCCCAGTTGAGTGCTTGGGCGTAGCCCTGTAGGCACACATGACATAAGGCAGAATATCATCCCAATCATCTCTGTAGTCATTCACTAACTTAGAGAGCATGTCCTGCAAAGACCTATTGAACCTTTCCACTAAGCCATCGCTCTGGGGGTGATAAGCAGTCGTCCTGGTCTTAACAATGCCAAGCAATTTACACATTTCCTGGAACAACTTAGACTCAAAGTTGGTGCCCTGATCACTATGAAGCTTATATGGGGCTCCAAACCTTAGAACTACCTGAGTTACCAAACAGTCAGCCACAGTGTAGGCTTCTTGGTGTGGTAGGGCAAAAGCCTCTGTCCATTTTGTGAAATAATCAGCAATAACCACAATGACCTTATTCCCCTTCTTAGTCTCTGGAAAAGGACCTACAATGTCTACTGCCATTCTTTCCATAGGCATCCCAACAGGAACCTGCTGTAATGGGACCCTATTCCTGCCTGTCTGTCTACGCTTCTGACAGCTCTCACACCATCCAACCCATCGGACGATGTCCTACTTGTACCCTGGCCAATAGAACCGTCTCCGGACCTTGGCCACTGTGCTATGTATTCCCATATGTCCCCCTAACCGTGAGGTATGCAGTTGCTCAAATATCGCTCGCCTCAACTTAGAAGGGATCACCAATTGCTCCACATATTCTCCTGTAGGCAATCTATGCTCTCTGTACAATTTTCCATCTTTAAAGTGCAACCAATTGTACTGGGCCCAAATATCTCTGACACTTCCTGGTCTATCTGCTATATCACTATAGGAGGGCCTTTGTCCTGCCTTCAGCCAATCCACGGCCAAAGCAGTCACACTATTCTGAGCCTGGGCAGCCACAATCTCCTCCCTTGTCCACACATTCAACCAGTTCGAACCCAGGACCTCAGATTGTTCAGGGCCACCCACTTCCGGTGGGGCAGTCACCACTTTCGGTGACGCCTCACTGCTCACTACGGGGCTGGTCTCAGAAACTGCCACCACTGGCTGACTCACAGAGACTGTCTCAGCCCTGGCTGATCCATCAGCCACACCACCTACGCTGCCTACAACTCTAGCTCTCCCTGGCTCCTGTCCCTGGCGCCACAATGGCGCCTGCTCCCATGGCTTCATCAACAAGTGGGCCTTGTCAGCATTCCACTGTACAAGAGCCACCATCACTCCCTGGTCACCATGCCCTGGATCAGGGCAATCATTTCTCTTACACCTTCGTACAGGAATTCTAGAACAACCATCTGCGTTTCCGTGCTTTTTACCCTCCCTGTATTCAATTCTTAAATCATATTCAGCCAATGATGCCAACCAACGGGCCAGCATGCCCTCTGCTTCTTAAAATTCTGCAACCAAACAAGGGCACGGTGGTCAGTTCTTAAAAGCACTGATCCCTGTCCATACAGATAAGGCCTAAAAATCTTAGCCATTCGGACAACGGCCAAAAGCTCCTTGTAAGTTGTACAGTAATTTTTCTGGCTAGTCGACAGAGCTTGAGATGCATAAGCAATAACACATTCTTTTCCCTCAATTACCTGGGACAAAACACCACCTATCGCTAGATAAGAAGCATCTGTATCAAGAATAACAGGGCAGCTTTCTCGAGGCAAAGCCAAAACTGGCGCAGTGGTTAAAGCCTTAATCGGGCCTCAAAAGACCTTTGACATTCGGAGGTCCACTCGAAGGGGACCTTGGGAGTCATCAGGGCATGCAATGGGGCAGCTAGGGCAGCAAAGTCTGGCACATACTTTCTATAGTATGATGCAAATCCCACAAAACTACGAATCTCATGGAGGGTTTAGGGTTCTGGCCAATTCTTGACAACCTCAATTTTCTGAGGGTCTGGCCTAACCCCTGCTTCTCCTACCACAAGGCCAAGAAAGGGCACTTCTTTCCTAAACAATTCACACTTACTTGGCTTCAAACGCAGACCAGCCTGGTCCATGCGCCTAAGGACAGTAACTAGATTAGCTAGGCATTGGTCAAACGTGGAACCCTGGACCACAATATCATCCATATAACACAAACAAGTGGTCAGATCTAACCCACCTAACACCAACTCCATCAACCATTCTAATGTGGCAGGGCCATTTGTCACTCCAAAGGGCATCACTGTGAAGTGATAATGCCCTCTCGGAGCTGTAAAAGCTGTCTTTTCCTTGTCCTCACTCTCCATAGCTATCTGCCAATAACCTGAGGACAGGTCAAGAGTACAAAACCACTTAGCACCAGCAAGGGCATCCAGGCAGTCCTCAATTCGAGGCAATGGATAAGCATCCTTCTTGGTGCAAGCGTTAAGACGCCTGTAGTCTACACAGAACCGGAAACTGCCATCCTTCTTACGAACAAGGACTGGAGGACTAGACCAAGGACTACTACTAGGCTCAATAACTCCAAGATCTAACATACGATCTACTTCCTCTCCTAGGGCTCGCTTTTGGGCCCAGCCCAACCGACGAGCAGGTAGCTTAAAGGGCCTATGGTCACCAGTATCAATTTCATGCCTTGCTAACTCTGTTCGACCTAGGCCAAATTGACCTCCCTCAAAGCAATGCTCATACTCTAACAGAACCATTTTCAACTTCTCCCTTTGTTCACTACTAAGGCCTTCTGTCGGGTCAATAAGGGGTTTCAGGTGATCTGGAAGGTCCTTGTGTCTAGGGCCCTCCTTGGAAGTCACAGCTGATACCAGCGTGTCCTCTTCCAGAGAATCCTTGTTAGACAGGACACTAGTCAGCTCTCCTAGTAATTGACCCTGTGACAGACAAATATCTTTCTCTGTTGGATTTGCTATCCAGACCTTGGCATCAGGACAATCCACGTCCACTATGCCCCGAGGTACCATAACATGCAAATTCTGACTAACCTGGGGAATGGCTTCGAACAAGAGGTCATGACCCTGACATTTGCCCCATGTCACCAGATTGACTGCAACCAATGACACATGCCTTGCTAGCAGGCAAATGGGTTCTCTGACCACTGCTCGACCTCCAAGACCTTCTGGACCTTCTCTACACAGAACATCTGACCCACCCAAACGCAATACTCCAGAGGAACACATTAAAGTGGCTTTATGTTTCTTCAAGAAGTCCATCCCCAGTAACCCAGTCAGTTGTCCCATTTCAGCAACTAGGAACTCACACGGATACAGAGCTCTGTCCACACAGATCTCTGTCTCTAGCCTTCCATATACTTTAATAAGACCACCATTTGCGGCTGCTACCTTCCTATCCATAGACAAAAGTGGAGACCTGTACACTCCAGCTATCTCATCATACACTTTCTTGCTCATTATTGAAACTTGGGCACCTGTGTCCACCAGCATTTCCAAATCTGTGGAACCAATTCGGATGGACAAATACCAGGCTGTTACGGCTTCTTGTGCAGCAGCACATTGATGCCGATCTTTTCCCTTAAAGACCCCCTCATCACTATTCATGGAAGCCACTAACTTCGAGGGTGGAGGACCTGGCACCAGATCTTCCTCCACCCTTACTCTTTTAGCGAACCAGCTCCCTTCTCTGACTGTGAACCATTCCCTGTACCTTTTGGGGCACCTTTTCAGGCCCCTGACCCCTTATCCCAATCTTTCTTTTCCCTTGGGCGACTGTTTCCCCGATTGCCCCGACCAGATTGATCTCTGCCCTTGTTCTGCTTAGGGCAGTCTCTACAAATATGGCCGTAATCATTGCAATTAAAACAGCGCCGATTGGAATTGGAAGGGGGCCTCGGCCCATTTCGGTGACCCTTATCGCTGGGCCCACCTCGATTTGCCAATACATCATTCATCAGGGAATAAAACAACTCTTTAACTTGCTCCTGAAATATGGGGTCTCCTTTAGCTGAAGGAGCTACCCCTGATTGACTTGGAGCTAATTCTGAGGTCTCAGGATGGACAAAGGGCAAAGCCACGGCCCCTATTGGCCCAAGGTCGGGTTTGTGGGGCCTTGTGGCTTCATAGGCGGATTCATATTGGACAGCCAAATCAATGGCATCCTGTAAAGTAGAGGGCTTGAGGGCACCTAACCAGAACCTCATGCTGGGAGAACCGGCTGTTTCCATGAACCTTTCCTTGGCAAACCTTTCCTGCTCCTCAGTCGAGGATGCAGGGTTCGCCTTCCTGGAAAGATCCATTTAGAACAAGCCATATGACTCCAGATCCATTTCGGGGCCCCTCTTTGCATTAAACCATTTACTACGATAAGCATCTAGAGCACGGGAGGAACAAAACAGACCATTCAATTGCTCTGTCATCCTAACCCACGATTTCTCATAGGGCAAGGAGACAATCTTGAGCCTAGCAGGACCGGAAATACTAGTCCACATGTGGAAACAACGCTCATCTTCTGTCCACCCAATAAAGTCTGCCACCCTCCTAAACTCCATCAAATAATCAGCAAAAGCTACTCCCAGACCATCATACAAAGGGGGTAGGGCTTCCCTACGACGCCTGTGCCTTGGACGATAGGCATGACTGCCAGGGGCCACGTGGTCCGCCATTACTGCTCCAGCGGCCCCACCGGCCCCAGTTGGCTCAGTCCCCACCCGGGTCCTATATTCTGGAGAGGAGGTGGGAGTGGACGCACAGGAGTCATTCGAATCCGACTCTCTCTGTACCATATCCCTGGACCTCTTTCCACTACTTGCTCTAGGTCTAGATCCCTCCCTAGGGTGCCTCACTCCTGAATTGGAGCTAACCTCCTTAGGTTGCCTCACTCCTGACATGGAGCTAGCATGTGGTCTAACTGGGGTGGCATCCCCAGAAGCCATGCTGGTGACTGGGGGGCCAGATGTGTCGACCCCGGTTGACTGGGGAGCCAATGTTCGGCTCTCCCTGTCTTGGGGTACCTTTCTACCAGGCTTGGGTCTCAATGCTGAAGTTCCAAGCATTCTAACAGAACACAATACAAACAGCAAACAAGACAAACAGAGTAACCAGGGCAGGGCAACTCAACAAGACCAGTCTCAAAGTGAAGTGAAACTACTTAGCTGTTCTGTTTCTGTTGTAGAAAACACACAAAAGAGTATTCCAATGTGACACAATGGTAAATCCTTAAAAACACAAGTAAATCCCTGCAAGCACCTTATTTGAAAAGGCACTCACAGATCCAGAGTATTCCTGAGAATGAGTCAAGTCCCATATTGGGCGCCAATTTGTAAGGTCCTTCAGACTTGACTCAAATGAAGACAAAGCATACATTTTGAAGCTTTATTGGCCCTGCCCTAGCCAAACGTCCTGTCTATTCACTATTCTGGACCAAACTGATGCTGCCAGCATCCCTGTAGCCCCCTGTAGCCCACTCTGGCCAATAGGAACCCAACCACACCCCTATCACGTGCTCCCCTTACTGGGGCATAGGAAATGCCCTACATTCTAGGTCAACAGCCTCACACAGAGGTCACTGGGGTCATGGGAACGGGTAACATTCAAAAAACGGATTCCAGGTCATCACAATTCATACGTAAAACAGCTGACATTGTACAAGAATCAGTAAATTGCTTACTTGAAGATTCATAAATATGAACATAACTAAAAGTTGCGAATCATATGCATTTTGCTCATGGGCATTAACTAAAATACTTGTCATATGATCTGAAAACATGATGTTGATGAGTGCAGATCTGAAATGCTGCTGATTAAACATTTGCAGCTGGCTATGCAACCAGTCTTTCTTACAAACAGTTTTAGAGTTAGTGGGAGTATAAATGAAGTGTTGCATAATACAACTATAGAAACACATGGTTTCAAACTTATAAATATTGTAAACCAATTGGCTTACACATGGTGCATGCGTGTGCGTGCGTGCGCGTGCGTGCGTGCGTGTGCGTGTGTTAGTGTGAGTTTTAGTGTGTGTGTTTAACGCCTTATCAGCACCTGAGTGGGCTATGTAGAGTAGAGTAGACTCTCCATGATTTAAAGGTGTGCATGTTTGCTTAATTTTAGTTGCATGCTTGGTCAAATTTGTTGTGAGATGATTGCGAGCTCCTGTAAACCCACAACAGGAATGTTGAAGCATTTATATAATAACATATTGAAAAAAGATTTATTTATGAATCTTATTTGATGAAAAATTATTGATATAATTTTGTGCAGAAAAATTTTTTCATAATTTTTAATCAATTGCACTTTAGATTAAAGCAGAAATAAATAAAATAACACAAGCAATATCTTATATTTTTTCAGTAAATAAATAATATGATATTTATTAGTAGTAGTATATAGGCGGTGCAGTCAAACTACCCCACCTGTTGGGGGTTTTAAGGAACTACGGTAGGTCTGAAAGGTGGTGCCCCCTAGTGGTGGATAATTAATAATAATAAATGCCGCCAGGGGGCTTAAAAGAATTAAGGTTGTGATGGGTGCTGCCACGTCTGGTGTTTATTAATATTAATACAATAATCAAGTGCCACCACCGGGATTTGTATGAACTACAGATATGTCTGAAAGGTGGTGCCCCCTAGTGGTGGATAATTAATAATAATAAATGTCGCCAGGGGTCCAAAAAAGAATTAAGGTTTTGATGGGTGCTGCCACATCTGGTGCTTATTAATATTAATACAATTATCAAGGGCCACCACGGGGGTTTTGATGAACTAGAGGGGGGTTCTAAAGGTGCTGTCATCTGGTGGCAAATAATTAATAATAATAAAAATTGCCAGGGGGTTTATTTTTGTGAACTAGGATTGTTGAATGTGCCTCCACCTGTGAGAACATAATTATTATAAATTAAAAAAGGGACACTAGGGGTGTTATTGTAATAATTAGTGTTATGCAAGGTGGTTCCCCCTGTGGGAATATAATTAATATTAAAAAGAAGGAGAAGCTGACCTCCTGTAATGAAAATAGTGAAACTACGGCACTTCTGAATGAGAAAAAACTACGGCACTTCTGAACAAGAAAAGCTACGGCACTTCTGAAAATACGGCAGTTCTGAATGAAAAAATATTATATTCATTAATGGCCCCCGGGCTCTCAGAAGAATAATAAATATTAGCATTTTTCAAAATTTGAAGTTTATAAATCCATGGGAATTGTCCAATCAAACGCTATGGGCGGTTTTGCTTGTATAAATAGTTCTATGAAAACCCTGCAAAGCAACACTTGTCGCCTGAACGCCATCTCTACAATAAGCAGCACAAGAGGATTATTTATTTAAGACCAGAGGATTATTTATTTAAGAACTTGGTAAGATGGATTATTACGGGTCTCCTGAAAAGCTGCTGGACTCTCACTTGGTCACTTGTATGGGCTATTTGGAACATGCTATGTCTAAAAAGGACTCTGACAACCTTTTTTTGGCAGATAATTATTTTGAAATTTTATGGTACGTAAAACAAACACTATATATACATGAATCTTCATGTGATCACGAGGATAAGGCATGCCAATGTAAAGCGTGGATACTCAACAGCCCCCTGAAGTGGGTTATCGAAAAAGGAAATGCAGTATATCATAAGATAGGCCTTAGGGTGGTTTCTGACGAGGATGATTGTTGGCTGACAGACAGTTTGAAAACATTTTTCATCTTAAAACAACGATTAGACCCCAATGTGAGTGGCCTGTCAGGGCTTTTCAAAGATCTCGACTTTGTTGAAAATAAATTAGACCAAGAGAATGTTGATCCCCAGGCTTTAGCCAAAAGGTACTACAAACTTTTGAATAATGTTGAGATATATTTGGGTATTAATTGTTCCACTTTGGAACACTCGTGTAAATGCCAATGTAAGAATTTCTTATTATGTAGTGATGTGTTAAGCCGTTCCGTGACCTTAGAGGAAAGAATTGATAAGGTTACAAATAAAAATGTAGAAACTGCCACTGAAGGCTGCTGGCTTCTTCAAAAAATTGAGAAATATAGAGTTATATGCTTAATATATGACATGTCATTTTGGAATTGAATAATGCAATACACTAATAATTGTATGTTATAATTGTTTCTATAGCCCTGAAGAATACCAAAAGCTACGGACATGATTCTAATACATTGGGCGATATTAGGCCAAAAACTGTGTAAAGAAATAGCTCATGATGTTATTTTATTTAAAAGTCATCCCTTTCAATCTGTTAGAAAATGCAGAAAAGATTATGAAGAAAGTGTTAGAAAGGGCTATGTAGCTGGGATGACCTCGGCATTCCTTAGTTATGCGATTAAGTATATTGTGGATAGCGTTGAAGTGGATTCTGAAAATGACAATAGCACTGATTCTGAAAATGAAGTTGACTCTGATGATGGCCCCCATGTCAAAAAAGTTTGCCAAGAAAGAGACAGGAGCTTTGCAGGGCGCCTAGAGGCAACAACAAATCTTCCTCCTCATATAAGGATGAGATGGACCCTGTACATACTTGACAAATGTGACCACAGTGACCATTGGATTGAAGAAAAATCCTCCACAGAAACATTCTTAACATTAAGAGATTGTATTGTTAATTTTTGGAACTCTCAGTTTGAAAGGTTTAATGGTGGAATCAATTATGAAATTGTAATATCTCTAGTGCATTGAAAGTACAGACCATATTAATTGCATTGATTAAAAAAAATTATTAATAAACTTTAATAATGTACTTTAAAGGCAAATAATGACTTGGTTTTTATTAGCATGTTGAGAGCACGTGGCAACATTTCTGCTTTATCTGTGGGGTGCAAAAGTTTATCAACTCAGTAACCTCTGGAGGCTGGGAGGGGAAAAGGGATTACATTTTTTAAAATGAACAAGCGTCAGCAGTCATATCTAAGTAAGATTTATTACCATCCGGGGTCACCTGCCAGTTTTTCTAGTGAAAATAAAATATGGAAAGTAATTCAACACCGAAAAGACAGGCCTAAAGGATTAACCTTGAAAATATTAAGAGAATGGCTAGAGAGAGAAGATACGCCTTCAGTTTTTAAACAAAGAACTTCTAAATTTAAAAGAGAAAAAATAATTGTTTCATGCAGGGATGAACAATGGTCAGCTGATCTACTTGACATGAGTAAAATGAAAACTGAAAATGACGGCATATCTTTTATCCTAGTTATAATAGATGTTTTTTTTTAAATTTTCATGGTTACAGCCTATCATCAATAAAAAAGCAGGCACTGTGAAGAAGGCATTTTCAAAAGTTTTAAACACCGGGCGTATACCGCAGAGGGTCTGGGTGGATGCTGGGACAGAGTTTCAAAATAAATTATTAAAGAAATATTTCAAAGAAGAAGACGTTCACATGTTTATAGCTAGATCTGAAAGTAAATCTGTTTTCGCTGAAAGGTTGATTAAAACTTTAAAGTTAAAATTATTTAAGTATATGTACTATAATCAGACATATAGGTATATAAATGTCTTAGCAGACATAGGTGAATCTTACAACAATTCTTACCACAGTTCTATCAAAATGGCACCGTCAGAGGTCAATGAGTCAAATGAACTAGAGATTTATTTGAGGGATTACCTGCCCTACATAAATAAAGTCAATAGCACCACCAAAAAAAGCTCACTTGAGAAAGGGACTTTAGTAAGACTAAAAAAGAAACATTTTCTAGGGGCTATAAAGAAAAGTTTAGTGAGGAAATTTTTGTTGTGGATTTCGTAATTAATTCTCACCCTAAGAGATATGCAATTGTGGATGGCTTAGGAGAAAAAGTAGAGGGAACTTTTTACGGTAAGGAGTTGCTAATAGTACACCCGGATGAAAATAGAGAATATAAATTAAATGAGATATTGAAATATAGAAAAAATAAAAAAAAGAAGCTCTGGTTTCGTGGTACGGCTACAGCGAAAAGTTTAATTCTTGGATTCCCTCATATCAAATAAAATCTTATAAAAAATAGTTATGATGAGGGCTAAAGATAAAATGATAATTCTCGTATCTAGTAATGATTCAGTGCAATTTTATCCCTCAAACACAGCTAGTGAATTTACTTACATTTTTAGTACTCCTCTCACTTTAGAAGGAGAGTGGGAATTAAGTTTAAGGGACATATGTATTACTTTAAACAGTCCGGTTATTAATTTATCAAGAACTAAATTGGTTGATGTTGAATTAAAGCAGGTTACGGGTGTGGTCAGAGGGGGCTTGGAAAGTGCTGTTTTAAAAAGAGTCTTATTTGTCCCTAAGGTTAGAGCAAAAGCTTTGTATGAAATATTTAATCATACTGATGGTGTAAGCCTAAAAACCCCTTATCTGGATAGATTAGATTTTCTTATAAGGCCAGTTATCCCTAAGGTTTTGACATTAGACCCACTGACGGCCACACACTTAACATTGATCCTACAGAAGCTTAACTAACCAAAAAAATATGGTTTTCAAAATATACATACCTGACACCGACCAGTGGACAGGGTATTTCATGGACCAAATTAAAAGCAATAAATCAACAAGGCGTTACAAAAGGTCAGTTGTAGGAGGGGGAATTGATAATGGGGAGGATTCTGAATATTTTTTTATTGTGGGCAGTTTTAAAAAAGAAAAAAAGCTAGAAGAACCTGCCAAGATAAATTTGACCTCCCCAGCTGAAGCAACCATTGTAATGGCCCAATCTGAACTGGCCAATATTAAAGAGACTGCGAAGGATGAAGCTATCATTTCTAAACAGGCAGCCAAAAGGAAATCATCAGTACCTGCTCAGAAGTTCTCAGCCAAGAAAAAAAGAAAAACCAACTCATCTAAAGTTAAGAGAGCTCCTAAACAGAACGACGTTTTTTCTAAACGTAAGAGGAGGTAAAATATAGTTATTAAATAGAAATTACAGAAAAATTAATTATGAGTCACGAGGCTGTACCTAATAATTCCATGGTGGGTTTGCCTCCCCAATTAGATTTATTCGAAAGGCCAATTATTCAAAGTGGTGTTGAAAGAGCACTGTTCGTGGAGTACAGACCTTCTAACCAGATAAGTAGCCAAGATGCTCCAGTGTCATTTGTTTTAGGCGGTGACTCAAAACATTACATTGACCTTAGAAAAACTAAATTGTATGTTAAAGCAAAATTAATTAATTCAGATGGCACCCCTGTTCCAAAGGATGAAAAAGTTTCTACTGTAAACTTGACACTGCATTCGATGTGGAGCCAAATTGATGTAAAAATGTCAGGGCACTCGATGTCTTTGTCGGATAATGCTTATCCTTACAAAAGTTACTTTCAAACTTTGCTAAAAACTTCATCAGATGTTAAAAACTCTCAATTGTGCTCTCAACTGTATTATGAAGATGATGGAGATATTGAAAAATGTTCTTTAAATACAGGGGCTGCTAGTAGAATGGCTCTCTTTTCTGAGAGTTCTAGTGTTGAGATGGAAGGGCCTCTTTTGGAAGATATCTGCCAAACAACAAAATACATTTTAAACAACACCTAGAGATTAAACTGTATAGATCTAGGCCTGAATTTATTATTCTTACAGAAACCGAAAAACAATATAAACTCCATATAGAGGACATTTTTTGAAAGTATGTTTCATTGATTTTAATCCGGGTGTGATAACAGGACATGCTGAAGGGCTAAAAAAATCTAATGCCATTTATCCGTTTATTAAAGTTCAAATGAAATCTTTTAATGTCGCATCAGGGGCCAGAAGTTTTAACTGGGACAACTTATTTAATACGGAATGCCCTACTAAGGTGTTAGTTGCAATCGTTGAGAGTGACAGCTTTAGTGGTAATTTCAAGAAAAATCCTTTCAACCTTCAACACTTTAATTTAAGTGAAATAGAGCTTTGTTGTGATGGGACAAGTGTTCCCTCTAGACCTATGAAGGTCAACTTTGATGAACAAGGTCGAGAGGTTGTTACCCCTTTTTTAAGGCTTCATGAGTGCTTAGGCGGAAACTGTATTACATCATTCGGAACAGGACTAACCATGAAGAAATTTGCTTTAGGACATGCCATTTATTCATTTCCAGTGTATGGGGGAGGGGGCGAGGGTAATTTTATTGAAATTAAAAAAAATGCTAACATTAGAATACAAGGAACATTTTCAAAACCACTAGCCCAAGCTGTGACAGCCCTGATTTATTGGGAATTTCCATCCATTGCTGAAATTGAAGGGAGTAGAAAATTAATGTTATAGTAAATTAAACTTTAATTAAATATATTTATTTTTTTTTAGAAATAAAAATGAAAGAAAATCATGGAACCACCGATATGCCAAGATAACCTAGGACGTAGTTACATTCCTTTTCAACTCCCTATTTCATTAATTACCTGTGGTAGTGCTTTTTCTGGTAAATCAACTTTTATTGCTAAGCTAATTGATAATAAAAGTAAAAGCCCAGAGCCCGTGGAAATAATATACGTCTATTCTACGTGGCAACCTATTTACGACAGCTTGGAAAAAGCTAACACAAACATAAAATTTATTAATGCAATACCCTCTAAATCTGAGGTGGAAACAATGACAGCTGATTTACAGCATCGTCTTATGATTATTGATGACCAGATGACTCAGCTGAAAAACTGTCCTGATATAACAGAATATTTCACTGTTTTCACTCATCATAGAAACCTGTCATGTATTTTAGTCTTGCAAAATGCGCTTTATCAAGCTCAGTGCGTCAGAGATATTTCATATAATGTACAAGGAATGATAATTTTTAGAAATTTAAGGTCCCCTCAGCAAATAGGAATTTTAGCATCTCAAATGTTCCCAGGAAAAAAGAGAACATTTTTTTTAGACGCTTATGACAAAGCATGCCTCAGCCGCCAATATGGCTACCTTTATTGTGATATAAACCCCAGAAATGATACAAAGTTTCAGTTGAGACCTGACATCCTACTGGGCCAAGACACCATCATTTATCTTCCTAAATCATCCTAATGAAAAGGTTTGATAAGTTCGAAAAACTAGTAAATGTTGTAATTGACTCTAACAGCATTTCTAGAAAAGCCATTATTAGAGCTAGTAGTGAAACTTTTATTAAATTTATTGGAGATATTGCTTTAAACATTCTAAATGAAGTAATACATCTTTCTGTGCATTTTTTAAATAAATTAGATGAACATTTTCCAGCTATAAGAAAAATTGGGGCACAAACAGTTAAAGCTAGAACGAGAAGAAAGTTATGCGTTAAAAATTATAACGCAGTGGCGTTATTACTTAAAGCTTCTTATAACTATCTATTTACGGGTGTAAAAAAAGTCTGAAATATTATGGCTGAGCCTCACATGCTAATTACCAAAGTTCAATACGATAGGCTTTTTCAAAAAGGAGTAGAAAACGGAAAGTCTGTTGAAATTAAAACGGACCAAAATAGGCCAAAAAAGGGAAAAGATTCCTTAAGCGATTCTAGGGAGGAATCAAAAAATGAAAAAACTGGCTTAAAAAAAGATTTAGAAAAATTGAAAAAAGCTTTTGAAAAATTGGCATCTCAAAAGACCCAAGAACCATTTAAAAGCCATAATGCGCAGGATCTCCCTAGTATAAAAAGGACTTCTTCGGACTCTGGCGAAGACACTGAAATGCCAAAAAAGAAGAAAAACCGGACCATTATCACTAAAAAGGAATTAACAGAAAAAATGGCTCCTCCAGGCTACAGAGATAAGCCTATGAAGAAAAGTGGAAAGAAAAAGGAAGTTGCTGGAAAGGAATTAACTGAAAAACTGCCTCCACTAGGCTATTCAGATAAGCCTATGAAGAAAAGTTGGAAAAAAAAGGAAGCTACTGAAAAGAAATGGCAGTCCCTTTAAGCCATCAATCAAATAACTGAAGTTTACAACCTAAATTATCATGAAAGCGACTTTTCCAAATACGGCATTTCTATTTACCCAATTCTAATGACAACATGACTTATGTCAACCTCCACCCAGCATGACACCAGGATTTTGACTATGAACATGACATGAAAAACTCAAATAACCTTGACTCAGGGGGTATTTCTGTAAATCCTCATGCCCCTCAGGGCCACTATGTTGGCAATTGACAGAAGTTTCTCCGGTTGCACCTAAAGCTCTCATCAGAAAACGTGGGAAAATTTATTAATTCGAAAAAAGAAAAAAAAAAAGAAATAGTGTTATTTTGCACCCGAGCTCTTCATTCAACACCTCGTCCCCCCATTTCTGACCACTTTATTTTGAAAATCACCCTTTCAGCTTTCCGAATGGCTGGTTAGTTTCACAAGGCGTTTTTTGACTCCGACTCCATCAAGCCAGCCCCACCGCTCGCCCCTGAGGCACTTTCGAATGTGTGCGGGGAGCTTCTGTTGAGACCCCGACCAGTGATGGCCTTTCAGCTGGGCTACAGGGGGCGATACATTGTGTTGTCTCAATTTGGTGATGCCAGGGGGCTTCATATAAGGGAGTTTCACCTTACCCCCGATGGCCAGAAATTTCCCACGAAGAGAAGTGTGAGGCTGGACGCCATGCAGGGGGCTGCATTAAAATACCACTTAGAAGAAATAAGAAATATTTCGTATAACACTAATTTAAATCGCACATATCATTTGGGCAAAAGGCTGTTTCTTAACGTGAGCAACGAATTCGGTGCAACCATAGACTTGAGGCACTTTTTCGCCCTCAAGAAAGAAGGAGGAAAGCTCCAGCCAACCCGGAGGGGAGTGAGGCTCACTATCACTGAAATAGAGAGCATAATCAGGGCTTTTGGGCCTATAGTTCAAAGCTGGCCCGAATTAGCCAGAGTGGGAAACCCCTGCTTTATTGACCATGGCCTCCAAGAGGGACAACAGGAGCTGATGGATTGCCCACATTGCAACCCCGACGAGGTGTCATTGTAATCTGCTCATTTTTTAGTTTTTGTGTTTGTCTATTTTTTTTATAATGTTCATTATGTTATAACTTTATTATGTATTAAGTTGTCTGTCATAAAATGCTTTTATATATATATATATATATATATACACGTATGTACACTCTAATATATAAATATATATCGGTATATCATTGCTGTTCTTTTTTGGAATAAATGATCAAACTTATAAATCAATTTATTTTCTAGCTTATACCTTCTTAATAGTTCTAGTTGATACGCCGAAGTTAATGATTTAACAATTTTATCAAGCGTTTTCTCAACGGCCATGGGCTTCACTATCTGGTTCAGAAGTGCCGTATTTTTTTTTGACTTGAGCGCTCGATCAGAACTGCCGTAGTTTTTATTTTTATTTAAATTGCCAAAAAAATATTATGCGAGGATGAGAATAAGCCATGAGGGTTGTAGTGAATAAGAATAAGCATAAGCATAAGCATAAGCATAAGAAGACGGAGAAGAAGAATACCAAGAAGAATACCCCGAAGAAGAAGAAGAACAATTATAAGAAGACTACTCATTTTAATATCTGTTATAAATTTAATTGAAAGCGTACCGTTTAGGGCTACTTTGTAAAATAAATATATTAGGCGTTCATATACTGTGGCCTTTAGTATTTAAAGTGTACGTTTTTGGCTAACATAAAATTTTAAATTTATGGACTTAAAAAAATAAAAAATTGAAACTTAATGAAGAAAGGCATTGACTAGTTTAATTGACACTTCTTAAGGTAACTTTAAGGCCAGACTCAGCCTTAACGCTCTGCTGATTTTAAATAGATTGTTTTTAAAAACTTGAAGCTTAATTAAGGATGAGATTAACAAGGTTAATTGGCATTTCTTAAGGTAACTTTATTTTAAATCAAAATTCATTAGACCCTTAAAGACAGGATAGCATAACTTTCACTTTCTTCGTTGAGCCAAGGGGGTGGCTCTGTCTGAATTCTCTAATGTCCCAATTGGCATTATCTTTTGGAGGAGCTTTTGGACAAGAGGACAAACTATCGTTATGGCCTAGGCTTTGGTAAAGGCCTTGGACTAAGTCAGGGCTGGAGCCCGTGACCTCACTGAAGGTAAAGTCAATTATATTCCTCAGGAATCTTGGAGGAGGTGTATGGTGAGGAGGCGACCCAGGCCGAAGGCCTGGGGAGGGGGCCGGGGGTTGGGCTGCCCCCCTTCCCCCACCCCTCCCTCCTCGATACATTGCAAGGCCACAATTGAGCCATTTCCAGTGAAAGCCAATCGAACTGTTTCATTTTCGCCACCCTGGGCTTTGACAAATCTTGCGGCTCTCCCTTGTAGAGAAGCCCGTAGAATCTCGGCCTCCAGGCCTTTCAAGAATGCCTAGGCCAGGAGAACCTCCTCTAGCAGGAGCGGACGCTAGAGGAGTACTTTCAATTGTGTTTTCGGAGCTCCTGGAAGTCATTGGAATGTAACCCCTCTTCGTCCATGAAGTCCTATTAAAAAAGAAAACAACCGAAGTTCAGAAGTGCCGTATTTTATCTCGTTCAGAAGTGCCGTATTTTTTATTATTTTTTAAGCTCATATTGTTAAGTTTTTTTTTTGTAAATAAGTAAAATGTATAAGTTTAATTAATTGTAATTGTTCAACTAGGAAAGTTTAATATATTTAATGAGTTCAGTTAAGCTTTAATATGTATGTATATAATTGTTATGATAATTTACATTATTATTATTTAATCTTCTCATCCTAAGCTTGGAAATTATTTTGTAAAAAAAAATTCAAAAATTCCTGCAGCCACTGCCGAAAGGGAAAAACTAGCTCCAACTGAAATTCCTACTAAGGTTCCTTCATCGTCGGTTATAAGGCGTATTTCCAGTTTTACCCTGGGGGCTAATATAGGTCTTGACAGCTGACTGCAACGAAAAAAAATTATTGTCCTCTTAATTTTTAAAAATAACTCCCTATAAAATCTATTTCATAAGCTGTAAAATTATATTATATTATAATAATTCTCCTACCAGAACATATCGATGTGTTGTCGTCTGTATCAACTAATTTGGTATCTACGCGAATGCTATGACAGAAAAAAAATAAAATATCACAAGTTAAATGGCTGCCATGTTTCTTCAACTGTCTTTTTTTCTCACCTGTAGTAATATTAACAATAGCCACTAGGTGCCTCTGTCTGCAATTCCTTCACAGAAAAAAGGGCCCAAAGGGGCCCCTTGGGAGGTAATATTTTAACCTATTAATTAAGATGCCTTACCAGTGATTCACTCATAACGCTAACAGGCTTTCAACTGTTAAGATAGGATATAGGATATAGGATTTAGGATTTAGGATATAGGAGATAGGAGATAGGAAATAGGTGATAGGGGCTAACAAAGTTTAAGCTTATTTTTTTTAATTATTGAATAATTTCACTTAAAATGACTTCTCAGCCTATGGATGTTTTGGAAAAAGGTCTTACGCCTAATAATGTAACTGTAGAATTATCAATGACTGTTCCTAATGAAAAGGATGTGCCAGATAGTTTTCTTGAAAAGCCCCCTCCGGGTTGCTAAAATTATTTGGGAAAAAAGGCCAAAATGAGTTGATAGCATTGCTTCTACTAGTTGTAATATCTATTTCAGGTTTAATAAGTATGCTGAAGGTAGTTTATGGAACTCAGAATTTGGAGAGTTATTCTGCTATGAGCTACCAAAGCCTACATAATTACACAGATATTAACGCCACAGCTAAAGTATTTTAGTTTAGCGCTTAAACCGTTAATTGATTTATTTTTATTTAAATTATACGCACTCAAAGCAACCCTCCCTCAAGGTCCTTTTGACTGTTGGATGGTTGATTTTTTTTAATAAATTATGTTAAATACCACAACTTCTACCACAATACCACAATGGCCTTCAATTTATTGGTGGTACGTGACGATTGATTGCACAAACAAAATTTTAAGACTATATAAAGGCCTTGTAGGGAGGCACTGTATATAGCCTGAACAGCCTAGCATCGCATTACTTGAATAAGAAGAAAAGAAGAAGAAGAAGAAGATCCATGATGGGCGACCAATCACTCCAAGATGCTTCAGCCCCCACCAAAAGGCCATCAAATGCTGTTCAGGGATCTTCAAACCCCTCCAAAAAGGTCAGTTAATTTTGTTAATTATTTATTGCTAAGGGTATTTATGAAAGAAACAAATGACGGCCGTTATCAATTGCCTATCATTTCATTTATAGAGTAAAGACGACGATGACCGAGGTTTTCTTGAGCACCCCCGGATGGGTGTTAACTACGTCCCAGAATTTCTGAATACAAACTTGGTGAGTGCAATTATTTTAGAGAGTTTTAATTTTTAATTTTTCCCATGATAATTAAGACTAAGATGATTGCTTTATGAAATTCAACTTTCTCGTTAAGTAATGAAATCATAATAAATCATAAAACAACAGCCGTTCTGAACTGGGCAAAAAAAAATACGGCAGTTCTGAACTAGCCAAAATTGCGCTTCTGGCTTAAAATTTGTTATTTTTTAAATTTATTGTAGTTGAATTATTTTACTTTACCGTGCTAATTGGTGGTTTTAGTTTATTAAATTACATCAGTTTGTTAAAAAGAAATGAAAAATAATTATAAAAAAGCTCTGCTGTTTTAAACCAGAAAACTACGACACTTCTGAACAAGAAAAACTACTTCTGAACGTCACAAAAAATACGGCAGTTCTGAACGAGATTCTGCTGCTGCTGACCGCTTCTGAACATTGTATATTTTTCAATTTTTTTAGGTAAGCTCCAGCAAGCCCTACACAATAGTGAAGAGCAAAACAACCAAAAAATGGAAGAGGGGCATTGAGTAGAAAACCTACAGAGCAACGTTTAACCAAGAAAAGATGGGTGAGATATAATTATTTTTTTTGTCATTATTAGCAGGTTATTATATGATTATTTAGTTGATCTGAGGCTAACTTATTATTTTTTTAAATTTAGGCGACAAGCTTCTTAATATGAAGATAGACCTGATGGAAATGTTCGATGCTGTGATCAGCAAGTCCGCCAGCAATTATGATGCAAAGGACAAGGTACGCATGACCATTTCCCATGCATCCCTCCCGGAAGAAATTTTCATTCACCTGAGGGACGTCTCAAAAATGAATGGGGCCGTGGTTATGGAGCGATTCGAAAAAGTTTTGAACTCCCATAAGGACATGAGTGTGGACGAATCTTTCGAGATCTCCATGGGCCTTATGAAACTCCATAAAGGCGGGGGTGTGGGAAATGGCAAGCCAAAAAAAAGAGTGGGCCGCAGTCTCCTAAGGGACCTGTTAAGGTCAAGGATGAAAGCATCAAATCGTCACAACGTGGAATCAGCAACATTATCCCCAGCAGAGGCTGTTTCAAAGGCCGTATCAGGGGCTGAATCAGCCGCTTCCAGCAGTCCCCAGCCCTCCAGAACACCATTCGTTCGGTCTACATCTCCTCAGCCAGGTGGACCAGTCAGAAGAACCCACGGACTTCCCAAAAAGGGAGGTAAATGTCTACCTTTGTTTCCTCATTTGAATAGCACTGTATACAGCTCAATTGTTAACAAGAAAGCCATTGTTGAAATTGTATCCGAAGAGGGTGAATTTGTTTGCGCTGCTAAAAGCATTGTTGTGTGCATGGCTAAACTGAACCGCATGAGAAGAAATGATTTTCACAATTTAATTAGGAAAACCTGCCAGAGCTCTTCGGGGTATCATAGTTTAAAAAGTAGAGCTTTAAGGCTTCAAGCAGAGGCTGACTTACCCTCAGACTCTCCTCTCACAATTGCCGAATTGGCAAATTTTGAAAGTATCTTAAATGTAAAAATTGGGGTTATTCAGTTTGTCGATGACTCAAGTGAACCTGTGGTTAGCGAGGTTTCAGGAGAGCATTTTGAAGAAACATTTTTTCTATATTATGTAGACAGCCATTTTCATGCAGTAGTTAATCCCCATGCAATGTTTCCAAAAAGTAAACTGTGCATGGATTGCTTTGCAGTCTATGGAGTAAAAGAAAAAACCCACCCTTGTCCCTCAGCACTAAAAATGTCATGTTTTGTGTGTAAAAGAAAAGAGTGTGCCTATGGTGAGACAGTAATTTGTCCCGCCTGCAACATGACATGCAGAAATATGGCTTGTTTTGAATCTCACAAACAGCCTCTCAGTTCTTCAGAATCTCTTTGCGACAAAAGAAGAAAATGTAATGACTGCGGAAAAATTGTTTTTCTCAAAGAACAAAATTTCTCAGATCACATTTGCGGTCATTACAAGTGCATCTATTGCTCTGAATTTGTATCAACCGACCATCTGTGCTACCTAAGGCGAAAAAAGATTAAGTTAACTTCAGGTAAATTTTTTTTTTTGATTTTGAAACAATGCAAGACAGCGTTTTCCAGTGTGAAAATGGCTACCTTAAAAGGGACTCAACCTCTGGCCTAAGCTGTACAGCCTGTAAAGATGACTATGAGTGCCCAGCTTGTAGGACTTGTGTTAATTGCTGCTCTTCAAGTTGCAACAGAAATTACCATCTACCAAATTATGTAGTTAGTCAATCTGCCTGTGATACTTGTAAAGATGACATATTGACAGAAGAATCTAAGTGCTTTGACTGCGGGAACTTATGCCCTTCCTGCCAGAATTTGAAATCAAAAAATCTCCCCACCACAGGCCAATGCCTAAATAGTTGGTGTGGAAATAGAGAGGTAATCTTTAAAGGAGACGATACTGTTTTTGAATTTTGTTCTTGGTTGATTTCACCTTTACACAAAAATTATGTAGCCATTGCTCACAATGGGAAGGGCTTTGATTTTTCATTTATTTTAAATTTCTGTGTAAGCGAAGCAAGGATTAAGCCCCAGTGCGTATTCGCTGGCTCAAAAATAATGTGTATGGACATTAAAGATAATATTAATCTCAGATTCATTGACAGCCTTAATTTCATGGGGATGAGCTTGAAAAAACTTCCCAAAGCTTTTGATTTAAAGCCCGAAAGGGAACTTGAGGGGGACATTTCTGAACTATTCAAGTCAGATTTTCCTCACTTTATGAATACAAAAGAATACCAAGATTACACAGGCGAGTTTCCTCCCCTTTCCATGTATAGCCTTGATAGAATGCCTTCAAGTGATAGGGCTGCTTTCATTTCATGGCATGATAGCCAGAGAGGGAAGTTCTTTGATTTTCAAAAAGAACTGCTTGCTTATTGTAGGCTGGATGTTACAATTTTAAGATTAGCTTGCTTAAAATTTAGGCAAATTATTAAAGATATTACAACCATCACAACTGATGATGGTGAAGTACTAGGCATTGTTGATGTTTTTTCACACATTACCATTGCCTCTGCATGTATGCAGATATATAGGGTTAATTTTATTCAAGAAAATCACAATATAACTTTATGTGATGGGCGTAGTGGGGAGGCTACTTTTAAGGGGGGTAAATGGCTGTTCCAAGGAGAGTCAATTTCACAGGAGGATATAATAGATAAGAAATTTATTTTCTCAAGTATCGCTCAAGTTCCTGCACAAGGCTATGTGAGGAGTAGCAACCACTCTAAAAAATCAATTGTGTGGTTAGAGTGGGAATCTCAAAAGCTTGGCCGTCAAATCAAACATGCTAGAAATACAGGAGAGCTTCTTGTAAGGTGTGGCCGTTCGAAATATTTACTTGATGGCCATGACAGCGTTGATAAAGTAGCCTATGAGTTCAATGGATGCCGCTACCATGGGTGCTACTGTATTCCTGACAGGAAGCTTAGAGACCCCAGATCTGGGTTTACCATGGATGACCTTAATAAAGGCACCAAGAGAAAGGAAGCTGCTCTTAGGTCCTTGGGATTTACTGTTAAAACAATGTGGGAATGTGAGTTTGATAAGTTACTTAAATCTGATGCTGCTTTGAAGCAGTTTTCCGAAGATCTCGACATACCTGAGCGTATGTCAATCCGACAAAGTTTTTTTGGCAGGAGAACGGAGGGCTTTGGCTTACATTACAAGTGTAAAGATGATGAGGAAGTGCATTTCCTGGATGTCTGTAGTATGTATCCATTTCTGAACAAGCATAAAAAGTTAATTTTAAAACACCCTGAAATAATTTCAGCAGATTTTGATTACACCATGAAGAGTTATTTTGGTAATTGCTCATGTTAAAATTTTGCCCCCAAATGATATATACATTCCAGTACTCCCCCTCAGGGCTAATGGCAAATTAACTTTTCCTCTTTGCGCCACTTGTGCAGTATCTAGAAATGATTTAATGTGCACCCATTCAGACTCAGAAAGGTCCATAACTGGGGTTTATTGTACCCCCGAAATAATGGCTGCTCTAGATAGCGGGTACAATATTTTGAAGATTTATGAGGTTTACCATTACCCCCATACTTCTCAATATAACCCTGAAACAAGAGAAGGAGGCTTGTTTACAGACCAAGTTAATCTGTTCATCAAAATTAAGACTGAGGCGAGTGGTTACCCCCTTTGGGTTGAGACCGACAGTGACAAAGACACTTATATTAGGGGCTACAAGGAAAAGGTTGGGGTAGATTTAGACAAAGACAAAATACAAGCAAACCCGGCTTTGAGAAGTATTGCCAAAATATTTCTTAATTCATTTTGGGGGAAACTGGGGGAAAGAAACAACAAAGTTAAAACAAAATTTATTTCCGATTCGGCAACCTTGGCTAAACTTCAGAACAACTCTAAATATGGTATTTTAAACTTTCATGTTATTAATGAAGATGTAATGTTGGTAGAATATAACTGTGAGCAAACTTTTGAAGATGACAGCAACACAACAAATGAGATTTTAGCCTCATTAACTACTTGCGAGTTATTAAAACATATGAATGTTGTTGGTACCAACCTCCTTTATTGTGACACCGACAGCTTGATCTTTGTGACAAAGCCTTACACCGATGATAACGGTGATACAAAATATTCTAATTACCCTCCTTTGGGTGATTGCTTAGGGGATCTGACCAATGAACTAGACCCCGGAGATCACATAACTGAATTTGCCTGTGCAGTCCCAAAATCTTATGCTTTTAGAACATCATCCAAGAAAGAGACAGTTAAGTTCAAAGGTGTGATAGCAAATTCTTTGAATTCACTCAGAATAAATTTTCAAGCTGTGAAAGATTTGGTATTAAATTTTGATTCCTCCGTGACCCTTGATGCCCAAGTACAATTTAAAAGATCAAAATTTGAAGGAATAATTTATAACGCAGATTTAGTTAAAAACCTGAGGTGCACGTTTGATAAACGTAAAATTTTACCAAACCTAGATACAGTACCCTTCGGCTACAATAATACAATGGCATTAACTTAAAGTAGACTTATTTGTAAAAGACTTTGTGTATATTTAATTATGATATTTATTTAATACTGGCATTTTTATTTTATTATTTTTTACATTGACTGTATAAAGGTGTTTTTATTGAATACCATGTTGTTTATATTACAAATGTTATTAAGAGGTATAGTTCTCAAAAAAATAGTAATGAGGTAACTCTGAACCGCTAAAAAATACGGCAGTTCAGAACGTGAAATGTGACCACTGTTATTCATAATAATATTCACTCAGAGTTATGTTATGATTATTACTTATATTGTGTAAGGTGTAATTATATGTAATTACATGTAATATATGATTGAATATGTAATAATGTTATTAATTATTTGTTATAGGTCTGAAGGACCCAAAACCAAGCCCATCAAGGCCCAATAGGTTGCACATACGACTATAAGGAGGCCTCCTAGCTTTAAGATTATTGTTGATTGTTATAATTATGTTGTTACCATTTATTTAATTATCTATTAAAAATTTGAATAAAATATTTATTTACTAAATTACAATATCTTGTGGTTTAGTAATTGATTAAAAAAGAGTGTGGTAAAAGAAATATCTAAAGAATGGCAATAATGAGAATACCTAAGAAAGAAATAGATTAATTGGATATTCTTAGAGGTCATCTCTCACTGCCAGGCTTATATATTAATATTAATAATTAATAAGCCCATACGTGGCAGCACCTTTCACAATCATAGTTCCTTAAAACACCTGGGGCATTTTTATATAAATTATCTTCCACCCAGTTGGAGGCACCTTGTATATATCGATAGTACCTTAAAAGCCCCTGGTGATTACATATTAATATTAATAATCAATAAGCCCATGCGTGGCAGCACCTTTCACAATCATAGTTCCTTAAAACCCCCCGGGGGCCTTTTATATTAATTATCTTCCACCCAGATGGAGGCCCCTTGTATATATCGATAGTACCTTAAAAGCCCCTGGTGATTACATATTAATATTAATATTAATGATCCCCTACATGGCAGCACCTTTCACAAAAATAATTCCTTAAAACCCCTGCTGGCATTTATTATTATTAATTATCTTCCTCCAGATGGCAGCACCTTTAGACCCCCCTAGTTCAGAAAAAACCCCTGTAGGTGGTGTATGATTAATAAGCCCCTACGTGGCAGCACCTTTCACATAAAAATAATTTAAAAAACCCCTGGAGGCCTTTATTATTACTAATTATTAATTATCTTCCTCCAGATGGCAGCACCTTTAGACTCCCCTAGTTCAGAAAAACCCCTATAGGTGGTGTATGATTAATAATCCCCTACGTGGCAGCACCTTTCACACAAAATACTATTACTAATTTTTCCACCACTAGGGGGCACCACCTTTCAGACCTATCTGTAGTTCCTTACAACCCCCAACAGGTGGGGTAGTTTGACTGCACCGCCTATATACTACTACTTTTATTTTATCTAGTTCATTACATGTTCGTTTTAGAGTTAATAATGTGCAATTAAAGGCGATTATTGAAACTTAGAATTGACAAGCTGATATCTATAGATATTTCATTTTACAATAAGTATCTATGCAGCTTTGATGATAGGTCTGCACTGTAATGCTGTACATAAATCTAAATATACAATCAGACTTTTTGGTAATTTTTCTGACTCGGACGTTTCGGAAATAATTAATGATGACGATTTGACCATATTGTTGACGAGTTTACCAACTTTGATTACGACTAAGCCAGCTTAGGTGATCACTTAACCAAGAAAGATGACCACTTTGCTTGATTGTGATGACTTGACTTGAGTGTTGACGAGTTTACTTATAGGGACGTCCCGACTTCACTTTTTTGGGGACGACTTCACTTTTTTGGGGACGACTTCATCAGTTGACGACTTTGTCCGTTGACGACTTGACCAACAATCGGTGCAACAGCCAGGTGGTTGAAGTTCCGGTAATATCTTTGTGAGCGTCTCAATTTTCTGATCTCGTTTCTGATATGTAATCCAGCGGAAGTGAGAATTAAAAAAGAAACTTAAAAAAGTGCCAAATTGTTTATACTGCAATTTAAATAACTGAGCACGAATGAATCTATATTGCAGCTAATTTCATAGTCTTGGCAACTAAACAAAACGTTTAACTCCAGACAGACCAGATCTTTGAAAGTGCAGACCAGGTTTTACTGTAATAGAAAATGCAGACCAGACTTGGAAAGTGCAGACCAAGTTTAGAAAATGCAGACCAATTCTGATCATCAGACCTGGCAAAGTACACTTCTAAATTGTAAACCCCATTTCTTATTTAAAATCTTCTTTTTTTTTTCCAACTATAGTGAGTGAAAATAACATATCAGCAGATATATACTGTTTTTTATTTACTAAATGAGCTTTAATGGTATGCTTTTTGTGGTTAATTGCTATCATTTTATAGACATAATGACATTATGTATTATATTGAGAAAATCATTTAAGTTAAAATTTTGTGTGTCACAGTGTGTGTGGTCTGCATGATACCTTCAGATAGAATTGAATGATTTGGTCAGCATTATATCTTCTGAACAATCGTAGCTCAGGTTGGACAGCTTGGACCAACAAAAGAGCGTCGCCCCAGTGTTGGTTTAGCTATGGTCCACATGGTCCGCATGTTCAAAAGCGAGGATTTGAGGAAACCTAGTGGGCACCATGAGACCCAATGGGATACCCAAAATGCAGAGAGGAGGTGAGAAGAACCAGTGGGATACCCATAGGCACAGTGGGATACCTCATAACCTTGGGGGACCCCAGTTAGAATGAGGAGGCGAGGAGACCCAGTGGGATACCCATAAATGTCTAGTTTGATGTTATTATGCAAGGTATGTTTTATTGCCCAAATAACAAAAATTGTGAAATCATGAGCAAGATTTACAACCAAAAAGAATCCTTTCAGAAATAAAATAAATTACTGAACATTGTAAATTTTTTCAATATTGTTCAAAATTATTTATTAGATTAATAAACCTTGTAAAAAAGCACTGTGGTCTCTTTGGTTGGGCCTCAAAATGCTTTTAAATGGCATCAAACAGATTTTGTATACTCTGTTATTGCTTTGAAGCCATGGCCATCTCTTCATTTTCCTATATCTGGCGTCTAGACCTATGACACAATATATCTATGACAGATATGGTTTTGTAACAATGCCAGATATATATTATGACTAACTTTGGTGGGTGAAAGAGATTAGGTCAAGGACCTAGGGAGGCTAGTCTAGCAGACGCTTTGATTTGACTGGTTGTTCAATTATGAAGAACCCGTCTGGGGCCTCTTCACTTATTTTAATGTGTTCGACCCAGAAATGCCTAAAGTTTATTTAGGTTTGGGATAAAGTCCTTGGTTATAACTTCCAAAGTTTATAAATTGAAGTTTTAGGCACAATTGAACTTCTAACTATGGAGTGAAACAAGCTAAATGCTGGGCTTATTCCCCTACAGGCGAGCTATTTATAGAATGCAGAGGCATGCACTTCCAAAAACACACATTGGCATCTCAGGCCGATGTGATGTCATAGTGAATAGAGCGCAATTTAATTCTGCTGAGTGTGGGGACATTAGTTCGAATCCAGCTCATAGAACTTCTTGGTTTTTTTCTTTCATCAAATTGACAATAACATATTTACTGCTATCACACATTGCCAGATATCTTCTCATTTTTCACAAAGAATTTTCTTGTTCTGAGAGTAACCTTACATTGTGGGTGGAGTTCAGGCTTAGTGATGATGAAAGCAAGTGAAAATCAATATTTAAAAGTGTGCATTAAGATTTCTGTTTGTCTGCGTGCGTCTTTAAAACACTCAAATAATTCTCCAAATACCATGGACATGGCTACATAGCAGTATACTGGACATTTAACAATATTTGGCCCAACCCAAGAAACTACAGTGCTTTTTACAAGGTATTCTCTCTTGCAGGTACCTGTTTGATGTATGCTTTTTGAATTATTTGGACAATCCATCCAGATAGTCTCAGAAGATATCCACAATAATCATATTTGCAACATAATAATACTTCAAGTTACATATATCAACCTATTATTCAGCAGGCATTCACAGTTTTATGTTAGAGCTGGTTCTGGCATCTAAAAAAATTTTTAGACCAACTTTAATTTCTGAAATTATCACAAATTTGTGACTTTTTTCTATATATGAATGTTGTGGCATGTCAATTCTAATCACTGTGTGTAAAGTAAAAACTGACTGAAACTACCTGATCAGGAAAACAAGACACTGCAACTTTAAAATGAACACTCCACTGAACATGTTATCTAATATGACTATGAGACTACAATGCAGAGAGCAGGTATGGTGTTTGTAACCTCTGATCCCAATGTTCCTGGTTCAAGACTGATAGGGACTGCCATCAATGTATGGTTTTGATATCTTCACAGTCATGGAAACCTACATTCGTATTGTGACTCAGTCATATTTTGGTCTCACAGAATACGATCACATCATAGTCTCCATTCAGTCACAAGACAGTCCCATTATAGTCTCAGGGAACATAAAATGTTAACCAGTGCCTCTTTTGTCAGAACTCTTTGCAGTAAATTGACTTTAATACTATAATATTCCTGCTCTCTTGGCACTGTAGTCTCATAGTCACTATTTGGTCACATTATCTCCCTACAGTCACTTTGTTACTTCATAGTCTCCTGGGGAAAAAGCTCTATTAAATTTGTGAGTTCAAGCTTTTGATGAGGTCATTGAATTTATATTTCTTTTAACCAATCATAACATCGGCAGTTGTGAATGGGACACTTTGCAAACACATCTTGTGCATCAAGAAACTACTGCAGACAATTGACATAGATTATGAAGTATCACCTGAGGCTGCAAACAGAAAATGTAGGTTTGATTCAAATTATAATTTGCCCATTTTAACTAGTATATTAAGTAATACAAGTTTGCAAAATGGAACATACTGTTTTCTGAAAAGGTTAAAAAAAATTCTTGGACAGGGAAAAAGTGTCAAACAGAACACAGCTACAATCAGAAAACCAGTGAAGTATGTAATTATCTTCCTATTCAAGAAAAAAATATATATATTTGCTTCATGTTTTCGATTTTCATACGTCTAAACCATAAATTATCTTCCTATTTGAAAAAATATATAATTTGGCTTCATGTGTTCTGCTAATTTTACCTTTTTTATAATATAGGTTAAGTTATCTCATGTGAATGACTATGAAGACAGACTGGCTGTATTGCCAGGAAATGGACAAACCTGGGGTGTGTGCAGAATCCAGTTCACTCACTCTGATATACCAGAAGCTCAGATACGTTGCCTTACATGTGGAAGCTATGAATGCCAACATACCACAGCCCTGATATTCCAACTGCCCCTTGCACCAGATGATGATAATCCAGTAGCTCTGTTCCGCCAGGCCTTTTTTTTTATAATTAAATTATATGGAAATACTTCCCAAAAAACATGGCAATGCAGAGAAAGTTTACAGTGACCAGACAGTGAAACTATACCCACATATGTTAGGTCCTAAAGCCTTTGTCCTTCAAACAGTTTTATAACAAAATGCATGGAACCCAGAATAAAGACGACCTTACTTTATTCCTCATACCTCATCATCAATAGAAGATAATTTTGTACCAAGATCTTCATGGTAGGAGTTCCATTTTATGGTGATGAAAATTTCATGCTGGGCAATTGATAGAAAATGCCAAACAAAAATTCTAAACCAAAAATAACTTTTCAAATAAAAATTATAGAATTATAGGAACATCAATGACATGAAAAATTGTAGAAACTTTTGATTTTCACAGCCTTGTATAAGTGGTTTATTACTTTTACAGAGAATGAAGAAAGAATAGCAGACTTTGTCATGGCCAGTGAAGAGGGTTTTTGTATCTGTGGCCAAAAGTGGTCAACTATTGAAGAGCCAAGGGAGGACCTTTTGCAATCTGTGTGCTTAGTTTATTGTGAGAAGTCAGTGAAGTATTTGAAAGGTCAATATATTCATAATTCTACTATGTAAACATAGATCTGGTTATTATTATTTTACATACCCAACGAATTGATACCCTGATGATTTATAATAATACTCTCCATTTCATAATCTAACTATCCAAGAATCTTTTTTTTTATAATTAAATTATATTTATTATTTGAATTGGATGTGCATAATTTGTAACAGCATATAAAATTATAATTTTTCTTGCGTCAGTATATCAGAGACCATGCACCTTCTCATCCTGCAATCAAGCTAAGACATTTGATGGTCTATCGAACAACATGATATATTGTGGCACTTACGCATTTAGTCATGGAATCCTATTTGACTACCTAAGACATTTTTTGACGGAGGGGTGAGATGTTGTCTAGTTTTTACACACAAAATAGTTTACCATTACAATTTGTATGATTCTGTTTTGTCCTAACCATGTGAAATGATATTACAGCCTGAAAATGCATCATTACTTCCAAACATATGTCCACAAGATGATGATGCTCGGATTTGTTCAAGATGTGGATAAATTGCATTATGGGAAGTTCAGGAAGGCTTGTTAAAGATTTATGAGGTAATTTTGGTGCAGTGGGAAAAAAAACCATAGTTTTGATTTATTTTACGACGTTGATTATTGAGGTTTAGCTTCAATAATTAGCAAACCAAGAATGTTTAGTATACTATACATTCAGTTTGGAATATCCTTTGACATATTTCGATGCAATCCCGCAAACAATAGTTTAGGGTTCTATTTTTCATGACTTCAACTTCAAAGAAGGTTTTCAGTGCCTGGATTGTGGATCTCAGCCACCAGTTGTGGTTTTAGATGGAATTTGTCTAGGAATGCAAAAGACCTACCTGAAGGGGCATATGACGGCACCAAAGGAACACACAAACCTCCTTTGTGGAAGATAAGTAATTTTTATGATAACTGCAGGACATAGGCATTTTAAGGGCGAATTATTAGGTTATATAAATTTAACGGTTCATAGCAGTACATACATATGTTTATAATGTTTTGGCATAATAAGTAAAAATTTTATAACCTGATAAATTCTTAATATGTGCTAACTTTTTCCTTTATTTGTTTGTTTACAAGTTTTGATACTAGCGTTTTCATAAAAGTTAAACATGAACACACACTTTTGAAAGAATACTGTACAATGGAGGGTCCAGATGAGAGGTTCAAGCAGCTACTGGATCAGGTAGCTGAATTCAAAATATAATACCATAGACATTTAAATAGCTGCCAAATTGAAATTTTTGCTAATATTTTTTTTTACTGATTTATATTTTGAGTACAGATGACATTGTACCAGCCATCTCTAGTGCCTCTGCTGAACGAATTGATGGAAAGTGGTCACCAAACACAATGTCCCAAACAACTGAGAGAGATATTATTGTCACTGAGCCAAGACAGTCCAGTGTGTGCCTTAATTCCTCCTGACGATGATATTTTAGACCTTTTGGAATCAGTTGCTGATGGATATGACCCTAGACAAACTCCAGGCACTGATTTGAAGTAAGATCTGAATTATATTGTGCATAAAGCTAGCAAGTAGTATAAAGCTCTCAGATAACAAGACATCTAATGTCTTTAAATTGCAGGTTAATACAGATGAAAACCCCATTGCTATTCAACTTGTTAGTGCAACATGAAGAAATACCAGTCAGTGTGAGACAGGTTTTGGATGACCTAATCAACATATCACTAGCACCATTTAGAGGCAGGTGTCATGACCTTCCACCACCTGTTACAGCTAGCACTACAGGGTATTTTCCATGCCTGCCAGTTGTGTGCCAACGTGGAAGATATGCCTTAGACAGTAAGATACACACATCAGAGTCTGCTTTAAGTTGCAAGAAAACTTCACCAAAGAAAGGGCACAGAACTCTGACACCTGGGTTATTCATACTGAATTGTCAGCATGGTGTGTATTATATAGTTCTCAAAGAAATAAATGCTGACACCAATGCCGATTTACTAATTAGGCATTTTGTATGTAAATTCTACACTTTATTTTTTTTAGGAATATGCTATGGATTTGAATTGATGATGAATTTTGAGTCTCCGGATATGGCCTTCACCTTGCTGAGAACACGTTTTAGAGAAGGTAAGCATATGATCGTCATAATAGCTTATTTCTGAATCTTTGATATCTTGGCAATAACAAGTTTAATGTTGATTTTTTGCATTTTTGCATCCTTCAGCTCCAGAAATTATTGTGTACGACAATGGATGTAAGTTACATCAATACTGCCTAAACAGAGACCCTGATTTCTTTAAGAGAACAAAGTTTGTTGTGGACAGACTCCATTGGAAAAATCACATACTGGTAAGCTGAACCCAGGCATACAACATGAATAATTACCCTGGCATGAGAAACCTGAACAGCCAAGTGGCAGAACAACACAATTCCCAAATAAAACCTCTGTCGTCAATGTTATCTTACATGACACATGAAAACTTTATGCTGATGTTAAAAATTCATATGATATTCAGAAATTATTTGCACATGGCAAGGAGTTGTCCTGGAAAACGTTTCCAATATAAGGACTTCATTGTCAATCTTATGCATGCATATTGCAAGTAAATGCAGTTTCAATAACAAGATATATTTTATAAAGAGTAGTGTCAACTAGAGTCTCTTACATCATGAATATGAGTATTCAGTCCAGTAAAACCATACCATGCATTGTAAAATTAGTTGTAATATTGTAACATACCACATTGTGTAGTAAAATGGAAAACTTTTGACTACTTCGTTTTTCTAACCTAGCAATGAAATATATATTGTCTAATTTTTGCAGATTGATGGAGATTATATTGCATGGTTTGCTAAATATAAAGCAGTAAAGTCATTTCTATTATAGATGATACAAATAAGATGACCAGATTTGTTTGTAGTAGTTTTAGGACGTCGCATAACCAACTCAGGTGTGCTCTTCTTCTGTTCCGTGAACTGTCATATATTATGCATGCCAAACTTTTCTTGATTGTACATCATCTAATGTACAAGTTTATGATGAAGATTTAGCTTAATTATGCTCTGTCTGTTTGCAGTAGTGTCACACTTGGCTGCAAGTCACATACCATGTGATACTTTCAGTGTCATTGGCACTGATTTCACAGACTTTAGAAGACTCCCATTTAATATTCATGCTGTTTTCAAAAATTAATTAGGATATTTAAAATAAACAATCCTGTTATTAAGAGACCTTATATGCCAAAGTGGTATCTGGCTAATATTTTATCACTTTTTTAGGATAAAATCAAAATGATTTACAAAATAAATCTTCTGGAAATATTTTTAACAAATGTAGTCTTGTTTTTATTGTTGCTACATATTAAAGTATGTTCATCTGAGAATCTTATTCCTTTTTTGTAGCTGTCTTTTTTCTACAGATTTCCTTAATTCACCCCTTATCAACATACTTCAAGATTTTTTTAAATAATCTATTGGACCCCTTGATTTAATTCCATGTATGAACGTATATTACAGGACACGTTGTACTGCCTTTTTACATATCAAGCATTGTTCTTGAAATAAATAAGACGAACTGAACCCAAGGTTGGTGGGCATCCAACTGCTGTTGGGCTTATACTCACCTTGAGCCGACAGCAATAAACATGAGGCCAACCAGACATAGTGGGATAACATAAGGTTGATTTAAGAGTGGGATGACATGATAATTCACTAACATTTCAGCCAAAATTTGCCCAACCTGAATGAGAAATGGTTGGTCAAAATTGGGCTGACCAGGCGGTTGGCTAACCTGATGGTAAAAAATTGTGGTAAACACATGATAGTGGGCCTACCTGCCGTTGGGAAGAGCAAATATTGGGCCAACATGAGGCGGATATCAGGCCAATGTTGGTCTGACATTAAAATCTGTTATTTCAACTAATAGGCTAGTGTAGGCCTATTCGATATTGGCAGTAGTGTCACACTTGGTTTAAACTGCTTCAAGCCATATAAAATTTGCTAAATATATATACATTTTATAAATATTGACTCTGATTTGGCGCTCCACAAATTTTCGCAATCAATGAGACTGATATGCATGAACCAGAAAATCAGGTAGCTCAAAGGCTACTGAATCATTATGAAGCTGTAGCTGTTAGACTACCATACCTTATTGACAGCATTGTCATTTGCTAAAAGGGCTCGCAAAACACATTGAATTTCATAACAGGATTGTGACCAAGAATTACCATAAAATTGGAGTTTTTAAGACTACCACATGTCTTTAACTTAACATAAGTCCAAAGAAATTTCTAACTCGCTTTATTGTTTCGTAATCATGAACATAAGCATCAGCGTAAGCGTAAGCGTAAGCGGTTAGCTGAAACAAGAAATAAATCCAAGAATAGTTTGAGGCTAATTGAAACATCATACATGTATGCCTATATTAACTTAAAGTCCATAAACCATATTTTTGCTTTAAAGTCAGGTAAACATAATAATTGCTTATAATACCATAATTATGCATGAAATGCTGATAATTTACATGAAATGTGATAATAGATCTATGTATTTAAATATATAAATGAACGAATGCATGTGATAATAGGTCTTCTAAGAATCAACATGATAGCCTGAGATTTGAACTCATGGTAAATATCATAAATTAAAACCTTGACAAATTACATTAATTAAATAACACAAGATCATCTACTTTGTGTAAGGTAAACAATACGTCATTATTATAACATAGCAATGATACATAAACATGTGAAAATATAATAGTTAATACATCAGTACTTACAATTCATTTCTCCTTGGAGGCTTCAAAAGACATTCAATACTTGACTTTCTTCTATCTTAACATTATCACTGTAGATTCAAGACTGACAGAGCAACAACTGATTTTGCAAAAGGAAGCATGTAAGCATGTGACAAGGGAAACAAAAACCTGTGTCAAACACAATTTTCACACATTTGGGGAGACTGTTGTTTGTGGGTTTTCTATTATTGAGACATGAGAGCAAACAGCACCCCCTTGAGGACCTCCGGTGTCCTCAACTCCATTAAGTTTTGATTGCTTCTTCCAGGAGACAAACTTTGTTGGCTGGTCTGGTGTAACTTCCATTCGATGTCTTGACAGTGACTGTCCTGACGTATCCATCGTTGCTTGTTTTAACATCCACTACACGACCGAGGTGCCATTGGCCGCGAGGCAGATTTTCGTCAACCAGGAGAACCAAATCACCTGCCATGTGATTTCGCTGAATTTGAGTCCACTTAGATCGAACAGTGAGGGAAGGAAGGTATTCCCTTAACCATCTTTTCCACAGATGATCTACCATGACTTGAACTTGTCTCCATCTCTTGCGACTATCGATCTCAGCAGGATGAAACTTGCCAATCAGGCTGACGTCTGTTGGATGACTTCAGTCAAAGTCGTTCGGAGGACTGCTTCTGTGACACTCTACTCCTTCAGCACTGCTTTCAGTGCAGTTTTAACTGATCGAATCAGTCTTTCCCAAGCACCTCCGAAGTTGGGTGCATGTGGGGGCATAAAATTCCATTTGATGTGTCCTTTCAGTAAGTAGTCATGTACCTTGCCTTGATCCATCTGGGAAAGCTCATTTTTCAGTTCATTGTTGGCTCCATGGAAATTTGTGCCATTGTCACTGAACAATTCATCAGGTTTACCACGACGACTTACGAAACAGCGTAATACCAGGATGAAATCGTCTGCTTCTAAGGAGTCTGCCAGTTCAAGATGCACGGCTCTTGTGACTAAACAGGTGAAGAGGCACCCCCATTTCTTCATTTTAGATCTGGCTCTTTTGACATACATAGGTCCAAAATAGTCAACTCCGGTGTACTGGAATGCGCGAGTAAATCCGGCTGTTCGTTGCAGAGGTAAGTCCGCCATGACAGGTGATGTTGGTTTGACTGTTCTTCGATGGCAGTCAAAACACTTGTGTATGATGTGCTTTGTCATCTGTCTGCACTTGATGGGCCAGTACTTCTGACGCAAGATGGCAATCATATGTTCCGGTCCACAGTGCGCATGACTCTGATGTATGTCTCTAGCAATGAGGCGTGTGATGTGATGATCATATGGAAGAATGATTTGATGCTTGTCATGTCCCATATCTGGACTGTTTCTCAGACGACCACCAATTCTCATGACATGAAGCGATGTATCCAGATAGGGATCCAGAGGTCGAAGTGGACTGCATTGTTCAATTTCTTCACCAGTTCTCAGTCTTGCCAAGTCCTTCACAAACACTTCTTGCTGACATTGCCTGACAAGGCACATTTCTGCTTGTTGCAATTCAAAACATGTGAGCTGAGGTGACTTGGTAACTTGACTGTTGTAACGAGGTAATACAGACAGAAAAGACATAACTGCTCGAAGTAGCCATGCAGCCCGTTTCTTCAACTGGTACCAAGATGAAAAAATCCAAACATCTACTAGAGCATCAAGCCGGAAAATCATAATTCCTGATTGTTGATCATTTGCCACCATTGTATGTACCTTGCGAATGTTTTCATCATCATCGGCTGGTCCACCAATGTCAGGTTGTTCCGGCCAATTGTCTTCACTTTGCCACAAATAGCTTGGACCACGAAACCACATGCTGTCACACGTGAGGTCTTGACTGGATACACCACGTGAAGGTTGATCAGCTGGGTTGAGTTTTGATGGCACATATCTCCACTGTGTTGGTTCACTCATCTCCCGAATTTCTGAGATGCGGTTTGCCACGAAGATTTTCCATCTCCTAGTTTCATTTGTGATGTATCGTAGAACTGTAAGAGAGTCTGTCCAGAAAACCACTTGCATACTCCCAAGATCCAGCTCATCTTTGATAGAACTAGCCAAGCGAACTGACATAACAGCACCTTGGAGTTCCAATTTTGGAATCGTGAGAACTTGCTTGAGCGGAGCTACGTGTGTCTTGGCTGCAATAAATGAACAGTAAATGTAGTTGTCCACAGATCGCAGATATGCAACAGAGGCGAAACCTGCTTCAGATGCATCTGAGAACAAATGTAGTTGTAAATTGTCCACATTGCAAGCAAATCCAAAATGTCTGGGTGTGAACAGATTTTGTAGGTGGACGAGATCAGCTTGCCAGGAATCCCATCGTTGTTGAATGTCTGCTGGTATTTTTTCATCCCATTGTAGTTTCCGACTCCAAATGTCCTGGATCAGTGTCTTTGCGGTGAACACATATGGTGCCAAAAATCCACAGGGGTCGAAGACGGAACTCACAGCACTCACTATGCCTCGTTTGGTTGGTGATACATGTTTCAGAACAGGATTGAAGACAAAGGCATCAACTTGCACGTTCCACCCAACTCCAAGAGCTCTCTCAAGTTGCAGCGTGTCAAAGTCAAGATTAATGCTGGTTGTGAGGACGCTATCTTTGGAGAAATAGTTGAGTACTTCTTTGGATGATGACATCCACTTTCTCAGCTCAAATCCCTTTGCTGCTAAGGCCTGTGATACAGAAGAAGCAATATGAATAGCACTTGTGACATCATCCGCCGACATCAACATGTCGTCTACGTAAAAGTTTCTGAGGATGACGTTACTTGCAGCTTCATCGTTAATAGAATGAGCAACTTGTTGGAGAGCAAAGTTGGTGCAGCAGGGAGAATCTTTGGCTCCAAAAATGTGTGCGAGCATCTTGTAGACATCACATGGACCCTTGTCATCCAGATTTGGTTTCCATAAGAAGCGCAATGCCTGAGAATCATGTTCTGGAACAGTGACTTGGTGGAACATGTCAGAGATATCAGCTACCACAGCAATGGGCTTCAAACGAAAACATTGTAGGACACCAAAGATGCTGTTAAGTAGATCTGGTCCTGTGATGAGCCGACTGTTTAAGGAGACATCATTGAAGGTGGCAGCAGCATCGAAGACCACCCGCACTTTGTCTGGCTTCTTCGGGTTGAGGACACAATGATGAGGTAAGTACCAAGTTTTTTCAGTTTCAGCATTGACTTCATCATCTGTTAACTTGCGAGCATGGCCTTTGTCAATGTAACCATTAAGTACATCAGAATATTTACCCTTGAGTTGAATGTTGGATGAAAGACGCTTCTGTAAGGACTGGAATCTCTTTTCTGCCATGCTTCTGTTGTCTGGTAGCTTCTCCAACCTCTTCCATAACATAGGCACTTCGTAGTGGTCATTGACAAATCTTGTATCAGACTTGAGAATCTGCCATGCCCTCTGATCTTCAACGGACATGGGTTTGCGGATGTTCGCTGTGACTCCGAAGGATTCCGTCTGCCAGAATCTCTCCACTTGAGCACTGAGTTGATCATCTGTAGTCATGAGGAAATTGACGTGAGCTTGATGACTATCATGTGTTTCGAGTGAGGAGGGACCCATAAGACACCAACCAAGGTGAGTTTGAAATGCTATTGGTTCATCAGCCTTTCCTTCACGTACACTCAGTTGCAGGTGAGCTTTTGGAGCATTCGCTCCAATCAGAATCTTGACTTCACTTGGTTCAATGTCAATGAGTCGTAAGTCACTCAGATATGCTAAGTGCTGAATATCTGAAGTACGGATAGGTGAGCAGTTGAATGGTCTGTTCCTGGTCCAAACCTCTTGAATCCAGATTGGACACGAATCTGGATTGTTGCATTCCCTGACAGACAGAGACACACAACTCGACTGCATAGAGGTGGTGGATGTCATCGTCTTCACCATCAAGGTCTTAGAATGTCCACGTAGACCCAGATCCTGTGCCAAGTCTGAATTAATCAATGTAATATCGCTAGTTGAATCAAGTAAGGCTTAAGTAGATATGCATCTGCCATTATGTCCTTGAGCAACCACTGTCAGAACTTGGAAATAAACAGTCGACTTCTTGCCTTGCATTGTATTAACTTGAACATCCTGAGTTGCAATTCTATGGTAAGGTTGTCTTTGACGATGCAGACTAGTGTGGTGCTTGGATTTGCATCCCGACACTTTGCAAACAACACCAGAAGTACATGCAGATATTTGATGACTGGGATAGAGGCAGTTGAAGCAAAGGCGATTGGCTTTAGCTAAGGCATATCTATCTTCAGGTGACTTCTCAATGTAACTGCTACATTTATATATCTGGTGCAGTCCTGAACAGAGTGGACATTTCTTCAGATCTGTTTGTGGAGCTTGGCTTGAAGTGTTATTCAATGTTGCTTGTTGGTTTTCCTGTGCAGTGAAATTCTTGAAGGAGCTGTTATGATGAGGCTTGGATGGACGAGCTTCCACAGCGTAAGGGTTGAAAGCTGAATCCACACAATCTTTGAGCCAGGCTTCCAGGTCAGTCAGTGCTGGTTCCCGGGTACGACATATATTGCGAACATGATCATTCCACCTGACTCTTTTATCATTTGGGATACGCTTTGTAACTCTTTGCAACACATCACCACTGTATAACTCGCTAACATAATTCATTTGACGTAAGGTCGTTACACAATCACGAACAGAGACATAAAAGTTACGCAGAGCAAATGAATCACATGAAGGAATGACACCACCAGCTGTAAGAGCATTTACATAGGCACGTGCTACACTAACTCTGTGACCAAATGCAAATTTAAGCTCTTTAAAAGCTTGTGCATAGTTTCTCCCACTATAACCCAGTCCATGTATCAGCTTTTTGGCTTCTCCCTTTGTGTGTGATTGGAGTAAGTCCATACGTCTTGAGTCTGTAAGGCCAGGGCGAGAATGCACTTGAATGTAAAATTGTTCCACAAAGCGAGGCCACATTATAGCAGTACCATCGAACATTGGTAATTCAACACTTGGAAGATCTCGTTCAATTTCAAGACGTGCCATGGCTTGTGACAAGTCCGATGTATTAGAAGACGGGATAGCTGTTTCCACACCGGGCACCAATCCTTCTATCCATGCATCAATGGGCTTAAGATCACATGATGACTTTGACATGGCAATGTTAGAGGTGGACGAAGACATTTGTGTAGATAACTGCGGAGTACCTGCACCAGAAGAACTTGCTGTACCATCTGAACCCGGAGCTGCATCCGCTTGCTGTTGAGAAACAGTCACTTCTGGTCTATCACGATCTTCAGCCACATTAGGACTATCTTCCGCAGGACTGTTCGTCTCAGGGGTGGGAGGATGTGGCAGAGTAGGATTCACATCACTTGCTGGTTTTTGATCCATTTTGTCAAGCTTAATCAGGCCTTCAGTTGCTCGTTGAAAGCATTTTTCCATCCAATCTTCGGCCTCTTCAATTTCATCTTCTTCCTCGAGACAAGCTACGTATTTATCGTGACAGGCCTGTAATCTTCTGAGTTGGCTTGATATTCGTTCCTTCAATAACACTCGAACATCTTTCGATATCATAATATTGGCATCATCTATTTGGTTCAATGCACGAGTCAGCCATCCTGCCATCCTCGATCGGCTTAACTTTACTTTCTCGGTTGCAGCTGACGCTCCATTTGGGGCTTGGGCTGACGCACCATTCTCTTGACTTACAGTGAACGACTGAGTTTCACTTGAAGAAGTTGAATCATCTTTTCCTTTCGTCATACTTGTGGCAGAATGTTACTTCTTGATGAGCGAATTCTAACTGTCTTTAACTTAACATAAGTCCGAAGAAATTTCTAACTCGCTTTATTGTTTCGTAATCATGAACATAAGCATCAGCGTAAGCGTAAGCGTAAGCGGTTAGCTGAAACAAGAAATAAATCCAAGAATAGTTTGAGGCTAATTGAAACATCATACATGTATGCCTATATTAACTTAAAGTCCATAAACCATATTTTTGCTTTAAAGTCAGGTAAACATAATAATTGCTTATAATACCATAATTATGCATGAAATGCTGATAATTTACATGAAATGTGATAATAGATCTATGTATTTAAATATATAAATGAACGAATGCATGTGATAATAAGTCTTCTAAGAATCAACATGATAGCCTGAGATTTGAACTCATGGTAAATATCATAAATTAAAACCTTGACAAATTACATTAATTAAATAACACAAGATCATCTACTTTGTGTAAGCTAAACAATACGTCATTATTATAACATAGCAATGATACATAAACATGTGAAAATATAATAGTTAATACATCAGTACTTACAATTCATTTCTCCTTGGAGGCTTCAAAAGACATTCAATACTTGACTTTCTTCTATCTTAACATTATCACTGTAGATTCAAGACTGACAGAGCAACAACTGATTTTGCAAAAGGAAGCATGTAAGCATGTGACAAGGGAAACAAAAACCTGTGTCAAACACAATTTTCACACATTTGGGGAGACTGTTGTTTGTGGGTTTTCTATTATTGAGACATGAGAGCAAACACACACCTTAATGATAGTGTATAGTCATTTGTCACAATGGTTTAGTCTACTGTGGCAAAGCAGTTCAAAAGGCTACTGGAGCACCATGAAACTTTAGCTGTTTGACAACCATACCTTATTGACAGCAAAGTCATTTTTTTTAATGGCTGACAAAGAAAATCTCATTTCATGATGACATCTCATTCCATGTTGACAGGACTGTGACTAAGTAGCTTAAAGGCTACTGAGTCATCATGCAACTTTAGCTGTTAGACTACCATACCTTATTGACAGCATTGTCATTTGCTGAAAGGGCTCGCAAAAAACACAAACTTAGTTTGAATTTCATAACAGGATTGTGACCAAGAATCTAAAAGGCTACTGAATTACCATAAACTGTAGTTGTTAAGACTACCACAGCTTATTGATAGTGTATAGCTATTTATCACAATGGTTTAGTCTACTACAAAGAACATGTTATTTCATGTCAAAGGACTGTGGCGATGTAGTTCAAAAGGCTACTGGAGCACCATGAAACTTTAGCTGTTTGACAACCATACCTTATTGACAGCAAAGTCATTTTTTTTAATGGCTGACAAAGAAAATCTCATTTCATGATGACATCTCATTCCATGTTGACAGGACTGTGACTAAGTAGCTTAAAGGCTACTGAGTCATCATGCAACTTTAGCTGTTAGACTACCATACCTTATTGACAGCATTGTCATTTGCTGAAAGGGCTCGCAAAAAACACAAACTTAGTTTGAATTTCATAACAGGATTGTGACCAAGAATCTAAAAGGCTACTGAATTACCATAAACTGTAGTTGTTAAGACTACCACAGCTTATTGATAGTGTATAGCTATTTATCACAATGGTTTAGTCTACTACAAAGAACATGTTATTTCATTTCAAAGGACTGTGGCGATGTAGTTCAAAAGGCTACTGGAGCACCATGAAACTTTAGCTGTTTGACAACCATACCTTATTGACAGCAAAGTCATTTTTTTTAATGGCTGACAAAGAAAATCTCGTTTCATGATGACATCTCATTCCATGTTGACATAACTGTGACTAAGTAGCTTAAAGGCTACTGAGTCATCATGTTATTTAATTTCACAGGACTGTGCCCGAGTAGTTCAATGGCTCCTGGAGCACTAGGAATCTGTAATTGTTTGACTACCATACCTTATTGACAGCATCACCATTTGGCTGACAAATTAGTTACACACAACTTCAGAAAACAATGTGTCTCATTTGAAAATGTTAATTCAAGTCATCATTTTATTAAATGTGGTGTCCCCCCAGTGATCAATACTGGGTCTATTGCTTTTTCTTATTTATATTAATGATATCGTTCCAATAATCTATGATAATGATATCGTTCCAATAATCTATGCTGATGACACCAATTTCTTTTTAAAAGTTAAATCTGTTAATGAGACAATAACAAAAATGAATAATGAATTTGTAAAATTAGTTGAATGGCAAAATTCAAATAAATTATCATAAATGTGATGTTGTAATTAATAACACTGATATTACGTATTTTGAACATGGCAAATTCATAGGTGTTACACTAGATGACAGACTTTCATGGATGTTTTCATATAAGTAACATAAAGGAAGTTTTTAAAGGGGATATTAATATTATGTAGGCCAGGAAAAGTCTGCCATATCATAATCTTATTACGTTGTGTTATAGTTTACTCTATTTATTGTAACTTTGCCTATTGCATAGAGGTATGGGGCCATGCACATGATTCCTATATTTTGTCGCTATTCAAACTACAAAAAAAGGCATTACGAATTATCAAATTTGCAAAACATAATTCCCCGTCCAACATTCTCTTCAGAGATCTGAAGTTCCTCAAACTTTCAGAAGTATCAACATATTGTTATATCTGTGGGTTTTATTTTCTAGGTTTTTTTTTTCATTTCATATGTGAAGTAGTGAGGTAACAATAAATTTTCTAATTAAAAGCAAAATTTATAGTCCTGCAGTTCACATAGATCTTTAACTTTTAACACATTCAAGTTTCAAAAAAGATCAGGGCACTTAATGCAATGCTAATGCGACATTTGTAAATGTAAATGCAAGTAGATTTGCATTTTTACCTAACCCTTAAGTTTATGCAGGAGCACCTGTCTCTGCTTGGGATCCTTGAATCTTCATACTCACCTCTGTAGATTGCTTCACAAAAAGCATGAAAATATCCTAATTTTTTGGATTTGTTTTCCTCTGTGTTGCAATTCTTAAAGATTAAATGAGTCTATGGGTATAAATTGAGTATGAATTATTGTATGAAAAGGGGAAAGAACTTTTGTTCTCAGTTTGTGATGTCCATGATGTCCTCGTCAACATTTTGGTTTCCAGATGAAAGCAAAAGATAGTGGGGAGTATCGCAGTGTGGCTTAGTATGTAGGCAAACATAGCTGTGCGACAGCTTCTCAATGTTTTTGGGCTGTAATTTTATCCTACGCTGGCATTATTCGCCGATCACATTGACTTGAATCATCAGAAGAGGTTCTTGCCGCAAGATGCAGCCCTCTGAAAATGGCGGGAAATGCTATCTATCTATAACTTTTTACTTCCATCAATCAGACTATGCTTAAAATGATAAAAATTGTTTAGATTTAGATCTGTGAAAATAGCTGTCATAAATCTTTTTACATACAGTGACTGCAGAACTACACAATGCATCAAGATGTAGGAAAAAAATATATTAACCAGAGTATGAATAGCAAAGAGAGTGGACCAGTTGTGTGTATGCTAAATGTTACACACAAAAGATTGTTTCATAACGGCGCTTTCTTAACCGGACACTCCAAAAAATTACTGTTTCCGTTACGGTAAAAAACGTCATTTTTTTCAAATTTTATTTATTTATCACATCTTAGACGTGCTCGGAAAATTCCAAAAAAATTCAAGAACATAAACCTTTGTGCTAAGTATCTTTTGGCGCAAAAACGGAAAAATCACGTTTGACCGTTTTCGAGGAACATGCGATAGCGAAGCTAGCTACCCGGCAGCTACCGAATCTAAGGCCTAATTACACCCACTTAACGGGTGCACAGGTCAGTTTTACATATTGCAAAAGTTAGATACAAAAGTAAATTTTTGTTTTTTACCGGTACTGTCCCAACCGGTCAACCGGTAAATTTACAATCGCAGCTACGGCAAAAGAGGTCGTTTTTGAGTTTTTTTTTATATTTCAGAGCCGTAACCCTTTGGAAAATTCTGGAAAAATTCTTAAATGTAGACCTCTGCCGAATGTATATTTGTGTCAAAAACGGTAAAGATCCGTGAAACCGTTTACGAGAGGGTGGCAAAAAAGAGGCGAGCCAAATTCCAGCTACCTGGCAGCTACCCGAAAGTACGGCTGAATTTGACCCCTTTAAGGGTTGTAAAGACTAGTTTTGTCTATGCTAAAAGTAAGACACAAAAGTTAGTTTTTGTTTTCTACCGGCGCTTTCTCACCGGACACTCCAAAAAGCTACCGTTTCCGTTACGGTAAAAAACGTCATTTTTAATTTTTTTTGATTTATCACATCTTAGACGTGCTCGGAAAATTCCGAAAAAATTCTAGAACGTAAACCTTTGCCCTAAGTATCTTTTGGCGCAAAAACTGTAAAATTATGCTCGACCGTTTTTGAGTATACATGGAAAGTTTGGGTAGCTGCCAGGTAGCTGTCAGATAGCTGGACTCAGGTAGCCAACTTTACGTATTCAGGTAGCTGCCAGGTAGCTGTCAGGTAGCTGGGTTCGGGTAGCTAACTTTACATCTTCGGGTAGCTGCCGGGTAGCTGTCAGGTAGCTAGGTTCGGGTAGCCAACTTCACTGATCTGCCATGTAACTGTTTTTGTAAGACTACAGATTATTGATAGTATAGTAATTTGTCACAACGGTTTAGTCCATTACATAGAACATGTTATTTCTTTTCACAGGCCTGTGACCAAGTAGTTCAAAGGCTAATGGAGCACAATGCAACTGTAGCTGTTTGACTACCATACCTTATTGACAGCACAGTCAATACACAGTATACATTTGTCGTGTCACAAATTTAACTTTTAAAGTAATTTCATTGCTTAAATTAACACTCTACCCTTGAATGTCAAGGTCCGTGTGTTGTAGCACAGCTTAGAAGTCACTTAGCTTAAGACATTGACAAACATCTAAAAAATAAAAAGGAAATGCAAAACTCCCCCTCCCCATCCACATATCTGCCCCTGGTTATACACATCAGAGCTCATCAGTGCCCAGATGGCTTCCAAATCATGCAAATCGGGCCAGCATCGTTTCTGCTATCTGGGGTTTAATAGACTAGTATTGCAAGGGGGGGGGGGGGGATTTGTAATATATGGGCTTCATATCAGTCTTCCACCTAAAAGCTGGACCTCTACGTACGATTAGCTAGTTCCACCTATCAACACCCCCTCTCCTCCCAACAAGGATCTACGCAAAAAAAACATGTGGCGACATCAGCAGCAAAGTATTAAACTACTTGACTAGACCTTCCTGACATCTGGTGTTAAATCCCTTAACTGCAAAAGTGTCATGATAGCCATTATAAAGCTTGAATCATTCAGTAAGTATATTTGACTCACAGGCATCACAATCGCCCTCTTGTCTGGCACAACTGCCCCCCCCCCCCCCCCCGGACCGCTAACTGTTAATACTTACCATATATATAACAGTCAGCGGTCTGGGGGGGGGGGGGGCGGGGATTGTGATGCCTGTGATTTGACTTGATAAATCATAATAGTTTGTCAAGATTCAGTGTATATATATATATATATATATATATATATATATATATATATATTAGCATTATTTTAATTATATATAGTTAATGACTAGTTTATATATACATATTTTTTGTCAAAATAACAGTCTAACCCACATTAGTACATAATATGTAGGCCTTTAGATTAATTATGATACAGTCATTTTTGTTGTTTTTATTCTTTAAAGCCTCAACTGATACTAAATCATAATCCATAATTAATTTTATCATACATATAGGATATGTTAGAAAACATTTTACTTATATAATTGCAAGGTTAAAGATGGTAATGATTGTGATATTGATTAAATATTAATATAACATAATAATTAAAGGGTTTTAACAACAGAAGTCTTGCCAGTTATTTTTATTGTTAAATGTATCAAATAGAATTTTAGTAAATTAATTAATTAAATCATATAACCATTTATTGATTCATTAAGTACTAGCATAAACAGAAATTCATATTCATTATTAATTGGTTAATCAAGCAATGAACTGATATAAAAATATATAATATATAATTATAAATAAATAAATAAATTAATTAATCTGTTAATTTACATTGTGCTGGCATCATTAAAGAAATCAAATCTATATAATAAAGATCCTCCAACATATAATATTATTAAAATTCTATATTTCTCAAATATTTTATTATTATCTCAAATCAAAAATCTAAATCAATAATAGAAAACTAAAAGAAATAAAAAATATATCAATGATTGTTAAATAAATCATAAATCAAATTATATAACAATTTATGTATTTATTCTCCAAGTACTATCATTAATCAACCGTTCAAATTTATCATAAATTGATTGAAATATTAAAAGAAATAAAAAATTTATCAATTATAATTAAATGAATCATTAATCAAATTATACCATTTATGTATTGATTCTCTAGTACTGTTAGTCATCAGCAGTTCAAATTCATTGTCAATTAATTAATTAATCAATCTTGACATAAAAAGATGTAATAAAATAATTATTTATTAATATAATTATAAAATGAATAAGTCGGTGGTCAAAAAATGTCTTAACATGAGTGCTAGCATCATTAGGAATTAAATCTATAATAAATTAATATTAATTAGTAATAAAATCAACATGTACCATTAATTAGTAACAGCATTAACATGTTCCAATTATTAGTAATAAATTCATTATCATTGTATTCAATATATATTAATTTTGTTTTCTCTCTAAAAGAAAATTATTGAAAAAATGATTAAACTGGCGGATTTAGGAGGTTTAGGGTCATGCCCAACCCCCCCCCCCCCCCCTCCCAAGTAGGCTTCCCTCCACCCCCTGTAGAGTCAGGGCTGGATCCGCCAATGCAAATCATAACCAAGAATGTTTTAATTTTTGACAATTCATTTTAAAAACAGGCAGTTTTAATCATATTAATCAGTTTAAATTAATTAATTGATGATAAAAATCATTATTTTCAATAGTTGATTTATATAACTGCAAATTAATCAGCAATACATTATTAGTTTTAAGTTAAACAATGCTCATTAAAAAATTACCTAGCAATGGATTTCTGTAGATATTGAAAACAGGTTGAAAGATATTATTTTACTGAAACATCATGTTTTAATAGTGCATTTATTCGTGTCCTGTGTGGCTTAATTCTGTCCAGGATATAGAAAATGACCACTTTTCCTAAAATAAGAGATTTTTTTGTCATTTGTTGATTTAATCTTTACTTCCAACTGTCCCTGAATGCTCAGTTTATGGTGACTTTAATGAGGATTAAATGTTCGCTGGGCCGCTGCAACTAGCTGACGCAGTACGCAGGTAGGGGCTGCCATTAGCCGGGAGGAATTCCTCCCGGTAGCGTGCGTGCGCATCCTACGCTTTAACATTGGAAATGCGTGGACCGGAACGTGTTTCCCAGTCTAAAAATAGCACAGCCAATCAGAAAATTCAGTGCTTAGCCAATCACCCATGCGGGATAAGTAGAGCCTACCTGCCTATCGCGTTTACGCTTAGGCAGTTTCCAGCCAAGATTAAATGGGGCCCGTGAGAAAATAGTTCTAGTATTATCCATCTGTGGCGCCACCAGCGGGCTGCATGGTGAGCTAGGTGGGTGCTATTTTTAGAACAAACTGACCGCAGAACTTTGCTTGCAGCGCACCTCTACGGCGGGCGAAATGCCTCTATTATACAGCCCTTGGCTTGTCTATGGTCAGTGGTCACATAAAACTCCCTGTCTGGATAACTTAAATAATGACATGCAATGGCTAACACACTTTGCCTTTACCAAAAGAGTCGCATGAAAAAGTAGGCCTTATTTTTTCTGCAGGGCGGACTCCAGGTCTGGTGATAGAAACAACAGGATACAGATAATTTTCATATGATTTATAGCCATGGACTTTTGAAATTGCTCTTAACTTTCCATCAGTTTCAAAAAAATTGATATAGAAACTGATACTTGGCATTATCAATTACCAAATGTCAACAGACTCAACACATCACCATGCTTTTGTGGAAAGTACTGAATTTACTGTTTATGTAGAACTCTATTTCCCACGATGGAGGGGAAGGGGTGTCTATGACAATCGAATTTATGATGAGGTCAGCCGAGGTCACAATGTCATGTGCTTGGTTGCGCAATGATGTAACCTTCACTTGCTGCAAAGATACGAACCATGCAGCATTGTGCGACCTCTTAGACGTTTAAATCCATGGAGTCTACTCTTGTCTCCATGTTAAATCTGACATTAATGCATTATAATGTCCAGGGAATGAAACCAAGTTATTTACTATGACATTAGGTCCTATTTAAGGTGAGTTCATTACAGCATGCTAGTGTTAATTAATTTTTAAAACAGCTAGAGGTATGTTTGTATAATACGGCGTAGTTGCTCTGACCAGAGGGTAAATAATAATTTTATGAGTTTCATCATGCTGCAACTCAGAGAATCAGAAATATGCAATCTCTGGCACACATGTTCTCATCAAGGGCGCAATGAAGCCTTTTGGCGGGAAACCTACAGATAAGCCTATACCCTTGGCGTGCGAGGGTAGTGGCATAGTCAATTCATACGGTATATACCGGCATATCCATACATAGACGTCTACACAAGTACATTTTTAGAAAATAAAGTACTGGGCCATTGAAAAAAATCTCTTTTTTTTCTATTTCTTAATTATTTCATTTTACACCCTTGAATTGACTGGGCCACTACCCTCGCACGCCAAGTGACCGAGGATGGGCCACCATAGGAACGGTCTGTTGAGCTCTAGGTCAGGCGCGCACACTGGACCCTTTCAGTAGAAACTGGGTCAGGTGGTTTCGCTATTGATTCGCTCAGCCAATCAGAAGAGTCGACACAATGAATGCCTAGGCAAGTCACGTGACCGGTGTAGCAGGCAGATCCAAAATGGAGACGATGGGAGACGGGAGGGCAACGCACATTTCGTGCCTGTTCCCGGAGATTCTTGCCATGATCTTCACATTTCTCGAAGTCAGAGACAAAGGCAGAGCTGCTCAGGTGTGTACGACGTGGCGCGATGCGGCCTACAACCGTATGGTGTGGCGTGGAGTGGAGGCAAAGTTGCACTTGAGAAGGGCCAACCCCTCTTTGTTTCCCAGTCTTGTCAAACGTGGGATCAAGCGAGTTCAAATCCTCAGTCTACGCCGCAGCCTGAGGGATGTCATCACTGGGATTCCTAATTTGGAGAGCTTAAACATGAGTGGATGTTATAATGTCACGGACAATTGTCTAGCTCATGCCTTTATTGTGGAATTACAAAATCTGGTGGTCCTCAATTTGAGTCTCTGCAAACAGGTGACTGACATCAGTCTGGGCAGGATAGCTCAGAACTTAAAAAATTTAGAGACTCTAGAATTAGGGGGCTGCTGTAAAATTACCAGCCATGGGCTCATATGCATTGCATTGGGCCTCAAAAATCTCAAGACATTGAATTTGAGAAGCTGTCGACACGTGTCTGACCAGGGAATTGGACATCTCGGAGGGTCCACTCCTGGACATGGGACAGTAAGACTCCACACCCTCATTTTACAAGATTGTCAGAAACTGACTGACACATCATTGAAATACATAAGTGAAGGTTTGCCACAGTTGCGAAGCCTTAACTTGAGCTTTTGTGGTAGTGTGACAGACACTGGATTGCGTTCGCTTGCAAAGATGCCTTCCTTGAGAGAACTGAATCTGCGCAGTTGTGACAATGTCAGTGACATTGGAGTAGGTTTCCTCGCTGATGGGGGATCAAGGATTAATGCCCTGGATGTAAGCTTTTGTGAAAGAATAGGAGACCAGAGTTTGAGCAAGATATCCCAAGGACTTTTTCACATGCACAGCTTGAGTCTGAGCGCATGTCGCATTACGGATGAAGGACTTAGGAAAGTATCTAGAACGCTGCACCAAATTAAAGTGCTTAATATTGGACAGTGCAGCCAAGTGACAGATCGTGGTCTCCAACAAATCGGGGACCACATGAAGACTTTGCGCTCGATTGACTTGTATGGCTGCACCAATATTACAACTGTGGGTATGGAGAGGATTATGCAGCTGCCCAACCTGCACACTTTAAACCTGGGACTCTGGCACAAGAGATGATCCTTTCTTCTGCTTGAGAGAGATTTTCTTTTATATTCCTAATTGTATATATATTCAAAGGCAGCAACTATCAATTTTGTACCATATACCTATGTTAAATAATGCCTGGTGATAATGAGATATTAAGAATATGTGCATAATGTTTGAATAGTGCTTCATATCATAAATTTACAATTGTTTGTGTATGATATTATATATCTATATTATATAAATGTGTATAGTTTGTATGTATGCAATTCTGAATGCTCAATGCTTGCAAACTTTAATGAGGATTCGATATAAGAAGTATATATTTGACACAAGAGAAAGTAATAACCGTTATGATGTGTGTTGATATGCATCTGGTGTTGTCTTGATATGTAGTCCATAGTGTGAATGCTGGGAGAGTTCTCGGGAGTCATAACATAGCAATGTGAGTGAGAGTGAGTGAGAGTGAGTGACAGGTATGGGCCGAATGAGATGACAATGTGTTGAATGTGACATTGACATCTTGTGACCCTTGAGTGACTCTCTACTCCTCCAGGCTCCTTCTCTGTGTTGTTTGTGTCAACCCACTTCTGAATTGTGTCTGTCTGTCTCTAAGCAAACCTCAGGAAACTCTTTTAACTTCCATTGGTAAATAGACTACTTATCTGCATCCTGTTTCCTATAGAGTGAGGATAAGAGTGTTTAAAGAATGCATTCCTCCAAGAAGCTCCTTGTTTATTGGAGAGGCTCTTTTCGTGGTTTCTAATCTGAATATAATGAGATTACTTTTCATAATGCAGTATAATTTTAGCTTATTCATCCTATAGTATATAATGTTACTTGTACTGGTTGACGAAATGCCATAAATAAGGAAATCCATTCTGTCTTTTGACAGTAGTACAACTGTTAATATTTTGTATCTATACCAAAGTTTTTAAGAGTTAACCAAAGTTCTATGACATATTTCTGTTGATTGTATGGAAGTAATTTGTTAAAATCAAACTGTGCTTACTACTTACTGTCAATTTCTGGGTAAAGAGACCATTGACATATTTCAATGATATTTGATATTCAATGAATCAAAAGTTATAGCTTTGCAATTCTTAATTGTCCAGCCTCTGCTTGTTGAACTTGACTGTTGTGCGAGTTATGTCTGTTTAATTTGATGAATGTTTAATGTTTTGGGTTTATTACAAGCAAATTTTATAGCCTTCAATCCTGATAATTATATGTATATCTATTGAGCAATAATTGTGGTAGTTTCAAATTTGTTCATAGATTGAAAGAGTTCATTTTATTGTAATGTCCAGTTGAGCATTGCTAAAAAGAAGTGCCTAAAAGTATCAAATTTTAACGAAAAGGTGTACTATATTCATGTAAAAAGTTCACTAAATGTCATAATGCAAACCAGTGTGCTTCTTTCAGCTTGAGCTGAAGTAAATTTGTAAATTTAGATTAGTCTTCAAGTGCACTTTGATTTTGAATTTTGAATTGATATTTTGTGACAAAGGCCACAAACAGTTGTAAACTGTGTTTTGTTAAGTTTTTTGCTTTTGTAATGTATGAATTGAGATTGTTAAATGCTGTGACAGTAATAGTAATTTTAGGAGGTTTTGTTATTTTGTTGTCTGAGAATTTTTTTCCCCCAGTACAGTATTCCTTTAAATGCACCAATGGTGTAAAAATGATTGTGGAATAGAAAATATAATTTTTATTAAAAAAATGATCTCAGATTTAAACAATGTTGCAAATTATGACAATATTGTAACAATGTCTTCTGAAAAGCAAAATGTACAATCGTAATTTTTAATGTCTCAATAGCTGTACACTATGAGTGTCAGAGAATTGATATAAATGACTATTTTTCAAATGAATAAGTCTTTGGTTAGTTTTTTTTTCATTCGTCAACAAAGCTCAGTATTTATATTGCGTGCTAATCACATAGCTATGTAGGGTTTTGTTAATTCTTAATTGAACATATTGAATCAGAGAAGGTATAGTAAACAGGTAAACTGTGTGTATTTGGTATACAATAGAGCAGGCAAGCAGCCTCTCAATAGACTTCTAGTTTTCTTCCAGCCTCACAATACACTGTGCATGGTAGAGTTAGCAAACAGGGTGATGCCCTCCCCCCCCCCCCCCCCACCCAATCTCCTGCATGCTGCCATGGGCATAGGGTGAACAAGGTTGGGGGGGGGGGGGGGGCGGTGGCGTACTCCATTTGGCATTCTTGTGGTATGCTGTGTTCCAACAAAAATATGCAGCCCCCAGGTCACCACAGTAATGTTAGACATGTGACCATGTACTCCCTTTTTTAAGGGCACTGCGGCAATGTGGGGCCGATATAATTCTGTTATTCTGTACGAATATTGCATTATTATCAGTTTCTGTCCTGCATGTTTAATTTCTCAGTAACAGGACTAACTAGATGAAACAAACGATCCCTAATTACCTATCATCCAACGATGTTTAATTGCAGATTCACTTCGCCATTCATATATTTCCTATACTGGCTATATAGCGATGACAATCTATTGAAAATCCCTACTGAAAGTTTTCTGCCAAATGTTCCAATTACTATTATGTATTAGCATCATTGTGCAGTTTACAATTATGGGCTATGGCATGAACTTGAATGAAGCAATTAATGAAATGCAATGGTGTCCACTAAAATTCATCACAGAGCCATAGATCTGTGACTCGGACTGTAGACGGTGACCTATGATATAACCTAGATAATAGCCTATACAGAGCATGCAAGAAGTGTATATGAACTGGCCACCATGCATAATCAAAAAGGTGACCTGCAGCGAAGTCTTAACTTGTATGCTTGAATTGGTTCCTCGATCTGTAGGGAGATCTTAAACGGTAGGCCTACCAAGAATAGTATTATTCCTACTACGTGGCTAGGCTACAATATAGCACAAACTACAATATCACATAATATTATTATCAGGCTACACAGCCTACACAGGTCATCAAATTTCTTCATTATACCAGAGGATCGACCAGTGCCATTCGTGGCACTAGCATCTCATTGGTGGTGCCACTTTTGGCACGGAGGTCCAATAAAATGCAAAAGGACGCCAACCACCGGCGGGACTCGAACCCGCAATCCCCGGCTGTCTCATGGACAAGGCTGACTGGGTTGCCTTGTATCGCCATTAGGAGGCCGATGCCTTATCCATTGGGCCACGGTGGCGCTGGGCAAGGTGGGTTGAAAACTTTGAGAAATCGAGTAGCTTGGGTTAGGTTTTATTAGTGAAGTGATTTTGCATTGTGCTATTTGATACCTAGTCTTAGATATACTCTAATGAACCAGAGTCAACTCGCAGCGGGAGAGTTACAGGTGTCAGGTGGTAACATGGGGCCAAGTATCCCCATGCACGTTAGCAAAGTTGTCATTTGTTGCTGGCTCCATCTGGCGTATTTGTAATAATACGAGCCTTAAATTTAGGAGCCAGTACGTAATTTTACCCACAGAACTGATCTAAAGTTTTGCCAAAGGGCAAGCCTCTGCCATAGAAGGCCTACTCTATCAGTGATACAATAAAGCAGGACAGAAGCACCATAAAGTAGATTAAAGGGGAACTAATGGAAGTTTGCATGTTAATTTCAAAAGTTCAATTAGTTGTCAAATAATATATTGCAGTGAAAGGAAATGTCTTAAACTCCGGTTTGATATGATTTCAAGCCAATTAAAAGTGCAATTTGCACAAACCATCAACATGCTGGGGGCCGCCATTATTGCACACGGCACGCAATACAGTGACGTCACTTATGTACACAGCTAGGCCATATGTATTCAGCAATAGTCTGCAATACAAATTAATTACAATCCTGTGGATTACAATCCGTTACATTGTTCATTGCAACTATAATGACAAGAACAGATATCACAACAACATAAAGTTCTTACTGAGTGTCAAGTAATTGCCATTGAACTATTTGAGACAATGCAATTATCACACAATATCAGAACAACTATCAAGTATCCTGCTTTGTAATACAACTACTGTTTATTAGTGAAGCTTTAAAAAAATATTGTATTGACAAAGTTTTCTTGAAAATAAGTTTTAGATATTATATTTTATTTTAAACTGGTATATTTAATGTATCTATAGCAATGCAACCAACATACAATTGAAATAAGCACAATTTGGTAATTAATATATATTAATCTTGGTAAAGAAGGAGGTACTGCCTTTAAAACAAACCCACTAACACTACATATACACCAAATATAAATACTATGAAATATATTTATACTATGCATAATACTAATACTGCACATTGCCCCTAAAGATTATATGTGACATATTTTATTTACAAAGCAAAGCAGTATTCCAATTCTGTTCTCTTGCAAAAATATGGTCAGAAATATAGTGATACAAAATATATGCTAAATGTAATCTTAAAGTTATTAAATTTTACATTACATACCTTTTGCTATTTAAACTCCTATGCTTGGAAAAACGTCTTACATAACATGTACGTAGCAGGGTTATTGCCTATTTGCCCATGCATATATATATATATACCTACCTATTCTTAGATACAAATTGCTTATTGCAATCAATGCAATAATTAGCTATAATTATGCTGTATTCCCAAGAAATTACAATTAGCTTTGACATGCCCTTAACAAAAGCTCTGAAAGTGCAATTACACCTGTATCTAAAACTGTTGTTGACAGTTGTTCTCACCATTGAATTGCAATGCCAAGCCTCCAGAATACTTGGCTCTCACTCCATGCTAAGAGTTGGTACAACAGTGACGTATTTCCGGTCAGTGCAAAACACCAGGAATTTAAAAAATGGCGGCCTCCGTAGTTTACAACACAGAGCTAATAAATGCAGGATATTTCATTACCAGGGCACATATACAAGTTATGAATAGCATGGAATTGTTTCTATGGACCCAAGCTAAAATCTGAGAGGTAAAGTGCAAAAGGGGTTAGTTCCCCTTTAATCACTACCCTCGAATTTACCTTACATGTACAAATTAAGTAGTACTCAAATCTGGTTGTACTTTATTACTGCCAGTACTAATTACAAACACAGTAAATTCGCTCCCCCGTCACTGCAGGATTTTTGCTCCCCTGTACTTGAAATCATCCAGACCCTCTCGATCCTTACCTGCTGAGAAGCCCAATAGCGGGTCTGGCGTTCAGACTGCATGGTCTCTGGCAAAATTGTCCTGAATGACCTCATGGCTGGCTAAAGAGCTCTACAGGCCTTTCTGTTAGCTGGGTAACTATATATCTTATTTTATGTATGTTTTGTCTTTCTTTTACCAAATATCTGGATATGCAGTGACCATCATTAGCTATCATTTGAACCGGAATTGTTATTAAGATACTAGACCGAAACATTGCTGCCTCTTGCAAGCGGGCCGATAGACTTTCGTCGTGAAGCAGTTTGTTGGACTATTAGTTGATTGTACTTCATACAGTAGGCCTATCCATCACAAATCTGTCACTGTCAATAATGCCGGCGTTATTAGCGAGGGCCAGGGGATCCAGAGCATTCTGATTGACAAAAACAATAGGTATGTCCCTTATCCACAAGTTTTCTTAGTCAGAATGTTAACGACAAGTCTAGACGGAGACACCTTCCATGACGGATACCATAAATAGCAAGCCGGGATTGTTGTTGATGCATTGTAGATGGTCTTCCACAAGGAGATGATGAGCTATGACGGTTGACTAGGCTTCCCGCTTGTCTACAAGTTGACTGCTTAGGATCCTAACTATTTGCGCGTTACAGCAAGCAGTCAACAAAAACAAGACGTGACCACATTTGCCAACATATATGACACTGCTCAGTAATGACAGAACTCATCATACTCATACTTTAAACTAATACCAAGGCACCTGACTGCCTTAACTGGCTTCTCATCTTAGGAGGCAGCTATGTCATTTGCAACAGCCAACCAGAATGTAGCTGAATACATTAGAAGCTATTAGAAAATGCCCACAGCTTAATGGCAACTCGTTTGCTACTAGTTTACCAGTTAGAGTTAAATACAAACAAATTTGCCTAATAGCCTATTAGTCAGGGGGCCAAGGCCAAAAAAAGTGAATATAAAGGGCAATTTGTTTGCACCGATCCACACCTCCTCAAATCTGGTATCAATGAATTGGAAATTTTCTTAATTTTTTGAAACCAGTACTCGTTTTGTCAGTTTCTTGGACCGGAGATGTTTTTTTTTTGGTATCCATGGCAACAAGTCAGTTGTTTTATTTGAAAAAACGACAACGGTAATATGCTGGTGTGGTGTTAATTATGATGCTTGACATATATTGGTACCATACAATCAGGAAGCATTATCTTGTGTCTAGATGGTGAAATATGCAAATTAGCATACAGTGGTGTCATCATAGACGGTAAAACAGTTCTAGCTGAGCAGAGGCAGCTATCCGCCGAGCCCCCTGGCGGAAAGAGCAGTTTTAACCGTCTAGTGTTATCCTGGTGAAAAGGCCAGTGTGGGCCAACCTTTCCGCAAGGGGCTGGACTTCCTGGCCAAACTTCTGGGGAATTCTGGATCAAGGAGCTCACCTCCCCAGCCAGGGCCAACCTCTCTAGTGAAGATCAAGGCCAATCTGGCCGGCTGGGGACCATGCTTCTTGGCCTCCCAGTATATAGGCACTGCCAATGCACTTCACTTGAAGTTCAGCCAGGTATTCTGGCCTGGGAAGTTTAATTGGTACCTTCACTGGCGGATTTAAATAATCCTCGTAGTGGGATGGTTGGCCCCTTTACCAGCATAGCTAGGTCTATGATGGGAAGTTGGTGGTTTATGCTTCTTCGTTAAATATATGACTTAACCAGCCATGTTGCTTCACTGATTCCCGCACCTGTGTCAAGCACAAGGCACCGGTACATTCCAATTGTTCATGCTCCCCCTTTGGCTGGTTAAAATTAGATTTCTGGAAGACCCTTTGCTTCTAGCCCCGCCCTCCTGCGCACTGCAAGTGCTGAATGGAGAAAACAGCCAGTGCGCAAGTATGACATATTTCCGGTAAAGGTCAGGATTCCGACCTGTAGATTGGCGTGTGCCGGCCTATTACTTCAGTTAGGCCGGAGCCCAGCCAACCATGTTGCGAGGATCGAATGTTTTTATTTACTCTGCGCATGCGCATGTACAAGTTTAGTATGACTACGTTCATGAAATACTACGTTCGTGATATTTGGTGCCAAACGCTATTCGTAATATTACAACATCTCCCCAGTTGTAAGAAGAAATTACAAACATCCTGAAACTAGAACCTTATAAGCGTAACAAATCATCTGTTCGAATTTTATGTTACACAACTACTAGTTGTTGAAACTTGAATTACTAAAAATTAGCTTAAGTCAGCATAACTTCTCAAACATTACCAATTATGTTGATTAATACCAAGCACAAAGGTACTTCTAAGTAATACAGAAACTTCTTAGCTTTACCACAACTTGTAACAAAATTTATAACATAAATGAAATTATACAGCAAATTCCAACAGCATATAAAAAAATTTCATGTACACCTTCTACAGAATAAACTCATTAAATGTCACTTGAATATAGAAACGCAACTAAAGAGTCACAATCATCAATCTTGCTTGATCTTGTTAAATTTCTTCAACAAGTCTTTTTAGAAGCAGTCTTAGCGCGAGTAGACTGCCTGCAAAGCGGTGTTGTAGGAGGAACAACTGCAGACTGCGATGGTGTTTTATTTTCACCTGGATCACTGTGCTCGGCTGTTACAGGTGAAGGAACACTTTGTAGATGTCTACGATTGCATCGAACTGTAGAGCCATCTTGGTGTTGGACGATGTACGAACAAGGTGTGTCAGCAGTTGACACAACTGTGGCTGTTGCTCCCCAGCATTTTTCATTATCCAATTTGCAAAGTTCCGAATCACCAGGGAGTAAAGGCGGTAGATCACGAGCACCATGGTGACGATCGTACGCTCGAGTGTACTCTTGCTTGTGTTTTTCTTGACGCTGCAGTACAGCATATTTGTTTGACCAGTGCGGTTCAAGATTCTGGCGAGGTGTTGGTAACAAAGTAGCAATACGCCTTCCCATAAGTAGCTGAGCTTGGCTGTAGCCCGTGGCTGAAATGGGAGTAGCTCTGTAGTTCAATAAAGCAAAGGGGTCTTTCTGCTTCACTATCTTCTTAGCAATTTTCACGGCACTTTCTGCTTGGCCGTTGGCCTGCGGGTAATGGGGACTAGTAGTTAAGTGTCGAAAACCACACTCTTCAGTGACCTGTTTGAATTCATTACTGGCAAAACATGGACCATTGTCAGATACAACTACGCTTGGGATTCCAAATTGTGCGAATGCACTCTTCATTCAAGAAATAACATTGGATCGCTGAGAAGATAAATTGAAGATCACTATGAATTTTGAGTAGTAATCAATCAAAACTAGATAATCTTTATGTCCATCCTGACACAGGTCAGCACCAACCCTGATCCATGGACCAAGTGGAGTTGTAGACGGCATAGCGTCTCATGTTGATGTGATGGACGGTGCACTTGGCAGTGCTCACATGTAGCAATCATACTCTTGATATCTCTTGTCATCCCGATCCACCAGACCGTTTCCTCAGCCAGCTTACGTGTCTTGATGATTCCCCAATGTCCGTGATGAAGACGCATGAGGATATCATGCTGCAGTGATTGAGAAATAACGACTCTGTCATCATACGTAAATACACCATCAATGCTAGACTGACATAAATGGGCACTCAAAGAAAAGTATGGTCTAACGTCTGCAGGTACATCACAAATGTACTAAGGCCAGCCATTTTTGATGTACTCCAACACTTGGCGTAGTACTGGTTCTTCTTGAACCAAACAACGAATTTGACTGAGTCTTATACTGGACATGGGCCATGACGCTTCTACAGCATGGACGTATGACGTGACCTCATCGTGCAACATTTGGGCTTGACCGGAATTCTGGACAACGCATCAGCTACGTGCAACAGCTTTCCCGGAACATACTCTGGTTCACATCGGTAGGGCATCAAGCGCAGTAATGATCGCTGAAATCTTGGGGGTGCTTTGACGGCATCCCTGTGGCGCATCAGTGGAATAAGCGGCTTATGGTCCGTAAGTAATCAAAATGTAGGCAGTCCCAACAAGTAAGTGTGAAGTTTTTCGCGGACCTACGTGCAAGCAAGGCATTCTTTCTCTATTTGGGCATAGCCCTGCTCTGCCCTAGACAATGTGCGAGAGCAAAAGGCAACAGGTCTCAACTGTCCACCGTGATCCTGCATCAACACACCTCCAATTCTGTATCATGAGGCGTCTCAACTGACAACTGTGGGCAAGTTCGCATCATAATAAGCGAGAACTGGTGCGTTCGACAACAAACGTTTCACTTCAACAATCGCTTTCTCTTGAGCATCGCCCCACACAAATGTAACATCCCACTTTAGTAGATCATTGATGGGCTTAAGCAATGACTGTAGATTTGGCACAAACTGTCCTAAATAGTTAATCATGCCCAACACAGACTTGATGGTTTCGGGAGTGGGAGTGGGCAAATTTTTGGCGGCAACTTTAGAAGGTGCGGGACTGATGCCATTGCCACTAATACAGTGACCAAGAAATTCCAACTGTGTAGTGCCGAACTCACACTTTGCCTTGTTCAACTTCATGCCGACCTGACACACTCTATCCAGCACAGAGCGAACACGTTGATTGTGGAGTTCCTTTGTAAGGGCATGAACAAGTATATCGTCCTGGAAACACACTACTCCATCGAGACCTTTGAGTACCTCAACAATAGTACTCTGGAACACCTCACTGGCAACACTGATGCCAAAAGGTAAGTGAGTGAAGCAGTATTGTCCTTGGTAAGCAACTGACTAGACTCGTCTAATGGAAGTTGTCAATAACCACGTGATGCGTCGAGCTTGGTGAAGAAATGACTGTTGGACAGCTGAGCGGCAATCAAAACTGGGCAAAGGGTAACTGGAACGCTTGAGGTGCTTGTTGAGCTGACACAGATCAACACAAATACGTACTTTGCCATCCTTCTTGATCGGTACTGAAATGGGGGCGCTCCAATCAACTGGTTCAGTCACTGGTTTGATAACATTGTTGTCCAACATTCACTGTACCTCGGCAGACACAGCACTTCGAAGGGGAATGGGGATTTTTCGAGGGGCATTCACGTGATAGGGCACATTATCGTCACGTAATGATAATGTCACGGGACTGACAGTCATGGGGCGCAAAATTGGTCCAAACACATCTTTGTCGACACCAAGCGAGTAATCCAACATAAGGTCCAATATCCACGAATCTGGCACAATAAGCTTCATAGCATGCGCTACATCACGACCTAGCAAGTTCACATTCGCATTACTCCTGCCTCTGATGATGTAAATGCGAAATGAGTAATCCATTCCTTTGTACATAGTCACTGCACGAAACCAACCCAAACACTGCAAGTCACCAGTGAGGGTAGACAAGCGCATATCAGCCTTGGACAGCGAAGAGACATCTTTTATCTGATGGTATGTATTCTCAGTAATCACAGTGGTGTCAGCACCAGAATCCACTTTAAAGTTGACTTGAATACCACAAATAGGCAATGTAGCACTCCAGGGCTTAGAACGTTTTTCGTCACAACTTATACGACCAAAGAACATATCTGCAGAGTCAGAACGAACAAAGTCAGCTTGATTGTGACACAGATCTTGTTCAGTCATTTCCAGTGCACGAACACCAGCTTTCTTGAAATGTGACTTACTGCGACAACACTTACAAAAATGTCCATGACGACCACAACCATAGCACTTAGATTTGCGAGCAGGACATACCACATGAATGTGTTCATTGTGCCCGCAATTTCCACACGGTGCAGGTAAGGCCTCTTGTGAATTTTTCAATATTGGACGACTTGGACGAGACTTGTGACGTGCCCCACCTAAACTGGACTTGCGAACAGCATGCGCTTGAAGCTCTGATGACTGAGTCTTTTCTTGTACATTTGCATGAATTTTCACCTGCTCTAACTGTCGAGTCTTCTGAATTGCTGCTTCCAATGGTAACTTATCAACTGGTTCAGATTGCAATAGTCTCGAAATGTCCGTGTCCTGCAGCCCAACCACGAACATGTCTTTAATAGCTTCATTCTTGTTTGCGAAATTACATGGTTCTGCTAATTCTGCATTTTCACCGGATTCCTGCCAAAGACGGTGAAAGACATAACGGTGATGGATAATGTTCTGCTGTGGCTGCCATGTTGCGAGGATCGAATGTTTTTATTTACTCTGCGCATGCACATGTACAAGTTCAGTATGACTACGTTCATGAAATACTACTTTCGTGATATTTGGCGCCAAGCGCTATTCAAAAATTACAACATTGGCTAATTGATTGGAAGGGAAATTTCAAGTTTAATATGCAGTCCACATTTTTTAAGAGACTAGAGGGCACTGAGAGAGTGCAAACCTCTGCCAAGGCCCACTGGAATTACAGCCAACACAATAACTATGTATGCACTTTTAGTTCAATGTCCATTCACATTTTGGCCCTATAATGTTGTGTCAGCCATTGTTTGTGCAGACCAGCCAGTCTAACACTGGCTCAATGTTGGCCCACCTTAGGCCTACGGCAGGTTGGCCCACTGTCACTTAGGCTCAACATTGGCCAAATGAGAAGTCAACTCAAATTCTGCGCAGTATTCGCCTAATGTTGGCCAAGTGTTGGCCCAATGTCAGTGTGACCCACTTTTGGTAAACAGCAGGTTGGCCCACCATGTCGTGTCAACCCAAAATTGGCCTAACATTGGCCCAATGTCAGTTTAGCAAACATTTGACCAATGGCAAGTCAGCCCAAATGGCCAAATAACATGTCAAATAACATGTTGGCCCATTGTCACATAGGCCAACCATTGGCCAGATGACATTTCAACCCAAAGTTGGCCACACATTGGCTAAATGTCTGTTTAGCCCCTGACCAACTGCAGGTCGTCACTGTCACATAGGCCAACTGCCACAAACCGAAAATTATGATGATAAATTTTAGCTCTCCATTTCTTGGGATTTGACATAGGGATAATCCATCACAATATGAAGAGTGACAGGAACTTTGAAAGCTGTAGATATTGCCAAGTACCAAACTGATTTACAATCTAGGTTACAAGGGATAGATATACTCCAGAAGCTGCTATTCATTGCATAGATTACCATTGTGAATCTCACAGAACAGGTTTGGATAAGACGCTGAAAGACATAATAAATGCATGTCTAGAAGCTGAAAGACTATGTAAACCACAAACTAAAAACAGAGAAAATAATACATGTCCAGGGTGGAATGATCATGTGCAGGGCAAACAAATGGAAGTTCATAAATGGGTTGCAGCAGGACATCCAGAACAAGCCCAGCTTTTCGAGAAGAGGAAGGATACCAGAAGACAATACCACCAGGCAGTCAGGTACTGCAAAAGGAATAAAGACTTAATCCAGATTACCAAAATGGCTAATGCTTTATCATAGAATAATTCAAGAGATTTTTGGAGTGAAGTCAGACATATTAAAAAACCATCAAGAGCAGTGCCAATTGTTGTCGATGAGGCTTTTCGGAAGAAAATTTAAGATTCTCTATTCCAGTAAAGAAAATGCAGATGGAAGATGTGAAAAACATTAGGTCTTAGCTAGAGAGATCAATATCACATATGCAAGATAAAAGTTTGCATATTGTCGGTATGAATATATTTAAGAGAGTGATGATAAAAAATGAAAAGTGGAAAAAAGGAGGATGAAGAGGGATTAGCATCAAATTGTCTTATCCATGATCGTAACGTTTATATGCTTTACTTGCTCTCTATTTCTTCTCAATGTTATGCCATGGTTATGCATAAAAAACTCGTGTACATGGCACTATGTGCCCAATACTAAAATCAAAGCTGGTACATGTGTCTGACAAATACAGGGCTATCACTTTAAGCAGCTGTTTTAAAATTATTTGATCTTGTTTTCATTTGGTTTTAGAAAATGAACAGTTAACCACATTGTGTATGACTTTACTAACAGAAGTGGCAGGTAAATTCATATCGGAGGGCAGCTCAGTTCATTGCCTAATGTTGGAATTGTCTAAAGCATTTGACTGAGTGGATTTTATAAATTGTTTCAGTTATTGCCTGATAGGGGTGTAAATCCCTTGTATGTCAGATGCCTATTCGTATGTACTTAAACCAGAAACTTAGAATTAAAAGGAATGATATAAGAACAAAATATTTTCAAGTTACCAATGGAGTATATTGCATTTATGTTGATGTGCTTTTGCAATGACTGAGAGAGAGTGCCTTTGGGTGCCATGTATTGGTCCGTATTTCTTTTGTCGGAAAAAGTGCAGTATAGCGGACCCAGATTTATGACCATATTTAATGAGCCTCATTGCCAGGCCTATGACGTAAAAATGCTTGAAATATATTTATGACGTCACAAGCTAATGTAGTTATGACATCAGTTTTCATCTTCACGGTAAAGACAGCATTTATTTCCTGCCCCAAACCCCCGCTCATCTACACCAAATGTTATTTATATTGTGCTAGAACTTCAAATATGGGCATACATTTGGGTCCGCTATACACTAAACCCCTTTTGTCACCCACTAAATCTGGAATAGAAAAATGTTGGATAATTAAATATATATATATATATATATATATATATCAAGAATGTTAAAATTTACAAATAGTAGTTTGTGTTGTATCTAGTGCTATTCAACATCTCCCCTACAAAATAAGGTTACACATGTACTAAATTACTATATCTAATGATTACTTTATCACTCAATAAAGTTTATGAAATATCTACAAGAACGTTTTTTCAATAGGTGCTATGAAGAAAATGTTACGTATATGTGATGGATATGCTAGTCAGGTTAAAGTTAAATTGAATGGCAATAAAAGTAAAGTAATAGTCTTGGACAAATTCAAATCTGATATTGTACCATCCTTTGCTATTAAAAGAGAGCAAATTGAATGTGTATCAAAGATGTTGTATCTTGGTTATACAATTATAGGAGAGACAATTTTAGTGCTACTGGGGTAGGTGTTCAGTGTGTACGAACGATGGGAACGAGACACAACTACTGCGGGTTCATTTCTACCCTTCACCCACACTGTTTGGCATTACTACTCAAAGCTCTTTAGCCCTGTGTTGACGATTGTAGGTATGCTATGGGCACTCTAGTAAGACTTTCCTTTACATACGCTTTACTGTGATCTGGTGTACTGGGTTTCAAACTGCCAGGGTGAAGCTGCGAATGGTCTTGTGGATGCCTGCCCCATGAGAAGTTGGGCTTGGGAGTATCCATTGTGGATGGGAGTGTTCCTGTAAGCAAGCAGATCTAGCGACAGGTTGCTGTTGTTCTTCTCGAGGATACTCTTGAATGTTTGGACAGCGTGTTCAGCTGCCCCATTGGACTGTGCATATTCTGATGAGCTGGTCTTGTGTTGGAAGCCATAGTCTCTTGCAAATTCAATGAATTCCTGGCTAGAGTACTGAGGTCTGTAATCACTCCGCACTAATGAGGGGATACCATGTCTCGCGAAAATGTTAATCCCCTGTCAAGATGTGGTAGAGGTGAGACGTTGTTCCTCGAAGTAGCGAGAGTGCTGATCGACGATGATGAAGTATATTTCACCGTTATATCCTTGGCAAAGATCTGTACCTACGATTTGCCATGGTCCTTTTGGAATCTCAGATGGTTGCAGGGGTTCAGCCAGGTCTTTACAATGTTTAGCACACACTGCAGTCTGTAACAGTCTTTTCAATGTGTTTTTCTATAGAAGGCCACCACATGCTCTTCTAGCGTGGGCTTGACATTTGGAGATGCCAAGATGATCAGTATGTAGTTTCTGCAGCATCTCCACACGCATTGTATATGTGATTATGACCGCTGTTCCCTTGAGGAGGAGTCCTTCGGCTACGGTCTTTTAACTGGCATAAGTGTGGCAGAGCTGGAGCAGATCATCTTCCTTTAGGTTTTCTGGCCATGCAGCAGACATATGTGATTTCACTTTAGAAAGGACTGAATCGGCATCTTGAGCTTCCTTAACTGGTTAGAGCGATTGTTAACCAGTATGCCTTTGATGTCTCTTTCTAACTCTTGCTGCAAGTCTTGATCTTCATCCTGTTTGGGTGGTGCTCGAGATAATGCATCCGGGACAACAAGTTCTTTCCCTGGAACATGCGAAATGGTATACTGGTAATGAAGAAGACACATTTGCATGTGCTGAATGCAAACAAGAAGCTGGTCTATAGCCTTGTCGCCGAGAAGGGAACAAGGGCTTTATGGTCAACCTCGATGTGAAATGACTTGCCAAACAACTATTGGCTGAATTTCTCGACTGCAAAGGTAACAGCCAATGCTTCTTTCTCCAGGATTGCGTAACGCTGCTCCGTCGGAGTGAGAGCTCGTGAGGCTAACATAATCGGTGCCATTATTCCGTCATTCTGTCGCTGCTTGAGAACTGCACCAATGCATACTGTCAATGCGTCACTAGCAACTATTGTCTCTGCATCCGGACTGTAAGATTTCATCACAGCATTAGAGGTAATAATTTGTTTCAGTTCTTGAAACGCTGACTCTTGTGGTGAACCTCAAATCCAAGCATTGGATTTGACAAGCAGGTCTCCGATAGGCTTGGTGACCATTGCAACATGAGGAACGATCTTAGCTGGCTGGTTCACCATCCCTAAGAAACGCTGGACATCAGTGACACTGGTAGTTATATTGAACTTCCTGATTGCTGAGACCTTGTCTGGATCCCTGATCTGCTGACCAAGTGTCCAGGTACTTAACTGATTCAACGAGAAGTGGCCTTTCTGTAGGTTAAGAGTCACATTTGCATTTTGGAGACGTTTCAGAACTGCCTCCAATGCATCATTATGTGTGGCTTGTGTATCTCCATGGATCAGGATGTCGTTCATTAAGACTAGCACATTGTAGATGCCTTTGAGAATGGTTTTCATGTTAAATGTAAAATACTCAGGAGCACTGGAGATTCCATATGGTAGTCTGTTAAAACAGTAACATCCCCAAGGTGTGATAAATGTGGTTAATTTCGTACTTGGTTCATCAAGACAGATTTGTCAGAATCCCGAGCTAGCATCTAACTTGGAGAACACAGTTGAGTTTTTAAGTTGGGCCAACGTGCCATTCACATCCGGCATGATGTGCCGGTTTCTTAGGATGCATTTGTTGAGCTGAGATAGGTCAACACAAATTCTAAACGAATCATGGCTGTCTCAAGCCATTGGTATGCCGGTGACATAATTGGCAAGAGAACTTTTTGGCGCAATAACTGTGCCTGCACACCAGTCTGGGCTCTTGGCATGTCATAATGTAGCTTTGCTTGTTGTTTATAGCACACTGGGATTTTCTTCGCTGTGTGGATGGCAAAGGGTTTGGCATCCAGGGTGAGCCTAATGTGGTACAGGCCTTGCAGTTCGCCCAGGCCTGGTAACAACTCTGGGTAATCTTCAACTGCATTGACCAGTCGCAGTAGATCAAACTGTGATGTTGGTCGACCCAATAGAGGTACTTTCAAGTCTTTGCAACTTTAAAATCTTGTGGCTTCCTTTCATGTAGTACTGTCATTGTGGAAAGCTTCCCGACCACTGTTTTTAATGTTTGCTGAAGTTAAAAATTTGTCAGGCTTCAGGAGTTTTCCCATACTGGAGTTGTACATAGGGCAAAACTGTGACATCAGCCCCAGTGTCGAGTTTGAAGGAAATCGGTCCACTACCATATAGGCAAACCTGCAACGGTCCAAGGGTCATATCTTTCAGCTCTAATGAATGGGAAATGAGAACTGTCATAATGTTGAGAACTGTCATAACGTTTATCATCATAATTTTCATCATCATACCGTTCGTCGTAGAAACGGCCGTTGATTGCTTCTGCTGGAAGGACAGTTCAGCACACTGACTCCCAGTGCCCTCTATGGGAGCACTTGCGACATCATGATTCACTTGCCAGATATACATTACGGTTGTGTTCTTCCATGATAGCAATTATTGCAACTTTCACAACTACCGAGACTGCCTAGCGAACGATGTGATGCTCGTCTGTGAGTCAGCAGTGATTTGGCATTCTGTTGACGATCGTTCTGCTGGTGGTTATGTGACGACTACTGATCGTAACGACTAGGGGGTACTATTGCGATTTGGGGTTTTCTTGGTGTAGCCTCCTCAGTGGACAGCATTGACAGACGCTGTTGTTCTCATTTCAGCCAAAAGCTGTCTGACTTGTTCCGAGGACTTCCCACGTTCAACAGCTTATTCAACAGTTAAAGTTTTGTCAATCTGTAACTTTTCCGACAATGGTAGGTCACTAAATCCGACAATAATCCTATCCCTAAACAGTTGGTCCCTCATCTCGCCATGGTCAAATGTTTTGATCAGTTTGTATAAATCAGTTATAAACGACTTACTGGAATCTCCAGGCATTTGCATCCGTTAGTTGAATTGCGCTCAAAGCAGCAATCTGATGGTGACCTAGACCTGTGCGCCGCCGCCAAAGCTTAGCTAAGCCACTTTAATGATGAGCATCTGGCCGCCGCCAAAATAGCTTGCAGCCAGCTGATCAGCTTTTGGCAAGCCGCCGCCAAAATCATTCTGCCAAAATCCACCAGGTGGCCGTCATCGCAGCCCTCTTGTGGCAATAAAGTGAAAGGAAATGAGGAAAACGTAAGTTACATTTATATTTGTGCAATTATCTGTGCATTACACCTTTGTGTTTACAAATTAGCTCGGGCCAGCAGATTTTGCCATGGGTTTGAGCTGTTAGGCAGGCTATTTTAAACCTCTTGCAGTTTTGGAACTAATGGCAACTTTCGATTTTTATTATATATAGTGTAACTTCAGTTTAAAGTTATGGCTAGCCATTATATCAGACAACAGCCAGCCGCCACCTAAAGGTATAATTGTGTCTATTTGACCCACTGTCTGGTTGGCCCAATTTGACCCACTGTCTGGTTGAACTAGCTGTCTGATTGGCCCTAATTGATCCACAGTCTGGTTGAAAAAGTCTGGTTGGCCCATGGTCCCTATACCAAATATCCTGAATTGCTTATGCTTTTTAACCTCTAATCACTATTTTTGACCCAGCCACACAACTGGGGCATTGGACTGCTCGTTGCTGGGCTCATAGGCATCATTACTTTTCAATTGCAGCCCCCCTCACCCCACTGCCAATCCATTGACAAAGTTGACTTAAGCCCCCGCCGGTCTTTGAAGGCTCCGACGCCGATGGTTGGGCTTACTTTATAAATATGGTGACATACACTGGTAACATAGAGGGCTAACATAGGGCTGATTTGGCAGTGCCCGGGTTGATCATGCAGAATTGGGCCAAGGTGCAGCTGACCTGATTAGCAGAGAGTTGGTCAACACTGGGCTGACCAGAGCACGATATTGTGGTGGTGGTGGAATAGGGCTTTACGTCCTGTATTTATGCACCTGATGGGCTAATTAGGACAGGCAGGGACCATGACAATTAGATGAGGGATGAAACAGCCATTCCCACTTTGGCTCAAACGGCAATCGAACCCGGGACCCAGTGGTTGGAAGTCAAGTGTGCTACCACTGAGCTAGCAATATTTGATGACAGATATCCAGCCTGACAATAGAAGGGTAACATTGTGTGACCTGACAATGGGTCAAGATGAAATTTGGCCAACATTGGGCCACCCACACAGTGGGCAAACATGACATGGGCCTACAGTGGATCAACAACAATTAATAGGTTGACTAAGCTGCTAAGAGTGCCCAGCCACTGCCAATAAGACATTTTGCAGAGAATGAGTCAATGTATACCAACATTACAACATAGCCCCCACAGTGGGCTAACAATAAACCAACCAGCCCATGAGCCAACCAGACAGTGGGTCAACCAGACAGTGGGTCATCCAGGCAGTGGGCCAACTTCAGGCCAATGTGACATTTAGCAAAGAGCGGGCTGGCCTCACAAATTATTCTTTTGTCTAGTGAAATAGGCCTACATACCTATTTCAGGCGTGGTATTAAATTGCACCCGACACAATTATGCCTATGCTCGGCTCATGCAATTCTAGGGGCAGATTCAGAAAAAGAGTTTTCTATAATTATACAGAGGGGTTGACAAATTAAAATGTATTGTGGGGACCGCTGAATTTTTTAATATTTTTTTTTATTAAAATGTACTAGGCCGGGGGGGGGGGGGGGGTTTCACATAATCAGTAATCACCCATCAAAAATTCCCTACAAGTAACTTGTTCAGTGAAAATGTCGTGTGTGTGCTCTACACTAAAGGATGCAAGCTGCTTGCAGCGCCACCCCTCCACTACGTTTCACTCTATGCAGAGGTGCATATGGTCAGTGCCCCCTTGTGAGCAAGTGTAAAGGATGTAAGGCCTAAAATAACATCCCATTGGCGGACCCAGAAAAATTTGCAGGGGGGGGGGGGGTTTGCCAAATTAAAATATATGGAGGTGGTTTTTACTTCTTTTTTATGTGGGGGGGGAGGAGGGGTGTCCATGACCCCCATATCCCCTTGTCTGTCTTAATTAATGTTAATAGTCACAGGGCAGTTAACACTTCACAACACAATTTTCATTCTATTTTATATTGTCATTTAATATTAACATATAGGGTAAAGTTGGGTAATATGCGCTTACTTTGGTCTCGCTGATGCTGTGATGAAAGTAATTAGGGAAAATGCATCATTCCATTTGTTTGATTTTCTATAAGTAATCAGCTATAATCCAGGGCATATGATGTATATCAATACTATTTTTGTAACAGCATGGCTTTGAAAAAAAAAAGTTTAAATGCCCACATTAAACCACAGTGGGATTTTATGGGCTCCTCATTCTGAAAATATTAGCACTACAATGCCCACATTAAACTATACTAATTTCAACTATAAATGTTGTTCAATACGAGCAAGATAAATTTTTAATGTGAGCACACTTTATAATTCTACATAAACTTGTCTTGTCACAGTGGTAAATGCTAGCGGCATCAAATACCTTAATGTGGGTCTCCATGAACTCTCATAATGTATTTTTTGTATAATTCATACTGTACTGTATTTCTGTCCAAAAATAAAAGTCTTCTGTATCTGTATTCGATGTTATCCACATTTCTATTGTTTTTTTTTTTAAAGTTTCACTCCATACATGATATGTTTGATTAACAATAAGTATTATTAAAGAATGCATTCATCACCTGTGCTCATATATTACCCAACAATGTGCGCCTTCCATTTTAGGCTGCTCTTAGAATTGCTGACATAACTTGGCCTTTACAAATGAGTGAGAATTAAAGAAAAGAGTATTTTCTATTAAAAAAAAAAACACCCGGTTGATTATATCTACACCAAATTAACATATTCTACAGGCTTTTTGCTTAAAAACAATGATAGAAATGACAGGTAAATATTTAAGTCAGCATCATGTGCTGTCTTCTCCAGAGATGATGACTTTCAATATACTTGAAAATTCCACCAGGTTTGAGCAAGTAGAGTCTACCCTGATGGCTTTCAGCTACTGCAAGGTGCCCATATATAATGCTGCCTATATTACCCAACTTTACCCTATATCTATAAATTATATTCGATCAATCCATGCTCCGTCTCCCACTTTATGTACCCACGGGTTGTGCTAATTTATTAAAAGGTATTGGGCCAGGGGGCGGAGCTAGGGTTTAAACCCGAACACCTCCCCCTAGATCCGCTACTGCATCCATAATCCGGGAGCAGACGATACCTTGGACGTCGTGCGTCTGATCACGTTTCGCAACGTTTTTATGACACAGGCTTTGGTTTTACCTGAATCATCATAGCCTGTGTAATAAAAACAAAGTGTTAGTATAAACTTGTCACCATGAACAACGTAGTTTAACTGGGCATAGAGGAAAACGAAATCCACTTCTTTAAATGGACATGACATGATGTATCTAGGCTAGACACACCAGACATCATTACCCCCCGAAAAATAAATCACAGTATTGATTAAAATTCGTCTTTTTAAACCAGTGAATATAGGGCCTAAGTGGGCCTATAATTTATAATGAACTAGATCATCCAAGCTAATTTACTATTTAGCTCAATCTGCGAAAAAGCTAACAGTGTACAAAAATAGTCCTACGTGCTATTGTCAATATTGACTGCATTCGCCTCAATGACTGCACGTGGTTTAGTGCAGTTGCCCAAGGTGGAGCCGCTGCCGGCGCTGGCCTCTGCTTCTCTACAAAAGCAGGCACGTGGATCAGAGGCAGTTATTATTGAGCTGACGCTAGAACTGCACGCATTATCACACAGCTGCTCTGAGCGCATGCTTTGTTATGAATAACCTGTGATTGACATGACAGATCTTTATTTTCAATGGAAAACCCTCAGCCTCAGGCAAATGGAAAGTGTTGGGTCAACCAGGGACCCACTGACCAGGAAGATGTCTCGTTGTCTTCACAAGAGAATGGCAAAAATATAATGACTGATTATGGCCCTCCCGCGAGGGAGACGTGGTCCAGAAAATTAGACTTCATCTTGTCTTGTACAGGCTTTGCTGTAGGACTTGGAAACATTTGGAGATTCCCGTATCTCTGCTACAAGAATGGAGGAGGTAAGCCAACCATATTCATCATTGTCCATTCATTTCCATCCACTATACACACGATACATTTGAAAATGTGCACAATACAAGATGGTGTTATTGATTTTTATGCACATGATCCGTTGGCGTTGGTCTAAAATTCATTCATTGGTTCATAAGTCACTCACTTTGTATTATAGTAATGTGTAGGTCTAATAAACGTAATATTATTCATGTTCGATTTATCTGAAATTATTTTTAAATTTTTGTTATCCCTGAATGCCACGTGGTAATTTATTCTGTTACATCAGACGGCCCAACCATTGTTTGATGACGTCATCTGAATGTGACGCCATCTGCTGCACTCATTGATCTGATTGCATAATTACGTCATAAGTCAAATTTATGTCAATGACCTCTTGCAGCCCATGCTGGGCAACAGAGGCAGATTCTGACTGTCTTTTATTTGATTGCAAAGTCTGTCGATGGTATTGTGATATTAGGCCATAAATGTGCATTGATTCCTTGTTGGAATTTAAATCCCTGTAAATGTTTTGAAACCTGTGGTAGGTATGATATGTGATCATCATAATTATGTGAAAGTTATAAATTTAAATATTTATCTGCAGTGCATTAGATTTGAGTGCAGCTTTACAGTTTTAAACTTATGGAGTTTTAAAGACCACCTCAAAACCGCAAAGTTTCTGACCTTACCTGCAAAAATCTGCTATCATGAACATATATATATATAAGTTCTAACACGCAAAGTTGCATCTAATCTAACGTGACTCCAGAAGTTGTTCATAATTATAATTTATTGAAGAAGAAGAAAAAAGGAATTTATTTTAGCGTTGTCTTAGTATTATATAGGCGTACTAAATACATAAATATAACTATTTGCAACTGGACCTAATTAAACTGGCCAGGACATGCAACCTGGACATGGCAAGGCATGTTTGGACTAATAAGATTATTTCCATACCAACTATTCTATGACATTTAGATAATTGTGGAACAAACTACGGGATTATCTATTTAGATAGGCCTAGTAACTTCCTTGTTTTTCACTGTCAAATCATAATTTCCCCTACAACAGCAAGTAGGCCTGGTTTGGGAAACGGAACTAGACCCGCAAGTAATTGTTTATATTAGCAAAATATATACCAAGAGTTGGCCTAGTGGTAAAGTTTACGTCATAATTTTATTTATGAAACAAATGCGTATTAAAATTATATTCTTAGGTAATTGAACATTCCCATTACACAATTAAATTGTTATTAGGTAATCACGTCAGCAAACATGCAAGTGTAGACATAACAAATTGAAGTGTCAGCAGATAATATGTAAACACCGTCTGCGTTTCACAAAAGGTTATGTAACAACACTGAATCTAAAACGGGTTAATTGTTTGGCAATTAGATTTGAGGAATGCTGTTAAACTGGTCTTAGTAGATAAAAAACAAGTTCCATCCTCAACCAAACTTTTTTTCTAAATCTTGAGTTACGAATATTGACATGGCGATATTTTAGAAGTCAATATACATCTTTTTTTTTTCCTTTAGGAGCTTTTCTTGTGCCTTACCTAATCTGCATGGTATGCGGGGGGATTCCCCTGTTCTTCCTGGAGGTGGCCCTTGGTCAGTTCATGTCCAAGGGGGGGATTGGAGCCTGGGGCATCGTCCCTTGTTTCAAAGGTATGTCTTCTACCTACATTTGTCTTTTTCACATTTTTGCTGTAACAAAATTATTGCCAATAGTGAATGAATGCTGACCAGATAAAATGCAGAAACCTAGCTGAAATTAAAGTCAAAATTTAACTAAATTCGATAGTTCACACTTATTTGATCTTTAGCTTCTCAGATCCTCTCAGGGCAATTTGTAATGGGTCAGTCGGTCAAACATTCCAAAAAAAAAAAGTAAAATTTCCTATTTAATAAAATTGGGACATGTTATTTTATTTTTCTGTCGGCCCATTTTTCATCGTTCAGGCAGAACTGAGAAGCTAATATTTGGTACTTTTGACTGATGATTTCATCTATATTTTTATGACTTGCAGGCATTGGCATAGCAACGACTGTAATGGTATCCATGGTGAATATCTATTACATCATAATTCTGGCTTGGGACATGTACTATTTTGTAATGTCCTTCAATTCTGTGCTGCCTTGGTCCCACTGCAACAATACCTGGAACACTGAGAGGTAAAAACAAGATTTTAAATGTCCAATTTCACCATGTAAAAACAACCAGTTTCAAGAAGGAGTAACACTCAAGATTGTTTTGTATTGTCTGAGTGATATACTGATGTAGCTTTTATGACCAGCTGCCAGTGATGGTTAGAGTTTGGGAGTCCACACCATGTTAAACATGTACTTAATATGTCATATGTTGGGTCGTTTGCTTGGATCCATATATAGCTGACATTTCTTTCTTTTTTTTTCAAAAAAAAAGAAAAAAAAAGAAATATTAAATATGGCTGGTCTCCTTTAGAAGTAATAACCATTATGAAGATGACTCCATGACTATCCCAGATGATGATTCTTTTAAAATTATTCTTTATTTCCAGGTGCGTGGAATTCTTCTGCACTAACAAGAGCCAGAATTGCAGCAATGTCACTTACAATCTGCCACCAGGGGTCACCCCTGTCGACCCAGTTGTGGAATTCTGGGAGTAAGTATTGTTCTATTGTTACTTGCTACTTCTGTTAGAAAATCATTGGAATATACTGTTCTGCTGTTGAGGCATATTTTTTTCAGGAAGCAACCATATAAATGGCAACACTGCCACAGCAGTTATTGATTTTATGCCAGATTACCAATGCCAGTAACCCCCAGCCGTCCCTTTTTGATGTTATCATATAATAGTCAATTGGTCATCCTGCAGAAATACTGTTGTGCATATATCTGAGCATTGAGGGTAGTTTTGTTTTGGCTATTTCAGGAACAAGATTCTGCAGATATCCCCAGGGATAGACCAACCCGGTGGTCTAGTGTGGGAGTTGGCCTTGGCCCTGGCGGTCATTTGGCTTCTCTGCTATTTCTGTGTTTGGAAGGGAGTGAAATGGAGTGGCAAGGTCAGTTTATTGATGCTTTTTCAAAAATATGTACATATAGTTTTTTTTTTTCCTATACACTGTAATTGCAAGCGCTGGTCAATAGTATCCGCCTGTAATGGACTTGCATTTTAAACAAGTCTGATCAGACTGATTCTGTCAGCCAATAGCAAATGTTTTTTATTGCTTCAATTTCTGAAGTATGTAAAACCGAAGTGAGTTATATATAAACTTGATGTCATTTGAATGAGTGGGTTTCTCTTTCATTGTCCCAGATCTGCATTAGATATATTTTTTGTTAAAGGTTTTTTACAAAAATTGGGAATAACTGAAGCAATGCAGGCATGGTGGTTATTATAAGGTGACAAATCATATTAAATGGAACAGAATTTCATTTAATATTCCTTAGGCTTGGAGTCCACAGTATGTTATACGTTTAACCAATGCGACATGGGTGAGATCTTCTAATTGCCCCAGCATAGACATTGAGTACCAAGGCCCCCACCAATTTAACGGCTCATGCAAACGACATCCAGTTAAGTTGTAGCGTACGATGAAGGTCTAAGCTTGGATTTCAACCCAAGACCTACAACAGAGCTGACCATTGCCTAAACCGCTAAGCCTACCAGTTGTAACATTGATTAAACAAGGGCAGCATGAATACTATCCTAAACTTGTGCATGACCAAATGATATATAGCCTTTTTGGAGTGCACATTTTGTAGTATGAGCATTGAGCTGACACTGCCCGACAGGTTCATTAGGTTGTCTTAGTAAGTAAAACGAGCAGTTTAACTCTTTGCGTTCTCTGCAGCAGACCAAACGTTGTTTCTTATAGGGCAGTTTGTTGGTTCTAATGTTGTGCACTGGCTAGGATTGAGAGTCCATTTGCTGTATTACAGTATAGCCACTAAGTCTCCCATGCCATCAAAAGGCAATTACACTTAAATTCAGCCAATCATTGTCGATGCTGTAGCATGCATGAGCAATGGGTGCAATGTTTTAGCTTTTGCTGCTTCCACATCATTGCTGTATCTTCGAATTTTTAGTACCACTTCGCTACTAATGATGGTCGGCTGCATATATATGAGGTTGATCACAGCTGTAAGTTCACACAGGACCTTAAATTGAAATTTGATTGTTGGTGCCTTGCACCTACCCAAACCAAGGTCGTGTTGTCAGCTTGATGACTGATTGCCCTGTAGACCACACCATGTTATAGATATTTACCCCATGTGTGGGATCTTGTACTTGCCCTATCATAGACCCATATTACAAGGCACTACCATTGTAACTTATAATGCTAAGATTCTAGCTCTTAAAGATTACCAGGGCTGGGATTGAAACCTGTGACCTTCACAGGAGCTGGTCAGGGTCATTACCACAAGGATCTTTTGGAAACCAAGGGAGGGAACATGATAGTGATCAAATACTACAATGTTTCTTTTAGAGTCTTCCTCCTGGCCTTTTATATCTTTCATACTGAAAGTAATGAAAACCTTGAAAATTGTCATATACAATGTGCAGTGTATTATAGAATATGTAAATTAATTAATAAACATTTGGTAAAAGGGAAAATTATTTCATCGTAAGTCTGCTTGAAATCTGAGTGTATTATTAATAAAAGTCGTATGTATCTGTAAATACAATGTGCTGTTTAGACTCGTGTATTTTTGTGTTCTCAGTTTGAAGTTTCATTAATTGATTGCATTGTTCTTAAAGTGATACTCCTTGAATCTATCTAAAAATTGTCCCATTTCCTTTCTCCCAGAAAGTACTCACAATAGTTTGCAGTGACTGTCTAGTGTCATTACAGCAGGTTTTCATGAATATTTAGCCAACTAAATCATAGTAAATCCACATTTTTGGTCAAGAGTGACAGTTACAAGAATCATCCACTCAGAGCCATCTTCCTGTCACCAAGTGGGTCAGCACTGGTCAGTGGGAGCTGCAAGAATTTTGTAACCATGGCAACCTGGTGAATCACCAGAGTCCAGGCCACTTTAAATTTGACCTAGTTCTGTTGGTGGGCCACCTATAGAAAATAGAGGGCTAATTACTCCTTAATTAATAGGCCTTAGAAATTAATGCATAAGGCCTCATTGTTCATCAGTAAGACTACGCAAGCAACGAGCAGAAGGGAATGAAATAAAGCTTAATTGCAGAAGGAAATATGAACTAACAGTAATGCAAACAACACCAACCTGCAGTCCATTGATAAGATATCAGTTAAGAAAGAGGAGGCCGTTATTTTCGGGAAAAGCCCTAAAATAGCACCAGGCTATAAATAGATGTGGGCGTGGCCTAATGCAAGCACGTTCTTTTGTTTACAAACCAATCTGTGTGTTGACAACTCGGTTTTGACAGCTTGCTGATAACCCGATTTTGACAGCTGATTTGAGGGGAAAAAAAACGGTATCTACAGTCAAATAGAAAGAGTTAGGTGCAGTCGATTTCTCCTGATAGTGTGACATGATAGTTGCTTGTTCAATTTGATTTTTAAGCAAAAACTAACTGAGAGCATCTGACACATCTGTGTCACTGAGTAGACTATATACAGTGCATTACTGCCATTGGTTTTTTGTAATACTATAACAATACTAATAGTGTTATGTCATAGTAGTTTTTTCACGTTTTAAATCACATTCTGAACTGTTTAGAAAATTTGGAAAATGCTCCGTTTCCATAGCATGTAAATCTCATACAATTTCACTAATCAGTTCAGTTGGATAAGGGTTGTGATTCCTTAGAAATTTGAAAATGCTGTTTCATAACAATTTAGAGTATGACAAAACCTTACACAATTTTATATTGAGAATTGTTCAGGAAAATTTTGTCGAGCAACAACATTTTGCTGCACAAGTTATCATAATCCATGACAAAACTTTACTCCAATCCAGCATTACAACAACCATTTCATTCAGTTTGGTATTAACATTAAACTGTTTCATTATGACTTCTCAGGGGGTCAGGTCAACTGGCCCGCCAGAAAGTCAACTGGCCCGCCAGAAAAGTCATCTGGTCCGCCACAAAAATTTGGAAAAAAAGAGGATTTTTTCGTTAATTACTAGGAACTTGATTAACCAAACTTGATGCTTGATTAATGACGCAGAAGGTTACTCCCTTCATATTGGCTGGGGAGGCCGTTTCGGTGACGTGTTAATGGCGGACCGCTTGCCCTGCTAGAGGGGACGGGGCGTGCGACGGCCGTACTTGCACCCCCGCGAAGCCACTCGCGCCGACGGGCTGCTTCCCGGCGGACGGATTGACTTTGAGTTGGTTGGGCGGCGGACGGGCCCGCGGACAACGAAAATGTCGGCGGGCGAGTAGGTTTCGACGGCCGGCCAGTAAGTTTCGACCGGCGGACCAGTCGTCCTCGGCATCAGGCCAGTCGGTCTCACGGCAGGCCAGTCGGTTGCGGACCAGTTGTCGGGCGGACCACTTGACTATACTCCCTTCTTAGTACCAGTACCTGTTATTGGTTTGGTATTGTAAATCACTACAAAAGTGGGTTTTTTTTCTACTTGCATTTAATTGGTAAAACTGATGTCAGTCATCTCCCTATTTGTTCCTTAACACTTATTACCTAAAGGCTTCATTGAATTATCAGTGGTCCTTACCAAATATTGACTACTGTACAATGTTAACAGTGAATTTGATTTGCTCTCACATACTATGCTGCTATGGCAGGTTAACTTTGTGAACTATTACTCATTCTAGATACCACTGTTTTACATGGATCACAACAGACTCCCATGGCCGTGGGTTGGCAGAATATGTTGACCAAAAAATTTAGTTGATGTTTGTATAGCAATCCAATGTAGAGCAAAATTGGAAGATTTGTTTTAAGTGATATGTAATGAAATAGTCACAATTCAAACAAAATCTAAAATTGATATTATCATTGCATTTGGTATACAATAATTCAATTTAATTTGCCACCATTCTGTCATCCTCACTTAGAAAATTTTACCAACAGAAACAGCTTTTTAATCTAGTGGATAACATCAATGACTTCAATACAACATTCAACACCAGTACGACTGAATCAAAATTTCAAAGAATTAGGAGGGGCCAAAAACTATTAAATTGGCAAAAGATTCTTACAATCATTTGGTTGATGGGTGTTGCTTAAATATGTTTGGCTTTTTAAATGTCAAATTTCAAAATTTAAATAAATCACTTCAGTGAAATTGACCGCGACAGTGAAGCTAATGAAACATCATGGGATTTTAAACATACAACAGATTATCTTACTAAGTTATTCTTTGTCAATGGTAAATATGCATTTTTCTGGATTTTGTTTAGACAATGAAATTTAATGTCACAAATTTTCATGCTATTTCCAATAAATGGCATGTGTTATGACAGTCGCTAACCATGTAGACCAAAATTGCTACTTAGGTATTTTCTGAAAACTGTTTGGTACAATAAATTTAAATACGTCTGAATTTCAGTCTTAAATACTTTTCTGGTGTGACATGACAGTCGCTATCCAAACTAGTACCACAAATTAATTAATCAACCTTGCAAACATTATTTATTCATGTGGACTATATAACTATAACATTCACTTAAAAGATAATATATTCAGGTTTATCATATATATATATATATATATATATATATATATATATATATATATATATATATATATATATATATATATATATATATATATATATATATATATATATATATATATATATATATATATATATATATATATATATATATATATATATATATATATATATATTGTCATTTAGGTACATTTAATATCTATCTATATAGATACACAATTCATTGCATCAACAATGCAATTTCATTTAATTTTGTTGTATAGAAGAACCCTTCAGGGGCAGATCCAAAATTGTTTGCAGTGTTCCCTCTAATTTCTTATGAACAGTGATGTATTAGGCCAAGAAGGGGAAGGGGGCTAAGAACCCCCTAATTCAGTTACTGGACTAAGAATCCCCACTAAACCCCCCCCCCCCCCCCCCACCCCACCTTTGAATCTGCTACAGCTCTTAAGGGTATAAAAATATATGCCATGGTACATGTACATGACACAGGACTTTCCCTGCGGCCCCTCATGCACATTGCATTATCATATTAGAGATGACTTGATAGTATGCTTGTGGTAGAAGTCTGTTGTCATATGCAAGAGTAATGGCATTAACTCTGGGAATTTAGTTGAGGCCATATTTTCTACATGGGATTCAAGGAGTATTACTTTAAACCATCAATTAATTCCAGCTAATTGAAGGTTATTATCTAAGGGGATTATATTATTTTCATCCTCAGATGCTTTTTCAAAAACATGTACATATGGTAATTCTGGTTTTTTTCCCTATACACTGTAATTGCAAACGCAGGTCAATAGTATCCGCCTGTAATGGACTTGCATTTTAAACAATTCTGATCAGACTGATTCTGTCAGCCAATTCCTCAAGAATAATCAGGGTCGGCCAGTATTTTCTTTTTTGGAATATTCTACCAGAATTTTTCGGAATTTCCAGCATAGCAAAGTCTCCCTGTGCAGTAGGCTCTATAAATGATACACTGCAAGTGAAATGTAGAAACTCGATTTGTGTTTGAAAAATACACTGTTTTAAACTTTTTGTATTGAAAAGGGTTACGATATGTAAAGTTTCAGAAATTATACAGACAAGACAGACAGACAGACAGACAAAGACATTTATTTACACAAGAGACACACATTTCATATACAAACATTGATTGAAACATACATAGGCAAATACACAAGTAAAGAGATATTTAAAAGGTATTTTTCTCTATTTGTGGGAGTCCTCTCTAAGTTCTTACGACGGCTATCAAGAGGCCACCCAGGCGTTTAAAAGTAGGCTGAAATCTCCTGAGTCACCGATTACAATTAATCAAGTTAATAGAACCTACGCCACTTTCGTGACTATTGCGGAAGTACGGCTACTGTAATATATTAGAAGACGTACTCGATGTATGTAAGGTAAAAGCGACCCATGTACCATCAGATAATGGTAGATCAAATGTATGGTCAGTACATGTAATTTACTGTAGTCTGAGGCAGCATGATACATTATTCATACTTAATGTACAAAAAGGTCACCATCTTATTCGCTCAATGTGTACAGCTATGTTAATATTGAAAACTAAGTAGATATGAAGGTGACATGAATATTCCAGATAATGCCAGAAAACGACGGAATATTCCGACTGTCAAGAGGCCACCCAGGCGTTTAAAAGTAGGCTGAAATCTCCTGAGTCACCGATTACAATTTATCAAGTTAATAGAACCTACGCCACTTTCGTGACTATTGCGGAAGTACGGCTACTGTAATATATTAGAAGACGTACTCGATGTATGTAAGGTAAAAGCGACCCATGTACCATCAGATAATGGTAGATCAAATGTATGGTCAGTACATGTAATTTACTGTAGTCTGAGGCAGCATGATACATTATTCATACTTAATGTACAAAAAGGTCACCATCTTATTCGCTCAATGTGTACAGCTATGTTAATATTGAAAACTAAGTAGATATGAAGGTGACATAAATATTCCAGATAATGCCAGAAAACGCCGGAATATTCCGGATAACTCCAGAAAATGCCACGGTCCTGGCAAAATCTAGAAAATGTCGGATTTTCCCAACCCTGTCAGAATTATAAATTTAATAACTGTATTAGATATGACCTTATAGGTATAATGGTTGTTTAGGTGAGTGTTAAGATTACCAAAGGCAGCTTTGTCCATTCGGGATTATATCAATCAATGATCTATCTTAGAGGTTAAGGGTTAAGAGATTACAGGTTGGTAAAGGCTAAATGAAATATGTCAGCATTATGCTTTAATGGGAACCATATGGTTTAACCTTTCAAATGATCTGATTGCTCAAGGATTTTCTGATTATGTATGGCCATGGACGTAAAATGGTATGGCAGAACAATGAAGTGCTGCCCTTCATGTCGTAATTCAAAGGCACTTGTTAATAGGAGACTGTGCAATGCATATAACATCAAAGTATTCATATAGTATCCATGTTTATTTTGCTTATTGGCCTTGGTGACCCATTTAGTTGTATGTGGTATTGGCCTATGTCCTCCAAAATGTCCTCCAAAATGCAGATAAAGGAAGTATAATTGAGTTGTGAAAAAATAAAAAAAACTTGTGCTTTGACACGTACACTGTTAACCACAAACACTGGGGACACTCGAGCACAGTATGCCATCAGTAACATGCATACATGATTTCAGAGAAAGTGTAATGAAACAATACCATCTTGACCACAATCACCATTAATGAATGAATGAATGAATTTAATCTACATGTAGCTACATGTAGAGGTCTCGAAAGACCTAAGACCGCCTAGCCATTAATATCACCTTACTGATAAGACCACCTCACTATTAAGGCCAAAATATTGAATGCAATTTTATTGAACATTGTCTCACCAAACGGTCAACCTCTGTTCCTATGAGACTACATGTGGTATTATAGTACACAATTTTGGAGGTATAATAAAACAATTATTGACTGGACACTGGGCACCAGTGAATTTTATTTGACCCTTGGGAGTGATAGTTGCCACTATTTAAAGGCAACTATCACTCCCTCGGGTCAAATAAAATTTACTAGTGCCTTGCACCAGTCAATATTTGTAATAGAGTATAACAGTGGGGTTTCCCTCTTCCTGTTAATCCTATGCTGTTGTGGTGGTAAAGGTAAAATATGAGCATCATGACAATAAACATGGCACATTGACACATTTCCTGGTAGTCTCCTCATTCACAAAATTCCAAGATTAATACGCTCGTACATGTATATACGTTTTTTTGTTGACAGAAATCCCCCTTCCCCACTAAAAACTGCACGAGCAATCAAAAGATAGCCCAGAAGCCAGGCCCAGAGGGCAGGAGTCTAAAACACTTAATATTTGCAACATTAGTCATTGTTGTATTTTCGTAAGAATCTGTTGTTATCGGTTTGATGTGCATATTATACATTTATTCTGCTGCTAATGAGGCTTAAAGTTGGACTGTCTGTCAAATTTGCAATTTTCTAATATGCTATCAAACAGTTGAAAATTACCTTTATTAATCAAGGCACACTAAATTGTGTGAATGTATGATGTTATAAGACATTAATTATTTACAAATAAATTATACATTGAGAGAAAATCCAGACCAAAACAATGGAAACACAATGGAAATGACATCATCACCATTGTTCAGTATTGTGACATCATCACTGGGTTTGTTTACATATTGAGTTTTTGATGGCATGAAAAACTAATATTTATATTATTTATTGTAAATTTAAACTGAATTGTGGGCAAAAGTTGGCATGTAATGGTGAAAAATATCATGAGACAAGAAGACTACTGATTTATATCATTATTTAAATGTGCAGATTTGAAGACAGTGCACCTTTAATGAGGCTTATTAGCTGATAGCCAGCCTGAATGGAATCAAATAGCACTTTCACAATAATGTTAATAAGGCTAGAAATTTACACTATGGGTGGTGTCATTCACTTGTCTCTGCATAGTGTTTGGTATTAATAAGGGTCTATTGAAAGTACAAGTGAATAGTTGAAAAATTATTTATAAGGATCTTAGGCAGTTGACTAATACTTCATACTTGTTTTGTTGCCTTATTTTGATTGAGCAAGATAAGAACCAGACGTCTGTTTGTTGTGTGTTAATGGAGGCTCTTGTAACTGATAATTATTATTAGAGGGCAAATAAAAAATAGGGGAAAAAAGCGAAAAGACAAATGATGGTGTATTGAAAAGTCAGGACACTTTCAGTCAATTTATTTTACAGATTGGTTTTTGTCACCTTCAAGACTGGGTTTAATTTATTTCTAGTTTTCTGCCCTATTCTGTGCTGCCCCGTGCTTGGTAAGCTGAGGCAAGTAAAAGATCCCACACATGGGGTAATGTGTAACATGGATGTGGGCTCCTCTCTCACCTCATTAATCAACCCTCGACTCTCGCCTAATCAATCAACCCTCGACAGCGGCAAGAACTTGTGTTAGAGGGCTGCACTTTCCATACTATACCATACCATACCATATCATACCATATATACCGTACCATATAGTTCGATTTCTGATCAACCTATAAGTTCAGCCAGTGGTGCGAATGTGGTCAGTTGGGTCAGACCCTAAATCAGAAGTGCCTGATTTCAGTTTCCATCAAATCATCTCATCATTGTGTCTGCCTCTCAGCCTCTACCGAATGGTCTGTGGTACATGGGCCAATTTCCAGACCAATGGCATATCGACCAGTCAATGACTTGCAATAATATGCTTGGAGAGATAATACCACATACTAATAGATGTCACGTATACCATTCTCTAAGTTAGGGACATATTTAATGATTGATTTGATAATATTATTATAGCCTTTTATCAGTGTTTTATCAGCTGACCTAAAACTTGTGTGTTTAATGTGTTAGTCATGATCAAAGCTAGAGAAACAACAGAATTGTTTTAAATGTAACAATATTGGTGTTATCCTAAGTAGTACTATATCCATTCGGTTGCTTTTTCCAATTGAGATTTGGATTTGACCCAAAATTAAATGCTAGGTGTTGGAAGTTGTTAGGGTGAAGACCAATTTATATCTTAACTTGTAGCTCTGACAGAATCTATTTGTCATTTTGACCGTCATTTTGTCATACTATCTTTTGTTACACAATAATTGACTTATTCGGATATTTCCTCTTTACAGGAAATGGCAGATTAAACATGTAAACCCTTTATTCCAAGTCATGTCCATTCGCCATTCTTTGGAGACATTTCATTGGGGAATATCTTCGACCTCTTAATGGTCCGTTGAAGGCGTCCAATAAGCCATTCAATCATTTTGCTATGGAAGCCAAGTTACAAGATAATGATCTACATATGAAGGACATAATGTTGACCACAGCAGGACAAAACTGGACAATGAACTGACCAGTACATTGTACTTGCAAGGACTGGTTAGGTTAATTCGCAATCTATCAATTTAATCTCGTTAAATGATTAATTAAGTCAGCTTAAATGAAAGAGAATTTATGCTTTATCTCAAGGTTATATTACATTGCTGATGTTGTGCAGATATCTTGGTGATGGGAAACTGTATTTATGGTTGATCGCACCATGGGGAAGGACTTCATTTTTCTGGGGGGGGGGGGGGGGGGGGAGGGGACACAGGGCTTGCCCGTCTTACACTGAGCCGCCCCTCTCAAATTCATAGTTTACGTTTGCAGAATTTAAATTTGCAATTGGAGTTATGACGATACTCCAATGAAACAACACCTAGACTAGCTGGCTGTAAGAGCTCATTGCTAATAGAATGATTCATGCTGATCAGATGGTCTGCTTAAATTAATTGCCAATTAATTCGCCATATGATATCAGCTCTTCGTAGTTCCCCAACGGCGGTACCAATAGTCTTTTCACTGAGCAGCCATGAATTTAGCAAGACGTGTTTCCTCTCCTCTTATTACTCATTTTGCTTTTCAGAAAAAAACAGAAATCTGCGATTCAACTTAATGATAAGATGTCAAATATACATTAAAATACACAAATACGGCTGCTAGGATGAAATTTGATTCAGCCAATCAGAGTCAAGGGCAGGAACTTTTTCAGCCAATAAGAATTGCAGTATTCGGTCGTAGCCACCTGGTGGAATTACAGAGAACCTTACGTGAAAATCCACTATACGTAGAGAGCTATATTGCTAAATTATTGTCTGCATAAAAACATGAATGTTATAATTTGCAGTAGCTAGCTCAGGTATAAAGAAGTAAAGTACGAAAGAATATAGTTTAAAAATGAAAGCATTCTTTAGTGAATTGTTTAAATATAAAGGGCTTAGCTTCAATTGGTAAAACCTAAAAAGACCACTGCCACTGGGTCCTGGGTTTGAAATTTGGCCTACATTGGACACCCGAATTTGACTATTGGACCACTGGGCTGTTAATGTTGAGAAATGGATCTTGTAGTGCCTAGCGGAAAAGTGGTTACACTGGCAGACAATTCATGTTTTCAGTCTTTCAAAGTGCCTCTGCCGCGTCATATAGGTTGTTATTGTTTGTAGATGATTTAAGCCGTGAGAGACCATTGATATAAAACAAGAGTAATCGACATTTTAGGATAATCTCTCTATTGGTCAAACCTCAGGGCTGGCTGAGCAAATATCTACGTCACATAAGGACCTTGGCAGAGGTTGTTTTCAGTCTTTCCAAACTCACTTTGTCACCACTGATATGCTAGGCACTCTAATGATATCGATTCGATTGGTTACTTGGTAACTCATTCAATCAATTCTGACAGTCTGGAACTCGAGTGACTGATTTAGCAATTAAGGCACTGGTCCGATTGGGCCGCTTTGCTGAATGAATGTCATTGATTGATTGATTAACATCCGCGTGTCTCTTTTAAGTGGAGCAAGGCGGTCAATGACCTCAGTTAACAACTTATGTTTGTTGTGATAACACTGTTAAGTTTGTTGTGATATCACTGTTATCACAGCTGATCGGAAACATGGTAAATCTCTTTGAGATAAGATATACTTTATTTCGTCCAAAGCGAATCTATTCTTTCATGATCTTAAGTCATTTTTGATAAACTTGAAACAGTCATTATAAATCTCTTTGTTGTAACACCCAATCTTCGGCAATTCTGATCATTCTATACAGTTTTTTTGGTCTCTTCAAGTTTTAATGTGAAGCAGGATACGGTCTATGCAGGATACATTGAAGTGTGTCATATCATGAAGGTCATATGATTCATGTTAATGGATTTGTACCCATTTTGTTTAGCTTGAAAACTTACAGCGAGTTCAGGCTTTGAAATCAAGGTGGCTCCACATCAATTTAAAAAAATGATCTGCAAGTGAAGTAAACTGCCGAATTTTATAGCTGTATCACAAATAGCCCAATTTGGCCATATTTTGGAGCCAAGCATCTGGACTGATACAAAAGCTATAACCTAGAAACCCAATATATTTGAATGGATACTTTTTTCAGTTGAACAGCTGAAAGAAAAGTAATTGGCGTCGCGTTATTCCCTGTTTTAAATAAATGTTGTAATTGTGAAAAGTAAAAAGATAATATTAGATAATATTAATAGTATAAATTAACGAGAACGTTTTTGAAGAAGGGGAGCAGCTGTGTCGAATGGCTTTAAAGATGTAAAATGAGCTGGGCCCTTGTACTTAGTGTCTATGCTGAGGCTAGTAAATTATCTGTTAATAATTGTTTTATTCTTGTGACTCCATGTTGTTCTCCTCCTCGTGGTGTTTGTATGAGATACTGGATTGGTGATATTACTGATACGTTGAACTTTGTCTCTATGCTGAAGCAAGTGGAAGATCCCACCTTTGGGGTTAATGTGTAGGCCTACATGATGTGGACTGGTCTCATCTCACAAACCCACATGTACGTGCCTCGGAAATTAAAAGTGAAATCCTATCCTATCTCCTATCCTACCTCATCTCCTATCCTATCTCATCTCCTATCCTATCTCATCTCCTATCCTAATCCTATCCCAGCCCATCCCATTCTATCCTATCCTATCCTACCTAATAATTAGGTTTTTGAAACCAAGGAAATCTGTTTGCTTGGTCTAACTTTCCCAATGTATCATTTATCAAATGCTAGTCCATGTGCTGCAAATACGTCTAGTGTTGGGTCTGTTCGTCTGGCAAATACTTGGTTAGTGGAGACTCGAGAGTATTGATCTTTGAGTCAGTTTGATTTTCTTTCTGTTACAGGTGGTCTACTTCACAGCAACTTTCCCTTACATCGTGCTGACAATTCTCGTCATCAGAGGTGTCACCTTGGAGGGAGCTGGTTCCGGCATCAAGTTTTACCTGTATCCAGACTTCGATAAGCTTGCAAATGCTCAGGTAAGGTCCTGTTTTATGATCAATGTACATTAAGGCTTCAATTTTAAGTCCCCTCTTTTATTTCACCACCTTGGAACCCGATTACAGCAATCACACTTATAATGAACGTCCAGTTAAACTGAGGTCATTCTTCAGCTACTGACAAATTCCTATCTTAATATGCTTTACCTGAGACCCACACATACTGAAACCTGGTTGTCTGGTTTAATGGAGACTTCCTTTACAGACCCCAATGATCGGGAGTAAAAACTATTTATCCCCAATAGCAGCCATATCACCTGAAATAGCTGGTGATACGGGCTGGGTGATCTGCTTTTCATATCACTCAGAATGACGTTCATGACACTGTGGAAGCTGTTGTCAGTCTTGTTCCCATTCGAAATATAGCTTGGCTTAGCGTACGTATTATTCAATAACTCTGTAAATTTTCAACCGGATTTAAAAAATTTAAAGTTCCAAAAGGCACTCGTTTTAGATCTGTTTTGACAGATCAGACTCGTAGGGTGCTTCGCGCCCACCTCATCTGATCTGTCAAAACTGATCAGGGACTCGTATGGTTTTCCTATAATAGAGGGCAGTGCTAGCCCCTAGTTCCATAGTCAGAAATGACATCACTGAATGGATGACGTCATCAAACAATGCTTATCTCCTGTGCTTTTACTTCTCATTGGTATAATTGAAGTGGGTCGGATGGTCTGCATGTAGAACAGTGGGAAAACACCTTTTGTGCTCAGTAGTCAATATTTTGATGTAAGTCACATCAATATGGCCAAGTTTTTGGTCACAGATGGATATACACAGATTGGACAGTTCTTCACTGACATAAGCCATTGGCTGCCGTTTTAGGGTGTGTTTTGAGCGAAAATAAGTATTTTGCTATATTACGTCATAATCATTATAATCGCAAGTGACGTCATTGTGGTGGTTGTTATTGTGACGTCATATTTCTGCCAGGTTGAAATAATGTGTAACACTAATCCTGAGTATTAAAAGAAAAATTTCATTCCATGATTCCCTCATAAATCTACAAGATAATTTATTTGATTTTCGTTAGTGTATTTAAATGAACATATAGTTTTGATGCGAAACAGTCACTGCGGGCTTGTCGTGAACCAACCCTGAACAGGCTTACATTGCTTCAATGGCACTGGTGTCTCTGGGTATAACGTCTCTGTGATTTTGGTGTCAGTAACATCAAAATATTTGATTTCCCCAGTACAATGAATGAATTTTAACAACATTTATAACGAGGTCCCGAATGATCTATATGGCATGTACATATAAATTCTGAAAGTGTTTCTTATTTTTGGAAGTCTAGTGATCATAAACCTTTTAGATATAGTTAACCTGTATCATCAGTGTATGACCATTCACATCTGAGCTAGGTATGGATAACTAGACCTGCATCTATATAGGTACATTGTGGCATTGCGCAGCGCCCTGTGTTGACCATTGAGGTTAGTATGGTCAGAGGTTTTTACCTACAGTATATATATTAACCCCAATGCCACGATGATGCCCAAGACTTGTAAGCAGTGGTAAGAGTGAAATGGCAGCAGCCGCAATCCTCCATCAAGCTAAATATAGCAACATCATAAATCCATACAAGATGTTATATCGATGTCTATATTTGGAGATTCTGGCAGGTGGAAATATTTGCCTGTGTGGTTTTTAACCCTCAGGGAACGAAGTTCGAAAAGGGTTTTTGTATCATAAGTGTCCGTCCGACGGGCAGGCGGGCATAACACTTTCCTTTCCAGAGCAGAACTCTTAACACTAATTCTCTTACCCTAACAAAATTTTGTACAGTAATACTTTATGTGGCGTAGTGGTGCCTTTTGATAGTCACATTGACATATGTTGGCTATGTTTTACAGAATTTGGAAAAAAAAACTTTTCTTTTGTTTCCGGAGCAGAACTCTGACACTACAGCACCTACATGCTTAAAATTTTTGTCATAATATGTCTAAAATAGTGTAGTGGTGCTTTTTGGGGGTCTCATGGCCATAAATACTACAGAACTTTTAAAAATTATGGCAAAATTGGGGAAATTCCTACTTTTTCGAACCTCCATACAAAAGACACTATTTACCCTACATGAATGAAATTGTATCAATAACATATCTAAATTATAGTATTTTCACTTTTCAAACTTCATTTTGATATTCATTTCATGCTCATTACATAATAATGGAAAATCTGAAAAAAAATCTAAAAATTGTGTTTCAAGAGCAGAAATCTGGCATTAATGCACTTACCCTAACGACATTTCATAATTAATTACTCTATATAACTTAGTTGTGCATTTTGATAGTGACATCGACATATCGCAGCTGTGTTTTAAAAATATTTAGAGAAAAATGAAAAAAAAGAAAACAAACCTTTCTGTTTCCAGAGGTATAGAATAACTAGATGCGCAGGACACGCACACTACTGCACCTACATGCATACAAAACTTAATAAGAATATGTCTAAAATAGTTCAGAGATACATTTTTGGGGTTTCATGACCATTAATGTAAGATAATTTTGTATAATAAGGAAAATATGGTACTCTTTAAAATCCTCTTATCAAGGACTCTATGATCATTACATAAGTAACATTTTACCAATGCTATGGATAGATTATAGTCTTTCACTTTAAAGCTTCATTTTGACATTTGTTTCATCCTTCTTCTTTTTTCTTCATAATAATTGAAAATCTGGGGAAAAATGCTAAATATTGTGATGCTTCCTTCATAATCCTTAGCATCCCATACTTAGCAATGACAGCCATAAATGTTGTACAATTCATGTGCATACAATTATTAAAATATTTGATCATAGTATTGCTATGCTCAACCAATTCAAAAGTTTTTGTTTATAATTAGCCATATCATAATAATTAGTTGCATAATGATCTATATAGATATTACTTTCACTTGACTCCAATACTTATTGTTTTGTTCATATACACCTGTAAAGTGTTCGGTTATACTAATTTAAATGCCATAGATTTAATGCAAATCAGCAGCCCAACAATTCAGTAACTGTTGAAGGGAATATGGCAATAGATAATATATAGTTTCTTCAGTTGCCAGCTAAATGTAAACAGCGAGCAAAAAATATTTTGACTTGTGTGTTGAGTATCATTCCATACAAAATAAACCTGTAAGATTTGTATTATTATTATTTATTGAAATACAAGCAAATACAAACCTTAAAGGTTCATTTTTTTGTGAAATTATACCCAACATCTTTATGTGGCATAGCATCATATATATTCATTAGGATCATTATATCATATGACAATTTTGGACATATAAATGATAATCGTAGTTGTAAATTAGTTAAGGGAACATGCTATTGTGTTGATAATTCTAGTGAACTGAATACTCCTTATTGTGCATAAAATGTTTTTGAAACAGAACAATTAAATGGCAGGAAAAGGATAGACAATACTTTTTATGCTCACTTTGCTTTACTCTGAACAGAGTGGTAAGACATTAGAAAAAATTCAAAAGTTAAAAAAATAGGACACCTTGGACTCTAATTAGCATTGTGTGACAGGCTAGTAGGCCACGTGGCAATTGTTTCGGTTTATCGCGCACACTGTATAAACACCAGTAAAACATAGCCAAGATATGTCAGTGTGGCTATCACAAGGCACCACTTCTAGCACTAGGCCATATAGAGTGTTACTGTATAAAATGTTAGAGTTCAACGAAAGTGTAACGCCCGCCCTCCTGCCGGACGAACTCTTAACAATTTAATGATGCACGTGTGCTTTGTGGGATTCGCTGAAGGTTTAGCTGCAGCGCAGCCTATGTTTTAACAAGCATGAGTACACTTTGACTGCGGTCGATGGTGCTGATCGCGAAAGTCACGTAGGCATTTTGGCTTTCATTTTACACAACCAAATAGCTCCTGGTCTCCCGCTTTCGACATTCACATCCACCAAGGGCACCTTTAACTCTCATGTGATGGTGAGCCAATCAATAAATGCAAAGGTGGAAGCACGTGCTCATTGATCTGGGTTTCTTGTTACCTTTTCAGTCAATCTGTAACTCACGTAAGCCTCATATATATGAAAGTGATTAAAGCAAATTGCTACGGGCTTAATCCCCCTTCACAAGGTCTAGCCACCCACTTACCTTAATTAAGTCATTGTTCTACCCTATCTAACACTTAACATGGGAGTCAAATTGACACTGCCGTGTCCTTAATTAATGAAACGGAAGTAGTACTGAAATATCAATCTAGCAATGAGAGGTTTGAGAATATCAACATAAGTGCGTAATTGACCTCATTTTATTTTTATATACACTGCATGAGGTGGTTCACCTTTATCATGGAGTCACTATACGTGTCCGGCCATGCATTTATTATCAGGAAAAAAGGGAGGGAAAAATGCCCATGCTGCATTAAAGCCCTTGTTGTTGTTGCAGCATGTCATATTAAAGCATGTCATATACAGCATGTCATATTAAAGCATGTCATATTAAAGCATGTCATATTCAAGCTATACACTCTGCATAAACATGTGCAGTCAATGACCAGTCATCCCATTGTTTGATATTTTCTTTGAAATCGTCGATGCTCAAATAGCACTCTTGACATTATTTGGTATGTTAAATTATTCCATAATTTGGCACCCAAAGTAGGTGAAAGAATAATAACCATACTTAACAGTCTTGAACCTTCTTAATTAACTTAAGGTACTGAATTTGGTGTCTTACAAATAAGTCTCTAAAGTAGACAGGAGCGATTTCATTTAGACATTTGAAAACTTCAACAGCTTGACAAAGATTTGCTCCCAGTAAGTAGATCATCGTATCTTGCATCTAAATCGTTAGAAACGAACTTGAGTGCTTTGTACTGGATTTTTTTCTAATTTGCTGAGATTTTTTATATATATATATTTGCTTATAATTCATACTACAGGACAGTAGAAGCATGGAGTAGAAGTTACAGTAAGGGAAAGGTTGATATATTATAGCCTCCATTACTTCAGTGTCAAGGACATTGTTTGTTAAATGTCAGAGTAGTGCAATATGTGCCTTCTCTACATTTCATAAGGTCTTGTAGTTGCCGTATGTTTATTGATTCTATTTATAGCAATAATTGCCGTATGTTTATTGATTCTATTTATAGCAATAATCCGTATTTATTGAGTTTTAAATAGTCTTTGATAGGTAGAAACCGCAACTTCTAGGTTGTATCAAATGTTGCCTAATTTAGATCTCCATCCTTCCCACTAGCTAGATAGAACAAGACTAAGCCAGTTCTGTCCTGTCGGATAATGACACAACTAGATCTGCGTTGGTCTGTGGCTTGCAGCACTATGCTTTGATGCTGCTGCGTGCGCCTAATATAGCTTTAATATGACATGCTGTGACCTAAAACTAAATTGAGAATAATTGAGAGCTGGAGGCTAGTGTTGAAATGGATAGAATTCTAGCTCTTTCAGGTCTGTAGTGGAATTCAACATATTTAAGGCCACAATTATGAAGACCACCTCACAATGAAGAGCACTATTTGTCTTACCCAGGGGCGGATTTTTTTTTACGGGGGGGGGGGGGCGGGGGGTTGACTCAAATGTATTGCAAGTACCGCTGAATTTATTTATTAGAATGTACTAGGCCAAGCGGGGGTTTAAAACCCCTAAACGCCCACCCCCCCCCCCCCTAAATCTGCTACTGTTACCATGGTTACCATTGTATTTTAGCTCGGGGACTGTCAGAAAGTGTTCGTTAATTAATTACAGCTGGGTTTTGTAACGCATAAGACCTATTGCTGGTTTGTATATAGACAGCCGAAAATCTGTTCATGGATATAAAGAGACTAATTAATGACCACTGAAAACAGATTCGTACTGATTTTAGTCTTAAACTGTATTTGACATGCAAACAGATACTTCTACGTCATTTTATCATGACACAAGTTAATTAGGTCTGATGCCAATTAAGTGCATTTAATGCTTTCATTTAATTATAAATAGAACAACTTCAGAAGTTCACTGACCTCTGTCCATGGAGTCGTGACTCCAAGCTCTTTCAAACACCTTGAGGCCATGACTTGAAAAAAAAAAGTTACGTTCTTAGTTTTTGGCATATTGCTAATATTTGATTTTCCTGAGCCATAACTTCAGTAGTTACGATTTTATGTTTTTATCATTTTATGTTTTTAATCAATCTCCATAAAACTCAATACTTATTTCACAAACAAGAGTTATAAAGCAGTAAATGCAGTTCTTTTCTGCCTTAAATGCCGTACGTTTATGAACGCAAATAGGTATATTCATAATAATATATGGTGGCAGGTGTGCATATAGTTTAAGCCACCACATATTGACTGTAGATTATTGATAAGTGAATGACTTACGTGCAGCAGATCAGCTACAGAAACATAAGCCATATAAACTAATTAAGCACAATTAAATACTTGATGATTTGACCTTGGATGAACTAGAGGATTTGACCTTTCTGAAGTCCTGGACTTATTAGTGGAAAGGGTGGTAACAGTGGGGGTGAAGATGGCCAACACACGGCTCTGCGCAATGTACAATCCAGTTATATCTATTCCATACCTATCTCAGTCTCAGATGTGAATGACCTTTAAGTTAACATGTTCTTAAATATGATATCACTCCTTATATTAATTTGTCATTAAGGCAATCTACGTTATCCTTCCAGAACTGATAATTAGAGTAAGTAGTTCTCTTCCATTCTCTCACAAATATGAATGGAGATAAAAAATATAAGCTTCTAGTAAAGTAAAAATTAATCCGAAGCTCCCATGTCTGCTGGAACAGCATGTCTAGACTGATGTATAATGAGATGATAAGACGAAAACTGTCTGAATCGATCCACAACAGACTCAGTGTCTATTAACAGAGTCTCACAGAATGTTTTTTACTTGAATTTGATATCTTACTTCCCCTTGGAATTAGGCTCTCATATGTTTGACGGCTGAGATGTCTCTGTTGGCTAGCATTAGAAAAAAAAACAGGAAAAAAAAAACAACAATGTGTGTATTACAAATTGTTTAAGTTGGTTAATGATCTTGGTGTATATGGATTTGTTTCTTTTTCCACTCAATAAACCATAACGTATGGCAGGATGAAGCCAAAACTCCTTTTTGAAGTTGTTTTCGTCAATATAATGGATATCAATTGACTGTCTTTTCAGGTGTGGATAGATGCTGGGACGCAAATCTTCTACTCGTATGCCTTGGCTTTGGGAGCTATGACAGCTTTGGGCAGCTACAACAAATTCAACAACAACTGTTACAGGTAAACAGGACACCATCGAAATAACCAAAACAATAACCATTTTCCATAAGAGAATAATCTGAGAATTTGAGGTTATTGCTCGGTGTTACTCCGGTGGCCTATTGGTAAAGGTGTCGAGTCAGCTGCTCTTAAGATCATGGGTTCAGTTTTTTGTAATATCCACATAGCCCACACTGATCCCACAGGTAACAGTAAATCTCAAGAATTAATTTGCATGAAATTTAAATTGCCAATGCCTCATATACACTTATTAGTCAATAAAAACCCACTTAGTCATTAAAAACCATTCATACATTGTAGCTAGAATGGAGGCTATCTTATCATGTCATCATCATTTGCGCATCTGGTAGTTGGTCAGACGTGGTTGAAAGAGAGGTAATTCCGTGCAGCAGTTTTCTGCTCGGTCGAGTGGTCAGGATATTAGCCAGCTCTTCTGACAGGGCCTGGGTTCAAACCCCAGCCCGAGCTCTCTAAGCTACAGCTGTATCTTACCTGCCTGTCATTCTATTAGATGTTAAATTAGCATTGTCTAGTATCCAATGTCCGATGCCGGTGATTTACCGTGGGCAAGTAAAAGACCCACCCATGGAGTATATGTCCCACTCTGTGAACTTTAAATGTACTTCATCTAAAACATGCAAAAAATCTGGAGACGCAAGACTTTTTATTTATTATATTGTTGGAAAAAGTGCAGTATAGCGGACCCAGATTTATAACTTCTATGACGTCAAAAGCTTGAATTCAGTGTATGACGTCACAAACTAATGACAGCTGTTTTTCATGTTCATTGTAAAAGTGCCGTTTACTTTTTCTTTTTCTTGGGGGCTGTTTTCCCTAACCCCAGCTACTCTATACCAAATGTTATTCTAATTGTGCTAGAATTGTAGTATGTAATATAATCTTTAAAATTTCATAATTCATGGACGTAAAATATGAGCATAAATTTGGGTCCGTTATACTGCACTAAACCCATATTGTTTTAGCTTTATATTGTTTTACCTTTCTTTGCAGAGACTGTGTGATCATTTCAGCCATCAACAGTTCAACCAGCCTTTTCGCTGGCTTTGCTATTTTCTCAATTCTTGGGTTTATGGCTCATCAACAAGGAGTGGACATTGCAAATGTAGCGGAATCAGGTTAGTGGAGAAATCAAGGTTTGATACTTGAGCAAAGGTTCTCTCTAAATTTAGCAGTACGGATTTTAATAAGTTATGATAGTATAAGTTTAATATACTGTCTTAAGTTCTTTGCAGGAAAATGCTTGGTATATATAGCATGTGACTTTCATACTACAGTTCTTGGTGATCTTATTTGAAATGTTTTTCCAATTTTTTGCCAGGAAAATGCTTAGTATACATATTATGCCTAGCATGTGACTTTCACACTTAAATTCTTTATATTATTACCTTAAAATAACAATGCAAATGTTGCTGAGGCATTATAACTATCATCATTGTCTTCAATGGTTCACTAGAAAGGGTTTATCATACCTAAAATAACTTATCATTACCATGATCACATAATCATTTGCTGAGGTCTCTCTGGAACCCAGGTGGGCACTCGCTAGCGTTACCCTCCGGTTTCTTAGAGTGCTCTCCTGATCTGCCCATACATAATATGTACATTTGTGAATTATTATTTTTTTCTTATAATAGATCAATATGTTTGTTGAATAATATTGTTTATGGAATATGTATTGTGCAGGAAATAAAGTGTCTTAAGTCTTGAGTCTAAGTTAGATTATTGGTTATTTAGCAGCAATGCCCTGTAGACTTGGGTCAGGGACATTGAGTTGATATTAATTACCGAGAAATCTTTTTCTCTTTAAACATCATGTATGATGCTGTCATACTTGATCATTTCCCATTGAACTGTACAAAGTTAACTTGTATGTGATTACTTGTTATTTTTGTAAGCACCAGGTAATCATTTGATCGTTTGGATGCTGGGCCTGGAAAATATAAAAATTGGGAGAATCCTCATGAAGATGTTATTTCTATACTTTGTCTTTATGAATATCTGATGACTTTTATGTGACGCAAAGTTTAGAAAAATATGTATTCTGTGTTTTATGTACTCTGTGTTTGTTCCAGGACCAGGCTTGGCTTTCATCGCTTATCCAAAAGCTGTGACACAAATGCCAGGGTCACCTTTCTGGGCAGCTTTGTTCTTTTTCATGATCATCCTGCTTGGACTAGACAGTCAGGTAATAATCAATGCTCTTTGTTGCGTTAAAATAACCGCCAGGTAGACGATGAAATCATGAATTGGATAATTGGATTCTCAGAATTTTGCGCTAATTGGGATCTCACATTATATTACAAACTTCACTTAGTAGGCAGGTTGAAAAAAAAACAGAAAACCTTACTTCATGACCGTTGGCCTGGAAATATAAATCGTGTAGAGACAGACTGCCTTCTGGGCTTAGATATGAGGGTTTATTTATATTTTGTATTTTAAAATAATTCATATTGACTCATTTTGTACTGCGGAAATTCTGAATTAAATGATGAATCTGAACTGAACTGGAAATAGTTGGCATGCGTGTTTATTCCCCAATTGCAGCCATATCACCTGAAATAGCGGGTGATACGGGCCGGGTGATCTGGATTTCATGCTGCACAGAATGACGTTCATGCATGCCCAAATAAGGAAGCTCAGGACGTTGCTGTTTCCAAATAAGGAAGAAACACGTGCGGCCGACAGAATGCCGGCGTGACTACAGTTGATGTGTCAGATTAATACCAACTAATCCCATTACAGTAAATTGATTTATGTACATAATAAAGTTAAAATTTTGAAAATTGGACAAAAACTGACTCAGTTATGCAGTAAAATATATGCGAAGCAAGGAGGTTCATAACACTGTTGACGTTGCAGTCAGTTTTTTCCCATTCAGACAGCGATCACTTTGTCATACATTTTATTCAATAACTTCCAAATTGAATTCATCCGATTTAAAAAATTTTAAGTTTCACATTGCTGAAATTAATTGGGGAATAGAAGGAAAACCACAACTCGTCACTATTGGTTTGACAGATCAGACTTGGAGGCTGCTACGCACCCACCTCGTCTGATCTGTCAGTGATTAGTGGTTTTCCTTTATTTGGCATAAATATTTTGGATAACCTGCATGTTGTACTTACAGAACAATGTTAAAATGTTACGCATTACTTAGTTGAATAGTGAAAGCATTTATTATCGCTTTTCAGTTTGTTGGTGTGGAGGCGTTTATCACCGTTGCCATGGACCTCTTTCCTCAATTGAGGAAAAAATACAACCGAGAATTCTTCATTGCTCTGTATTGCATCTTCTCCTTTTCAGTTGGACTGTCAATGTGTACCAAGGTAATTGTTTTATCGCCATTTTTAATATTTTGAAATAATGATTTGACACATTACCAAGTCGTATTAGCATGCTAATGTGTACAAAGTGCGGTTTTGCAGTTCAGTTTTTTTCCAACTTCTCCACCCACCATGTAGCGAAATTCTAATGTCACAATGTGAAATATGAATACATTTTAACATTCCACAGCGCACACCCATCATTTCTATTCAAGGTTAGAGAATTCTGCATCTGCATGTTCACTATGAAGGTCACTGCCCGTCAGACAGTCGAAGCTTTTTTGACGTCTGCGATTTCTTTGCTCTTAAAAATCGCTGTTTACACAAGACACAAACTGTCTGGGGAGTGAAGTGACATGACGGCTCAATTGTCATAGTACAAAGATAACACTCAAGAGAAATTTACTTTTTAAGTCATATCCAAATATTTGACTTAGTACAGGAATTTTGAAAAGCTGCATAGTGCAGAAGGATGTGAAATGAAGAAGTTGACTATTAAAAAAATGGAAACAATTCTGTTGTACTTAGATCTCACCCCAGTGTGCATTAAAAACATTGTCTTGACTATTTGCATAGAATTTCCAAATAGACTAAACGTTCATATTCAGTGGGGGGTATAAATGCTGACCCCACTGCTGGCCCTTTGCACCCAAAAGTAAGACACAAATATATCATGAAAATTGTGTCAGAATGACATCTGATAATAAATGACCAAAATTTTCCACTTTGCTTTGAACTCCCTAGTGGGGTCACCATTCCTGGTTCCCAGCCTGAATTGTCTCAATATCAATGCTGGCTTATTAGGTAGGGTAACCAGGATGTCAAATATTTGCAGATAAGACAGACTTTTGTTTTTTTATGTTGACCTGAATATCAAATGTAGATTTAATGACTGGATGGCCAGGTTTAGCATTTTATCAAATTCATTGAACAAACAGACTTTTTAAATATATGGTTATTTAATATTACCTAGGTATATATATTTATTACATGCTAATGTCTTCTTAACTCTTAAAAAGTGCTGGATTATTTTTGTTATTATATATATATATAAATGAACTTGAAATGTATGTATAAGCACATTGGAAATCAAATAAATTACAAACTATAATATATAATCTCAAAAAATATTAACGTTACTATTTCTTTGTTATTTTCCAGGGAGGAATGTATGTATTTCAGATATTTGACTACTACTCAGCCAGTGGCTTGTCCCTGCTGTGGGTCTGTTTCTTTGAGTGCATTACTGTCGCCTGGATCTATGGTATGTGTTGTAAAAATAAAAATTATAACATTTGGGTTTAGTGCAGTATAGCGGACCCGAATTATTGACCATATTTGGCATCCATGAAACGTGAAAATAATCACTATTTTTGACCAAATTTCCATAAATATTGTGGCACACAATAAGAATTACATTTGTGTTAAGTAGCGGGAAAAAATTAAAATAAACTATCATTAACTTGCGTACTTGCCTCACCGCCGCCGTTTGTTTGTGACGTCACTCATTGAATTCAAGCAATTAACGTCATAGGCCTGGCAACGAGGCTCGCTAAATATGGTCAATAATTTGGGTCTGCTATACTGCACTTTTTCCTAACATTTTGACATTTTTATATTCTTTGAAACATTGCTTATTCATTTCGACAAGTCGGAAGATGAAACTTTTTATATTTGCGAATTAAGTAGATTAATGCTTGTATGTCTTCTGATAGACTATTGAAACAGCTTTTTATGTTGGGTTACCCTTTATCGAGCAGCATTGATAACTGATATGCACCTACCTTTTTTTTTTCTAGGTGGCAGAAGATTTTATGACAATGTTGAACTCATGATCGGCTTCAAGATAAACCCTTGGCTTAGGATTTGCTGGACGTACATAACCCCTGCAATTACCCTGGTAAATAATTAATATAATTCAACTTTTGATATTGAAACAATGTTTCCTCTACGAACTATGGTACATTAAAATCTCAAGCTGTACTTGTATTTTGGAATAGAGCAGAATTTGCATGTATTTAAAAAACATGAGAAAGAAACAAAATGTAGAAATTATAAAGTAGTAAATAAGGAATTAATTGCCCCAAAAAAAAAAAAATTTATAAATGTTGCATGTATTTATGTATTTTATTGATTAATTTTAGGGAATTATGGTATTCATGTGGGTACAATATGAACCACTTGTTTATAACCGGACATACGAATATCCACCTTGGGCCTTGGCGTTAGGACTCGGCATGGCTTGTGCATCAATGGTTTGCATTCCTGTCTACTTTGCTATAAGTTTTGTCATCACACCAGGGACTCTCAAAGAGGTAAATTTATTTGTTTATGTATTTATTCATGTATTTAGTAATTGATAACATTTTATTCAAGGAAGCACTTCATGCAACTAAAACCATTTTAAAAAAATTTCAGAGGTGGATAAAAATGACGACGCCCGATCTGAGGCCTCACCAAATTCCCGAACATTGGAAAGAAGAAACAAGATACAAGATTCTCTTGGCCAATACATTGTATGAAAACCCACTTCTGAAGGTTTCTACAGAAAAAGAAATTGATGACAACCCGAAATTACAAACACCGATGTTGAAGTCTGGTGTGTAATGGATGGATAAAACCTAAAAATAAAACGTATTAAGATGATTATAATGTGGTAGGATTTAGTATTTATGTACACAAGCTGAACATTTGTGCCATCCCCAGATTATTAAAATGTACACTCAAAACCTTTTCCATTCTGTAAAGACCCTTTGGCAATCTGCATTTTCAATTTGTACACCCAATTTTTAAATTGCAAATGGATTTTTGGCAACCATCTAAAGAAAGACTTTCTTTATTGTTTCTACCTTAATCTAATGTTAAAGTCTTGGGATGACCCAAAGTTTGCTTGTCTTATATTAAGATGCCATAAATGATATACTTGCAAATAGCCATGTGGTGCACAATTTAGCAGCATTTGGTTTTGACACGAGCAATCTTAAACTGTCTCAACACGAATAATTGAGACTACTTATAGAAGACTGGTTTAGTGCCGTATAGCGGACCCAAATTCATGCTCATATTTGGCGTCCATGAAATATAAATAAATTTATTTTGTATAAATTTTAAGTGCCAGCTCCATTAGAATGACATTTGGTGTATAGTAACAGGGGTTTGGGAACCGCCAAGAAAAGATAAATTCTATCTTACTTCCTGTAGTCCAGGGAGTTCCCACGAGTGTACAACAAGACTTGCTACATATGGTCATAAATTTGGGTGCACTTTTTCCTAAAAAGACTTCATTATATTATGTAATGTACCACAACCGTGGGTTCAGAATTTTACTTATAGATTTGTAGTAAAACCATTAGGTGCCTGTAATAGTATTTTGAGAGTTGTATCGGTATACCATTGAATTTATTCTTTGTTTAAAGGATACCGAATCTTACTTTTGACTATCCGTAATTAAAAGAAGGTATTGCAATGTATTAACTACCCACATGCTTGTAGACTGCATAAAATAAAACAATTTTGCAAGGGACCGGATTTTTTTTTATCTTTTGTGGCCGTAGTATAATATACCGTTTTTTTATTACATACAAGATGATTTATTTATACTTCACAACAAAAATTAGTGACCAGCCTTAATATCCAGAGAGATTGCAATATTAATTTGCATAGATCTCAGTGGCGTTTTGTTTGATATTATGATCTATTTTGCTTGCTTAGGTAATTTTGCTTTACAATGTTATTTTTGAGCCAATAAATTTTATGTTAATGATCGTTTATATATGTTTTTTCAGAATAAAATTTTGTGGTACTGCAAAGTCATTGTCCGTCTTAGAATAATTGTTTCTTTAGGGAAGTAGTAAAACTTGCGTTAACAGTCGCTGAAGGGAATTCAATATCTGGCTGGATACTCTTCGTAAGCTCATTCTCAGTGTACCATATGAAATTCTAAATCAGTGGTGCCTTGTACTCATATTTGGTGCGACTGGTATGACTTTGTACACCAGATGGCGCATCAATGCAGCATTATCACAAAGAATACCAAGAACCCACATGTGCATGCTGCTGAAAGGAGGCGCATTGTTAACTGAGCTGATGACGTCACTAACAGAACACTGACTATATGTATGACATCATTGACATGAAGAGTTCATGTCTTCAGACTGTTGTCTGTCGACTTTGTACAATGGTGCAGCTAAATATCTAATATTTTTGCTTCATGCGGCCTGTAGTACACTGGAATTGTGTGGTAATGGTAATATTAACTATTTTAACTGTCAAATTGAGGAAACTACGGACTTGACAGAGCTATTTCAAATCAATTTTATTATCCACTAGGGACATAGTAGTTAGCGCCTAATACTCCTAGAATGCCCGACGCTTCTTGGTAATCTTCTTTGATTATCATTTGATTATCTTGCTCACCAGGGAGCAACTAATTTCAGCCGCAATAAAGCAACATATGAACAAGCATAAATCTGCCCGAACTGATGTCTTTATACTACAGTAGTTTCATAAATGTGGTCGACTCAAAGACAGCTGTAGCTATAACTGGCTAAAGCCAAGCACTTTTATCTACTTCTAGCTTATAGACTAATATAATCAGCTTACACCGACCACCACTGAAAAAATGTAACTCTTGGCAACTAAGAAATTTATTGTATATCATATTTATGTACTTTTAGATACGATTTTCAGTAGCCAGACAGTTCCATTTAGTGGCTGGTACTATTGCACAACAGAAGTTGCCTAGCTTTGTCTAGGTTCATTTTGAAAGGCCGTTTTTAATGAAACTAAGTCATAGAGGCAATTAACTGTGCATCAGCAAACAATACATTCCTTTGTGTGTACCTCAAACTCCTATACTACTGTTCTCTGGTTAATTTGCTCATGAACAAAGAAAACAAGAAAAATCAAAATTCCATAAACAAGAAGGGAATTTAATCACATTCATACACATGTATAACATTTTAACTCTCACATAATCAACCGCTCAAGCAACCATTTCACTAGACAGTAACATACAGAATCAAGGCAAAAGAGCTTCAATGTGGAATGTGTCACTTGACAAAAAATGAATTTTATTAATGAGTGTTTGTTCTTTAAAACTTGAAAATCACAACCTTTAAGTGGTTTATTTATGTTGACCATAAAATAAAAATAAAAATGCAAATCCAGAGAAATAACATCATCGGTTGAATTACACAATGTTTCTTTCATTACACATTTCATGAATATAACACAGATCAAATAATTTCCAATATCAACTGACAAACAACAGTTTTCTCAATTGTCTTGGAACAAGCTGCAACAAATACAAAACTTTTTGAGGTGGGTACCTCTTTGGCTTAGTTTAAAAGCTACAAATTTACATTATGTCACTTTGCATTCACAGACTGACGCTGTAAGACCACTTAAAATTACGCACATGACAACTTAGATATTCTTTTATAATTAATTTTAACCAGTAAGATTTAAGTCCATGTTTGACCGCTGGGTGACCGCTGGGTAAGGTTTGCCGCTACCAACTCGGCTATCACAGTGAACGGATTCCTAGTATAACGATTCATTTTGTCATTCCTTCATCATTACTTTATAACCGATCGAAACATTTCTACTTCATGAATACTTCGGGACAGTCTGGAAAACAGAAACAATACATTTACAAATTGAGATCAGATGCTGAAGCTTGCAGGTGCCAGAAATATGTAGACCAGTATTAGCAAGGTTGCAAATAGTTGTAACGCAGAGAAATCTTTAAATACTAAATAAATAGGCCAAATGTAATTTAAAAGGCAATAAAAGCATCCAGTTAAACAATGTCAGCAGTAAAGCCTAAATGACACATAAAAAAGGCATATTTAAGAGAAATTTTGCCCTTTAAGTTGCAGTGAAAAATAATTTGGTTTGCACAACAGATGAGCTGTGATTGTGTAAAGCAGGAAGTACTGTCACTGAAACAATTACCAATAAAGATGCAGAGCCAATTAAGATTTCAGATGGTTTACCTCCCAAACGCATTGAACAGTGCCACAATTTCTTGTCTTCTTAGTTGAAACTTCAGATCTTCACTTTTTTGCTTCAGATCTTGAGTGACAGTGGAATCTGGAGACATCGATTCTCCAGAAAATAATATTTTTAGAGCAGTTCCTAAACCCGTCACCTGAAATTAACAACAAAAAAACTAAACTCATTTTATGTGCTATGAATTAAACCATACTGACTATATATATATATACATGCAGTGACTTATCATGATGTCATTTCAACAGTGTTCTCTCTTACCTGCAGTTTGCCCCATAATTTGCATTTGTCACAGCCAACACAATCCATGATTCGAGAAATATTCTTGAACTTTTCTTTAAATTCCTTCTGTAATAGTCATCCGTTCAAACATGTAGAAATAATACTGATTTCATAACAAATGCATAACTTGCAAGCTTGTTGCCATTCACATTTCACAATCCTCTTAAAGCTACTGGCAAAATATTTGAAACACAAATTAAATATATCCACTGTGCAATATAATCTGTAACATGATACAAACACACCACAACTACAGTTAATTCTTACCTTTAATTCTGCTGCATCCTCTCGATCAGATCTGAACAATCGACTCTCATCAAAGTGGTTGGGGAAAGACCTGGTAATTAAAAAGAGGAGAATTCTACAACTACTGCCCTCTTGTGTTAAGTTCAGATGTTACTTACATCAAAGGATGCTGGCATCTAACGAGTCATATCATGGGGTACTGATATATCTCTCATATTACATGTATTTTTGCTTGAACCAAAGTTAACAGAACATTAGATTAAATTATTTATTGTATGATCTTTGCATATATATATATGTATATATAAGTTGCAACTATGCGAAACTCAAATTAATTCAGGTGTTCTACTGGATTTCAACTTGGAATCTTAGGATCCGATGTTATAGACATTCGTAACTAAAATTAGTTTCAGTCAAAAGTAGAAAAAGCTTTGCAATACTAACTTAACAACGTTCAGCAATTCACGAACAGCATCTTTCACTTCATCATCTTCCTTGTCATCTCCCGTGTAATAAAATTCCTGAACAAGAAAGTGGTGAAGAAGACATTAGTGCATTCAAATCAGGGTACATTGGCCAGCTCTGCTGAAGGTCCCAAGTTCGATCCCCGGCCCAGGAAATCTTCATGAGCTACATCCCAGTCAATCGCATTAGACAAATTGAAGTAGCCTAGTACTCGGTGTCTCACTGTGTCTGCTGAGGCAAGTAAAAACCCCACCCATGAGACATTGACAAGACTGCATTGGACAAAAGGAAACACAACCAGTTGGGTCTTTTATCTTAAGCACCAAGACCAACTTTGGTAATAACGTTACCAATCTTTATGAGGCTTGAGCGTATGAGAATATTATACAGCCGGACCAACTTAGGGCTGTTCCATTTTAAAGTGTGGGGTGGGGGTGGACCTGAAAATAATCAGACACCCCCCCCCCCCCCCACCCCCGCTTTTTGTTTTTTGAAGACCTTCTCCACACCCCCTTTCTCTAAATAAGGATATTAAGAAAACACTGGTCAACCACCTCCCTCTCCCTCTCTTGTTCTCTTTTGGAGAAACCCCCCCCCCCCCCTCATGCTCCCCCGCTTTTTCAAAAAATCATCCTGTCCACCCACGCCCCACACTTTTAAATGGAACAGCCCTTATAATGAACTATTTGAGACTGTCAAAGTGTTCGTCAAATTTTTTTACATAATGCTGGAAAGGTTATTAATAATGCAGCATTTCTTGAATGATAAGTACTAACCTTTTCCAAGTACGGAGCAGCTTTTGCCAATGCTCTTAGTTCCACTAAATAAGTGAAATAAAGATTCTTCAACCACTGAGGCCCTCGGCCATATGTTGTGCTAGGGCCGAAACGATTTTGAAATTCTTCCACATTCATCCCCCATCTGTCCGGAAGAACACCTATCTTGTCTGTCAAATCAAAAGGGTCAGAGTTAACGAAGAAACTAGTATGGTTCCAACTGTCTGTGATTGTCTGTACACAATTCCATTGTCCGTTTTTTTTTCTTTCTTCGTTTTTGGTTTTTAAATGACATATTCCACCTTCCTATATTTCAACTACACAACTCTCCTTGATTCAACATCTATTAACAAATGGCCTCAATGAGGTAGGGTAAAGTAATTTTTAAAGACACTTATGTATGGTCAACTTTGAATGGTTTAAATTGAGAGGGGGCCTCAATACTGAGGTTATTACCTTGAAAGAGGTACATCGCACTTAAGTGGATGTTGATGCTGGCGTGAAGGCCAGAGATGAGTCGGTAAAAAGCCCGTTTCTCCAAACATAAACCTTCAGAAAAAAAAAGAAAAAATCATTAGTAAAAAAAGTCACTTATATTCATCACTGTTTAATATCATCAGCAATATTTTTTCCCCCAGAAATAAATCACTATTTTATTGCTCATCTAAAAGCAAAGAACAGGTTTAATAAAAGACAGTAGTCTAGTCCCTTTTTCCTATTAAGAGCTTGTATTATACTAAGAATAGGAATGAACAAGAAGTACACAGAAACAAGGTTAAAGGTCATGGGCAGTGCAGCCCTCAAAGGCAAGTTCCTGCCACTCACAAGGGCTGTGTACAAGGAATGGAAAATACAATCAGTAGTAGACCTAATACTTTTATGGAAAACATGCAGCAAGTTTTAAAAATAAAGCAGCGCTAGTCATGCTTCATAATAATGACACTATCAACAGGGGCAAATCATGCCCGTCCGGTCTTTACACTGAGCCACAACAAATTACAACACGCTGAAAAACTAATGCTATCCTAAATAATACTAAAATCAACTGCTATTATTGAAGAACATATATTATTGCTGTATGCTGTTATATATGAGTTTACAAATCGTTCGAGCTCCAGGCAACAGAAAAAAAACTTGATATTGAATGCATAATTTATATATCCATATAATACTTAATATCAGTGTTTTTTTTATTTTCTTATTCTTCAGGTGCATCATCGTAAACTTATACTGACAAACCAGAAATAATGTACGAACATCTGCTTTCTTAATAGTATGATTTCCCATTAAATCTACCATCTTATTCATATATATAAATACAATAACTGAAGAGATGTTGCAATAAAACGATTTTTTGAGAAACTTCAATTAAATGACCATAATGCTATTAAAATCATGGCTGTTTTGATGCAAGCATTGCTAAGGAACATCGTAATAAAACTGTTTGGCCATATATTTGAGGAGCGCATTTAACAGGTCTGTTAGGTGCATTACTTCATACACTAAAGTACAACACAAATGTACTTCAAATTTATTTTGTTGAAAAGAAAATGCACACATTCTAGTAGACTACAGACAGGATCAATAAGTATGAAATATTGAGAGCAATTATATAGTCGCCTCTACTATGACCAATACACAAAGATAAATAATTCATGATTTTGAAAGAGGAAAGAATAGACTGTTAGCAGAGTGCTAGCATAAAACAAACGAATAATATAGTTTGACTCCAAGTCAAAAATTGCAACAAAAGCAATAACTGTGAAATGCCAATTCTTATCAACTAGTATCTAATTTCTTATGTAAAGTGCAGAAACTAGAGCTATATTTTCCTTTTTAGTGTTTTATTAATATGTGATACTATGTTTTGCCAAGTTGGCACTGTGCCAACTAAGTATACTGAAAGCTAAGTGCTCAGCAACATGGTGACATTTATCCAAATGGTCATTTTCATATTAAATGAACTGGTTTTTTATCACCTCCAGGTCAATTTTACTTGCAAGTTCTTGTACTGTGAAATAAGATTTGATTCAACTATGAAACTATGGCTGAGAGGGCTTTTTAGTGACACTGAGATTATGATGGATGCCATCTAAACAAATTACTGCAATGAAAGTCTGCATCTTTTTCTTATTTTCCTAGTTTACTTGAAAATAAACACTTTGTCCAAAATAAAAAAAATGTACACCTCTGAATGAAGTAATATTGTTTGTGATACTTTTGAAGAACTAAACACTATTGCACAACTACATATGTACCCTGCACAGCTGTATCTACCCATGCACTTTGCTTTACATATTATCATGATTATTGAAGAGGCTATCAACACATGCATTTCTAATTTATAGGAATACGCCACAAACAATTGCTAATCTATTGCCATGCACTGGGATTAGAGAGAGAGACACTACTAGGGTTAGCTTGAAGTATTCTTGCATTACAACTTAAAAATTGCAAAATGTTATAGTAATCTAGAGCGCAATTGCGAAAATCTAAGGATAAAATTTGACACATATGCACACATCTGCCAACAGATGATTATTCAAAAGACCATTTCATCAAAATTTTCATCATATTAATTGTTTACACAGCATACAGCTGGCTTAACCTAGCAATATTTCACACAGCAAAGCAATCATCAAGTGTACGTGGTGATACCACGGGTGATAAAGAAATTTGACTTGTGGGTCATCTGTTGTCAGTGTGTTTGTTAAAAGATGTAAAGTGTAAAAAAGGCAGACAAGAAGTCCATAAAATGACCTAAAAACACATCATAATAAATTACCTTCATCTGCCGAAGCACCTGAATTTAAACAAATAAAAATTAATAGCACCTTAACCTTTTAATATAATATGGTTCATAAAAAAAACATTGGATTTGCAAAAGCAGGAGAAGCAGCTGGATCATATACAGTTCAAATCTAACACAATTAGCTCAGGCAATTACTTCTCAGATATGCAAGAAAAATTATCAATAAACATGTATAATACATTTTATTATTTGTACAAATTTCACTCAGCATTCGTAAATCAATATTCATCTGAAAAAAGAAACGCATAATTTGAACATGAAACATACATGCCATTCAGCGACAACCCTCAGCTCATGGCCGAAGGTAAAGAGCCATATTTTTTGTTGAAGGAAATAATTAAATAAGTATAAGCCTCGATGACCAGGTGGACATGCATTACACAGATTAATCAACTAAGTTCACCAGACTACTACTACAGTACTTCGGTTAGGTGTGAGAAAGACAAATATTGCAACCAAAAGACCACAGTATATTTTACAACAAGCTTGTATTGTTACGCTTTTCTAGCAATTGTGTGAATTTGAGAGAAGCTCTGGCAGCATGCTGCAGCAATTCAGTTCATACAACCACTATTTTTCTTTTGTACAGCACCCGCATTTTAAGATGAAGTCTTGTAGCGTTAATTACAGTTCTTGCAATTGATTGCTCTAAGCAAGTAAATTAAGTGTAAGCATTTGTACAGTGTGGTGTGTGATGGAGCAAATGGAACGTGAAAAGAGAGTTGACTAAACTAAAAACTAAAAGTTGTCAAAATAAAAACTGACAATAAAATAATGAGAAACTGACAACAACTTTAAGATATGTTAGACAGAAAGGAAATTTACAAGGTCTAGGTGTTAGGGAGGTAAGGCTAGTCTCAAGTTTTACCTGTTGTATCTGAGCCTGTTGTAAAACGATCGAATAAAAAAAGAAGCTGTAGTAATGCATTCCAAATATGCTTCGCTTTAATGCAATATGTAAAACAGTCAACACACGATTTGCAACAATCTCAAATAGCAAGCTTTTAGCTTATTATATGCATTATGAAAATAAATATAACACATGTAATTGAAAAAATAAAGTGGAATATCTGTATTCATATCTTTAAGCCATAATACAAAAAAATCGTTGGGACAAATATACGACAACTTCTAATAATTGCAAGACAGTAATATGACAAAATTATAGGCCAATTTACACAGTCAAGCAGAGTCTGGCAATTGATGAGCTTGATTACCATGGCAATCATTCCACAATAGCAAGCACATATATCTTAAATAACATGCCAGGCCCTGGGATACACTTGAATTTACTCATATAAAGAAGAAGAAACCTCAACCCCGCATGAATTAATCACCTTATTTGGCTAACAATTGATGTTGTTTATGTTGGTTATCTATAAATTAACAGCATCATGAGGGAGACGGCACAAATTGTACAATGCACATTTTGAAACCCAAAAAACATATTTTGTACCTGACCCTGATGAAGGTCGTCTGATTAGTCATGACATCTCTTGTTAATAAAAAAAAAACAGATTTTGCAGAGAAGCCTTCTCGACAAAAAGCCACTTCTGTTTCTATGATTCTACTGCAGTCAAACCCAACAAAAGAGACCAGCCAAGTGAATGCTAAAATGGCAACAATTCTAAAAACGTTTCCGTTGCCCCAAAATTATGATTGCAATTAAACGAACAATCAGAATTAAAATCAAATTGGTATCTACCTCAGCATTTCACAGGAGTGGTCTAAAATGTGGGGCTCCACTTTAATCAAAAGCTTTCCTTGCTTTGGTGATTTGTGGATGGGATTGTTGTAAAATTCAAAGATACATTATGCTGTAATATATATTTTAAAGACACAAGGAACGACTCATCATTCAAGATAATGACAAAAGTCGCACTGTATCGCATAGAAGTAGGTTGTCATTGATATCAATTTTTCATTCGATATCGATATCAGTATTCCACTTTCGATATTGCAATAAAGCAAAATCGCACACATTTTGTATTATCAGCATTCCCAGTTAGAAATGGAACCATTAGTCACAGGAGTATATCTCCCAAATCATTGTGAAACCATTTTGCAATTTGGGGCAGGGAGTGTAATCAAATGCTTATCATAGCACAAATGTCAATTATAGAGGATAAACAATGAATCGAAACATGAATTTTTCTATTTTTCGATTTGATATCAAAATTTTCTCAATTCATGGATATAAAGCTTATCAATAACAACCCCACATAGAAGTGTTAGAAGATCACGCTTTCAATAAATTTATTTGAGTTTTAACGCTATAGAACACACAAATTTCTGAGAAATACATCAGTCCTAGATGATAATAGAAGACTCACAATAACGTACAATTCAGATATCAGAAAAAAAAACTTGAACTATACAACAACACTTCACAATATCTAACACAAAAGTTTGTTCCAAGACAGAGAATCAGGAAGTAAGAAAACATCAGTTGGCCAGAAAATTTTCCTGTTTTTAGTAGGAACAACGGTTTCAGATCCTTTTATGTTTTGTTGCATCAGAAAACAATGATCTTGCACTGAATCTGTGGTAAACTGCACAAAATTTGTTGTCGACTCATCTGCACAAAATTTAGACAGATTGCACTTGTAGTCAAACACTGAAAATTACTGTTCATACAGTTATTTTTTGGATAATTAACATTGTTGTTATGACACATGTATCTTTTTGATGCTCTGCTGTCAATAAAATCCTATATATATATATATATATATGTATTAATTACCCCACTAAAAACAGGAATGATTCTGAAATCAGTCAAAGACACTTTTAGAGATCTAGGATCAAGCAAATTACCATGATCGGTTTTTCCATCAGATTTACCATCTACAGAATTAAAATCACGCTTTTAAATTAAAATATTATGACACTTCTACAATTATGTACACAAAAGTTTATGCTACAACTAAAAACAAAATGACAAATGCTAACAATTCATTGGTGCCAGTCTATATACAAATAAATTTCATTGAAAGAAACTTGAAGGGTTAGTCCATACTAACTAGCGGGCAAATTCAAGCGACTACCACTAAAAACAAAACCAAAAAGAAGAATACTAAGCCACCTACCTCTTCTTTGCATCAAGTAAGTGAATTCTCTTTTTTCAGCACTGAAAAAATGGGGAACAAATGTATACCAATGCACTTAAATTTAAAGTCATCACTACTAAAATTATTATTTATGGCCTTATATGGATTGAACAAGACATACGTGAAGCAGTTTTCTTCATAAATGGAACTCCATATGCGATGAGGAGACTCCCCCTTGTAGCCCGTGTATCTCTCTGGGTTCAATTTGAGGTCAACATATGTCAATCCATTGGAAGTTTCATCTGCAAAGTGTATAGGTCAACAAATTTACAACATTTTATAGGCCTAAATATGTAGAGTTACATGTCATAAGTCTGTTAGATCATTATAACTCTGTTATTTGGTGTTACGACAACAAAGCTACAATTTCCAAAAGGTCAGCAGTTCATCGCACCATTAATGCCAGGGATTGACTCAATTTGAACCTTCGGTCATCTTAGATAATTCTAGTGTGCATGTTTAAATTATGAAAGCAAGACACTTACCATCAAGTTCGCAAAAATTTTCCTGTGCATCGTCATGTTTTTTCCAGTCCTGAAAGGCTTCTTGACTTTCTACACTGCAATTTGAAAACATAGACCACTCACGCAACAACCCTCAGCTGAAACACATTTGCATGTGTTCCCTTTAATAAAATAGCAATATCTTCAATATACATCATGAATAAATCATTGCGGTACATAAATAACAGTGTTCCAGCTACGCCATTTGAGCATGGCGCTGCGACATGCCCGACCCGATTTGGTCAGCGCCACGCCCCAAATTAAGTGAAGACCCTTTTTTATTTTGCTTTTCAACTAGCTTGGCGCCCTTTATGAGTCTATTTAGGTGCCCTAATATTCTTGTGCGCCATTCCCAATTCAAATCCTAGCTTGAACACTAAATAACATCTGGCATCCGGTCTACAATATCTATACAATTCAACATGATGCTTTCTTCACTAATGTTGAGACAAAAGAGTACATTATTTTGGAATTCAGACTGACCTGATTGTTCTGTCGAGATCACCCAGTTTTTCATCATCACAGCTCGCCTCCTCCTGCGCTTCAGCAGCATACTATCAGAAAGAATTACAAATCATACGCATCATTGTCTGAATTTGTTTCATATAAATATTTTTGTCCGATGTATCGCAATGTCGATGTAGTATATTTACCTTATTTTTGGCTTTTGAACCATTCTGTCTCAAACCATCAGGCAAATCATCCTGAAAGTCAAAAGTAAGACGTTAGGCTTTTAACTTACAACTCATACAAAGCAGCTTGCCAGCCACAGGCAGACGTAATGATGAGAAGATGTGGCTTGGATCCTGCACCCAGCTGCATATTCAAAGTTCACCCTATCAGCGAGGGGTCTTACTTGAATCAATAGATCAACTCAGATGTTCAAAATTCTAAACAAATCCATATTTTCCAAGAAATAACAGTTTCCTCACCTCACTGCAGCCATTAACATGACAATCTTTCAGTGAACACCTGCCATCATCAGGCCAAAATGGACATTCTTTATGGAGGTTAGCCTGAAAGGAAAGACGTGCATGAACATAATGATGAAAATCGCAACCAAATATATTATAAAATCTATATTTTAATAATTCATCAATATCAATATATATTATAAAAAGTAAGACCTGATGTCACCTGAATAAATTTTTTGAACTCCTATTATATTGATATATATATATTAGTGCTATAATATATGAGACTATATTGATATATATCCTTTTTTTCAACTTATACCTTTACCAAATCAAAGCTATAACATGACAAAGATTTAGACACAGATTTACAAGATTTCAAAAGCTTTAAATCTCTTTTACTGTGTACATTATCTGTTTTCATTTTCTTTATCGTCACTTCAGATCAATCTTCAGAGTTGTAAATTCTTACCCGCCAGTATCTGAAGTAATCTCGGGATAACAGGCTGTTCAGCCGAGGATAAATTTTCAAGTTATTAAAGGAATCAACTGATTGCACACTACACGAACAGTCATCTATTTCTCCTTGTAACTGAAAAGCAAAAGTAAAACAGAGTCATTAACAAGATGATTGCAGGCACCGGTTTTTAAATACAGTTACTGCATCCCATTAATATAGCCAGACAGACCAGCCATTAAACAATGTTAAACTGGGCAGTATGAATCATTAAAAAAAAAGAGCATTAATTTTGTTACAGGTACAGGAATGTGGCATAAAGCACAAATTCGGTCGGAAAATAACGTTATACAATTCACACAGTCTAAGATTTCTATTATCATGATCAATATATGATGATATGTAAAACTCCTTTTATTACAGCATTTTTTCACTGTACTTGTTGAGGGAATCATTTTGAGTCACTTCAAAGCTTGGAAAAAGAAATTAAATGGCCAGCATCAAATTTTACCCATAATAAACATCAGTCGAGTGTGTTCTAATATCATTAAAATAAAATAAAAAATGACAGCGACACAATATTTTTTTAAAAAGTCTGTGTTTATCAAGCGGACATGTCCAGCTGTCCACTTCAATCTAATTGGCAACCAATGGCACCAATGGCAACCAATTGCCACAAGTCTGCATGACAACACACGAAACAGTTTAACGACCCTTCATATTGATGTTTGTACATGTACACAATGCTGCCAGTGCAAATATGATGACTGCATTATTAATTCTATTAGTTTATGACCAAATAAGTAGCGCAGCATTGAAAGTGTCAAGGTTTTGGCATCTTACCTGTCTTAAGAAGACCTCAATTAGGCACATGTATCAATTTGTGACATTGAGATTTTCATTAAACATTGTTAAAACTCAACATACATTTTAATGTTTAACATGTTTAACAACATTTAAACATCTCCACACTATTACTTAATTGAATATCTTTTTGTGATAAATCAGTTTTGTGATTTGCAAAGTAGATAGATAACCTTGATCTATTGGTGCAACTTATTAAGATCCAATATCTTTATTCTATCATTCAACAGTTCGATCATAAATTATGATTAAATCTAATGCACAAAATGTTGAAGAACGAGCATCATTTTTTCATTTGCCATGCACATCGCACAATAAAACCTAAGCCTTATATTTTTCTCTTTGAAGTATTCAATTTTTGAGAATCAAGGGAACTTGTAAGTTGTTCATGGCGAAACACTCACACACTGATTAGCAACACTTCACAACATATTTTTGACTGCTTTAATTTACACTAAAAGCATATACAGTTTTATGCATCTTCATAAATATTAACATTAGCTGTTTTATTAAACCAGTGAATTTGTTTGTTGACATGAAGTACTTTGAAAACTCGAACCATTTAAACGTCATGATCACGCGAGGTTGGCTTTGTTGGAAATTTGAAAAGGATCGCAAAGCTCTCACTCAGAGCTATTCATCAAATGCAAGTTTTTGATTAGCCGCAAAATAGAATGAACTATGGCTAATCAGTCAACTTCATGAAGCCAGCTATCGCTTATATTATAAAGCCATGTTTCGAATCACAACTAATATAATTCAGTAGACAATGATTTACTGGAGTAATTCACAACTACATATGAAATATCCCCTTCGTACATTTTACACTCCCAACAAATCAGAAAATCTAAACAATAAACTGATAAAGGATTTGGAAACTGACCAAGAAACTTAACAGCTTTAGTGAGGAAAATGATGTCATATGCAATTTCATTAATGGATTGATAATATTTGAAATTGAAGGAATCACTTTTCAGTGGCATTTTACCTTTTTTCATTGTTTCCACATTATCATGATAATGTGTGTCATTTTAAAATTTGAATTGGTAACACACAGATCCAGGCATTCCATGGCTTGGGAATATGCCGTACACATCAACATTTAACCATAATGCAGCACACAGAGAAAATCTCTGTATGCATCAGTATATAGCAATATCATTATTATGTTCATTCACACATTTAGATGTGTACATGTAAATAAATATAATCAAATGTACACATATAAATTAAATCTGATTATCTATATTACAAAGCAAATTAATTCAAACTAAGATTATCTATCATAAAATTTACTTCATATTTTGTCCGTTGATCGCCCAATATATATATATATATAGTCTCTAACTTGTGACATTTCTCTCACAAAACTGGAGGAAGTTGCAATTTTTGTGGCTTGCAACTAGTGTTGATTCAAGTAATGTAATACAGCATGTTGCAAACGATCTATAAAGATCAGAAAAGTTTCATATGGACCTCTGCTGCCAAAACATACACTCCCACACAGTGGCCTGAGGGCAAATATACACTGTAAATTTTTTACTGTTTTTCCAGCTGACACCACACTAGAAGATGGAGTGAGTGATCTATCTATCATCCAATGAGAACAAATTAATGATGGATGGACTGAGTTACATTGAAAATTAATTTAATCTAGCAAAAGTATATAAAATTCAGGGGTTTTAATTAAGATTGTTAATTTTACATTGTTTTAGTCTCAGACTCGCAGAATTTGTCAGTTACTAACAATTGTGAAGTTTATTCCTAACAAAATAATTTTAAAACAATCTATATTTTCATTATTATTAGTCATTTGAACTCATATTATGAGCATGGAGGAAAGGTTACATTCCTCAAATCTTTATTCTTACTTTAATATTTATCTTTTTTTTGTCTGTATATCATTTATCAGGCATGATGGAAAACCATGTCCTGGACAAAATTTCTTCCATTACGTGGCACAAAATGATGGTTCTATCAACATATTGTTGCTGATATTTAATGCCAAGTCATCATTCCTATCACAAATTTGCATTTTATATAAAACTAAAAGGCAAATGAGGGAACAACAGTTCAACAACTAGGATGCACAGTGTATTTATACACAGAGCCTGTCAGAGGAATGATTCACATTGTACTGAATCACTTTTCCCTCAAATTATCTGGAATTGTCAATTGATCTATCCAGTTTAGACATAATTGAATATAATCGATGAATATGGAATAAGCAAAACAAATCTACAAGCAATTACTGAGACAAATGAACTTATTACGTCTTAAGAGGTCTACTCGGTCTATGACCCAAACAAACTAACATAACAGAATGATGAAACCTTCAGTATTAAAGTACATTTGTGTGAACAACCATACATTATATATGAACTTATATGAATGTACTCTATGTCACAATTAATGATCTTATATAAATGCTTATTATCTGATATCACACTCACCTTACAAAAGCAGCTCTCCCCAACCTTATGTGTGTCTTCTAGACAAACAATGTGCACAAATGACAATAAAGTCACAGAGATCAAAATGATTTTAGCCATTCTTGGAGGTTTAATTCCAAGCAGGGTTGTTGTGGATCCTTCCAGACCAAATATACGATTGTAAAGTGTCACATCACATATACATGAGGAAGTTATGAATGGGCCCTTCACTAACAATGGCGTGTAACAATCAGATAGGCTAGAACTGTCACTCAATGACGAAACATCCCATAGCAGTGTTTTGATTCCGCACGTGCAAACATGAAGATAGTTTTGGCCTCCTCCGCCCTGATAAGACGAACGAATTTATGGATTAGTCAATTCGGCTCCAGCTAGAGCTGGCTCCTGGCGAGTGGAATTCAGTTTAGTTTCAGAATCGCCCCTCTAAAAAATGTCACGATAAATGATAAAACTAACTTCGAGTTTGACTAACATTTATTCTTCGTGTAACTCGATTTAATGCAAGAAATCCATTATTAATTATTCACAAACAGATTTTTCTAACATAGCCGGCTTCACAAAAAGCCGAAACGTCCTTTCAGTATCCTACGTGGCAAAACAAACGAGAACGAGGCGGAGGGGAATCCTTGGGAAACCCCTGCGTCCCCCACGTGCGGAATGTCAGAGAAATGTCAACAACACTGAGCCAGATCTGTCAACGTTGCTCGTCAACGATGTTGAGACGCGCTGTCAGAGTTGTTGGTAAGGTGTGAATATTCTAAAAGCGGATACAAGTCTTCCTGACGTACTACTTACTGTACTGATAAAGTTTAAGAGATTGGAAAGTGATTTTTTTTTCTACCGCCTCTGTTATAGTTAATTGACTTACAAATGTTTATCGCATACCCTAATATAAGCTATATAATATTATGCTGCTATCCCCTAAACTAGATTTGAAGAGCTAGAGGTGGGGTTCGTGGTTTTGAAACTAGCCTATAGTTGAACCATGCGTGCAGAGAGCGAATATGCCTCTGAGCATTAGCTCAAGTTAATATTGTATGGTAAATTTTGAAATAATATTTTGGAAAATAAAGTGATTTAAAAGAGACAGTGCTTCCCCCCCCCCCCCCCCTTCAGCAAGTGATAGCCCTTCAGAAGAGTATGCCCCGTCATCAATTATTGGTGGCTTCTTCAGTTTCCGTTTCAGTTTATTAATTGTAAAATATATATGACAAGCGAGATAGCAGGCTGGACGCCAGTGGCGTATTGTGTACACAAACTTAGGTTTACAAAGCACAGTGCAGAAATCTGTCAAGATGTGCTGTAAGTCATGGGAATGGGATGAAGGTTAGTCAATGATAAACTGATACGCTATTGAAGTTTTAAGAATTGGAATTTATAATCAACCTCAATTAAATTAGTTTTTATAAAAAACTTTTTAATTTCCCTTTTAAATGATGGCCCCCAAGGAAGTGACCATGGCCATGTGCATCTCCAGTCTACAGCACTGCGGCTGGAAAAAGCACCCTTTGGCACATACCCAAACGTTTATAATAATGCCCTCACTGATTTGATGCTTTACAAATAATTTATTCTAATTTTGAAAGGTACGCGCATGTTACACACTTCTGCAGTGAAGGGACAAAAAACACCCAGGACCAACCTTCTTGACCAACTTCAGGCCAGAATACGCTTAACAGGACCAATAACTGTAGCGGAATATATGAAAGAGGTCTTGACCAATCCAACTGCTGTAATTATTATTTTTTATACGACCAGTTTCTTTTGATACATGGCATCTTAATTTAATATTTATATGTCTCTTTTAATTTGTCTATTTATTTTAGGGTTACTACATGCACAAAGATGTTTTTGGCCAGAAAGGAGATTTCATTACCTCACCAGAAATTAGTCAGATGTTTGGAGAAGTAAGTTGGCTTACAATTTTTTTTGCACACCTGGAAAACGTGAAATGCATAATCATATATATATGGTGATACACAATACACTGTTATACATTTTCTTTCAGCTAATTGGCGTATGGTGCACCCATGAATGGATCCAAAGTGGAAGTCCGAGTAAAGTACAAATTGTAGAACTAGGACCAGGCAGAGGTACGCTGGCTGTTGATATGCTACGGGTATGTTAATTTCCTCAAATAAAGATTCCAATATTTACACACAGTAGTAGGGGTTATGGCCTTAACTGATGTAGTTACACAGGCCATGGAACCAGTGAATGTTATTGGCTGGCTTTATAGGGAATTATATGTGAACTAAAGTTGCCCTGCAGTACTACTTCATTACATCCTGACTAATTTACACGAGAATTTGTTAAAACTCAGTTTAGCTGCTATTTTATTAGCTGCAGTACTTACAGATGTCTAATTTTGGGCAAAAATTATTTACAATCATTTCAATACAAATGTATATTCTTGCAGGTGTTCAATCAGCTGGGTGACATTAAAGACACCGTGTCAATGCACCTTGTGGAAGTTAGTCCCACATTAAGCAAGGTGCAAAGAGACAAACTTTGTGGAGAAAATAGTGATGCTTCACCCGCTACAGAAAACAAGCCACATTACATGCAATGCCGGAGTAAATTTGGTCCAGACGTTTACTGGTACAAATTCCTCACAGATGTGCCCAGAGCATTTACAATTTTCATTGCTCACGAGTTCTTTGATGCTCTTCCAATTCATAAATTTCAGGTGCAGAATTAAATTCATTACTGCAATACTATGCAAATTTTAATTGAGAATTCATTAAAAAATTTGCAATGTCAGAATGCTTAAAATCCATTGCAGTTATGTAACTCTAGTACATAATGTTCATTGTTCAGGGAAACATTACAATTTGTACCATAAAGGCAATGGGACTCTGTCAGTCCTTTGGTTTTAACTTTTCAGAAGAAAGACGGCAAGTGGCGTGAAATTATGGTGGATATAGAGAATAATTCCATTTCGCCTAATCACTTGCGATATGCTATGGCACCCGGTACTACACCAGCGGCAATTTTAGTCAAAGACGCTGTAAGTATAAAATACAATAAAATGCCAGTACAGTTATTTCATGACAATATCTTGTCATTACATTTTCAATATATTACAATATCTTTTCGTCATCATTTTTCTTTACTTAATCTTGATTTTGATATTTAATAAATTTCCAGCTATCCAAAGAAGACAAAAGAGACCACATTGAAGTGTGCCCAACTGGCGGGCTCCTGGTGCAAGAAATTGCCAACAGGGTTGAAGTAGATGGCGGACTAGCGCTAATTGCTGACTATGGACACTTCGGTGACAAAACAGACACTTTTCGGGTAGCTGTTTACAAGTTAATGAACAAAATAGATAGATAGATGAAGTGCAGCCCTTTAAGGCAAATTCTTATTTTTAATACAATACAAATGTTTATTGTCAGTTATTGAAAAAAGTTAAATCGTTAGCAAATATTTGCTATTTTCCGCCTTTTTTTTTTGCACTATGCAATCTACATGTAAAACAAATACTAACATTTTTTTTGATCAATCATTGAATGACATTGGCTTGTGTCACTATGTGTTGAATATGGATAAATAAAGTACAATTTACTCCATATCAAATTATTTTACAGGGCTTTAAAGAGCATAAGCTCCACGATCCCCTAACAGAACCTGGTTTGGCTGATCTCACGGCTGATGTTGATTTTTCCTACCTCAAAAGATTGGTCTCCAACAGAGGTATAAATTGTCTTGATTTCCTATTTGTTTCTTTTATTTAACTTTAATTTAATGTTAGATAAATTTAACAGTCACCCTTGCTGTCTCCTTCAAGGCCAATTAAATTTTTGCTAATTATAATTGGTCCAATTTCAGCTGAATTTTATGGGCCCATCACTCAAAGGGACTTTTTAGCCAATATGGGTATTGGCTACAGAATCCAGGTAAATATGATAGGATATAACTGAATAATACAGTAAATATTAAATGTTGAACTGTTTGAATTTGATCATATGCATCTGACAACCATAAGCATCTGTTCTAATTTGTTTCCAGGCATTAGTAAAGGGGGCAGCACCAGGGCAAAGAAATGATCTCATATCAGGCTATGACATGTTGACGAACCCAGAAAAGATGGGAGAACGTTTCATATTTATTGCTCTCTCAAGACACAAAGGCAGAGAATACCAACCTGCAGGGTTTTATTCACCTTTGTGAAAATATAATTAATGCTTTTTTTGTGAAATTTTTGTTAACTTAAAAACACAATACAGAACATCTTTGCCTAGGTTGAATGTGCCTTAGGCAAGGTTGAATGTGCCCAAGTCAAATTTATGTACTTCAACCCAAATTAACAGAACATTTAAATCTAAATTGCCTATTTATTCTATTTATAAAGCTTCGCATAAGTAGAAATTTTGCCTACCTCAAATTAATAATAAGGTGGCCCATTTGAATTCAATATAGGCAAGGTGTACTGTAGGCATATTTGTTTATATGTATTTCATAATAAATATTTTAAATTAACTTATTTGCTTTTTCCTGTTTTAGTAGCAAAGTGCTGGCATCTAAAGGTTAATTTTGTCACACCTTGAAATAAAAAGGCACAGTTTTGAAATAGTCTTAAATAGTCTATTTAATAGGCAAATAGTACAAAATATATGTAAATCATTTCACATAATAAACCAACAGTATCAATTAACGGAAACCTTTGAACAAACATCAGGTCCTAAGTCCAGCTCAGGAAAGGCACACCTGGAGCTTGGATTTCAAATATAGTCAATACATAATAACTGCTGCCAATCATTAAGGTGCACTTTTAGAAAGTACACATTCAGTTATTAATGCAGTAAAATCATTTCTTGCTTTATGTCCAGTTATGAAATCAATAAGAGCCAATCCACTGTGTTTAAGGTGTTCAGGTGATATTGATAGTACTGAAGCAGCCTCTGGAACAAGTCATTCAGTAAATTATCCAAAAAATGTTTTACTTGCACTGGTGGATAATGCAAAAATCTGATAAATTCACATGTAATCCATTTTTACTGCAATAGCATCAAGCCGAATAGGCACTGTCCTGAATTGTGTTATCTTGAATGCTGTGTACGATGATTTCTGGAGTTGTCTTGTCATAAAAGTAACGTGCATTCCAACCACTGAAATTAACAAATATCTCAAAATTTTACGAAGATGACAAGTCAGTCGTTCAAATTTGGCTGCAATAGCTGGAACATACAACTAGACCAAAGCTATCAGTTACACACTGCGCAACAGAATTTTTCATTGTTTTAACTTATGAGGCAATATTAGTTGATTACAAGAACTCACCTTTTCCAAAGTAAACACTGCTTTACCATCTGCCGCTTGATTGCACTTGAATGTATCTGAAATAACAGGAATACTTTGTCTGATGATATCGAATGAACGACACTCAATGTCACTTAAATTATTATGAAACACTCCTACTCCCACTCATGCTATAAGAAGCCACAAAATCGCAAATACTTACTCATGAGTGCCAGCAGTTTGGCCATACAGGCGATGAAATTGTCAAATGTGATTTGATAATGCTCATCTGCATAACGGAACACCATTTGTTCCAGAACACTAGAGGTGACTCGGTAACCTGTGGGTGAAAATGTACATAATATTGGGAAATTCTTCAAAAAAAATATATTTTTCAATATTTATTACAACACTTAAGAAGCAAAAATTTAACAAAATTAGTGTAGTATTAGTAAACCTTGCTTTTTTGGATAACTCAACCCTAATTTTCAATTAAATAGCTTATTTTGTTATTTATGTAAATCTTTGCATAAGTCTATTCTTTGAAACCCAAATTACATCATGTGGTTCATTTGAATTCGACATTGGCAACGTTTACTGTATATATTTGGCTTATTGCCTTATGTTACCTTGAGAAGCCATAATTGTTCGTAATGAGTAAGCACTAATCACTCCATTGTTGTTTTCTTGATTCTGGTAGAACATTCTCTGAATGAAGTAAAAGGATAATAGTTTAATTAAAGCAATTTAATAAAATCTTTATAAATAAATGCAGTTTACAACACTTAATGGAAAATATAATGAAATACACTTAACTCTACACACACAAACTTTATTATAAAAAGATATTTTACGCACCTTCCATGAGATAATACAGTTCCAAATGTATAGAAAATCAAAGTAGCCCAGCCGTGAGCGGTTGTCTTTCTTGTATATAATTAAGGCGAAACTTGAATCATTACAGTTGAAATATAATCAAAAGAAACTACTAAATTATATAATAGAAAAATAATCTAATAATTTACACCCTAAAACTATAATACATTTTTAGGCATAAATCAGTCAGACTGGATACAATTAAATCTGCTACAATCCCAGTGATGCTCTAATTATCTATTGCTAAAAAATCAATGGCCATGCAAATTATATTAATCAATAATACTTCATATTATCATAAATTGGTCTTTTTATTTCATTCAAGTCCATTAACACTCCTTCATAATGCCATTCCATTAATTTAAGCAAGGATACATCAACTAAAGTCAACATTGTCCGACATGCTTCTAGGCTGATTTCAGCTTTATTTAGGTCTGGAACAAGAAACAGAAAATGCATGCAATTAACCAAAAATACAATAACTTGGCTATATGTAACTAATAGTGATGCACAACTTACCATTTCTGAGGCCCATATTGATAAGTTTACGCAACTGATGAATGTCTATTTCTAAGCTCTGGAACATAAATACCAAATTTTGTTATTTATCAAAACAAAGACATAATAACATAATTCACTCATTTCATCAAAGATTCAGCTTTTTTATCACCGACAAAGAGAAAAAATACCTTGTTCAGTAAATTTCAGTTTAGGAAAGAGTGAAATGTTTCTGATTTTACATATATGCATCAACACTAGTGTTGACACTTTACAGACTTTTATTTGCTGAATCATATTTAAAATTTACACTGAAATCATCTGACATCACATGACGTACCTCTCCTGCCAGGTCACCAAAAAAATGTTGGAAAGATTCCTTCCGTTCTAGTAGCAGAGGATCCGACATTGTAAGACTAGGATCAAGGACACTCGCGTGATCATCTACAAATCTGAGAGGAAAAAAAAAAACATACAGCTTTCAAAAATGTGAACTGTTACACTGCATAACACCCACTGAACAGTCCATTTCTATTGCTAAACTAACTCGAATACATAAATGCTATGTACTAAACACAAAACAAGTCTGGGATGCAATATTTGTTCTTAAGATATTTACCGACTTCGAATGTAATCAATAAGCATGGGTTGTCATTTATATCAATTTTCATTCGATATTGATATCAGTATTCCACTCCCCATATTGCAATATCGCAAAATATCGCAAATTTTGTATTATCAGCATTCCCTGTTTGAAATGGACCCACTAATTACAGGATTATATCTCCCAAGTCATTGTGAAACCATTTACCTTTAATGTGATAACTACTAAGCCAATTTGTAAGGCAATCAGATTGCAATTTGGGGCAGGGGCTGTGTAGTCAAGTGCTCATCATGGCACAAATGTACATTGTACAATTATAGAGGATAAACCAAGATTTTTTTAAATCGATATCAATATCTTCTTAATTCTACAATAGGCCTATATTTAAAATGTGTCAGCAATACAATTTAAAATGAGGATAAAAATGCTTCACTTAACATCGCAAAACTGATAATAAACCTGGAATACTATCAAATTTTCTTCACATTTTCTTTATTCACTTCTATAGCTTACTCAGCAGAATTCTGGGTCTCGCAAAATATCCTCAAGTGATAGTCGGCCTCCGTGTCAGGTTCGTATGTTGTGGGAATGACGATATAGTCGCCTGGCTCCAGAAGAAAACGCTTGGTAACCTGCCGACTATTTGTGTAGAAGTCACACCTTTCGATGAAAGTGTGATGTTCAAAATATGCAGCAGGCAACGGAAGCCTATAGTCCAAATAACACTGCAAAAAGTAAAACAATGAATGAGTGTCAATAAGGTTCAATGGAATTTCATTAGTGTTACAAGTGTTATAATATCAAAAAACCAAAAACTGGTACAGCGTAATACTAAACCAGGTAATTCCAATATCATTAGGCTTTATTTACTCGTATTAAAAGCTAATTTATTTTCTAAGAATGGGATGACAATATAATGATGTTTCGTGACTCACTTTGAATTTGTATTTGTGTTGTCACAGAAAAAAAATTAACATATGGGGCTTACAATTTTAAGCATTGTTGTTAAGACAACATTTCTAATACAGTCAACTCTCAATTCAGGCCTATGCATTAGGCAAAATTTACCATTTTAAATTAAGCAACCATTCAGACCTTTTATCAAAGCTAATATAAAATCAAACATAGGGTTTAGTGCAGTATAGCGGACCCAAATTTATGCCCATATTTGGCGGCCATTAAAAATTAAATTTTATCAAATATTTCACTAGTTTTAAGTTCTAGCACAATTACAATAACATTTGGTGTAGGTAAGCAGGGGTTTGGGGGCGGTAGCCCCCAAGAAAAAGCAAAAATAAACGCTTTTACGTCATAGGCCTGGCAATGAGGCTTGTTAAATATGGTCATAATCTGGGTCCGCTATACTGCACTTTTTCCCAAACATAATATCTCCATTAAGACCTACTTACATTATACACTACAAATCCTACATCAACTCTTGCTGGTGACTTGAAATTGAAGTAATGTCTGTCTCGCTGCAGGACTTCGACCAGAAAGCTACACTTGCCATTCTCATCCTCGTCACAAATTCTTAAACTCACTTTGTACTGTGGATTGCACCAGTGCTTCTCTGAAATATATCAGAATGTCATAAATTCAGTTTACTGATGAAACGGTCACATACAAGCAGTATTTTATCCTGGGTTCAATTATTATGCTCAATCAAGGACACATTGAGTTATATTTAATTATCAATTGTATATAATACTATATATGACAAATCATGTATCATAATAGTCAATAGTTTGAAACATATCCAATTAGCAAACTATAACGAATATATTTTCAAGACAATAATCTAAACTCCAGCCAGTGCTACACTGAGGAACCAAGTAATAATTCTAAGTCGATCATATAAGTTTGTCTTGTAAACATTTATCTCACTAATTAAGCCATCGCTATTGATGAAGCCTTTTGCACCTATTTGTACATTTTCCTTATGCATAACCTTTGTAATATGGCCCATGTGCTTTTCAAGCCATATATGGAATGAATTTACTAACGCTCACAGATTACTTTAATAATACAAGTTAAAGCATACTGTCAATGTCCGTACCTTTACAAATAGGTCTTCCCCCTGCATTGACTCCTCGTTTCCATCGACCTTTGAAGGAAAACACGCTCCAGAGATGGGGCGTCTCTAAGGGAGCATCTGGCGGCAGATTGCAGAGTTCAATGGTGGAAAACAGAGCCACAAAGTCGTTAAAATTCATCCAGAACTCAGCGTTATCCCTGAACACAAGTCCCATGCTAGCCCTGTCTTCATCCGGAATACTGTTCCATTCATACGAACTGTGGAGTGAACCAACTTGAATACAGTAATAGCAACTTAAGTTCACATAATGTTTGTACATTACACCAGATAAGCTATGAACTATCCGATGTATGCTACAGTGCATGACTCCTGTCTACAAGTCGACTGTCCGCGCCATCTATATATCGACTTTAATAAGTGGGCGAGCACTGCAAGGGTCTACAGAATCTCATTGAGAGCAACTCACATCAGATGCTACACAACTAACCGTGCCACTTTTGACCTATGGTCCTGGATTCAAACTTGCTCATTTATGTTCAAAGAAGGCAAATCAAGCAAAATTAGGATATAATACGCACTTTGCAGAGCAGTCTAGAGCGGCAAACATCGAACAAGTGCGACTGGCAATACATTGAATGTGCGACAATGTGTGTAGCGATATTGTAAATGTAGGTCACCTGAGTTTCCAGGGACCCTGAACATTCATGTGTCCCGAGCAAAGACAGGCATGACTCAATGTACAACAAAATTCTTACCCTTCAGAAAATGGTCCATCCCAGGGTACTTTGGTCCCCCATGGATTCCTTAACCTAATTAATGTCATTATTGTTTCCTGCCCATCCGATATTAGCCTTATCTGAAATTTAAGTATGATAATTCCACTTTTAATGTAAAATTTCAACATTAAATTGAGGAGCAGTCACATACCTGGCATACAAATGCCACCATTTAATTATACACTAATGAATTGATCAACATTTGTGAGCAGCAAGAACTTACATTAGCCAGATACATGGACATAATCCTTATAGAATTTTAAAAGACCTTACCTCTCGCATATCAGAAATGGTGTATATGTGTCCCATGAGCAGTCCATGACTGCCACTGTGTTGGTGTGGCACTGGTTCAGCTGTGGTAGCACTTATAAGAGTCTGCTTTTCCAAAGCTTTGAAGAGAATGTTTATGATGTTACTGGGTGGTGGGGGATCTCCGTGAATTTTGTAGGACTCCACCAGACCAGCTGTGAAGTCGTGAAGGGCGTCTGTTATGAAGCCAGCTTTCAGAGCCTCGTAGGAACCATGAAATCTGTAAAACCATAAACATTTAATAACCAGTTCTGTAACTTTTAAACAATGATTTGCTGTGCTAAGAATATATTGGGGCAGCAATTCACGAGAGCTAAGAGTGCCTTAGCTAATGACATCCTGAAGCTTAATTCCGAGTCAGGATTGTAAGAGGCTAATATATACAGCGGTTGTACCATGGGCATGGAGTCATTATGACTCCATAGTTGTACTATGCATAATGCACCATGGTCAATAATAGTATGTTTTGCAAATGATGTTGCTAACAATACTTGAAAAAGAATGTTGCAGATTAAGCTAAGACTAGCTAAGATAAGCTAAGATAAGATAAAATTTTATTTAATGTTGGAGATGACTCAACCATGGTGTATTACTGCGTGCGCTGCCACTCAAGACTCACAGTAGGTAGACAATTACCAGGTTAGCTAGATAATCTATCTACATGTATATATTGGTCTACAGCAAGACGTAAATTCCCATGACTTACATGAGGCTACTTCATAATACGGGAGTCCACTCACTTTGCATAAGCCTTCTCGAGGAGCGCACCCCAGAATTCATTAGGTGTCCTTGAATGAACAAACACCAGGCGACCTTGGAGGGTGGGAAGCCTGTCGTCTACAATGACCTCTTCCCAGGTGCCGTGATGCCAGAATCTGAAGAGGAACAGTCCCGCATACCAAGAGCGAAAAAAGCCCTGGCCATCAGGAATGGTCTGGTAGAGGAGATCTAGGTTCTCACTGAGGCAAGCGGCAGCTGCCACAACTTGATTGTCACCTGAAAAGACAGACAGACAATATATCTTTTATATTCTATTGACCAGTTAAAAATACCTAATCAATAGTTTGGTAATACATTACCAGATAAGTGTACATTATATCACTGGTCAGGGGACACTTATGAAAAGAGTAGAAAAGAAATATCAACAAATAAGGTCATCCTCAGTTCCAGACCTAAATATCTTTAAAACAGTGGAATTAACTCATTCATAACAAGCACACTTATAACGAAGATCTGTTTTAACTTTTCTGTTGCACTGGTCAAAACGAAAACTTTTTGAGTCACAAAGATTCACTACACTGAAAGAAGGTCCTACTGCAGAGTTAGCTTAGTATTTGTGCGAGAGGTAATATGTACTGCAAAATACACCTAAAGAATATGCAAAAATATCCTGGCCGTAATTAGCATTTGGTCTTATTATTGAGGTGGTTTGAGTATATGAGAAACTATACAATCAATCAATCAATCAATCAATTAATCAATCAATCAATCAATCAATCAATCAATCAACATTCTCGTGGGATTAATCACAAGCATTTACACTTTGTGTGCACTTTCTAAAACCGACAATACATTATAACTCAGCTGAATAATGTTACAATAGTGCTACTCTGTTCTGATAAAATTATAGATAAACAACCTTTACAAGTATTTCCAATAACAGCAATATATTCCGTGGTGCACTAAGTCTGTTGATCTTTCATATTTCAATGGACCCTTTAAAATTGAAAATAAAGAAGGGTCAATTTTGCCCCAGAGATATGTGATAGTTTATTAAAGGTCCTACGAAATACCTCAGAAACTTGCAAAGGATTTATTTGGACACAAAACACACTGCCACCACTGAGTTTCTTTGGCATGTTTTAGGTAAATATTTCTTCTTTCAAGTGTACTTGAGTAGGAAATTGATCCTTTATTAGATTAATACACTTGTAACAAACAAGGAAAAAACAGAAACCAGGAAATTCACAAGACATAAAAGGAAGTACTAAGTAGTCTGGCAAGTTATTATGCACCCAATTATCATATACTGTCTGTTGTTAATAGCGTTATATACAATTATCTATGGATCTTGCACAAGTACATTTATATCATGCATTAGATAATTCTATACCAGAGAACTGCTCACCGAACCGTCCTTTTGCTGAGTTAATTAAACCAGACAGCAATAAAATTTCTATGGTATATTAGATAGCACAACATTTTATCTAACACCGAAGAGTTTAAGAGTTTTATGAGCTGTATCATGGAGTCATAAGAAACTCCATGGTTGTATAATATTCACACACCCACACTTTTAAACTCAAGATAATGCTACATGTAATTTACTGCTATACCATAAAAAATGCCAAAATTTTATTGACTCCCAACAATTTAATTGGCAGCTTTCCCATGTAACAGCTGGTGTACTGGGTGCAATTTGATATAAAATACATTTTGTATAAGATACAATTTATTCTATAATTTCCCAATAAAAAGTTGAAACATTCACTTTTTACTGCTTCGCAGTTGAGAAAAGCCTTGCATGTTTCACTCCCTTAAAACTAATTGAGTTGTGAACTTAAGTCAGTGAAGCAAATCCTCAGTTTCACTCAAATCACTAGTTTAGCTGCTCAGTAAGCCAGTTGTCATGGAAACAGGACTCTAGCTCACAATGTGTATTATTATTTTTTCTACGGAACTCTCAATTCATTTACTTCACATATAGTGACTTGTATGCTTCATAGAAAGATTCAATATCAAATAAAGTATTTATAACCTAGTCTTTAGTCTGTCTATTACACTACCTGATATTAAGACCGCTTTCCTATACACTCCTATACTATAAATTTTTGCCCAAAATAAATCTTTTAATAGTGTGACTACATTTTCAAAAAATATCACAAAATATTATGAATTTATTTGTATTCACTAAATTGGTTATCTTTGAATATGTAATTTAATCTATGTATTATTTCTTTTATTTGTATTTTTTGTGACACGTGTACCCTCTGTGATATTTGTGATGTCATTTAAAAGCATTTACATATTTAACTTTACCAGTTTTATACCAGTTATAAAATATTATGAATTTATCTGTACTTAGTCACTTTATAAATCTTTATACCAGTCACAGGTACACGTGAGAATAAGAACAAGATATTGTTCTAAGGTCATAGTCAGTGAGTCAGTGCCAGGTCCAGTGGATCTTATAGTATTGAATGAACCTTTTGTGTACACATCAATGTTTACAAATAAGAGACTAGTGCAACATGGGAAGACATCAAAGGCACTGACCTAGTTCGCCTCGTATAAGGTCAAAGGTCATCACCCCATCACGGAAGAGTTCAGGTCTAAGTCCATACTGCCCTGCGATCTCCTGAAACGACAAAGGTCCCAAAGGGCCATGAATACATGAGATGGAAATATGCAAGGACAGTACGACAGCCGAATACACAATACGCATACACATATGATACAACAACCATTCATAGTTATTTCATATAGTGCATTCAGCAATATTTGTGTAAACAAACATCCTCTGTATTTTATTTAAAAAACAAACAATAAGGACTGTTTTCAAATTGCACAAGTAATAAACCATAGGAAAAATACAGAATGTCCCTTTTTTTTTGTAAGAATGGAAAACCTGCATTTGACCTTGTCAATTCCATATGTAGCAAAGCATCATAACATTGACCAGATTACCTTCTTTTTTTGTTGCATTATTATCATGATTATTGTGAAACTAATACATAAATGTTGCATCATACACTATGGGTATTTATTGAAAAAAATAGGAATTTGATTCTTAACAGACATGTTTACCATATGAGGTGGCTAAAATATAACACAAATAACAAAAACTTTGAAAGGTTCATGTTTTTGCATGATTGCATGATTAAATAAAGTATTATTAAAATATGAGATAATAATCTATACAAGCCACACAATTCTGCCTATGGGGTACTACATGGGGCTAATCACTGAATATATGAAATTCAAAGATTTGATCTCCAGCTGCAATAGATTCTTCTTGAGGGCTGTCGGGTGTGCACTCCATGTGCTGAAGTAAACATTGGAAAGTTGTCGTTTATCCTTCACTGAACACATTGTTCAACTACAATTCTGTCACAATGCACATTTTGCTTCTAAAGTAACAGCCATAATAAGCTGCAACATGGAATAGTTTAAAAAAATTCTCAAAAGTTATCATAAATAAAATTAAAGGGAAATCTATCTAAGCACACCCGTTGAAACTAAGCAGATTTTTTTCCCTTCAAGATTTTTTATTTTAACACAGTATGTAGTTGTTCAGTACAATTAGTACATGACATAAACAATAAAAGACATAATCATACTGTGGGGGGGGGGGGGGGGGGATGTGCACTAGCTTACTAAAAAGCTGTGAAATTGTTCACCCCTTACATTATAAATGAAAGGAAAAAATTCATACTTAAATATGATTGAAATTCAATTCATTTAATGACAAATAAAAAAAAAATGATGTGGAGTGCCTTCGCACTTTTTCTATATTTTTAAACTTACAAAGTTTATGCTTGAATTGTCGCCACAAAGGGGAAGTTATCATGATGCAAATGTTCCATTGATCATATTGACATTGTACATGTTGTAACACATAAGTAATATCATTGAATATTGTGAATATAATGAATTCCAACAACTGAGAACATGTCCAACATCAGTGAACATGTTGCATTCAATTGGCCGCACACACATACTATACATAATTGACAGTAAAATTATTACTATTTACCAGTGTGGGAAATTTGTTACGTGCATCAACATTGAATGGCATACATGCTGAATGAAAACCACTTTTTATAAGGCTATCATAACCATGATAACAGGTAGGTGATAAGTTATGTGACCTGGCTGAACATTTATACACCTGAATGAATCATGCAAAGGTCCTAGATATCATTCATCCTTGAGCAGTTGAGTGATAGCTTCGAGAAAGTTACACAAATAAGACCCACCCTCCGCTGTACACTCTGTAGTCTCCATGAATGGCGAAAGTCAAATCAAAAGGTGACGTATAGGACATGGGTCACCTGGGACATCAAATATCAACACAACTAGGTGGCATTCACATTTTAATATTATTTAACAATATTTTACCCGAATTTCAAAATCCATCGATTTGTGTATTTTGATGAGTAACACATTACAGGGAAACCATACTAAGGAATCTATTATCTATCTTTATTGTTTATGCAATTATATTTTATATTATTCATTAAAATTCAACAATGCAGACAGACATGCATTTAATTGTAATCATATCCTAGCTGGCCGTTAGCCAAATCGCAAATTCCTAAACAAAATCAAAAATGAAGTTGCGGCACTTGTGAATGTTTAGTTCGGTTGTATTTGGCCACACAAAACCCATTTTGGCTAAAGGAAATTACATGGCTTTAGCCAAACTGGCTAACGGACAAAAATAACCAGCTAAAGCCTAGATATCAGCCAGTTATAACATTAAGAGTACAAATAAATGTAATTTCTTCCTGAATGTCACCTTAGATTGCTAGTGCATAAGAAATCTGAAGTACAAAAAGATAATATACTGTAGCCATGTAGACTCTTAATTTCAAGTGGCTGATAAGGTTGAAATAAGTGCATGATAAGTATGATCATGATGATAAGGAATATGAAAAATATGAAAGGTATGCACTTTAAAGTGCATTTTCCCACAATTATCAGGTATACAATAGTAGTACAAGGATACACCAGCCTAAATTTGTCAACATCAAAAGAGGGATTTTTAAAAGCTATTTTTATTCAGCCCATGGCCACCTCCATTTAAACCAGAGTATCACGTGTCCAATGAGATGGCATAGATCTTGTAATAAGAACACGAAAAATGGGGCTGGGGAAACTTTCCCACGAACTTGCAATGACAAAACATCTCACCTGTTCTTTGAGTGGACCTACTCACCTGGAACAGCCAGTGCCACCTATGCCCTGTCATGGGGTGCATATGTTTTCATGCACAGTTATGTCAGTTAACTTAATTTGTATGTCCCCAAGCGAGGGGTTATTTATTGCGGGGTCTTTGAGGAATAATGGACCGTAATAAGTTTGCTTTTTTTACACCACTTGTACACAAAAGGGGTGTCATATATTTAGATTCAGGTAATGGCTATTTTGTAATGTTCTCTGCCCAAGGATCCAAATTATAACCACTGTGATAACTATATTTAAATGCAAAGGCCAACTAAATATAAATTTCTTTATCTTTACTTTAATTAACACTTGAGGCAGTCCTTTCCAATATCTGTCTTCCAAATGACCCTTAAATCCGCCCCTGGCATAGGTCATTAACTGACCGCTCAATTAACTCGAGAACAAGTGAGGTCACCCTCAAGAACTATATGATCAGTTAGTATACTCACTGCAGGTCGCATCCATTTGATCTTAAAAGGCGGTTCCCTGTTGTGATATAGAGAGGAATTTTCTGCAGGGAAGTCTGGATCTTCATAGAGTTGGCCATGGTCCCGGCATTGGCGGTGCAGGGCCTGGAAGTCGGCGGTGATGGGTCGCGGGCCGAATCTCTCGGAGAGGACACGAGGGTCCTGGCGAAAGGGCTCGAGGTCCCCGCTGCTGCTGGGAGACAAGGACATTGCCATACTCATGCATAGCTCATGTCCTCCTAATACATGCAATCATGGCTGGCACTTTGATAACATCCTCTTATGCGATCTACATCTATTTGCCTACCACTCCAAGTTTAGAATAGACTAATTCAACGGCGTCTTCAAGTGATACCAGGCGCCACTGTGCTAGATTGCAATAGTTCACAAAACCATCACCAGGCGAGTGCGACATAAGCGCCTTCTTGAGGAGAACCGTGAAAAATATCTCGGATACCTAGTGCCCTCTCGTGTAAAATCTGTCAACAAACTCGAAGACCGGCGAGGCGCTGCATGTCGCTGAGAGACGGATCGAGGCAGGGGCGAGGTTGAAGCCGCTTTTGCAAAATCGATTGGGAGAGCTGTGCAGCTTGTTTGCATGCAAAATGTCATTCAACCATCAGACTACGCGAACTTATCAAATGTCATCAGGCAGAGGGGGGCCAGCTACCACAAGGACAATTGTGACACACACGGTCAGCAGCCCCGAGGGCAACAAGACTTATACGGACAATTACTACAGCGGGGACCACCCCCCTGCAAACCCCAACATGGACTACGGAGGCTTCTCCTCTGGCTTCAGCAACATGAAGATCAGTTCAGGAGGAGGAGGAGATCATGGAATGCTAAGTAATCAACGCCATAGACCCGTTGAATCGAGGTACAATAAAGGTTGGGGACAGAGAAAACAGAAACCGGCAGGGCCTCCCAAGCAGCTCTCCGGAAAGACCTTTCAGGAGATTCGGGCCCAGTGCAAGAAGGAGGGCCGTCTTTTCGAAGACCCAGACTTTCCCGCCGTCGACTCCTCTATTTTCTACAGCAGAGCTCCTCCCCGCCCCTTTGTCTGGAAACGTCCCACTGTGAGTAGAATCACATACATGTAATTATGAAATCAATATTTGTAATTAGGCCTACAATATCTTGAAGTCGGATTAAAGGGAAGCTGAGTAGGTAACATTTTATATTTTATAGACTTTTGTGTTATGTACTGCAGCCTAGGCCTATTGATAATTAAAGGGTACAGGACTTCCTTGATAGATATATATATGTAATTGAGTGACTGAATTTGAGTAAATATATCTATAGGCCTATATAATATAATTATACACACATATGATACAGTTAACCCCGTTCAAATATATGAGAATTTGGTAATTATAGAATGTCTATAAGAATAGAATGAATAGCTTTATTCCGCCATGACATCATATTATTAAGGCCTAGATTTAAGGCATGGTTAAGGAAAACTAAAGGTCATAGGTCAAGGTTAAGGTCCAAGTTGGGCCTTTAAATATACGCATGGTCTTGATCTAGGTCCTCGCAAGTTGCAGGCCCTGCACTTGCAGTGCACTATGACACCAACCCCAGCTCGGTTATTAGCTCCAGATTGATGAGATTACAAGAGATTAATTATCATTGATTTGGTTTGCTTTGTCAGTTTGTAGATAACAAATAGTTGTTGAAGACAAACAGACAGATTAATCAACACGTCATTCATTGATTTGAAGGTGTGTGTATACATGAGTGTCATACGGATTTTATTTTTTAAGCATGGTGGAAAATAAGATTACTTTTTTGTTGTGTAGTTATCAGGGACTAAAATAACTGATCACAATAATAGTACAAAGATGTATGATGTAGCCTGGACCCTCCTAATTAATTAGGTCACAGAGAAATGAAAGAAAATATCAATGATAAATATATATATATCTACATGTATTATAAAAGACGTCGAAATATGATAGATTATATTAGATATATTTACAAGAGAGGGGAACAACTTGAGAGGAAATTAAAAAAATAACCTTTATTTTTTTATAAGAAAGAAGAGAGCAAAGAAAAATGCATCAGAATTCTAGAAACCAAGAAAGCATTATTTCATATATGCCTGGCATTCTTGTGGGTATGGAGGGGGTCGCTTTGCCCTTATTTAGTGCCCCAGCGAGGGTCATCATGAAAATTCATGTCTAAGACAGAGGCAGTGGACACGAATTTTTGTTTGGATCAAATAATATGCAACTGATTTGCATTCACCCTCATGCATAGCCCTGTCATATCTGGAAATAACTCCCTCAATAAGCATTACAAGACAAAGTGAAAAAGGTTTTTGTTGAATTGGTTCCACATGGCCAAATGGTAAAGAATCTGACTATTAGTAGGCCTATCCTGAGTCCCGAGTTCGATACCCCAGCACAGGCATTGACTCATGAGCTAAGCACATTGGTTTGACAAGTCGTATCATCTCATCATTACATCTGCCAGAAATGTATATAGAATTTCCCAGATAGATAATACATCGTATTGACGTCGGCCCTGTGTGGGCAACGTCGGGCCAATTAACACTGGGCCAACATTGGGCCGACGTAGCATGTATGCTTCTCATATCAGAAGAATCATTACAAGCACAAGATAGAAATTAGGCAATAAACAATGAAAAAAGAAAAAAAAAAGTAGGAAAGAAAAAAAACCCCAAATGAAACAATCAACAAATGATCAAACAAAGATCCCCCAAAGTGTATAGCAATTGCAATTTGCAAGATAGTTAAAAGCTCCCCTGGGTTGAAGCCACAGGTGCAGATAGACCAATAGACCTTGGCTCTGGTTGTATAAGTAAAATCCAGGGCGGATGCTTTGCAAACCCTGACCTCCTTCAAGATGGACAGTCGAGATGGGATCCAGATGGGATCCATGTGCTAAAGGCTAAAGCTTCTTGGATCCTTGGATCTTCAAACCCCCCCCCCCCCCCCCTTGAAGTTCCGTAAAGTGCTCCTTATCGCCATTTCTACCATTTCTGCCCTAGTTCTACGTCCATGGAAATTAGAGAATTCCCAATTGGATTTTACAAATATCTTTTGAGAAAGTGTCATACAAATTGTGTAGTAGCATAATTGTATATGTATAATAAGTATATTCTTAATATCAACAGTCATTTAGGAAAATTAATTACTATGAAGATTTTAAGAGTTTAATATAGCTTTTGCAGTTATATTTGAAAGCACAAAATACACCCTGTTCAGGAGTATAATTTGCAGCATTGAACTCACAATAATTTGAGAGATAGGCCTATTTTATTACGGGATTACGCAGTACACATTTCCCATTGTTTAACATGGGCCTACAATAAACGGAACGGTTAATATTAGTGCTTGGATCCTGTTGACCCAGTGGAGGATGCTAAATAATTGTACAGCTGTTTGTCAAATGATAACTTGATTAAATTGTCTGTCAGTGCATGGAAAGTGATCCTTGGGGCATTGTTATTCAATTACAAATGATGGAATTTTTTTTTTGAATTTTTTTGTTGGTGAATTTGACATCAGAGTTTGTTGTTTATGCAGCAAGTTAAAAATCAATTTATTTTCGTTATGATTGATAAACCGTTGAAAATGGGTGGAATATAATATTTATAATTGCGCAGATATCTACACAGACCTGTAACAGGTCGGTAATTGTTACAATATATCCTGGAAAATGATTCTATTTTAGAAGATTTAGTCCATGTTGCTATTTGTAGGTAAATACAACACTTCCTGTTACAGATTATATTAAATCCTAATGTTAAGAATGATTCATTAATAAATTCACCTCTTAATTAAGGCTTAAAATGCAGAACTTTTCGGTAATGATCAGAATAGAATAGAATAGAATAATTAGCAGGTTCATGTCGAACGTTACAAATGTAGAATGACAATGGTATTGACCAAATAAAGCGATTAATGGATATGGGTCCAATTATTGGATGATTTAAAATTAATATAGACAAGATAGACCGGTTAGAGATACAAATACCGACACAGAAAGATGTATGGCAATGGAATTCACTTTTACGAAATCCATTTCAATGATTACTTTGAATGTTTTTTTGTTTTTTTTGCTTTTGAAAGTGCAGGTTAACCAAGTAGGCAATAGGATTTAAAATTGCAATTAAATGGAGTTTTTAAAACCTGAATTGCATCAGAATCGTTGACAAACTGTAAAATATGACCACATTACGAGTACCTTTCAATTAATTTCTATGGCAGGCATCAAAATGAGTATGAAACGTCCAGAATGGCTGTATTAAGAATTAGTTTTTTTCAATATTTTGATGAAAAAGAAAAACAAAACCCTGGATACCAGATGTTTTCTCTTTGAAATTATGAAGTAGCGAAAAGCTCTGAATTAATGTGCATGTATAACATGTATATATAACTTAATCATGTTGAATTGTTGATATGTTTCATTCATCATGTTTAATGTTAGGGATTGAGGTAAATCCCTTTACAAACATTCCTTCGGGATTTATGCAGGTATATTACTTTTATGGCTTTAATTATACACAACTGATCATGCAATGAATCATGGAGTCACTGGAGACTCCATGAATGAATGGATGCTCTGAAAAAAGATATGGGTTTTTTTGCTGTGGTAATGTCTCAATGCACAGGGTCTAAAGCTTAGCCTTAGTCAGAGGCAGATGTAATGATGGGATGATAAAACTTGGGAGTCCCCCACTATATTTACCCCATGGGTGGGGTCTTTTACTTGCCTCAGCATAGACACCAAGTACAAAGAATCTCAAGTTTAGAATGTCGTATACATATCACTAACAGGCGAAGACTGCTGACCGACTGACTGACTGACCAATCGACCAAACTGACCGATAAAGTGGCTTGACAAACTTGCCGATTTCTGATAATCCTACCCTGTAGATATATAGGTCAAATTTATATTGCTTGGTTGGTTGTCTTTTCACTGACAGATTCTGCCTCATATCTTCATCTCCTAATTTAATTCAGCAGTCTCTGCTATTCCTTTGCCAGACATTGATCAAACAGCTTTTTTCTCCCTCAGACACCAAGTCTTCCCTAGATGTGGGACAGTTTTAGCTGTTCTCTCCAGCTCAATAGATGCGCAATTGCATTTGGGCTACCAATAATGATAATATTTACAGTTTAATTATTATAGATTCTTGATCAGTTCCTTTTTAGCTGGTGGTCTGACCCTACCTATCTATCCTGCAGTCTTTAACTGAAGAATTTCCTGCCATAATAAAGCAGCTTTTAATAGCAATAATATGCTTTGAATTATTATATTCTTAATTTCCTTCTTAGCCAGTGGTCTAGCCCTGCCAACCAGCCTTTTAAAACTGAAGATAGCCCAGCCATATATTTCTTGCCACAGAGTCCAGCCATAGAGTCTGGTGACTTGATGCAACCCACACGTTACAGAACGCCAGTCTGTCTGCCAGTCTGTCTAGTGGGAGTGCACTCAAAGACTGTTGCATACATTGAACAGTGTTGGAAGTAATCAATGAAGGAAGCGCTGCTACGGACTACATGAACCTTGTGGTATTCCCCCAACATGCTTATGAATATACTATACCAGTGCAGTCTGGAAAGCATGTTCTTGGCAGGTTGATTTGTGTGATAAGTGGACACAATTTCACTAGTTCGGTGGAACTTGGGTGTTACTGGTCCTGCCATGGATGGCTGCCTGGAGTTCAAACCTAAGACTGACAGGAATGACTGATAAACATCATCCTCTTAGATGGAGCAATTCCACTGCCTCGGCATAGACACTATGGAAATGCTGAATTGTTATCCCGAAGGTCATATTGTCACCTGTTGCATTTTAGGTTAGGAATTGCTGTCTAAACCAGGAATCGTACCCACAACCCTATACATTGCTATAAAGGCCACAAAGCAATCAACAATCAGTAACCACTTTAATAACTGGACTAGTCACTGCTCATGTAGATGGTCAAAACTGGCCATTTCATTCGTGTGACAGTATTCATGGTCTTGGACATGGGCAGTCATAACCACAGTTCAGATAAAGCATTGATAAGATCAATAGCATTGGTGGCTGACTGAGGCAGTGCAGTGTGTTGCTGTGGACAGCTTTTTGCTGCTGAAGCTGGTGTCCCTCACCGTGACCTTGACCTTGTTCTGTGGCCATCAATGCAGTATCAATGGAGCCATGGCTCTAGCTGCTCAAGCTCTATTTAGACAGGGGTGTTGCAATCCGCTCTACTTGCAGGACAGTGTTGCAATAGATCTAGAGCTATATATGGCCACAGTGGAAATCCACTTGTCTCTATCCCAGTGTATTTTGCTATTGTTGAGATGATGTTGTGCAAAAATATACAGCAGATTATATTGTTGAGCACTGGTTGTAATATGAAGTAAATAGACCAGTGTAGATATAACAGAACTTTGTGTTTTAGGAAGGAAGCTTCACTTGCAATAGATTAGTCGATGCATGCCATGATGCCATTTTGATGTGCCCAATGAAATATCAAATATATCTTATGTATTGTATCTATTATATTGTAGGTCTATATCTTGATATCGTTTATGATAACTGGTCATTGATTACATTGCTTATCTGCCTGATTACATCCAATAATAGTAAGAATATTTGGTTTGACTGATGGTCTAATTTATTTTCAGTTAATAGTATATCATTTAAATGACTGATATTCAGCTACTGGCTTGCTTCTACATTTGTTCTGTGGCTATATATGGAGGCCTATAAAGCTGTCACTAGATCATGCTGTGTGTGGCTCAGGTGTGTGGCCGAACTGCAGAAGCAATGCTAAATTTGGATCTCGGCCTTGAGGGGTTTTTGCTAGGCCTATATTTAACACTGCAATAATATAATGACAAAAACACACGTTTAAGGTGTAGAAAACCAAACCTGTACACATCATAATATTTGTGTTGTGTGTGAACAGTATATGTGTGTGTGTGGATTGATAATTTATTATTAATCTGCACAGTGTCAATACCAGTCGACAGCTGTGACTCTGCAGTAAATACTGTAAATCCTATGGAATTGATATTGACATTGTGAAAAACACCATGTCAACTGTATATAACGTTAATTGGACAAAATAGTAGCATTGGTTTAGAGTAATAATATTAGAGTGGCAGTAAGTGGATGTATAGAATATTGGGATGAAAATATTGAATTTTGAATGTGCATAATTATTAGTTTAATGTGACCTGAATGGTAAACAACTTGATTGATGTGACGCGTTTATATTTTATTAAAAACATACGCCGCGCCACCTTGTGTCAAATCGACGTAATTGCAGCACTGGAAGGACCTCTATTGTTGAAACAATTTTTCATCGATCTTTATATATTGCCCTTTGGTATAAGAATAGGACATGGTAGTATTGAACGCCGTGCGCTGGGATTAGGTTTATGACATTCTGGTATTTTGCCTTGATCAGCTCACCATGCTTAGTAGCAAGTCGAATACAGGCCTATTCTTAGTTTGCTAGTTACAAGAAAAAAAATCAGGCATATTCATATTTGGGCTTCAGATTGCTCCTGGGTGGCTCAGCAGCTCAGTGGGTAAGGTGTTGAGTTGCTCTTCCAAAGGTATCAGCTTCGATTCCAATGTATCCTGGAAAATAGTTATATCTTAGAAGATTTCGTCCAAATAAAAATATGTTGGTTGAGAGTTGCATGAGTTTAATCTCTTCCATGGGTATTGATTTACTGAGTACAGTTGAAGCCCACAATTGAGAACACCCAATATTACGACCATCTCCATATTAAGACCACTAAACTTGGCTATATTTTCCCCCCTGTGTTCAGAGTCAATGGTAAGGCAATTGAAGGATTCCACGCTTTGAGTTCATGTGTAATATTACCACGGATCCCACACACTGAAAGTCTGTGTCACTCGAACAATGTTGATGGATTGATTGATTGAATTTGCATAAATCTTATGATAACTCGACACAATGTATATATACATTGTAATTTTGCTTAAATCATCTTTGGCCTGCAATATAACATCTGTTGGCGGGCAAGCTGATCAGTAATTTTGAGAACACAGACATGTTAATTTTTAAAAATAACTCGGATGTGGAGTATTGTAGACATCACAGCAAAACATGGCAGCGGACTTTGACAAAAATGACCATATTGATCAGGCAGTTACTCATCAGTGTTATCAGTTTCCATGGCAACAGTCTTGGTCCTTTTTCCTCTTATTGTGGATTCTGTCCAACTTCAGCAGAAAGCGCATTAAGTGCAGCTGTAGACATGTAGTGAGCTGAAAACTGCATGTTCTAACCACATAAATTAAAGGGTTCTGCAGTTGCTTGGGTTTTTGCTGTCAGAGGCAAGTCCCTACTCCATAATTTTACTAAAAAAATCTTTTTTGTGTGTATGTGTTCTTAAAATGTTTGCATTTGTGTGAAAATTCTTGTGTCCGTGATTTAGTGACCATAAAAGATACCGTTTGCTGGGAGTCTGGGTTTTTAATTTATCATAGGCTTCGAATAGACGCCTGAGTTTGGTGCCTGGAAGAGTTGGTTTCATAGATGTTATATTATTTCAAACCTGAATTGCTTAAAATCCTTTGTAGTGAGCAGATCTATGAATTCAAGGCTAGAAAACTGCAGGTCTCATCAATTCTTGCCTCCATGAAAGCACCCCAGCTGTGTGTACTTGTAAGATTCAGGAATGTGGTGATTAACATGGACGACATTAGATCTTTAAGTATGGGGAATTTTATGTGGATTTATTGACCAATATCCAAGATAAGCCACCTATGCTGATAGTATGGGGCCATGTATTGTACTTAAGGAGGTCCATAAAGCAATGGTACATTCCACTGATGGTATTATCTCAGTAATTAATGTATGGTATGGTACTTCTTTCAAGATAAGTCAGCTTATGACTGCAACAGGCAGACGTAATGATGATATGATAAGGTTAGATGGTATTACCCCATACTCTAAGCCCCATGTGTGGGGTGGTCTGTTGCTAGATGGTTAAGTAATGCCGTAGTCAACTTCCAACTGAGATGTTTAGTATAAATGAATATAGTTTGCATGAAGAGAGGTTGAAAAGTCAAACCCATGACTTATACAGAAGAGCTAACCAATGTTTTAACCACTAGGCCACCCAGATGTAACCTAGTAGCTAGAGTATTGTCTTATTACAAAGGTAATGAATTGTAACCCCTGGAGTTATTATGAGATTTAGAATTATTCAGTAAGTTGTAATTTTGGAATATAATTGGGGAGGGCCATGAATATGAAGTTGAATTATACTTGAATACTTCATATTAATTGCAATAGATTTGCTGTTGTTTTGGTACAAATGTGTCCAAGGTCAAACCAAGGACAACCAGGAGGTGCGACACTGGTCATTTGATACATAATATATGTAATGGCAACTTATGGATATACATGTTCGTAGTTTCTGAATCTGCAAATAGTCGAGAGCAACTTTTAACTTGCAAGTGGTTCTGATGCGGACCTCCTGACTCCTGCATCTTTCTGTTTGTTCCGCTGGTCAAGTGGGTTGCATAAATCGCCCATTGTGGGTTCCCTCACTGTGAATGTCAAGTGGTTCCCCCGGGTGGCTTGGAATAAGAATATGACTCCATGGAATAAGGGTTTATTGTTCTCAGACCATAACAGCTTAGAGGCTTTATTGCTTGCATGATAACTGAATGCTTGCAGAACCAATTGCTGATTGCATTTATCTTGCCTGATTGCTTGAATGGTTCTTGAGTTTGCTGAACTGTGGAACTACTGAAAGTTTATCAGTTGCTAACAAAACGTTGTCTTCACACATGTTTAATTTCGTTTGATATAAAAAGCACAGTAGGTGTCAGTAAGTGCAAAATAATTGCTCATATTGAATTGAAAGTTTGAATTACTCATAACCTTTTAGTCATATTTAACACAAAACTAATAATCTCTCCCCAGTCCTTAATGGCGTTCACATGGTTACTGACTTAGTGGAATTCCTGAGTTTTGTAAATGATCAGAGCAAACCTATACACAACCGGGTTACCTCTAAGTTACCCTACATTCAGAGCAAGTGTTACCTTGAACCCTGTCCTAAGACCATGGACCATTGTTGTGTTGAAATTTGGCTGGGCTCCGGCCTAACTGAAGTGCTTGACTCAGGTGCGGGAACCAGTGAATGTTGAGACCACCTCGCTATATAGACCATGCAAAGAGTTGCCAAAGACTGTTTCTTACATTATATATATCAACTTTTATTGACGAATCCATAAAAACATCATCGAGTATGTAAAATAGAAAAGGGTAAAGAAAAGTAAAGAAAGCCTGGATTTAGCTAGGCTCTACTGTAGCTCAATATGAAGTTATAATATATATACAAAATGAATATTTATAAGTGCACCATAATGTACAAATCACATGTTAAAATAATACTGATTGTTAAATAGATATGTATGTATAGTCTCTAAAAAATACTGTACGTCTCTACACATAAATAATACACAATAAACTGAGTCACTAAATAGTTCGATAATTTAAAGTAATCATCTCATATAATATATACAAATGTACAATATATTGGGGAAAAAACAACACCAGCAGCAGCAGCAGTCACTGTACATTGATAATAAAGCACAAGACGTAGCACCGACCACAAAAGCCATACAACACAGACATATATACACACAAGGACACAAGAATTATTATATATACAGACATGCACACACACAAGCAGTGACGTTCAGAGGGCCACTCGTCGCCCAGGACCAGAGATCATAGTCTCTTATCATGTAAATTGGGAGAAAAACTAAAAGTAAATAAAGATAATTATAATAAAATACGATTTGTCATTAATTAAAAAAAAAAAAAAAGAAGGAAACTGAAACTGGCCTAGTGCCAAATTTACTGCTATGGATTTACTGCTCTTCTCATTAAAGCTACTGAATTACATACATTTAGGCAATCGAGGGTTTTCACTGTGCCAGAGTTTTTCAGTTTATTGGGAGAAGGGTTCCTGCTATCAGAGAGGGTTAACCCACTTCTGAAGTTCCGTTCTGCTGTTGGTCATTACCCCCAAGTACATGGCCATTGACCATCTGGATGGAGGGATGCTGGAATGCTGCTGCTGCTGCTGCTGCTGCTGAATTCTGCATCAGTGCATCCCCTCTTCCATTAGTACCATAATTACTGGTCTTTCAGAATGATGCTGACTGGCAACCATGTTTAGACTTTGCATATGATTCTGTATCTGTTTGAAGTTCCTGTTAAGCTATGATATTCTTATTACATCAATGTGTGAAGCCAGTCACAATTTGGTATCGAATGACTAAATTCCCTCCTATTATTTCCTGTCAACAGCTCCAGGAAATTATCAATTGAGGTTGTGACCAGATAGATTTGATAAGACTATTGATTGCAGACAAGTCTTGTTCCTAATACTTCGCTACCAATGTGATGTTCCATTATCATTATTATTGATAATTTGCTTACTATATTATAATACAATATACTTAAAAGAAGTATGAAAGAGAAAAAAAGCAACAAATTGTCTGGTGCATTACATAGTATTGGGAAAGCAAAAGCTGACAAAAGTTAAAGTAGATATGTAGAGATAACCAAATATAGTTACCATAATCTCCTCTCTGTTCAGAGACTAGAAGTTTGAATTTGAGATTTGACGGTGACAAAACGAGCATAAACCCAAAGCAATAACTTCATCTCATGGTCACAGAGGTACGTGTGATGGTAATTCTTACAAACTAATTTCTGCATCCATGCCATTGGCCATATTGTCCTGCAGATGACCAGCAATTAAGATCAGTGTCCACCCTTTCATACAGGACCTATTTGTCTGCATTACAAGCCATTTTATGATTAGTGATTAGACACTGGAGTTGCTTAGATTCTGAGTTTGCGATAACTAAGAAAACTAGGTGTAATGCCATTTCAAACTTCGCGTATATTGCCTTTCTTAGATAGACTAGGGTATATCATTCTGTAAATAAAAATGTGTGGTAATCAACTTTGAATAAATAGTGTTGAAGTACAAGATACAAATTCTGTGAAGTATCAAACCTTGGGAAGGTCTGTTTCATCTGCTGATGCTGGATGGCATAACTAAAGGATGTGAGAGAATTGTGCTTAGTTTGCTCTCGACCATTGTTGATTGTGACCTCATATCTCAGTTGCTTGTTTACCAGGGCTGAAGGCAGCAATTGGACTCTAGCATGAAGTGCTGAATGGATGGCTGGGTGATATTTAGAGAGGTTAAGGGCGCTTGTGATAATGCATAACATGACAGACCCATTGTATTATTGTTTCTCTTGCATCTCATTTGCAACAGCAGCAACAGCAGCAGCCATATGAGCAAGAGGGAGACAGTTTTTCTAGTTAATTTTCAGCTCTTAAAAATTATCGTCAATAATGAAAGGTTGCTTCAGGAGTGCCCTTCAGGCACTAATCTGTTGAATAGTACTGGTCAGCAGTGAATTATTTGTGCTCCATTTATTATAAATTAGACAATTACTTGTAATTGCAGTCCCAACAAGTCACAACAGCAGTGATTATTATGGACTGACTTTAAATTTATCAACTGAAACGGAAAAAACCCAATATATTAGTATCATGATATGGTATGTGTCTGTTACAAATTAATCATCGGCTTATATACATGTAGCTGAGCAATTTTTCCCTATGGGAGAAGTGCTTCTCTCAGCAATAACCCAGGATATTAACCCTCACCATAAAAGATAAGTCTCGCTTGGTGAAAGTTTAGGTCTTAATGGCGAGGTGGCCTTAATAGTGAATTAAATCCGATAAGATACGCAGATGGTAGTTGTGACTTGTTATGCTGTATTCTCTGTTGCAGAGTATATAAGAGGTTTGCTGGCTTCATGTTTCAACTGCCCACTTCCATATGCAAGAGAAACCTGTTTCAAATTTAAGCTTTTCATCTGATTTAAGTTCAAGCTGACAGGGGTAGCCTTTGACTGCTAGTAGTAACCTGGGAAATGCTTTTATGATTCAAGAAAATAAAAACTCTGTGATCACTTAAATCAATGTAACCACGGAATGTCCTAGTGAACATTCTGCACTAACAATGTCTTGAATGAAATGAAAGATTTAATGAATTTTTATTGTGCAACTTTAATTAATTTCATTATGTTTTTTCAGGAATTATGTTCCGATCCGCAGCTTTTCGTTGGCGGCGCCAGCAGATTCGATGTGAAACAAGGAGAACTAGGTAAGTGAAAAATGGTTGCCTCATGTTTCTCCATTTATGTTTGGGATATAAGTTATGAAGTTGTTTTAGAAACTGTTCATATTTGTTTATAAAATAGGATTAATAACATTAATTATAAGTTACATGATCCTTGGTATTTGGAGAACGAGGAAGGATACAATGTATTTTACAAATAATCATATTTATGATCTGTTAATTAATTGGAAACTATTTGTATGAACAGTTTCAACCTGCCAATTGAAGTGTCAACTTTCAAATATAAAAATCAGATCAAAATTTTCATCCATAAAATTCATGATATACATGGTTAGTTGATCTTTCTCATATACCCCTGAAATAGAACACCACATGTTTTACGAGACATTGAATTCATTGTACCAGTTATCTCGATAATATAAATTCTGACAATAAGTAAATTTAAAACAAAGTTTAGCAAAGTTCTGTGTGGTGACAATTTATGTTTTGATTTCATACACGTCATAATAGTGGTTAATTGCATCTTTTTTGCAGGAGATTGCTGGTTGCTGGCCGCTGTGGCTTGTCTTTGCAGCAACAAGAACCTGTTGTACCGAGTAGTGCCTCAAGACCAAGGGTTCGGATCAGACTATGCAGGAGTGTTCCACTTCCAAATATGGCAATACGGCAAATGGGAGGACGTCATCATTGACGATCGCTTGCCCACCTACTATGACAAACTTGTTTTCATGCACTCCGCGGACAACAATGAGTTCTGGACCCCATTGCTGGAGAAGGCTTACGCTAAGTAAGTTCAATGCCATATGAATAATTAATAGGGCGGTGTGCCAGTTGTGAGGGTGGCCTAGTGGTTTCGGTGATTTTCCTGCTCCTGATTGATATTCTGGGTTCAATACGGTTATTTCCACATAACACCTCAAACTAAGTCTGCCTTCTTCTCTTAGTCTTACTACTCAGTTTGCTTTTCAGTGCAGATAAGTGTTGCCAGATGTATGATTCAATAAACACAACTTGCTTAAATAAATTAAAACATAAGGTATCAATATGCACTAGAAATACTACTGTTTTTTGGGTCCCCTTGCATCAACCAGTCAGATTCTAGAGCGGCAAGCTGTGCAGCCAATAGGAATGCACCATTCTACCAGTAGCCACCTAGCGGAAATATCAAGAAGTTTTATGGAAAATCCACTATTGTCGACCAAAACTGTCCAGAACTATGTGATTAGTAACTCAGTTGTATTCTGTTCACTTGAGACTTAAAGACTGTCAGCAATTGACCTTGTGATCATAATAGGTATCAGACCAAGTATATACTTCACTTTTAGTATAAAATTATGTCAGTTCCCATTCTCAGGCTTATCTCATCATCCCTTCTGCCTCTGATTTTTTAAAGATCAAATGAGACATTAGTCATAGATGAAAAGAGAGACAACCATCGCTCTAAAAGGGCTAAAATGTAGCTTTTTATATGAATTACCAGGCAATATTGGAATAAAAAAACATTTTGATATTTATTAATTTTTGGTTGTCTTGAAACCCTGATATTCCTAATAATTAATTCATGAAGTGAAAATAGTAATTTCCTTTCCTTTACTTATTTCTTTGGTTTTCAATTTCAGGTTGTGTGGGACCTACGAGGCGTTGAAGGGAGGAGCATCCAGTGAAGCCATGGAAGACTTCACAGCAGGAGTCACTGAAATTGTCGACTTCAAACAGAATTTGCCAAGCAACTTGTTTCAGATCATGTTGAAAGGTTTCGAGAGACACTCGATGATGGGCTGTTCCATCGAGGTTCGTGTTCGGCCATTTTAAGTCTGATTCTTATTGTAAATGTGTGGAATCCTGCAGATGTTGTGTCACAAGTTTCTTAAAATCTTATAGAGAACTGAGTCATGTCAGAAGTTTCTGATAAAGTAAGAAGGCTTAACAAATTCTTGGGAACTTTACCTTGAGTGTGTCATTAATATGAGGCCATCCCTCCACGAAGACCGCAATCTGCAATATGTACCATAGGAAACATTTGCACAAATGAAGGATTCTCTCACTTTATTGGCTTTGTCTTTAATAGCTCATTGAAATAGATCTCCGAATATGTGTATGACTGTATGATAATGGTTCATTGATACTTTTACAGGCATCGCCAGGCAAAATGGAAGCAGAGCTGCCGAATGGACTAATCATGGGTCACGCTTATAGTATCACTTCCGTGAAATTGGTAAGAGAACTTAATTACCTTTGCAGAACTTCGGTTTTTGTCACCAAAATAAGGATTGACTCCAGTTTTAGTCAGTGCACCTTTTGTGGTTGATGATAGTGGTAGATTTATTCAATTAACAGATGTGTACTTATCGAACAAAACATGGTAATGTATAGTAATTAAAGGATTAGAGAAGAAAAATTTGAATGCTCTTCGGCATCTACAATCACTTGTACCTTATGACAAAGTTGAGTCGAATACAGTGTACACCCATAGTAATTCTGAGAATATGTCCTAATGTGTCATAATGATGAATATTGAGTTTCTTGTCCTTGCAGGTTGAGATCCAGACTTCTAGAATGAAAGGTAAAATTCCGCTGCTCAGGATTCGCAACCCCTGGGGTAACGAATGTGAATGGAAGGGATCTTGGAGTGATAAGTAAATCCTATGTCATATTCCTCTCTCAGGAGGTCGATTTACTACATATGTTGGATATTTTGATACAAGACTGTCAATAGAATGCGGTATTGTAATGGCATAATTGTTTTCTAGGTCTCCAGAATGGAAGTACATCCCAGAAGAGGAACGTCAGGGAATGGGCTTAACGTTTGATGATGATGGTGAATTTTGGTGAGTCATTTGAATTTTGGACAAATAGACGGAGGAGCATTAGCATACTTGTGAAGTGCAATGTGAAGTTGGTAAATCATATCAAAATTGTGTGCATTTATTGACCTGACAGATGTTTCAATGCATTTGCTTTATTTTCAGGATGTCTTACCAAGATTTCACTACTAACTTCCAAAAAATGGAAATGTGCAACTTGGGACCCTCAGTCTCAGACCAGCTCGGACAGACTTTCGAGGCCACACAGTTTGAAGGTTCCTGGAGAAAGGGGGTGAATGCGGGAGGGTGCAGGAACTACCTTGGTATGATAATTGTATTGTTTTGCATCTATGCAACTAGTCTGAAACTTTTATGACCAGCTGCCACAGGCAGAAGTAATGATGAGATGATAAGGCTTGGAGTCCACACGGTGTGTATCAACAATGATCATCAAAATCATGTGTTATGCTGGGTCTACTCATCTGAATGCTAATTGCATTTTGCCATAAGCTCTCCATTAGGGGAATCTCAAGAGTTGTCGACTACTTCTGTTCACTACTACATAACTTATTTAGACTTTCCTTCACCTGTCTTTAATAGACTATGGGCATGTTTTCATCCTGTTGCAGAAACATTCTGGACGAACCCTCAGTACAGAGTGGACGTTCAGGATGCTGATGACGATGATGACCTGGGTACTGTGATTGTCGCATTGATGCAGAAAAACCGACGCAAAATGCGGCAGGAGGGGCACGACCTCCTTACGATCGGCTATGCTATATACAAGGTAACGCATTTGGTGATTCATGTGTCTTATGCTTTGTGAGGTTTAAAATGTGTCTTCATTAGGCTGTGTTTGTGATGGTGTCTTTTCTGTATGATTATGTGAAAAGGGATTTCTTCACAAGGTTATGGTTACAGATTTCTTAATCAGTAAAATTCATAAATGTGTATGACAGCTTCCAATCATGAGTTTCCATTTGCATGCTCTGATCTGGCTGGTTCATGTGAATTTAATTTCATTACTGCACACGATCCATGTTATCAAGTTTACCAATTCTATAATACTGAAGTTTTATTAACTTGTTTTTAAAAATAATCCAGTTAGGTTTAATTAAATAATAATGAAATGAAGTTGAACGTTAACCTATATGTTGTGATTACTTAATGTCAACTTGAGAAGTTTTGCAGAGTGACCGTTGATCTTAAAGAAAATGCCTATTTTGAATTTTTGATTGGTAACCATAAATTATGAAACCCCATTTCACATGATTTTGTCTTTAGTCTTCTGCTAGAATCTTTGTATCCACAAGGACAATTAGATTACTGGCTAATTCATCTTTATGTTAATGTAAACTTAAATGCCCCGCAATTAAATTTATGTCTCTGTTCTGTCCGTGCTTTTAAAATGCTTTGTCATTATTATGTGTCTTTCTTTGTACTGTAAAGATTTAAGATCAGTTGTTTTCCATCACCGCCTTTAGCAATATTTGTTACTATTCTTGAATTATTTAATTTTGCCTAGTTTACCTAAGGTTGTGTTGTGCTTTACATGTGCTTTTATTTCTGTGTCCCTTTTACTTTTCAAAAACAATTGTAGGTTCCTGATGAGGTACAACTTTTATATGATGTAGGACTGTTAAAAAGGCCAGTCTCCAAAAATATTTCTGTGTGGGATAAAAATAGCATATTTTGGATTGATAATCTAAAGGTTAGTTATAAATGTGTAATAAATTATTTTTTAACTCAGGACTAGGAAACAGAGTGACTTAGCCACTAGACTACATTTCTTAAATTTTACTCTCATTTGCAAAAATTATCTGTATAATTAAAATTTCGAAGTGCTTTTGCTCGCAACAGAAATGTTTTTAAGATTGGCCGAAGACTGTCTTCTGTATTTTTGTAAATTTGGTGTTAGGAATCTATCATTCTTTCCTTCTGCATTTTGTTATTTAAAGTCAATTTTGAAGGTTCACAACATCTAAACACGTTGCACTTAGAAAACTATTTAACTGTAAACATTCCACTTAAATGTTAAAATTTGAATGTGTTAACGGGCATGTTGGGACAGACTCGGCTGTTAACATTTTATACAAGTAATCTATGAATGTTATTTTTTAATTATATGTCACACACACATATATATAGACGTTTTTGACATAAATATTCCTCCACTCAACTATCATTCCACCTTTAATTAAATTAATAACATTAGTTTTGTGGCAGAAGGAATCACCTTATATTGTAGATATTTTAATTACCAATAGAGTGACTAATTCCAGCACCATACAGGTTTTGGTAAATTTGCAAGAACTAACTGTGGCTACTAACCCCATTATCACAGAGATTGTCAGACGTATAATACAACTAACCCCAGAGAAGTTGCATGGATGTTGTTAGCATTTTCTTTGCACAGTCGGACTGAAACCATATACAATTAGTACATTGTATATGATATCGAGTATTTGGATTACCAAGAATTACATTGTAATTCAATATATTAGACAAGAAATTCTAGATAGTAAGTAATTTCTATTTTCCTCATAAGTTGGAGTTGTAAGATAACTTTTTTGTAAAATTTAATTTGGTAAAAATCTACATTCTGCTAGGTCTAATTTGTTAGTCAAAAATTACTAACTACCACATATAATCAGTGCGTTATGGATAAGTAAATTATGGCAGAATGCTTCTGTAATTACATTGGTCTGGATGTTGTTTTCTGGCTATGTTGGTCGCTAATTGCAATTAGGAAATCTATGTGGTCAGTAACTACATTTTGAACGCAATTGAGCGACTAATTATTGTGATATTTGTTGTATTATGAGATGTGTTATAACAACTTCAGCTGAAGGATCCCAAGAGTGGACCGCTGGACATGCGTTTCTTCAAATACAATGGCTCCGTGGGTAAGTCTCCCGCTTTCATCAATCTGCGAGAGGTGTGTGGTCGCCACAAACTACCACCAGGGACATACTGCATCATCCCGTCGACTTTCGAAGCAAACCAAGAGGGAGACTTCCTTCTACGAATCTTCTCCGAGAAGCCAAATGATTCCAAGTAAGTGTCCGGGAGGAGTATTAGGATTTTAGGGGTAAATATAACTTTTCAAAGGTACGCCATGAGGTTTTAGGTGTACTGCAAACCATGTATAACATTATAAAACATCTTTCATAGATTTGTAACACTAACGGTGTCAAATTTTAAGAATGACATCAACATCAAAATTGATCGGTATTTCACACTCCCTTTAAGTATTGTTGTGTGAGGACTGAATGGCTTACAATTGATTTGGTCAAAACTCATCAGCGATCACGTAACACAGTCTGATGCATCAACTGTAATGAAATCAGCACATGGCACTATGGTTATTAACAACTTTGGCAATGTTGTAAATTTCAGCATTAAGTCACCAATTATTGATCACAAAATTTGGCAACAATATCCTTGAAGCATCTTCAACATACTGACAGTGCCAGGTCTGCTTTAGCGTCAGACGCATCCAGCTTGTGTTTACCTCTGAAAACTTTTTAGTGGAAATTATCATGGCGCATCATTTATGGAAGGTTTGTAGAATTGACTTATCTGTTTTGTCCCTGCTAATGATATCCTGTTTTTTTATTTAAAGGGAAATTGATGAAGAAACAAGCGTTTCAGATATTCAGGTAGGTTTCTATTCATTTCATGTTAATGCGGATTGGTTTGTGCTTTCACAACTCACACGCGTGTCTAAGTGAATAAATTCTTTTAAAGTCACATGGATCTGAATCTCTAAAGTCCTGTCTTTCTTTGTGCTTTTGTTTTGCATTCTACTCCGTTTCGCCCCGTTTTTAGTTGTCTTGCAAGCACAAAACCAATTGTTGTTTTATAACGTGGCCACCAAGTTTTAAAAACCTTCTGTGTGAAATAACAGTTAGCTGATACCCAAGCAGATAAAGAGAAAGTAAGTTTGTGTTTTTCATTTGGTGGTCTAACAGGTTTAGTTTTTAAAGGGTTAAATTTTTGCATGTGGGTGTATTACCAACATTTCCTAAATTAATACATAATGTTTGTTCATGCTAAACTCATAACCTTTTGAAAAAGTTTGGGAATTTGGGTACAACCTACCGTATCGCATGCTAATTTGCAAGGGGCAGGCACCAGTGTTAATATAGTTCATAGCTTAACCCAAATTTCATATATTTAACTCCGGTAATAACAGTAATATGACTTACATCAGGATGGGATTCTGCTTACATGCAGTCGTGCTTTTTTTTGCCAGCAAACTTATTTTATGATGGATTCATGGGTGCGCGCACAGTGTGGTTGATGTATATTCAGATGACTAGATTTGCTGATTTTAGTTTAGAAATTAATTTGCATGGTTAATTGACTTTTATTAACAATTCTATGATGTGACATTTACTTGATTACAAGGACACATGTCTAATTGTCTATTACAGCAGATTGTGAAGGGTTTAAGACAATATCTTTGTCTTGTTAAAATGATAATTGCCAGTTACTTTTGACAAGCATTATGGCATGTATGTTTTTAGATGAGAGGTTGTGAATGGCAAATTATAATAATATTTGGTGGCTAATAAAAGTATGTCAAGCCTGATTTTGCAAGTTTGAATAAGGCGCAGGAATGTTCAAGGTCGAATGCTCCACAGGGAGTTGAGAAAAATTCTGGATTGGCCTGCCAAGGGTGTGTACGTAATTAATGGCAGGAGATCATGTTAATTTTGTAATGGGAGTCAACACGGGTCCATTTACATTTACTGTTTAGAATAGTGATTTGATAATTCAGAAGTTCCTTATGAATTTCACGTCTTGTAATCAAGTAAATGCAATATGGTCTACATTTGCCTTTGTTTATTATAAATCAATTATTGTAATCATCAAACATATTTATGAATGGCAAATATAACATGTGACAAACAGAATGCCATGCAGACCTCCCTTCTGCTTGTGACTAGTGTCTTCATAACTAGTAACTGTAGTGGATTAATTTTCTTTAGGGCTCGCAAACCGTCACTATGCCTTACGCGGTAAGCTGATAGAAATTTGCATGGATTAGCACAAGCTATTAGCATGTCTGTCAGTGCAACCAATAAGCTGGTATCTTGATGAAACTAATTGACCTTTTTCTGCGAATATGACCTCTGCATCTATAAATATGAAGCCCTTCATCTTTTGATATGTTATGACCATCTACCCGCTGGGACTCGGCGGGTCTATCTCTCAATGCATGTCAAAGATCAATTATATAAGATCTATAATTAAGAAAATAATTCATACTTTACAATTAACAAGATGCATGTTTCTATGATGCATCTCTTTTGAATTACAGTTCTAAGGTATCTGACTTCTGTTTTGGAACTACTTATAATAAAAGGGCATGTGTTTTTAAATTGTTGCACAAGTTAGATCCTTTCCGACATGACCGCTTTGTGTTTGTGAAAACTTTTCAAGTCCATTGCTTGCACCAGATTAGGCTCTTAGTGCTCGTTATTAAACCCTTAATGAATGTACAATGTATGTCTGTCTTGTGGCAGCTTATTTTGTAATTATTTGTTGATGATAATTCTATCTTCTCATAGCCACAAGTCGAAGTCACAGAGGATGACAAGAAACAAGATGGCGTCATGAAAGACGCGTTTCGAAAAATTGCAGGCGAGGACATGGAAATTGATGCGTATGAATTACAAGACATCCTCAATGCTGCGTTCATGAAAGGTGAGTCTATGATTAAATACCAGCATGCACTGACATAAAAAAACAAATTTAATAGACTTAAGTATTTGTCTATATCATAACAATGCAATGTTACTGCTGTGTAGAGATGTATAACAAAGAAAGACTGAAAGTTTGATAGGGGCGTCTCGATACCTGATAATTGGAATCATGAAGTATGTAAAGATCCAATTGTTGTTTCAAAATTATGGAAATTTGATTATTTAAATGCAAGCTAAACCTGTGAAAGTAATATATAATAAAAGCACTGTCACATGGGTGGGCTTGCAATGGATCTGATAATTTGAATTTTAAAAAAAAGTAGGTATGAATTTGATCCATTGATTATAGATTTGCACTGAAATGTTACATGAATCAAGCTGTTCTTTTCAGCATACAACCAGTTTTTGTCTTTTTTTCCATGTATCTTTTTATATGAAACAAATCACAAATTTTTATATTCTACTGAATTTAATTGAATACAATATACACAGGAAACCAGGAAAAGTTCCTTACAATTTCGTGAGATATATAATGAATCAAAAAATTTAAGAAATCCATTACGCTTTTCTATTGTTACTGATAAACACGATACACGTGCATATATGTTTCGTATGTCATGTGATAATTTGCAGCTGATTGGTGCATCGCACATGAATATGTCCTTTTTTTTCAGTGAATTAAGAAAATGTTCAAAATGTTTGGTTATGCTTGCTACGTATTGTGACCACTGTCCCATACCTACAATTTGTATTTAATATTTGTTGAATTACCAAATTTACAACTCAAAAATTACACAATCAAAGTTGCACCATTACAGAATCAGTGGTCAGAAAAATTTTGGTGTAAACTTAATAACTTCCAAAATTTTAGAAATTTCTCCCTCAATCGATCAATGATCATTATGATGCACAAATTATGTAAATGATGTAAATTCACATATTTACGCCTTATTGTGTAATATAGTTGCATTATTGTGTAATGATCTTTTTCTGACCCTGATAATACAAAAAACAGTTTATGTGATGTTTATTAATGTTTGACATTTGTTGTGATTGTTTAATCAGCTCAAGGTAACGTACCAACTCATCCAAAGCACATTGTGTGTAGCTTTAGCCACAAAGTATTATCCGCATAAACAAGGAGTTGGGAATTGGCTGTGTGTGTCTAATGCTTAAGGCTGTTCCATTTTAAAGGGGGGGGGGGGGGGGGCAGACCTGAAAAGTTTAACCCCCCCCCCCCCCCCCCGGACATCTGTTTTTGGACTTTTTCCATTAAGATGTTAAGAAAATACTGGTCCACCCCCTTCCCCCCCCCTCTCGATATCTAAAAATATTATCAGGTCTGCCCCCCCCCCCCTGTCTTTTTTTAATGGAACAGCCCTCAGTTAAAACCTTAAATTAAATATTCTTTGAGATATTACTCAGATAAATGTGTGAATATATATACCATGTAACACTTGTAATTTCTATTTCAAATTCAAGTGCGTAATAAAAAAAATCAAATATCATACAAAACAGCCAGCTCTCTTCTCCTATAGCTTTGCTTTTGCTGTGATATTGCTGTTTTATTTACCATGACCAAATTTTGACTCTTTCGTCAGCTAAGTTGGTTTAAGATTTATTTCCAAAACAATTTATTATGGAATACCCGCTGTTATAATATACTCATCTCCCACTCCCCAATGCTACACACCAGTCACACCCTCCATAATCGCAATCAAAACTTCCTACACAGTTAAACTTCCATGAAATCATGAATGCTGATTATGTCAAACAAGGCCTTTTAGAATTTAATTCTAGATCAGGTTTTAATGCCCTCTGCGAAACTGGACTGACAACCTTACAAAACTATGAAATTGTAGTCTAACCCTATCTTTAAAAAAGAAAAAAGCCAAGCCCCTTTAATTTAGGAATTTTGGGTCCTCGAGATTGACTGACCAACCAATGAAGTTCCAATAATGTTTATACTCATTTGCAAGAACTAGCTAAGCTCCGCATCTTAAACCATTTAAGAGCTTAGCTGCTTTGATAGTTTTTTGGTAAATATATTACTTAAATATCAATATCTCTTCACTCTATAGCCTAGAGAGACACATAAACTTTCCGTACTATCTAGTAGATAATTCAAGATCTTGCCGACTGTTTTCTTATGACTGTTGTTATATGCATAAAATAAATGTTCCGGTGCTTGTAGCGTACATGCGTTTGTCATATGCGCAGTTATACATTCACTTTGTCTCATTCTTGAATGTCACACTTCTTTTTGGTGAAAGAACAGTGTCATGTCAGCAAAAAATTATCTCAAATATATTTCAATTGCTTCAAATAAAGTTGGCTTGCTGATTGTCTACATCTGTCAATATTTGTATTTTTTAATTAAAAACAAAAAAAAAAATCAGTGTTAAGCATGTCAAATGGTCAATTTAGCACCCATCACTGAGTTCATAGACAAAAAAAAAAAGGCATATAGGCCTACATGTAAATTCGTTTGCTTGACAGGAAATGTAGCTATGACGATTCTTTAATTATTCGTGTGAACATGACGCTGTCAACTTCACTGCATATATCTTTAGACGATGTATAGCATCTCTTTCTGGAGTGTAGAGAATTACGGATAGTATTTTTCCTATTTTTTTTATTAAATAAATAATGGATAGCATTAAGGAATATAAAGGGGTTGAGTGATAGGTATAGCATAGAAACAGGGCAGGGATTTCATAATTTTAAGTGAAGCCGAATATACTGTATTATGAGGTAGTTGTGGTCAAAATGGATGACTTAATCTTTAAATTAAATATAGGGATATTGTAATACAACAGTGAAAACAAAATTGAGGCTAATTAATACACCAATTTGTCTCTGTTTTTTTTCATGCTATTCGTGTAACCAATGTGTGATTGTGAAAATGAATGATCTGACACACAACTCATCTGATGTGAACAAATATTGGCATTTAGTTATAGTTATTATTTTTGTAAGATAACTGAATGTCTGATTGATTAACAATAAGTTTACACGTTTCTGTTCTCCGTTACAGAATTCCAGTTTGATGGGTTTAGTTGTGAGACTTGCCGCAGCCTTGTCGCCATGATGGATGTATCCTTGTTTGTGGATTAATTGACAGTTTATCAAAGCATCATTGCTAATTAAGGTTGAAATGAATTAGTGAAAAAGAGCTGGGAGGTGCTTTTGTGTCATCTGTGAGATGGCATTGCTGAAGAACATATCACAGAAAGTATCAAATTTGCGTTTTTTTTAATGGAAAAATGTGCAAAGTGATCTCGTTAATAGGGCTACATTTCATACCAAGCTAAATCACAAATTAGCTGTTTTAAATATAAAGTCACAAAATTGGTTTCATTAATATATAAGGTTATCTTGAGTAATTTTAGTAATTTTATTGAGGCCAGCTTATTATTAATGAAGATAATTTGGACTTTGAACCCGCAACTTTGGTTTAATTGAACTTCACAAACTGTATTGGGCAATTAGGATATTTGTGGGATTGTCCTGTCTGCTCGCTGTGATGTCTGCTGACCGCAAATATAAGGACATTAAGGGTAACAAACTAAAGCTGGTTTGGCCTTGATCTAAATTTTATCTTTAATGCTCATCACTTGGAGTTGTCCTTGATTTAGTCAGGTTGACCAGTCAGGCAAACTGGGTTATGACGAATTCAAGAAACTCTGGGCCGACCTGCGAGTGTGGAAGGTAAGCAGTGTTAGATTGCAGTTTATGAGTATTGACCATAGGACTGGTCAGTTCACGCGTTACCTAGGACCTGGAAATAAAAGCACCCTACATGACATCACCATTATACAATACTAGATGATGTCATCAATAATTGGGCTGTGGTGACATCATTCATTGAACAAGAACTGACTAGCCCTATTGAGACAAAAAGTAGTAATTTTTTCATCTTATATTTAGTAAATAAATGCACACGCATGTCAGTTAGAACTAATAATATAATGTTTATATTTCAGCTTGCTTTCAAGCAGTTTGACAAAGATAAGAGTGGTACTTTCAACAGCTATGAACTGAGACAAACTTTCCATTCTTGTGGTAAGACATTCATGTGTATATATTCTGTCTCTATGTGCATCTCCACAGTCAGCATGTAGACCGAAACATGGCTGTCATTTGCAAACACGCCCTGAGGCAGTTTGTCGGACTAGTCGGCGTGTATACTTTTCATACCTGATGTTGACTAAACCGTGATATTATAATATTGTACGTGTGACCATTTTCCGCAAACTACTGGATTTGGGGATGTCATCATATATTTTTAGTCCCACTGACTGTGACACCGTTGTCCCATAGATTATATTTATATATTTTATATATACATATACATTTATTTTACCTTTTAAGGTGCTATTGAGCAGCACAAAGTGCTGGATACTGGCGCATTATATAATGAATAAATATTATTGTTAAAATTATTAAATCATTATTTAGTGGTGGCCTGCCACGAGACCATATATCTCAATTTCATAGCTGTGTTGATGCTTTGTCCAGAATGTCATTGCCACTACTTTCCATTATTCTAGTCTTTATTCATACATGAATCTGTCTATAACAACTCTGCAATTAACACTAATTATTTGCAATAATCATAGACTAGATAATATATTTTTACAGGATTCACCCTAAGCAACTCGACCTTCAATGCATTAGTTCAGCGATACAGTCACAAGGATGGAAAAATTCACTTCGATGATTACATTCACTGCATTGCGAGACTCAAGACTATGTTTGGTAAGTTTGTGTACAGATTTTGTAAATTGCTCAACTAAGTGCAAACTGCATGGTATTTATCATCAGGCCTTTCCGCAGGAGAGGGTCTGTGTGAATTTAGGGGAGCAAGAATCCGAGACGGGGAGCAAGGAATTTGACGGTGTAGATGGGTTTATATTAATCATTAGAATACGAAACATCAAATCCTTGTGCTGAAGAAAACTGTACATTGTCAGATCCGACCAGTTTTAATGAACTATTTTGTTGCCCGCCAAGTTAGAATTAATGGGCATAGTGATTGACCTACTTTCACCCAGCATCGCTCCATGTATCCACATCCCTGAGATGCTCAGTGCTGAAGCACTTCGCACAAGATGACCGCATCTGATGTTCAGACAGATTTATCAGTGTATATTAGATAAATGATTGTTTTAATATTGTTTAATTATTCCACTTTACAGATGTGTTCAAGGAACAGGACAATAAATCTGGAGGAAAAGCGTCATTCAGCCTTGATGAAGTGAGTGTTACTAAGTATAAAATCGGTTGCGTTGGTTAAACCATGTTCTTGCATATATTGTACATGGTTTTATGATCCTCTTCGATTATTTTGCATTTCTCTTATGAGTGCTACACGGCACTAATACCTAGTTGTCAACACATGAAATTCGCAATGATCGACAATAAGGTCAACGGAACAAATGCAAGTGTATAATTTCAGAAAATTGTGTGTTAAATAGTCTTTGAGATCAATGTCATTATGCAAGTAGGGCACAGTAATAGATTGTTGTGGTTTTTAAAATAAAGGACATTAATGAATTTTTCTTTCAGTTCATCCAGACCACAATGTACTCGTAATTCAGGGGTGGCTGTCTCATTTGTCGATGATCATAATTTGAGGACCTTCTAGTGACCTTGCCTTGGAAGTTGGAATATATGAACGCTAAAAGAGCAATTGTTGAATGCTGCATTCGTTATTCAAGATGACTGATATATGATATATATAAATGTATGGTGTGGAGTCTGTGGACTTACATTTGATAGTAGTATTTTTTGCTTGTATTTGTGTGTATTTTATGAGGTATTTCTGTGCTCGTCATGTGTAGTATTAATCAATATTGTCTTTGCATATACCTCATTTCTTGTCTGGAGACTTGATGGCTCTTGTGATTAAGATATGCCGATCTATTATGCACTTTAAACTATTAATAGGATGAATCCTTGTTAAAGATTATTCAAAGACATTAAACAGACTTAGGCACACACATGTTGTAGACCTTGAAGCTTTGAGAGAAATATTTTAGCATTTAATCAGTGAGCGTACTTCTAGTAGAGATTGATTATTTAACTATCGCACAGTTTGAAAGCATTTTAAAGCATGATCCTGCCGATGAGCACTTAATAATGACTTTAATAGGCCTTGTTAATTATGAAAATAGAGTGCTTGATAAATGCTGAGCTATCTCGTGTTGAAACACATGTTGTCTTCCTGTTAAATACCTGTGCTATGAGCTATTATAGGCTATTATTTATCTGCAAAATCGGTGTTATTAACTTTAATCTGGCAAAAAAGGTCTTTAATGTGTTGCATCACTAAGAAACTTACCAGTGTGGCATTCTACTTAATGACTTGTATGACAATTAGAGAAATTCTGGTGTTCACAGATTTATATTTTGTTAAATTACCAGAGTCACAATGGCTTTATTTATTAAACGTTTACATGTATTTTTTCATTTGTCTATAATTTAGAGGACATTTTCCTTTATATTGCATTTATTCAAACTTATTTTTGCGTTTATAGTACTATATACATTTTCTTCATTGTTTCATGTTATTAATGTTTAGTTGTATAGTGCATGAAATCCTATGATTTTGCTATTTCCATGATATGATGATGACATTTGTATATAACTTTGAAATTTGCCAAATGTCTCATATTGACTTGAATGATAGTTATTATTATGTACTTATAAGATGGTACTTAATTATATGACAAAGATGGTACTTAATTGTATGACAATCATAATTGTTCCTATGCATGTTCCCACTATAAGGATGACCAAATATTAATTGACGTTCACATATATAAATCACCAAAAAATTCTTACTATCTCTTGATTACTAATTTTATATTAAGCCTAGAGCAATTTACTCAGGTATCTGTGCTTTCAACATACAGCTGTTCGTTTTCTAGTCTTGTTCTGTAGTATTTTTATAGAAAACTTGAATTGTTGTGATTTCTCAGCTTATTTTGAAACTCTCCTGAAGCATTGTTACTCCATTGTATACCTCGCTTTTGTACTTATGGTTGTGTATTTTCCTATATTGAGGATGTAATCAAATTAAAAACCATGTAGTCGTCATCCCAGTGCTAATAATAATCTTGCCGTTGCTTCTGAAGTTTACAGTATGACCATAATGAAGGAAAATGTTTACCTTTGCCTACATAGTATTTGTATTGTTTCCAAATTGTTGTTCACCTAAATAAAGTTTGTTTAACCTGATTGCTTTGTTTATTGTGCCTTCGAGTATTCAAGAACTGTAACTGCACTTAAAGTGCAATATGCACATTATTTTTACTAGCATATTACCCGTTCTTTAAACAGGTTTCTTATTTTTGAAATGCTGATTAATTATATCAAAAATATTTATTATATAAAAACTGACCAGGGACTCCACAATCCTGCACGTTGCCCCTGCATTTGGTCTCCCTAGTTCAGAGTTCACAAAGGTCACTCTGAGGTCACGACCTGCCATTCAACCCGCATAGTAGAATTTACCTGAGCTCTGGCACTGGTCCCATCTTTTATTGGGTATTTGAAAACTTTCTGTGTGACATCCAGCTTAGCAGCTGCTTTGTGCCAGAGCCGTATCAAACCCTAGACACAGCCTTGCCATGCAGCATGCATCTTAACCTCTAGGTCACTGAGCAGAGTGAGCAGTGTCATTCTGCAATAGTTTTGTTACCCATCTCGCTGTCCATCACCCTTGTAGAAGTGAGAACACTTGTGTATAAGGATCATCAAAGTGATATGCTTTTTAGGGGGATACCTTGGACGAGTTTGAAGGTGGATGAGCTTGACATATTTATGAGGTCACATTGGTCCAGTTCATTATTTCAGATATACTGATGCAGGGATCATACAGTCTACATGCTATCATGTGAGAGCTGGTGATGTGTATGATGTCATCACAAGAATCCCCCAAACGAGGAAACAGAGTAAACCGCAAGACATGCCAAGTTTTCACATGCTTTGCACAGTATTTCTTATTAATCTAGAACACAAGACAGAATTTAAATTGAATTGGTTTATTTTTCACAGTGACTATATACACAAATAAGGAACAGATGTCAACTGCCATCACTTTCACCGCCCATGCAAACTTATCAAATCAAATCATACATCTAAAAATTAATTGCCTTTCCGGCATAGGCTGCTAAATGGGCTTCTCTCAAAGCTTCTGATACCGTCTGAAAGAAGAAAACAATAAAGCCATGAGTTAAAAAAAAAACATAATACAGCTACAGAATCCATATCCTTAAGTCCTATCATTAAAATTCCATATTCTAAATTTCCCATAGCCATTACTTTTTATGATTTTACGTTGCGTCACTACAACCACCAGATGGCGTGTCAATAACAGTAGTGCCCTCTGCTGTATTACAGCTTTAATATTAATAATGTATGTGATGCAGAAATTATTGTTTCCTTTAAATCAGAAATTTTGTGGGCATTAATAACTACTTACAGGATGGGCGTGGCACACGCGTGCAACATCTTCACATGAAGCTCCATATTCCATTGCTAATACAGCCTCATTGATCAATTCACCAGCAACCTGTCAATAATTAAATTATTTATGTAATGCTGTACAGATCTTTTTGCATCTGTGAGAGACACTTTCATTGTGTGTAAATACATAAATGGGGTCAAATTTAACCCATTATATGTATTAACATCCATTTAGTTATATAAATAACACACGATTTCCTGCCATCAACATTGAGTGATTCATACTGTGCGGTAAAATTTAAATCGTAATAATATCCTAGCTTACAACAATCATAATGTAGCAGTAATTTCATACAAAATAAACTGAAAGTTACTATATTCGACATAGATTTTTAATAAAATTGTATCTCAATTTATCTTATACTTACAGATCCAATGATGTGAACACCCAGGATACGATCAGTACTCTTGTCAGCCAGAACTTTCACGAAACCATCCGTATCATTGTTAGTCTTCGCTCTGCTGTTTGCTGCCAGTGGAAACTTTCCTATTTTGTACACTACTCCCTACAATTAAGAAACAAATAAATATTTGCTATATTTCAATGCTTAAGAGTTTTGAACTTATTATTTTTTCCATCAACTTTGTTCAAACGAGTCAATGTCACTTCCCAAACAAACATAAGAAGTGTTATACGCATGAACATTCTACTGTGCCATTCAAAACTAATAATTGAATCTTTACATGACATCAGAAACACTATTTGAAAAATATTAAACAAGAAAACTGAAATGAATTTGCTCTTAAAATTAAAATGGTATACTACAAGGACTAAAAATATCCATGAAGTATCAATTAAAAATAGGCAATACCACAAGCGCTTGAATTTGTTTCCAAGTGCCATTTATTATTTATAAATAAAGAGTAAGAAACTGCTGTGGCTGTTCGGAGTGGGATTCCCTGACTTTTAGGCCATAGAACACTGTAGTAACTGCACCCCTGGACCCGATATACTTTTTATCACTTACGATGAACGTATTCTCTTATACACTACCGGTTTACCAAGTGACATTACAATTGTGTACTAAGATTTTAAGAAAATAGATTTTTACCAACATAAGCACACTGGGTTTTGCTGAGGGGGATCACCTACCACGACAGAATGATGTCATTATTGCTATCCGCTGTCTTATTGGCTAAAATTCACCAACAGATAGCACACAAGGTGAGGTTGCTTATTTACTGTGCAGGGCTCAATATCTCATAATGAAATGTTCAAAATGCTTAAAATGTGAACACGTTGTCTCATAACTGGGCATTTCTGTAGTCAGAGCAGTGCTCATAACGATCATTGGCTTTTAAACTGTGGACTTCCAGCCAATCAGAGAAGAGCTTATACGTATGTGATGACGTCATGCTAAAAAAAAATTTTTTTACAGTAACTGATCCCCCTGTCCAGGTTTTAATTTTTAATACCACTAAAAAAAGAATTAAGGTATTCTGTATACCATCATATCAGAGAATAATTTTGTCAACATCTTGGGCAAATTTCTGTGCCATTTGTTCAGCACAATTATTTCTTTACATTTACATATCAACGGAAATCCCTCGTAAGGTACATGTCTGGCTCAGGTCAAGTTTTTTACTCTTCTGTCATAACATATCGTATACATGGTATCGGGCCATTTATACATAAATTCAAGCACTCTTGGGCATACAGTAAAACTGGTTCTAATTTGGTTTAAAGTTAGTATACCTCTTCCTTCAACTGTTCTTCAGTTTTTCCGACCCAGGCTACTTCAGGATGAGTGTAAACTACAGATGGCACACAGTTATAGTCAATGTGAGGTACTCCTCCGCAGATACCCTCCGCGCAAATAATTCCTGAAATCAGTAAAGACCGACTTAATATATGACACAAATACCTAGGTAATCTCCAGTAGTTTCAGTTCACTATCAATGTCAGCCTTAAATATATATATAAAATTTTAAGATACCACGAGATGATTCAAAACAGCGGTAAGAGGCGACTGATACAACAGCCCCAATAGTGACAAATAGGAAGTAGAATTATTATCAAGCTGCAGTAATTATATCTTCCAATTTTGGAAATCTTAACTTATAATTTATAAAAGCAATAAATATGACTCATATACAACCCAATACTTTAGTCCAATACAGCTGGCTTAATTATTAGGAACAACATTTTTTCAACGTTGGCCTAGCTGTGTATTGCTAGACAATTCATAACAAATTCAACACCCAGTTTATTCAAGTCTTTAGAACAAATTGCAATTTGTCACAGAATAACAGACTGACCTTCATCTTCAGCTTTGTGAGCAAGCATAGGACCTTGAATGCAATCGCCAATGGCATAAATACTGAAACAAAACAATATCAAAACCTGCATGTTTTTACAAGACTGAGTTCTGAGCTGAGTAAAACATCATCTTTTCAGGTGCCATGTTTCCACAGAAGTTACAAACATAATTTAAGCAATAAATTTAAAAAGAGTAAAGATTTTGACAATTGCCGATACAATGAGAGAGAATACCAAGTTAACCCCTTTGACAACTTATTCATTGAAGCAAAAAGATTCTTTTCTCAGGAATTTAGTTCGTTTTAGGAAGCTTTCGACAATTTTGCACCATTATTGGTTTTCATTACTGCTTTTCAATCTTTAAATAGCATTTTAATTTTGAATTATATTATTCGTTTAGCGCATTCTTATAAAGAAAATATAGTTAGATGCAATTATATAGTAGCACAGTGGCTTGTTAATATTCAGATGCACAAAATGCATTTTTCTTCATCTAACACTTACTTAGGAACGGACGACTGGAATCTAGAATTGACAGGGATTCTGCCTCGCTCGTCTTTGGCGATGTTCACGTTCTCCAATCCGAGACCCTCGGTGTATGGGCGTCGTCCAACGCAAACAAGTAGAGTGTCAGCTTCATACTGGAAAGAGATAATACCTCAGCTTTATAATTCATCGCATCATATATATTAAATAGTGAGGTACATTTACAGTTGAACCACAGGCATCAAACTGCAATTTTTGAAAATCTAAATACGCATTAATGCAGTATACAAATAGATACAATTTAACACACTAGAGCAGGTCCTTCTGACCAGCAGAGCGTTTCCGCGTCTTTATGGAGTCCACAACCTTCTAAGTTATTGGGATTATGCATAGTTTAATCGTTGACTGACCCCTGTAGTTGAAATCTATCCTCAGACCACCTATCGAATAATACCATAAATTTTTGCCGTAGTGCTGTAACTATAACTATTGCATAGCATTCCACTTCAATATTAAGACCACCTCATCACTAAGACCACTTCATTTTTAATTGATGGTAGTTTTAATTGTTCCATTGTAATATAGTGAGGGCTGTTCCATTTAAAAAAGAGCAGGGGGGGGGGGGAACCTGAAAATGTCCCCCCCCCCCCCTCCCACCCCCAATACCTGGTTTTTGACAGACTTAGACCCCACCCCCGCTTCTTTCTACATAAAAAATACTGGTCAAACACCTCCCCCTCCCCCGATATCAGTTTTCCTGATACCTGGAAAATCTTCAGGTTTTTCACTTCCCCCATTTTTTAAATGGAACAGCCCTGAAGTAAACTACCATGAAAATAATTGTAATTCTTTTGTTATTCTCAGATAGTCCTTATCCCAATCATTGCATTAATGTCACAAGATGAGTTACAGACTACCGGATATACTCACCTCTTCAATTTTGTTGTTTTTCATGTTCTCAGCCGTGACCTTAATTGTACTTCCTTCCCGAGTGACTCCGGTGACTTTGGTGTTTAGCTTGAACTTGAGACCTTGTTTCGTGAGAATACGTTGGGTATTTTTTGCCACTTCCAAATCAATTCCCATTCCTCCAACGTGTCCGAGAAATTCAATCATGGTCACATCAGCTCCCAGCCGAGACCATACTGAGCCCTGTCAGAAAGAAAATTGGTATGGTACATCAACTCCACCACTTTAGGTGACAATCATTTAATTTATAGCTTCTCCGATCTGCCAATATGAAATTTGGGTTAACCCTGCAAGAACATTCAGAGTAATTCCATCAAAAAAGTGAAGTTAATGGGAGACTTTAGAGCCAATAGATGAAGCTCCATACCTGTCCTTAACTCTTTGTTTGATGACGTAATCATACAATCAGGTCATTGAGTGCATTGGTGATGTCACAAAGGTTGGAAGGACTGGCATGAAGCTCCCTCTGCTGGCTCAAAAGTATCCCATTAATATTGTTTCACCATGACATATTAATAACAGTACTGACCAATTCAACACCAATCACACCAGCGCCAATTGCGATCATTTTCTGTGGCACTTGCTTCAACGACAGAGCTCCAGTAGATGACACAATGGTTTCTTCATCAATCTATAGAAAAAAGCAACATTCAATAACAAATAGTCCTGCCATTAACTTTGGTTTTCAGAATGGATAATTGGCACATCCTGATTACTTACCTCAATTCCTGGGAAGGGGGTGACCTCAGACCCGACAGCAATTAAAATATTTTTGGTTTTCACAGACTCAGTTGTCCCATCTCGCTTCAGAACTGACACCTCGTTGGGGCCCGCTATGCTGCCATGGCCTTGGATGTGAGTCACCTTACAAAAAAAAACGGAAAATAATCATTTTAACAGATTTTTCAACATACAATTAAGTCAATATATGAGCTAAAGTCTTATACGCGATTAATCACAAATACCAAGGTAAGAGAGAGGGAGACAATAGTTTGTCCAGTCCTTACAAATTACACAAGATAAATGAAAAAATTAATGAAACATTCAAGTAAAACCGGCATTACTCTTCCCTTTTATACTTCCATTCCAAAATTTTATTTGGTCATTATTACCACACAATTAAATGAGTCATACTCACTTTATTTTGCTTAAAAAGATGAGCGATGCCTCCTGTCAATGCCTTTACTGCACCTGACTTTTGCTCCATCAATTTGTCAAGATTTAACCTGAGGTTGTCAACTGAAAATTATGAAGAAAAGCGTGAATTACGCAGTCATAATTACGCAGTCATAACAACATATGTCAGTAATCTCTTAAGATAGCAAGCAGTTATTCATTGAGACATAAGACAGAGGCGCATTACCGGGTGATGTTGATTTTAATATTGGGTTCAAAGTTAATGCAATGCAGAGCCATCAATGTTTATCACATTGAGAGCTGATCTGCAGAAAGTACACAATGAATGTATGAATAGGACATTTTATTTTCAATCTTTTATCTCTTTATTTCTTGCAGAATGTAACCAAATATTAAACTAGGGCCTAGTATTTGCACTCAACTTACACTCAATTCCCCGGTTTGCAAGGTCGTTGTGCTTGGCCATGTGATAAAAATGAGAGTTATTGAGGAGGGCCTTCGATGGGATGCATCCGACATTGAGGCAAGTTCCGCCGAGGGTGTCATTCTTTTCTACGCAAACCGTCTGAAATGCCATTAATTCTTCATAAATGTGGATGTTTCCATTTGCATAACACATACTTATAACCAAGGAATGTATCTGCATTATAAATAAACTATTTAATACAAACTTTTATACTGGACAATTTTCTTATGTTACCTTTAGGCCAAGCTGGGCAGCCTTGATTGCAGCAACGTAACCTCCTGGTCCGGACCCAATGACCACCAGATCAGCTTCACCTTTACCCAAAAAGATACAAAAAGAAAATTGTAGAAATACAAATAAATCTCATTAATTTGTTAAACCGGGTCACAAGTCACATTTTGTTAATGTAATAAAAACTTCAAAGTATTAAAAAGAAAAAAAAAAGAAAAAGAGTAATTTACTCATACTTTTACTGAAAAACTAAAAAAAAAAGAATGCTCTGTGAAAATTCATCCGATTGTTTTGCATTGATAACTTCACTTCCGCATAGCAGGAAAGTGTTTTTAGTTTCCTATGCTTCTATATTTAATATTTATATCTACTGAAGTGACTACAATTGAGTTGTGCGTGTGTGGGGGGCACAAGGGGGGGGGGGGGGGTCACAGACAACAATATACAATTCACATACCTTCACTGGAGTAGTGCCTGGTAAATGTGGTGTTTAAGCCTGTAACACATCTTACACCTCCATATCTCTGGCCAGCCTGCAAACAAAACAAACAAATGAATTTAATAATATTATGCAGTCATACAGTGATACACGCTCAGTTGAATTTAAACTTAAAGGAAATTATCATGTCCTCCTTATAAGTGGCTTAACATATTTATTACACATTTTTTTTCTAAGAGTTTCTAGGATCACAACTTAAACATGAACTATTACAAAGTTTCTTATATGTTCTTCAAATTCTTCATTATTTCAATTACACTGTTTACAAAGTTAGGGGGATTTTTTTTGGGGGGGGGGGGGGGTCATTATCTATCAGCTAAATGTAACCCCCCTCTCCCTCAAATTCCAGGAAACGTCAGACATTGTCTTGTGAAAGGTATATCAATTTTCTATGTTATTACACATTCGGAGTTTCGAAGATCCCAGCATGATGCAGACTGACAGTCTCATGCCTGTGTCCATTTTTGACAACAGAATCAGGAGTGACCTTGACTCGTACCGCTCAATTGAATTCATAGCATTATCAGACCAATTATTGACATTTTTAGAACCCATAATGATATCCTTTCATTTCATTTCATAAACCTACCTGCACCATGCGAGGCATGACCGTCCTTAGCGAAAATACCATCATTTTTGCGGTGACAGCTGCAATCACCAGTGCTCTGGTCGGCTCGGGAAGATGACACTGACTAAAACGCCTAACTAGCAGCAGACGCATTAGACTCAATATGCACCATAAATTGCATATATATAATACTCAGAGAAATACTGTAATACTTATCTTTACCTACTCTCAGTGGCGTAGCCAGGGATGGATTCGGGGGATTTATCCCCCCCCCCCCAGAAAGCCTTTCTACCAGAAAATAAAGAACTGTTAGCTATTATAAATCCTGGTGTAGCAGAAGTTCTGAACAATATATAGATTAACAAAATAAAATGGCTGATATTGTTTGTTTGCGTTATATACCAGTAAATTTTTAAAGATCTTCATGTGATGTGAAATTTCAAAGTTAGCTAGGCAATCATTTGACTATAAGAATCAAATATACTTCATAATTTTATTGACAACTCAATATCATGAGTTGATATATGTGTCAAAACAGAAAACGGAAAAAAAATGTTCATCTATCACCACAAATACTACATAGGTTATGACTACCACTGAATATCTGTACAGAAGACTGAATTAGCAAATATAGTACTATTAATTAACAAATCAATGTCCAGTCCCAGTTCTTTCATTTATGGATCATATTTCATTGGAAAGATTAGGGGTCAAGCTTTCAGAATATTATTTCTGGGCGCCGAAGCTCTGTAGCTTAACTAGAAGCCGAGATATGAGCCACTGAAAATTTCTACATGGGCACCCTCCATAGCATCTTTAAAATTTTACCTACAGAATTTTTCCATATTTTAGCTTTACTAGTCTTGTGTGCAACTTTCCTGCACTCTAACAGTAAGAATTAAGGGTATTAAGGACTATATTCTAATATCAAATGTCAAGTAATAATTCTAAAGAGGGATCTAGCCTGGGTAAAATTTTCCAGTGGCTATCACTCAGACCTTATCATAAATTATATATACTTGGTACATAAAAATAGGTCAACATATATTATTATATTGATGCCCTACAAAAAAATCTCGTTTTATGTAGCCACAACTTATGCAACATCCTGTTTGGTAGGTGCTTTAGTCCATCGGAGAAACTTTTTCCGGTTTCAGGGTCGAGCTTCATAAAATGTGGTTGACACGGAACTGTCGGGTAGTGAAAGTCCCCATTCGGCAAAAAAAAGTTGCGCGGACTCAGATTTTTTTTTTCCCCTCAAATTAACGATGATAGTTAAATATACAGCTACTGGTTACTGGATTTTCGCCTGACAATACCACCCACAAAAAGTCTCCAGTGCCCCCCAGAACGAACTGTCCCGGGCGATCAGCGTTTTCTAATTTAGCAGAGGACGCGAGAAACCTTCATGAAGTCATGTGTTGAGTGAAATACTGTGTATTTCAACCAATAACCATGATTCGGAAAGTTATCAAACAGTCTGGCTGTCTTTGTAGACACGTAAACTTATTGCAGAAACATTATGGTGCAGTGACATGCCTTGGAAGGGGTGCTGAAAGAGAAAATGTCCACGATTCATGTAGGCATTTCTCTCATACTTCATCTAAAATGAAAGAGAACATCATGAATGTGTTTGACAGAAAGGCTAAACGAATGCAAAAGAACCGAACCGCATTAAAAGAAGATTACAGTGTTTATGAATACATCAGAGAGGAGGTTTGATATATCTGTACTTGAAGAGGGGGGGGGGGGGGTTACTTATTAAACAGTGTTATAGAGTTTTGTATATATATATATATGTATATTTTAATGACACATGGGGTCAAATTTAACCCATTTTTCATAACATACTAGACTTCTATAACTACAAGCTACACTACTATACAATCTAGATAATTAATCAATATTGCACCTTAATTGGGCCGGTGTAGGCCTACTGCACCCCCTAATCAATGAACAGCACCCAATGAATGACTTATTATCATGATTATGCATAAGTGTAGCATGTACAGCACCCTTCATAATGATACTGTGCTTTATTTTATTAATTGTTTCGCAAAATAAAAGTATGTAGACAAATACTTTAAAAAAATTTGAAATATGCTGATATTCTGTCAATTTGACAATTCAATCATGCAATGTCATTTTGTTCTTTTGCTGGTTTCCACAGATGGGTTACAGAATGGCAGACAGGATATGTGATGTCAAGAGGTAATAAACGACACTGAAATGCCACTAATACCCTATTTAATTGTGATAATAACTAGTATTTTTCCAACAACAGTTATACTAGATATATTAGCTCTTCATAATGGACATTTTATTACAAGAATATATATAGTGTGGCTTTGCGCTTGTGGCGTTCATTGTATCAATTAGTTGATGGTTTTTTCTTATTTTAAATCTGAAGTGAAGATCAGATAACTATAAAATGATGTGTAATTATGGTAATAGCTAGTATTTCAGCTCTATCAGTAGGAGGATATATAATTATGAGGATGATGTTTTAATAATGAAAACATTTTAACATTAATTACTAAATTTTTGTCACTTTGCAGAACATTTGATGTGGCAGCTGACATTGGTTGTGGAAGAGGACATATAGCGAAACATGTTTACAAAGATATGATTAATGTTCTGTATCAGTGCGACATAGCTGAGCTCGTTTTGGTAAGCTTTTTAGATATCAAATTGGCATTGAATCATTTGTAAGATGGGCAATACTAAAGTAGGTAGAAGATCATAAGCATGATAAGGAAGATATTAGAATTTTGAAAAAAATTAGGGTGTCTTATTGGTTTCATAATTACAATTGAAAAAGGGCTGTTATGTGACATAAATAAGAGGTCATTCCAGCCAGGCAAACTGCAAACATGATTATTGGTTGTTAGCATTGATAATCAAGTGAGAAAGAAGAAAAAAAAATGAACATTTTGAAGCAATTATGTTATTTTAGAATTGTTGCTATCATGGTTATTTATTCTACACATCAATTGTGATACATGGAATATTTTCTGTTGCTCAGGAGCAGGCAGCAGTATCACCAGAAGTTCCCACAATGACCATTCAGGCAGATGAAGAATTTCTTCCTTTTAAACCTAATTCACTTGATCTTGCAGTCTCCAGTTTAAGGTATTGGAAATGCTTTTAAAAAAAAAAGAAGGAAAAATATTGATAGAACTGTTTCATAGGCCTGGGTGGCACCAGTTTATGAAGGTATCAAGTCACTTCGTAGACACGCAAAATGGTCGACACGCAAAATGGTCGACAGCAAATTCGTTAACACCAACCCGTTGACATGAGGACTACCAACTCGTTGACAAAATATTTCTTCGGACGACAAACTCGTTGACAGAAATTCGTGGCTATACCAACTCGTTGACATGTCGACCAGTTGGCTGTGCCAATTCGTTGACAACTATTTTTTTAGTTTACGAAAATTAGCCAGATGTCGCCCCAGTATGTTATGTAGTTATTAAGCCAGTGCTGCCACCTTACAACAAGTCAAAAGAAACATAGAAACATAGAACCATTCGGTTTAAATCTTTTTTATTAAAGATATCACAATATCAACATTTTATTTACAATTCACACACAGAACTTAATGCAGATTTGTGACTCTCTGGAGCAACTCACGCACATTCAATCTATTTGAAAACCGTTGCCTTTGCTGCCCACCCCTCTCCACAAGTCGGCGCTTGTCTGGTGCATAACACAGGATCGTAGTGCCGCCTAGAGTTTACCGACTTGTCGACAAAATGGTACATAGCCAAATTGGCTGTCAACGCGATTTTGCATGAATTAAATTGTCAACGAGATGGTCATGACCTGTCAACGAGTTGGTTTAAGCGGTTTTAAGTTTGTCAACAACTTAGTCCCTGACAAATTTATACGAGTTGGTTTGTCAACGCATTTGTACATGACCCTAAAAAATGTCAACGACTTGGCATGTCAATGAGTTTGCGTGTCTACGAAATGACCTGTATTCGTTTATGAACTATCTCTCATAGCATAGTTGATATAGGTAATCTTGAGTTAGACTTACATATCCTTAGCAAATGAATAATACAAAAAACTATATGATTTATTCTGTTGAGGCACTTAATTCTGGGTATAATCCTATACGTGGGATTCTTTTAGAGTAACAGTTATATTTAGCTGTTCATCTTGTTGATTCAAAACAATTGCACCTCTCCTGGACTCCAGAAGGCGTTTCTTTTAATCTGTTAGTGACTTTAGAAATACAATATTACTCAGCGATAATGATGTCTTGTGCATTGGCTGTTCGTTGTGGGTTGTACTTCTTTTGTGTTTTAATTGTTGTGATCTTTGTTTCAGTTACCATTGGGTTAATGATCTTCCAGGAGCATTTAAGCAGGTAATCTTTATTATCGCAATCCCTATTTTTTTTCTTCAATGAATAAACTAGGAAACATGGGCTTGTAATGATGTACAAAATTAATACTGAAATTGACTCAGACTCATATTGTGTTTCGTCCTAACAGGTTCATCATTGTCTCAAGAATGACGGCTGTTTCATGGGTTCTATGTTCGGAGGTGACACTCTGTTTGAACTGCGTGTGTCTCTTCAATTAGCAGAGACAGAAATGGAAGGGGTGAGAATACACTGATATAAAGTAGTGTATATTCCTCAGTATTGTAATAATTCCTTATCTATTTGTGTTTTCTACTGCCTCACACTAGTTAATTATCCTTCTTGACATCACATATCCCATCTGTCAAAACATAATATGATTCTCGATTTCATGATTCTTTGATTAATTGATTAATTGTGGTCTGAATTTTCAGGGATTTGCTCCCCGTGTGTCCCCATTCACTTCAGTACAAGATCTGGGAAACTTATTGAATAGGGCTGGATTTAACATGCTAACTATAGTAAGTATTCCCAGGATCTCCAATAAACTGTCTGGAGCATTCATAAATATAATTCAGTTGCAGGTAAATTCGCCATAGAAAGAGTTTACTGGCAGGCAGGAAAATTGAAGAAAATAATTTTGTGTTAATGAAAAATTATATCAAGACCATGTAATTGTTTCACAAGAAATTACACAAGCATCGCTGGGAATTACTTATTTCAGATAAAATTACGGGGAATTATGTGTAATACTTGTCAATCATATTACATTTAAACAACTTTATCTGGATAAAGCCTGGTCCATTTTGAAATGTTTGCTGCCCATCAAAATGCATTTATGCTGCCATATTATAAAGTATACATTCTGTGTAATAGGGAGTACCCCATCTAATACCCAGTATGTGAGCTATTGCTGATGAAATATTAATCTTCTTTTTGTTTCCTACTCAGGATATTGATGAAATGGTAATAACCTATCCTTCAATGTTTGAGCTGATGCAAGATTTAAAAGGTAAAGTGCATTTATTGTCACTTGTTAAGTGCATTGATGATTACAATTGGTGACTGATGTGGGCGGAGGCCTAGCTCAGAGGTAGCGCTCTGGGCTTCCAACCGCTGGGTCCCGGGTTCGATTCCCGGTCGAGCCTAAGTTGGATGGCTGTTTCATCCTTCGTCTCATTGCCATGGTCTCTGCCTGTCCTAATTAGCCCAATTGGTGCAGAAATACAGGACGTAAAGCCCTAATCACCCACCACCATGTATGTTGTTAGTGCATTTGAATCATAAAAATTGTTTCTTCGGTCTTACAATCAGGTATTTGTAAACTGACACATTTGTCACATACAATTTAACTTTATATGATTTGTGGAATTTTTGTCTTGAATGCTACCAGAGTAACTATTAGGTCCTAATGCTAGATCATCTCTGATATTACTCTATGTGTATATGTCATTATTATTATGGGCATTGTGTTTATTACCTGCTCTAATTTGATTAATGGCAATCATTTAATTACTTAGCATGGTAGTCTTAAAAGTATTCCTCACTAAATATGTAGTCTCTTTCATACAGCACAAACTTAGTCAATTATGTATAACAATACCTGTATGGGCAACAATACCAACCTGACAAATTTTGTCAATTATGCCGTATTACTGATTTCAATTAGTACCCTATATAATTGCAGGAATGGGTGAAAATAATGCATCATGGGCCAGAAAATTGACTCTGCATAGAGGAACTGCAAAAGCAGCCGCTCAGAAATATAAAGAGATGTACGGAGTTGATGAAGGTGTACCTGCGACTTTTCAAATTATTAACTTTATTGGATGGAAGCCGGATAAATCTCAGGTATACTTTTGATAATACCTCATGTCCTTAAATGTCTTTAAATTGGTTTTCTGAGTCATGTAATGTTCAAGGTCTATTTTTGACTGTGAAAATATATCAGTTGAGACATCATAACAACAAAGATACTCTTGATATTTATGTAAAATATGAAATTTGCTGTGGCAACATGTACAAATAGTATAATAATATACTATATATTATATGCTAATTATGACGAGAATATCATTAGTGCATTTTATTAAAAAAATTGCAAATTTAAGCTTTGTACATCATTTGAGTGCTTTACTACTTTCAAAAAGGGCACAAAATTGTCTGTCAAATATACTGGTCATTATATTTGTCAACATTCTGAATTAAAAATCATTTTGCAGAAGAAACCAGCGCAAAGAGGCTCAGGTCAGATATCCTTGAAAGAAATAGATCGCATGGACATTGACAAGTTGACAGAACAAATTGAGAATTTGCGGAATGAAAATCAGTCTAGTGGCGCACATTTTACTACTGCTGTAGATGAACTTTCGGAAGGTTTGAAAAAGTTAAAAGACAAAGGAGACAAAGACGATCCTGAGAAAAAGTAATGATGTTAGAACAATTTTCAAGTGAATGTGAGAACTTGTAAAGAATGAAAGACTTGTGAGTATTATTAATTTATTTACTTACCTCAGTGGTTACAGTTGTACTTGTCACCGCATTTGAATAAAATGTCTGAATATGATACGCTTGGTTCTATGATTAAACTGATCACAGGCGTCAGCTGTCAAGTGTAATCATTCATCTACACAATATACCAATAATAAAAAGGTAATGCAAAAAAATTCTAGTGCCTCTGATTGGCCAGAAATTGTGGAGGACGTTAAAGGAGACTCTCCCAGGGCAGCTGAATATTCCTTAGTCTTAGTGGAGTGCTTATTAGTCTGATTAGTGGTATTCTGTGTAGTTCATCTCATTAAAATCTCTAGCTGTACTGTGATTTAGTATTTTGTTTGAAGTGTTAGCGGAATTGTGAGTCTTGTGTGTGTGTGTGTGCGTGCGCGCGTGTGTGTGTGTCGGGCTTTACGTCCTGTATTTCTGCACCAGTTGGGCTAATTAGGACAGACAGAGACCATGGCAATGAGACGAAGGATGAAGCAGTCATCCAACTAAGGCTCGACCGGGAATCGAACCCGAGACCCACAGTTGTGAGTCTATTGGTACTTCGTTGAGTTGTTCATCAGAATTTTTGAATGCACTCGTGAGATGAATTAGTCATAATACTTCATTATTATTGGAGTAACTATGCGATTTGAAATCGACTTGATCTGTATAGGAAACTGGGAAGGCAACCTTATGTTTTGCTTGGATGCATTCATATTAAAGTGATACCTCTGGTGACTGTTAATTCCCACCCTGTGACAATAATTACGCTTGACAACTTTGACTAGTTTTTTAATGACATTAAAACATTTTGAATTGCCATTATTTGTAACTTTTCACATCTCTGGCAATATTTTCTGACACAGTGAAAGGATTCTAAGAAGTGTTTAGTTTATTTATCGAGTCGTGGCAAATGTAGACCTCGTATCATTTAATAGTTTTCAGTGTTCTCAATATCAATGACAGAAATTTACCACCATTCATGTCTTTTGTATTTCTGAGAATTTTAGTGATTTCAATTAAAATATTTTTGCTTAAATCTGTACGGCAGCAAGGTAAGTTCCTGTTTTACTATATTTTATAATATTATTATTAAAAATATTAAAGAGATTTTAAAATAGTATATTTTATGATATTATTATTATTATTATTAAATAGCTTATAAAGGGCAGGTTCCAGAGAACACTGCTCTCAGGTGCTGTTCATAAAATATGAAATTAATTAAAATATGATGTTCAAAAGTTATAAATAAGTTAAAAAAAAAAAGTTTTTGAAGATTGTTTAAAAGATGCAAGACTAGAGAGAGATAATGTGGTAAAACAATTGCCAAGAAAACTGAAAATGGTAGCATTTATCATTTTACTTGGTAACTGATTCTGTCAAGTTCTATCCAAGGCCAAATGAACAAAATTGTTTGGTTCCAATTCATAGCCCTGAAAAAGTTGAGTCGATAGGTTAGCCAATTGATCTTTTTTTTTTTATAAATTAGTAAATTAATTTTGAAACTGGTCGAAAAACTTGAAAAGTACATAAAGAGATTAGGGTGGGGGGGGGTTTCATGGGGTCAGTAGGAAATCGGAACCAAACATTTTTTTTAATTCGGCCCAAGCCACTGAAATGAGAGATTGCTCATAAGAGCTAATATTTTGGCTGTAAAGAATGATCAATCAGACAAGCTGCCACTTTTATGAGTTACTTGCTTTGCGGAATTTGATTTCGGATGGAAATAAACTAACAAACAGACATTGCAAGCAATCATCAAAATGGTTTCACTATCAGTTTGTTAAGCGAGGAAAGCTTGGGCAAAGCAAATAGGCTAATCATTCTGAGTTAATGGCACTGATGTGATTTTGATCAATTGTGAAAATATGTCACTTGCATAATTAAAAAAAATCCCATTACGTGATTATAAAGGATTGGCATGAGTGACATGGTGCTTTTTTGTGATTTGTTACAAATTTGATTTTCTCACCATTGGTCATGTTCTGCAGTAACTGGCATCTTAGCAGCTTTCTAAATTCTAATATAATGTCGTAGTGCCTATTCATGATTATTCACAATAGGACAAATGGTTTAGTGTGTAACACATTTTTATTGAATTATTTACATTTTGTGCAAATTTCAAAACACACATTAAGTACATTAACTACTTGTCAACAGTTTGAAAATGCATTGTTATTCGTTAATCAGTATGATATGTTCAATTAAGTCCATGTTAAATTACATTACACATTTAATTTAATTAAGTACCAATGCCATTACGTTTCTTATCGTTAATTACGTCTGTCTAACAAATTAAATTCACATTGTTGCTTTTATCACAGAAATTAAACGCATTAAATAATGCATGTCATGTTTTGTGAAAAATCATATTTACTATATATACAAACACTAAATAGAGAGAGATGCATTACAAAAATGATGTATACCATTGATAAGTTACCCTTTAAATAGGAATTGACTCATTACAGAGAAGGTGTATTCATGCTCAGTTCATCTATACATTTTGTAACAGTTCACAGTATCCGATGACTAAGGTGACTTGTTTTCCCAGTAACTGACCAATGTCCAGGTCGCGGCACTGAAGATATGAACTCCATCTTTGTCCACTGAAAATAAGATTGATTGATTTTTTATTATAGATTGAAAATCATTATGTATACATTTATTGTCAAGTAACATTATCAAAGAACATACTTCCAACTTTGATGGTTGAATTCATGTCCAATTCAGTCTTGGTAAATGGTGGTACTTGCGTTGACGCATATGTTCCGTCAAAAGTGAATGCCTGAACCTGCAAAAATGGAAAACAGAAAGAAAAGGGGAGATTAGTACATCTAATGTACGGATATTTCCCAGTTATTACCACTTTTGTGGATAACATGTCTGACCAGTTTACCTACCAGAGCTTTTGAAGTGACCAGGTCTGTTGCATTTAAAAAAGGGGGGGGGGGGGGACCTGAAGATTTTTCAGATATAGGGAGGAAAACAACTGATATCGGGGGAGGGGGTAGGGTTGACCAGTATTTTCTTAATATCAGGTCCACCCCCCCCCCCCCGCCCCCTTTTTTAAATCGAACAGCCCCCCCCCCCCCCCCCAGCTTTTTCAAATATTCTCATTACTATACATGTGACCATTATGACCTTTCTTGTTGAAGTCTTTGATCATAGTTAAGTAGATCATGTAGATAAGCGCATTAATCAGATTGATGCATTTATGTTTTGTAAAGCTCATGTTTAGTAAATGGTGCGGAACTATAAAGCTATTCATCTCTGTACATTCAGTAAAAACTCTTGTCTGACAGGTTATGCATGTGATTTTATGATTTCTTCATTTATCATGACTATCAATTCAACTAATCTATTTGTATCATTGAGTGCCTCTTCTTAGTTTTTGTTTTCTGTGTGCTTGCCAATGACCTTAATATCCTGTAATATCATAATTAGAAGACATATCAGATATTACTATTAGCTAATCATATAACTTCCATTCAAACCCTTACCCCTAAGACATCATTGATGTTGCTGATGTCCATGTCATACTGAAACTGCGCGATACTGAACCAGTTGTCTCCGCCGTCCAAACTACACATCCTCGTCTTCCTGTTGTTCGCCACTCCTAAAAGCTTTTTAGAGCTCTTAACGTAGTAATTGATGTTGACTATTTCCTCATCAATGGCTGTAAAAGGAAAATTAATTATGTCAACAGACGTCGTTTCTCATTAATCATAATTAGATCTGGTGAAGGCTTCTCACGATCTCCTGCAATGCTCAGATTTTGAAATGTGATGATAAATGAAAGTGTGTAACTACTTTTGTTTTGTACATACCAGTCCATGTTGCACCATTGTCTCTTGTGACAGAACAGGCTGCTTGGTTTCTGAAATTTAAGTTAGATTGAGTGGATTAATATTGTTTTGCTCTACGTTTGACGTGAATCACAGCCACCGTCCAGCTGGCATCAGTGCATTGTCAAGATATAATAAGTCTTCTATATATATATATATATATATACACACCAGTCTCTGCTGGAGGGCGCCTGCGCATGAATGTTAAAACTATCTACTTTTATAGGAAAATGTAACATTTTATGCTTACTTAGCATCAGTAATAATGCAGACATATAGAGCATTCTCTGCAGGGTTCACCAACAGTCCTCGGTCGTAAATGTCGATAGATGGCTGAGCTTTACACACCGCTGAAATTAAAACATTTTTGAGAATGCTGAACGGTTCTAATGATTCGTCAGACTGGAAGCGTTTGACTTGAAAAAATAATCTACATCCAAAAGGTTTTTTCATTGTAGGAATAGAAATCACAGGTGTCTGTTATTGTTCACCCTATTTGAGTTTAAAATGTCCACTTACAATTTTGGTTCATGTCACTTGTGATGTAGCACCCTACTAAATCCAGAGTCACTTTGTCACCAGGAAAACGCTTCACAGTTCCTGTGTTGATAACATCAATTTGCACCTTAACATATCGCCCTACGACAGTTCCTTCGGTAAAATTCAGTCCGACCACATCCCCAGTTGAGCTACCGGATGCAGTTATTGATATATTGTAAGCCTGCGAAAAAGAAAATATTTTCATTATCACTAATATTTAATGTCGTCCATGCCCATTTGAAGTCATGATTTCTGATAAATTTGATTTGAAGTCATGAGTTCTGATAAATTACATAATAAAATTAGCTCATTATGTTATAATTATTTACTAAATTTTCAGAATTTTGGTTGTTTAAGAGGCATGCCATTTGCACTCACAAGTTATAGCAATTTCTCATTTACGTGGCATATTGATTGCTGAAGTATCTGAAACATTTTGTTAAGGACATGTAAACTTAAACCGCTGCTTTTGGCCCAAAGTCAATGAAGTGTTAATTCTGACTTGGCCTGATAAATGGTTAGGGTTTTCTGTTATAGCTGAAATATACAGGTTTTGTGTGGCTTCAATTGAAATGTAGAGCATGTCGTAAGAACCTTAATTGTAGTAGTTCCCTTGGTGACATGATTTTGCCAGCAATGCCCATCATCACTAGAGTACAATTTTATCTGTAACGACAGGTCTGCCGTGAGAGATGCGAGTAAGCGGAACTGGACGCCTGTTACTCTGGTTTTGTTTCCGAATGAGAACTGAAATTGAAGAGAATTTGTAACTAATAAAATGATTCATTACAAATTTTGCAATGGGGGTTCCTGACATTATTAGTTTGAGGTTAAACTAGTTGCCATTCAAACTGAATCAGATGATGTTGAAATATTTGTAGTGATACATATTAGGGACAAAACTATTGAACAAAAAACACTTAATGATATATGACTGTACTTCATAACAGCACAACCTTACTCTTGTTACTACAGTGGCTGTAAGCAAATTAAGTGTGAGCGTCAGCAAAGTTGCGGACCGTAATTTTGACATCCAGGGGCATATCCTGGACATTCTGAATGGAACTTTTGTAAGGATAAAAAAGATGTCACTTATGACTTATCTACCACCCCTCTCTGTTAGAATACTTTGGATCCCGCATTGGGACGATATTATTAAACCCACAACACTGATGACCACAGGAATCACCATCGCCCTCTGGTGCAGGACCCCCAATCCCCCCCCCCCCCCAGACCGCTGACTGTTATAGATCCGGGGGAGGGGGGGGGGGGTGCAGTTGTGCCACAACAGAGGGCGATTGTGATGCCTGTGCTGATGACCCATGTAAGCACTCTTGGTTCATAAGTTATTGGTACTGTTATTGGCATGAAAGGAATAAATTTCAGTTGTCTTAATTGTTAGGTGGTATATTATTTGTACTGAGTCTTAACATAATATCTTGCTGTACCTTCAAAGCCTGTTTGATTTGGAATGACACATCCCTAGGCCCTTTTGCACTGCTTTGTGTGCTGTAGGGCCTGTTGGTTGGCTCCCACGTCAGCTGACAAGACTGCAGTGAATCTATGCTGATGACATCCCAGCACTCTGGAAAGATTAAAATTAAGAGACATGAAATAAAGATGCTTTAAATTTTGAGTGTGAGGCTGGGAGCTTGTTGGATGACTAAAGAAAGTAAATGTGCAAGAAATATAACAAAATTCTGTCAAGGATTGTTTTTTGAAGTTACCCCATAACCGCTTTGTAATGAATTGTCATAACCACTTTCAAACATATTCATATACAAAAATGTATTTAAATCTAGCAGGTGCTCCTCTACTGTAATCGGTTCTGTGACAAGTTACATCGCATTAATGTATTAATGTAAACATACCAATCTTTATCATAAACATCATACTCATCTAAACATCTGATATCATGTACATATCATGCATTATCAGCATATCATGTACATATCATGTATCATCATCAGCACCATTATCGCATGACAATAGGGTTAAATTCAATGATGAATAGAGCTCGCATGGGTCTCTCTGTAACTCCTTGGGTGGTTTTATGCAAGCAACAAAATTTGTCTTTATGATGCCTCCCCACTTATTGTATCTTTAATTGGTACTATCAGTGAAATACAAGTCTCAAGTCTTGTTAAATGATTCAGTATTGACTGGCTACCTGTTGATGAAATGCACTTAGTAGCTAAGGTTTGCAATATTGGATAAAGTTTCAATGAATGTTAAAAATCTTTTAGATGTTGTCATGGCAGAGTTAGGAATGGTCTAGGCTGATTATGTGGTATGGCATAAACATTATTTTTTATGGACAATATGGTTTAAATATGGATCATCAGTATAATGTTATTATCAACATCCTTCATTCATACTCTCTGGGTACCTTAATTTATAATACATCCAAGTACACAATTACAAAAACAAAAATCCTAACAATAAATTATTGAGTACTTGATTGATCAATCAATAATTAGATTAGATTACTATATTATAAATATTTATGCGAGAATAGGTTCCTTTCCTGTTTTAATTATTATGTACCTTCCTTCTGTCTGATTTTACCATCTATTGTATATATAAATGTAAGTTTGTAAAATATTTATTGTGAATGTAGGGAATGGCATCATTAGTAAGGTTAATCGGTTGATTTGCAATCGAGTTGAGCTTATTAGGTGTATAGTATATACAAATATTATACATGAAGGAAATTATATATCGAAGATAGATGGTCTTGGGTGTTGTTAGAAAAGTATGTTACCAAGGGTACGTGGTTGATGGGGGGAGGGGGGGGGGGGCAGAAAAGTTTGGGGGAGTTGCTGAAATTGATATGTCTGAGATGGACTGCTTCTTCTAGTTAGGCATCTAAATGTATTTACATGAAGGAAATTAGATATCGAGCGGTATAACCATTACTTACTATTTTTAATATTTTTGCCTGCATGTTTTTTTGTCGTTATATCTGGATATCTCAAAATAGAAAGGAATGGAAATTTTGTTGACAGGTAGATAAGGCCCCTGGGAAGAGGTAGTAAGTTTTGGAGTTGTCCTTTATTCAGGATCATTGATCCGGAGGACATTTTACACACAGTATTACATATGCATTTCTGGTTGACCTCTAATTTGGTCATGATTTCTTAGATTTTGTTTTCCAATGCATTCATGAATGAAACTCAAAATTGTCTGATGACCAAAAAACTAATGAAATTCCATGAATATGATGTATAGATATCTGGCATGAGTATCAAGTATCGTTGATATGTTTATTGCTGCATTAGCATAACATGGGATTTATGATGACTTTTTGACGGCAGTGTCAAAAATGTATGACGAAAAATCCTTTTCGCCTGTACTAATTTTACAACTACTGAAATCAGCAGAGTTGTATAATTACCAAAAGTATATTTCATTAACATCACATTATGATAACTTTTATAAATGATGTGAATTCTTAACTTTTATTGCTTATAGTGAGCATAAGTGGGTGACATTTATACCGATGTCAAAGCAATGACTGTAGCCCAGGACATAGTCATCGTTAGATAGTCATTGAACTGTGCTTCAAACTACACAGTCCCAAGGTTCATTATTCATAATATTGATTATCCATATTAATAGTTCATCTGAAATGCTTCTGAAAACGTTTTCAAACCAACAAAGAGAACTATGAATGCCTAATGCATTGCCCTTTTGAAGTGAAACATTTTGCCATATTAAATAACAGTCTTTCTTAGTTTCTCGTTGATTTATTTAATGGCTACCAATAAACCGAAGTGTCTTTCATTGACGTTACTCTTTGTTCAGTGGGCATCTTCCAAACCAGATCGTTGAAACTGTTGTTAAGTCCCTCACATATGCATAGCAACAGACCATACATTTCAATCGAATAAATTTTAAGTCAATGCTATGAATAAAAACTGTTTCAATTGCTGCGAGTTCTATAAAATCATTGTGAGTTATCCTCAGAACATAAATGATGATAAAGTATCTAAAATATCTGTAGGTGGTATAAATATGAAATGAAGTTATTAAGTTTTCATGCATGACACAAACCCTAGCGACAGTTACATTAAATGTTCATCAATATGTGGTTGTGGACTGATTGAAACCTTTCACATTGTCCCATTAAAAGGTTACAAATAGCTGTAGTTACCATCATTTAATATTCACAATAGTTGATTTGCTTTGCACTCACATTCTGGAGATGCTAATTGAGTGAATCTTTTTTTTTTTAATTCAGGTTTAACTTGCTATCCGATCAGTTACTTGTTCTTCTGGAGAACGATAAATAAAGGTTTGTTTTTAGTTTAATAAATTTGGTTTATCAACTATAATATATACGTTTTGTGTGTAATAACAAATTGTTAAATATATTTTTGTAATCGCTAGCAAATTACCCATATACAATTGCTGATACCAAATACACTGCATACTTTTTTTCCGTACCTGGTACAAAGAAATCTTGTTTTAAAGAGGACACTTCTGTGGTAAATTCATTTTTAGGTGTGGGCCAGTTAGTTCTGTCTCCATCAAAGTAAGATATTTCCAAGTAAGCATTGAGTTCCATTTTGCCTTCTCCAATTGGAATTTCAGCATTAGGGTCCAGTTTTATCCTCAGTGTTGTCGTGACATTATCAACGAAGAATAATTTATCATACTGAAAGAAACAGAAAACTGTAGTTTAGTTTTGATTAATTGTGGTTAGTAGCTGTGCGATACATTTAACATGTTAAAGGCTTTGGTTGATATTTCTTAAGTTTAATTTATTTAATTGTTTTGTATATTGCCATACTCATAATGAGTGTACCTTATTACAATTGCAGAAAAAATATCAAGTATAGGTGTACCGGTACATTTTAAAATTCTCTAGAAATAATGGATACTTATAAAGAAACAAATATTTGTTCACTAGGAGCAAGATAATGTCACTTGGTGAAATAGCTTTGCATAAATATTAATAAATCTGGCTTATTGGAATAATAACTCACGTTCATATTGTAGGAGCCGTTGACAAAACTCGTGGTAGTTGGTTGTAAGAAGGTCCAGTTTGTGATGACTGGCTCAGCTGCCAATGGAGGGAGGGACAAACGAGCTTGTACTTTAAATGCATGAGCAGTTGAGTTTGATGAGTGGTTGAGATGAACGAAGATAAGCATGTCTTCTCTAGAAAAAGGGGAAAAGACAAAAGAATGTAATTAGCGGTATTGCCGAGTTAGTAGATATATTATATTATATATACAAGATCTCATTTTGTGACCAAATCATGTACATCTGTAGCACGAAAATAGCTAGATAAGATAAGCACTGTACTACATTTTGCCTGCCGTACCTAGTGCAAAGTTAAAAAAAAAACAAGAAAGTTAAACTATATATTTTTGTCGAATTGTTTTTAATAGTGGTTTATCTCTGCCATAACAATGTGTATGAAATATGCATTCACGTTTTAGCAGGTTTGTGCATTACCTATTCAGGGAACTACTGGAAATGTCATTAAACTATTGTTAATATGAATTCTGAGGCGCCTACATAAATGTTGCACTTATATTGGAAGATAGCAAAAAAATGTTTTGTATGCCATATATAGTCATAAATGCCAAACATTGACAAAATTGGAGTCCTCAATGTGTGTGGCTCCGTCCTGTCTGTTTAGAGCAACTAGTTTTTGTACATTTATCAATAATATTTTAAAAAAGGAACTGTGAGGTGGGTAAATCCAATACATGGATTGATATATATAGTGCACTATAATAATTATTATATATATATATATATAGACTATATATTGCAAAAACTGTAATGCTACAAAGTTAATCTGTATATCATACACATTTTATTGCTATGTCAGTGATAATCCTCAATTATGAATGATGAGTTGTTATGACAGTCCATTGAAGTTGGCTTTATTGAATTCTGGAAAGAGGGTTATACTCTGCAATTCATTGTATACAAGAACCAGTAGACTGCTATTACTGTTAATTGTAACTTCTTACCTAGGATTAGGCAATGCTGGACTGGTTGGCAGTATTGATAAGCTCTGTTGCAACACTGGTCTCTCCGTACCATCCCTCCAAGCATAGACCGTTCCTTGCACTTGGGACCAAGCAGTGTCCGTATTATCAGTGATGCTTACTCCAACATCGAAGTTTATGGCCGACCCATTAATGTTGTTGATGTGGTCAGTGACCTGAAGGTCAATCGCCACGACGAGGTCATCATCTGGTGTCCCCGGTATCCACTGGTGTCTCTCAGTAGCTCCTGTTTTTAAACATTGGTGGAGAAAAGTTGAAATTAGAACTCCTTTACTATTCTACTCCTGATTTCATGTTAAGGTGAATAATATTTTAGAGGTGCTTCAATGATCAGTATCTGTTTTAAAAACAAATTAATGTCACGTTATGGCCATTGATTTGATTTATGTTACTGATGTATAGTAAGCCTAGTAAATTTCATGGATTCATGTACCTGTGTTTCATGAACATATAAGAAGGCATTCGTAAATCAATGTGATTACAACAGAAATATACCAGTTATTTCATGAGTAATAACATATTGTTCAGTCACAATATATCTGTCATGCTCCGATGCCACATCTACTCACCTGTATGTGTGACAATAAAGCTGGCCTCCACAAATGTTTTCTGATTATTGGAGACGGCAGATGTTTTGGTGAACGTAAGTTTGGAGCGCTCCGCACAAGGAACATTACGGCTGTTCAGGGGTCTTATGCTAACCACAGTGGCCAGGGCTTCTCCATTTGCATGGGGAGTGGTGACATTGATCCTGAACCATCCTGTCATGACTGGAATTTTGATGATCGCTTTCCACATCCCCACTTCGCCGATTCGCTGCAGTGGTCCAGTCGGAGTGTCTGGCGGCTTCAGCGAATGCGAGATGCTGGTCAACTTATCCTGCAAGAAAGATTCCAGCTTAGTCTTGAACAATTGCAGTGAAATACAGCAATATGATGAAGGTTTTATTATAGTCATCATTATCTGCCAAAAAAAACCCTCTGCAAACTTTTAATGCTGTCATGAGAGTCTTCACATTTCCAGACTTTTTGCAATAGTCAGAGGGTGAACAAACTTTTATATTCAATTAAAATGTAAATGATGTCAATAACACTAATGTATTAAGATAAATAACAGGGCTAATTATGCAGCTTGTTAGAAAGTAACTTGTACACTTGTAAAATTTGTAAAGTGGTTGATAGGAACTATTTTTTTCTGTCAAAATAACAGGATAATTGTTAATGTGATATTGAAGACGGCGAACTTACACCATCCTGAAAAACATCTTTGACCACCGTTAGGTTAGTTTGTCCCACCCAGAGTTGTGTATCGTCCACCTCAACTGTTGCTCCAACATAAACCATATCTCCAACATTAAGTCCAGCTTCTGCTAAAGCTGTCACAGTGAACTCCGCACGTAACACATTGTCTTTATGTTCAATCGGACCACCATCTGCAATGTTCTGGATGTAACCAACTGACAGAACTGCGCGAGTAAAGGTTCGATTTTTGCTGTCCAGAGGATAGGAGATGTTAGTGAGAGAGTCATTCACACAAGGCAGGTTCCATGCTGCCGAGGTGAGGTGAAGGTCACAGGCGGCCATCTTGCCAAGGTGTGTGACGTTACTGGGAGCATATGCCTATGAAAAAAAAATCAGTTATTAAGTTTCATGAGCACATTCTTAAGTATCTATTATTCTAATTCAAAGTGCTGTTATTATTCTAAAGTTTTTTTTTATAGCAAAATATTACCTCAATACTGTACGATCCCATAGAATTAGGAGGAATATTGATGTCCACAAAGAGTGTCTTAGATCCTCCTAGGACAATGTCGGATGACTTAGAATTCAAGATCAGATAGGTAGTTGGGGAAACAGACTGAAAGAAATTAATAACATTAATTATTATCAATAAAAATGGGTAAGGCATGTGTAATTGTGTAAATCGTCATTGAGTAGTCGAAAATCTACACGAACTGCCAAAAAGTATAGCAGTGATGACATTGTGACAGTGTTCTCAGCATCAAACCATATTGAAAGCAATACCAAGTGATTTGTAGAGGTACCTTGTGAAAATTGATCATAAATCCTCCCTGCGTCCCATACATTTGGGTGAGTCAGGTTATCACCACAGATTTTGTACTTACCCCCAGCGTAGATGATCCTGAGTCAATGCTAACAATTCCACTCGCCAACATGAGTTGCCTCTTGCCCATAGACATCGCGACAGAGAAAGTGTGGTTCTCGCCATCCACAAGGGACGCCAGGGGGTAAACTCCAACCACCACGCTCACCTGCATCAGGTCGTCATCCTTGTTTTCACTAGTCCGGAGCCTTTGACCTGTTCACATGTAAATTCACAAATTGTTAGTATAGTATTACAATCCAGGTGTACACAACTACCTCGCCTAGTAGCACTTGGCTGGTGGGCAGCTGCTCTTTAGCTTACTGTTAGAGTGCAGGAAAGTTGCACACAAGATTAGCTTGTTTTATTGGAAGCTAGGTTTCTTTCTTCTATAGAAAAAATTGTAGCAATTCAGTTGAGTCATATCCTGGTTATATTGGACTGGTATCTAATCTTAGCTCACTTGATTCTCAATGTTGTAGAAGAAGTTCAATTTAGCAGCTATATTGATTGTCCTGGAGCCAGAAGTCATTGATATGATATGTTGCGAAAGTCATTATGTTTCATAATTTATTGCGTCAAGTTAACATGTAGCAACAAAAATCTCTATTTTTAAACTGAATTTTTCACGCTAAAAGGCAATTGGTTTTCCTTCAGGAGGAAGGTAATCCATCCATGTAATTGCCTTCATGCCATAAAATAATTCAATTATATGCTAAATTGGTCTGACAGATACTCCGAAACAGTTTATGCTAAATTAATCAGATGACAGCAACAACCAGAAGTAGAACGTAAGCAATGTGGAATTATAATATTCAGAGTCATCACTAATTTAAGTGTCCATGAAAAATAACGATGAAACTCGATACAATTTGGCTAACTTTCAAACTTCCCAGTGTTAAAAAAAATTAATTGAACACTCCTGTCAATGTGCAAAAACTTTATATTGGCGATAATTGGGCCACTCTTGCTAATCAAGTGTGATTCCCAGGTGGTAGCCATCAATCATGTTGTTTTTAGGACACATTTCCAATGCGTTTTAACCTTTTTTAATGATATGGTTCCTTAATTAAAAGTTGGAAACAACAAACTGAGTTACCAAGAGCTCTCATAAGTTCTACAGATAGCTTCAATGAAAAAGCCATCCTATTAGTGAATTTGTCCTGAAAGACTTACCGATGTTAGCTACTGTTCCGATGTCATAGTAAGCTCGATCGAACTGGTTCTGGGGATCCTCATAGGCATAGTGCATTGCTCGGTTTTTGGGGTAAGGGCAAGGGATGTGTGAACCCCTTTTCTTCACCGCAATGCGACAGACAGTCAGAGTGTGGTTGCTTGAGATCAAGGCTTCCACGGCATAAGTGGATATAGTCCGAGGAGAAAGCCAAGCATTTGCATGGTATTCGACGCCACCGCCTGCTTTTGCAGTGAAAGTATTGGACGCGCGCTCGAATCCTGACAAGGGGCTTACATCAGTCTGAAAGGAGAAAGAATAAATTTGACAAAAAAACATTTATGTAAATCTCATACAGTCTTATATCTATTGAGAGAGAGGTCTAGTTCAAATATTATGAAAGTAATTACATAGTGGTCATGGGAGACCTTAATGTCCAGTCACTCTTAAGAATATTGAATTTGGTTGGTGACTACACCTCGCCCCTCCCCCTCTTTTTTTTTTTTTTTAGCATTTAACTGACTTGGTATAGGCTATTGAACTTGGTGCTTGAGAGAGTCTAAAATGATTTAGGGCCCCTTTAAGTCAATGTCTCCATAGTATTCCAGGATTTTAATTCAACTAATCTAACGTTTCACTTGCATTTATTTAAGGCTTATCCACGCATATTATTAGCTATTAACACATTTTTGTTGCATTATTTATATCACAACACAATAAAAAAACTTATTGGCTCAATAAACTGTGTATTCCTCAATAAAACATTTCTACAATGCCAGATAAACAACATGGGTCAAGTAACAGGAGTAGCTTGTGGAAAACTTGAGTTATATGGTTATTAAGACAATATGAAATACTCATACAATGATGATACTATTGAGTATTAATTGGCCCCATATAAAGCTGTATTTATAATTACAATGTTTTGAAGTTTTAAGTCAATATGCATGTCACATTTTAATTTAAAAAAATAATAATTATACTATTGAATTACTTATAACATTGTATTGACCTTTTACATATTTAAATAAATAACAGTAAATAAATAATTTTAATTGTCTTATTTATAAATTTTCACTTACTGGTTGCAGGTCTGTAGTGTTGGCGGTGTATTTGACACATATCTTTCCCACCCAGATTAGAGACGACCAGTACTGAACTCCGAACTTGACACAGTAGGTCTCTCCTTCCGTCATGCGACTGTCGTCTGCCACTCCAACGACAGCCTCGTATCGAATGACGCTGTCATTGTAGGTGCCCCATTCGCGATCTGAAATTCGATTGAATCCGATACAATTTAATTCAATTAGTATGATGTATTAATAGTCTACCGAATAGTTATTTTTCTGATTGATAATAAGGTGACAGGATGGTGGGAAATATCATACGGCACACTCGGGCTTGTAAAAATGCAATTCAGAAATTTACAAAAATAAGAGTGCATCATGGATATGAAGGTACGGTGCGGGGACAATCAGTTGTCACTGACCGTGTTTAACCAAAACCTTTTTCTGAGTTATTGCTTGTATATCTTTACAGGCCATATATGCCTTTTAGTATCTATCTATTTGAAATTAAAATATTATGTTTCTCTTACAAAAATATTATTGAATGTCTTGGCATTCTACAAGATAGTTGAATGAGTTTATAATGACCTTCAGCTCAACATACCACAAACAAGCACCGACCAGGCCTCCTACTGAAACCTATAAAACCTATAAAAATCTATATTTTGATTTTGAACCTATAATTCTCTGAAAATAACCTATAATACCTTAAAAACCTTCAATTTGCTTTACAAATAATTATGCCGTAGAAACGTTTTAGTTTTTTTCAGAAGCAGACAGCTTGCTTCGTCGATAAAGCACCTGAACTGCAGCGAGCTGTGGACATCTGGCAAACTGGTAATATGTAGAGAACTTAAAAACACCGAAATCGAGGTATAAAATTATCTTGAAAAATAAGAAGGAATTTGCCAGCCCAAAACCTGTAAAACCTATATTTTTAGCATCTGTTTAACTTTAAAGCCTATTAAAATACCTATATTTTGGAAGAGGTTGAGTGGAAGACCTGCTATTGTACCCTCTTAGTAATACAGTAAACAGTGGTAAGAAACTGAACCTATAAAGCACCTACCTCCGAAGTTATGAAAGCCTACATTGGAAATGTGCGTCAAGTTGAGTGAGGCCATATCTGAGAGTTTCTCTTTAGTTGGGTTGAGGGTGGCGGTCAATGTTGCTTCCTTCGATTCTGTGTTACAGGGGAAGTTAGCTCCCTTATGCCTGACTCTGACACTGCACAGGTACAGCTGAGGTTTGTAGGGGGTGCTGGAGTTGTCGTAGGGTGCTGAGACAATCAGTTGTATGTCGGGGTAGTAGGAATCAATGGGTAACTTCATATCAGCATAGAAGGCTGTTTGGCCCCCTTTATAAATGGTCAGGTTGTCTTTGGCATTCATTACATTTACCAGTCTGAACTCTGGAGCCTGAAACAAACATAAAAATTAACATAGGCTGCGCTGCGGCAAAACCCTCAGCGAATATAATTTTTTTCCATTGATAACAATACTCTTTGAACTTTGTTCGCTGAGGGTTAAAAATGGTTTTGATTGAGTGACTACAGTATAATGAAAAGGAGGCATTGTGACGTAGTATTAGTATATATATTTAATATGTGTTTCAGTTCAAGTTCCATCTGTCTTGTGTCCAGAATCTAAGACAGACAAAGACATTTATTTACACAAGAGACACACATTTCATATATATACAAACATTGATGGAAACTTGCTTAAAAGGTATTTTTCTCTATGTGTGGGAGGCCTCTCTAAGGTCTTAAGACCGCTAGCGAGAGGCCACCCAGTGTCTAATGCATGTAATATATATCTATATTGTCTAGAATTATCGGCTCTCATGAAGTAGAGCTCTATATAATACTACTGGCGACAATAAATTACAGTGTATAGTCATAATTCATTCATATGCGTAGTCTATATGATATCTAACATTTTTTTAAATGTATATTTTATATTGTTGTAATTTTAAGGACCCCAGAGGTAAAACAGCCATGCTGATCTGATTTTTTTTTACCCTTGTTGAATATATTCAAAAAAAATTTATGAAAATGTGATAGACTTGCTTCACACTAGTCAGTACATTTTGTATTATTACGAACATTTAACGGTGAAAATACTTATTGATCTTATAGCAATGCAAACCAATAACAGTTTAACTTTGGCCGACAAACTTAGTCTTGTATGTTCTTGCCAAGTAATCCTCATCAATATTCAAGACAAAATTTAAATGGTAAAAAATGTTAGGGGACATTGATAGTTGTGGCTTGTACTGAGGCGGGCATTTATTTGTATTGCCATTTATTTTTTATTGCCATATTCTACCAAACAAAAACATATATTTAATAGCTTGCCCTCAGTTCTGTTAGCTGCTGCATAGCCTATTTTTCTTTGTAGTTCATGTAAAAAAAAGAAACCAACTGCATGGCGATTCAAGCGATTTTCAACTTCCTAAGTAGGATTACTTAAGATAATGTTAAAATATATCTTTTTTTGTAACCTAATAACTTACCTGAGGAGGCTGGGTGACAGTAGATGCATATGAAACGTTAGCACATCCGACCCACATTGCTTTCCCGCCATACATGACTCCCCCAACGACTTTGATATTATCTCCATTGCTGAGACCAGTAGCAGAGCGCACGCGCGCGATAATCTCCACTACCAGACGATTCGAATCGTTGTCCGATCTTTGCCCAGTGTTTGATAAGTAGCCGAAGTCAACACGAATATAGTCGTTTATTCCATTGTTATTCTGAAATGGATAATAGATTACTGAACATTTAATAAAAGAAATTGAAAACTCCACCAATTAATTAACAGCTGATCATTACGTCTGCCTGTGGCAGCTGGTCATAAGCCTACAGTTAGTTTAATTAAAAACGGCTCAATTAAACCTAGACAAAGCTAGACAACTTCTGCTGTACGATGCTATACCTGCCACTGTCTGGCTATAGTTGGCTACTCAAAGCCGGACCTAAAAGTACTTAATATATATTTATGATATCTTATATTCCACACATTTCTTACATTTACCAAGGTTTATATTTTTCAGTGGTGGTACTAGTACCTAGGCATAAGCCGAGTATAAGCTAGGAGTAGACAGAAGCAGCTGGCTTTAGCCAGTCAGAGCTACAGCCAGGAATAGGTCACTACAGCTGTCATGACCATATATGTATGATATTTGGAATATTCAAGCTTCTGACTCCTAGCTTTTATTTGAATATAGACCGATATAGAATTATAGATAGAAAGTCTGTTCTGCTTGAGTTTCCTGATGTTTGCCAAACAACACAGTCTAAAATTTAGGCATTACTATTTTAAATTAGAGGAAAGTTTTTTTTAAATCTTCAGCAAGTTGAGAAAGACTCATTCTTGAACAAGCCTGCTGGTTGCTGAATGTTACAAAGTATAGGCCGACAAAAGAAACATTTTATACAGACCAGATTTCTTGCACAACCTTGCTACACTGAAAAAAATAGTCCCTATATACAGTGTGCTAAGGTAATCAATAAGTCATACTTGTAGAAAATATATGACAATGGTTTCAAGAGTTACTTAAAAGAACCCTGATAATGTCATGACTCGTATATAATGTTACTCGAATTTACAAATTCCAAAGCGTGACATTTAAACTAAAATATTCACGACTCAGTGCTTTTGTAAAATATATTGGTATTTCCACGCATATCACTCAAGCTGGTATGGGCATATTGACAACCTCTTGTTGGTATTGAACTGTCTGGGTAGGTTATCATGCATGAACACACCCATGCATTGTCGTGAAATATAATAAAGATTTCTTTTATGATATATATCTATTTTATCGTAAAATTGAGACTTAGCCAGATAACACGCGCATACTGTATGAAAATGGTCTAATGAAGTGTCCGCAACCGTAGCATGGTGAGCTACTAGTGCGGTTCAACATTTAGGCAATTATCTTTTTCATGCGAGATTAAATTGCATCCTATCTACAGACTATATCATGCATGGTGCCAAATTAACTCATATAGGCTAAAATTGGCCTATATTAGGATTATCATTACTGTATACAGATTTATAACAGTTTGTATTGAGAAATAACCCCGGTCTGTTTAGGTACACATCTCTATAGCTAGTTACACTGGGCGACATTGATTTTCGCCATGAAATCGAAATTCGCCACTTAAAATAAAGTGCAATTAACACTTGTTAGATGGCTGTCGGAGTTATAGCACACTGTCAATGACATAAACGATTAGTTTTGTAGCAAATCAAGACCTTGCAAGGTGTATAATCATGTTTCAAGGGGGTGGCGAATCTCATTGTTGTGGGGAATTCCAATGTCGCCGAGTGTAGCTAGTTAAGTACACTCGGCGACTGTGAAATTCGCCAAGACAACGAAATTCGCCACCCCCTTGAAACATGATTATACACCTTGAAAGTTCATGATTTGTTACAAAAGTAATTGTTTACATCATTGACAATGTTTTATCACTCCAAGAACCATCTAGGGAAGTCTCAATTGCACTTTACTTTCAGTGGCGAATCTCGTTGTCGTGGCGAATTTCACTGTCGCCGACTGTATAGGTTACATGGTAGTTAACTTGCTGGAGTTTTAAGTAGAAAAAATGCAGACCTTGACGAATACAATGTATTTGATCAGTCAGTATAATAAACGTAAATTTCTGCCATTAGAAATTTTATTATGCAGAGATGCCAAGTTTTTGCGTGGTGAATGCGCGAGTTTTGGCTCTTTCAAACCAGTTTACATTAAAATGTTAAAGATTTATTCTGGTCCTCATAGCCTAAGTTACATTACAATATGAAGAAAATACTGAAGTCCACAGGCGTGAGACTCTCGCTGAATGCGGGAGACTTGGCATGTCTGTATCTATATAGGTCTACTTTTATTCTAATAATAGCCTGTATGACAAGTTCATAGTAGCCATCCATTATCTTTACAAAGATTTATTATAGTTACCTGTGAGACATAGGTGGCGTTGGGTGTCTGAAAGCAGGGGTAATTAAAACCAATATAGCGCACACGGAAGTCACATGCTTCCAACGGAGAACTCCCATTGGCTGGTAGCTCCACCTCCATTACGTAACGCTCTGATGACGTCATAGGTAACGTCATGTTTATTTGTATGGCGGTGAATCCATTTAAGGGGATGTTCTTGTTGGATGTGTCAATGCTGAAGTCTGGAGTTGTTGTCGGGGAAGACTGAAAAATCATAAAATGTTTTTGACTTTATTTTTACCTATCATATTTCAATTCAATTTTATAGAGCTCTATGTATGGATGAAGCTATAAACAGTAGGATCCATAATACTGGATGGTGAGGAGTCCAAACATAGTTTTGTAGGATGAGGAAAAATTAGACTCGGCCAATAGATAGACAGATAGATGGAAAGATAGAAAGATAGAAAGATAGATAGATAGGTATATTGTATAGATAGATCTATATGGAAAGTGAGGCTCTCTAATGATTGATGAGGTGAGAGAGGAGGAGTCGATCCATGTTACACATTTACCCCAAGGATGGGGTCTTTTACTTGCCTCAGCATAGACACCGAGTACAAGGGACCGCCAATTTGAACAACTCATCCAAATGACATCCGGCTTAGATGTTGCTCATGAAGTGTGCCCGGGCCTGGGATTGAACCTGGGACCTTCAGCAGAGCTGGCCAATGTGGAATTGGCGGATGCCTTAACCATTAGGCCACCCAGCTGCTAAATATAATCTTTCCTCGTCCCACTAAACTCTAAGCTATGTTGGATGACACACTATGCACTATTGCTTATATTCTTCACATTGTACAACATGCCCTGCAGCCATCCAACATACACTACAACCATGCAATTTACTCTGGTGGTGTACAATATATACCGATGCTAGATAACAAGGAAGCATTCTGATTGGCTCACGGCAGCTGAGTAGAGATCGCAACCTAAACAGTTTGAATTGGCTGTGCATAAATAAAATATTTTTTTAGCTATATTATCTTTTTTATTCAGTTTATTTTGTGAGAATCACCAGAAATGACCTTAGGCATTAGAACATAATTATATTGTTGGCCTAATATAAATAATATACTAACTAGTGGCATCAATTAAATGGTAGGCCGACATTGCCCTAGTTGATAATCTTTCATGCGAAATGAACTGCAGTGAAATTGCTGTTTTGCCAGGGTACGTATTAAAATACATCCCATGCATATATTTTAGTTTTTTTTTTTAAATCTTTTAAGGGTACTGCAGATAATATAGTGTTGGATGGGTCTTTTACTTGCCTCAGCATAGACACTGGCCTAATGGTTAAGGCATCCGCCAAATCCACAATTGCCAGCTCTGCTGAAGGTCCCAGGTTCAATCCCAGGCCCGGGCACACTCCATGCTATTGTGTTCAGATGATATCTTGGTTTTATTGAAGTAGGCTTAAATGTTTACATTTTAATTTATTTATCAAGAAATATTATTCTTGTTTGGATAATGTAAAAAGTACTAACACAACAGCAACATGAAGGTATGTAAACTGCATACCATCGATTGCATACATCAGCTTATTCGCTCACCTTTTTTGCCTTTTATAGTCAGCCAAACATGACAATCTCATTAATGATAATAAGCTTTATTAAAAAAGCTAATTTATGTTAGCTGCCAATATCAATGTCAACTAGGTTTTTTCTATTGAAATTTGAAGTTTGACATAAATTATCAAACAAAGATCTATCTATCTATTGATCCAATGGAATGTGTACTTGCTTAGTTGCTTATGTTTTGTAAATATTAAAGTATATAATATAATGTCATAAGGATGTAATTACATTTAGGCCTACAAGTAAATACTCTTTATCTCATCTCATAGTATTCAAATTTATTTGATTATGAATTTAGCTTTTAGGTTATAACACAACATCTAGGAAATACAATTAATAAATACCTTGCTTAGGTTTTTTTTTGTGCATAAGAATGATAATGGAATTTTACGAATTGGAATAAAATAATTGGAATTCTATTTCAGTTTAATGATTTTTTCCCCCTTTCTTTATGTAATTTAATGCAAACCATTTACTCTATTTAGCAATTAGCTATTTATAATTTTGAGTATTTCGTGCCTAATAGCTTAGATTTTCTTCTTATGCGCGTATTTGCTCTATATTGAATCTTACATATTTTTCTGTTGTTCTTTTGTTGCAGTTGTCAATAACACTAATGGCTGCTGCGACTCAGTATTGACAAATTCCTCTCAATTAATCTTTTATGCGATTGCCATGGAAACCAAGGTTTGAAATCAATGGGGAAAGACGTCATAGTAATAATTAATCTGACGACATAGTAATAATTAATCTGTTCTGGAGCAAAGTGGATGCTTTATCCAATATGGCGACAAATGGAAATGTGAAAATGATATCACTGTTATTAATGTATACATATGAAATGACTATCCCCGGCCCAGGGTCCCATTATTAAATGGTGGTCTTAATTCTATAACTTTGTCTTTTAATTTTAGGAACAATTTATCATTGCAAACCCTGGTAAATACATTTTGTAATGCCATAATGTAATACATAGGCCAATATGACACCTAAAATATCTTCAAAAAGAGAACGAAAAACTCTGTCATTCATCTTTTGAAGACTGTTACATTTTAGAACACCTTAGTGCAAATAAGCGTTACCCAAAACTCAGGGGAAGAAAAAACGCATAATTTTAATTATAACATTATTTGGTGCAGTACAGACCCATAACATGCTTTTGATAACTTGAGGTGGGATGGTCTTAATATCAATATCCACTATAGGCCCAGTAGCAATATCACCATAAAATACTAGGCAACCCGGAGGAATACTTTTACAATTCCATTGATTGTGTGTAAAAGACTAAGTTTCAACGAGCTTGAGAATAATACCGTCCGGTGTATTTATTTTTTGTTCATTAATTAAAACAGTAATAATTTTTTTCAAAATCGATGAGGTTGACTTCAAACAAAGGATTGGATATTGTAATTACACCAGAAAAAATAAGAATGCGAGACGGAAAATTTTTTATTATGTAGGAAAAGTTTAATTAATATATTATGCGATTATTTACTCTGGTTGACCTTTTTTGTTACTTTAATTAATTATCATATATAATATATTTCTTTATTATTCGTATTCACAGAACTTCGTATTTCTTTCTATTAATTATATCGGTATTTTGTAAAATGTAGCAGACGGTATCCTAGGTATGTTATATCAAATACAATATGATGATGAACTCGAAATTATTTTCAAAGGCCTGTAGTACCAGGTACACACTTTTACATTTTGCTTTGCTAAATTGCACTCAACAATGCAATTAGTGCATTCACTGAAGTGGAACCAGACATCTACTCAAGTGTAGAGCTAAATGTGTCTTGTTGATAGTCAGTGCAATACGTATAGTGGCCAAGCAAGCATGGCCCTCATTCACGTCCGAGTTCGCAGAATGAGGGCCATGCAGCTGTCTTTATATTTTTTCATGGGATTATATGTGCACGCGGATTCACAGCTTCCTATCTACCTGAATCTATTTTATACTACTAATCTTGACATGCTGTTATTTTTCCAAAAGAATAATTTCCGTGAATCTGCAATTTCAACTTCTGCCTCTTAAAATTTCACTGAATGACTTGGTGATTGCCGATAAAACCTAATTACTCATTTTCAATGGTGTGAAATGGTGATAGTCAGCACAGATGTTTATACTGTCCACACAATATTTATGCAACCTGTTGCAAAATACTGCGAAAAGTGACAGCACTGCTGCCAGACTATGAAGGCCCCGACAAGTATGAGGGCCGCTGGGGTGAGCACGGAAGTCTCGGAAGCGAGTCCGGATGGAGCCGCCTCGGGCGAAATACATGGGCTGTGAAATAACATTAAAGGCCACGCACTTAGACTTTTTTCCGACATATAGATCTTTTGTCATTCATTCATTTATAAGTAAGAGTATGTTCCTATAGAGACTGAAGCCAAAACAAAGTTACTCTATGTTTTGCCACTATTTTTTTACAAATATATTGGTGATTTATATTGCTCATTCATAAAGAATGTGTGCTTACTAGGTACTCTTTGCCTAATCTGAAGGTCCCTAGGTTTTATTTCTGTTTGTGGCCTTTGCAAGCAAGCCACTTATTAGTCCTCACTGCCACTGTCCACCAAGCAGATGATTGGGGACCTGGTTAGAGAAGACTTCGATGGATGAAGACATTGAAGAGTCACATTTCAGCCACATAGCACCTGCACGAAATGTGTGAAAACTGCTGCATACTCCAAGGGGAGCTGAACTGGAGAGCCAGGGGAGCCACTATATACAACATAATTGATATAGTGGCTCTTTAAAATAGATCATCGAATTCATTGTAATTCATTGTAATTCATTGTAAAGCGCTGCAGAATGTATATTGCGTATAAATGCTGAGCTAATAAGTGCTAATAATAATGATAATCCCTGGCCTGGGAAGTTTTACTGAGCTATATCTCAGCTGGATGCTGTTTGCATGAGTTGTTAAATTGACATTGCTGTGATAACAAAGTCATTTTCTAGGAAAATTATTTGTCTATCTTTCAGACCAAACTCGCGTTCAACGAAACCCAGTTTTAACGAACACATTTAGACATTCCAATATAGTTCATCATCAGATCCATCTGTACTTTAAAGACTTACAGGTAGTTCATCATCAGATCCATCTGTACTTAAAGACTTAAACCCCGGTCTCACATAGCCCCCCTCCCTGCCTACGCTGATGCTGACGCTGGTAGCAGTGAGTCACCGTGGAAGTCGGCGGATTACTCCTGGAAGCTGTCGAGTTACTCCTACTACCCGTCGGCTTACTTCTAGTGACCCGTAGAACCCGCCGAGTGACCCGTAGAACCCACCGAGTGACCGTAGATCCTGCCGAGTGACCCGTAGAACCCGCTGAGTCACCTGTAGAACCCTTTTTTGCCACCAGAATCCGTCGCCAACCGGCGAAAAAAGCTGTTGCAAAAATGTTATGTAATACTATGGGTTCACTACGGCAAAACTGGCTATGTGAGACCGGGGCTTTACAGGTAGTTCATTATCAGATCCATCTGTACTTTAAAGACTTACAGGTAACCCCGCCGTGCTTGTTGACACATTGATCTTCTTCTGGGCTGACCAGATGGTTTTCGTATCCAGTTCAATAGCCACTCCCACCCACAGGTCATCTGGATCAGCTGCTTGGATGGCAGATGTGTTTTGGATGGCAGCTGCTATTTCCAGGGTGAATGTCCTGTCCAGGTCACTGGCTGAGTTGTTCCAATATGCTGTCAATTATTGCAAGATTCACAGTAGTTAGTGATTATAAAGCAAAGATAAAAAAATTTACTCAAAATTACTCATTTATGACGAATTTCATACATTTACTCCTTTTTTTCAAATTAAATTCAAAATTTACAAGCTTATAAAGAATTCAACTGTGTGAGGAGTACATAGGGGCCTAATACCTTGTAGCATATTTAGCATTTTACCAATTTTTGACAAACTTTTACCTAAAATGACAGAATGAAATTCCGTCAAACAGTTACTGTTTATTTTAAGAAATTTTCTTCCTTTATTTGGACATGTATGTACAGAATTTTGGGTTTAAAGCCCTTTTGGTATTAAAATGAAGTCTGTGTGTTAAGGTTACAATATAATGCAAAGTAAATTTCTTTGATTTAACTTAGAAAGTGTTATGGTCAACGTTCTCACCTGTGTTGAGGACATTTCCCAGGTTTATAGTTCCCATGGAAACCAGATCTGGGTATTGTTTATTTTTGGTGTAAGTCGTATTTGGGTAGGCTTCTTTGTTGTAACAAGCAAATCCCTGTCCTGGAAATGAAATTAATTTCCACAATCTATGAAGAAGTTATATAAGAGTAAACTCTCACAAAGTATTAATTTTAAAGATGCACAGTTTTATTTTTAATTTGGAAACATTTCTCATCGTGAATCGAGTTCTCATTGATAATTTCCAAATTGATAACTAGCTTATTTTCGTTGGTTGAGGCATTATAATTATGCCGAAGATGGGAATACATTGACGCTTAGGTATCCTAATTTAATGTCATCTGCTATAATTATGAAACAGTTAATATAGATTTATGTTGACAGTGTTCACGGTAAGCACAAAATAGCTGCCGGTCCCAAGGACCAGCTGTGTGGGAAGTCATCAAACCTGTCGGTCTGGCCTTGAAGCTGCCAGTCAGGACCAACGGACCGGCCATTTTTTCGAACATTGTATGTTAATAAATTAAGTGCAACAATTTGAATAGAGCATGACTTTTGGAACTGGAAATCAATTTGTACATGGCCAAATGTGCCACGTGCGTTTTCCATGAGAAGAATAAATGCATGGAAAACGCATGGTTTTTTAGCTAATTATAATGAAGCAAAAACCATGCGTTTATCCAAACGCATGGAAAACGCACGTGGCACAATTGGCCATGTACAATTACATCATGACTGTCATGTGAATCTCAAAGGGCTTTACATAAGTCTTCCGATGTGGAAAAGAAATGACTGACAACATCCAAACAACAACATTACTTGCATAAGGTAATGGATCCCACGGAAGAAAGTTTATTGGAAGGTTGCAACCAGCCATGAAATTTTGGAATGTCAACAGACAACCTAATGGAGTGATCACTCCAAATGTCAATGCTGCTTTTTCTTGTGGTTTGAGCCAGTTTAATTGATTTTCCCTAGTCATAAATAATTTTTTGGGAAATTATGTTTCACTCAAGTGAGTGTTGAAGAACATCGACCAAGCATGAATAACTGGTTAAACCAGCTTCCGCAAAGACACTTAAGTAACTTAAGTTTTTGAGAAAGTTTGTCAGTTTCACAAAAAATTACATTTTCAGCCCTATTGTGAATTAATGTGCCCTGTGTAGAAAGTAAAATCAGTCTCAAAAAGGTAGTCTATGCTGTTGGAGAGTAATCTCACTCCTTACAGAGTATATATTTTTTAGGGGTAGAAGTTGTCCACATACCCTGTCTTTTGGGAGTGTTGAGCACTGCATGCTGGGTGTAGGCCTACATACTGACGTAATTATAATTTTCAATGGATCCATGAGCTTTGAAGAATACACAATTATAGCAGAAACAAACTCATGCCATTTTAGTCAATGTGATTACATTTATATATTTTTTACTTGACAACTTTACAACGCCTCCATCCGTTGAGCCAAAGGGCCTAGGCAAGTGCTAGTGGGAAGGTATGTCTCACATGCGGACAGGCGTTTGCTATGATAACTCAGGTGTAGAAAGGCAAATTACGGCTTATTCTGCTCCTTACCTTATATCAGATCAGTTTATTATGTGGTCGTAGTTGTAAATATTCTATTTATTAAAAAAAACTATGTTCAAAGGAATAAAATTGACTCTGCAATTTGTTTATTGGCCATCTGCTTTCACGACACATCTGATAGAAGCAATCAAAATTGCGATAATTGTGTTTGGTTGTGACGTCACAAAGGACCAAATGCCACCTGATGCAATATGTAGGGCGCCACTGATATTGTGTCTGCATCAAAGAATAATAAGTATCAAGAACCCGCACTCTCGTAAGGAGGACGCGCTATGCCTAAAGGGAAAAGGAGGCGCATTGTTAACCGAGCTGATTACGTCACTTTGAGTCCGTATTTTATTATCCACTAGGGGCGTTAAAGAACTCTGGCACGCTATGCATGCTGGGAAAAGGAGGCGCAGACGTTTACAATGTAAAGTATAGCAAGTGGCGCTTCTTGGTAGTTATTCTTTGTCTGCATGGTCCATAGTACAGACTATAGTTGTGTATCGGGATCATATTACTATATTATTATTACAACAAGATAGTGGATGGTTAATTTAAAAACAAACTGACCTTTATCGCCAACACTTATCCGACACAAGGACATGACATTCGATGCATTGAAGGGCATGTAGACATCCGCTATAATTGCATTAACCGCATCTTTGAGGACCATGGTGACCTTCCAGATTGCTGTTGTGCCTGGGACGACAGAAGCAGGTCCTGTAAATTCCATTGATGGTAACTGCCCACTTGACTGCAATGAAAAATATCAAGTTGAATTGTTTTATTCCCCGTACAGTGTCAACATGATTAAAGATAGCACAAGCAAAGCACAGATACAAGTTTGTACTGTCTTAGATAGATAGATAGATAGATAGATAGATAGATAGATAACTTTTTATTTGCGTCTCACATCACACATGTATAAAATCATTTAAGACATTTTGATGATCCATTCTAAAAAGAATTATGAGAGACTATAGAAAATATATATACAAAATGATCAGTTAAAAAAACCTTATTTTGTTAAAAACAATAAACGTTTGTCATATAACAGGCTTTGGCAACATGGAATACAATATCAATATTTATAAAAATATATTGATATGATGTGATGTCAAGAATTTTGGCATTTCAATTCAGGCATGCCAAAATAGAGTTAAGGATGTTTTAAGGCTTCTGGTTCCCTGCATATTTATTGGATTTAGCATTAATGGAGCATCGCAAAGGAGCGATTATATCCACATAATTGTTATAGATTAGTCATTATTTCATTTGTTCACCTCAGGCACTTGAGAATTGTCTGATTCTACCTTAGAATATTAGCCTAACGAAGAGTGTTCTGATTGGATATTTCATTAGATCTCATGTATACAAAAGTTGCGACCATATAATTATACAGGTTGTAGAAAGAAGTTGATAAAGCAGTATCTTCATTGATAAAGCATCATATTCAAAGAGGCAATTTTGCAGAAGGCTTCATCAGACCATGAAATGCATTTCCTTCCACAATGAGGGGCTAAAGGCATTGCACATGGTTTCATTTCCCAGGCCATCGCATCAGAATCGCCTGAAAAGCCTTATGTACAAGTAAATTCCTTTTATTGTCTGGTGATTTTTGGAGTGTTTGTTGCTTCTCCTGCACATATTTTTTATTCAGCAGTCAGTTCAAAAGAGATCGAATTGCTATACGCGATAGAAAGAGGCAAGGTGTACCCAACGGAAATCCTGTTTGTCTATTAATTTCTCTCACACCTAATACTCACCAGATTTGCATTGATGACATTGAAAGATCCCTGTCCCACCCACAGCTTATTTTTGTTATAGTAGGATGCTCCAGCACTGACCCAATATGACTTTGAAGCGTATGCCAAATTTGTGTAGTTGAGAACAATAGCGTCAAATTCTATGACGATTTTATAATTGTCTGTTGTACTGTCTCCCACATTGCTGTTTGATAAAGTGCCAAAGTCTATATAGGCGTGGTCATGCTGAAAACGAAAGGAAAAAAGCATCAGTAAGTAATTGGTGTCATCTCTTGAGTCTTATATTCAAAGTTTGCAGTTAACTTATTCGTTTTCTCTAATATTCAATATGCGAGATTGTAATAAAAACCTTTTCAACTTCTGTTGTATATTCTAAGACAAAATTGTAATCCCAATATCATAGCAAGACTAATTTTTAGAAACAGCACCCACCGTACGATCTTTAGTAGTTGTTTTTGTGACAATACGCTTGTCTGTAGGGTTGAAACCCAAGTTCGAACCAACAGAAATGATTCGCGGTGTACACAGGGCCATGACCGCCCCGTCGGACTCTACTGGGGCAGACAACTCCAGACGAAGATCTACACTTGCCACAGGAATCCACCCTGTCACCTGAAGACAAAAATCAACACTAATAATGCAATTTAGATATTTTTTTGTTTATAAATAGTAATAAAACCACCATCCGGCTCAGGCTTAACCGGGAATTAAACCGGGACCCAGTGGTTGGAAGGCCAGTGCGCTGCCACTGACCTAGGCCCCCAACCTTACAGAATAACGGAAATGACTTAGAGTTTATTGCTATAACAAATGAATTTATCCTATAAAGTAGCGTTCTGGATACAATGAAACTAATTAAGATCAGTAAATATTCTCAATTGGAAACGACTATGTTAGCAATCAAACTAATTACACCACCTTAAAAGATAGAAATAGATAAATTAAACCATAAATAAAATCATCAACATTTTAGAATAAACGCGACCAAATATGTAACTTCGGCGGAAGTATTAATGGTTTCCATACACATCTTATTACATAAATGTGTCTGTATAGTGACTTTAGCTATTGCTTTTTCTTTCTTTTATGACAATTGTCACATACTTACCATCTGATGTCTCCATGTACTCTGACGAGAGGTATTCCGTATTAACTGTTACTCATATATATCGACCTTTAACTCAATTTTTATCCTTATGGCTATAGATCTACATGGTTCATTTTGATAGATCATAATATATCTGAATAGATATGTTTTGTCAATAAGAGACGATATGTAAATTAACCACTACTGTGATTCCAAAAGGTAGTCATAATTGTGTGTGCCACAATTTTAGGTATTTGGCTTATTGGTTACATTAAACGAGGCCAAAAGCCACTTCCATGACATCGCTACTTACAACTAGGACACATAATTGGCAAAATCAACCAAACAACCTAACTTCGTGTCCGCAGCGCTCACATTTTCATTGTTATTATCTCTTAATTGATTAAATTGATTGATTAAGATGTGTGTATGGATGACAAAATGGTCATCCTTGAATATCTAGCTTAATTAGCTCCAGAAAGACACCATCGATCAATAGGCTCATTTTACACTCCTTGCACTAAATGTTGAGCTACTTTCAAACCAAAAATGTTGTTGGTATCTGTCTACAGTTCTTCTCTGGTAATTGAACTTAACAAGCAGTTCTGAAATCAGTGAGCAGGAATTTCATCCATGTGTGCTTGTTTATGCTGATAATTGTCGGTTTTATTGTTGTGCTGTTATCGTGTAGCTGACGTCACTGAGCCAATAAGCTGTGGTTGGTTTTAGCAGAGACAATACTGGTTTTAGTTTAACATAAGTAAGGCCTACCGTATCTGCTCAACTGATGTTTTTGGTGCCAAATGTGAATATATTTGAGATGTAAAATGTATTTGTCTGTACACCTTTAGGAGTCTGATCTATGCATTTGTGTTGTTAAAACCATGATTTACTTCACGTTGAGACCCAGTGTGTAACTGAATGAATAGGCCTAAAGGGCCTATCTCACATAGCCGAGTGACAATGCCGAGTGATGCCGAGTGCTTAATAAATTAGGCAGTCGGGAATACACGGCTCTGCACGGCGACCACTCTGGAAAGACTCGTAAATACACGGCAATACTCGTAGAACGATCGTAAAGTTTTAAACATGTTTAAAACTTTTGAGAATTGTCGCCGTGCAAAATTGCTCTGATATTGCTCGAGATTTAAACGGGATTAACTCGCCGTGCACTCTGGGTGTACACTTGGTCACTCTGGGTGTACACTTGGTTACTCTGGGTGTACACTTGGTTACTCTGGGTGTACACTTGGTTAGAAGAATTGCTGTGTGGACGTGATTTCCTCGCCGAGTGGTCGGCGTGTGAAGGAGGCGAGCAATTGGCGAGCGATCTGCGAGCGATCGGCGAGTGATCTGCGAGCGATCGGCGAGACCTTGCTGACTTGCTTTTTCTAGGCATCAAATGACCAAGAGTGAAGCCGATTGATTGCTTTCCAGCGATCGTCATTACTCTGCTTCGTCACACGGCTATGTGAGATAGTGGCTTTATAAGGTAGGCCATTTGTCAGCGACAGCATGGCTGTGTTAGAAGGGCCCTCCTGATCTTGTATATTTTTTTTATATACTTTGTCAAATAAAATGGTTCCGAGTTCTATGCTGTGGATATGAAGATATAATTATAACTGGAATTACCTTGAACGAGGCCCTCTGAGCAACTTTAATATTTGTGACATTTTCCCAGCCATTTGTTTTTTCTATTGTGAAAGTTACATTAGTTGAAGGATCGGGTGCCTGGAAAGGTATAAATTACAAGATTACTGGAAATTATTTGAAAAAGCATATCAATACATGTGTTTACAATACAAATATAACATGTGTATGTCAGACATGAATATTATATTATATAGGCTGATATCTCTTCTATTAATATTTTAATGATAAAATTCTTGGTGCAGCTGTTGGCGACTGCACAGAAATTCATTAACATACAATAATCGATCTATAAAACGTTTCATTCAGGACATTTTTCAATGATTTATGATTCCAGCGACAACTAACGATTCAATATGCCTAGCTCAGTGGGCAGAAATAATCAAACTCTCTTACCGCTCTTTTGCTTCGACTATGCTCTTGTGACGTCACGTGTGAGTTACCTGTAATATTTAAAAAGAGTTAAATAATAAATCAGGTATTACTCTTGTTTCATGGACCTGGGAACAACTATCTGGAATGCGCAAATTTGAGATCGGTAAATCCCTGAGAACATCGAATTTGTTGACAATGTGTGTACACGTGCATGAATGTCTTCTTGTGTAGATGATCATTGCATTGATTTTATTTCTGAAATCTGCAGAAAAAGAGTGCCAAACCATTCCATATCAATAATAACAAGAAAACTATTAAAAAAAAAGAATAGATATCTGGCAACGTGAACAATATTAGCAGTAGACAGCTGTCACTGTACATTATATTGGGAACATGGAGCCATCAGTACATATGATGTAAAAATATAACAGATAACACCTCGTTGTACGGTTGGCAGAACATGATTGAATGTAATACAACATAAATGTTTATGATCATATATGTATAAGAAGTTACAATGTAACACTAAATATGCACACATGGTTGAACAATAAAGGAAGTCAATTATACATCTAATGCTAGTAATAATGCTGTAAAATATGATTATATAATGATACAATGTGCTTATATAACATGATATATATATATATATGTTTTATAAATTTTATGCATTTTCAAAGTGGTAATGAAGGACTTTATCAAAATTAGCTAAAATATGGTGACTCTTGTGTGAATTTTCTTGAAAATTTAAGTGTAGGCCCTGTGTTCTATAAATAGCTTGCCAGAGCAGTGAACAAACGATGTGTTTATTTTTTTTTACCGCAGTAATACTCCATAGTTACAAGTTCAATTATGCCTAAATCTTTAATTCATAAACTTTGGAAGTTGTAACCAAGGATTTTTACCCAAAATTAAGGTGAATACTGCCTAGGTTAGTTGAGCATGAGAATTTCAGGGTCGAATACATTAAAATAAGTCAAGAGTTCCCCGACGGGTTCTTCATAATTGAACAACCAATCAAATCAAAGAGCCTGCAAAACTACCCCGCCTGGGTCCTTGACCTAATTACTTTCACCCTCAAACAAAGTGTTCGTAATATATATCTGACATTGGAAACAAACCATGTCAGTTATAGATCTATTGTGTCATAGGTCTAGATGCCAGATATAAAAATTTATTAGATGTGTTTCGTGCACAACCTTTATTTTATTTTTTTTTATTTTTGTTTGAATAGTTTTTGTCCTTTTTGTAATTCATTGGAAACAGAACATGTATTAGTTTTATACTTTCTGCAACGCAGTTTGTTCTTACGAAACACTTAATCATCCTGATTGTCTCAAATTTGTGTGGACCTCTTAAATTGTTTATTTCTTTTAGATACTTCAGAAAAATAGTTGGAAGGTTCATTAATCGAAGCTGCTTTGTGTTACTTTCAGTTCAGTTATTCTTTTGGGAAATTAAAACAAAAAACGGTCTCTTATGCATGAAAGTAACGTATGAAAATATTTTTTCACTCGGCCATACGTATAATCGCGCTAATCCGTAGAATGCTCCTGGTCGTGCTTGACCACTCACGACCACACGTGGAGAGGGCAACATTTTTAAGCATGTTTAAAACTTTGGCGGACATTCCACGAGTAAATTGTTTATATTAGTTACGTAACTTGCTCGGGGATCAGTCGTTCTACATACGTTCTACGTACGTTCTACGTACGTTCTACTTATATTTTTACGTACGTGGTCATACGTAGGTCTTATAGATATATAGATAGATCGATAGATTGATATTGGATGTGCAGCCCTATAAGGCAAGTTCTTGCCACTATCGAGGGTTGATTGATGAGGTGAGAGAGAGAGAGAGAGAGAGAGAGAGAGAGAGAGAGAGAGAGAGAGAGAGAGAGAGCGAGAGAGAGAGAGAGCGAGAGAGAGAGAGAGAGAGCGAGAGAGAGAGAGAGAGAGAGAGAGGAGCCCACCCAAGTCACACATTTACCAGGGATGGGAACGTCCTATATTTTCCTATTATTTCCTACTTTTTTTAAACAATCTTATTTCTTTTATGTTTCTTTTTTTTTTGCTACATCATGAACAGATCATTTGCGGTTGAGCTAAATTTTTCTGACAATCTGTTCAACAGGTCTACTTTTCGTAGTTAAGAGTCCTATACTCCCCACATAATCTTTATGCAAACATTGCCACTTAACTTTTACTTAATTATCAAAATATCATAACTAAACTGCAATATATATTTTAAGTAATGCAAATTTCCACTGACTAGACATGCGGAAAATTATGAATAAATACATAAACATAAATGTAAAATACACCGATAAACTAGTTAAATCTTACCCCAATTTAATGATACGAAAGCACACAAATATAAGAGTATCCTGGTATTTCCATACATTTTTGCAGTTCCGAATTGTTTAAAATTTTGAAATATCCCAATTCCTTGTAGTGGAACAGAGGCTACCAGCGCCACTGCATTGATGTTGAATGTTGCTGATGGTCGGATGCCAGCACAATGGCGCAATTTTCGCTGGTTATGTCGGGAAAGTTGAGTTAGGGAGGGGGGCACTCTCCAAAAACATAGCAGCCACTGCAAATAGCCCCCTTTTTTCTGCTGACCCCCTTCTTACAGCATCTTCACTCCATTTAATTAATTCTTAAATCCATCCTTGCACTGCAACAAATACGTGGATTTTTTTTTTTTTTTTTTGCTCTTAGTTGACAGCTGACATCATTCATTTTCACAGTGCTCTCAACTTTTCTGATGAAGAGAACTTAACATGTCCAAGACATCATTTGACAAATCATTTGCCTTATTTATTAGTTTTTTTTATTGTTTATAGTCGTTATATATTTGATTGTTTATAGTTATCTTTTGATATTTGTTTTAAAATTTGTGTACTCTTTGAATTACCAAGTTTCTCATAAAACTTGGAAACTGTTGCAGCAAAATAGGGATTAAAATAGGATTAGCAGACAAGACCTAAAGTGATGTCATGTTTTGACTCAGGGCAAAATTTCAATTGGAATTCTTTGTAATCATTCCTGGGATAATACATGTAATTATATCTGGTGTGTTGACTCAATGTCCCATGTCTTGTTGGTCAGTCTTAGGTCAGTCTATGATCAGCTAGCTGCCACAAGGGCAGATGTAATGATTAGATGAAAAGTTTATAGTCGAGAAAATATATAGCTTACCTTATGAAGGAAGTTACCTTTTCTCTCGTATGAACCATTGCTAGCAGATATGGAACTTAAGCCCCTGTCACACGGGCCGGTTGTGCCGTAGTGAACCCGTAGTATTACGTAATAGTTATGTAACAGCTCTTTCCGCCGGTTTGGCGACCGGTTCTGGCAGCAAAAAGGGGCGGGGCAGCACCCGCCGGGTTACCCGCCGGGTGCTACGGGTAACCCGCCGGGATACCCGCCGGCTTCCACGGGTGCCTCGGCGGGTTCTACGGGTGCCTCGGCGGGTTCTACGGGTGCCTCGGCGGGTTCTACGGGTGCCTCGGCGGGTTCTACGGGTTACTCGGCGGGTTCTACGTGTTACTCGCCGAGTTGTAGGAGTAAGCAGGCGAGTAGTAGGAGTAACTCGTAGCTTCCAGGAGTATACTAAGGCTGCTGCTCCCCTAATATTAGTCCGATTTTCGTTAAATAAGAACTAAAATTGTAGTATAGTTTATAATGATTCCATACCTGTTTTCGGATCGAAAATATACCAAATATTAAGCGAGTTATTCGTCTGAGAAGGCAGCTAGGTTTGCGGAGGCAAACAGTGGTGCTCTCGCAGACGTCCGCGCCGGGACTGTATCAATGCTGCTGCTCCCCTAATATTAGTCCGATTTTCGTCAAATAAAGACTGGATTGTAGTATAATTCATATTGACTCCATAGGTGTTTTCGGATTGAAAATAGACCAAATATTAAGCGAGATATTCGTCTGAGAAGGCAGCAAGGTGCTCTGTGTATGTTCATGACTTGAATGGTGTGGTCAATATTTTTTACCATTATATATACATTGTCTGGATGAGCTTTATTGCAATTAATTTCTACTCATTCTGCCAACTGGCCAATGGGAAGGACTTTTCCTTTGGTTTTGTAAAGTCAATTAACCTATATATGTAATAGCAATCTGCCTTGACCGTTATGTCAATTGCTATTAGCATTTTGAATAATACAAAGAATGGGGTAAGTCATGCTTTTTCATCATTGATCACAAGCATGAATTGAAATCATTGATCACAAGCATGAATTGAAATTCTGAATTGACCGTTATGTCAATTGCTATTAACATTTTGAATAATACAAAGAATGGGGTAAGTCATGCTTTTTCATCATTGATCACAAGCATGAATTGAAATCATTGATCACAAGCATGAATTGAAATTCTGAATTGACCGTTATGTCAATTGCTATTAACATTTTGAATAATACAAAGAATGGGGTAAGTCATGCTTTTTCATCATTGATCACAAGCATGAATTGAAGTTCTGAATTTCAACTGATTCCTGTTTAATATGCATATTAAAGAGGGAGATTGTTTTGATCATGGATGGAACATGCAATATCAATATTAATTTCAGTTGGATTATTTTCAGAAACAACAACGAAATATTGATAATTTATATAAACTAGAGTATATCTATCTATAGATAGTTGTTATAGCTCCATGGACATCTTTATCAAGTCGGAATTTTATTGGCAACAAGCAAACAAACATTGTTTTATTTTCGTTTTTTATTGATTACGAATTAATGAATTATTGATAGTAACATATTATTAGGTGAAGATCTTATAACTATCTGTCTATCTACATATCTATATTCTATGAGGTATTACTAACTTTATTAATAAGAATATTCTTGTTTGTGCCTAGTTTACTCCATTAATTTTCCCCACCTTAACTATTATATAAATTCTACACATTTCCCTGAATAATTCAGTCTTTATTTGACGAAAATCGAATATGTGATAGACAGATAGTTTAGATAGACAGATAGATTCATATTCTTATTATATAATATAGAATATCTAGCTTAATATTTGGTCCATATAAGTACATAAAAAATAGCAAATAAAATCACAGATCAAATCACAAATACTAATTACAATATCAATATTACATTTAAATTTTACAAAAATATACACAAAAAGATAAGAATGTTCACATGTATAAAAAAAATACCAATATACAAATATAATCATTGCCTGGTAATTACAATACAATATATTGTTTTTAATTAATGAAAGCAATTACATCTTTTTGTAATTGTGAATGACAATCAAGACAATGTCATATTACTGTGTCATCTTTGAACAAACTATGAAATGACAGGTCAAAGAACCCCAATTTAGGCAATTAGGCAATTGACACATGTATTGAGCATTTGCTGTATTCTCTACACCCATTCTTTATATCATTCAAAATGCTATTAGCAATTGACATAACGGTCATGGCAGTTGGCAGAATGAGTAGAAATGAATTGCAATAAAGCTCATCCAAACAATGTATATATATCATGGTCAAAAATATTGACCACACCATTCAAGTCATGACCATACACAGAGCACCTGGCTGCCGCCAGAGAACTGCATTCTCAGATGAATATCTCGCTTAATATTTGGTCTATTTTCAATCCGAAAACATGATGGAATCAGTATGAACTATGCTACAATACAGTTTTAATTTGACGAAAATCGGACTAATATTAGGGGAGCAGCAGCCTTTTAAAGAAGGGCTCAGCCCTTCTGCATTGATAGAGTCAGGGCGCGGACGTCTGCGAGAGCACCACTGTTTGCCTCCGCCAACCTAGCTACCTTCTCAGACGAATATCTCGCTTAATATTTGGTCTATTTTCAATCCGAAAACACGTATGGAATCAGTATGATTGATACTACAATTCAGTCCTGATTTGACGTAAATCGGATTAATATAAATGGAGCAGCAGCCGCCGCAAGACAACTGCCTTCTCAGACAAATATCTCGCTTAATATTCGGGTTTTTTTAAATCCGAAAATACGTATGGAATCAGTATGAGCTATACTGCCATTCAGTCTTTATTTGAGGAAAATCGGACTAATATTAGAGGAGCAGCAGCTTTTTTAAGTATATACCTCCCTGCCTATGCTGACGCTGGTACCAAAAAGCCGGCGGGTTACACGTGAAAGCCGGCGGGTTACACGTGAAAGCCGGCGGGTTGCCCGTGAAAGCCGGCGGGTTACCCGTAGAACCCCTCAACAAGCCGCCGGGGTGAAATTAGGGACGAATAATTCGCCGGGTTCTACGGGCCACCCGCCGGGTTCTACGGGCCACCCGCCGGGTTCTACAGGCCACCCGCCGGGTTCCACGGGCCACCCGCCGGCTTCCACGGTTTTTTTTTTTTTTTTTTACACCCGTGAGATTTTTACGGTTGTGCCATGCAAGCATGGCACAACCGGCTACCGGGGCCGGGTTTCGCGGCTTGGCCAAGGGTCCCACGGGTGCTTGACGGGTATCCACGGGTATCCACGGGTGGCCGTATTGGGGCCGCCGGCTTCGAGCCGGGTAGCGATTTCCGCAACTATTACGTAATACTACGGGTTCACTACGGCACAACCGGCCCGTGTGACAGGGGCTTTATACAGAGTGACATACGTAGCCATACAGTTAGAAGGGATCTAGGAAAATGCTCTAACCTCTAGGAAAATGCTCTAACCTCTGGGATCTAGGAAAATGCTCTAACCTCTGGGATCTAGGAAAATGCTCTAACCTCGAGGCTACGCTGACAGCTCCTCTGGTAATCCTTGAATATGTCTGACAGAGGGCGCAGAAACACAAATTCACTCAGGTGTGACCCCATCATGAAAGGGATCTTGTTTATCACATTGGGGTAAGTTCAACAGACCTGTCGTTATTCGTACCTTTCACCGGAAATAAGTAGCTATCCCAAAGTTTATACAAAATGAGAACTAGTAAATCTTAAAGTTGAGGCACTGTTGCTAACATTATCCAATAGGCATCTGGTTAACCTGCACTAGTTTGTCACACACATCAGTAATTTAGGCTTCAACTGATGAAAACCACAAATGAAAGTTTTGCATGGCTACATCAGGGTTCTGTAACATCGTTTTGACAATTACTCCAACTTCAGAATTTCCAACTAAGGTGCTAATGAGCTTTTATTTGTCCATTTTGTGCTGTTCAGGGTTTACTGCTTGCCCTCATCAGGAAACTTTGGCACGGTCTATCTGGTCTAGCATTGTCGATCATGACGTTGTCCTACTGAAGCAAAAACAATGCTTGCCTTAAAGATAGCCTTGCACATTAATTGACTTATTTTTGTATAGTCTAACTCTAACAGGACATGCTTTGTGAAAGATTTTCACCAAAATGGGCGTTATCTAGTTTGTCATCCTGCAACGTGTTATTGCTTATGGTGCCCTACTTGGTCTGAAGTTGCTTTGATGCCATTTGTATCAGATTTTCCTAATTATTGAGCTTTTGAATTTAAAACCAATCTATCTAAGTGCATTAATTCAAGGCCAGGGATCTTACCAATGTCCATGTAGGTTGGTTTTTCCCGATTCTTGGTGCATGATTATGAAAAAGTTTCTTGTCTTCAAGAATTCCATTTTACTTGTAAGCATGGGAGCTTTCGATTGCATCGATTGTATTCCTATGCAAACAGTGAATGCAACGCCACCGCATGAAAAATCAGAGATATAAACTCATGTACAATCACATGACTCAGGGTGGTCATGTGATTGATCTGAGCTTGGTATGAGAAACCTCTAAAATCACATTTGGCAGCGGTTAAAGTTGTCTTTTGGTCAAGAAAGCAATTTTTTTGGAGTCGGAGAGCAGATTGGGTGACTCAGTTATGTGGATTCTGTAGTTTTAAAAAAATATAAAAATTATTTACCCAGCAACACCACAGTTCCACTGCAGCATTTCAAAGAATTTTCTAATGAGGTGGTCATTTTAAAATGTCTTAGTATGTCAATATCAATATTTTCCAAGAAACCCACGAAATAAACCACATAATCGTCAGAGTGTGAGCAAAACTTTAGCAGAGATCCATATTGGGATTGGGTAACTGCAGTTACAGAATTTTCTATGACTAGTGTTCAAGGCGGGTGACTATACATATCAGCTATAGATACATTGAAGACATCTGACATCTGACATCAATGTCATGTTTTTTAGAAAATAAGACAGAGTAGGTGATAATTGTTTTATTGGCTTTAAAACTTTGCCGTATGTAAAATTTTTCTACTGGTGCCATCCCTACAAATATTGTCTCGATCATTACTGATGATCAATACAACTGAGCTGCCTCATCTCTCTCTTATACATTATTAAAGGCTCCCCAATCATTTAAATTTAAGTGGACATAGAGAAGAAATCATTCAAGCGTATACAGCAGTCAATTTTTTTTTTTTTCACACGATTTACCCAGTCTTTTACTTTGAGTCTATGATTAAGTAAGTTAGGAAATTCATGCGTGGAGAAGTTTATCCATTGCATAGTTTGTTCAAATAAACGGAGTATAGACATATCTCCAGGCAACTAGGAGGCTAATAAATCAATAAGAAAATGCCAATCAAACATTACTATGCTCAACATAGGTCTTATGAAAATTTAATGCTAATGCTGTTTGAATTGATAATTGGTCTATAATAGTGACAAAAGATGTATATGTTATATAAACGGCATTAAAAATTCTACTGGATACTGGACATGACATAGACTTACTTGAAAAAAAAATGCCATTGTCACTCAGAAAATCTACCATGGGGTGGAAAGCAACATATTAGCATATGTATTTATGATATTTTGTGGAATTAATGCACTTATTAAAACAAAACTTTCATTTGTTAAAAAAAAAAGAAATCAGCATAGACTATACAACACAAAGTCTTTCTGGGTACACCAGTTATATTGAGAACCACTTCATAATTAAATATGAAAACAACTGTAGAATTGTAACTGCTGCGTATGTCAACAAACAAATTATTGCGAGCATTTTTTAACTGAATTTGTGTGACAACAGATATCGTACAGGAGATTTACAATCTGTTTGTCATCTATATTCTTCTGGCCTTGCCTGATTATAATGTCCCCTTTAGGTATCTTAATAATAGCCTCATTATTATGCACCTTTTTGTTACTACCGTTCATGATTCTACTCTCATCCTAAATCAAATTCTAAAACTGACTGATGTTATAGGTCTCAGTAGGATATCCGGAAAATTTACTTTTATTATAAATAAATATCTTTATCTTATCTTTTCTTTTTTTGTCTTGTCTTGTCTTACTTCATTCTATAAATAAATATCTTTTTCTTATCTTATCTGATCTGATCTTAAAATATCTTATCTTATTGCCTCAGCTCAGCTCACAGAGTCATTAGTAGGGCTGGATCTTTTACCTGTCCCAGCATAGGACTTGATCTACAGACACCTCTAGCATCTCTTGCATGCGAATATATCGTACGATATGGCTTAGTGTGACATTCTATTGCCATTGAATTGGTTTCCTCTAAACACAGGCGTTTGCCATCATGACAGCACAAGCAAGTTAGCATACAATAAGACCAAGGCTACTGACTTTGTCAAGAACAGCTTTTACTCCCCCTGTGTAACTGCCTTCAACGATGGGGGCCAGTTTCAGTCAAAAACATTATATTACACTTCAAAAATGGCAATATTATACAAAAATATTTATTTCCTTCTTATTCTAAGTGATAACTTTATTTATTTATGGGTATTTACAACTTTTTATTGGGGAATTCCTTGCCTGTACGCTGGGAATGTTCAATTCTCATCTCTAATGGCAGGTAATTTGCATATTTCACCATCTACACACATGATGGTGCTTCCTGATTGGCCAATATCTCCCAAGCGCTGTGTGCTGTCATAAGCCAATTGAGTGACCTAACCGAGCAATCTTTGTTTAAGACTTGAGTGTACTCAAGGCAAACAGAACTAATTTGATATGCAATTTCATGTTTAAAGCGTTAGACATTCAATGTCATGAACAATGATAAACCAGCCTGTAGGCTATTAGGCAAATTTGTTTGTATTTAAGTCTAATTGGTAAACTAGCAAAATAGATGAGAAGCCAATTAAGGCAGTCAGTAGCCTTGGTATTAGTTAAGTATAAGTGCTGTCATCACTGACATACTTGTTGGCAAACGCCTGTGCTCTAAATGACATCATCACTAGAGCACGAATTGTTTACAGTTAGCTAGCAGCTCAATATGTAGGTATAATCTATGTAGGTATAATCATAGACTGTTTTACATACTTTAACAAAGAGTTACAAAGATCCTTAATGTAAATTTGCAAATTTGGTGTATGTATAATGCAATTCTTCTGATAAAAATTCTGATGATTTAGAAAAGTTGCATTGCATTTCTGGATGTTCTGAGTAGGCCATGCAGGAAATCAGCCTCAGAGATGACTCAATATAGTCACCAAGAGACTATACCTGCATCAGAAACCCACTAATCACTCTCCTCATTATGGAACCTGTGTAAAGGGCTTATCCGAGGACTGTTACATGACCTATCCAAAGACTCTCCAATGACTGTTGGATGACTTACATGTAAGGTGAGCAAGGCACATCCTGATATACAAATAAATAAGTGTCACACAATATTGAATTTTAACACAAATAAAGAGACTGCAAGTTGTAATAATTTTTATTTTGCTCCAATAAAAAAAATGTCACTCAGTATCAAACTTTTTTTTGTGAGATAAAAATTAGATGTCCTATGATAATGATTTCTTTTCTTTCTTTTTTTTGTTTTACCTTAGCCTCATACTTATGGATATTGAAATTAATCATCCGGCGAGTCGGCATTTTGTCTTGATAGGCCCTAGGCATGGGGTACAGTGGGACGCAGCCTTGGGATCACTAGTGCATTAAAAACAACAGTATTTGTACCTTTATTTTGCACTCAACTGACTCAATTTGTAAGTTGTCATGCAGTGACAATTACAAGATCAGTCAATCATATAGAAACTGTGTCATACGGACATCCAACTGTTGGACATCCAACTGTTGGACATCCAACTGTTGGACATCCAACTGTTGGACATCCAACTGTTGGACATCCAACTGTTGGACATCCAACTGTTGGACATCCAACTGTTGGACATCCAACTGTTGGACATCCAACTGTTGGACATCCAACTGTTGGACATCCAACTGTTGGACATCCAACTGTTGGACATCCAACTGTTGGACATCCAACTGTTGGACATCCAACTGTTGGACATCCAACTGTTGGACATCCAACTGTTGGACATCCAACTGTTGGACATCCAACTGTTGGACATCCAACTGTTGGACATCCAACTGTTGGACATCCAACTGTTGGACATCCAACTGTTGGACATCCAACTGTTGGACATCCAACTGTTGGACATCCAACAAATCAGACAAATTCCCAGTTATAATTTGAAACTTGCCATAATAAACAGCAGATGAAAAAAGGAGCCGGTAAAAACTGTCTCATCTTGAACTCATTGCCTGGTATTTCAAATACCTGTGGAAACATGAGTTTAACAATACCACATCAAACCCTCTCTTCTTGAGGTCAGGGTCATTCAGACTGTGCCAGTGTGCCTCTTAGATTCCATCTAATTGCATCTCTCCATACTTTGATAGACATTAGTATAAGATATTTAAAAGAATATTGGTATATTATACAGTCACACCGTGTACCCCATTCTTCCATTCAAGCTATGTGAAACTACTACTATACAACTGTTGTGCACTATCCTAAGAAACACTAAGGTTAAAAAATATGGATGCAGCTTTATAAAACAAAAACAAAAAAACAACAGAAAAGGTCCACCAGAGCTGAAACCATACTTTTTAATTCCTGATGGCTTCCACAGAGAAAATAAAGATGTTCCCTTACTTCAATTTGAGGCCAGCCTCTGATTTGTCCAAATACTTTCATTTTAATAAATTGGTTCATCAGCCAAAAATAAAGTTTTGATCGATGGCAGAATTTTACACCAGTAATATTGAAACTTAATTTTGTATTGAAAAAGAAGAAAAAAACAACATGCATAATTCACGAGTAAAAATATTACTATTTTTTTTTGGTCCAGTTATAACAAAAAAAAGTGTTATATTGCTTTTCCAAGCAGAATTTTTAAAACTGACTTTATTATCAATTAAGTTCGTCATTAAACACAGGCATATAATCAATTAAAAAGACCGTAAACGAGTCATCTGTAACTGTTATTGAAACAGTTGCGGGCTTCACCATGCTTGAGTCGTATTGTCACTTTATTATGGAATGCATTGTTTCATGGAGTCAAATTATATGATTTCGTGCTATATTTTTATTTTACTTGATTGGGAGTTCATTTATATTCATAACTTCACTAAAATTCACTCTAGCTACTTCACTCCAAAACTATTGAGTGAAATCTGCAGGCACAAAACCTGTTGAAGTTGCTAGTTTTTAACACTTAACCTTGAAATGGAATTCTTGTGCCCAATTGTGACACATAAAGTGTCGGGCTAAGGAAAACATCTGCAAGAAGATAATTTAGGCATAGTAATCGCACTACTTTGTTTGCAGACGACGTGCGGAAGCATTTCCCTCTGGCGGCAAATCGGTCCACAGAGCCATGTCACTGGTAATCAACTGAGCTCGGTACATTTATCACCCCTATAGATCTACCGCTCGGCCCAGACTGCTTTATGTGTTCAAACTTATGGTCTAAAATTAGTATCTCGGGGTAAGACATTTAACCTTGACCCATGTTTGGGTGTGTTAAGAGGTGTACCAATTTCTAATCAAAAGGTATTTAACACAAAAGATAGTTTCGTGTTTATAGGCATTGAACCTATTGCAATGCTTGTTGAGTTATTTTTCAAGTACCTCGTCCACAGGTATGGAGTGAATGAGGATTCCATGCACTTTTGGAAAGTGAGTAGCCTTAAGCTTGTGCAAAAGGAAATATGAGTAGGAATAGCACTACTTCGCGTGCAGAAGCTTACTTCCCTCCCAGAATTCAGGAGAACACCAAATTGTTTTATGAGACAGGATGGTGCTCAAGCACTGGACTGTGTCGCTACATTTCTCGAAACTTGATGGCTAGTTAAATCTAGGTGGCCTAATGGTTAAGGCATCCACCAAGTCCATATTGGCCAGCTCTGCTGAAGGTCCCGGGTGGATCCCCGACCCAGGCACTCTTCATGAGCTACATCCCAGCTGGGTGACAATTGCATGAGACATTAAATTGGAGGTGCTTTATACTCAGGGTCTATGTAGAAGCAGTAAAAGACACCACCCATTAGGTAAATGTGTAACATGGTATGGACTCCAAGCCTTATTATCTCATCTTTGTGTCTGCCTCTGGCTGTGCTTCAGACCTAATTTCTGCCCAAAGACGGCGCTTGTCCGGTGCGTAGCACCGGTCTTTCTGAGAACTCACGCAAAGCTCAAGGGATACAGTAAAAATAAATAGTTGAAAAGGCGTCGCAACACCGTTACAACCCTTGTTCAGTGCCATTTACGAAAATAGTACCTTGTGCAGTTGGTGGAATTCCACGGTAAAATTTTTCAATTTCATGACGTTTGTTAAGTTTAAGTCAAAAGAAATCGTCTAAACCAGTTTCACAGCGAGTTGCTTCTTGGAAGAAAGAAATAAGACGTAGTAATCGCACTACTATGTGTGCAGACGCTGCGCGGAAGCATTTCCCTACCCTGATTTCACATACAATTTTAAAAAATAATATAATGTTATACACATAAATATATACATATATAATGTACACCAGGACTAAATATAATAAAATGTTAGAGATTATAAAACCAAAAGTAGTGACATCTACTGGAAACTTTATAAAAATCACTCGGGAACAGCTTAAAGTATAGCAATATAATATATACAACACTAATCACAAAAAAATTCACTTTAATTTGTACATAAATATCACAGGAAGACTTAGTATTTGAGTCTTCACGCCAGACTTGTAAAAACTGATCTTGTAGACTTCTCTCAACAGTAACCTTCAACCAATTTATATTTGGTGGATTTTGTTGATACCACAAGTAATTAACTTAAACCACATTCATCTAAAATAGACTTAACTACTAATAACCACTTGCTTGAAAATACCCCGTTATTATATAGATCCATTTGACCCTGAAGCATGACTGTACTGAATTAAAAATTTTGGTCACCCAAATTGTTTGCCCAATATGCTACCATTCTCTTTTTAATCTTAATATTTAAGGGGTACCTGCCTGATTCACCATAAACAATAGAGGTACATGTAGATTTATTTAAGCATAAAATATGTTTGAGAAATCTCAAGTGTAATTTTTCTATTTATCACACTTGCAATGACCCCAAACCTCGCCGTTATACAACATTATTGGTTGCACAAGTATATCAAATAAATGCAACTGTAGATCAATAGGAAGCTCAAACTTTCTACACTTAGCCAGTAATGCATACATTACTCTTGAGGCTGTGAATGGTTCCTGAACGCCCAACTTACAGTGGCCATTATAATTCAATTTAATGCCAAGATACTTGAACACATGCACAACTTCAATGTTATTGTTGTCAGGGGAGCGGCAAATCGGTTATGAGAAAGGCCGCTTTGCACCTGATCATAGCACCGCCTTTCGGTAGAAAACGCTTCAGACCCAGTAAGTTGGTCCCCTCCTTCCCCACAAGTGCAAAGGCGTCGGTCTTGGCCGCCATTATCACGTGACTTTGTGTCAGGATCCTGACATATTGCTGATTGGCTGATTCTTTTCTGGTGTTTGATTGGTTAATTCTTTGGGGGCGTGTCCAAGTCAACCTACCAGAGAGCACGATGCAATGACCAATCATAGCATGGCTTAGACTCAGCCATTCATAACCCATGTAAGAATTGCTAGCGACCAGTCTCACTAGTGTAGGAGACTGCGGGTTCCAGTGCTACAAACCCAGTAGCATTGAGAAATTACACATTAGGCACTAGGTGGCCTTCTGCTGGGGTGCTATTCGGGTCTAGCCCTCTGGTGCTTATTTTAGCTAGCCTTCTTTGCTAAATTTAATCTTGACAGATACTTTCATAATGCAACTTTGCATTTATTTAACTAGTGTCACATTTGTTAAAACAATATTCAGTACCATCATGTTACTTAAAGCTCAACAATGGATGGTTCACGGGTAGCACAATCTTCCCAAAGCATACCTCACTTCCTCCGCATGGCTACAGCATGGGCCTTGCTAGAAATGGGCTCGTCTAGCTGGTTTGTGCACAGCCAGTTTGATTGGTCCCGACGATCTGTGGACTGCCAAATCAGCGCAGTTTTCGAAATGTATCTATATTTTGTGCACCAACGTGGCCTGCAGTGACGGTCGAGTCTGCTGACTTCCTTACGTGCGTATTTACCACTGCATTACATGGAAATAAGGCCGCACAGCTTGGTAAGTGGACATGCCCTGGGAAGATGGGGTAGCACAAGATGATAAAACATCATCATGATTGATGCTACCAGTGTACTACTTCATGGTCAGATTCACACCATTCTCTTGCATAATATAAGAATCCCACCAGGTCATTGTGTTTTTCTTTTTATTGTCAACAAAGTCACACAACATTTCTGGAGGGCTGCAAATCATGTATCAAAGGCACAAGATTGACTGGGCAAAAGCCCAGGTAAATACATTTACATGTAAATTAACATCATAGAAAAGTATAAAACAAGTGGAGATCATGAAAGCTCTTTTTTCATCCATGAAATATCTGCTGGATTCATTCGTTGAGCTTGTTTCTTGTTAAGGGCAGGGGGAGGGGGCGGAGGAGCAGGAGGGGTAGGACCGCCTGGCGTTACATCGGCAACTTTCGCATCAACTCCATCGTTTTCAGCACCTTTTTGGGTATCTTCTTGGGCCTTGATAGACTTCTGAGGTAGCGCACCTGGTGGAGAAGATATTGTGGTGTCCCCAAGAAGTTTTGCAAGCTAAAAAACACACCAAAAGTTTCTTATAATTACTGAATGTTTGTAAATAATGTTATTTAACAATCATGGCAAGCAGTAACAATATGTATATGGGACTATTTGATGTTAACATTTTGCATAAGAATTTGAGTAAATAAAAGTAGTTTGATATCCTCCCGCAACATTGAGTGCCTTGTCTGTTGAAAGTCTACCATTTAGGAACCATGTTACACAAGCTGTAAGAAGTAAAATAAGTAAGATAAATTGTATTCCTCACCTTCTCAGGACTAAGCAACTTTGTCGCGGACCCTAATGTAATAACAGGTTTGCAGTATTTGTAGCCCATGTGCTCGTAGAACTTTTGCTGGTCGTGTGTGGTCAAGTATAGAGTGGTAAAACCAAGGCTGAAATAATGAAAAAATTTATAAAATTAATTAAATGATATTTAGCAAATATTCAATGGGTACCTTTTTATGACGGCATCCACTATATCCGGTACAGGTTCAAATTTTTTAATTTTCTAAAACTGCGAACAAACCTCATGGCATGTTTTTCCGTTTCCTCCATCAGTTTCCTCCCAAGACCTTGGCCCCTTCTGTTTTTGGCAATGACAACTGCAAATAAACATATACTATCAATAATCATACAACTTGATGGGAGGTTTGGAAACTACCCACACCAACAAAATCACTGGCTAATTCCAGAGAAATAATCTGTAAACATACCTGATTCAATAAAACACGCTGAGGATTTGCCGTGAACTTTGCTGAGTCGACTGTGACCTATCACTGTTTCTGAGGCACTATTCTTCTGTTCCACCAGAGCTACATTGTATGGCAGATCATCACAACTCTTTTCCAGAGACACCAACCTAGAAAAAAGAAGAATAAAAAAACAGTTTTATAAATTATAAACCATGATTTAAAAGTGTGTGCTGCAAGTTGTCTTATATCTGACCTTTAGTTGATAGGTGGTCTTATTGATTGAATATTTTCATTGAATTTGGGAGATGAATTCAGCAATCCTCACCTGGCAGATTTGCTTCTTGGCCATTCCTCATTGAGAATTTCAGCACAGGCATCTTTGAAATGAGGATGCCTGTGGACTGCATATGACTGAGACTCAATCATGGCATTCCTTGGAGCCTAATAGAACCAACTCACATCGTTAGGGTTATACATGGCTCTAATCAACGTTTATACTGAACTCCATGTGTATTCAGCATTCAGTGGAAGCTTGAAGCCACTACTTGTCCATTTTCTCAGGTGTAAGTAGTTCGGCGCTTCTCCGCTAGAGGAAATTTTTACATTCACTTCCGGGTCGTTGGTCTACAGTGACATGTGTGAGTGTTATATCGCTGGGATGAAAAACGATGTTTTTGTGGTAAAACAGGACTTGACTATTAATTTCACTTGTTATGTGTAGTGCGGTAGCGCTCTATTCGGATTTCTTACGGTGACTGTGTTGATTTATGCCGGCAAAATGGTTGTAGCTGAGTAAACATCGAGAGACATTTGAGAAAGTCCAGCTGAGTCGGCCTTGACCTTTCATCTTCTGCGAACCGTGAAGCTTTCAAAACTTTAGGCGCGTCAGTGATCGCCAAGATCCAAAGATCTGGGGCAGTTAGTGGAGCCCAAAGTAAATCAAGAAATTCAAAACTGTGAACTATAACGCAAGATGGCCAGTACGAAACACAGGAAGGTGTCAGCGTTTTCTATCTTCAAGGCACGAAAGGTAAGTAAGCTCTGCGATTCACTCTGATTGACCATAATGCTTATTATTAACCATACTTTTGGTAAACAATACTGATGTATATTTGTGCCAATGGCCAAATACTGTGTTATGGTACATTTAAGTTAGTGTCCATATATATGTGCACAAAACTGTTGAGTTCTGACGTGTTAAATCCATGTTATGTAATGTACAGGTTTAAAACCTCTTATACTTAATAGAATTGTTTTGTCTGCTTTAGACTTCCAGTATGAGTGCCATGGATGAAATAAGTGATGTCACGCCCTCCACTCCAGATAGCAAAAGGTCATCAAGTGCTGCAAATACTCCAACCGGCAGCCAAGACACGAGTATCTCGTCCTTCATAAGCAGATTCTCCAGCACGGAGAAAAGGAAGCAAAAGGCTGATGCCAAAAAACTTAAAGTAAATTTTAATGATGCTGTAATACTTATGATATAATGATGTTGTATTTTGTCTTAAAATTGCACTACTATTTTTGCATGTTCCGCCTGTTTTGTGGGCTCATTTCATGATCATATTACCATTACAGAAAATACTGAAAAACAGTGCCAGTAAAGGAAGACCTTCGTATTTACCAGACAATGCTGTGCAAAGTCCCTTGGCAGAACTGCAGGGCGGGAATGTCCAGTTAAGGTCACTGCGTCCCAAAGGTAGCATGGGGAATCTGCGTTACAAATTGCCCCTAAAATCTGACCCTGGTATGGTAGCTGCTTTTAGATTTTGCCTTTCTTCATTACCATGAATAGTATATAAGTGAGAAATTAGAGTACTAAGTGCTTTGGCTAGTGCAAATAACAGGCATTAAGTATAACCTGCACCATATTAATAATTATTTGATGAAATTGCAAATTGTACTGAATATTCTATTCTTTACACCTGGCACTAACAATATACTCTTTCAAAAATATTTAGAAGCCAAACTGCGGCACAGCGTCACAACGAATAGGATTATGTATTTGTGTGTCAATGTATTGTTGAAAGTTTTTATATCTCGTTAGATGTGCCGGTTGCCCACCTGGATCGCTCGCCATCTGAAAAATCAAAACGTCACACTTGTCCACCGAGTGTGTTCAATGGTGTTGACAAAAGCACTCCCCCTTTACCCCCTCGACCAAAACGGTTCTCCTCCTCTTCGAGTGTCAGTCCTGGGGCGGACTCCACTCCTCGTCAGGCTGTCAAAAGAACTGGACGTCGTAGCAATGACCTTCCTCCAATTGACTCTGGTCTTGGCATGCTCAAAGGGGATGAAGTTGAAGGCATTCCACCTCGACCTCCAAAACGTCGAAAGTTAAATGAAGGTCGGGATCCGAGTCCACGGAGATCTATTCTATCAGAGGCAACTAAGGTTTGTATTTTGTATTGTGATTTCTTTAGAAAAATCTTAACTTACTTAATTATGATGTCATGTGTGTTGCTTGTGTCCTGAGGTTACAGACCTGTGTGTGATACCTAACTCTGCTTTAAATTCTGTGACTCTTTTAACTGTGTTGTAACGTCAACTGCTTTTGATGAACACCCAAATTTATTAACTGACCCACTTGTGATGCAGTCCCCGACAATACTGCGTGATTCCTACATTGATGACAGTATTGTAAGTATGTGGTGGTGGCGGAAAACAATGGTAGTAGTTTTACTGTAATGGTAGTTTAGTATTATATCTAAGTAGCTGGACTAACAAGGCAATGGTTAGAATTGTACCTAGTAGTGGAATGGAAATTGGAAAAGTAGCCTTCAGTGTATTACTATGATACAACAAATTCCTTGCCTGAAATTATCCTCTTTTCCAGACGTTTTGACTGTATAATGCAGCCTCTTGCAATTATTATAGAAGGATAGGTTTAGGATAGGGGTTTGGAAGATTCTGTTTTAGATAGAACCTGAATGGTTTCCTGATTTTATGGTGTTGAATTTATTGATAATTATAGATAACCACTTCGCCTCACAGTATCCTGTCATGAAGTTTTACAAATTGGTTTCCAAAAAAGTCTTATGCATGAGGTTAACTTTTTTATATTTTGCATAACCAGTGAGTACTAAGATAGTTTACAAATTCAACCTAAAAGGATTGTGCAAAGCCTATGGTACAAGTTTCTGGTGCATTACTCCATTATCTTTGAAAGTAAAATTAACAAGAATTCTGGTAACTGGGCGATAATAAAATTGCATGTCTATTCATAAAACAACCAAGATACAAGTTAAAATATGTTTTTCTGAAAATGCAGGCCAGTCCCATGGTGGCTGCTGGCAAGGAGCGCACAGAAGCTATGCCGATGCACCCATCTGAGAGCTTCAATGGCATGCCCTACATGTACGACAGTCAGCAAGAAGCTGCAAGGCTCTTTGAGTGCTTAATCCATCCTGTTAAACCCCAAAAATTCTTCAGGTATGGCTCGTCCTGTTCTCTGGCATCTTGTGTAATTTTGATGATTCAAAGCATCTTGTTATTTTGATGTTGCTGAATTTGAAATTATGAATCAATGATTTTGTGTTTCAGTGAATTGTGGGAGAAGAAACCTTTGTTGGTCAAACGACACATGCCAAATTACAATGATGGCTGGTTCAGCACTTCAGAACTGGATAAGATTCTAAGAGAGGTGAGTCATTTAGCATCTAAGTGATTCACAAAACTTTTTATTCAGGATTAAGTCAGTCAAGATATCTGTGCTCACCATTCTCATGGAATTTTAAGGAATTTGACAACAGACAATAAATTTATTTGACTAAATTTGATACATAATATGTCAAAAAATATACAGTCAGGAGAGTTTGTTATGGCAATTAATGCTGCTGCCACAAGGCCACCCCATGAAAAAAATATTATAAATTAGGCTGTATCAGTGCAAGATAGAAATGCAAGCTCTACTTGTTGTGTAATTCATGGTCGGTGTGTTAGACCTATATTGTATTGAATTTTGATTACTCTACTTTAGAACAGAATCATGTTCTCTGAGAATCTGGATATCACCACATACACAGATGGAAAGCGAGAAACTCATAATCCTATTGGGAGGGCCCATGCACCTGTCGTTTGGGACTATTACCAGGTAAAACCATGCACTTACTGAGGTATTGCGGCAATTATTGATTGTCAAATCATGATTATTTTGAAATGTTACTTTGATTGTAGAATGGTTGCTCCGTACGGATGCTCAATCCACAAACTTACAGTCATCAAGTTTGGAAGATGCTCTCAGTGTTACAAGAATATTTCAACTGTTTTGTTGGTGCTAATGTGTAAGTTATCTAGAAATAAAAATACATTTTATGGTTTTATGTTGCATCATGTGACAATATATAGGGCATATAGATTGTAATCCCAATTACATTGCATCATTTCAGGTACTTGACGCCGCCAGGTACACAAGGTTTTGCCCCACATTACGATGACATTGAAGCATTTATTCTGCAGTTAGAAGGAAAAAAGCACTGGCGATTGTATAGTCCAAGGTAGGGAATGGTGAAATTTAAGTTCGGAAATATGAAATAAGACTACACTCGGTTAATGTACACCCATTCACTCTGTATAAAATAACGGACAAAGTATAAATAATGGCAAAATTATACTCATCTATTTCTTATTCCTATGGAAATTAAGAGTGCGTTCAAATCGCCTCATTCTATAACACTTTCTGCACACGGTCTTTATTTTGCAGGAGGGAAAATGAGGCCCTACCGCGCTACTCCAGCTCCAACATGACAGATCAGGATGTAGGGGAACCGATACTAGATGTCATTTTAGAAGCAGGAGACCTGCTTTATTTTCCGAGAGGAGTTATTCACCAAGGGAACTCGTTAGAGGATGACCACAGTATGCATATCACTGTGTCATGTTGTCAAATGAACACCTGGGGAGACCTCATGGAAAAGGTAGGTACTCAAACTTTAATGAGCTTTTTATGTACATTTGAGGAAAGCAAACATACTGTATGCTAGTTTTAAGTCTTGTATTGTCCTAAAGCATGTGCTCCTAATCATCTGATGGTTCAATTTCTGTACGTGACAATAGCTAAAATAAAACTTCATTATGAAACAATGTAAAAAATCATGAGATTTCTTTTGATATAATACTTGATGAGGAAATGAAAACAAAAGACGCCCCTGAATTTTTCTTCTCCTATTTGGAAATTGGGTACACTGTGTGTGATGTTGAATATTTTGTCATTTCATTGCAGCTGGTCCCCAGGGCTCTTGAAATTGCTGTGGAAGAAGATATTGAGTTTAGAAAATCTTTACCGAGGGATTACTTCAACTACATGGGTGTTGCTTTCTCCGATTCAGTAAGTGAAAATGTTACACGTTTCTGCAAATACTAATTGAGGTTGTTAATACTGTAGAGGTTTTTGGCCGGACTCCAAAATGAGATCAATGTCTGTATGGTCATGAAGTCTAAAATCATTAAATCTATTTTTTAGGATGCTATTCAATTGAGACACGGAGGCTTTAGTTTGGTGTCTCCATTTGTGACATCATTATTACTTAATTTTGGCAAATTTAAGATGCTTCATTATAATCATTATGATTTTTATTACAGGATAGCCCAGAAAGGAAAGCATTCCTCAAGAAAATCGAACATTTCATGATGAAATTAATATCACATGCTCCAGTTGATGGAGCTGTCGATCAGATGGCCAAGAGATTTTTGCACGAATCTCTCCCACCTGTGCTCACTGAAGGTAAAGTGCAATTTTAACCAGGATATTTTGACGATGTTTGAATGGCGTTGCATTTTAATAAGTTCCCGTGTAAGGATATAGTGATGCAATCAAGCTGATTGAGAACGACATTATGTCAACATATTTTAAAGTTTCCAAGATAAAATAACTCTCCTATGTGGACAACCTTTAAACTGCCATATGTTGATTGTTTCCAACACTTTGTTACGATGGATGTCTTGCCCTTTTGCAGCGGAGAAAGAAAGCAGCATTCATGGAAACGGGGAACGATGGGACGGAAAAGCGAGGAGAGTGAGAGGTGCTGTGGAACTTGAGCCTGACACCGAAGTAAAAATCATAAGGAAAGGAGTCTTGAGGTAAGATGTCGAAGTTTTAATGTCTCCATTTATTGTAATGGGAGGAATTTCGGCACGGCTGTATTTGTTCATGTGTTTTACTGCTCCATGCTGAGTGTTATAATTTATCTTACAGGTTGATAACTGAGGAAGAAAAAGTTTGTGTTTACTATAACTTGGAAAACACACGCATTATCAAAGAAGTGGAGCTGCCGTATATAGAAATAACGCCAGAGGTATGTTTTCACTTTACAGTTTTGCAAATAAATCATCTGTAGAGGTTCACCATTAAGTCAACCATTTCTGATTATATTAGAGGTGCTAGAGCCTTTAATGTCTTGGGGAATGAAGTCCTGAGACTTGCAAAGGTGGCCTCAATTATAACATGGTCTTGAGGCAGGCTTTTACAGTATACTAAATATGTGTGAAAATTTGCTAAATCATCCATCTGACCTTGCAGATGGCGCCCTCTGTGGAGATGTTGCTTCATGCTTATCCGGACTACATCAGGATCGATGATTTTCCTATGGATTCTGTTGAGGATAAAGTGGATCTTGCGGCATCGCTTTATGAAAAAGGACTCTTAATTACGCGAGTGCCACTGGAGCATTTGTCGGAGTCATCCTCAGAAGAGGAAAATGTGCACGAATCACAAATATAATGATATATTGTATATATTTTTACGTCGTGTCATAGGCAACTTATCTGTTCAACAATCCTGTAAATCCGTTGCCACTTCCTATATGGTTTCTGTTGTGGGTACAGATATGCCTGTTGTATTATGTAGTTAGTGTACCTAATTCTGTGATGCCCTAATAACGTGAAAACATGCAACCTTAATCCACAACTGCTTTGTCACTCAATATGACAGTGACCAAAATCGTTTACATTCATTTCATTGTCTTCTAAAAAAAAACTGATTGAATGCCATGAGGGCCTTGCTAGGTTCACTATATCTATATAAAGTTAATAAAAAATACCCTATCATTTAATTTTTCATGCCATCAAAAATTGCCGTTTGTTTACATAGCAAGTGCTTTTATGGCCAACGAGATGAAAACGAGGCATAAACGAACTTCATTGGCGTCGTCGGTTCGTATAGTATTTTATTATTCTGTGCCTTCAATTTTCGTCCGATTTTCAAAATTCCAAGTTTATTATGTAAAAAGATGTGTAGGTGTTTCGCTTGTTTATATGAATTGAAACAATTCGGACATCAATTTTTCACAAAATGACTGAAATTGCAAATCGGTGACGCTCTCCATCACGTTGCAATGAATAATAAGCTAAAATGTAAACAAAGACGATGTAATAAATTCCGGCAATACTTTCTAATTTAGTATAATCTAGACAGTTTGGGTTATCGAATTCATCAGTTAGAAGCATTTTCTTTCATTTGGATCGCTTTTTTGTTGGTACAAAAACTGACTGACAATGCAGCTTTAAATTAAATTTTTCACTGTCCTTTTATATTAGTCATCAAAATAGAAATTTATGGCACCAGTTTGAGTTAATCACAGAATTAGGACCATCGAGGAATTAGGTACACCTCTATTAAATTTATGAAGGCTTTTTTGGTTTGGGAAGCTCTTAGGCTGATGTCATAAATAAATTATTCGGTTGTGAGCTATATTTTAAAAGGCTGCTTAGTTACATTATTGATTCAACTTTTTCTGTGGATGGCCATAATCTTAATGGCTGCTTATATTATGTGATGAAATTTGTAGGCAATTTACTGTCAAGGTTTTTCTTGTGCATAATGTCTTCCAGGTGGACAGGGATAGCTTTTAAATGAACCATGTTGCATTTTTATAATTATGGGTCACTATGCTAGTCTTTTAGTGCATTATCCATATGATGGATAAACTTGTGTCTTATTTAAGTGTTTAATTTTCTGGTTGTTGCCAGATGCAGTTTGTATATGGGTACAGTTTAATTTTTGCTTTGTTGTTATGCCCCTGTTGATGTGAATTTAAGGTCCCAAGCTTTTCCTGTCATGTGCACTATGTAAGGTTATTAATTACCCACATAATGAGTATGTATCATTGCTGGTCCTGTATAAAAGTAATAAAAGATTTTACATGGACACACAATATTGTTTCTGCATCACGATAACCTTTGCTGAGTTACAAATGGCAGGTAGCGCTTTATTTTGAAGACCTGATCTACTTTCTAGTCGTCAAGGTTGGGCAGTGTATGGGTCACAGTTTGTGCCTCTGAGTCTGTCTCTGGAGCCTCAAGGTCTTGGTAAACTGAGGTGACTGACTTGTCGATGTATCTATGCACATGTATTGCCAACAGAAGAAATAGTTCCATCATTATGCAGTGTGCCTTCATCAGTAGGTTACTTGGTTGACATTTAATTTCAGTGTTTATTGAGTGAAAATAAATTTGAAGGACCATAGGTCAAAAGCACCTGGAACTGTTACATACACTTCAGTTAGAGTTGCTCCGATTGAGATTCTGTTGACTACTGCTCCCTTGTTGTTGCAAATAGAAAGCACTAGGTGGCAGAAGAAGCAGTCATTTTAAAGACTGCCTTGAAAGTGATTGAATAGACATTGTCTTGCATATTTTAATTACTTGGCTAATTTTTTTAGTTATTAAATATTTGACATTAACAATAACAGTGAAACACAATAATTAATTTATAATTGTTTTAGGCCTATATTATTATTTAAATATATAATGATTTTTATTATTCTTTTGTGAACATGGCTGGTTAGATGATTAATTGACACAAGTTTCAGATTTCACTTAACATTAGTGTTAGGTTCAGTAACTAATAGCTACACATTTTACATTGAATCATATTATCATCAAACAACAAAACACTGGCAATACTGAATAGGATTGTTTATTTAAACAAACTTAACATAATTGGTACTTACATGTTGTAATATGAGATAAATTGAGGAAAAGAAATGTGTAAAACCTCATGATCAACATGACCGAGTCAAGGTACTTGCAATGGTTATCTTATCTGGCAGTGGTTCACTGCAGCATTTCAATGAGATCATTGACCCTTGCTCAAGGATAACAAGTGAAAAATAAAACCTGTCCTTGAAAATAAATATGTAAATAAAAACAATTGTAAGATCTGTAAGTAAACAGAGGTACCAAAAACATGTTTGTAAATTTTGAAATGCAGTATTTCTAGTTTTTTGCACTCAGGAAGAACTGGATAAGCTGGATGACTTGGCTGCTTTTACTAGTCTAATAACAGGATTTTTTCATTCATTACAATTCTGTATTAACATACTTATAATATCACAATGACACAACAAAAACTTCTGCAATTCACCAGGCTTTCTTATAATACTGACAATGACTATTTAAAAGTTTGACAAGTCAGACCACAGTTCTAGCTCTTTAATCTCACAATAATTAATGTACTCCCATGTTATCAAGTATTGCTTCACCATTAACCCTTATGTTCACAAAGTCTTTTCACTTCCTTTTCTAAATCAAACAAATGATCGTCATAAACATCAGGTACAAGATCTCTCATGGCTTTTGCCAAATTGAAAAGATATTCTATATTCTTTCCACTAGGTCCCTCTGATTCATAGATCTGTTTTGCCATGTCTGACGTGGCAGCTGGGCCAAGGAAGAAAGGATTTGATTCATTTCCTGAATAAATGTTAAGCATAAAGGACTCCTCAGATGAATCGCTTGGGTGGAAAGTGACAGGAACTTTGTCATAGCCACCCTTCTCTCGGAAGTCCAAGTGGTCAATGACCTCCTGTTCTTGAGCCGGTGGAATCTCATATGCAATACCCCATACCTTCTCCTGCAAGCAATACATTGAATTGAAATAGGTTTCAAAAGTGTTCAGTTTCTTAAAATTTAGATTCTCACAAAATTGATTTTACTAATGAAAAACTATGGACAGATCTTTACCTCAGGGTCACTGGAGTGCACCAAAGTAACAACTCGTCCCGGCTGAAATAAATTAACAAAAGTGTCAAATTCAGACAACCATGCATGTATACATATAGATTATATTCTGGTTGATATGGTGAAATGTAACATTACTGCAAATTATTTAATGATTGTGATTATCAATATAGATCTACATATTGGTGACATGTATAAGACAAATACCAGTGATACTGACAGCGTAGAGTGACTTGAGGACAAAAACAAGGCTTTGACAAGAGTGTAAACAAAGGCACATGGGCTACCTTTCCTGGAACTCCTCTGTGATCTTCGCTTCCCTGCCAAAAACGACGACTGTATCCTTTGATATACCCAGTCAGTTTTCTTCTGAATGGAAAATCAACCTTCCAAATCAATGAACCGTAGCCGAAAATCCACATCTTTTCTTGAACGGGCTGATGACAAGTCTTTGCTCCGACGAAGGACACACGGAATGGCTATATACACGACGGGTCGTGCACGTTCATTGGTTATATGCACGACAGCGCCTAGATGTGTCGTGCGCATTGATTGGTTATGTGCACGACGAAGATTTTCACACCAGATGGCGTGCTAGTAGGCCTGACAAGTCCATGCTCCTCTAGTGGCAGAAATTTCAGTATGGAAAGTTCATCCATATTAGAGTGTTTTTACCGCTAATAAAGTGTAGCCAACTACTTTGGATTGGTTCTGGGGGTAGGGTAATGCCCAAGACATTAATACCAAAAAAGGGAGATCTTTAAGCCTGTATTTTCTGTGTACTTTATGCAGTATAAAAAAAAAGAACTTTGTTTTACAATGTAGATACTCTATGACATGAATAGATCTAATAAAACAAAATGATCATTGAAAAAAATGAAATATAAATTGTATTTAATACAAAGTTTTACTTTAAGATGGGGTGAATATAATACAATTAAATACATTTGCATATATCGTAATCATATGATAATCGGAGGAATTGGTAGTTGAATACGCAGATAGAGCCATTTGTTGTGGTCAAAAGAAGCAGCAGAAATTACAAGGAAGAATGTTGCATATTTCAAAGTAATATCTTGCCCAGCTAAGTAATTTCTGAAATTATTTTGTTCCTTATTAAAAAAAATGTGGCCTTTTATGATGTTATTTATTATTCCAACCACCAGAGCTAGAAATTAAATTAAAATAGGATACAGGTAATACATGGAGGAAGTATATTGCGGAGATAATTTTCAAACACACTGATCATTTAAAAAGGTGGAATACCAGAAAAATGTATGCCTTAAGATAGCCCAGGATGACACTTTGTGTGCTGCAGACACATCCATGAAACAAGAATAAAATAAATAAATAAAAAGGGAAATATCAGCTGGCCTATCAATTAAAAGAAAGCAGTCAGGGCTAAAAAAACATTAAAAATAAATAGGCCTAGGTAGGTCCTAATGATGAACTTTTTTTTTCAGTGAAGATACTGCAGAGGCTATAGACCTGTGAGACTATTGTTAAGTATTGTTAAGTGACATCTTGAACAATGATCTAGCTAGGAATGTTCAGTGTCAGCAAAATTTAGTTGCAGATATTATGGGTATTCAAATCATTGGAGAGTCTTAAAAGTCTTTGTAGATTTGAATACCCGGCATATCTGTAACTCAATTTTTACTGACACTGAACATATAGACGTTTTTATATGTGTATTTTCATAAGATACAATTTTATGTAATTATATGATATCAGGTATTTTTTTGGTAATTTAAATTTTTTTTATGTTACCCTTTTGTATCTAGTGCTATGTTTATGTATATAATTATATTTTTGAAGATCGATATTGTTCGTCAATGAAGTTACTTTTTTTTTTATAGCAGAAAAGATTTTTTGTACCCCGTTTAATTTACACAAAACTATCTTTGTAGGCCTCATGTCAGGTTCCATCCCGGAGCAGAGAGTTCTAGGAATATATATATTATATTAGAAAAGGTGATTGGGAATTTTTCGAGGAAAGTTTAAGATATGTGGAGTTGAGGGAATAATGGCTGGTTTATAAGACTGTAATTTGGCTGAGGAAAATATGAGGACAGGCGAGGCAATCCCAAAGTCAGGGTAAATGGTTGGGCAATTCGGGGATATCCAAGGTTAATTGGGGGGAATATATAGGGTTAATTTGATGGTATTTGATATTTCCGATATTAAAAGATATGATGTGGGGGTGGGGGTGTATCCTTTTATGAGGCCTCTTCATGAAGAGACAGAATTGATAATTCCTTAAACTTGCTCAAGAATGGATATGAAAAATTTTTTTTGGTCAATATGTGGCTAAACTATCTACTACTGGGATTTTTGTGAGACAAATGGTTAATTGAGAACGTGTTTTATCTTTGAATCCTAAATTTTATTTTCTTGACGTCTCCAGATGACTTGTAATACTAAATATGTTATTACCTATATGTGACACCTCCCATCCACTAGATGGACATAAAAATAAAAGAACACCTCAATGTGTGCATTAGGTACATCTCAAGAGTTTTCCATTGTTAGTATTGTTTTTCTCATAATTTAATGCCTTTCTACGGAAGCCATTTAAGGACATGAGAAAAAAAAAATTAAATATACGAAATACTAAATTGAATATACAAAATACCAAATTGAATATACGAAATACCAAATTGAATATACGAAATACCAAATCGTATATACGAAATACTAATATAAGAAATACTAAATCGTATATATATATATATATATACGAAATACTAAATCGTATACAAAATACCAAATCGTATAGACGAAATACTATTGTATATACGAAATAGTAAATCGTATATACAAAATACTTGACCTGATTACTTTCTATTACTATATCGTTTTTACAATTTAGATTTAATTTTTTATTTACTATTTCGTTTTTTCAATTTACTATTTCATTTATACAACTAAGTATTTTCGTATATACAAGTTAGTTGTATATACAATTTAGTAATATACAATATACTACTTCATTATTCATATATACAATATACTACTTCATATATATATACAATTTACTATATCGTTTATACAATTAAAAAAAAATTTTCTCATGTCCTAAAATGGCTTCCTTACCTTTCAGGTTAGGATATATTGTTAATATTATTTTTATTATTATTTTATTTATTATTTTTAGCTAATGCTATGATGTAGCTAATATATCGTGCACACTAGCAGTTACGCACGACACGACGTCGTCGTGCACACTAGCAGTTATACGCACGACGTCGTCGTGCACATTGCACGACGTTGTGTATATTGGCTACAATATGCACGACGTCGTGTATATAAGCGCTTGTATACACGACGTCGTTCGTATAGCCCTAGTAAAGGTTAGCCAATAAAGTTAAATATATTATTTATTATAATTGATTCATAATTAACACTTTAACAGTATAGTTAAGCCTACATGTATGTACATGTATGTAGAAAAGGTTTGTTCCAAAATAAGTTCAAAAAAAATTATGTATTAGGCCTGCATGACACATACCTTTAACATTTTTTGCATACACTATATTTTTCAGGGTAAGCCGATAGAACCTTGGAAGAATATTTCTTCCAAGATAGTCGTATCCAGAGCAGAAGTCCAGAGCTATAGCATTTAATTATTGCCAGTTATATCATGGATGTATATATCCATGGTTATCATATGGTTATATACATAGCTTTCGCAGCTGCAACTGCTTTTACAGTTGGTCTGCCTACAGTGGCGTAGCTGGACCTTCTGGATTGGGGGGGGGGGGGGGGGCATGGGGGCCAGGGTCTGACCAGGATGCTAACTGTAAATATATGGTGTGTATATATGCAGGTATCTCCCTGATTAACATGTTTCACATTGGTAAATATTGTTGAAAATTAGGTGTACCCTAGTGGTGTCAATTTAATTTCAAAAATACACTATATTACTTATAATTATTATATTTAGAGAGCATGTCTTCTATGCACTATTGGTACTGAATATAACACACAACATATCAACAGAACTAATACTGATACCTAGCTGTTGTTTCAAGAAGACTTTATAGATTGGATAGTGATAAATAATTGGGTACTGGGTCTGAATGCATTGGTTTTGTTTTGGTAGAGTAACAAGGAAATTCAGCAGTAGGCTACTGTAATTTAAGATGTTTAATCTAAAAAAAAAGTAAAAAAAAAAAAAAAAAAGACAGCTAGTGTTGTATACAACAGCCAGGCTATCTGCAATAAACCCATAAATGTGATGTTCCCTATGTTCCCAAAGCATGTGAGACAAGTCAGACTGTCACAGAAAATGGGACTGGTTAAGTCAAAATGACTGTCAAATCACTTCAGTCTTTGAGGCCACATAACTTAAACAATCCAGCCTTGCAATATAGGAATCCTGCAGATTTGCGATCTTATAGTGATTGTTGTATGGCTAATGGATAGAATACATTTGTAGGTGGTTAATTCCAATTTATCGATAAATAACAAAATGAGCTAAAATGTTTAATGTGTGACTTAGATACCGTCAACCGGGGTAACTTTGGCCGTCTATGAAATAAGGGCTTTGTTGAGTTTCAGTCTGAATTGGCTTATTTTTGAATAAATATGATCTATAATATATAAGAGCTTAGCTATTCCTAAAAATAAAATAAATTATTACCTTTAATGCACTCTATATGCTGCTCTATGGACAGTTATGTGTTAGGGCATGTGGTTTTCAGTGACACAGCAGTTGCTGTATACTTTAGTCTAGGAAACCTGGTTGTAAATATGCAAGTAACTTTGAATGCCTGCATTTTGTAGAGAATGTCCCACAGATCAAAATGGTGTATAGGTAATTTAAACTATTTAAGTATTTCTTGGTAATCCAAAGAAAATGATTATTTCAGCCCTCTGAAGCTTAATTTTGGCCATGACCAAAACGACCTCAAGGGTCCCAAGTTCTTGGTATGTTGATGCAGTCTACATGTAATATGTGCAGAAATATGTTCATGAAAGTAACAGGGTCATATCATTGCGAAATCAAATAATCTGGTCGTTATATATATGCATTCTTACTGACTTTGAATGCTGTAATTTGGTATTGTGATGAACCATCAACATTTGTGGATAAATAGGTGTATATTTTTTATTAACCTGGTTCAAAGTATAGCTGCTGTCCAACCAATGTGAAAATGACTTTTCTATTTCATGGCAGAAGATATTATCCATTATTTTGTTAAATAAATCTGTTACGATTATGAGTTTCACGAAGATGTATAGTGTATTTCTTTGCTTTGGTTGAGCCATTAATGTTTGCAAAAGCGGCCAAAGATACCCCGGTCGACGGTATTTGCTGTTTTCCTTGGTCAGAACCTGCAATGTCCAATGGAGAAATCTGGAATGGGGGGCCCCTGCGGGGGCCCTGGGGGCCAAGGTCTTGGCTGGGAGGGGGGGGGGACGGCCCCCTCCCCATAGCTACGCCACTGTCTGCTTTGTGCTGTCTATCCATCAATAAGCCATATAACTCCGTTTGTTGATCCTATCCGGCATCTGACTGGGATGAGTTGAAGATGGTGACCTTGACCTGTTTTTGAGGTCATAGCTATAGGGGTTAAATCTTGTAGAAATATAATTAGATTTGTAGATGCATGCAATCTTTGGCAAGTATGCTTTAGGAGAAGACTTAATTGGATGAGTTTGAACTTGAAGCAGGGTGACCTTGACCTATTTTTGTGGTGACGAGGATCAAAACCATTCCTGAAGTTGCAATAATGATAACTTCAGAAGAATTGATGCAAACAAGACTTACGCCAATATTAAGGTAAGGAACAGTTGAATTTGGGTTTGTTGGAACGAACGCCGTTTATTCCGGAAGAGCTCAATACAAGTCTGGGTCTCACAAAATGTGCGTGTGTATACAGAATGTTCACCCATGGCGTCACCACTTTCTATCTCTCTAAACATGAAAATTAAGTGAACCTGAACTAAAAAAAATACAACTCCCTAACACAAGGGTAGATTAGATGGCAGGAATAGAACCCCAAAAGGTCACAAACCAAAAATTCAACAATATGGAGAACCCGGTCAAAACAAAAAAATGACAAGCAGTCATATATAACAGAGCTATATAGTACCTGAAGGACTACACTGCTAGAAAACTACAAGTGAACACATACGACACAAGAAAATTACATATCAGTCTCTTAGTCACCGAGGTAAAGGGGGCGCGACGAAGCCAGGGGGTGAGAGTACCATGTAAAGAGAAATAAATAAGGTCTTTGTAAATTCAATTATTATGCAGTAATAAGTATTTGAACATAATATTTGGTTGTTTTCTTTGTAAGAAATTGGGTAACATCCTGCAGCAAACAGTTGTACATGTGACAAAATTCAAATTTACTGTGTGTTGTTGTACTTCTAATGTAGTTCTACGCATTCCAAAATAGATATATATGCTTTTATTGACACAGTAATATCATACATGATGCATTTGTCAAAAATAACAGATAAAAACGTGTACTAAGTCTACTTCTACTCACTATTTCTATATTCAGTATATATATACATGGTATAAAAGTTAAAGGTATACATTATCAATGGATTATCTATACATCCATGGTCCCAGTTGCTGAACAATAGCACGGTAATATGAGCATTAAGTTTCGTTTACATACATTTGTTAAAATATATATATATATATAGACATATATCACATGTATACAGTAACCCTAAATACATATATTACTGCAGTTAATACTGTTCATTATCACAATGTTAATTTAAGTACAACATTTGAATTAGAAGTATATATAACAAGGCATCGTGCACAGTTATGTACATGAGTGTAAAAGCACATAGATCACAATATATATAAAAATGCTTGTAGTGCAGAAACTGCTAGTTTGGGGGGTGATGGTTAATGCTCAACGATGGATGATGACCCAACCATTCATTAGGCATCAATATTTACAAGAAATTTTCCAAGGGATTTTAACAACTCAGACTCTGTTGATTTCATGATGGTCTTAAATTTGTCTTCTTTGTTTAGTTGCTCAAAATTGTACATGTGATCATTAGCTATTTTAAAGAGGTCCTCACAACTAAGTGTGTTATGTGGGCATACTATGAGACAATGTTTTTCATCTTCGATTACATGCATATTGCATTTTAGGCATAATCTCTCAACTGCGGGAAATATAGGGTTTTCATGTCTACCTATTTCAATTCGTAAATTATGTGAGCTTACTCTAAATCTGGCTATTTTATTATACATTTTTCTGCTGTAGTTTAGTAGAAGGTAGGGTTCTAGCCTGTAATCAGTCTTGATGAGTTTATAAGTTCTAAGTTTTGGCTGTAGTGTAGAGTCATTGATCAGCTAGCATAATTTCCTGACATTTCTCATCGATTTTTGATTTGAACGTTTTAGCAATGGATTCTAGCTCATTGTTTACAAGTCTTAAATGGTCTCTTTGTGGATAGTGTTCAATGAGCATATGAATAATTTTCCCAACCCAAGCATTATTACCAGAAGTGTGCATATCTTTTTGCTCATTTAAACATTTTTTAAGAATATTATTAGCTGGCAGTTTTTCTAGTTTAATCCAATAGTTGATCAGTCTAAACTGTTGTCGTACATGTAATGGGAATCTGCCAGTCTCACCATACACAGCTTGTGATGAGGTCTGTTTCCTAACTCCCAAAATATTTTTTCGGTATCCTAATTGTACTTTCTCTAGTTCATTTACAGGTTTGTTACTGGACCATATTTCACAATTATACTCAAGGATTGGTAAAATATATGTGTCAAACATTTTTAGGGCAAGTTTAGGAGTTGGTGATAGAATTGGTGATAATTTATGATTAAAAGGCTTACTATTCAGCGATAGTTCGCTAAAATACATGCAAAATATGAGGAAAACGTACAATTTAAGTCATTTAACTTTCAATGCTCTTGATGGACCTTCAAATAACAATATTTCTGCTAAAAATTGGCATGTGTATTCCTTTTAACATTTCTAACATGAAATACCAGGTACCTCAAATTTCAAAAAACTTTTTCATATGTGAGGCACCCTACAGGGGAGGCTATCCATCCCTGTATACTCGCCATCCACTTGTGTACAGCTCGTGGAATGCTCAGGAAATGCTTGGCGGACCTCCGTGACCAGCCAGTCAAATCATCACAATATGTACAAATTTTAATAACATGCTATTTACACAATTAGCATAAGCACAATAATTATAATAAGTAATGATAAAAAATTAATTGACTGTCTGTGCTGGTACCGTGCCCATCGATGCCCTGTAGCCCTCTCCTCCGGCCTTCACTCATGGACCACTCACCGAGCAGCCGAAGGACATCCGCCGAGTTGTTCTCCCATGGACAAGTGGACGTCTGCTGAGCATGGATGCTCGTATAGTCGTCATGAATTTATACACACTTTAATTTAGTGTGTTGATATGTCAACAAAACATATCTTTTGGGGCTTTTATAGATATATGTGACCTGATCTCTCTGCCACCATGGTAACAGGAAGGACATTAACAGGATGGACATTTAGGAAAACATTATGCAATATATGAAAGGGAAAAACAGGTAAGATCACCGAAGTTTCCATTCCATTTTGTGATAGTGGAGTACTTTCAGAATGAGGCTGTTTTGAATAGTTTTCCTCATGAACTTGGTAACAGGAAGGACACAACAAAAAGTCACCCCTTGCCATTACAAACCCCTTTCTTTAAATAATGAACCAATTTTCTAAAAGTCGGTGCTTTCATCATGTAGGATATTTTCTAACTTTGGGGTAAATTTTTGGAACCAAGGCTTTTTTAATCTTTGGACCCTAAGGAACAAGTTGGTAACATTTTTTCCCCAATAATTCCTGATTCATCTTGAAATCAAACATGGCCCCCACGAAACACTAGTTTTGCCTTTGTACCCAATTGACATAGGATGGTGAGTGATGGGTCAAAATATACATAATATGAGATGTAGAATTCAATGGTGTATTTTGTTTTGATGTATAACTACATCTAATAGAAATTGTAATATGACCACTGTACACGAAATATTTAGTTCGACAATGGTATACTTCCATATTATATTTGTGTCTGATCATTACACATCATACTTTAACTGTTCTTGCTCACATATATATAGCAAGTTGATCACTGTTAAAGTTTCATCAACCACAACCCTTGTCCAGCAAAAAGATCAACAGCAGATTGCAGTTTAAAGGTTTATTACAACAAGGAAATAGTCCAGTAGAAATACCTGGTTCTTGGTGTACCCAGTCATTCCATAATTTCCCATTTTCCTGATTGTGGTATTGGAGGCAAAATAAGATAACAAAACTGTGTCTGGTGATGTGTTATTTTGAGATTAGGCTTTGGGACAAGGCCTCAGATAAATTCAGAGATGGGTGATTGAGACTGGTCAGCCTTTATAATAGTAATCAAGAAATTATGGTATTGAAACTGTATGAGGTACAGCAGTAACAAAACATAACACTGCTGCAGAAGTCAGAAGAAAAGTCCAGGACTTTCAACTGGGTGTATTGTAGTCCTATTTACAGTGTCATCAAACTAATTTTTGAGGTTTTAATAAACATAATCCTTAAATCACAAATTAAGAACATCAAATGGCAGAGAACGGTATTATTGAAGTGAACAAAACTGGCCAAGGTCATGTCGAGAAAGTGTTGAAAAGTTGGGTATCTGAAAGTAACTGGTCTTGTGGTTTTCACAATCAATTTATCACACCTTTATTTACTTAAAAAGGGGTGGAATATTCAAATGAACTTAGATTGTGACAAACCTAACTGCTCACCTTTACCGGTTCATATGTGCATCTTTACAAGTGCTGCAATCGATAGAAGAGCCAGAAGTTCAGTGAAAAGCTCCTATATTCAGCCTCATCATTAAGGTCACTTCTTGCCTGACCACTGAAGAGAGAAGATCTCAAGGTAAGCTGCCAGCACCGTACCTGCACTGGACCTGGCCTGCACTGGCCGACCCAAGTGGTACTGGATTCACAGGGAGATGCCATGGAACCACCTGGCATTTCAATTAGTTTACACCGGATGCCAACGGAATGGACCATACCCGTGCTGAGAAGCTCCAGACCCCCACCAAGTTGCGCCAACCTTGCACAGAGTCACACCAGATGTGTACCGATAGGAAACAGACTCATGCGGGGTTGCACCAGACCTGCACCAAGAGCGCCAGCCTTGCACGGAGTCACACCAGATGTGTACCGATAGGAAACAGACTCATGCAGGGTTGCACCAGACCTGCACCAAACTGTCTCAAACCCACACAAGCTGGCAGCAGCCTGGCGCCGAAATGCCCCGGTCTTGCACCAAGTCTCGCCGGACTGGCACCGAGTTGCACCAGACCCTTATGGAATTGCACTGAACATGTTTATATTTTGCTTGCACTGAAGTTGCACGTACCAAGTTACGCAGTACTTGTACTATGTTGCACTGGGCTTGCACCGATTGGCACCGGATCTGCACTGTGATGTACAGTGCCTACTGAGGGTAGGAGACTGTATCAGATTAATGTGAAGTCTATAAGAGAGTATGAGTCTCGTCTGGGAGCTGTATTATAGTCTATTATCTCCGAAGTTAAGGTTGTGGGTAAAACGTAAGTGATCCTTGGATTGGTGGGTTTAGTGTTTTGAACCAGCAATGCACCGGACGGGGGCTTAGGAAACGCTCTGGGTCATGAAAGTTTGACCCTGCATGTACCATGTTTCAGTTGAGGATTTGAAGTTTAGTTTCCATGTTTTGAAGGACTACACCGAGTTGTCCGATGTGCGCCAAAATTCAAATAGACAGTAAAAAATCCCAACAGCAATGTACAATATTTAATAATGTTGGCTACCTGCCTGACCTCTAAAATATATCATTATCTCTGAGCATCAATCGTAGCTTTCCAATGATGTCTCATTCTGTTCACCAGTGACCAGTCTATTTGCAGACTGCTTTGGTGTCCTCTTATTCAGAGGTCATGAAGGTCACAGGTGCAGAGTGATGAGAATGCAGGTCACTCAATCAGAGGTATTCCAGCCTTTTACAGACGTACAGTGATGATGAAAATACGAGGTAAACGAGTTACCCTGACTAGATTAATGACTATGTGGCGGTAGCATTAGCTTGTCCGAATACCATTCACACAATTGAGGTCCATTCTGTAGTGTTCGGACACACCTGCCCATATGGTAACGCCATCATATCCATGTAATAATTCTCCCCGAGCGGGAATTGAACACTGGTCCCTGAGACTAAAAGCCAGAACTTTGACCACTGTACCGAAGAGTCACTCTGAATCAGAGATCTCTGTTCCTGCTCATCAGATCCAGGGGGGTTTTATGCCCTCAAAGGTGTGGTTAGCCAAACAGCCAATCACAAACAAGAGAGCAGCAACAGTGCTGCCTTGAGTGGCAGACTCATCAGTCTGTGACTGATGGCTGATCAGTCCACATCAGAATCTCCACATCCAAATGGCTGCAGTGACTGAGAATGTTGGTCTTCTTGACATCCCCAAGAGCATTACCACCATTATTTCTGCTCAGGATGAAGTGACTTTGATCAGAAAACAATGCCGATGCCTTATGCTTACTTCTCCAACCAAAACTTCAATGGTCTCAAGCCCTGTGAGGTGATAATGCAGCATTTTCATCATGAACTGTATTTGATAGAAGCGGTTCCAAATGATCTGACATGACACTTGAGTTCATCTCACCTCCCTAAAATGTGCCCGGAGTTGGATAACATTGGTAATCCTGATTGGAATGGCATTGTTCACAATGAGAGATGGTCAATGTCAATCATAGGCGGTAGAAATAGGGTGGCCGTTAAGTGACCCTTCCAGTTTCTTGGTGTCTCTGCTGCAACCTGCTAGTGACACACTGCAATATTCCTAACCCACTACAACTTTAGCACTTCGTTAGGCATAATTAATTGTTTGCCACCTTGCAACAAGTAGGTCACATATCGCTCACATGTCAAGTCCTATCTTAATTTGACTCATGGTGTCCCAATATGCATGCAGTCGATACATGTGGTATGGACATTTAAGGGACCAATAACAGAAAAGTTATTGCAGCTTGTGTTCATTGTTCTATATCACCACCGACTGTAGTTAGATTAAGTTTTATATCATATCATCATATCATATCATATCATATCGCGTCGCATCGCACTGCAGAGACCTTGAGCTCTTCTCCCTGTTTACTGTGATAAGGACCACAACAAGTATACATGATTACATTTGATACGATGCTGTCTAAATTTCAACTTTTATCTATATTTGTGTTTGTTGATAATTAATTAGCCGTTGAACATAGACTGGTCTGTAAATCTTAAACATTTGTATTGCCCTAATTTTGACTTTTGTTATTCTAGAATAGAAAATTGATCATAAACCATATGTGCCGAAAAGGTGAAAAGGAATGAAAAATCTATTCTAAGGCCCAGAAATTGAACTGGTAAAAAAAAAGTGCTCAGCTCAGTGCATCTTTTTTTTGAGAAGGAACACTGCCAGTAATCAACACAGAATCCAGTGGTGTATTTTTTCCTTCAGCCCAGGACTGGTTTGGCCAAGGATTATTTTACTTGGCTATCACTTTGTAGAATGATCCTAACATTCATCATGAGATTAATCTTAGCCTGTCATGGTATATTTCAGGGCCAACCTATTTGCACTGGGTATAGAGATTTAGATGTATTTTAATAAAATGGAAATGCACCCAACAAAATATGTAACTTTTGTATGGAGTGCCGGATGTAATGTATATACAATATATATGCATTGATTTATATTTCTGTGCTGAACACAGTTTAGACTATTTTGCCATACATTGTACAATATACTATAGACGCCTAAGTGACATGTAGCAGTGAAACAAAAATCATTTACTTTCTGTAACAAATAGCCAGATACATCTCACACAAGAACAATCTTTGATGGAATTAATGGAAACTGTTCCATCAGCAGTTTTCTGCAAACTTTCTAGGGGAGTTGTTAAAAGTTAAATTTGATTCTTGCCTGATTCAATTATTCTAGGCTTCTTGGCAGCTTCTCAATAATGGCTGGCATGCCATGAAATCTGAGGATATAAGAGCTTAAATAAATTGCATTACTGGTCAGCAACCAGTTGCTATTTCAACTTCATTAATAAAAGTGAAAGTCTCACAGAAGTAATTGTTTTCTGCATGCTTTAGAGATTTGCATAGTATTTTAGGCTTCGTGTAACAAATCTACCATGACTATTGTATGTCATGTATACTTTTTTGACACAAGTAGGCCCACTGTCAGTTGTAGTGTTGCATCAACTCTGTTCGTAGCTCCAATGTTCAGTGATTGGTTGGTTTTCTCTCCTTTTTTTCAGCCTCTATTCTGCAATCGAAGCCAAACAAGATTCCAGCAGATCACGCAAAGAATTGAGAACTGACTGTCACGGGATATGATGATAGAACACTTGGTTTAGTTGCTTGACAACGGGATTTGCAGTCTTGCTGTCCTGGTTCGGTTGACTTCACATAACTTGGCACAGCTGACACAACTTGCACCACTTGGGGGCTCAACTTGAGAGAAATTTACATCCCATGTACTAAACCACAACACAATTTGGCACCTCTCACTGAACCAGAATTAATGACTGGGTTAACATCTGTGTTTTGTGGGCTATTTTTTAGCACTGGCAAGAACTGATCGAAATAAATAAATTGCCATCGTACCTGTCAGATATATTTCTAAATTGCAATTACCGTGCTGTTTTGCAGATTCAACTATTTTCTTATTTGGCTAACCTATCTTTTACCAAAATCGCATGATGTTTCTCAGTATAATTAGACATTCTGAATGAGAGGATTGGAATGATAAGTGCACTCATGGTAGATTTCATGAGATTTGTTTAGACCCTTAGTTTCTATGAAAACAGATGGGAGATTTCCCAATCAAAATGTTGATATGCACTGAATTACACATGCATTTCTCAGTAGATGGTGTTACGCAAATTTGCATGATCGCACAATTCTGTGTGCAATTCCAATATTGCCCTGGGTATTTAGAGATTTTGATGTATTTTAACATAATGGAAATGCAACCAACAAAATATGTTATTTTTGTATGGAGTGCCCAAAGCCATGTATATACAATATATGTGCATTGATTTATACTTCTGTGCTGAAAACAGTTTAGACTATTTTGCCATACATTGTACAAGGTGCCTAAGTGACATGTAGCAGTGAAAAAAAAAATCATTTACTTTTTGTATCAGATAGCCAGATACATCTTAAACAAGAAAAATCTTGTTGGAATTAATGGAAGCTGCACCATCAGCATTTGCTTGCAAACTTATTAGGGGAGTTGTTAAAAGTTAAATTTGATTCTTGCCTGATTCATTTATTCTAGGCTTCTTGGCAGCTTCTTAATAATGGCTGACATGCCATGAAATCTGAGGATGTAGCGCTTAAATAAATTGCATTACTGGTCAGCAACCAGTTGCTATTTAAACTTAATTAATAAAAGTTAAAGTCTCAGATTTTACATAGTATTTTAGGCTTCGTGTAACAAATCTGCCATGACTATTGTATGGCATGTATACTTTTTTTGACACCGGTAGGCACACTCTCAATGGTAGTGTTGCATCAGCTGCATTCGTGTAGCTCCAATGTTCAGTGATTGGTTCTTTTTTCTCTCCTTTTTTCCGGCCTCTATTCTGCAATCAAAGCCAACGAGATTCCTGTGGATCATGCAAAGAATTGAGAACTGACTGTCACGGGATATGATGATAGAACACTTGGGTTAGTTGCTTGACAACGGAATTTGCAGTCGGTTGAGTTCACATAACTTGGCACAGCTGACACAACTTGCACCACTTGGGGGCTCAACTTGAGAGAAATTTACATCTCATGTACAAAACCACAACACAATTTGGCACCTCTCACTGAACCAGAATTAATGACTGGGTTAACATGTGTGTTTTGTGGGCTATTTTTGAGCACTGGCAAGAACTGATCGAAATAAATAAATTGCCATCGTACCTGTCAGATATATTTCTAAATTGCAATTACTTTGCTGTTTTGCAGATCAACTATTTTCTTATTTGGCTAACCTATCTTTTACCAAAATCGCATTATGTTTCTCAGTATAATTAGACATTCTGAATGAGAGGATTGGAATGAAACATAAGTGCACTCATGGTAGATTTCATGAGATTTGTTTAGACCCTTAGTTTCCATGGAAACAGATGGGAGATTTCCCTGCCAAAATGTTGATAGGCACGATTTAAAAAAAAAGCATTTCTGTCCCATGTCACTTATGGTCTGTTCTCGTGTAATTACGATGAGCTAACCACATTTCACTTTAACAAGGCCAGTTATTTCATGATATTGTCCTTGTTTTAACAAGCATGGTTTGTGTCATGCACATTTAAATGGAAGAGAATAATTCTCAAAGGTTTTAACTCCCTCCACAATAATCAAAATATCAATGATATTAGTTCCTTCGTTTTCCGCAGTGGTAGTGAAGAAATTAGGAATTTCTTCGACCATGTTTGTCTGAATTTACCCAGATGACTCTATTTAAATTTATTTACTTACTAAAACATTAGTAAAGGTTTGTAATGTTAGGGATATAAAAGCTAATTAGATCGATATGGGAAGTGCAGTCCTCTAAGGCAAGTTCTTGCCGCTATCGAGGGTTGATTGATTAGGTGAGAGAGAGGAGGAGTCCACCAATGTTAAACATTTACCCCATGGGTGGGATCTTTTACTTGCCTCAGCACAGACACTTGAGTACAAGGGACTGCCAATTTAACGTCTCATCCAAACAACATCCAGCTGGGATGATGCTCATTAAGGGTGCCATCATTCCTGTAATGGCCGTATTTACCCTTGGATTCACAAGGGCTGCAAACTTCACAGCATTACCATCACTTTCAACAAGGAGCATAGGCCTAGCTCAGTGGTAGCACACTAGACTGCCAACAACTGTGTCCAAGGCTCGAATTCAGCCCATGATGGAAGGTTGCTTCATCATTCGCCTCATTGCCTTGGGCCCTGGTACCTGCCTGTCCTGATCAGCCCTACCTGGTGCAAAAATATAGCGTCTCAAACCCTCACTTTCAACAATGACCTGTTGCGCTAGGGTTAGGTGGAGTACAAGATGGCAGCAGGTCTGCTTTAGTTAAATAGCGTTTGGTTTAGCATGTTTAGTGCCAGGTTGCAGGGTGTTTTAGTGATAGCTAAGTCTGGCTTGTAAATGCTGAACTTTTATTTATGAGTTCTGTGGCGATTGCAGGGGGACCTGCCAAACCTCTCCATAATGTGGGACTTAGAGCTTACTATCTCTGGTTTGGCAGGTGAAAACCCCAACCAATAGACTATGATAGTAGTTATACATTATTGAAGAGTAGGTTGTGCAGTAGTCTATTTGGAAGATCCTTAATGAGCTGAAGCTGACTGTACTGAAGAATATTGATATTTTTTGGCTAATTTATTCTATTTTGACTTAAACCTTGCCATAAAATTCCAAACCAATCAGAAATAGTTTTTTTAGTGATCTTTATTTACGAATTGAATAATGACCATATAAGGCACATCGGCACAAAGTCCAAAATATGTTGTTGTCATGACAGGCATTTAATTTATTCTGAAAATGTTCTAAGGAGTACTTTTAAAGGTGAATCTGTTTATTGCCTGACTTAACCCCTTAAAGCACCTTAATTATCCTTAAGGATGCATTCCCGGCATGCACTGGGATACTTGAAAGAATTAAACTGAATGTCAGTCCATCCTGCTAAAGTGGATAACGGATATAAAGTACACTACACCGAAAGCTGGCAATAAATTAAAACAGAAAAACAGTGAAAAAATAATAATAAAGAAAGGACAGGAAACACATTGTAATTTTTATGGAACACGCTAGGACCTAGTCCGAAGGGAACCCAGTGAAATTAACGATCCTTAAGAATGCATTCCAGACGTGCACTGGGGCACTTGAAAGAATTAAACAATTCATTGGTATAGTTGGGACCAAGCAATTAAAAATTAACTTGCATTATGATCTTGGGGAAACGAGATAGATACAAATGATAATAACATCATGTTTCTTAAAAGATTTGAAACTACGGTAGATGTTATGATATCCTGTTGACATGCAATAGCAAGGCTTCCAATGAGTTATGGGGAAATCGGATAATTACGTTGTTATAAGATTTCCTTAAATGAAATTCAATCAATGATGTCAGTAATTAGGGAATATTCAGACATGGCATGCCTTTTTTTTTTTTTTTTTGCACATGACAAATTCATTTCTGCATTAAATGTTTTTGCAACCTCTTAGATATGCATAAATAGATATTCACTGAATGAGATAGTGGAGATCGTTCTTATATTCATATTTTGCCCTAAATATGTTAAGTCAGTTGTATAATATAGATTTGAAGCACTCGTACTTAACCGGAGCCATATATTTCAATTATCTTGTACCAGCTATACAATCATTTTATGTGTTGTGCACTCTAAAACCAATGGATTTTCAAAAACCAAAATGGGTTTTACACGTGTACTATCTCTGGTTTGGCAGGTGAAAACCCCAACCAATAGACTATGATAGTAGTTATACATTATTGAAGAGTAGGTTGTGCAGTAGTCTATTTGGAAGATCCTTAATGAGCTGAAGCTGACTGTACTGAAGAATATTGATATTTTTTGGCTAATTTATTCTATTTTGACTTAAACCTTGCCATAAAATTCCAAACCAATCAGAAATAGTTTTTTTAGTGATCTTTATTTACGAATTGAATAACGACCATATAAGGCACATCGGCACAAAGTCCAAAATATGTTGTTGTCATGACAGGCATTTAATTTATTCTGAAAATGTTCTAAGGAGTACTTTTAAAGGTGAATCTGTTTATTGCCTGACTTAACCCCTTAAAGCACCTTAATTATCCTTAAGGATGCATTCCCGGCATGCACTGGGATACTTGAAAGAATTAAACTGAATGTCAGTCCATCCTGCTAAAGTGGATAACGGATATAAAGTACACTACACCGAAAGCTGGCAATAAATTAAAACAGAAAAACAGTGAAAAAATAATAATAAAGAAAGGACAGGAAACACATTGTAATTTTTATGGAACACGCTAGGACCTAGTCCGAAGGGAACCCAGTGAAATTAACGATCCTTAAGAATGCATTCCCGACGTGCACTGGGGCACTGAAAAGAATTAAACAATTCATTGGTATAGTTGGGACCAAGCAATTAAAAATTAACTTGCATTATGATCTTGGGGAAACGAGATAGATACAAATGATAATAACATCATGTTTCTTAAAAGATTTGAAACTACGGTAGATGTTATGATATCCTGTTGACATGCAATAGCAAGGCTTCCAATGAGTTATGGGGAAATCGGATAATTACGTTGTTATAAGATTTCCTTAAATGAAATTCAATCAATGATGTCAGTAATTAGGGAATATTCAGACATGGCATGCCTTTTTTTTTTTTTTTTTTGCACATGACAAATTCATTTCTGCATTAAATGTTTTTGCAACCTCTTAGATATGCATAAATAGATATTCACTGAATGAGATAGTGGAGATCGTTCTTATATTCATATTTTGCCCTAAATATGTTAAGTCAGTTGTAGAATATAGATTTGAAGCACTCGTACTTAACCGGAGCCATATATTTCAATTATCTTGTACCAGCTATACAATCATTTTATGTGTTGTGCACTCTAAAACCAATGGATTTTCAAAAACCAAAATGGGTTTTACACAGGCAAATTAGATTTTTCATGAAACCACAGGACTCATCTTGGTTTTTCGTATGGTTTAATGGAAGGTTTGGTTTTTCAAATAACCAATCAAAATTTTTCACAGTTTGTCCCTTTTGTAAATCAGGATTATCCATGCATTGATGTTATTGTTTCATTTCTAAACAGTCATAAAGGCCAATATTTTCAGATTTGCAACTTCCACATGCATGAAGTCATGAAGGCTTTTATAATCAAATACCTTCTTAATGTTTATATTATACCCTAAGAAAAGATATCAATATATTTATTGAAATATTATGAAAAGGCATTTATTGATACGGAAAAATGTGCTTATCTTGAATTGTTTAGTACTAAGAAATAGCTATATAGTATCAAAGAGCCACAAATTTGCCTAGTACAGGTTGGCTCAGTTGGTTAGACGTCTGCCTTTTAAATCAGAGGAACTGAAAGCAAATTGTTATGTGGGAATCTGGACTGAGTTAACACACTAGTTAGATAAATGCAAGATTCCATATCTGAATAATAATAATGTTAGAAAGCTACAATTTGTCTAAAAATTGTAATACATGAGCAGCAAAATTTGGCAACCAGGCATTGAACCCACAACCCTGAAGTTACCAGATGATAAGCTTGACCACAATATATATGATGTGACAATTCAAAATTTCTAAAACACACAGCTGCCTCAAAGCAATGTGACTACAAAAAACCTTTTTCCAAATGACTGTCATTTAAAAGAATACTAAAGATTTGGTAGATAGATAGATATTTAGATATTTAGATAGATAGATAGATAGATGTGGAAAGTGCAGCCCTCTAAGGCAAGTTATATGACTGCACTCAATGGTGATTAATGTATGTTTGAAAGCAAACAGATTGTTCTTGCCGCAACACCGTGCCAGCTTAGCTCAGTTGGTTGAGTGTTTGATATGTGAAACTGTTGTCCCGGGACCAAGGTTCAAGTCTACTCTAGATTTGATTATTACAGTTAAATGACCAAAAAATAATGTACATTAATTTTTTTTAAATATTTAATTATAAAATAATAACTCACGCCATAAATAGGTTGATCTTCTGTCGTTGATAAAGCACAAAGCAGGACATCCAAATATATATAAATTTCATGGTAATGTTGTATGCGTGGCATCACAATCCCAGCTTATGCATTTTGCATAATTATACCAAGACAACAGTGTTGTATTTATGTCAATGAGGACTGGTGTAGTGGTAAGGTGTAGGTTCAAACAAGCTAGGAGCATCTATCAACCATAAATGAAGGCAGTTCTTGAAATTTGTTTTAGTCCATCATTAGTATTCAAGTCTGCTTACATTTGTTTTGGAAGAAGATGGTTGTGCAAAAGTGAAGTGGAAGTTATGTTGTTACTCTACTTTGCAACATTTTCTCAACATGATTTCTTAACTAAAAATGTACGTAGTGACAAAAATGTATATAATATATTTTAACCAAAAAATAACATTGCCACAATGCTGATACAACATTAAATTGTTGTTCAGAAGTAAAAACTTCTTCAGAGATCTTTTCAGCTAGAGTGTGTGTGTCACTGTGTGATACCCACTGCGAGTTGAACTCAATACAGCATACTCAAACAGCGAGAGCACTAACCTCTGCACCACAGTATTAGACGCTTTTATTATAAGCAATCCAATTGGTTACCAATACATTTCAACCAATATACTGGTTAAGATAACCAATCTTTGCTTGACCAATTAGTTTTTTTTTCCTTACCTATCTGTTTTTACGGTGCATGGGCTAGGTATCTGAAAAATGCTGTGTTTGCTGGGTATTATGGCATGAACAACAAACCAGCAGCTTAAACCATGAGCACTAATCAGATTGCATTCAACAGATTACACTTTCCTGGGACTGATTTATAACTAAAAACTTAGGATTTTTGAAATACCAAAAATGATATTTCCAATATCTTGTTTTTTTTCAAGAAATCTAAACTGGTATGGTATAAGGGACAAGCCAAACAACCAGTGGTTGGTTTTTCGGGCCAGCTTTTATTTAGAGTGTGTTACAAATTGTGTAAATGTTGAGACAACATTGTATAATATAACACTTTCATACTGCGACAATGTAATCTACAATATTGTGACAATATTTTACAATGTTGTGACAAGATTGTCACAATATGCTTGTGTTTGCAGGGACAGTCCACGCCAAATAAGATAAACCTCAGCACAAAACCAACAACATCTATTTCTGAAAGTTAATAATAATTGCAGCTGTGAACTTTTCCTGAAAAAGATTGTTCACGTCAAAGACGAACATCTTGTTGAGAATGTATTGTAGCGCACTTCAAATGCAATAATATAAATTAGATATTTGAGCATAGCGCAGGTTTCTACAGGGAACAAATTGGATTTTTTTAATCAAGATGTCTAGATGTGCACTGCAATGTTTTCATACAAAGCATCTCTTTTAATCTACTTTCCAGTTGTCATGCAACTCGTTTTTATTATTTCATTACAAGACAATGATCATTAAATAGCTTTCACAGAAATCAATTATTTAAAACACAATAGAAATATCCACCAACTTCTACGTTCTGTGAGTTGAAAAGAAAGTCTCCACTGAAACGAACCACCACTGTAAAATGAGATCGAGTTGGATGTGTGGCTGACCTGGAACTTTCCGTGAAATCTTGTTGCACTCAAACTCATATTTCTCATGTTAGCAAGAAGATTTGCAATGTAAATTTACAATATATATGTCATGTCATATGGTATATCATGAACAAGCCATCCACTTGGTTCCATCAACATGGTGGCAGCACTCGTTCCTGATGTCTCATTCCAAGAAACTGGTAAATGGAATGAATTTAAAATATGATCCGTTATTTCATGAGTACTTGAGTAAGAATGTTTTAGGGCCATGATGAAATGTCATCATTCACCGATTGAAATTTGAGACAACAATTAGAGCGTCAATTTGGTAGCTTTAATTTATGGCTTTATTACCTCCGAGTCAAAGGAAATGCTAACAGAGGCCAGCATAGGCTGTCCAGTTGACATGTTACGTTATCTGGACATCAGTATGGCAGTATTGTGTCAGCCAATGACAGCCATTATTGTGCCAACCAGACAGTGGGCTAACCTAATGCAAGGCCAACAGTGGACCAACCAGACACCGGGCAGACTTATAACCGTGGACATGATGGTGGGCCAGCACTGGGTAGACAGTGAGCCGACATAGAACTGACTTACTAGATGATGGAGTTTGCAAGAAAATGAGCTGACCCAACGTTCACTGACAATGGGCCAACACACACTCACCTGACAGTGGGCAGATGTCCCAGACAGCAATGCGATGTTGGCCTGCAAGGTCAGCACGATTCTGATTGAGTGTAGAAACAATATCCAACCAAATCTATATTATTGTTTTGCCTATGCCCAAATTAGGCTTACATTTTTTTAATGTTTCCCAGACAATTAGATCTCTTGCTACCAAGAAACTGAAACAATCAAACACACAGACAAATGCTGATTGATGCCAAATCTTGTAAGTGAAGTAAGACGGCCAGAAGATTTTGACAATCTTTTTGAAATTTAAACAGCAATACCTTACATAATGAAAAGAAAAATATTGCACAAACAATTATTACTCATATTTTTTTTGTATTTTGTATTTTTAAGGGGGGGGGGGGGGTTGTGTAAAATTAAGGAATTTGACAACTGCACTACTTTTTACAAGTTAGGATTGAGTGAAGCGTCTGAGGCAAATGAAAAGGGTGTGTAGGGATTAAGGGAGTTATCATGTTGCTGTCCTATGTTGAAGTGGTCATGACCACATCAAAGTTGTCAACTCTGAATAAACACCAGTGGGTATCATGTCATAGCCGATGAGTTCTCTACTGGTTTAGTAAAATAATTATGATATATGTTGTTATCAATCTCCAAAATTTAATGTATACTTAATCATAATATCCAATCATTCACAATAGTCTGACAGGAATGAATAAACTTATCTGCAGTCGTATCGAATTATAGCAATGCTATAAAACTCCATACCCCCCTGATGTTGCTTTCAAATATTCTTAATATCATCATTCGTTCTAAACAAGACAATTATTATTGGAATGCACTGCAAATAGAAAAACCAAATGCACTTAATGTAGATTTCATGAGACCTACAGTTTCTATGGAGACAGATGGGAGACTTCCCAACCAAAATGTTGATATGCACCCGATCACACATGCATTTCTGTCCCAGTGTCTCTTATGGTCTGCAGCTGGCAGGCTGTTCTCGTGTAATTATGATGAGGTAACCACATTTCAGTAGGCCAACTGTTTCATGGATGAGATATTTGGTAGAAGTTGATTTAAACATTAGAAAAAATGGATTTCTCAGATTGTATTCATTAATACATCTGTTCCCGGTAGCTTGTCATAAAATTTGACCTAGTACACTTTAATGAAAAAATATAAAAAAATTCAGCGGTCGTCGCAATACATATTAATTTGTTGGTCAACCTATCCACCTCCCCTGAAAATAATTCTGGATCCGCCCCTGGATCTGTTTAACGTTATGTGAAGTTTGTTGATGAGGCTGTTGAGCTTTTCCTGAATTTGATTTTAGAAAATTGCTCCAAAACCCTGTTTCACAAAGTCAGCTGTTTTATTCCTGGGGAAATGACATGGATTTGTGCAAAACCAGCATTTTTGGCCAATGTTCTCTGGAAGCTGTCATTGCCTCCTTTCTCTAGTTGTAGTATTTTTGATTGTTATTGAGTCAAATGTTGAAGTGTTGAAATTTTTTTTTTCACTCTGTGGCTACTGATGTCTGTCTGGCTAGCTGTCTGTCTGGCTAGCTGTCTGTCTGGCTGGCTGTCTGGCTGTCTATCTGGCTGGCTGTCTGGCTGGCTAGCTGTCTGTCTGGCTGGCTGTCTGGCTGGCTAGCTGTCTGTCTGGCTAGCTGTCTGTCTGCCTGGCTAGCTGTCTGGCTGGCTAGGTGTCTGTCTGGCTAGGTGTCTGTCTGGCTAGCTGTAATCCTTCAACATTGTGTTTTGGTGATCATTACTTTCGACTCCTTCTTGTCAGACAATTTTTTGTAAACAGTGAATGAGGTGACATTTCCTGATTAGCGCTGAATACAATTAAAAGTCAGTCATCATGTAGATATTGAAGGCAAAGGACCTGCTGTTTTAGTATTTCTTCATATGGACAAATTGTATATTCAGGTATGTTATTTTCATGTTTATAGCACACTTATGACCGCATATGATAAACAAACTTTATTGTTATGAACTGTAGTAAATGTCTAGGTTTGAAAGCTGTTTGTGGCAAATTAATTCGTATGATTTATTTACAATGTGAGAGTTTGATTATTTATACTACACCTTTTAACAGTGTGAATAGTCCTCTGAAACTATTTAACATGGCAAAAATATGAAAGAGGTTGTTTACCTTTCATGTACGCAATCTCAATTACCTGCTGTGCAAAATGTGGAATATGAAATGTTGTTATTGGTACAGTGTAATTGCTATTTTATTCACTTAAGTAAGAAGGTATAATGATTTGTTTATACCTAGAAAAGACCTATTTCACCACCTAAAATGTACCGTGCAATACAGCCGTGTAATATATATGAAACTATTGCACGGCTCTCAGCCAGTCAGAACTAGGATTTCTGCTAGCCATATAATAAATCTGCATAGTCAATAATAGACATAAAGTTGAGTAAAGTAACTTAACACTTTGTAGCAGTTGTATTGTCTTGGGACTGTAATTGGTAATTCTAGTTTATCTAGTTTCATTGTTTCAGTAATGTTATTATATCAGGTATACTTCATGATGTTGATGTGATAGTGTGGTGTGAGTCTGAACTATTTATTAATTGTTTGTATTTTTCTGTTCAGATTCACTGAGTTCGAGTAACTGGAGTGAATAAAGTGAATGAGTACTGGAGTGAATAAAGTGAATGAGCAACCTAAATATCAAGGTCTATATCATCCGCACAGGCGGTTTCAGTGAATATCATGCTGTGGCACTGACAATTATTTATTTCCATTTTGCTTATGGAATTTACTTGTATTTACCATATTTTACAATATTCTGTTTTGCATCCTCTGACCAAAGGAGCTTATTTTCAAAGTAGATTCTGTGATATTAGCAAGTGATTGCTACTTAGTCTTATATAGATCACCACATATTCCTACGTTAACACGTATGACAATTGGATACACTTCTGCATGGTGCCATTGTAAATGTATAGATACTGTTACTGTGTATAAGGTGGAACAACGTGGTAAGTGCGGACTGCAGGATGCGGGCCATGAATGAGATAATAATGGATGATGAAAGAGGGGCCGATGATCTCATGCTCTTATGTGCTGATTATTCCATGATATATTTACAGACTGAGACATTGATCAAACTGGATTAATCCTGAGCCCCTGGTGATTCTCATCCGGGTCATTGTCTTCATCTGCTTACGTCATGCTAGTCACGCCTGCAGAAGAGTTCATGGAGTGATATCTCTAAATGATATCTATGACTCATTATATCGTAGGCCTATAAATATACATATATATAAGTTCATAGGTATTATATTTCGTTGCTAATATGGCGATCTATCTTATTTGAACATTTTAGAAAGACACTCCGTATTATTTAAAGTTAATTGTAATAGACAATTCAGTCAATCTAAGATACGAAAATTATGTGATAAATTACATGTTCATATAAACCTAACATAAATATCTCAACAAAGATTCGTCTCATAAAATTTAATTTAATTGTATTCAGCCATTTGCACAGATCAGTATTTTCTTCATTTTGATGTCTGGCGTCATGAAAAGGCATATTTAAGCTCTTCATTATCATGGTGTAATTTCTGTTAATAAAACCCAAATGACAAATTTATGAACTTCACTGCCTCAATAATCCTGTGTTTTAGGTTAGCAAACACTATTTCAGTGTGATTGTCAAGTTACCAATCTTTATCTAATTCCAGTTCATATTGGGCAGTAACATTAGTCTAATCGATTTCCAATCTTACTCCCACCAGATTCAGAACATCTTGCAGTGGCATTTTTCTTGGCTTCTCTAAGCTCTTGCCAAAGTGGGCCAATTAGAGAGATCTAATAAAGGATCCAAATATGGAAGCAATTTCCACACAATGCTCTCATGAATAATCCTATATATTAGGCACAATGAGTTGTTTGTTTCACCGGATGTGCCTAGAATCCTCAGGCTGAATCCGCAAAACAAAAATAGTCCCAAGAGCTACTTACAGGACACATTGCAAGACGCAGGCTGCTAGAGATCCATCCGCCATGTGCGTAGTTCTTGGAAAAACAATCCATAGTCATAAAAAGGGTAAGTATCAGGCGGCTAAATAATTCAACAACTGGCTGCTTGATTTGCTTCCATTGTACTTTAATTACTCCTGGAAATGTGCTTGCCTGGATAGGTAATTGAAGACTGCTACATGCTTATAGTGGCGTAAGACAATTAGGACCACCAACTGTGCACAATTACTTGTAATTTTGGAGGAGGTTAACATCCAGGGTAGAAATAATGCTTGTGAGAGTTTCAGTCACTTATATGGCCCCTGAATGATACACACGATTATTAAGTGATGTTAAGAAAGAGAAAACCGCAGACCGCAAATACCAGAACATTCACGTAATTGACACTGGTGGTCTTCACTTACATTTAAGGCTCATTCAGGTCCACAATATGGTAATTACAAGTAATTGAGGCTAATTAGCTGCATCCTGAAGGTTCATTTGCCTCCAGCTTATTAAGCAAATGAAGGATATCTGCCTGCTTCATTTCTGCTGTTTAATTGTTGAGCAGGATCTTGATATCTAACTGACCTGTGATGAGTAGGGGTGGGGGCCTAGCTTATTGGTAGCGTGCTGGGCTTCCAACCACTGGGTCCCGGGTTTAATTCCTGGTCGAGCCTAAGTTGGATGGCTGTTTCGTCCTTCACCTCATTGCCATGGTCCCTACCTGTCCTAATTAGCCCATCAGGTGCAGAAATACAGGATGTAAAGCCCTAAATCCACCACCACCTGTGATGAGAATTCCACCAATGACTAATGTCATCAGTGAAGTTATAGTGAGCAGGCAATGGACCTGGAGTTGTATTATCAGCCTTTGTGTATTGTTTGCATTAGTGACCATAAGTTACAAAGGTGAGAGCAACAATGGTGCTTTATGCAGTGAGAATCACTATGATTATGCTATCAGTATGGCCATATCTAAGTGATGGAGTGACCCTTACATGGCAACGTCCACCCACTCACATTGATGTTGAGTCTTTAGTTGCATGTTGGGAGAAAGTTCGCACGATTTGAGCTCCTTACCTCTCGTTACCCGATACTCTCTCCGTCCAGGTTTTTGCCAACTGTACGCATTCAGTTGTTCCTTTTTTAGACTGCATTAAGAAAGACATTGTATAGTGTTACCAGTGATGTTATTTATATCTCAGGAACTGACACTAATTTTGTTCAAGCTGATTCTATGAATCAGAATGAAGAGTGGGCGGATATTATTCACTCGACAAAGTTAATTCAACGTTCCATGTCAATAATCCATCCAAAATCATTTGAGCATTATTTTGAACTGCAATCACCATCCAACTTGACAGTTCATTTGGGCAATATTGATCACGGATTATGCAGCTTTGTGGTCTAATTGATAAGGAACATGGCTAGTGAAGGTCCCTGGTTCAATCCCAATCCATGCACCTTTTATGAAGCATTTCTCTGGATATGACTTGGATGATATTTAAAGTGGTAGTGGCTTGTAGTACTCTGTGCCAATGCTGAGGCACGTGAAAGATCCATGTTCAAGTGTAGCATGTTCTCCTCCTCTCTTCTCTCACCAATTAACCCTTGTCAGTGGTAGGTTGCATGGGGGCAGCGGGGCAAAATGGGCCTAAAACGGGACAGTGAAAATTCTTGTATTTTTTGGCACTGCCACCAGGTGTAAATAGTATAAATTAACTAATTGCATCACAAAGACTTCCATGACAGTCATTTTGAATGATGCTGAAACTCTGTGTAGCATGCCATGAAAAAAAATAGATTTTTCCTATATTTCTTAAAATATTTTTATACCACTATATAGTATAAATAGCATTTACTGACTATAGTATTAGTTCATGGTATGAAACAGAACATCCATTTAAAGATACCAAACAACATATGTAAAAACAGCATTTTACCTTATTTTGAATTTGCGGTCATCCTAACAGGGAGAATGCATTAAATCGTCATTAAACTGATAAATTTGTGTGCCCTTAACAGTTTTGTAACAATTTTGAGACAATTTTGTGATTTTAAGATTAGCAGGCCAATTTTGCCCCGCCTTCCCTTACTTGGCTGATAGGGCTGCACTATACTAATCCTATCCCTAAATGACATGGTCATTCTGACCAACAGTAGCCAATCAACATGGCAGTCATGGCTACAGTCATTCTGGTCAACAGTAGCCAATCAAAATGGCAGTCATTATGGCTACAGTCATTCTGGCCAACAGTAGCTAGCTGATGTACACGTAGCAGTCATTTTAATCAATGGTTATTAGCCAATATTGTAACAGGACACTTACCAAATGACATTAACTCGTCAATATTACAGCTATCCATTCTGCCAATAATTGTTAACCAACATAATTGACCCATAGCTAGACCGAAATATTGCTGTCATCTGCAAGCACGCCGTGGTGAGGCAGTTTGTCGGACTAACCTACAGCCTCGACAGCCTCTAACCTGCATAACAGTCATCAATGTACATAATCACTGACCTGTAGGAGTTATATGGGCTACAAGTTGAGGCCAGTATAGTGATTACTTTGGGCCAGTCACGGAGCAATGTTTATTATCTATTTACTATCCTGGGCTGAGCAGTATTCTAGATCCCATTGTCCAGGGATATAACACAGGGAGACAGCGCTTTATAGATTGCTATTCTCTCTAGACTGGTGCTATAAATATAACCCAAGTATAAACAGCGTGATGAAATTCTACCTGTTCTATCATGCAGGTAATATAAGATATCTATCAAGCAGTATATTTCGTACAAGTACTGTCATTTGTCTCCCATTATAAAAGCTACAATTGCTTTCTTGAGGATGAAAATCTAAAACTGGTGCATAAAATTATAACCAAATGCGAAGAAGCATTGCCCAGATCACTTTGCAACTGTGCAAAATGTCACAATTGTATCCATGTGAAGATAGATAGATACATAGATACATTGATACATTTAGAAAGTGAGGCTCTCTAAGGCAAGGTCCTGCCACTATCAAGGGTTGATTACCACCCATGTTACACATTTACCCGTGTGTGGGATCTTTTACTTGCCTCAGCAAGTAATCCAGACATTTTTATTATCATTTTAACGATGGAAATTGCCTGTGCAATGCAAAACTTTGCTGGGGCCTCATTGAAAAGTCAATTTCATGTCATCAAAATCAATAGAATTTGGTGCAGTTAAATAAATCATCAGGCAGAATAGTCCAAGGCAATGAAATATAAAATGGAATCACCAGCGTCCATGAAAAAAAAATTACTTGCAGTTGTCAAGTTTATAAATAATAAATGTCTTTATTGTCATGTGCAGTCAAAATAGTAAAATAAAAAAACCATATAACTGCTGTCAGTGTCAGGATTTAAAAAGAGTGTTTTAACGAGTTTTCAAAATAAACATTTTCTAAGACAGTCATATTCATGTTTCAGTCTGCTTAATTGGCTCAATTACGTCCATGGAGCATCTTCGTAAAGCAAGCCCTCCGCACGGCTACGTCAGACGCCTTACTAGAAATGGGCTTAATCAAATGGTTTATGCATATCAAATTTGATTGGTCGCGAGGATCAGTGGAGCGCCAAATCAGTGTCAGTGTTCATGAAATGCATCTATATTTAGTGCAGCAACGTGGCTGACCTACTTAGTCACCCGCGTCTTTACGGCTAGATGGCTAAGATGAAAAACCCAAAAGGAATGGCCTCAGTCAAGAGTGAAGTGTCTATGGAGTTAAAACTAAAAAAAAAAAAAAAGTATTAAATATGAATTGATGTGATTTTGTGGAAAAATGTGATTTGGTATGAATTAATACAAAAGAGAAAGATATATGTTGCAATGCAAGTACAATTTTTATTTAACAACTATTATCCATCGGCATTCCTTTTCACAGTTTAACACAAATTTCTGTGAAACCAGCTGGACCAAAGAAAAGCATTTTGAGATTTTTCTCTCTCCACAAAAATATACATTGTGACACCCACCCTCAAACAATGAACGCCATGGCTAATCACAACAAATTGCAGTATTCTTGTATCGACATACATACAATGTAATAAGTATCAACATTTATAGTACAATGTACATACATTATGATTTTATACAACATGTATCACAGGGATGTCCATGGGCGTTCTGTTCATCACATATAAAATGTTTATATAATTCTATATAATCATTTACAAGAATATATGTATCTTTTCATAAGATCAATTCTATGACAATATCTAGAGTGACCTACAATGTGCCATGTACAAACACACAATAACACCCAATTGCTTATAAAGACATATTAATATGCCATATTAATATGCCATAACAATATGCCATAACATTGTTGGTGGTGCATGGAAATATGTATGTTCACTTTCTATGGCTTCCTTAGTCATATACAACCTGTTTTATACAACATATGGGGCTTACTATCCACCCATAAAATTGTCATTATTATTACAAATTTACATATAGAAATGTACATATTTCATAACAATAGTTATTTACGCAACTGACAATAGAGCACGTTGTAAACACATTTGTAAATATGGACACGGAGTCAGTAACTACCATCCCAGAAGCCTCTTCAGTTAAATTAGCAATTCCAGTTGTCTACATTCACTAAGCCTTATAATATTATGATAAATTGTACATAAATTGACATAAATTGTACATAACTTGGCATGAATTATACATAACTTCACACGAATTGACTACATAATGTTAATTTTTGCGATACATGATTAAAGAAAAAGTACTCTACCAAAGTTATCATTTTACATCAATCAATGCAGCAATCATCAAACATCAATGGCAACCAAATAGCTATCCTCAAGGGATGAAATGAACCAGATTTTATCAATTTTTATGCTATTCCCCAGATTTAAACCTCGGCCAGCAAATGCCAACTGAATTCCAAAGGTAGGCCATCAATGAGATTGTGATCATCAAATTGCACATTTTGCTACTTTGTCTTAACCAGAATAGTTCAGACTTGGATAATTGGCAAGGTGATAATACTTACAGAAATTAATTACTGAAATCAAATAGCAATATTAACTTATCCTGTTTTGTTTATTATTTATTTGCGAAGACGATTCAATGTTAATTAAGCAAACTGAAATTTTAAAGACAAATACGCTAATAGACGTTCAATGTAAGCCTACCAGCAAAATTATGGCATGATTTGTCAATTATCTGTGACAAATGTACCATGAGTTTCCATTATAAGGATTATTATTATTTTTTTTTTGGATTGTGTTTGGTGTAGATGGAAAATGAAGAAATCGACCTCGTCATTGTGGGTACCATAAAAGCAAAATTATGTAGCCTTTTCACATGCTCTATTCTCATTGAACTGATTTTAGCTTCATAAATCACATAAACAACCAAGATAAAGTAGAGAAAATGCGGAGCCTTATTACTCCTGTCACCAAATATGATTTATGTCATGGAAATGTCAAAAAAAGGTTAAAGTCAGTGAAATGGGAAAATGTTCAATTTGACATAACACTGTTCATTGTGGCTGAATTTATGCTACGTTTTCTTGACCTGGCATTGTGTGACAGAAATTGTAATCCGTTCAAATTATCTGCAATTTACAACCTAATGTTTTAAAAGTAATTGCTTAACAATAGTACAAAGCCTATTAGAGAGCCCATAATTAAACAACACTTCTTAATTAAATAGGATTATCCACTGACTGTCAGAGGCTGTCATTGGTGATGTGCAATTAATAGATTCAAGCCCCAGTTCTGTGTTTTATTATGTGGCAATGTGGGCATTCAATACACTTCCTCCAATTAAACCAGTAATTAGGTATTTCTGCGCGTATTTTCTTTCACTTATCATGACATAGTCAAAGGATATGTTGACGTAGTCTATCATCGTAAATATAACCAAATAACCCAGATGATAATCATGTTATTTATGTTGGCAATGCGAAATGAGCAATATGTGATCTCACACCTGCATTCCCATATTATCGCCATCACTATATCACTGTATAGCATATTGCCCCTATTGCAATAGCTTTGCATGTGTGGCTATTTCTCTGGAATGAGGAACAGTTTATGGTAATGTTACTTAATAATAGCTATATAATGTGTCTGAAGAGCAAACAAGGCTTATAGAGTGACCAAGAAATAACAGAGGGCCCAGAGCTGCAGCTCTGGTGGGGATGCTGTATCGATCTGCACTGAAACAGCAGCAGCATCTATAAGTCATGTCTTCAGCATCCACCTGCATCCCTTGTGATGGGCTGCCTCAGCATCCCTGTCAGAAACGGATGGGTTGCATGCCAAGAGACATTGCTTAATGAGACTAAAAAGACCTCCTCACTGAAGTCATTGCATTTTAAAAGATCTTGTTACAATATTCAATAGAGCTAAAAACATGTGTGTCGGTGTTTAATGAGACCATTCTATTAAATTTAAAGAAATCCTTGGGTAAATCCAGTTTTGTTCATTGCCAGCCAAACTGTAATTTTTTCCTGTGGTGCTAATTGCTTTTTATTTACAAACGTTTACACACAATCTGCTTATCCCACATCTTTCACCAACATCTCACAGACTGACACAGCATGAAGTAAAATATATCCTGCAGAAATTTTCTCCTAATATTATCCATTTCTAGCTTTTTCAAACCTGAACGAACCTAACACAGATTGGGACGTTAAATTGGTTGTGCTTTGTACTCAGTGTCTATACTGGGGCAAGTAAAAGACCCCATTCATGGGATAAATGTGTAACATGCATTGTGTGTGCTCCAAGCCTTATCATCTCATCATTACGATTTCCTCTGGTAGCCGGTTATATGCCGACGATGCTTCAAACCAGCAGACAATAAAATACACTGTGCAACCAAATATGTGATAAAAAAATTACTTCCATTTCGCTAGAATTTAGGGTAGGTAACTCATAAAAAAGTGGAATATAAATTACGCTGCTAAAATTTTTTTTTTTTTACTTCAACAGCAAACACAGACAGGGCAAATACCATGAATGACACGTGTTTACATAATATGCTATTGAAACTTTCTAGAAATGCTGGAATTTCTGAGATGTTTTGGTCTCTTTTCGATGTATTACAATGCTTGAATGTCACTGCAGGATCAATACTAATGGGTGTATTGCATTACAGCAATATTTGGCTTGCAGGATGCCATAGTAATTTCCGTAACATCATCTGTTTGAAATTAAATTAATATTAACATTGTGTGTGATGGTTAGTTGGCATCATGCTCCAATGATAAAATTACCAATACGGAATAAGCAGTAATATGAATATTTTGTATTATTATGGCAATATGTTCTATAAATATGACAATATCATTCATGAATTTAATACGTGCTAATTTCAGACGATCAGTGGTGTCTCGTGTGTGAACACTTCCCTGTTAGCCAATTTAAACAAATAAACGCTCATCATTGCTGGATAGCATCCCTATTCATTCAGTAAACAATCTGCTCCCTATTCATTCAGTAAACAATCTGCTTCCTGGTCGCTCATACTCAGTACAAATTTCAGTATATTTCTGTAAACATTTACATTAACGCGCAATATAATAAAAACTTATCATACAACAAAATATTACTTGGCACTAAATACTGTTGTTATTGGTGTTGTTAACACATTTCTACTGAATCATGATACCCTTAGGAGTTTTTTTTTTTTTTTTTTTTTTTAAGGATAAATGAGACCCTTGCAAAGGATTTGATGCAGTTTCATATAAGACAGATTAAACGTGATACATCATTGCAAAACGAAATGAATTCAGAAATCCTAGCTGGACAAATATGTCTTATCCTATAGGTGCTTCTTTTCACACACAGGAAATGGTGTATATTTTACAAGAAATGAAATTTGGATTCATTGTACAGGTACGGAATCCAATCAAAATGTCCGTTGCTCCAATATTCTCTAGTCATTTTCACGTACCAAAAAATAAGAAGCAACTCCAGCCAATACAACCAACGCTTCCAACCATTTGTGATCTATTATAATATTATTGTGCTTATTTCATTTATATGTTGGTGGTCAATTCCAACTGCTGTGTACAGTTAGTTTCATTAAAAACGGCCTGTCAAATTGAACCTAGACAAAGCCAGACAACTTCTGCTGTACGATGCTACCTGCCACTAAACGGAACTGTCTGGCTATAGCTGGCTACTCAAAGCCAGATCTAAAAGTAAATGTAGAACCTTATCAGCTAAATTTAATTAATTTACCAAAGGTTTATATATTTTTTTTTGGTGTGAGCCGACTATAAGCCAGTAGTAGACAGAAGCGGCTGGCTTCAACCCGTTATAGCAACAGCCCAGAATAGGTTGCTACAGCTGTCTAGAGTCGACCATATTTTTAGAAACTAACTGAAGTTGAAACATCCAATAAAGTCAACAAGCACGGACACCAACTAAAACCTCCTTGTTTTGACACAACCACACATTCCCACACTGAGGCAACTCAACTCTAATGGGATTTCCCATAAAGTAATTGGAATTTTGGGTCAGGTGCTTCAATTTGCACTCTGTGACCTCGTTTGATGTCAGTGTAGCTATGTCATTCACATGTGTTACTTGATCATTTGAGTCCTTATAAACTGAAGCATGGTTCTGGTACTTGGCAAACATTCCCTTGAAACACAACCTGGCCTTGGCAATAATCGCATCCACCTACTTTGCATTCTAATGGAAAACTGAAGTCAAAACAATTCCATTAGGTCTGATTTAGTCTCAAAACAAGTCAATCCAGCACTCAAGTAGTTTCACTGAAGGTTGTTTTCTTCAAATGATGAACCTGTTACTGGCATGCCAAACTCAGTGCTCCAAATATCTCACTGAGTAAACAATACACGGCATCAGCTGGTCTTTACGATGCTATCCATGCAGAAGAATTAAAATTGATAAACATATCCATGTCTTCCAAATCATGAAACTGAAAATATCTACTGAAACAGCTTTGTGTACCATTAATACCAATAAGATGCACACAAGCATATTTCATACACCTTTGATTCATAATTAATACCATGGGCTGCTCTGGCTTGTAATTCATAATTCATAAATCATAATCATGGCGTGATACTCTCCTCTCCAGCGTCTGCTAAAACCACCATTTGTCATAATTAGTTTTGAATTAATCCAATTGGCCTTTGACACCATCTCACAAGTAACTGATAAGGGCCTCTCAACAGAATGGAAGGCTTGGTTACACCTAACACAAAATGTTGATGGTCCGAACAGGTAATCTGCTATGATACACCAGATAACTCATCACTGAATATTGGCTTAAATAAATCATCTCCAATCAATAAATCAGTCGTGATGAATTATCAATACATGGTCTTATCTGCTAAGGCAAATCTGAGAGCAGGTTGTCCCATTATCGACTGATTATATTCACTTGGCACCCAGATAATATAGAGTGCCCAGATTGAGTGATAATAATTCTTAGGGCACCTGGAGTGCCATATGTCCACACATGTACCAACTTCTCCAGGCGTTAATTAAAAAAGTTTTGACAAGTGACGCTTTTTCAATACAGACCCAATACATTTTGCAGGGTTACGTGATGAGCTTTCAAGACTATAGAATGACACCTGCAACAGGTTCTGGATGATGGTCGGTTACAAATAACGAATAACTCCAACTAACATTAACTGAATAGAAGACTGATCAGTGGCAAGAGATCTCAAAGGCTTTCACAAGTGTAGCTTTGAGTCTGTTGCTAACATTGATTGATGCAGGTCGTTGTCCTATGGTCTTGCCAGGTGCTTCCTGTTCATGGCCTGCACCATTATTGTCTTGGTTTCAGGCTGGGAGAATCTTCTTGGTTGAGCTCTCATGCGCCTAAGTTCGGTCGACTCCTCCATTATGGCTTCTAGCGGAGGGTCGTCGATAGAAAATCTTCGGCTTCGTTTGTGAACCAATTGTTGGCGTAATGAGGGAGGAACAGGCTCATTACCAAAGGTGGCTACTGCTCCAATGGCTTCCCCAACCCCGAGGGATTTTATGTCTGGCAGCGGCAAAGAGTTGGATCTCTTTGTGCGTCCTCGTCGCATGCAAGTCGGTGACTCGTCAGGGTATGTCAATGAGGAGTGAGTATGACGACTCTGGTGGTATATTCGTCGTCGTGGACTGTAACCTTGGAGAACAGCTCCTTCCATCTCCACTCCTTCCTCTGGCACAATTGCAAAGAATCGTCGTGGAGACCTTGCCCTTGGACTTCGCTCTGGAAGATCATCATCCTCAGAGTCGCTGCTTCCAAACGGACTGTTACGAGTGTGGAACAAATTCACCCTGCCAGGATCAGAACGCCTTCGACCAGTCAGAGCTGGATGCCTGTTTGGAGACAGGGATATGAGGCGCATTGGAACAATTTCATCTGAAATCTCATCTTCGAGGGAGTCACTCTTCTCTATTTGGGGTTGAGATAAACAATCCTCTTGTGGCGAGGACGATTCATCGTTTACGCCTAATTCTTGCAACGTTTGTTGAAGGGCTTTTATTTCCTTGTCGTAAATCCCTGAACTGGTTGTATCAATGCCTTCATCCGGGCTTTTATCTGACAACTGGTCTGCTGTGGGGCTCGGCAGAGGCGAATCCTGTTTTTCCATTACTACCAATCAATAAGATTTCCTTCTGTGAAATCCAGTCTTGAGGGTGAGCAATGAATATGCTATTTACCAGCAGAAAGGCGTGGAGTTCAGCTGCAGGAGATGCTGTACATCAATCGTTTACTGTTGCTGCAGTGAGCTGCAGTCCAATGCACTGATTTGTTCAATATTGGCCAAAAACCCAGGGCTCTGTTGTAATCACGTTGTTTTCACGGAGCTGTGAGCTTTTAGTCATGCCTTGTAGTTGTGTATGTGGTTCGCAATTGATGGCAGAACATAGCCAGGCAGTGATGTGTGCTACAGTTGAATAAATTCCATCACAAGCACTCAGGCTCCATACATTATAAGCATTATATTTGAAGCATTATTGACATCAGTAGCAGCTGGTCTTATGCTTGTGCCATCCATATTAGGGAGCAGCAAGGCTGGGAGTCAAGTGCAGCCGCCTGAGCATGGCTCTTCTAATATGGCAGACAAATGGCTAATCCAATGAAGACGGATGGTAGCATAAGCCAGCCTGGATTGGGCTGACCAAACAAGTTGTATGAGCGGAGCAGATATCCAACCTTATTAGATCACATGATAGTGTCTGTCATGGCAGGTCAGGCTGTCACGTGTGGCTGGTGAAGCTCTTGTGCCAACGTCGTGTCAAGGGTAGCATGACGTTCCTGCTGCTGATACCAGTTTGCATTCCCTCAACGCCATGGCTGTTGTGACGTCGCAAATCCCCAACGTTGCGTCTAACTTGGGCGACGTTGGCGTCAATACTGGTTGCTGCTAACTCCTAGTGTTGCTCACAGGGGGCGCCGAGGCTGCTGCTGCTGCTGCTACTGCTGCAGTTATTATGCAGCTGCAGAACCAGTTGCAGGCACGCCAGGCTGCTACCCTGTGCTCATTAGCAACGTCACAACAAACTGTTTGCCTCCCCATGAACCTCGGGCTGCTAGCATCATTAATGGGATTTTCATGTAAATAGTCACACAATATGTAATGATTGCAATGAGCTAATTAACTCAATTTCTGCAAATATCTCTTTATTAAATAATGTCTTTTACTACGACCACGCTTAGATATTGCCATAAATATAAACAGAAGATTTGCTCTCTCCAAACGAAATTACCAAATTTGCAATATTGGTACATTTACTCATGAACTTTCATTCGCAAACAGGTAATCCGATGACCATTCATCAGTGTCCATGCCGACCTGTTTGATCTACCTGCTTATGTACACTAAAGTAATCTTGTAGGGATCGATAAATCGATAGAATTAAGTCTATTTTGATAAGTATGACCTTGGCTTGTACATGCACATATCTCAGGATCACAGTATTATATGCATGGCTAATAGATATACCAATATCAAGCATAGCAAGAATGTAATCCCTATGATTAGATTATATGCGAGTTATCATTCTTTATTGAATTAGTAATAATTTGCATGACACTCTGCCACTGCAAACTGCTAAGGCGTCCATCATGTAATCCATCGCAATCTCATCCAGTCCAATCCCTAATCTCTGGTAATCGACAGTAATTAGCCATTTTGCAGACTCAAATGGATATAATGCTGATTATTTAATTAGCAGTGTGATGAATCTGATGATCTATAATTTTTCATTTCTTGATGCACACAGCTCCCGAAAAAGCTCGCTAAAATGCAATCAGTCACTACAGTTAAGTCGACTTGTGCAGCTCTTGAATTCAGGACAGCACTGTTCCAGATCACCAGGTGGGTGGATTAGGTCCTTACGTCCTATATTATGTTTTTACCAATTTTTAATGTCCTTTTTAATGTGATTTATATATCATATTTGATTTTTATTGTTATCAAGGCCAATTGTAAAACAGCAGTTTGATCAATCAATCAATCCACTAGTCAATCAATTAATCAATCACTCATTCAAACATAATGGTTCCTTTTAAACTGATTGGGCATTGCCAATAGTTATTGAAGCAATTTAGGATAGTTTAGAACACATCCATTGGTATTTCGGAAATGCACGTGTATTATGGCAAATTTGCTGGCTATCAGCCTGGTTTCATAGGCAAAAGCATATGCAACATATAAGTACATTGAAAAGAAACTAGGATAGACTATAACTTGAAAAATGTGATTTCCACTCTTAATTCATTTTCACATTCCATGTATCTGACGAAAGCTTTCCAAATTAGCCTCATTATCAATTGTAGCCTAATTAATCACAACAGAATCTATTATTTAGAAAATGTGTTTTTTTTACATCTCATTTGTAAGGTGAGTTCTATAAGGAAGGTTCCCTCTTCTGCGAGGAGGCCATAGCCCTTTCATATAATTATACCAGACTTGCAATCTGTATTGCTATGGCCCATCTTCTTAAAGGGCATCTGCATCAAATGTCGCAGCAGCTGCATCAGCAGCAGCAGCATCAGCAGCAGCAGCATCAGCAGCAGCAGCATCAGCAGCATCAGCAGCAGCAGCATCAGCAGCAGCATCAGCAGCATCAGCAGCAGCAGCATCAGCAGCATCAGCATCAGCAGCAGCATCAGCAGCAGCAGCATCAGCAGCAGCAGCATCAGCAGCATCAGCAGCATCAGCAGCAGCAGCATCAGCAGCAGCAGCATCAGCAGCAGCATCAGCAGCATCAGCAGCAGCATCAGCAGCATCAGCAGCAGCAGCAGCATCAGCAGCAGCATCAGCAGCAGCAGCATCAGCAGCAGCAGCATCAGCAGCATCAGCAGCATCAGCAGCATCAGCAGCATCAGCAGCAGCAGCATCAGCAGCAGCAGCATCAGCAGCATCAGCAGCAGCAGCAGCAGCAGCATCAGCATCAGCAGCAGCAAGAATGCATTGGAAAATAACACATCCCCATTTTGCAAGGCATGCATTACTGTTATTGGAAATCAGCAAGATTGGTTGACGAAACCAGAGCAGAGACCCATATCAAAGTTAGAGCAGGTTTGCCACACATCTGACAATTCACCACTCCTTGGTCTTGTCGGGAAATGAGCCTTAAAACTCCAAATTAAGCAGAAGATTCCAGACTTCCTGGAGCCCATTTTCTTGCTTGATCTTACAAAATCTCAGGAAATTTCGAGGCTCTTTCAACTGTAGCGTTTGTCCTTGAACTCGAAATTGAGTTTAAGCAAACAACACTTCACAGAATTTTGTTTGTTTTTGATGTAACAGAGATGTGTCTATAGTGTTCTTTGAATAGTTTTTTGTCATCACCATGTGTTTTTTATTAACCTATTTTCAATATTTCTTTAAATGTTAAATACTGTACACCATTTAAATGAAATATCTTTCAGGGTTCTGATTAAAGGGGTGCAGTCTGACATAATTACGTTTTCTGGGCACTCGATCTGCAGGAGCTACATCCCAGCTGGATGTCTATCGCACGAGACGTTAAACTTGAGGTACATTGTACTGGTGTCTATGCTGAGGCAAGTAAAAGACCCCACCCATGGGGTAATTGTGTAACATGGTGTGGACTCCAAGGCTTATCATCCTATCATTACGTCTGTCCCTGGGAGCTGGTCATATAAGCTGGCCAAGCTTCAGACCAGTACATGACCAAATGTGTGTTTTCCATGAGAAGGATAAACACATGAAAAACGCATGGTTTTTGCCTAATTAAAATGAGGTGAAAGCCATGCATTTTCCATGCGTTTATCCAAATGCATGGAAAACGTACGTAGCACATTTGGCCATGTAGCATTGATTTATTGAGACATTTTCATACAATATATTTTTCTGGATGTGATCTATACGGCTTTACAGTTCTTGGGAACTTGTCTGTCAGACACTGTGCTGTGTGAGAAAAACAAGCCAAGAAGCATTAGGCTCAAAGAAGGTTAATCCAGCTCTGCAAGAATCACTACAACACTCAGACAGGGGAGGTCACTTTGAACAGAAACTGCCAAACAACTCAGGCACAGCAACTGGATTAACTTGCTTAACTGACACGGAATGTGGCTTGTGTAACGCCCAGAGTTTGAAAATGGGTCATTCTAGTATTTCAAAGTATATAGTTTCACTTAATGAATATTGCAAACCAAAGGCAGACGGTTTAATTAGTGCATATATTGTTTAACATGAGATAATTGTAACAAGAGTAGAATGAACAATCACTTCATGAAATGCCATATTTATTGAGTTATATATATATAAATTTAAAGTGGGTAGCACCATCAATAAAAACTGTCTTGTTGGTGGCCCATGACATTTAAAAACATAAATATCAAAGCATAAACAAAGTTTATCATACAAATAAAAAGAAACACTGCAAAATAAATGAACGAATAAAATATATTACACAGTACTATAACTATTATGCCACCTGCCACAAGTCCTTTTGTTGTATTTTCGCCTGCAGTCAGGTAGATGGCATAATTCTATAAGAAGCTTATCTTTCTTATGAAGTTTTCTTGAATATGACGTCTTAATGCTCTGGTATTAAGTGTACATGTCATAGATCTGAATATGTAGGCCAGCAAGGTGTGGAGACTGTCCCAGATAGCATTCCAAATAGTATCGACATCGATGCAATGTCAGCGACATCAAAACGATGTAGAAACGACACTGGCCCTATTTGGAATGCTATCTGGGGTGGACCTGGGCCAACCTGTAATTCGTCTTTTTACAGTTAGTAGAATTGATATGTAAACTTTCATTTACTTGTAAAGTGAAAATTGCACTTGGTGAGTCATTGGTGATACATGGACCTACATTTTGTTGAAGTTTAATCTCCTTCGATGACTCACATTGGCATTCATGGCAATGGATAATCCTGTATTAATTGAAGCTTGTCCTTAAAGACAAGGTTTAGTTGAGTTGACACCACTTGCCCTTTAGTTTTTAGTGACAGAAAATTCAGGTAACAGTGATGGACCCTCCAATAAGTCAAACATACCTTATAACAAGTTATGAGTCATCATGGGATAGAGCAACTACAGTGGAACAAATATGAATGCGACTCGTCCATGCAGTTTTTATTAGGAAACCAAGGAACGTTTACATATCCATTCTACCAACTGTAATAATATAAGGCCATTTGTGAAATACATAATAACCGCGGTTATATAGATTGAGCCAATATGTTCGGTGCTTGAACACTAGATGGCTTTGTTAGTACATATAATTGTATGTTGCCAAAAGAAGAAACCCCCATACACACTGTGCTTGAATATTTTAAGAAGATGCGAGCATAAAACTCAATATCTTCGAAATAAAGATCTGAAGAATTATTCACATGTACTTTTAGGTTTACATTAAAACATTAGTATCTAAATGTAGAAAGATGTAATCACTATCGGGTTGGTTTACTGAAGTTGTAGCTAGAAACTTTGGCTTAGTACTTCATAGTCCTGTTATCCAATGTACAATGATATCAGCTTTCTTTCTTTTGTGTAATTGCATGCAACACTGCAATTATGCAATGTGACTTAGACATGAAAAATGTACCTGTTATAAACCATTGTTACCATATTCCCAACTCCAAATTGTCTTGACTCTGTGAATAGATAGAAGTCACCCACTCCCATTCAAACCTTGGATTAGCTCTGCCATCTTTGCCCTGGAGGGTCAAGGACTTGTTCCTAGCTAATGTTACAACACTGCCACATATAAGATGGCAAAAAAACACTCCACAAAAACACTACTACTCATTCTTGTGGCTCTGGCAGCAGCAAAATTAATGCAGGAAACAGTGGCTGCTTATTGAGCCAGTCATTGTCGACCGCAGGGACTTGTTTTGCCATGTTTCAACATTGTGCCTGCAATCAGCTGCTGCTCACCGTAAACTGCACTATATTGCTTTGTGGCTTGCAGAATATAAACCTTTTGGTGTGAGGCAACGCTTCCTCAGATATATTGCTCATGAATACATGTGAATTATGAGATTGTACACAACATTTATTTTCATATATATTTTACAAGGGTAAAATGCCCAGTTAGTATAAATGTTTTTCAGCAGTGCCCTTTAAATATTTACAATAATAAAAACATCATAAAAATAAATAAGCATCATTAAAATAAAACATTTAAGATTAACTTTAAAAGCATCAATACTTGTGAGATCTTTGATGTGACCAGGTAATACATTCCAGAGTTTAGCACCACTGTACATGAGTTTTTTTACTTGTTGTTGCATAAACAGAATATGGCACATACAAATTATTAGAGGTTATTATTACTTCATATTTACCAAACCACTTCAGCAATTAACAACCACCAATTCCAGATTTATCTGTTCAGCACCATTATTTGGTAAAATGTCAGTATTGTTACAAACCTTCCAACCACAAAGACTTCCTCCCATTGATGGTAGCCCAAGGGACAAATTCCTGGTTTTACCATTGATTGCACTCGAGGAGTGTATTAAGGCTTTCAGAATTGTCAATCATTGCATGCACTTAATTACATGCACTTAATTGCCTGCACTTAATGAGGCCCGAGCTTAAAGACTCCTGCGTGCTACGTTTAACAAAAATAACCATTGCACTGGATATAGAGTGACCTCAACTGCTATGACCACGGATTTGCTGAAAGCTGAAATGCAGTTGAGTTTCAGGACCAGAAGGGACTTAAGCTGCAACAGCTTGCAGACAACCTGAATGGACACCACACCACACACTTGTTGCATTATTTATGTACCTGACAAACTTATTTTCAATAGCTGGATGCCATTCTTCTTTTACTGGTGTCTGTCCTTTTCTGTACAATGCATACAATGTTTGTTGTTGCTTGATTCTTTGTACTTTCATTGTAAATTTTCTGAGTATTTTGAGTATCTTTAAATGCAGAGTTTTATTTTATAATGATATGCAGGGTATACATCCCATATTACATGTACTTCAAAGACAACTAGTTTTTCTTGAATCTGTCAAACAATAATTAGATACATTAAAAAGAAAGCATGAAAAAAAGAAATGATCGGCAAATACGATTTGCTTTATAGGGCAACCACCACAGCAACACTCAGCTGCATGTCAGCGTTTTAATTTGTCACCTTAACAAAGAAATGCATCCAGAATCATCTAATAGAACCTGTTACCTCGTAATTTGACAAATTAACTTTAGCAGATGATTAACTTGAACTTTGTAATTTGATATCTGCAATGGGAAAATGATGAGTCTTTGTTTCAGTGCATTTTGGTGATAGGCAACTACGACTTTGGAAAACTGCAAACCCAAACTGTTCACCTGTAGGAAAAAAAGTTATGGTTAATCCTACAAGTGGAGTAGAGTACCTATATTCAAAAATGTCTTTCTCTACATTTCACAAAAGGACAAACCCTCTACTAGAAGTAAACATACCCTCTCTCTGACAAGTTGAGAAAAAGAAACTTCACTCTCTAAAGAACGTATATTAACTCTCCATTTAAAAAAAAAGGACTATTCTGTTTGTAGGGTAATAGCACTCTTTTTTTTCTGTAAGTGTGGACTTAACCTCATGGTTCTATCATCTGACATTAATTTGACCCAAACACAGCACCATAGCCCAGGGCCCTGGGCTCTTTCTTATTAGAGGGAAATCTTGCACTGCCTTGCCTTTGATCTTGCTGCAATCCTGTCTCTTTGGTTGCGTGGATGTCAAATGGTGTCTCAATGGTCCACACAGGGTTGGTTCAGCTGAAGGACCCTTAAGCCAGCCTACCGGCCTATTCTTGTTTGTATATTTGCTCCCAGTTTAATAAATAACCAACTCTGGTAGAGATGGTCGGATTTTTGCTGAAGGGCTCAGTAACCAAAACTAATGAAAAATGTCTTATTTGGTCTAATACCTAAGTAATTCATGGGATGCAAAAAAAAATGTCTGATGTTTAAAGTGCAAAGTTCACTATGAATGAATCAACAGATGGAAAAGGGGGTCTCTATTGTTAAACACATTCTAACTGTGTGTCATAACTATGAAAATATGAAAATTTTCTTTCAAGCAAACGATAAACGTCATTCTATCAGACAGAACCAAATAAATACTCTTACATAAATACAACTTCAAGCTCTAGTGTAAGATTAGCTTGAGGCAGTTCCACAAAACACAATATTTAGTTGCCTAAATCACAACTGCTGTTTAAGCTAACTGAAATAACAACTCCCAGTGGTTGACCAGTGACAGGCTCCATAAACACCACTGTTTGGTGTGTTTATGTTTCTGCCAGAGGCACAAGGGTGAGTGAGTGTAGTTTGTGCATGTTGAGTACCTGGTGGCTGCATCAACATGGCAGGGTTGTTTCAATGACTAACACAAAGTGGCTAGTATCTTCCACTGGACCTTACCTTTATTGAGCAACTAGGATAGAAATAGATCAATAAACGGTGGTAGGGAAGGTTATACATGAGTTGTGTCACAGAGTAAGGCCATATAAGGTCATATCTTATGATATCCAGATACGAGAATGGCATATAGAGATTTCAGAGCATCATAGCATCAAATACACTGTATGTCAGTTAAAATAGCCATTCTCATTTCATAGTTTAATGGCTCAGGAGTCTGATTTTGTTCAACTAATGATTTAGTCATAATATCACATTGTTTAGAATTTTATGGCTTTCATTTAGATCCATATACCATGATTTGAGGCACCTTTATGGTACATGTTCTTGTCAGAACCAGACATCTTTGTGTCAACCACACATCTAGCAGCTAATGGTATCAGACAAAAAAGACACTCTAGCAGTTCTGAGGACATTTTGCAAAGAAACAAAAATACAGCAAATGTTGACTGCTTGTTTAACCAGCTATTGTTCATCCCCAGGGATATTTACTTCCTGCTGGACATTGTTTAGTACTGGCAGTTGGTTTGGACCAACTCTGATTTGCTAATACCAGCCAATTCTTTATTTTAACCTGTAAAACTAGCCTTATTGAGCTAACATAATATACAAAACACAGAAAACAGACTGATGATTTCACACAGAATGATTAGTGTTGCATATAATTCTGTTACCATCAGATCAACCTTAGTGATGTGTCTTTAGGTGTGTTCCTGACTCCTCTTCTGAAATAGATGTCAATATAAAAATCAAGATGACATGGACTAGAACACATAACATGAAGCCAACCAGGTGATCACTGTCTATTTTGTGGTTATCTGTATATCAGACTTGCATATAAGGAAATCAGGGATTTATTAGTGATATTGCACTGGTCCCATGTGTATGAGTGAGACCCCAGCGACCCCAGGGATATTTGGGACCAGTTAAACATGATTGATGGGCCACTAGTTGATGCTGGGTAAAACTGCCTGCCCTATAATGTAAATGTAGAACCATACAAGTCTTTACTTTGACCAAAATGGGACCAAGATTCTTAGGCCAATGTGATCCTTCTTCATTTTAGTTTTACAACTCTTCCACACAACACATACATAGCCAACTCTGTGAATTGTTTTTCCCATCATCAATCGGTCAGAACTGGCACCCTTCTGACTATCTACATAACCAAGTACTTCCAGTCTGTTTACATTCTGGAGTACATTCATGGACAATTTCGGTCCATTAATAAATTGACGTCTACCAATAATCATACGTTTTGATTTACCTTTTTTAAAATTAAATCTCCATTTTTTTGTTTAATTTACACAAATATCTAACATTTGTTGGAGTTCAACTAATGAGAAGCTCATTACAGTAATATCATCTGCATAGGCAAAATATTTGTAAATTTAATAATTTTAAATACAGTTATTAACAACTAAATGTCATTATCAAGATAACATAATTTAAACATAATCTATTTTTTATTTATTTCTTATATGCTTTCGGCAAACTAGATTACTAAGATCAGTTTCTTAAATCATGTCAGCTCTGGTTACATTAGTTTCTTTGGCATTAGGACTGGAATGATAAAGTAAAACGTAAATATTCTGACTGAAATGCCCATTGTTTTCTACAGCTCAAAAATGCATGCTCTGCTACGTTCATGAGTGTTTGAATTTATTTCATTTGCTCATCATGTAATACATGTATAATTGTATATGCATGTGTATTAAGCTCATATTGATGCATGTATTCAAGCTTTAATGTCTACATTGATTGACCATGTTTGCTTATATAGATGATAAATAAACATGCTGCAAATAAATGCAGTGCAATGTGTCACATGGCATGCAGGAGATACTAGCAAGAACACCATAAGAAGCCTGTCCAGCTGTATTAATTACACTTGTATAATCTATTTAATCATTGTCATTTCTTGTCATACAGTGCATTGCAATATATGGACAGAAATTTTACCCCGGTTAAGTAAGAGTTGTGTTGTTAATGCTTTTTTAACCACTGTGAATCTGTCATCTACAGTGTGCTGTGTATCCTAGCAGCGATCTCAAGCTTTACAATGATCCATTGCTCTGCTGGAAACCTGGCCTCCTCACAATCGTCTGTCTTGCATACAAATGCCAGGAAAGAAAAGGCCTAATTAATAGGCCTCTAAATTAAATGCAATTGCTTTACCGTGAGTAATAGCTTTCTGCCCTCCTGACTCCCTGGCCTAAAAATAAAAAATTCTCAAATGATGCAATAATATTGCTGTATCTCAAAGTAATATCATACATATTGGCAACACCATTTTTTGTTATTAAACCCAATATATATATGCGGAACAAAGCAAGCCTGTACATAGGAAACTTGTGAGTCTGAAAATGTTTGTGAGGTCAAATAAATACATTAATGCTTCACCACATAGGCAACCAACCTTGATTTCATTTAGTTTTTTATTATATTTAAAAGTTCCTTCCTTCGTCAGTGACATAGGTAATCGAAGGATAAGTAAATATGAAAACATGTAGCATTCTAAGGCATACCATGTAAAGATGAGCTGCAATGAAATGTGAACATGGAATTGAATAAACTCAAAATTTTAATTGTAAATGAACTGATAATGAGAACATTTTCAAGGACGGTGCCACGGCTCAAGTCATTGACCTTACTTTCTGAAGAGGGAACATTTCTAGCATTGCCTATAATCCTGGGCCAATCCCGACCTTACCCATCGCATGAACGTCAACTGGTGTCTCATAGATCTCCCTTGCTTAGGTGCCAGGCTTTCCTAGACTTCCCTGGACCCTATAATTGTCACTTACACGGGGTCAACTGAGCCATGTTCAATTTATCCTTGATTTTCTATACTAGTCAATTAGTCATATGTGTAGATTAACTGGGACTAGGTGAGGTACTAAATTGCAAGATTTGTTGGTTGTAATATATAGCCAGATCTGTATCATCATGGCATGAGACCATTGCAGACATAAAGATGTGTCAACATTATATATCTAATATCACCCAATAACGTACATCAGACACATATAACCCCCCAATTTCGGAGCCAGGTAATTTGTGTGGAAATGAAGATCGGGTATTGTGGTTTGTACTATATCTTCAATTGGATTGATATATTGTTTCAGGAATCAACACTTTTAATAGCCAACTTTAAAAGCTGCTGGTATTTTTATATTGTCTTGGAGCTACCTCCAAGGAGCCATCGTGGTGAAACAAAAAAAAATCTTGTTGTTGGAGTGACATAGATTGAACTCATGACAACTACAGGAGGTAAGCAGAGTCTTAGCCACTGAACCACTAAGCTGTGATAAGAACAATAAGATATTTCAGAGAATTTTTATTGCTCCAAATGCATCAATAATATTGTCAATTCAGAGGGCTTCATGCCCAGATTGTTTGCTACTGGATTCTCACCCACACAAATGGGGCTGTAGTGTTATTTGATCTTATTGATCTATTTTTGTCACTTGCTCTCTTAAGGTCAAGGACCTGCTGGTGGTCACTACTGGCCACTGACCACAGTTGGTGCTGAAATGACTCAGCCACTCCAATAGAAGACAACAACAAACACAGATTGCACTTGTTCATCCTTTTCATGCAGAGGAACAGAAATTAGTCAGTAAGGCACCAAATTTCCTCAAACTATTAGACTGCTAGCTGATTGGCAACATGCTGGGCTTCCAACCACTAGATAACGAGGAAGAAAAAATATATATATACATATGATAATGATAAGTAGAAATTCAAAGAAATTATGTTCTCAAGTATTTTTATTTTAAACAATTTATACGGGGAAATATAATAAAAACAAGCAGAAAACATACCATGGTATATTTTTCTGTTTCAATGAATAACAAAGATGCAATTTGGCCTCCACATATCATGAAGTGAAAAATAAAGTTCCAAGTAGTTTCCAAAATTTAGATCTCATTATATTTAAGACCATGGAAAAACAGGCTTGTCTTCAGACTGCAAACATGTCTAATTGGTTTATCATTATTTATGATTATTCATTATCTTAGTGCAGGTTTGTGATATGAATTTCTATAATCATAATTCTGAGGAATACAACTAAATCTGCCAATGTAATTTAGGTACATATCAGAGAAAATTGTGTAGTTTGATTGATCTGCCAGGTTGCAACCTTCAGAATAACCTTGACCCCTACATAGCCAGACATGACAGCTTGACCACTGGTCATTTATTGTTATTGATTTGCCACTATCTTATTATATATGAGAAAAGCTACTTACACGCAAATCCAGAAGTCTAGACCCAAGAAATTCATGGTGGTCTAGAAGCACTTTGATTTGCTGAAATAGTTCAATAGACTATTGAGTATTGAGTATTTTATTTCCCTTATGTTGTAGGTACATATATATCATATCATACATGTAGGTGACTACATAATTGGTGTTACCCAGCCCTCTGGGGCTAAGCAACAACTTTAAAACTGGATACATTTACTATTCCAGGACAGCATATACATACAGGACAGAGTTACAAAAATACAGCATTTTACTACCATGAAATATTTTGAATAAAATACTATGGATACCATAAAGTCTTTCTATAGCTGCAATTCAGTTTCATTCATCCCATGTTTTAACAGTGAAATCACTAATTTTAATTAGAAACAGAAATGGCACCCTGCAATATAACTTCATTTACAGAAAAGTATATATCATAAGATACATTATGGTTTGATCAGAAAACAACCAAATGAATCCTTCCTTCAAGTTGGTATTTTGGTGCAATTATTAAAAGTTTTATAAAAATATAATATGGAAATAAAACATAGTTATTGCATCTTGTACTCCTGATTGAACATTATTATACAAAGATCAAGTTAATGTTTGTTCAGGATCAACACACACATTCAAAATGCACCTAAACAACTTTCAATATCATCTCACTAATAGGGGAGTGGAGCCACTTGTGGATAGCTGTTTTGGCTATCCCCTTTAACGTAATTAATACAAAAATTAATATAATAATTAATACAAAAATTAATATAATAATTAATACAATAATTAACACAAAGGCACAGCTACAAGTAGATGACAATTAAAAAAAAAAAATCCTTGTTGGAAATTTCCTGTAATAGAATTTTTTTTTTAACAGATCTATATAAGTATTTACAGAATTGGATGCCATATTGGATTAAGGCACCAAGGGAAACGATCAAAGTAGGTCTGACCACCTGATTTTCAGAAGTGAGACCAATAGCAAAATTGAGCAAAGCTTCGTGCTTTCAACATAACGTGTACAATACTTTCTATTAGTACCAAGCTGCCATCCACATGAGAGGAATATTTCATTGGCTGACAATAAACGTGTATGGTATTGGAACCAAGGCACTTCATTTTAAGCTCATGCAGATGAAGATGAAGTGTGAGAAGTTGAGGTTCACTCTCGCGTAGCAATACACAACAAAGGAAATAGAAACTTTATGAAGTAGAATTTAAATGCACCTTTTGTAATAGTGAGAAGCAAATGATTGTAATGTTTGAACAGTAGTTCTAATACATTTCTCTAATTTACCCAGTTTCAAGAAGTTTGTAATTATTTTTTTCCTTATCCTGATAATGGGTTTCCATATCATAGTGATAACTTTCTAAGTAAACTGTCGGCTTACATATTAGCTGGTTTTTATTTTTGTAACTGCTAACTCATTACCCTTATTGTATTGCATTTTTTAATGCAAATATTGTATTTTGTAAATTAATGTTTGAACCTGGACACATATGTCAATAATGATTTTGTACAGGAGTTACAAGCACTTTGATGCTTTATATACCTTTTCATACTTTTGAATGTTTTGATGATGATGATACTGCATGGGCATATCATAAAGCTGTTTTAGATACTGTATATGGTCACGCACCCCTTAAAAAAGAGAGTTAAAGAAAAAAGATAGTGCCCCTTTTCATAAACTCACAACTTAGTAAATTGATTCATAAAAAAAAAAACAATTAAGAAATAAATTTGGGAAGAATAAATCTAAAGCAAACTGGGAAGCTTCCAGGCAAATGAGAAATAAAACCCAATGCTCTGACCAAAGTATCACAAAAAATCTTTTTCTAGCAAAAAATGCATAAATGCAAAACACTCAAAAGATCCTGTGGACGCTTTCGAGAATGGCTTAAATTAGGGGAGACTTCTCAAGTCTAGAGTTTGGTTTACTGAAGTTATAGCTAGATAGTTTGGCTTAGATTGAGTACTGCAATACTTCATAGTTTTGTTATACAATGTACAATATGTGTAATTGCATGCAACATTGCAATCATGCAATATGGCTTAGACATGAAAATGTACCTGTTATAAACCATTGTTACCATATTCTCAACTCCAAATTGTCTTGAATCCGTGAATAGATAGAAGTCACCCACTCTCATTCAAACCTTGGATTAGCTCTGCCATCTTTGCCCTTGAGGGTCAAGGACTTGTTCCCAAAACAAGCCAATTGGTGCCAGCCATTGATACAACACTGCCACATATATGACTGCCAAAAGGCATTCCGCAAAATCACCACTCAATCATCCTTGTAGCTCTGGCAGCAGACAAATGAATGCAGGAAACAGTGGCTGTTTATTGAGCCAGTCATTGTGGACCACAGGGACTTGTTTTCCTATGGTTCATTTCAACAGTCTGTCACCCAGTGACAGTGGTGTTTTGCAACATTGTGCCTACAACCACCAAGCTAGCTTCTGCTCACAGTAAACTGCACTATATCGCTTTGTAGCTTGAAGAATATACACTTTTTGGTGTGAGGCAACACTTACATGGATGCAGTATGTTGGTAAATTATGAGATTTTACACAAAAGTTATAAGGCCTATTTTATATTCATAATAACAAAACATATAGCCTAACCATCCACTTTATTAATTAATAACAAACAATCCCAGCAGAATTATCTGGCAAAATGTTAGTATTGTTGCAAACTGCAAAGTTCTGGTTTTACCATTGATTGCACTCGAGTGAATTAAGGCTTCTACAATTGTCATTCTTTGCATGCACTTAATTGCCTGCACTTAATCAGGCCAGAGCTTAAAGACTTCTGCTTTTTTTAAGGTTAAAGAAGTAAAATAACCATTGCAGTGATATAAAGTGACCTCAAGTGCTATAACAGCTTGCAGACAACCTGAATGGACAGCACACCACACACACTTGTTGCATAATCTATGCACCTGACGAGTTTATTTTCAATTGCTGGATACCATTCTTCTTTTACTGGTGTCTGTCCTTTTCTTTACAATGCATACAATGTTAGTTGCTGCTTGATTCTTTGTGTACTTTAATTGTAAATTATCTGAGTAATCCAAGTATTTTTAAATGCAGACTTTATTTTGTAATGAAGTACAGGGTGTACATCCCATATTACATGTACTTCGCAGCAGCGTTGGCAGATTTAAATCAAGTGATTCAAATCAAGGGATTTCAGTAAGTTTAAGAAGGAATGCTGGAAAAATTATTAAACTTGGCTCATGCAAGACAGTACTTGAGCCCTAATTTCATCATTAAAAAAAAAATCTGATTTAAATTAAAAAGATCCGATTTAAATTTTTAAAAAATCTGATTATTACAGGGTGTACATCCCATAAAACACGTACTTCACAGACAACTGGTTTTCCTTGAACCTGTCAGTTTCAAACAATCGTTATAATAAAGAAAATAAAGAAATAACAGCTGTCCTACTTTTTTTGTGAAATAAAAATTTGAATTGGATTGAATAGATGTCATTCTATCAGACAGAACCAAATAAATACTCTTATTACATAAATACTACTTCAAGCTATAGTGTAAGATAAGCCTGAGGCAGTTCCACAAAACACAATATTTAGTTGCCTAAATCACAACTGCTGTGGAAAAAAATGTTTATGCTAACTGAAATAACAACTCCCAGTGGTTGACCAATGACAGGCTCCATAAACACCACTGTTTGCAGTGTATATGTTTCTGCCAGAGCCACAAGGGTGAGTGAGTGTAGTTTGTGCATGTTGAGTACCTGGTGGCTGCATCAACATGGCAGGATTGTTTCGATGACCAACGCGAAGTGGCTAGTATCGTCCACTGGACCTTGACTTTATTGGGCAACTAGGACAGAAATAGATCAATAAACGGTGGTAGGGAAGGTTATGCATGAGTTATGAGGCAGAGTAAGGCCATAAGGTCATATCTTATGATATCCAGATACGAGAATGGCATACAGAGATTTCATAGCATCATATACACTGTAGGTCAGTTATAATAACTGTTATCATATCCTAGTTTAGCAGCTCAGGAGTCTGATTTTGTCCAACTGATGATTTAGTCTTTAATATCAATTTGTTTAGCATCTTACGGCTTTCATTTAGTTCTATGCACCATAATTTGAGGCACCTTCATGGTACAGGTTCTTGCTGTCAGAACCTGCCATCTTTGTGTCAATCACACATATAGCATTGACAGCAGCTAATGGCATGAGACAAAACACATTCTCTAGCAGTTGTGAGGACATTTTTGCAAAGACACAAAAATACAGCAAATGTTGGCTGCAATTGTTTTTTAAACCTGTAAAACTAGCCTTATTGAGCCAACATAGAAAACACAGATGATGATTTTACACAGAAAGATTTATGTTGCATATAATTCTGTCACTATCAGTTATATTGTGATGTATTATAAAAATCACGATGACAAGGACATAAATAAAATGTTCTGCTACTTTCACGAGTGCTTGAATTTATTTCGTTTTCTCATCATGAAATACATGTATAATTGTATATACATGTGTATTAAGCTCTTAATGATGCATGAATTCAAGCATTTATGGCTACATTGATAGACAATTTTTGCTTATATAGATGCATTTGCAATAAATAAACATGCTGCAAATAAATGCAGTGCAATGTGTCACATGGCATGCAGGAGATACTAGCAATAACACCATAAGAAGCCTGTCCAGCTGTATTACTCACACTTGTATAATCTATTTAATCATTGTTTATTGTCATACACATAGTGTAGAAGTGCACTGCAATATATGGACAGATATTTCATTTACCTCAGTTTACAGTACGCTGTGTATCCTAGCTGCAATCTCAAGCTTAACCATGATCCATTGCTCTGCTGGAAACCTGGCCTCCTCACAATCATCTGTCTCGCATACAAATGCCAGGACAAGAAGGCTTTTAATTGATAGGCCTCTAAATTAAATGCAATTGCTTTTACCGTGAGTAATAGCTTTCTGCCCTTCTGACATTCTTGGCCTAAAAATACAAAAATATCAAATGATACAGTAATATTATTGGCAACACCATGTTTTGTTATTGACCACAATATGTAATGCATAATATTATTAAAAGTTGTCATTACCCAACATCGTCAGTACTTAAGGAACAAAGCAACCCTGTACACAGGAAACTTTCGGGTCTGAAAATGTTTGTCAAGTAAATACATTAATGTTTCACCACATAGGGAAACAACCTGGATTTTTATTTAGTTTTTTTATTATATATAAAAGTTCCTTCCTCAGTCAGTGACATAGGTAGAGCTAATTAGATATGAAACATGTAGCATTCTAAGGCATACCATGTAAACTAAAAACTGAAATTGCAAATAAACTGATAATGAGTGCTTTTATTTAAAAAAATTTCTAAGGATTGGTGCCATGGCTCAAGTCATTGAACTTCCTCTTTGGAGGGGGAACATTTCTAGCTTTTCCTGTAATCCTGGGCCAATCATGACCTTACCCATCGCATGAACGTCAACTGGTGTCTCATAGATCTCCCTTGCTTAGGTGCCTGGCTTTCCTAGACTTCCCTGGACCATATAATTGCCACTTACATGGGGTCAACTGATCCATGCTCAATATATCCTTGATTTCCTATACTAGTCAATTAGTCAGATGTGTAGATTACCTGGGACTAGGTGAGGTACTAAATTGCAAGATTGGTTGGTTGTAATATATAGGCAGGTCTGTATCATCATGGTATGAGACCATTGAAGACATAATAAGATGTGTCAACAGTATATATCTAATATCAGCCAATAACGTACATCAGACACATATAGAACACAGTTTATTATTGTTTATTTTTGCTGTTTCCAGTGGGCTGCTGCCCCCTACCCCCCTGCTAATCTACACATATGTTATTCTTATTGTTTGCCACAACATTTGGTAAAAAAATATTGGCTATTTTCAGATTTATTGGAAGCCAAATACGGGTATAAATTTGGGTCCGCTATACTGCAATAAACCCAAGGATAACAACACATTGCTCCTTGGGAAACCAATTCCTGAACTTTTTAAACACAGAATCCTCACCAAGGTTTATATTGAAACATAGCTCTGTCCATGCAGCAAACCCTCATGCCTGTATTGCTCTCATAATGTACAAACTTTCTGTGTATTGAATAAGAAAAACAGCTTATGAATTATGTAAGAGCTTTTTACTTAAAAGAAAACAATATGTCGATATAGATGGAAAAAAATCAGAAATGTCAGAAATTACAACAGGTGTCTCACAGGGCCTCTATTCTTTTTAATTTACATAAATGACTTTGACAGCTCCTCGAATATATTTAGGTTCATCATTTATGCAGATGATATACCCTTCTGGCCACAAATCACCCTTGGAGCTCACTCAAACTGTTAATCTTGAGCAAAATATTAATCATGAATTAGAAAATATCAGTATCTGGTCGAAAGTAAACAAACTCTCCCTAAATGCCAGCAAAACAAAATGTATGTTATTTCATACAATGAATAAAAGACTACCCTCCTTACACCTACACATAAACAACCAGGAAATCGAGCATGTTAACACTCATGAGTATTTAGGAATACAAATAGATAAAGGACTCTTATGGAATGCACACATTGAAATAATACGCAAGAAAATAACAAAAGTAACAGGCATTTTGACACATCTAAGACACTTTATACCATCGCAAACCCTTTTAACTCTGAACAACTCTCTTATCTTAACCACATTGTTGTACGGTGTACTTCTTTGGGGCCACAAGTCAAAAATAGCATCTAAACTACAAAAGTGAGCTGCAAGGATAATTTCTGAAGCAAAATATATTGCTCATACAGAACCCCTATTTAAGAAATTCAGCATTCTGAAGTTTCATGATATGGTAAAACTGCAAGAATATAAAGTTCATTCATAAATTGATAAACAAGAGACTACCAAATTTCTTTCAAACATTTACATTCATTTGGCACGTCAACATCCATAACTATGCTACTCGCAGAAATGATTTGCTAATTATCCCCAGAGTAAAATATCAAATCTCCATTTGCTCTATTACATATCGACCAGCACATATTATTAATGACACACCACCATCCATATAAAATATAATGAATACCCACAGTATCAAGGGATTATGCTTTTATTAAAAAAAAACAAAAACAGAATAGTATCCTACGAGTTGAACTGCAGTCTCCAAGGATGCTACATATGTAGCTAAATTGACCCACCTGCCAAATATAGGCGTAGAGCAAAAAAGCCCCGACATCTTCCACTCACAGTCTCTCACAACCCCACAAACCCTCTACTGTCTACTTATGTAAAAAAAAAAAGGTTTTTGAAATAATGAAAATTTCCTTCGAATTATTTTCTATGTTCTTTCTATGTTGTTTGAAACTTGTTTCAGTTGGATTGTTTATCTTTGTTTAAATCCCCACATAGCCATGTATTACAAAAAAGTAAAATTGTATCTATAAAATGAAATTCTATGGTGGCAGACAGTATTTTGATTTATACTATTACATTTATTGTAAACAAATAATATCTATGGTTGGAATAAACATATCTCTCTCTCTCTGCAAATGCACAGAAACAGTAACGGATGATGAGAATGTCCATTAGCTTTCCTGGCCAAATTCATGCACTCAGCCAGAATGCTATCTTAGTCATTTTGTTATAGTAGGATAAATCTATATCACTGGTCAATCAGTAATGCAATAACACTTTAAACTTGGCTATTATAAAACAGAGTAAAACTAGGTCCACATAATCGGATGAAGGGACACTTAATGAAAGGTGAAACAAAATTTAAGAATTTCTCATATAGTGTGAAATCACAAATAAATGCATATATACAATAAAAACAGATAAAATCAAATATTATATTTAGACTAATTCAAATGTGTTTAATAGTAGTATTGCACATTACATTTCACATAATATCAAATTACAAATGAATATTCATGTCTTAACCCAGTGAAATTATCTAATTATATAAAAAAACCAAGCTCAGCTCGGACTACTTGAAATGTATGCAGTGAGAATATTATGCCTGTAGAACCATTATTTGTACAAGATACATTTCTAAAGTCAAGAAATCATTTTGTTTTTTTAGGACATATTAATTTAATTTATATATGCTCAGACTATTTGAAATATATGCATTGAGGATATTATCCATGTAGGGGCAACATGTCACAAGTTAATTTCAGTGCATTGTTGCATTTCATGATAAGAATAAAATATCAGTTCATACTGCACAAATAGGTAACACGCTTTTCCAGATTTTTGCAAACACACACTTTTTTTTTGTAAGAATTGATAAGTCAAATGTGTGTTGAGACTAAAGTCTGTGCTAATTATGCTATTGTTTCAGGTTAGAACTCTGCACCAGTGTGCAATAAAGTAAAAATAAACTTTAACTCAATTGAAACAAAAACCACTGTATGATGGTTTCCGAGCCCATATGGACCTAATTTTTCCACAAATTTCATAAAATGACAAGTGGAATAGGAAAAACTCTGGGAAGCAAGGGTTTTTTTATCTTCAGTTTTTTTTTGGAGCATCCTTATGGTATATGTTTCTGTATCAATGAAAAACAAAGACGCAAATTGGCCTGGTAACTAGACGTAACACAAAAAGCAACCGAGATTCATACACAATGTATAAAAATACTCAACAAATGATGTGAAATGAAAAAATATATTTCCGAGTATTTTCCAAAATTCAGATCTCATAATATTAAGGCCATGAAAAAAAAAAAGGCTTGTCTTTAGACTGCAAACGTGTCTAATTGGTTTATCATCATACAATTTTTACAATTATTCATTATCTTAGTGCAGGTTTGTGATATACAGTTCTGATCTGCTAGGTTGCAACCTTTGGAATAACCTAGACCCCCACATAGCCAGACATGATGGCTTGACCACTGGTCATTGATTGCTATTGATTTGCCACTATCTTATTAGAAAAGCTACTGCATAAATCCCAGTGCTATGTACACCCAAATCCAGAAGTATAGACCCAAGAAATCCATGGTGGTCTAGCACATTGGTTTGCTGAAATAGTTCAATAGACTATTGAGTATTGAGTATTTTATTTCCCTTATGTAGTAGGTACATATATACCATATCATATATGTAAATGACTGCATAATTGGTGTTACCCAGCCCTCTGGGGCTTATCTTCCGCATAAAAATTTGTTACAATTTACAGTTTAGGATAGCATTTACATCAATAGCAGAGTTACACTAATATTGCATTTTACTACCATGCTTTTTGAAAAAAATACTATAAATGCAATTAAGTCTTTCGTTCATCCCATGCTCTGACAGTGAAAAACACAACAACATAAATCCTTCAAGTTGTTAGAAATTTGCTGTTATAGAATTTTTTTACAGATCTATAAATGTATTTACAGACCAAATTGGATTAAGGCACCCAGGGAACTGATCAAAGTAGGTCTGACCACCTGATTTTCAGACGTGAGTCCAAAAGCAAAATTGAGCAAAGCTTCGTACTTTCAACATTACGTGTACAATACCTTAGTGTACAATACTTTCTATTTGTTCCAAGCATCTACTCTACAATTTGTCTGCAGGTGTCATTAGGCTGCCATCCATGTGGGAGGAATATTTCATTGGCTCACACTAAATGTGTATGGTATTGGCACCAAGGCACTTGACCTTAAGCTCATGCAGGTGCAGATGAAGTGTGAAAAGTTGAGGGTCACTCTCACTGAGCAATACACAACAAAGGAAATAGAAACTACACGAAGTAGAATGTAAATGTACCTTTCGTAATAGTGAAAAGCAACTGGTCCAGTAGTTCTAATACATTTCTTTAATTTACCTAGTTTAAAGAAGTTTGTAATTGTTCTTTCCTTATTCTGATAATGGGTTTCCATACCATAATCATAACTTTCTAAGTAAACTGTCGGCTTATCTATTAGCTGGTTTTTATTTTTGTAACTGCTAACTCATTAACCTTATTATATTGCCCTTTTTTTTGCTACACATATTGTATTTTGTAATTTAATGTTTGAACCTGGACACATATGTCAATAATGACATTTTGTTAACAATAAATTTATATATATATGTATGTATTGCAGAAAGGAGGCTTTCGGATGTTCCCAATTTTCTATAATTATAGCTTGGACATCAATTACTGATGGCCTTCTCAGAAATTAATTTATCGCCAGTAGTTGATTTCCTAGACTTAATTAGTCAATCTTGGCATTCGTTGAAGTATTAAACTATCAACTTGAGTAATATACTTCTTTGCTTCGAGAATAGAGTTCTATTAGTCTGTGGATTTAAAAGAAATTACCTTCAAATGCTTTCCACTAATTAATGGAGATTTGTAACAATCACACCATAATAAGATATCACAACATGGAATCTTTGACACTTGTAATGGTCTATTATTCAGAGCAGAGACATCAGGACAGTTTGTGTGGAAATAGAAGATAGTTTTTTGAAAAAAAGTCTACCCCAAGGGGTAAAGATGTAATATGATCAAGATTTCCGCGCAGTCTTATCATTTCAGTTGTCTGCTTGAGGCAGTTTGTCAAAGCTGACAAGACTAAGATGATGCATAACAGTGTCCATATATGCCCAAAGGGAATGCTACTCTGCAAAAAAAAAGATGTACAGATGATATATGTCAATTTGCAACGTCTCAAGATCAGATGTTTACCTTTCCAAGCTCAAAGTGACCTTCTGATGTAATCAGTTTATTAGGAGATATTGAAACTTGAGACTTCGGTAGAGTGGTAGTTCAGTATAGATCACATTTAATGTATTCAACATTGTAGCAGTAAGTCAGAGTAGAGCTCCTTGTTGCATCCCATGTTCCATAGCTGCAATGTTTAGCCAGTCGCCACCAGGCCTTGGGCAATGGCTTCATTCTTAATGAAGGCGGACACTGCTTTCATTCTCTGATGTCGTTGCGAAAATCCCCATGTCCCCTATAGCTTAAATGTCAATTACTTCGTCACAGATTGCGTTTGGCTAGGTCCCTATATTCCCACTTGTACCCAGGACGCGAAGTGACTATGTTGTACTTAAAATTCAGGATTAACCAGCAGCTGACACACAAACAAGTGACTGATTGGTTGAACTAAAATATACACAAGACAGCCAATCAACCCTTATTTACATATTATACAGGATTCCCCCCAATTAAGGTTACCCAATATAGAGATCAATTTTATGACAAACAACCACATTACTGGTTTCGGAAACTGTTGGTGATTCTCATGGTAAACAATTAGGAGTGCCACTGTTACTATACTGCCAAAAAAGCCATGATTGAATCAGTTCAAGATCTCTTAGCTCTAAATCTGTTGCATCTTTTTTTTAGAACATTATAAACAAAAAAGCCACTCGGCTACTCGGCCACCTGGGCCGATTCGTCACACTATCTTTACATTAAGCTGACAGACAATAATTAAACAATCTATTTGTTCTTTTCTGCATTGTTTTAACCCAAAACTTATAAATAAAGACAAGAAAGTTTTGAATTCCAGAGTAGTATGTACAACTACACTGAGAGTCATTCATTTTTCATTGCGAGTTTGTTATTTTAAGTGCTGCTACTTCCACTCGAATAGCCTTGTAGTAACACTGAACTAATGTAACTTCCCACTCCAGAGCTTATTGATCTGACTCAGCCACTCTTTTGCCTTGAAGGTCAAGGACCTCTTAGCCAATAGTAACATTTGGGGTCGGTCATTGAAACAACCCTGCTATGTTGATGCAGCCAAAAGGTACTCAACAGACACTGCACTCACTCCTCCTTGTAGCTCTAGCAGGCAGAAAAAAGACATACAGCAAATAGTGGTGTTTGTGGAGCCTGTTAGCAGCAACCTTTTGGGAATTGCTTTTATTTTATTTTTTCATTGTTCGTTTTGACAGTCATTGCCCCCCTACAGTGCAGTGTTTTGACACACAACAGCCCCAATGGGCTTTGTTGAGTGACCTTCCAACCCTTGGTTGCCTTCTGTTCTGGCTGACATCCCAAAGAAGATCAGAGGCTCCTGTTACAGAACTGTACTTGAAGTAACTCCGTGACATGGTGGCTTTATAATGTTAAAATATAGTGCTGGTGCAATGGGGAGAAAAAGTAACAGTGCCTACAGAAGGCATTATGACCGTAGCAGAGAAAAAGACAATATGATGATGTCAATACATAATTGTTACATGGATGACGTCACAGTATAGATGACGTCATTAAACAATACTTATCTCCTACGGTGTCAGTGACCTCTGGTGATACTTTTCCTCCCCAAACAACCTCTGCATGGTGAAGGTCGAGTGAAGAAACGGACTGATTGATTTGTTGAGATAACATATATTCTTCCCCTTTCTCTCAGCTCATCAATCCACCTTCATGAGCGACCCTAAACATTTTTGAAGGCTACAGTGGAACAAGAACGGACTTCTTTTCTCATGACAATCTCATGCTAGGGTAGTTGTCACACTGGACGGCAGTGTCCTTTAAATTTAAACCAAACTGTGTGTGCACGAGTCCTAACACAAAGTCCTAACAACTTTAAAAGGTAGTTATGTACAATTTCGTAAAATCAAACTAGATGGATACACTAAAAATATTCCAATTGTTGAAAATTACAAATATATTACAAATATAAATAATTCTATTAAAATACTGATATGTACAACTAATACACGCGTGCAAAGTCACATGAATATATTCTGACAAAGTTACATTTGGTCCTGAAACATTTGGTCGTTTTGCTAAAACATATATCCTGCACTTACATCCTGAAATTCTCTCTCAAGTAAGGCTAGTGTATTGAGAAATAATTTCCGGGTGAAATATATTGCCCAGATTGCCTCATGACCTTGCATACTTCTTCTTCGAATACAGAAGCTTGATCCCCCTATAAATTAGAGCCATTAATTTACCTTAATGAATGTATTCTCACGCTGCCCTGCTCTCTGTAAGTCACCAGAGTAAATACTTCTGGCTTATATGGGTAAATGTTTCTACAAAAAATATTTAGACTTTAATAAATATTGTTAATGTAAAGTTGATGATTTCAGTTTCAATTTCAGTGATAACAAGAAAAACTCTCTTTAAAAAAGAGACCTGTATAAGAATTAGTTAATGTAGTCTAGACATGCAAAACAAAAAAAAAAAATTGAACTATTTTGTACAGACTAAGGGCATTAGTTGCAGGTAACAGATACTGACAAGGTATCATGTCAAAATATTACAATCAATTAGTATAGTTCATATAAATTTATGTTTTTGCCTTTATTGCCAAACTTGCTATAAAATGTACTTTTCAATAGATCCTCGCTACTCTTGCCTAGCTACCCACAACTGTCTGCAAATCAATCGATCACTTGCACCATCTATGGTATTAGTAATTATAAAAATAGACCTTCGCTTGTTAGTCATACTATGAAAATAACTTTCCAGCTATTAAGTTGCATAGAATTTTGTCTAGTTTATTTTTAAATATATATTATAAGTACCTTAATACTTTTAGTATTCTGTAATATGCAGCCTAAAAACTGTCTATTCAGAAACTGTGAAATGTTTTGCAAATCCATTGGTATAATTCACATTTTAAAATGTAATCATGTTTCATTTCACCACCTAATTGATAGGTTCAGTGAGTGTAGCATTTCATAACTGCATATCTGCTGTTTAAAACAGTTTGAGAAATTATCTTATTTTAACTTTGGCCTATTTGTAATTAATTACAGTGTACAGCTTTAAATGCAATCAGCTATCAGAAACATTGACAGATCCAATTTGTGTTATTACACTGTTTCACTTCAGAAAGAGTGAGGTTAACTGTCAAACACCATAGTCACCAATCCAAATCACATTAGGTTTCAGGAATGCCAACAGATATTTGTGGAAAACCTCCATAAGCTTTCATCCCTAGGACCAAAATGAACCATGCCAATTTCCGGGAAATCAGACTAACATGGATGAGTCCATTGATGTTGGAGGGGGGAACTGTTATGATTTAATAAATATACCTTGGTACAATGAAACCAGACACTTTTGACATGGTCCTCAATTCAATGTTCAAGGAATATAAATGTGCCATAGTTAGGTTATTTAAGCCATTTTCAAGGATGTGAAGATCAGTGATCTGGCCACAGCTTAAATGTACGCAAACTACAGTGATGTCACTGCTAATTTACAAACCTCAGAAGATTATTTGTAAAACCAATCTTAGTAAGTATCTCTAGCTCCATGAGTTCTGATAATTAAAGGATATGTTGTGGATTGAGATTCTGATACAAAAATGTACCCTGACAAGTGATTACAAAGCTTACTATATAAAGTAACAAATATGGTAGGCCACAGTAAAACTGTTTTCACCTTGTATAAGAGTAAAAATAGCTCTGTGCGCTTGTAAAGGACATCTGTAAGCTTTGATCATCACTCTATCCTCACCTCACGAATTTATGTCACTTGTTATTAAGACCATCAAAATATGGTCAAGGAGCTATTATTGTCATAGTCTTGTACTTGAGGTTACACCCAACATGAAAATCTTTAAGGCCTACAATGAAGGTTTTTTTAAATAATTTTTTGGACAATTTGCTTCAAGAAGTAATAGTTATATCCCGAATTGGAGGGAGTTAACTTACATTTTGTTGGTTATATTCCGAGGTCAAATCTAACTTATACCCCATAAGGCATATTTTACCAATTTATTTGATCATTTGTTTTGTTTTACTGGCCAAGCAAGAAAACTTCAGTTTGCACTCAGGAGGTAGTTAACTAACATTTTCGTTGGTTATACCCCTCTCAGAACAATAGAAAAACTATTTAGGTGGAGTATAATGTTGGTTGTTCTGAATTATATGATAAGGGGTCACCTTGAAAAAAGGACAAAAATGTTTCTCCAGACTGTAAGGTATTTTGGTCTAGACTAACGCCAGTCCTGAAATAGCTGGATAAGTCAAATCTCATGTAGCTAATAACAGCCAACGACATATCTGAGGTGGTATCATGGACATAAGCCTCATCATAAGCCTTATTGGTTTGTCTGGGTGTCAATTCTGCTTACAGAGCAAATCATATTATCTTGTTCTTTTTGTGTCCCTTAATAACTGCTACAATAAAAAAAGATTGATATGATTATTCTACCTTATTATACCGCCTCTAGAATCGGCTGAAATCAGCAAAAATCAGAGAGCGGACGATGACAATTTTTCACATGGCCTGATTGCTGACCTATCCAAGAAATATCAAGATATCATAATATATAGTTATATCACAAAACGAACTGACTTGTAGGTAGCAGCTAGATTTACTTGGATTAATCAGATTTTTTTTGCATTATTTCTGGTTTGTAATTGCCTTTCATCAAGCTCACCTTGTATAGTAAAGTTTTCTAAAGCTAAGGCAAAATAAATAAGTCACTATCATCTGGGATAGGCCTTGATGATGCATTTGATTTGCAGTTCCACTTCTAGCTTTATACAATACGCCTTGTGATGCTATATGACATATTTACGCCCCCATTCTTTGCCTGCATGAAGCTCTTTCAGAAGTAAAAAGACATTGCCTATTAAAGGAAGAAAGAAGACGAGGAATGCATCAACTCCAGGGTTTTTTTTTAAATAGAACATCCAGGGGCGAATCCCAAACATTATGAGAGAGATGGTACAATCCTTATAAGTGACATATCTGTCATCCCTTTTAAATCAAGATTGATCCGCCTCTGGAAGTCATGCACTTTTAAAGAGAACTCCATTGCAAGACGGCCAGACCTTTGCTTACAGGCACTATATATTCTTTCAATTTCCTTTCAGATTATTCAGCAGCCTATCTCCTCGTGGCAGTGATATTTAAGCACACCATTTTTCATTTCCGGATCTTCTTAAACAATCACATATTTCCAGGCCTGTCCTTTTAGTAAAATATTTGCCAATAAAAACATATGCACAGCGTAGAGGAAAATTATGTGCAATGAGTGATTCTGCGCACATGCTATATTGCTGTGCTCAGGAAATTGTACCAACGGAATGCATTCGACTTTATATTACGGCAAAATTGCCATCTTTCAGGTAGCTGAAGGTGGAAAGTCATTTGAATTTTGCACGACGGATTCCTCGGTCTATATGCACGACAATTTTGTAATTTGCTCTGAACTTTAAATTTCAAGATCTCCAAATACACCTGCTTAGCACTTAGACCGACTGGCGGCTACTACACAAATTCAGTATTTCGCCAGGGCTGCTGCCTCAAAGCACATATCATCATTACATCCAGAAGAGGATTAATGAGTTCTATATAAGTGATATAAAAACAAACTATGGTATAATATCATTTGATTTCAACAACAGGTAAGAAAGGCATATGCCATGCAAGCCTAAACCAGAATAGCAATGGTTTTACCTGGTTTTTTACTGAATAGTTGAACATAGGTAGGTAGGGTAGGTATAAGTATGTATTGACCGCCTTACTATAAATATTGAGAGTCCAATTAAGACCACCTCAATATCAAGACTATATTACTAATAAGACTACCTGAAATAAAGACTACCTCACTATTATGACCACCTCGCTATTAAGGCCACACTTTTTATTTATTTATTTTTTTTTTTTTTGTCTTTGCTGTATCCTTAAGAGTCAAATCATCATTAACCTCATCATCAAAATCCCTGATATGAATGCTATACCTAGACAGGTCTCAATGGTGAGGTTCCACCGTGTGTGTGTGTGATTAGAGCTTTACGTCCTGTATTTCTGCACCAGTTGGGCTAATTAGGACAGGCATAGACCATGGCAATGAGACGAAGGAGGAAACAGCCATCCAACTTAGGCTCAACCGGGAATCGAACCCGGGACCCAGAGGTTGGAAGCCCAGAGCGCTACCTCTGAGCTAGGTCCCCGCCCTGTGAGGTTCCACCGTGTGCTAGGGATCAACGCACCGGATATAAACATAGTGGCATTGCACTTATTTTACTTCGCTGTCTCCTTTATGTGACAACAAAGATCTACTTTCCTTTGTTTCTGCCCTTATAAATTCTTACTCTGATTATATTGCTGAAATCATCGTTACAACATCACCAATGTTGCGCTGATGTCTTTCCAATTTGGAATGCTATCTGGGCACGTGTTACATATGCCAGTCTTAGATAAGATAAGTTGAGATGAGGTGAGATGAGGTGAGATGATGTAAGGTGAGATGAGATGATGTAAGGTGAGCTGAGGTGAGATAGGGGAGATGAGGTGAGGTCAGGTGAGATTTATTTCAGCCAGTTATTCTAAATGAAAGCTTCAGTGCATAGCAGATTTTTGCCCAGTTCTGATGTTGTAAGCTCAGCTCAGATTTGTTAATTTGGTTAAAGTAAAATATACAAGTAATGTGAGTCTCAGTAAAGCAAATTCAATAATTGGTGGCTAATATTAGGTTTGTTTCAAAGAACATAGACTCTGATATGCAAAGTGTTTTAGTCCCGAGTATCAGTGCCATCAAAATAGGGTTTTTATCAAAATATAGCCAAATTGATGTACACAATAATTTTAATAGGTATTTTAAATCTCTTATTCTGTAAATAGCTTTTATGTGTATCATGCATACCAAATCTTGAGCATTAAATAAATGATTTATTTTTATATGCAATACAATTAACGACACTGATAGAATTAAGAAAATTCAAATTTAGGTCGTAAATGATTATTACGATGCAATACACAACTTAGACGATAAAGGTCTTCATATATAATATCTAGCACAGAAAATATGAGTAATGGTGGCAAGTAATCGACACGTTCAAGAAAAATGTGGGAAAGCCCATTCTGATATTTGAAGGAAACAGGATAGAGCAGAAACCGCGCATCTCAGGAAGAAATTGACAGACACGGTGAAGTGAGAAGAATCAAATATCACATAATCACGATTTTTGCTTCGCTTTCTTTCTAAAAAGGAAGAAACTGACATTGAAGTGTGAAAAAAATAGACACAAAAAGCCTGGGGATTTTGGAAAATCGAATCATACACACGTGTAGTGCATGGTAAGCTGTAAGTTGTGAAATGATTGGGATAGAAAAACTAACTTATGCTATTTCGATAAAATCTCAAAATGGCATTAAATATAAAGATTTAAAATGTGAAGATATAAAGCTGTGAAATACTTCATGTAAGTAACGATTTGAAACGTTGTTCTTTTCAATATCATGTAGGGATACGCCAGTTTTTATCATTATCTAGACTTGGTGTCAATTGTGAAACTTGACAAAGAGCTACAACGGTGAAGTACATTGTTTGTGAAAAGACAAAGGTTATAACAAACCTGAGGACAATATGATAATGAATAAAAATGAAAAAATCTCAATTCTTGAAGAAGATTTACAAGTCTTTGTTATGTAATGTAATGTAATGTAGTTCACTGAACACAGGTTAAAAAAACCTTAGTTCAGATCGTTGTAGATAGATTGATATGTAGTCTAATGCTGGTGTGTCTAAAAGAACACCTAAAATACTTTTTATTGCAATGATCGTTAATCTTCTACCATATAACAGAGTTTGATGTTTCAAACTGCGGAATCGTTTTGTTGCGGCGGAATGCTTGTTTTTGCTATCGTTTCAATGGAGTAGAGTCAAAACGGCCAACGACCATAACGGCCACTCCCCATGACGGCCAACTAGCAAAAACGGCCACCCCCCATAAAGGCCAATCGACCAAAACGGCCAATTACCAGGACGGCCAACTCAATATTTTTTAATTATTCATATATTGCCTTATTATTACGTGCTTTCTGATTTTATATTTCAATATTTAATTTATGGAAAGTAACATAACACACACCAATTCGTAGTGCAAAGTCAAGACTCCAATGGTGTAGTCAATATTTTTGACCATGTTTTATACTATATATGTAATAGCAATCAGCCGTGACCGTTATGTCAATTACAATTAACATTTTGAATGATGAAAAGAATGGGGTAAATCATGCTTTTTCATCATTGATCACAAGCATATATGATTCCTGTTTAATATGCATATTAAAGAGGGAGATTGTCTATAAATTGTTTTGATCATAGATGAAACATGCAATATCAATTTTAATTTCAGTTGGATTATTTTCAGAAACAACAACAAAATATTAATAATTTATATAAAATAAAACAAAATTTCTAAAATGAATACTCTAAACTTCATATACAATTAAGTAATTCATATTGTGAAGATGGCATACCTGGTACATCACAACCTGATGTTACTGAACCACCTCCACCTTAACGTCTCATAATTCATAGCTGTTAGATAGGTAGGGAATATGACATTTATTTTCATTTAATATACAGGCTAGATGTATATACAGGTTTTAGAAGAAGATAGATGAATGAGAAAGCATATATATCCTACTAATAAAACAACATCACTCAGCAACGCAACATCACTCTGCAGCAACGCAACATCACTCAGCAACGCAACATTACTCAGCAACGCAACATCACTCAGCAACGCAACATCACCCTGCAGCAACGCAACATCACTCCAACGCAACATCACTCTGCAGCAACGCACTCTGCAGCAACGCGACATTACTCAGCAGCAACGCAACATTACTCAGCAGCAACGCAGCAACGCAGCAGCCCCACAGCAATGCAACAGAGCATCGTGGCAACATTGTACTTCTGGGCCACCGTAGTTTAAGTATAAATGCCCGGTGTTGTTTGATTCCATGTTTACAGATAATTATCATTACCATAGTTATGAAACTAGGCAACAAATGAAGCTACATGTTCCTATATTTAGTACAAATTTTTGTCAATGAATTATAAGATATTAAGGCGCTGTCATCTATAATTATTTTTCGGATATTGTTCCAGAACACCTATCAAATAATACCATGAAACACCATGTTAAAAAATACCTAATGTACAATAGTTTAGAAACGATTTAAAATTATGTATATTTTTTAATATTGGATTTAATATGTACTGTTAATTAATTTAAATTACCTAAACCATACATGAAATATTGTGTAATATAATTGTATATATTTTACTAAGTATGCACGTATGTGCATCTGGTTGAAATTGATTGACTTGTTAAATATCATGTGAACTATATAATACTATGTATATTATTAATCCAATAAAAAGAACTCAAATCAATGAACTAAACTCAATGATAGAAAAAGTTTGAGTTAATACCCTTATCCAAATATAACACAAAGGAGAAATAGCCACTTTTGGCAACACCAATGTAATTTTGGAAAGGAAGACAATCCAAATTGGCATTCTGTGTCGATATAAAGGAGATCCTAATGACGTCATAACATGGGTCACACCCTCTATTGATTAATTACAAACAGATCAATGTGTTATATACACTGCTCTGGGTGTGTATTCCAGCAGTGTCTGTCATTGTCAGAAAGGTTAGTCAGGGGCTTCAGGTGTAATTACATGACATGTCAAGGTCACAGCAAGGTCATGACAATGTCATGGCAAGGTCAAATGGGCAGTGGTCATCCCTGTCCTCTGGGTGTGTGATTTGTGACGTGTGGTCACTAGGTTACAGTACAAGAGTGGGCGATGGTCTCATCCAAAAATAGCAAATGGCCACATTTGATGTTTTTGCAATGGTCAATAGCTGGGAATTCCAAAGTACTTAATTCTGTCCACTTGTAATATATAAGGAAGTCACAAAATCGAATTTCCACAAATTGGGAAGATTTATTTTGTAAAGAATAACATTTATCCAATGAAAGAAGCCAACTTTGTGTACCTTAGTATGACAAAATCTTGCCTAATTTAATTCTATGGGATATTAGACATGTTTTTAATTTAAAACTAACTATTTGATTATATGTCCTAAGCTGTTAATTCCAAATACAATAGTAATATAAAACATACATGAAAAATTATATTGGACTATATAATTATATATATAATTGTACTGAGAGATCAGTCTTCAGTCCCGTTGCACTGGCCATGATTTTGGCACTGGTAATGTTCTATAGTTGTGACAGATACTCAATGTTTTGTTGGATAGTGCCTATTTTGGGATCTATTCATATTGATCCATTTTGTCTTTCGATTGTTACTTACGAGCACAGTTTTCATCAGCTTCAGAAACCAGCGAATTAGTTGCACCTTGAGATTGTCACACTTTAACAAGTGTGGCAATAGCACTGATCTTGTTGTGTTTGGTAAGCCTAGCAGCCGTCTCACAGCTTTCTCCAACACACTTCAAGTTCATTGACCCATTGACTGTTGAGACTCCATGTTTGGGATCCATAGAACACACATCATTTGCTTGTAAAGAGTTTTGTTTTTGCCTGTCTACTGGCTGATCTAAAATTTGCTATTACTTCTGGCGAAGAGGCATTCTTTTTTTCGTTTATTGTCATCTCTATCATCGTTGTGGGCATTTGTCATCATCCCCAGATGCTTTACTGAATCATTAAATTTTAAGCTCTGTCCATTGGGTTAAACAGCAGGATGTGGGGAAATTTTTAATATCAGGATGTGTGGAAATTCCCCCAACTGAATGCATACAGACTATCATTATGTATTTACCAAACAAAAAGGATATAAGCAGTAGCAAATCAGCAGGACAATATATGTTGTAATACCTATCAAATTTCTTTGTCATTTTGATCCAAGCTCAAAGAAAGTATTGTATTTCAAGTTCATCTGTGTAACAGAAAATTTCATTAATCCCAGGTATGAACAAAAATTTAGGAAGTATAATTTTTTGAAAGCCTTCCCATAGATAAGGAACATGTGACAATCTATTTGAATCTTGTTCAAATTGCATCACTTCTCATGACTCCGATGTTCTTAGCATGATAGCTAAAGCCATATGAAAAAGTAAAATATTTTTTTTCTATCATTTAATTACATTTACAGCAATTTGTGATAATGTGGACTATAACAGACCCATACAGACCAAGGGACATGAGGTCAATATTTTTTATGCGAATATCCCATGCCAAATTACTGCACCTTCACAACAGTTATACACTATATGGCCTTTTGACAGTCACATTGACATACTTTGGCTATGCTTAACAAAATTTGAAAAAATTTAAAACAAATTTTTATTCGTTTCCGGGAGCAGAACTCTGACACTACTGCACCTATATGCTTAAAACTTTGTCATACTATGTCTAAAATAGTGTAGTGGTGCCTTTTGGGGTCTCAAGGCCGTTAATACTATTAGAATTTTCAAAATTAGGGCAAAATAGGGAAAATTCCTATTTTTTCCAATCTCCATACAAAAGACATTATTTACCCTACATGAATGAAATTGTATCAATAACATCGATCTAAATTATAGTATTTCCACTTTTCAAACTTCATTTTGATATTAATTTCATGCTAATTACATAATAATGCAAAATCAGAAAAAAATGTTTAAAATTTTGTTAAATTGTGCACCCTAACAAGAGCTTAGTTGCGCATTTTGATAGTCACATCGACATATCTCAGCTGTGTTTTAAAATATTTAGAGAAAAAAAAAAAAAATAAAATTCTGTTTCCAGAGCAGGACTCACAAACTACAGCACCTAGATGCATACAAAACTTAATAAGAATATGTCTAAAATAGTGTAGAGATACATTTTTTGAGGTTTAAATGACAGTTACTCACGTAAATATAGTTAAACGTCGAGGGCGAGGGATTCTCCTTTCTTGCAGTCGTGCCACTTCCGGCGTATTCAAAACGTAGGCAAGTCACGTGGTCGCTGATAGCTAATGAGGAACGACCATCGCTAATCCGGCCTGTCTGTCTTATACAAACGAAATCCTTCCCCGCTAAAAATCATTCACCTTTTTCTTCGCCCCACCCGCCATCCCTTTTTCTTCATAAATTTTTCTCTATTTTTTTTATTCTTTCTGCTTTGCATACTCATCTCCTATCTTATTTCACTGTCTCAACAGGTACCTAAAGAATTTTGCATCAAAATATGCTTGACACTCTGTACACGTGTGGGTGTCCACAGAGCAACATTAGTATCAAGTGATTTAATTACATGTATGTTTTCGTCTATCTGTGTGTCTGTCTTTCTTTATGTGTATGCTCAATAAAGCAATTGTATCCAAACATAATACAAATTGCGTCTCGTGTGTTTAATGACCATTATTGACAGATAATTCCATATAGTAAGGAAAATATGAAAATTGTGTACTCTTTCAAACCCTCATATCAATTATTAAATATTTGATCATAGTATGGCCATGCCCAACCCATTCAACAGTTTTTGTTTATAACTAGCAATTTCATAATAGTAAGTTGCATAATGATCTATATTACTTTCACTTGACTCCAATACTTATTATTGTTTTCTTCATATACACCTGTAAAGTGTTCGGTTCTAAATACTAATTTAAATGTCATCGATTTAATGCAAACAGCAACCCAACAATTCAGTAACTGAAGGGAATATGGCAATTGATAATGTTTAGTTCCTTCAGTTGCCAGCTAAATGCAAAAAATATTTATACTTATAAAGGCATTAAAATGGGTGTGTTTAGTATCATTCCATAAAAAATAAACCTTTAAGATTTGTATTTATTTGTATTTAGACTTTATTTATTTAAATACAAGTAAATAAAAACCTTAACTGTTCATTTTGTATGAAATTATACCCAACGTCTTTATGTGGCATTACATCGTTGGTAAATTTCATATATATATATTCTTTAGGATCATTGCCATAGCCCATATATGACTATTTTGGACATATAAATGATACTCTTAGTTGTCAATTACTTGAGGGAACATGCTATTGTGTTGATAATTCTAGCAAACTGAATACTCCTTATTGTGCATGAACTCTTTGAAACCGAACAATTAAATGGCAGGAATAGGATAGACCATACTTTTTATGCTCACTTGGCTTTAGTCTAAGGAAAACAGATTGCTGTTAATAAGTAAGATATTTGTAAGACATTATAACCCACAGGAACACTGTATTATTTCACACTTAACAAAATGATGAACAACGAAAATTAAAGATTTAAAAAAATAGGACATCTATTGCGTAACTGGCTATGTAGGCCAAGTGGCAATGTATTGGTTCATTGCACACACTATATAAACACAAGAAATAATATTTTTCCACATTTTGTAAAACATAGTCAAGATATGTCAGTGTGGCTATCACAAGGCACCGCTAGGCCATATAGAGTGTTACTGTAAAATTTCATTAGGGTAAGTGCATTAGTGTTAGAGTTCAGCTCTAGAAACGAAAGAGTTCTGCGTGTCGGACGAACACTTAACACAATTTTAATGATGCCTGTGTGCTATGTGGGATTCCCTGAGGGTTTAGCTGCAGAGCAGCCTATGATTTGTGTTGCTAGTGAATTGGATCACTAAGGTTACTGACCAGCGTCCGAGCGACCACTGAGCCTTTTCGGTCATCTAGAGCCTGACACATGCAGTTCTTGTCCACTCTGTGGTGTTTCTTTCATCAACCCAGTCTCCAAGGGTACTTGGATGGGCTTTGTCACAGTCGTCTGTTGCTCAATTTGCAGTATTGGAGATGTGTAGCTTTTGTGCAGTCTACATCTCCTATAGCCCAAGCACTGTAGCGCCTAGATTCCTCTTATCTTTCATACAGCGAAATTAAAACTACGGCATGTCAGCACTTCTAGCATACCTCATTCGAATTCTTAATGCAGACGAATATTTCCGAAGCGAGCAGAGAATTAAAATTGCAATGTCAAGACAACTAACGCACGTGCTTGGAACTGTTCAGGGAGAAGTCCGTTATTCAATGTATTTTATTCATTGATTTATTTATCGAACCCTTTTACGGGCTATAATCTGATTGCAATTTATCTTACAGTATAAATTTGATAAATATGTAGAAAAAATTATGGAAGAGTTCACGCCGAAAATGCTAAAACTTTAGAAATTTATACTAAATATAGACATTTTCACTTCCCACACGAATTAAGAAGCCTTTCAAGAGTGAAATTAAATTTTCCTGCTAATGGAAATGTTTGGATAGTGGAGCCGAAAAATTGTTATCAGTGAGGTTCGTTTTTCACTAGAGAGAATAGGAAGGATACAGAACTGTGTTTGCTAAACTACATCTCCTATAGCAGCACAAATGTGACAAGTCCTCGTGTAATTGCATTACGCAATAGATGTCACAATGATGATGCTGCAGCTCAGTCATGTAACATTGTAACAGCAGAAGAATGCTCTAGCACAGTCATGTAACATTGTAACAGCAGAAGAATGCTCTAGCACAGTCATGTAACATTGTAACAGCAGAAGAATGCTCTAGCTCAGTCATGTAACATTGTAACAGCAGAAGAATGCTCTAGCTCAGTCATGTAACATTGTAACAGCAGAAGAATGCTCTAGCACAGTCATGTAACATTGTAACAGCAGAAGAATGCTCTAGCATGTCTGGCAACTGCACAGCAACATGTTAAAAGCAAAGATGCTATAAAGGTACTTTCTTACGACCTGATTTGGCTGGTCTCAGTGTTGGGAATTTCTGGATATTGAAGTGGCTATATCAGGAGTATCTATAGTGACAAATATATATATATTATGAACTTTATGTAGACGTGCGGTCCTATATTTTTGTTATGATTATGACCTTTTTGGTCATCTACAGCCTGACACATGCAGATCTTGCCCACTCTGTGGTGTTTCTTTCATCAACCCAGTCTCCCAGGGTACTTGGATGGGCTTTGTCACAAATAATTTCACTTTGCAGTACGTCTGTAAAAATATGACAATGCATATTTTCCTGAAATGTGATAGTTTCAGCCTTTATATATTATTTTATTGACAGCCTTTACGGAGAATTTCCAGAAGTGCCAAATAAGGTTTGGTATACTACATGGGCGAGTAACTGCAATCATTACGTTTTCACCAATTTTTGACTTATGTTTTTTTTAATGTGATTTTAATATCATATTTGATTTTATTGTTATCAGGGCCAATAGTAAAACAGTATTTTAAACTTAACTGTTACACTGAATAAACATATTTTATCAATCAATCAACTGCGTACGGATCAATCCAGTTTGAGCAATTATGCAACATGCAGTAAATATTTAGTGATTTTACAAAAAGCTCAACTTGGCAGTGAGATTAACTGTCACCAGGTGTGCCTATATGCTGTTTCATATATGTGCCATTTATTCTTGGCAAATGGGTTTTTACAATTATATCATCTAGTGCCAGTATATTTCAGGCTTTTTGTAGACGTGCCAAAATAATCTTGTCATGATAAATGGTGGATAAACACTAGACATTCTGTGAGCACACCTATGAATGCTATTATTCACTTAGCAGATGTTATTCAGCGGCACATAGTGCATACCACGACGAATAACAACATATAGACTCCTGACATTCAATTCAAAGTCATGTTTATATTTCGCAGAACAATGAATATGTGCACAAAAACAGGCCCTTACCATTTTAACAGACCAAAACATATTGGTCGTTGAATAATCTTCAGCCAACCCTGACTGTTTATAAAACACAGTAATCAACATTTTTGGATAATCTCTCTGTTGGTCAAAACTCGGGGCTGGCTGAGCAAATTCATTGGCCTTTATACAGTTTGTTTTACTTTTTTCAAGCAAAAACATCTACGTCACATAAGGACTTTGGCAGAAGTTATTTTCAGGTCTGCCCAACTCACTTTGTCACCACTAATATGCTAGGCACGCCAAAAGTGAGGTAAATTACAATAGTGTGATTACAGTTTACATAGAATAACACACATCAATATTTATCTATTAGTAGCAGCTTATAGCTGTTTGTCGAAATTACTCATTTTTAAAAGCCTGTTGCCCAAGCAACCATTGAACCAATGGGCTACATCATGATGCCATACTATGACCAGCCGACAGAGGCAGATGTAATGATGAGAAGATCAGGCCTTGAGTCCACACCATGTTACACATTTACCCCATGGGTGGGGTCTTACTTGCCTCAGCATAGACACAGAGTAGAAGAACATGGCGCCTGTATTGTGCCATCTATGTGTAAGATATATCACCAATATGTCTGCCTTTTCCAGCTGGGTTATAAGTAGATTCAAATTAGGACCATTAATGCTAATATACAATACAGTGTGACAATTAAATTGCTTTGGTGTACAGGACAAATATGTAATGATCCATAAATTGCTTTCACAGGACATAATAAACCTTTTCTTCATGTTCATGTTATTTATTAAACAATATTTGATAATAAATTACATTCTATTAATATATCCATCTTCTTCATCTTATCTTCTTCCTCTTCTTCCTCTTCTTCCTCTTCTTCCTCTTCTTCCTCTTCTTCTCCTTCTTCCTCTTCTTCTTCCTCTTTTCTCCTTCTTCCTCTTCTTCTTCTTTTTCTTCTTCGTTCTTTGACATGATCATCCGATACCATACAACACGACACAAGAAATATTGCAGTCCAATACAACATGACTAAAAGGATTTTTTTGTTTCACTACAAGGACGGTACCCCAACGCGACGAAGCTCATGCCTCCATCTTGTGCAGCTATATATGCAAGATATGGAGAGATAAACAATGTGAGAGATAAGCATGTCATTTACCTCTCTGCAAGCCTCAGTGTTTATTCAAGGGGGCCATCATGAATTAGGAATGTAAAATGGATGCTGAAATGTTTTGTTTGGCTGTATTATTTTTGCCATTGCCAAAATATGATTGGGAAGAAAATAAACTTGTGTAAGTTCTGTCCCAGTTACATATTACAGTATAAGTTTTACAAATAGTGTATTTATTGTATAATATTGCACTGTATCAGTTGTTTAAAAAGTCACTCTTCCCAACTCTGGGTGGCCTATTCTATTCTATTCTATTCTATTCCAGCAGCTGGGTGGTCTAGTGGTATGACCCTCACCTGCTCCACTGAAGGACCCAGGTTCAATCCCGGATCCTGGCACCCTTCATGAGCAACATCCCAGTTGGATGTCGTTCGGATAAGACAGTATATTGGTGGTTCCTTGTACTCGGTGTCTATGCTGAGGCAAGTAAATGACCTCACCCAAGGGTAAATGTGTAACATGGGTGGACTCTACCTCTCTCTTGCCTCATCGATCAACTCTCGATAGTGGCAAGAACTCGCCTTAAAGGTCTGAATTTTCCACATCTTTTCTATTCTATTCTATTCTATTCTATTCTATTCTATTCTTATTTCATTGGCCAAAGGCCATGTACTTAAAACCAAAGATCATGTGTGTGTGTACCTGACCTGTTTAGTCGTCTTGGCAACTGGCTTGAGATGTGTCAAGCCAGAAGAAAAACTCCACACTAGAGGGAGTCTTGTATTTCCTGTCGGAGACGTTTGACGTGACAGCGAATTAAATCAAGGGTCGGGTGTCACGTGCCTCGTATCCCTAGCAACGTCTAGGGAAGAAAATCCCTCTCTCAAACATTACATCGATGCAGCTAACAGGCCATCCAGTGACCTTAGAATCTGACAACAAGTCCAGGTCACTTATAAAATTGCCTGGCTACTAAAGCTGCTTAAATATAAATAGTTTGCCTTTGCAAAATCTCGCTATTAAAACCACCTCAAAAATGGCATGACCAAGGGTGGTGGTCTTATCGGGACGACTATGAATTGTGATATAAACTGTCAAACACATTTGCCAATTAAAATTATACAGACAGTAGAAATTCAATAATAACACCATTATTCGCTTGACATTTAGAAGCAGTGAAGGGTTATCTCTCAATGCAAAACTAGACTGGTTTTACTGGCAATGTGGTCATAATAGAGAGGTACAATGAAATGGTAAGAATATATTGGGGTCTTAAAGCTGGGTGCCATTTTTTTGAAGAGTCTGAAGAAGGACTGGTGCTATTATACCATCAACAAAAAGAGCACAGCATCATCATCATCAGCAAGAGCAGCAGTATCATCATCAGCATCAGCAGTATCATCATCAGCAGCATCAGCAGCAGCATCAGTAGGTGATGTGAAGGTATAGTGATGCACTATACTCCGTAATATAATTCCTGTGTGCGAATAAAAGGAAGCCGAAGGAGGAAGCTTTTGCACTACATATTAAAGCTGAAATGCATTTTACAAACCTTCCCAAACATTATGACGTCACAATTGCCACCTGTGCAGTTATCAAATGGTTTTTAAATAAGCAGTTATCTATTTTTGATTTTTTTGAAATCGCTATACTCGAAATTTGTCCATATCTTTGCGTACAATATTTAACCCCATATTAAAAGTATTTTTGCTTGTAACACATCATAACGATTAATTTGCAAATGTTTTTCCGTATATGTATCAGTATTACAAGATGTCACTAGTAAGTTTTGGTTATTTTCTACTCACAGATTCTATTTTTTCATAATCATCCCACCCTAACAACTTGCTACGGCTTCAACAGGTCAATTTCTCTTATTTGGATCTGAAAAAAAATGTAGACCAGAAGACGTAAAAGTAACCGGAAGTAGAACTCTTAAGGCTCCAGCCTCCTCGTCTGAAAGATTGAGACGCTAGAAGTGCTAATCTCTGCAGGAGCTAAAAATAAAAAACAATGTGCCATTTTTAGCTCGATTGAGTGACAGCCAGACTGCTTTAAATAGCTCCCCCCAAAAGTGCCAGCTTTTCCTTGGAAGGTCACTGAGCCCACGTGCCAGTTGCAGCTTTCTGTTTGTGACGTCACCATACAGCTAGAACGTGTGAGCAACGTGCTACCTAGCGACTTAGGTGGCATGGTCAGGGCAGTTGCTAATGGACTCTGTCCAGGCGAGTGGGTCAAGTGATAATGGAGCTGATAAAGACCTTTCGGGAGGAGGGGGTCCAGGAGATGCTGAGACCGTTACACTGACCACTCTGCTGCTGCGGCTGCTGCTGCTGCTGCTGCCATTTCCTGCTCACATCCTGTTTCTTCCATCAGCATTTCACAGTGTGGAGACTCTTTTCTCTAGTATCACTATATAGTATGACTGACTGACAATGTTCAGTGAACTGGTTTTCCAACCGGAAGTCTCGTTCAATCACGTTCACCTCGCCAATTGGGCGTGACTAACAACAGAAATGGACTGAGCCAACTTCAAATGGACTGAGCCAAATATAGCTTCGCACTAGTTAACTGCACTTCATGCTGGCAAAAGAGCCTCTGTTTGACTTCATATTTTGACTTACTAAGACCAGCTAGGGAATTTTAGACCCACATTAATTTTGTTGTCATCATTGAAATGACCAATGTTTAGGACCAATGCACCCTTAAGTTCAGTGAATTTTGCACCAAGCGGGGTCTTCCCGGAACTGACTATCTAAGTCAACACCGCCGGTCTCTGTTAGCAATTCCACAAAAAAAATGACAACCTAATAATCACATCTCTAATAAGTGCCTATGATCGTTCCAATTAAATATTTACTTTTTCACAAGGCTGTTATTGTCGAATAAATTCAGTCTGAGTCTGATGGCAGTCAGAGAACTTCCAAGGGCAGACCAGTCACAAGACCTCAGGAAGACATGGAATATTTTCCATCAATTATGAAGCTCATGTTACGAAAAATTGCTGGGTGGCAAATTCTCGGAGTTCTGTCAAGCTAAGGTGGATGCCTTGGGGAAACCTTAGCACATCCGGGGGTTTGAAAAAGTACTAGATTACCCAATATCTGTGACTGCAGCAAATGACACACCACAGTGCACTATCAGACATTGTGCAGAAATGCAAGACGCCCACACAGGTTGTCTCACGTAATATAGTGTGCACTGACTAGAAAAAAAAAGCTGCACTTCCTATGTATTGTGGTGTTTCTATATTGTATTAATATTTTGTTAATGTCTCATAGCTACTTGTCTGAAGCCTAGTCAGCCTATATGACCAACTAAAGGCAGACATGAGATGATGAATTCGATTGGAGTCCACACGGTGTTACACACTCACCCCATGGGTAGGGTCTTTTACTTGCCTCAGCACAGATTGAGTACAATTAAGGCATCGAACCCGGGACCTTCAGCAGAGCTGGCCAATGTGGAATTGACAGATGCCTCCACTATTAGGCCACCCAGCTGCCAAATTACATAATTAAACCTCACTAATTGAAATTAACTATAATTTCTTGGAAATAGTTAATTCCAAATACACTATAGTCAACAATGGCAAAATGTACCAACCACTTTGTCAGCAGGAACTTGAGTCTGTTACCTGCCAGGACGACTTTCCTCAATTAGGAGTCATTGTGGGTGGAAATGCCAAGGCTGACACAGCCTGACAGAGCAAGAACAGTAATGCTGCACCAGGAGGGAAGATTGGGTTCTATTATGTGCCAAGGACCAAAAAAAAGAAGTATATATACTACTGCTTCTGCCTTATAGATGCTATTATCTGTGATACATTGTCCAACTATCTTTTTGTGTCTATGCTGAGGCAAGCAAAATATCCCACCCACGGGGTAAATGTGTATCATGTAGAGGGCTGCAATTTCCATATCTATCTATCTTTACTATTTTTACTATCTATCTATCTATCTATCTATCTATCTATCCATCTATCTTGCAATGCTGTTTGAAAGAAGCTATATATATATATATATATGAAGTTACAATAGTTAGTATACATAACACAAGTCAAATTGCAGAGATCATATTATTAACAGTGTTTGTAGTAAATGTGGGCTTTCATTTGAGCCAGCTGTGAAGTATCTCCAGCTAGTTATGGCTTGTTTTGGCTTGCTATGGCTTCAGTTAGTACTCTCTAGGTCTGGAGGGCATCTCCAGAGAAAATTACAAAGATGTTTATGTGGATTGTTGTCATGATGGAAAACAGTACAAATGACTTTGTAAGATACTTGGCAAAAAGATGTGTTTGTGAACACTGTAATTGCATGCAATAGAACTAGATGATGTCAATGCGAAATACCATTTGAATGACAATCAGGTGACTGATGTATCGGTCATAAAGGAACAGATTTTTTGACTTAACTATATTTTGTGCAAATAAGAATGCTTCCAAATGTTAAACTATTTATTCTCATATTGATATTGATTTTTTTCTCTGTGTACCAGATTTATTTATTTATTCATTTATTTATAAGTTTTAACTTATCATGATTTGTAATTATGCCAATTTAGGCATGAATAACAATAAAATAAATATATAGTTAAACATTCGTTATTAAACAGCACCATAGATGATATTTTTAATACACACAACAGCATACTACAAGGTGTATCAGTTTTTCCACGAATACTGTAGTACTATATAGTTTGTACACAACTCTGGCTTTGTATGCCTGCAGTATCTGTAGAGTGATGCTTCTTATGGGAAAATGCCATCCCCAGATGATTGCTAGTCATCTTGGAGTAGCCTAAGGACGTACTCAAGACCAACACAGATCTTGTAACTCATTAAAACAAGGATTTTGAGAAATTAAAGCCTCGGCGACATCAGAAGAACATGAAATTAAGCAATTTGCACATGGTGCACATTTTAAGGATGGATTTCACATTTGCACACTGTAAATTGGCAGCCAAAATGTGCCGCTGCAGATGCACCTTTGATAAATAACAAAGAAAACAATTAGTCTAATGGAAAAGAAGCACAGAAGCTAGCTAGGCATGCATTTGTGTTAGAGAAACAACATTTTCTTTCATCGTATCAGTAAAATAAGTAAATAACTAAATAGGCTACTTGCAGATTACACATGGGAATATTTTCTTAATTCAACGCAGTAAATATATCAATTTATATATTACACCTCTCAGTTAGGATCATCAATACTGGACACAACTGTAGTCTTCCATCAAGGGTGGCACTAATTGTGTGATATGTGTGATGTCACTACACTGAAATAGCCTTTTTGTTTGTCCCCACTTCACCTAATTTATCACACTAATCCGCATCTAATAACCAGTTTATCACAATCAATCCTGTATGTCAGTTGCCTTAATAAGACTACAACTGGTGTCATTGGAAATATATAACCTCCCTATTAAAACAATATCAAAGAGTATGAGTTCAGAAGTATTACAGCTATATATAATTCTCTGCTACATACATGCTGTGATTTTGAAACGAAAATTTGAACTTTGGGAAGCTTTAATCTCAAGAACACAGATCAACCTGGCTTGTAATCTTCCCCGTAGCATCGCTTCACAAGGTGCTGTATCAGCTTGTCGCCCAAGGATAAAAAGTCTTGTACTTTCTTCTTTTTTGTCAACTGCAGCATCTCAGTCTGCAACTGATGGTAAGCAACCGCTACTTGCTGTGTAGCTAATACAAAATGGAGGTGTAATATTTGACCACTTTACCAGCAGTAGGACCTGCAAAAGTTGAACTGAACTATCTCACTATTATATAAGTGTCCTCATACTTTTATTTTGGGAATATAAGGATGTAAGCCACTGAAAAGACTGAACTGTCGGTAGTAGTAACCATAATGTGGTGGTGGGGGATTAGGGCTTTACGTCCTGTATTTCTGCACCTGATGGGCTAATTAGGACAGGTAGGGACCATGGCAATAAGACGAAGGATAAAACAGCCATCCAACATAGGCTCGACCGAGAATTGATTGGTTGGAAGCCCAGCGCGCTGCCACTGAGCTAGGCCCCCACCCCGTAATAACCATAATAAGATATTACACAATATTATTAATCCTACACGTGATATTTTCCTCGCAAAGATGCCAAGGTACAGTCAAATCTTTGCAAAGGGATCACTCAAGGGAACCAATAAATCCAGGCATTTAATAGAGGGGTCCGTTTATAATGGGTAAAATATACAATGAAAGTTCAGTTTAAATTTGGAAGTTGTCGTTTACAAGTTGACCATTCTATGCAGCTGGCCAGCCCTCAGGGCAATTTGACTCCATAGAAGAAACTGCAAATGTACCAACCATGATATGGCTGCTGTTTAAGCAGGATGTTTCCCTTGCACCATGGATTAACTATTTGGTGCAATAGATAACGTTGCCGCCTGCATGCAAGATATCTCATGTAAATGTCAAGTCGCAGAAAGTTTGCTCTACCATGTTACAATGATGCACGACAAAAAAAATAAAAATCGAATTTTTGACTATGACTACCATAACTACACTGTACCAATTCACATGGAACCTCACCACATTGATGGCAACAGGCAGCTTGGTGGAGTCCTTATTTTATGGCATACTGCATCCCAGTCCCTGTCAATCAGTATCTGTATGACCAGTCCAGGACTGAGGTGGCCCACATTTATTGAATTATTTTATTGTGCAGCTCAGTGACACCATCTTCACGATTTCAATGTGTCTCTTCTTAATTCAGAATGGTTATTCCCCAGGTGTCACTATCGTAGAGCCTGGGTGGTGCCATCTGGAGTAATACATTGAACACTAAATTCACGTAAAAATTTGTTTTAGTGATCACCAAATTATAAATATTATAAATTGGGGACTTTTCTAGCTCAAAGACGACGTGGAAGCCATAGATTTAGTTTTCTAAGAATTTCAAACTCATTTAAGTTTTCTAAGAAATTTAAACTCATTTAATATTACAGCACAGAAAGTTGTTCAAAAAATATTTTCATACACACTTGGGAATAGGCTTGTTTGAATTATTTTTATGACTCAAAGTCTCATGCAACATTGAATTACAAATATTGCGCTGTTATATATTAATCTTGTGAAATTATATTGTACATAATACTAGATCAATCAGACACCAATCACATAAAAATGTCACGTACAGTCTATTTATAGAAAGGCACCAGATCACAATATAATCACTATGATTGTGAAACATTATTATATTACATGATTATATTGCAGGTATATGTTTTGTAATTGAATACTTGAATAGACTATTAAGCGTCTTCCACAACCATGAATGTTTGAAACTATACTGTTAAAATGAATTCTGCTTATGGATTGCAACCCTGTCAATTTGAAATGTTGATTCTGTATTAGAAGATCCTACAGCTTGTTCTCCAATATTGCCAGACCAAATTTCTCAACAGCTATAAAAAATAATTAATAAAATAAATAAACAATGATTCTGTGGATTTCATTACACCTCCCTAATGAGTTGATAGATTTTTGCGTCAAACTACTTTCTGGTTAAGGACATTTTCCATAGAATTACAAACACGATCATATAAAAATGTATTAGAAAAGCCTTTTGCACTGTTTTCAGAGGTAGACGAGATGGTATCGGGGCTGGGATTTGAACCCAATACTTTCAATGGAGCTGGCCAATACAATAATTGATTAACCACTAGCCCACCAAGCTGGAGCATCAGAATCTTACATCAGAATTTCTCCAATCTAAGTAACATGACTTTTTTTCTATGAGTGTATGACTCAAATTATTTGTAGGACCACTTGAGTGCAATCATTATTATGCAGGAGATTTGGCAAGTGAATAAATAAATCAAGGATATACCTTTGCTTAAAATGGATTTTTGACTTATGATCGACAAACTTCATGAGGTTCTGTTACCTATACGTCACATTTAATATGCTATAATCTTTCAGAACATATCTTTAAGAACATAAGCTAGATCATGCATAGTGCAATAATGAATTATTATCTTAATATCATACGACTGTACATGTCTAGCTAATCCATATTGATTGCATATAATGCATATCACTTTACAACTACAAAAACTAATCACAGTATAAATCAATGAACATTTAGTGTGGTTGTCAAAACTTAGTAGACAAACTCACAACATGGAACACGACACTTGCTTAAATACTGTTATTGAAACACTTTGACATTATTATATCATAGTTGATTTCCTGTATTTCACAATTCAACTGGTTTGGATTGTTGAATCATAGTTCATGAACAGTGTCGAAGGTTATACAGTCTATCGTGATTATACTATTGAGAAACGCTGTATATATACTGGCATGGAGATTGCCAAACATTATTAGTATCTTAACTTGAGGTGTGGCTCAGTGTATTGATATTGAAGACTTGATTTGTAGTTTATTTCTTACTGGAGACGAAAGGGAATATTGCAATGCCCTCTTTAAGGAGACCCAGGGTTCCTAACAGCACCCCTCTGGTGACAATTGAAGACTTTGATGAGGATGCCCCTGCTTCAGCAACAGAATTAGAAGATGATGATGATGAAAGATCACTGTCTCGCCAGGAAACTGCTAGGTTGATTGTAGACCAGCCCGAATACAGGTAAACAGTTATGCTTACATTCTCTTAATTCTTCGTGGCACAGGTTTTTTTTTCCCCCACCAAAAACCTTATAAAATCATAGTATTCATTTCCATATTCATTTCATTATATTATATATATATTTGGATAAAATTTAAGATCAAAAAGTATGAGAATTAACAAATAACTAAAACCAATCCCACAAAAGTACTTGTACACTCTAGGAGACTTATGTGAGTTTTTCTTTCTTTCTTTTATTGGCATTCCCAGTTTTACTCATGATTTTCTCTTGGTTTCTGCACACTTATGAAAATTTTTTTTTTAAAACAACGTAGCAATGATGGCTTTATCATAAACATAAAAAAAATTCTGAATTATGAACAATATGTTTCTTTATTGCTGAAACGACGCTACACAATTATTTGGCCTACAATTAAAAAAATAAATAAATAAATAAAAACGCCCTCGGCGAATTTATGAAAATAAGTATCTACTATCATATTGACGTATCATGAAAAATTAGGCCTTTTATAATAGAATTTAATCGTTTAAAATTAACAGACTTTTAAGATAAATAGGCCTACCATTAGCTAACTGTGCTCTTATGCCTAAAACGAAAAATAACCTGGGAAAATGTAACTTTCTGAAAGAAAAAAAACTTCTGATGACAAACCATGATAATCGATTCCTTTATAAAGCATAGTTGACTGGTTGAAAATTGCGTATTTTCAATTCATCATTTCCACGAGATGGCATGCCAGACAATCGCTCACCTGATCACAGTGCCCCCTACAGGAATTTTGTTAGCTTGTTGGAAAAATAGTGCTTTATACGAAATAAATAAAGCTCACTCTTTGACATTAATGCACTAATATGAATAATAGATATTACTTTTTCATTTGTTTCAGATTTTTGTTATCTGGAAAACCTCCTCTCAAATCCCAGTCACCTCGGTCATCAAGCCGCTTGTTACCAGCAGCTAAAAGAAGTGTTCCATCCGCAACTTCAGTCAGATCTTTCGCTACTAAAGTAGAATTAGTAGAAGCAGCGACAAAAGACAAGATGTCTGTTAATACAGACAGGCTCACAAAGACACCAACAGATAGACGTGTAAGATTCAACGATGTAGCTTCAATCAAGTCATCAGCTTCTGTTGGTACAGGGAATCATTCTCCCAGGCAAAGAAGATTCAGAACTCTATCGGCTCCCCCAGGGTGGTCAGACACTGAAAGTTTAATAAGTGACACCTCCAGAAGAAGAGATGTGTCATTTCATTACAATGGTTTAGGTCTAGGTCAGGTTTATCTTCAAATGCCGGATATAATGCAATCAAATTTAACCAGGACCTTGCACATGTCATATTCTTCAGCAGTGTTGGCTGCAAATCCAAAAACGCTGACGGATGACATCATTAGGCTATCACTACACAAAGGTGGGGCGAGGAATTTAATAGTGAACAATATAGAACGGAGATTGGAAACTTTAAGGCAAAGAAGACAGGCTTATGTAGAATATATTGACAAAAAGGGCGTTTACCTACAAGCCTTTTCTCAGAAAATTGACCCTTTTAATCAGTTAAGGAAGAATTCAGTCACTGATGAAGAAAAGATAAGATTTGGCCAAAAGGATAGTGAGAGAGTAATGACAGTTTCAGAAAGGATCATGGAAAGAAAGGACAGGGTGAAAATTAGGACTAAAAAGATGCTGCCTAGCCAGAGGGTCAAACTGACCAACAGGATGAGAGATGTTACTCTGACTTAATAATAATGTGTACATTAACATAGTATTTTAATAAACATTTGATTCTATGAAAATTTGATAGATATAAATTATGTGTCAAATTTAATAATTCTTTCCATGACCTTTTTTGTAAATAGTATTTATCCAGAATAAAATCACAGCTTTTTTGTATTTTTTCATTGGTATTGTTTGTTTTCCCTCTAAACAATGTTTGATTTCCTATAATGGGTATTGGTAAATAACAAAGACGTAATTTCTTCCAGCATAAAATAACTCAAATTTATATTTTATCAAATATTTCGTTTAATGGTGATGATATTTTTAAATTCCCAAATAAGGTTGCACGTGCAGTTCAAAATATTAATCATTCTAATTCATCATACACTTAAAAAAAGTTATTAACATAAGTTTAAATTCTTTAACAGTCTGACAGCACTTGAGTCACGGATGACACTGCCTGGCCAAGACGAATTTGTCATGACATTTTACATGTTCTGACAGCACATGTTGCAAAGCTGATGAGGTGACATCCAGTTGTCTTTATAATCACTTATTTTTCTTACCGCAACTATGCAGTAATTTTTATCTGAAGTCGCTTTAAAAATTCTTATTAATATGGCCACCTCTCACAGACTATAGGTTTAAATTGTAACTCCCTATTATATCACCTCAAAGTTAACATTACGCTTATTTAATTCAGGACACTGTAAAGAAATAGAAGTTGTCGTAACTACAGAAAGTTGAATTGCAACGCGTGGGTCCTTGGTTAAGAAATACACGAGGTGTCGCCACAGGTCCCACACTCTTACTAAAAATCTCTCCCAACCTAATCTCTCAGCTAGTATGAAGTTTAGGCAGCTCACGTGTAAATGCCCAGCTGACACCACGGGTGGGATCTTTTACTTGCCCCAGCATAGACACTGAGTACAAGGCACATCCAGTTTAACATCTCATGCAATCGATATCCCAACCCTGACTGAGTATCGACCTCGGGACCTTCAGTAGAACTGGCCAATGTGGAATTAGTGTATGCCTTAACCACTAGGTCTTTAAGCTGTCCCAACTAAAAACGTTAAAATCTTGTCACCCAATTACATTGCAGCAGTTTTTTTCTTATAGAAGTGATCTCATACTAAGAGCTCTATTCCTGTAAAATACCCATTCCCTCTCCAGGGGTAGTTGTGGGAGATCAGTCATTTACTGGCAATTAAATAAAACCCCTTGAAATTATTAAACATAAACATATTCTATTTCTATAATCCACCAGCGCTTTGCATTAGAGAAAAACAAACTTGAAATTTTCCAAAACGTAGGCAAAATCAGAACAAATAAATCAGTCTGATTTTCAATTTCCAGCGAAAAAATGGTCTATAAGAACACATTAATTAGATATTTGCGTTCGTATGTTTGTTTGTATGTTTTCATCCATGATTAAATGTGTCAGCCTATTGCATTTGACAAGACTTGTGCCACGTTGACCTTCCTGGTTATTTTGTGTTATGTACACCAGATGGCAACACCTTCCAAAACGAGCGAATTGTTCTGACTGACATGCCAATTATTTGTGGAGTTTTTGCTCATGCTAATAAAATCTTATTCTTCGTGTAAAACAGACTGTAAATGAAAATATATGCTATCTTATCTAATTTTAGAAGCGTAAAATTTTAAGAACTCATTCTGGCATACGCGTTGGAAGTTTAATAATAATATTCAAAGAGGGGGGGGGGGGGAAACCCCTAACTGACCCAAGAAAGGCACAAAGAAAGCCAAAAGGGGGCATATTTTATTGAATTTGAGATGTGAATATTGGAGGTTGTACATTTTTGTATTTGCGTGTTGAAGATAAACATGTGTTGGTTACGGATTTGTTTTTGTTGACTTTTTGTTGCTTGTAGAAGAACTTCGCACCCATAAAATTTATTTGCTTATTATTTAGACGGAGCAAGTAATATATAATTTGTCTTCTTTTTTTCTGTGTCACATTTGGTCAAAAACACAAATATTGCAATACACATCAGCTAGGTGGCCTAGTGGTTCATTCACTGAAGAAGAAAAAAGAAGAAAAGACACTCTTTTCAAGGTCAAAGGTTCGAATCCCGCCCTTAATGACCTCCCCACTTCCTTAAATTCAAGCTTGACTACTCAATTCAAGATCAATTTAATTTTGTGACTATAAGTCACCAGCGTAAAATGTTAAATAAATTGTTTTTGTGAAAAGTAAACAAAATTGCTATTGTACCGAAGTGAGAAATATGGCTAATATTTTCTAAGGGAATATACTCTGTATGATCTGACGAATTAACAAAATATTGAATATTGCACTCATTCCAAAGTTTCTACAAAATGCCATTTAGAAAATGAAATAGTCCTTTCATAATCGATTATATTTCAAAAGACAGTTTTTTTTTTCTGTTTAGTTTAATTTGCAATTATATAATAGGTTCAATTTCTTGAAATTTCTAATATTGTGTAGATGCCAGGCCCTTATCATCTCATCATTACTTTATTGTCCTAGGTTAAAGGTTATCTCATAAAAGACATTATATTACGCGAAGGTTTATTCTAGAAAAATGACCAAGATCACGCTCGACTTTTTACTTAAAAAAAATAAACAAAACACTTATGCAATTATGTGTATCTTTTAATAGTAGAGCAGAGATATAAGCCAATGATGAAATATAATTACAATAGGGGGCGCTCTGGCCCTTATCATTATAGCTTGATTAGGTAATTAGCGAAAGCTGAAAGAAACTGGGTCCGTGTCGGATAAAACTGTCTATAGTATCAGTCATAATATAGCTCTACTTATTTAATTATTCTAACTGTTGATCCATGTTTTTCTATTTTTTATTCTTTTTGGTCATGCTGACACATGTTTGATATTTTGCTGTCAATAAAAATCTATATCTATCTATCTATCTATCTACCTACCTACCTATCTACCTACCTACCTACCTACCTACCTACCTATCTATCTATCTATCCATCTATCTACCTATTTATTTATCTATCTATCTATCTATCTATCTATCTATCTATCTATCTATCTATCTATCTATCATACTTCTATATATTTTGTGACTGTCAATTCCCCCGGGATTCTTCTCTCTTTCTCATAGCATGTGAATTTCATTTACTTGACCAGGCCTTGCTTCAAATTCAAATATTGGACAATACAATATAATTCTGATTCATCAAGCTTGTTTGTGGGAAGGAGACAACTGACTACCCATAAATGGCCACTTAAAATGCTCAGTCGTAGTGCAGCATGTGAATGTCATAAAAATTATATGGCCACATTAAAATGCTCAGTTTTATATATCATGTGAATGTCATCAAAAAGATAACATGGGCTCAGTTATCTCCTTGAACATTACATTTCATGCTTGATTTCTATAAACAATCTTAGGGACATCCTTCCAAAAATGTAATGTAAACAAATATGCCATTGTCATTCATTAATAATGATTTGCTTGGATGTCTCGGAAAACCAGGAGGGCACTCGAAAGTGATGCTACTAATGTGTCTTATAGTGTTCCTCCTGGCTTCTCATACAGTGTAAATAGAATATATTTATTATTTTCAGTTATTATTATATCATTGCATGATATCTATATCTATCTAGGCTACTGTGGAATTACGCATCAAGGTCTAGCTGATCTGTACACTGATCTATGTCAACTTACCTTTGAAATACATTTTTCTTTCTGTCTTATTTGAACCATATATTATTATTTCGAATTCTTCTTTAAAACAATTTAAGTCCCAGCGAAGTTGACATGCGGATGTTATGTAACGCATAATTGATTGTCTATAATTGACTGGCTATTAATAGCTCATCTGACAGACATTTGATTAGTAAACAATCAAGGAGTTACGTAACGGTGAAAGAGGTCAATGTATTGCAACTAAAAAGTATCACAAACAATACATGTTGTAATTTTAATGTTTATTTTTATTCGCAATAATTAAGGAATAGGGATAAGAAATATTATAAGCATACATCTGTTATTTTTTCTTAAATGGTTGCACACCTTAATTTGTCTTTTGAAATTTCAATATAACTTTTTACCACTAAGATAAAATTGTCCGAGTATCTTATATGCTAGAGTGCTTGCCTAATTATTAATATGTTCTAATTATATAATTAATATATCAGTGTATAAGCGCAAATAAATTCGTCTTGAAACGTCTTGAAAAAGTTTAGCTCGAACAATTTTGCTGTACTATTGCAATAGCAGTTTTTTTGCAGCCGTGGAATCAATTTACTTTAGTGCAAAACAAACGGCGAAGATCGATTCAATAAATATTCCATATTTAATTTACTTAAATCCATCCTTTAAAAATACCACAATGCTAGTGGGAAAACTTCATCACAGGGGGGAGTATTTAACAAATAAATATGTCAAACCTGACTCCAACAGAAATTTACAAGACTAGAAACATTTTTTTTTGGTTCCAGGAATATTACTTTTCCATTCCTGTCCAGCCTGACATCGTTTGGTTAAATTTCTCAGGTTTGTCAGCTAGATGGAAACAAATGACCCATCATTCTGTTGCTTTCAATTCAATTACTTATTTTTTAAAGTCCATAAAAAATTGGGTTTGGATTGTTTTTCTCCTAAATTATTCAGTGTTGAAATAAAATAATTGATTAAATAACTTTTTACGTAATTAATTGCGTAATTTACATAACGAGACCAAGAAAAAAAAAAAACTCAGCGGGACAAAATGTGTGTGTTTATTGTGTTACGTGACTATCTCGGAGGGAAAATTAGTTTAGGGCAGTGATGTATATTTTCCGGATTTTCCAGAATTTCAGCATTGTTATATTTCAATAACTATGTTCTCTCTCATCAGAAAAAGCCCTTAATTTTTTTCCATTCATTGCAGAAAGTATATTTGGAGCTAGGTGTAAAAAGTCCTCATTTCTAGTGTTGCAAACAAGAATTACTGAGTGGTCTTAGTTCGAGAATCCATATATTGTGTACAGTACTGTTGGGTATAACTTGAAACGGCATGGTCAGTTTCTAGATGATGAGTTTGTTAGCTGGTCAGATACTTAAATGGCCAGTTGTTAAGTGGTCAGGTAGATGGTCTGATAGTTAGGTGGTCAGTTTGGGCGTAGGATGACCAGCAGCAGCTGGCTGACCACATGTCAGATGTGATGATCATTAAGATGGCTTCCTGCTGCATGGATCCATTTCCAAAGTGATGAGCAGTAGGAAATTGTATTTGGGGGAGCGAAGCGGTGTCAGCCAGTGCACAAAGATCCAATTGGCCAGTGTCCATTGTAGAGGGCTGGCCTCGTCCACTTGCTGGCCTGGCTAATTTGACCCTAAGACCTGGCCGTGCCGTCCATAAGTAGAAGAAAATGCGCCAATAAGGGACAACAAAGGGCTAGTAGAAAAGCTGTCCCCCTGGCCCCAGGCCCTAGTCCAATTGCTGTCCCCAGCGAGAAGCAGGCCCTCCCACCTCCCCCTCCCAGAAAGGTCAGGTCACCTATAGCCAAATAGACAGAATTTAATATATGATTATATCATAGAGAGTCATATGTAAACCATAATTTAAATTTTCAGTTTGATATAAATGCCATTTTACTATAGAGGATATCACAAAAGAGGTCAATGGATTTGTGATCTTACCATAATTTCGCTCATGATTTAAAGTATTACAACAAGTAAAATAAACTTAATTTTAATTAGTTTTCCCCTGTGTCATGAAAACTCTCTGCTCAGTTTCATCAGTGTAAAGTAGATAGATAGATAGATAGATAGATAGATAGGTAGATAGGTAAATAGATAGATAGATAGATAGATAGATAAGTAGATAGGTAGATAGGTAGATAGATAGATAGATTGATAGATTGATAGATTGATTGATTGATTGATTGATTGATTGATAGATAGATGCAGAGATGGATAGATAAATAGATAGGTAGTATACAGACAGACAAACAGATAGACAGCCTGACAGACAGCTAGACAGACAGACAGACAGCTAGACAGCTAGACAGCTAGACAGACATAGATACATAGATACATAGATACATACATAGACAGATAGATACATAGGTACATAGATAGATACATAGATAGATGCATAGATAGATACACAGATAGATACATAGGTAGATACATAGATAGGTACATAGATAGATATGGGAAGTGCAGCAGCCCTCTGAGGCAAGTTCCTGTCACGATCGTAGGTTATGATGAGGTGAGAGAGAGGAAGAGTCCACCAATGTTATTTAACGTCTCATCCGAACCTCATCCGAACAAATGTTGCTCATGAAGTGTGTCCGGGCCTGGAATTGAACATGGGTCCTTGACCACCCAGCTGCCTGAGGCAGACCTACCGACAGGTCAATTTTGTCCTCACTTAAATCATATGCAAGAAATGGCATGGATCTCTTTTCACATGATCAAGACAGTTGACCCGCGTGAATACAAGGGTAATTGAACAAAGGAATGATATAGAGCTGTTGGCTTTGGAACTGTATGAGAATTTGGTATTACTCGTTAACTGCCAAATATGATTATATAATCATAAACAATGCATTTTTTTTTTTGGTTGGTTCAAAACGATTACCAAAAAACACAAAGCACTAACTGAGTTGGAAATCCTATACTTCAATTGACTTCAAGGTCAGCAGGGCTCCAGTTCATTTTAAGAAAATTGTGCATGATTCCTAAGGATGTCCCACTCTAATATGGTCCAATTTATAACCCTTTTCCTGCAATTATTCCAATGCAGATATTACAAACAATTTATAACTTTCAGATGCTTGGTTGGTACAGCCAAGGTTGCAGAGATCATTTATTTTAATGCTTCTAATGCTTTAAACTGTCAACATGCACATTGACAGTGTCATGGAAACAATTTGTACTTTCCTGGTTGCTTGAGAGCTGGTAGACCATAAGCACTTTTGCTCAGGGAAATTACAATATTGCTTTATCTTCGTAACATACTCCACGACGTGACCTTTTCTATTGTTCTCAAGAGGGATATAACCAAGGAAAATGTTAGTTAACTCCCCCCTGAATGCAAACTCTACTTTATTTCATTAATATCAACAGTTAAACATTTGAATTAATTAAAGTTGTTTAACCTTGGTATATATAAGACAATTCAAATGACTAGTGCAAAACTGGTAATCAACTATTTATTTCATTTATTTATTTATTAAAATATATTTATTAAAATATATCAGATAAGATATTTAGTATAAACACATATAAAATTAAACTAAAATAATAAGAAAAATATATATAAAATCATAGAACACGTACAAATAATAGAAGATAAAATTACAATTAAGAACTTCTTCTGTGGCTTTATTGGAAAAAATATAAATAAAAAACATTTTGCTAGGTGTGATTACGACATGAAATAACAATATTTCCATTAATCTATATTTAAAACATACCTACCAAGCCTATGTGGTAATGATCAACTTCAGAATAATTTTAATAAATCTTTATGATAAATTAACACAATGTTCAAGGCTGACTCAAGATGTCTCCTGTTTCATAAAGCTTACAAAGATGTATTAATTGTAGAATTAATCTCAGAAACAAATCTATAGCAATTTACATCCATTATTTTCCGATTTTCCATCAGGACAATTTACCAATTTACTGGTCATTATGACCAGTCCCTAGACATTTGTAGTGGCCAGTGACTCTGCTGGACTCCTGTCTGTCCATTCCAAATGCTGATTGGTCATTTTGAACAGCACTGACCACTGAATTGAGCTTGTTTACATTTTGATGAGGATTGGTCACTTGTCACGATTGGTCATTTTCTAAACACACTACGAGAAAATTGCAACTCATTTTGACATCAATAATGATTGTGAATAATCGATATATTAAATTTGATTTTGATTAATCGATATATCAGATTTATTTTATCATGCTCTTATTTTATTGTTTAGATTTTGTTTCGTTATCTGAGTTAGTCAAAGCTTAATTAATTAAAATAATGAATAGTTAATAATTTGCAATAATGTCATTTTGAATGCTTGCATTTTGTTGAATCATTGAAGTGAGTAGCAGAAAACTTGTCTTTTATCTTAATGCTAATTCTAACAGGGATTTTTCATGAACTATAAAATTCTCGATAGAGCGCAATCTTGAACCAATTAAATATTATATACAAGGTTGAATCAGTAAAATTACATAAGTACAGCATATGGGTTTATGTGTTTCTGCATAATCTGTTGTTGCTGTGAAATTTCATGAAATAACTGTACACATGTAGCTAAGGATAGTACAGTTGCGGCAGTATTTTTAGGTGACGTCGAAGTCACTGAAAGTCAGGCCCTAACTGTAAGAATATAGGTCGTACAATATGAGGTTGTGGACTACTATTGCTCAGCAAATAGCCAGTGTTTCATATTGTAAAGTGTATTATTTGTGTAATATGCTATATGATTCAAATTACAAATTCACCCCCATTTATGAGGTTATTTGTTTGTCCATAATAACCTCATAAATGGGGGTGAATTTGTAATTTCATTATTAGATACAAAATTCCAAATTTTTTTAACAATTTAGAACAATGTTTTAGGATAAAATTTATACTAATTCCATAGATGGCCTGAAGACTTACTTTAAAACGACAAAAATCTCATCGTATGTGACAATATCTAGTAGACCTTCATGTTATATTGGCCAAAATTGACACATTATTTGTAGGAGCAATACAACATTCTGTAATTTATTTCGATAATTATCCCAATTCTGAAATATTGTAATGTTTTATTGAAATAGCTGGATTCTCTTGACTTGTAGCGGATGATGTGGTCTGCTGGATGGTTCCTCCTATGCCCCTTTCCCTTATCAGGTGGCACCCCTAAAGCAACATGTTATTGTCTTTGGGGTGTCACCTCCCACTTACGTACACTGCTATACAAAAGTTTGGAAAAGCATTGGATTTTGCAAATTAACATGTTAGCTATGTTTCTGCACAGGACATAAATGGTACATGTAATCATGAAGTAGAAATATTTAGAGGCGATAAATTAAAGTGAGTAGTAAAGTTTAAAACGGCTTTGCAGTTGTTATGTAATGTTACATAACCTTTGCACATACCTACCCGACTACATGCCAGTGATATGAAATAGTGAATATTTTTCATTATTTCCGGACTTTCAACAGATTATCACTGAATTTGCTGAAATTAACCCTGGCTAACATTCCATCAAAGAATCATGAAATATCAACCAGCCATTGGTGAAAAAACATCAATATTTCAATCTTATTTTCAGGAGTCAATTTGTAGAGCATGTAATAAAAAAATTATTGCTAGGTGATTTTTCAATGAGTAAACAAAAATGAAAGTTTCCAAACGGATCGCCAAATATTACTATCTAATCATAAGAAGTGTGAAAGTATAGAATTTTCTTGAATTCAGGACATGAGGTAAACCAATTTATGACAGGAAGAGTATGTATGAATAAAAAGAACCCTGGGTCCAACAATAGCTATGAGACTATGAAACAAATTATAAACATATAATCAAACTGCCTAATTAAAGTTATTTAGCATGAATATAATTGTATAATGTTATATAATAATTTAATTATCTGTATCTTGTATTGATTTCATTAATTATTCCTCTGAATAATGTTGTGATGATTGCATATGTCTGTTATGACCTGGGCAGAAATATAGCTGATATTTTCCTTACAAAATCATATGCGTGTTTCCAAACTTTTGCACGGCAGTGTATTTATTTTAGTGTGATCGCCGTTTTTGTTTGTTTGTGGGTATATGTGATTATGTGGGTGAATTAATGCTATTCTGACTCTGATTCTGACTCAGTGATAATTTAAGCAGTACAAATGGAATTCTTTTTCGTTTGTTTGGATGAATCCTAGACTGTCTTCTTTATATTACTTTTGTTCTTTGAAAATTTTTAAAAATACAAAATTACATTTTGTAGAACTTTCCATTTTGTGAGGCCACTAAACTTAAACACAATTCATGTGTATGGTAAACAATCCCAATGCTAAAACCATCTTGCAATGGAGACAAGTTGTCTTGGCATTGGCAGTTAGAGGCTGAATGTCACCTTGGGTGACTAAATCTTTTCTTAGGTGGACCTTAGTGCACTCAAGACCCCACTCTAGTGGACTGCGGTCACTGTGCAGTGTGCATATGACTCTGTGCATCACAGTGGTCGTTAGGAGTGGGACGGGGGCCACCCAAAAGACTGACACTGATTGCTGGCTCTTCTTCTAAGGAATCTTGGCTCTTCTATGAATTATTCTGCTTTGGGACGAACGAAACGTCGCTACGGATGTGTTGGGCAGCTCATGTGCACGGGCCGTGACTAATCCAACGTGTTCTGAACGTCCCAAAGCGCTCCTCAACGGGTTCACAATGACAGCACGTGGCCAGGCGACGTTCCCAGGGGCCACCCAGGTCACCGGCCCCCGACCTCTTTTCGCCTCCTTCCCGCCAAAACAAACTCACTTTCTCACATTACTAGGACATTACATATTCCCTCTGCCCGCAGTGGCCAGTCTGAATAAACCCACGTACCTCTGATAACGACATCAAACATGTACAGACGAAGTTAGGACAGCAGTGGAGAAGGAACAAGACAACTGTAGGGTTATCATTTGCATCGTTTCCTGTACAGAAGTTGGTTAAAGAGAAACCATATTTTCGAAAAGTTTGCATCCATTTGCATCAACAGTTCTCTGTGTGTTGTCAAACTTTACATCCATGACCCTTTTATAGTCTCTTAATTTCTTAAATATTTATAATATGTTTTTTTTTGTATTTGAACCCAAGCCTTCATATACATTTTAATAGCATCAAATGCATTTGCATTTGCATTTAAATGCATTTCTAAAATTAGGCATTTGCATTAGAATACATAACATTTGCATTTAAATGCATTTGGTTGCATTTGTACCGAACCCTGTCCAGTGTCCATGGTACATAAAAATATAAGTCAAATAAAGAATTATTACCAGGCACATACCCACAGCTTACCATAGTTCTTATGGCTGACTTAAGCATTAATACTTCGGTGTCCATTTTCTTATTTATATCCATCTGATATGTATGTGTTTAGAACCAATGTATCCTAGATTACCTTTTTTTCATCCACATTGCACGATTTTCCTAATAATTGCAAGAGATATAGAGCAGTGAATATGAAACTAATTCAATAACCATCAACCAAAAATAGCACTTCGCTCATTTATCTGCTTTTGAATTGATGTTGTTTCGTGGAAATCATATCATATTTATCGAATCATTGCTACGGCTCTTCGAAATGACCGTTTTCAATACAAGAACCTGTGCTTTGAAATTAAACCATCAGTAAAAACGGTTATTTGGGTGGCCCATTAAATACACTGAACAACAATGTAATTATCTCACAGTTCACTCCACATATACTGTATAAGAAAGGAGTTGTGTTTCTGTTTAAACTGATGTCTGGATTTTTCATACTTTCTCGTTCTCAACCTTTTCTGATTAAAAACAATTCTTTTTATAACTTCCAACCCAAGGATTTTTTTTTTTTAATTCCTTCAAAACACTAATAATTTTTATTTGTCAATATGGCTCTGATTGTTTCATAGTTCCTTCATTGGTATATAAATTTACGATTTTCTGTTCATCCAATGATACTTTAAAAGCATCAACCATCCTCATTTAGGGCACTCCGTGAGACAGTTTTGCAGGATGTAGTTGAAAGCAGAGCCCACTGCAACTTGAGCATCTCATGGGATGCAGGGGACGCGCATCATCATGCTCATCATTCGGATGGGGATATTCCCACCAGCTTCCTCATCCCTACACATGCTGCTGCTGTCTGCAAGCCTTTTAATTGTCAGGCTAATTAATTTCCAGGAACTGGCATGGCTAGGATGTCGTAGGAATCTCCAGGGTGGGTGTCCATGGCCGCAGGCCATTTGCCCCACACAGCCGACACGTGTAGCCCTAAGGGGGGGGGGGGGTTCTCTTGGATACTTGTAAAAGGGGTGGGGGTGAAATAATGGGGTGTTGCCAAAATAACGCACACAGTAAGCCAATAAAGGCCTTACAAGCCATGTGGCCAAAAAGTAGAAAATGGTTTAAATATATTTTTTTTTGTGTACTTTAATAGTACATGCAAAATTTGAAATACAATTAATGTTTTTAATTGGTGCAAATACTGTCCATTACAAATTTAAATTCATCGTGAGTTAAAAATTCAATGTCCATTTTGTGCCGCAACACCATTCACAGCTACATAATATATCTGTGTATATGTTTTCGTATAAACACCAAAATATCAATAAAAATAGATCACCTAACTGATATGCCACAAAGAATCAACAACCAACTTGGTGACAGATAATGAAACTTCTCTGTTAAAAGTCACTCACTGTTAAATGCAAATTCAATTTTTTTATTTGCACTCACATCAATACTGTGCATATGTTAACATAATTATGTACTTAACAATGTGTCAATCTATCACGGTATTTTCATAACAATTTCTATATTTTCTTATGACCGTGACAAATGGCTGTAATAATGTTATAATAACAAGACCGAAAAATGTATTTGGAAAATAAGAAAGCATGAGAAGTTACTTGTTACGGAGAGATGTTTGTTTTGATATTAAAATACCACCAAAAATTACATGTACGTTCATATTAAAGCTTACAGCAGTTGGGGTTGAATATATCAAAGAATATTGCTTGCTGCTGTGACAATTTTCTCTGTGATCATTATTTTGATCCTCCCATCATGCTGGTTGCCCTCAGCACTTGCCTAGGGTGCTAGTAGGCACCCTCTGTCATGGGGCATTGGGGTAAAACATGAGGAGAGGGTTGTGAGAGATCAAGGGGGCATCAGAGCCACCCCAAAGATGAGCAACCCCACTTCAAAAAGCCATGTTGAAAGACACACAGGGTTAATTGATCCGTCCAAGCATCTGTGGCGCCCTCACTGTGACCTTGGGGGCTGACAAGGTCATCTGGGCAATGTTTCAATTTGAAACACTGACACGCTACAAGCAGCCATGCTTGAATGAAAGGATGCTAAATTGGTGACTTCACTGATTTCTATTGTGTATGGTACAGAAGTATTTCTAACCATCATGGATGTATTTATTTATTTCTTATGCAGACAGAACGAAATGCAGACAAACATGTGTATTGGTTTTTGAAATTTTTTAAAGGAATATTTGAGAGGCTCCTTACAAAAAATTCCAATTGAATCACTACCTCGTTTTAGCATACAGATTTTTGTGGACCACCATACTTCATTGTGGGTTTATGGAATTATACTTGTAGAGTAAAACAAAAGTGCAATTAGAATGCCATCCAAACTAACGATGGCTCAGGTGTAACTTTTGCTTAATGGGCCATCGATACCTGCACCATGCTGTGACTGTTGATTCAGTCTTTAAGTAATTGTATGCTACCTACCCTACCCTACCCTACCCTACCTCACCCTACCCTACCCTACCCTACCCTACCCTACCCTATTACATCCCAAAGCATTTCAGCAATATATGAGACAATATTCCTCACAGATATTACCAAAATATCAATACAACATTTAAATTGTCATATTAACTAAAATATTGTTATATTATAAAAGTTAGGACCCTAGAAAAGCCTGCATTTTTTCCCAACATAACATGTAAAATATGTTGAAAACGTTTGTACCAACCTGCCTACCTACCAACCTACCTACCTACCTACCCCTACCTACCAACCTACCTACTACTACTACTACTAATAATACTACTACTACTACTACTACTACTACTACTACTACTACTACTACTACTAATACTACTAATACTACTAATACTACTACTACTACTACTACTACTACTAATACTACTACTACTACTAATACTACTACTACTACTAATACTACAAATACTACTACTACTACTACTACTAATACTAATACTACTACTACTACTACTACTAATACTACTAATACTACTACTACTACTACTACTACTACTACTACTACTAATACTAATACTACTACTACTACTACTACTACTACTACTACTAATACTAATACTACACAAATCGCGTATTCGCCATCTCAGTGTAATCCAAAGATGCCATTAATAAGAAGTTGCAGTGACTGTGTAGTGTTGCCAACAGGGCGCCCTCTGTCGCACGAGTACTGCAGATGTCGCTGGGAGATGCGGGGTGCACAAGAAGAGCCCTGCGTCAGGGTGAGGGCTGTTGAGACAGAGTGGCCACCTGCCCAGCCACCCCACTGCATCTTCGTCCCTGAGTCCAGAAATTGAATTAAGTGCAGCAGGGCCCAGTCCAGCGGCCCAGAGCCTCTTAGCACAAGCCATGGCCAGCGGGACACCCCCACCCGCACCCCCTTCGCTTAATTCAATTATGCCCCATGAAACAATGTTAATAGCATTGGCCAGATAAGCGATCATGCGCTGATCAAAGCAGGGTGAAATGCTCATGAAGAGGGGTGCAATCAAGCATTCCACGTTGAACTACATTTGATTTATTTTATCATAAAAACCCAGGTTCATTGATAGTAATCACTGATTGAGAAATAACTGCACTCAAGGTTTAGTGATACAGCCAATACAAAGCTGGAATTATCTCTAACACTTCTTAACATCACACCAATTTGACAACCAATGATGTTCTTCCTACATACCCTGATGGGAGCATTTTTAATACTGTACATGGATAGATGAAATTCTAAGTGAATAAAGTGGATCAGTCACATATTACAATGTTTTAGAAATGTTTGTTAGGATCATCAGGTTTCGTCATTGTCGTCCGTGCATTTCAATATATTGTTTGTGATATTTTGGGGTCGGTTAAAGTTTGTAATTACTATGATATAGCTAAGACTAAGCCCCGTCATCTCATCATTATTTCTGCCCGCGGCAGTTTTTCATACAAGGTGACATACATCATGCCACTGTTACTGAGATAATACAAGCCAAATAAATTAATGGTCGATCTACCTACACATTAAGTCATTGTTTTTGGGGATTTATGTTTGGACAATTTTTGGATCGAGGGTCCATTGAACAATGGTCAGCAGTGGTCAGTGATGTCCAACTGCAGCACAATGATGGCCTGGGACTGAAGCAAGGCTGCTGGTCGTGTCATCTTGCTCATCATCCATTCAGCGCATTATTAGCAGCCCATCTGGTTAGGGGGTCAGTCTTGCACCCCCCTCGACACCTGCCATGACACTTGACACTTCCGGTTCCATCCACAGCGCCTCCTCGTGAGAGAAACTAGACAATTGACGTCATGACTGCTGGCTTGACCAGGTCACTCACCTCCAGACGTGCTGATTTTTTTCTGCCCACCACAAAAGACAATCAGAAGACTGTGAGAAGTGGCTGAATTACCCTGAGAAGAGCCAGTGACCTTCAGATCATCCAAGGTCACGAGAAGAAGAAGCGTGACAATGTATAGGTCAAGGTCACGCAGACAGGTCAATGTCAAGGTCACAAGGGTCAAGCGGATATCATAACTTGCACAACGCAGAAAGATGTCATTTCCTGTAGGCCTGACCAGAAAGAACAGCGTTCATTTCTTCACGACGTTAGGCAAAAAAAGTTGTTTGTCATTCACAGGGAGCAAATGAGATTGTCTTTTGGTGATTACCGGAAGTGATGGTTGCAATTTCCGGTCCGCCTTATTGCTCTGCCTTGTGCATTACGCGGTGCTTCCCCCTTAATGATGATAAAATATATATTTCCATGATATGAATCCAAAATTGAGGCCAACATGAAAGCTTACTTTTTTCATCATAACATATTGATTCAAATGAGAAAGCTGTTGCATAGGGATTTCATCATTAAAACCGATGCCTTGGTGCCTCAGATGTCACGCCAGCATGGTGGCTGAATTCCCTCGCGGACCTGGTCAGAATGAGTCTTTCTCAACAGCATTAGTATAACAAAGTCATTCCTATGACCTTATATTGGAGGTTTCTTGCGAGTAAAAGACCACACCCATGGGGTAAATTTGTAACATGGCGTGGATTCCAACTTCCAAGCCTTACCATCTCATTATTATGTCTGCCTCTGGCAGCTGGTCTGAACGAGGGATCTACCCCTGAAAAAATTCTTTTCAATATTTTTTAAATGAATAGACCACTCTATCAAGTTGCAAGAAGCTGACTGGTCTAAGTTATGGAATGCATTTTTGTTTAAGCACATTGAAAATTCAACACATCTATCTTTGTATCATACTGTTGACAGTTGCTAAGTGGCCAAATGATTAAGGTCCTGGGCTCGAACCCCAGTCTAAGTTCTATTTAATATGAGCTAAATCTCAGCAGGATGTCAATCGCACGAGACATTAAATTGCAGGTGCCTAGCATTCGGTGTCCATGCTGACATTGATGAGGCAAGTAAAAGATCCCACCCATTGAGTAAATGTGTAAAAGATAAGACATATTTTGTCGAATTTAACAACTAAATAAGCAGAAGCTTTTGATCGATTAAAAAAGAACTATATGAGAAATTAAATATGTACAGATAAGGAGCGAAAAAAGATTAAAAAAAAAAAAAAAACATTAATATATAATAAAAGCAAGTAGAAAAAAAATTCATAAAATTAAAAAAAACTGGTTCCACAATTGCAGTCTGGTCAATTCCATGCCAATAGGGCTGATTTAAAATCTTTAGAATTTTGAATATTTTTTATGTCACTGGGACCAAGGTTTAACAATTTAGCACCCTGGTATCCTATGGATTACCTGCAGTGTTTAGTTATTAATACTAATTCTAAGATGCATTTTGATCTCATGAGATATAGTGGGTTATTGTTTTTGAGGATTTCGGTATAATTGGAATTAAAATCATTATATACAAAGCGGAGAGAATAATCATTAGGATTTTATGTAGCATGGTGTGGACTCCAAGCTTTATCATCACATCATTACATCTGCCTCTGGCAGCTAGACACACAAGGTGACTGAGCCTCAGTAGCACAGAGTTTGACTGGGAAAATTTAGACTGAACAGTCAGCTTAGCACAGAAAATATTCAAATATGACCTTTCTTATAATAGTATGGTTCGTCTAATTCTTGGAGATATTAATAATAGTATATGTCGTGGACTAGTGGTAAGGTGCTTGCCTGCAAACCGCATGGTTGTAGGTTCGAGCCCCCACCATGGCATGGAGGAACTGAGCAGATCCTCTGTAACTCTTTGCTTCACTCCACCCAGGTGTAAATGAGTACTTGGCTATAGGCAGTGATGGCAATTGTACAGTGCTTAGCCCCCTGCAGGTAATCCTGTGTAACGGGCTGTAAACTCCCCCGGGGAGTTGAGAAAGGCTCATGCTTGAACAGGTCTGCTGGCGGATTCAGTGTAAGAATCCAGCTTAAGTGAGAGGCTGCCATGGTGCCACGATCGAGTGAACACCACCCACCTTTACCTTAATACATGGCCAATTGTGCCACGTGCGTTTTCCATGCGTCATTATAATTAGCTAAAAACCATGCATTTTCCATGCGTTTATCCTTCTCGTGGAAAACGCGCGTGGCACATTTGGCCATGTAATATTGTAACAAATGTCGGCCGGACCTTCACAATGGTCATGGGTGACTAACCATAATCAATTGACAAAAGCAAGAAATTCCAAACAAGTCCGAAGTTTGTGTTAATCTTTGATACTTTATTCTAGGATGACACGTTCCTATGAAACAATGCAAATGTACAACATACAAGATACAGAACAAGAGCTAGATCGTTGCACACAAGACCACAGAACAACATGCAGTTCATCCAAAACAAAACTGGCGTTATGCAAAAAGGCTCAATTGAAAACCCTGTGTTCCAGTGAAAGTACAGACCCTGTATTCCAGCACAGCTTCTGAACTTAAAACCAGGTCTGCCCCATTTGACCAAGCTCAATGTAAACACTAAAGACATGACAATTTTAATATCACCCAGAGATTATCATCATTGCAATTAGATTAAACCCGATGTCCTCAGATTACACAACATCTAATCTAATACCAAGATATGGCAGAACGCCAGGTTCGCAGCAAATGTCAATGAAATTATTAATCGATTTCTAGCACTGCAAGAAAATGAGATTTCCAAAACTATAAAATACATCTTCGCTTAGTAATGCCAGTCCTGGAAACGTATATCCAGTTCCTATTTTAAATATTTAAGTAAGTATTGCACAATACAGGCATGTAAATGAGTAAGTTCATTTAAAATATGCAATAAATAAATAAAGTAATAAATAAACAAATAAATTAGTAAAAAATATCACTATAAGAAGAAATAAATATGATAAACAATTTAAAATAAATAATCATGGTGACTAGATGAAAAATCCATTTGCACTTGACCCACATTTATACTTAACATTGGACATAGACATGTTCGTAATTGCATTTGGATATAAATACATAATGCATGAAATTGACAAGCAAGAAAATCAACAGTTCCATTATTTACATCAAAACTTGTAACAACGTCATTAAATGAGCACTGAGAGGGTACAATAATTTACAAAGGAGGCAAATGGCATAAAAAATTGTGAGTATTCGTATTGTGAATAATTTATGGATTTCTTGTATACGAAGAAGCATAAAATTTGCTCTATATTTAATGAGTAGTTATGAAACTTTCAAAAATTTGTACAAAGTACAATGAAATCTCTTGACGCCCTATATCTGAATTTTGTTTTTCATATTTTTTATTTTTGTCTAAAATACGAAACTGTATTATCATTGGGTTAAATAATTGTGGGATTGCACTAGTATCAATATTGGAAATAAATATTATTCAGATAAGATCAGTCATTTTTTCTAAAACACCTTCCAAGAAGTATAGTCCATGAAATGAATTATTATGTTATGAAGACAATAGTTATCATAATGACATTATATGTAATTCTTACATTGTAAGCCCATAAGTACAATATACCCCTAATTGTCTTTGAGTGTGAACGCTTCTTTTGAAGTGGTGACGTCATTTTTACCGTCGTGACGTCAGGTAATATCCGATGACGTCATAATGTCTCCTTAATAAGAAGTCGAATATTCCATGTACACGTCACTGAACGCTGAATGCGTAATATGATTGTGACGTCACGAAGACATCATATAATGTTTTGTGGTGATTTCACTGATTGTTTATGAAATTGTCAAAGGCTTTATGGAAGTTCCTTATGTCTGGTATTGGAGGACAGGGTTGGAGAGGCTTGGGTGGGCATTGTTCATCCTCAATGCTGTCAAACTCTTGTTGTACCAGTCATCCTCATGTGCATCCTAAAACAGACAAAAATGTTGATTAAATAAAGCATTTAGGATTACAAACATTACATTGGAACATCACCTGCAGACCTCATAACTATCAGTGCTATAAATAAAATATTAAGGCAATAAATCTAAAACCGAAGTTTATCATATAGACCTGCATACCTGATGGGCTAATTAGGACAGGCAGGGACCATGGCAATGAGTTGAAAGATGAAACAGCCATCCAGCTTAGGCTCAACCAGGAATCAAACTCGGGACCTCGTGACTGGAAGCCCAGTGCGCTACCACTTAGCTAGGTCCCACCCCATATTATTCCCCATCTATCTACCCTGTTTGAACAATGTCCTTTATGGCTTAATGTTTTAAGAGAAACAATACTCAGCAGCCTATCCTACTTAACAAATGCCACATTTAGTATTGCAGAGCAAGGTGTCAGTCAAGTGGCACATACAGATGATCCCAATCTACTGGCGATCTAGTTATAAAGACTATCTCACTATTAATACAGCACCAGGTATTCCTTTTTTCTTAATGATAAAATAACGTGGTCGTGCATTATTAAGATCAGCAGAATCTAGACAAATGGTGGCTGTAATAGATTCTATTGGTTCCACTGTGTTTCAAATATCGATGCTAAGAGTTGAGCAAGAGCTGTTGAGATGGTTTCCTGGTGGATAATTCATTATGAGTTATTTCAAATCCAACGAGGACACATTAATAAAACCTTTTAAGGAGAAACATAATCTGCATAGAAAGGAAGGGAAAGAAATCTTAAACACGATACTTTTCCCATCAAGCCGCTTAATGGATTCAATAGAGGCCATTTCCCATTTCAAACCTAAGAGGTTGTCATTGTTAGTTAAGTCCAAAAGGCACGGCTAATGTGGTTGATGTAGCAGCCACCTCCATCCAACTAGTAATGTGTCTTACCACCTCAGTTTAGCAGAACACCAGCTAACGAATTTCAATTCCAATAATGATTCAGTTAATAATTTAGAACGACCAAAAAGAGGCAAGAAATTGGATTCAAATCAGCAGGTTTCTTTCTCCAAGAAGAATATGACTTTGAAATTCTCTCCATTATTTTTAAATTTCTAATTTAAGTTTTTCAGTTTGAATTGCTTAAGGGAAATCATTGTAAGCTCCATAGCTTCGTGTTCTTGGTTTTCTTAGGTATTTTATTTACACGTTTGTCTGTTGATAGCCTTCTTTTTTTTTTAGCTCATCATTTGCTAAGTTTAGTCTTTTTCTTCTGATGAACAGTCAAGAGTTAGTTCAGTTTATTCAGTGAAATGGAAACATAACTTAGTGAAATTAGCCAATCAGGTGCAGGAATATAGAACGTAAAGCCCTAATCCACCCATCCACTAGTGAAATGGTCACAAATTAAAGCAAACATTGTATATACGATCAAATACCTTGTCTGTAATCTAGACCATCTTTCCAATGCATTTATTTAACAGTGTTTCTCTTTTTGCATTTCTGGAACTGAGCCCTGTTGGTCTGGCATCCCACCCTAAAATGGTTGTCCCAGCCATTGCTATTTGAGTGACTTGATTGACAGCTGCTAATTGCAATGATGTAGCCTATCAAGTGACAATGTGCTCTTTGCTGTAACTGGGTCATGGAGTTGCAGAGCCTTGCCTGCATGTCATGCAGCTCAATTGACAGGCTGTCTTGACTGCATCTGCCAGCCTAGACAAAGTGGGCAGCATGCCACTCACATGAATTGCCCAAATTTGATGTTTCACTTGGCTTCAACTCTATCAAGTTCCCCACACTTATTGTTTGAGCCAAGTGATCACCAAATGCCAGTGAAATGGATGATAGAAGAATATCAGTCGGAAGAGGCAGTCATGAACACAGTCTTATGCCTTAATTTCCATCCATAATGGCCGGAGTACGGCCTCTTTCTTGTTTAAGATGTCATGGGCAAACGTACCGAGGAAGTTAGTTTTGTTCACCCCATGGGTGGGATGTTTTACTTGCCTCAGACACTAATTGCAATCTATGGTTTGATGTTTTACTTGCCTCACACACTAATTGCAATCTATGGTGTGATGTTTTACTTGCCTCAGATACTAATTGCAATTTATGTTGAGAGGATCCTGTATATATTAATCTGACTAGAAATTGAACCCAAGAAACCAAGATAGCCACAATAACACTCAACCACTTGACCCCCATAGCAACCCCACCTCCCCTAGGTAAGCTATACATGTGAATTTTCTTGCATGGCTACGAATTGGCATTTCTCCATCATTTAGAGGGTCTTGTAATTTAATATTCTTGTAATTATTTCATTTACTCACCCTGTAAAACGATGTGTCTGTAGCCAGGCTTCTGTCGTGGCACAGGCCCTCTACATCTCGATTGTTGATATTTGAAAGCTGAAGTAAAGACAAAAAACGAAAATAGTAATTTTATTATACAAATCCATATCTATTATAATTGGCACCAGTTGAACATAGCAGTCTTTGCAGATACATATCCTGCTTCACAATGAATAATTTTGAGTAAAGATCATGAAATGATTATAACTTTTCCTTACACACAGATTTACTTGTTCACCCCTTTGATTGAAAACTTTATATTAAATGATTACACCATAGCAGGACCATATGATCTTGCAAGCAGTTTACATCTACAGTGAAACTCCGAAATTGAGACTACAAATATTAAAAATATCTCCATAATGACTACTTGCGTTGGTCTAAAAACTATATTATTACAAAGTGGAAAAGTTCCAAAATTAAGGTGTTAAAAAGTTTTAGTTTTACTGCATTTGTAAAATGACACAATATAAATTAATACTTCAGAGTTAAACTTCCGAGTTAAACCTTCAAAATTACAAGGTATGTATACTCACTAGATTAACATTGTAATCGGTTGTCATGGAAACCTGGCGAGGCATTCCAGGCATCCCTGTATTGGCCATACCCCCCATGCCAGAGAATTGGGCCACTGGGGGGTATGTGGAGCCCATTTGGGGGTACCTGTTCATGGTGTTGACTGCTTGGTGGGTAGGGTAAGGGTAACCCCTGGTGGAGGAGGGGTAGATATTTCTCATCATTCCATTACAAGTTGGAATGACAGGAGAGAGTGATTTTGCCAATTGCTTCTCTTGCTTTCTGTATTTTGCTCTTCTGTTTTGGAACCACACCTGTAAAGTGAAAAAATAACACATCAAATACTTGAAAATAGTATATAGAGACACTATGACACGTTATGATCTGTAGAATTGATTGATAAGCATGTCACTCATATCACTTGGGTGTATTTATACTTCTAGAAACATGACACTGTTTGCCAACACTCATTGACCTGCACTTAGCAGCTGTTGGGCAAAAATTGATCAGCACATTAGCTTCTTATTTTTGTTGAAATTATACAATGTAATGTTAGTTTGTAATATGCTGTATTTACAACTTATATGTAAGTCGTGGCTAAGTGGTTTTGAGAGGAATTGGACTTGTAAATCTAAATTGAATTGCAAATCTGACATTATATGACAGATAGATTCTATAATTGGCAACTCATATCTGCTGTCCACATATATTGCATGGCACACAAACAACACGAGGTATTATCAAGTTTGGCATCAATTTCTTGTAATTAATTCACCGGAGTAATCCTCCATGACACTAGCACGTAGCCCCACCTGGCGAGCGACACGTGTACTACAATCAACATGGCGGTGGTCCGCTGTTTTGTTTTGTTAATCTTTCATTGTGCCAGCGATCTTGAAGGGGTGCCCGCTGGGACCCTATCAAAATGTTACGTCAAGCGAAGTACCCTTAAGAGCCTACAGCCTCATTTAACGCTTGACTGACTTTAAGACCATTGATACAATAATTAAGGCCGTTGGCACTTGGTTTCTCATTGGCACTACAAAGAATGAGCAGGTTTTGATGTAGGCAATTTGTAAAATGGACAGGTGGTCAGGGGTGCTTGAAAGTCAAGTATAGCACACCAGGGTGCAAAGTGACTTCTAATCATTTCTAATGATCAAAAGTAAATAATAATAAAGAGCAAATCTGGCTCGCCACTGCATTGTGCTGCATGACCCTGAATTCCATTCATGAAAAACATTACTGTAACAAAAGGGCCACAAATTATCACAGATATGTTACCCATGCAGACTGCAGAGAGATTTGGCTAAATCCTGAAAAAAAAATTTGTAAAAGTAAATTGTATATGTATTATTTATTTTTCAAAAATTAGCTTGTTTTTATTTATTTTCTGCTACATTAAAACTCCTGATTAACACAGATGATACTGTTTTCACACTGAACTGGAAATTTCTCACTTTGATTGAGCAAAGTCATCAATTTCAGGCTAATAGCCAGGTGACATTTTAAATGCCACGACTAAGTTAAATCGTACATATAATAGGCCTGTAACTGAAGTAAATACACACGAAGATGCTATTTCTGAATCTTAAACAACAGTTTCCATTAATTAATAAAGTATTACATCATAATTGGTACCCCAATGTTGTAACTATTAATCAGAGCAGAGTGTGAGGTTGCAAGAATTACTGTTTGGGGAGCAATTTGTTATTTGGAGGGCGAGGCGTGAAATGGGCTTGGCACCAGCAGCATGGGCGGCATATGGAGGGGGGAGGTGGGGCCCGGGGGGAGGGGGGGGGGACAACCCTCGCAGGTGGCTGAGGAGGGAGGGGGTTGCAGGGCTCATCTTGCACAGGGATCCCGAGGAGAAGGGCGGGGGGATCCGTCGGGGGCTTTTAGTTGGCCAGAAGACCGTCAGATGGCGCGGGGCAGCCCAGATGGTGCGTCACAATACACGTGCAGGGCGCATTGTTGGCAGGGAGGTCGGCCAAGGCTGCAAAGTGTTGAGTTGTCTTGTTAAGCCATGGCGTAACATGGCTTGGAGGGATGCTAATGGATGGGCTGTCCAGTACCCCTTGCTGTTAGCCCTGCTGCTGCTGCTGTTGCTGCTACTGATGCTGCTGCATGCTGCAAGATGTCCACCCCTACAAGCGCGTAATTACGGGCGTCATGAGGACAGCCATTCCGTGACACGAGGCCCGTCGGATCGGCTGTCCGTCTGCCCGTCAGCCCAATCAAATCAACCTTAAACTTTTGCTGGGAGAAAAATCCTTACACGGAATGCCTTTTAGCTTTCGGGAGCTGTCTCTCGCTCTAATGAACTGCATTGTCTATTGAAGTTCTTGCATGACCAGGCATTGGCGCATGCGCTCTTGATCTGCACGGACCTTTTTAGTCCTGGTCACTTCTGTCCACTCGTGGTCACTCAAGACAATCTCGAGCAGACGACCTCGTCTGGCCGTACTTGGTCATTCCTCGTAATGCAGTTTCATTTTCTCATGACTTACAAAATCGCCAATATCAATTCTTCTCTGTTATTTTCAATTCAGTACGCCCTGTTTTTATTTTCTTATTCGTCTTTTCTTTTAAAGATTATGTGCATTTAATTCACAAGTCTTGTCCCCATGCCATGCCATGCCTCTAAATTGACTGCGTGAGGCTCAATTCAATTGAATACGTGAAATTATAATTGCTCTCCGGCTCAAAACTTTCTCGCTGCGTGGATTCAAACTAGCCAATTATCAAAGTTCGTACAGACCCATGCATAAAATCAAAATCCCCTTTATTACATTAGTTCATCGAAATTTGAGATTTGGCGATGTTTGTTCCCAAAGATTATCTGAGAATACCAGCGGTACAACTTCGGTGAGTTTCAGTTCTCCAGGCACAACGAAGCGACAGAACTGTAAGTCTGGATGACGAAAATTTTAAGCTTAGAATAAATATTTGCATTTTGATTCCATATTTACACATTTATCTAAGTCTTGAATAAACACAGTGACATTTATATCTTATCCGAAATATTTTATAGTCATTTTGTGGTGGAATATATTTTTTTACCTGATATATAATTGAGGATACTTTAATTGCTTTACTTTAAACAAACAATACATGCTAATATATATTCATCTAAATCTTTTTTGCCGCACCAGTCATTTTCAAAACAAATTTGAACAAATCAACTGTGTATAAATTTTCGAAATGTGATATTTATCAAAACCTCTGAGTCAGTAGCTGAGAATAATCTTATAGTTCTAGGAAAGGTTTATTTTATTCATTAATGACCGAATGTTCATTCATTCCAGTCCCTCTTATATATTTTATTTTTAAATATTTACTAGATTTATTCATTGTACAATTCAACCATTGGTTGCAAACAAAAACAAAATTATATAGATCTTACAACTTAACACAATGAATATTGGTTCCCGAATCTTGGTAATCCATAAATGATTACAACTCTAGAATCATGAGAATATGAAATGAACAATTTATCTTTACAACTTATTAATATAACACATGGCATCAAACTATATCTATATTCACTGGCGGTTTTTTATTTTAAAATAATTAACATTTCTCCTTTTTTTATATCTTGGTTAGGGGGGGGGGGGGTGGTTTCTAGTGAGCATGATGGGGGGAGACTGGCTAGGCGTCGGGGGGTAGGGGGATCATGGAATACTGATGAGACTGGCCCAACAGTCCTGCACAGTCCCCCATTGACAGTCCCAGAGCTTCAGAGTCTGCACCGGCTACAGCCCAGTAGCACACTTCTTGTCCCTGAGCATTTACGTCAGGTCGGCCAACAAACCGCAGCTAATTCGCGACTCGGTTCTCCACCGCTCACTCTAATATAATAAATTAGCCAGCATAGCATTTTATTTATCGCCTAATGTAATAAGGAGGCCAGGCTAGCCGTTTGTAAACGATTCTTGCTGGGATTACAGCCGGCTTAACAGGCAAGTAACCAATGCCTATTGGGATCAATTGCCCTCCCTCCCCAATTTGCCGCATCTGAAGCAAATTTTCATCAAAAAGAAAAGACGATATTCCCTCTTCAGTACAGATACAAAAAAGAGCTTCCATCATAGCTACCACTCATTTTCTGAGTAATGATACATATTGCTGCGATTTAACCTAGGCCTATGTTTTCTTCTGGTAACTCGTTTCTATAATAGGCCTGTAGACCTGATTTTAATTTATTTTGCATGAAGAAACTATAAGCGAGAAAGACGAAATGCTTATAGTAACAGGACTGTTGATAACATATAATGTGCAATATTATGGTTGATTCAGCAGTAACGCCACATAAAACTCAGCATTCGTAACTTTTCAAGCAATTCCATAACAATAGTGGAAACTGATTATTTGTGAAGAAATGTGATAATTTGCCCCCATGAACAGTGTGACTGAATTGGGAATTTTGATATGTGGAGTGGAGGGGGGGGGGTGTGGTTAGGAAAGACGGGGGTCCCTCAGGGCTACGCATGCGGCCAATAACAGCTCTATTGAAAGAAGCGGCCTCGTGTGCTGTCCACAATTGCCAACAGAAACCCCAGCACAAACGCCAAGGGAAACGCCAGCACGCCACTTTATTTACATGTCTTCAATGCGCATTCGACGACGCAATTACGCCGCGTCTATGAATGCGCTGTCAGCCACGAGCCCACCACAAAGCATGCTGGGATGCAGACAGGCCTGTCGACTGGGCTACTGATGGCAATTCCACTGGTGCCCTGACACAGCTGCATTCCTTCGCCTGGTCTCAAGACAGAGCTAGTGGTCGGTCTAACGACATTGAATAGCCAAAACAGCGGCTGCAGCCACTGTAATTCAGATATATCATTTTGTAATGTCTTAAGGACGAATATAGGTCTATGCATTAAAACCACATTTAACGAACTAATAAAAAAACATTACATTCACATAAAACCCTATAGGCCTATGGAAATATTATACGGTTATTTGAAAATACAAACAGAAACTGCATGCGTTAACTAGTAATGTATTGGGATCAAATCCTGTCAGCAGTTTTGCTACTGGCCTATTAATATTTTGGTGTAAGCCTATATTTGAGTCATCAATATAGGCCTATTTTACTGCAAGGTTTTTTGACGGATACCCCGTTTATGGGTCACGGATATATTCTTATACAATTTAAGTTAGAATGATATTCTCAATCAGAGGTCTAAAAGACCTTTCAAGAAAAAGGAAACCCTCTTGTTTAGGCTTATGACAGTTTTCGGCAGTTGTTCACTGATCCCATGAAAATTAACATCATTTAAAAAAATTATTATTTTTTACTAAAACCATTACTATTAAGACTTCGGAGAAAATAATAATTATATTTTACGAAGTTTGATATCTGCAGAGCAGGTCTAGTTAGGCAATTGGGCTATTTCTCTTTTATTATAAACGCTCATACATGACGAGGTGAAGAGCTAGTGGTTGCCATGGCAGCCAAAAAGAGCTGTGTTATGTGAGATTCTCGGATCGACGAGAGAGAGACGTATATTAGACGAACCATTAGCCCTAGAAGCGGAAAAGCGAGCCAGAGAGAGGTAGAGAGAGAGAGAGGTAGGGAGAGGCAAGGGAGGGAGGTAGGCAGTGAGAGGTGTCAGCTGTAGCTTGCTCGCCAAGACACGGCGTCATTGCGCGCATTTCAACGAGCTGAGGGGCTCGCCAACCCATTGCTGGGACTTAAGAATGTCGATATGGCTAGGCCGGCATCAAACGCGCGGGTCTTTGGGGAAAGCAGACGAAAATCAGCCCTGACAGCTGCAGCGCCAGGCAAATCTCGCCAACACAGCCCCAGCCATAGCTCCAGCCAGCTACAGCCAGCCTCTTACAACTTGTGAAAATTCATCGTCTCCGACAGGGCTGTGTTAGCAATTCACCATGGCGCCATTTCAGAAATTCAATTTACTGCCTGGCCCGTAGCCCTAGTAGGTTCTAAATAGCTCCACACTTAGGCCTGGCCAACGTGATTACCTCCAAAATGGCGACAAACACAGTTAAACATTTTGCAATTGACTCCGTCTTGTCAGCTTGTTATGGAATTAATTTCGCGAATTGTTCACCTCCAATCTTGGAAAATTGCTTTAGTCTCACAGTTCGGGCCTAATAAAAGGCCAATGCGATTGGTTAGGGGAGCCGCGCCATTTTGCTGCTTGTTAGCTGAGAGTGTTGCGGTCACGAGTGTGGGGCACAAGTCACTGCGAGCCAGTCTAGATGCTAGAATTGCCCATGAACTGGTCATGTAGGTAGATATTGTACCAGACTGGCCTATGATTTGTGAATGAACTAATCCGTCACCATTTAGTAATTTTGAGTCAACGACATATTTAGATCAGTTAGAAATGCATTGTTTAGACTAGAACGTCAATCAGCTTGGATACAAGAGTATATATATTTTATTTAACTGTGATATTGCACCAATGTATATGCCTATGCTTTTTAACTTTGTGTGTAAATAAAATATTTATATAACAAAAATATAATATAAATCTGATAAAATGGCATATGTCTACACAATGTCTACTCAAATTGTCATAGCTTACAGGTTCTATATTTATTGTCCAAACAACAACATTTTTGTGTAATCCATGCCAAGATTGGTATGAATGAATTTGACACAGCTAGATTGCTCACGCCGATCAGTTTGTAGAGATATAGTGTTTGACAGAATTTTCTCGACTTCATGCAACTCCAGCACATTCCTTTTCAGATATTTTGGGCCGATTTTGTTATTTATACCAATCGATAGGCCTGTATCAAATTTTGGAGTGCAGTAGTACATTAGCTCAACGAGAGAATATAGCTTAATTATTTCAACATGTTTCTCTTAGTGTCAAGTTTTTTAAGTGCACAGAATCTATCATAGTGATGATGTAAATCAAATTTGGAATTGCTATCTAAAATAGTTGACTAAGAATATATGCTGTTCCTTATTGTAGCTCTATGTGGCGAAGTTCTGCTTGCCACAATTAACGCAGATTTTTTGTAAGTAAATAATACACTAAATTTAGAACAGTTTAGATATCTACTTAAATACAACCTGCATGCACTAGCACCCGTTTCATTTTCCCTACATTGCAACTTCTAGCAACTAATCCCACCACAAAAAAAGACAGCCTCTGAATATGTGTGAAGCTGAGGCAAAGCAGAGTCTAGTCATCCCGGCCGTGACCTGACGCCACAGGAGGGCCAGTCGGACGGAGGACGAAATGGAGAAGGGTCGAAATGACCACCCCGGGGGCTTTGAAGTGCTTTTTCGCCCCGAACAAATCTGACAGCCAATTACGGTCTTTGCATGTATATTGTGCGTTTGACAACAGTGTGTAGGCAATTGCAGGAGATTTCATTTTCTGGTCATGAGGGGTTAGGCTAACTTCAAAGCTGGGGGAGGAGGGTGATACAGTGATATGACCAAGCGCCAATAACCCAATCAGGCCGCGGAGAACAGCAGGAATACGTTCGTATACAATATGGATAATAAAGTAATAGGGATTGGATTATGGAGGCGTCGCCCTGTTAAGGCTGGGAGGGAGGGAACAGCGGCGAGCGGAGTCGGCCGTAACCCCAGACTAATGGAACTGTTCTAATGCAATTACGCTTCTTGTTTCACGGCGAAAATTACACCGCGTTTCAGCCAGGGTCCGGGGGGCTGGAGGCGCCGGGAAATTGCCAGCGCTGGGCCGGGGATTGCGCGGGGAGGTCGGCGGTGACGAGGGATGGGTGCCTGGGGCTATCGGTCACCCCCCCCCCCCCCCACTTCAACCCTTCATGTAAATCAGCATAGCAGCAGCTCTCTCGCCGAATTGTCGCACTCAACGTGAATCCACGTTCTTGCAAATAGTGCCAGACAATATATTATTGCGCGGGACGCAGAATGCCTTCTCACTCCCCCTCCTTCCTGTGTTTCTACGCCCAACAACTTAGGCTAGTGTAAATAATGATATCAGACAAGTAGCCATTTAAATTGTCTAATTTATTAAATGTCTAGACATATATTTTAACATTATAACAATGGTGGCTGGTGAGAACTGGAGTTTTGTGATGAGGAAAAATTATATATATACTTATGAATGAGGAAGCCGAGGCAAATATAATTTCTCTGAATCCCACAAAACTGTATGGTGGAGGATACACCATCCACCACTGCTTATATTCTCCTCTTAATGTACAACATAGGCCTACACTGCAGCGATCCAACATACACCCATGTTGGATGATAATGAAGCATTCTGAGAATATAATTATATTTTATGCTAGTACATTTCTTAATTTCGTGAACTTATAGTTTTTAACACCACAGAAAATATATAGGCCGGTAGGGCTACTTGAAAGATAATAAACAAAATTTGGTAAATATCTAACTTTTTCTGACACATCCATGTTGATAAAAATGATTTCAACACATAGTTAATTATTAGAGTGTCAATTGGAATATCTGCAAAAGTATGATAGGGTAATACAGAAAACTTCGATTTTCAGTTACGTTGCATTCAGGGGTAAAAGAAAAAACCCCATTAAATATGTTTATATTTAAAATAAATTGGTTTTGGTCAGGTTTCAAAGAAGTAATAGCAGCATATAATCCACAGCAGGTATAATGTCTTTATAGACATGATTTAATGGGGGGCATCCACCCTATGGGTTACTGTTATACTCAGGGTGTACCCCCCATTACCATGATATTCATGTAGTATGTAACACTAAGTTGTAAAATTGTATTTGCGGGGATTGGTGAAAATAAATAAACTGTAACTCTAAAACTCTAACAGAGTGGTTTTAATAAACTGAAAAATCAGGGCATTTATCGAGTCTAATATTTCACGGTAATAATCTAAAAATAATCTGTAATGCTGTCAGTTATCAATTGCCAAAAATACCCGAACATAGAGACATATGTACCAAGATATTTCTAGGTTTGTACACAGGCCTGTAAGACACTTGTGAGAGTTACAAGCTAAAAGAATTGCAATTTTACCTGTATTCTGGCTTCATTCAGCTTAGTGATCCTGGCCAGTTCCTCCCTGACGTAAATATCTGGATAGTGTGACTTGGAGAAGGCCGCCTCCAGCTCCTGAAGTTGTTCCTGGGTGAACGTGGTTCTGTGTCTTCGGCGCGCTGGGGTCGGGCAGGCGGCCGGGTTGTGGTTACCGCCATTGGCCGTCCCACCCCCCGCCGGAGCAGCCCCCGTGCCCGAATTACTGTCAGTCTTGAGCTTCTTAAAAGCCCCCTCCGCTGCTCCCAGGTAGGACGATGCTGCAATTAAACAATAAATTGTCGATTAATATTCGTATAAATTGTTTGCATAGTGCCCGAACTGCTGACTAGGGACTGGGATCCACTTTAAAATAACAATGAACTACAGAATAATTTCAAGAACTTCGTCTTTCCAAATGCATCACCATGAAAATGAAACGGCACAGCACTTAACACCGTATAAAGAATATTTCTTTCAGAAGATATTTTGGACCATAGCACTGAGCCCATTCTCTAGTAAGGAAGCTTCTTGTTAGACCTCTTCATAACTGTCACTTATGATGAATTCCACACAAAACTCTATGACATAAGGGATGATTCAGTTATCAATTATCCTGTTGCCTCAAATATACCAGAAAAGCCAGCCTATGCATAGGATGCATGGCTCTCCCATCATTTGTTTTGCCAGGGCCTGCGATCATTATACTGATTTCTCTGCGAGGCACATCACACTCTGTGAATCTCTCCTCATGCAGGGCTGTAGCTATAGGTTTTTATGTAAACATCTTTGCAGTAATTACAACAAACATAAAACAGTGTTTGAAATACTAAGCCTCAGGTGAAGAGATTAGAGATCAGATCCCTCTTCCAGTTTTGGTAAACCGTGCTCGCTTCGTCACTGTCAGATCTCAAATTCAAAGTTCCTGTTCTTAATATCCACCTCTGTCTCTGAACTGAGAGGAGATGGAAGGATAGCATACTTTATAACGCAGTTTAATATCATTTGTGGGTCCTAAGTCTCACACCTCTCAGTTTAGATTCTAGTAGTCATAATATTATTGTAATATTTGGTCTTCCTTTATCAACATTAACTCCTTTTAGCTTTTGTTTTCCCAATAACATTTAATGCACCAGACAATATTTGTTACTTTTTCTTATACTGTCTGTTATTGTGATATTAATTTTTTTTTTCATTACATTAAATACATAGATGCTTACAAACTCTACAATTTTGTTTTGTAGCATAAAAATTCCATTAATTTCTAGACAAAGTCAAAGTTTATTATTCTATTTTATTTTTAATGGTGTACAATTTACACTTACAACCTATATTTATTACATTTAATAGACACCTGATCCTATACTTCAGAAAATGTTATATATCTATTTTTTCTTCCACATCCGCACAATTATGTCTTTTAAACATACCTAGGAACTCGTTGCCTGCAGGGCTGAGGCAAGTGGCAACCATGCAGACCCAGAGCCAAGCACCGGAGTCTTGTGGAAAACACAGTTAGGCAGTGAATGGGGGAGAGGCGAGTTAGGCAAATATGCTTAATTTTATTCGGGCCTTCCTCTTTAAAAGACGTTTCGTAGGGCGGTGATTTTAGATTGAGAGCCGTCTCAAGAAAGCGTTCTGTCCAGAATCAAATCAGGGCCATCGCAATGAAATCACTGGTCCCTCATTCACGTACCCTGCCCAACCAACAGAAAGGGTAAATTTTATCAACTTGTCCAAGACTTGTGGGCCTCTACAGCTATTCACATCAAAAATTCCCCTTTACCCCACAAATCTACTTAGGCAAATCCTGCATGCTGTTAAAATAAACCGCTGTAGCTCCATGCAGGTTGCGAGGCCACTGCATAGCTGGTCCCATGCTGGTAATTCCCGAAAGTGGATAGTAATTCCTGAATGTGGAAAGTAATTCATGAATGTGGAAAGTAATTCCTGAATGTAGATAGTAATTCCTGAATGTAGATAGTAATTCCTGAATTTAGTATGATTTCATGATCAGTAAAATAGATTATTTTATTGTTTGCATCCATTTTCTTGTTGTTGTTACTGCACTGGAGTATTTCTGACGAACAGAATACAATGTAGTTATTTTGATGGTGTCTAAAATGACTGCCCCTCACACATGTAACAGATTCCATTGACGAGTTAGTCAGTATTAGCATGGCGACAAGAGTAGTCCCCATGGTATTAGTCACTATTTGACTAAGTAGTTAGTCACTTTGTTGAGGCGACTTAGATTTGTAAGAGAACTTTTCTTTAAGTTCAACTAATTCTTGGTCTAAGCGACTCATATTATATTAATGACAGAATAGTATTGCCTTGTAGTTGCAAGATCTGGTCTGTAGGAACTGCTCTGACTAGCTTAATCATTTTACCTTATATATAATCACAATTACTTGAATTTGAAAGACATGTGGATAAAATTCATCCTTTTATAAAACTTAACAGCTATTTCTAATATGACCCACATAACAATGCCTGTGTCCATTTTGTCCACACAAATTGTACGTAACATATGCGGTCATTGTTGCTGACCACTGGGCATTGTCCACTATTGTAGTGACCTCTTCAACCTCTTGCACATTGTGTGGACTGGTCACTCTGCATTGGACAGTGGTCACCCGGGTGCAGGACATCCGGTGGCCATCTGGGCAGATAATCCTTGACCACTGGTCAGTTGTGAGGTCAGTTCTGTTGACCTTGATGGTCACTTGCGTTGTGGTCAGTCTGTAATTTAAGAGTGTCCAACCTGTTGGGGTCTGGGATCAAAAGTAACAACCTTGCATTCTGTTGAAATGATCATAATTGGTTAACATGGTACAATGACCATGTCATTCAGACCATGGAAAGTGCAGACTGGCTATTCACAAACTAAAATGATTTCTTTATGACTGATATGCTTCAAAATTCCATAATTCATCAATTTTTGCCACCAAAATTTCGAACCAACATATATAAAAACTCATTTATTCCATACGCCATCTTACATTTTCAATGACTTTGTATTTTAGATTCTCAATGACTCTTTTTTAATTTTCTTTTTGCATATACATTTTTTAATCAGTTACATAATCCCTATTTTTATCTGCATTTCACTTTAATTTTTTTAATACCTTTTATAAAATTGATGTTCTTATTTTTCAACCTTGCGGTTGCATTTTTCTAATAATAATAAATTAAATCAAAGAATCTAAAAATAATTTAAACTGGGGTTCTAAATTACAATTAATTGTCACTGCATTATTATATTTTATGTGATGAACCCAAGCTTCTTAATTCTCCAAAAAATATGAGAGGCTATGAAAAGAAGATATTTTGTACATCATAAGTTGATAACCAAATCTCTTTTATGAAAGTAAGGAATTTCAGTTGTTGCTTTTTTAACCAATCATCATCTTTTCATCCATTTGCTTCAAAATGAATATTATTCCAGCCATAAAATATTTAGACTTTCATAATTGAAATAGCTTAATGTTTCTTATTAGATTAGAGATTGAATATAGAGGAATTATTTTACATGTAAATTCCCATGAAGTCCATTATGAATGATGCAAATACTGGAGAAATTCCCGAAACATTGGTGTTTATTAAGCAATGCAAATATTAATAGGAGCAAAGTACTTGTAAGGACAATGCCTAAAATCGTTATTAGCCATAACTGTTGCTAATATCAACAATAGGCGTCGTTAGGGAAGGAGAAATTCCATGGCAACTGCAGGCAAGGGCCCTCGTAAGGGTAAACATGTCAACTGAATGTTCACATTTTTACGTCCTGTATAGATTTTGTTTTCATAAAAAAACATGGAGAAATGGAGAAAAAAATATGTGCTAAATATAGTCAAATGTTTTTTTAATATATTGATGGTGTTTAAAAAAAAAAAAATTCTCCAGAATTGTTTGATTGACTGATATTCTACAATCTACATATAATAACTGGTTGTAATAGCGAGGTGGAATCAATAATGAGGTAATTAACTTATGAAAAATGCATGTCATTATAATTAGCCCCAACTTCATGGCTTTAATTAAAGTGTTTTCTTGTACATGAACTAAGTACAGGCTCAAATGCATATACATGTACATCACCAACTACACATAATTATCTGTTTTATTGATATTCACTTATTATTGCATCAAAGCTTTTCTACTTTCCCTGGTATGCTCTGATGGTTAGCTGGTTTTTAGCAGCTTAGAGACTCTGCCGTTTTGACAATCCAGGCAGGTCTGTAATAGCCAATGAAAAATGCATGAGATTGGTCAGTAGTGCAGGAGAGGGGCCTGGTCACTGCAGGCCATCAGGCCACAATAGAGCACTAATGGTCAAGCTGAGACAGTGGTCAGCAACCCTCTTGCATACTGGCCAGACTCAGTTGTCTATTCTGTAAATATCTGTGGCTAATAGGGACGTAAACATTGCCGAAATACTGCTCTGTGCTAGACTGTTGTTGATTGTTATGCAGAATAATAGGGAGTCGAAGAAAATAGGATTTTGGAGTATACAGAAACTAGTCAAGAGATATAATCATATGTATTCTAGTAAATTCATTAGTGTTGACTTATTGTCATGTTGTCAGTAATATTCTACTGAAGTTTATGGTAACATAATCTACAATTTAATGTATAACCCATGTACATAAAGAATTGCAATACTCAAAGATAAAAGCCATAGAACTGTAAAAGCAAAATACATTCATGTATGGACACAATTATTCTTTTTTACAGGTTTATATATTTTTTAAATAGTACTTGATTTACTGTTGAATGTCAAATACAACATTGAACGTGTCCTTATTTTGTTAGTTGATATATTGCAAAATATCGCCACCCAGTTTTGATCTGCCAATATTCTAGACTTCAGTTTTGTTTTTAAAATTCGCCATCATGAAATGTATCAGAATTTAGTTATTAGATCTTGCAATGATATTGTGTATCCAAGCGTTACACTGAAGTTCTCCTCCAAATTAATCCATGATAATTGTTTCATTGTCTTTCAAGTGTTGTTAATGATTCCCAGTAATTGGGGATTATAAACAATAGTGTCTGGTGGTCAACCTGGACACCTGTTGGTCAAGATGACAACTAACTTAATTGAATTAAGTGTTTCTTGACAATTCCGTGGCATTTGGATATTATGTTACGGAACCAAATCGTAACAAAATTAACCAAATATTTGCCTTTCCTGTACTTTCCTTCGTAAAAATATAAAATTACCATAAATTAGGTTTTTTCATTGTTCCACAGACCATATACTCATAACAGAATATGCCACTTAAATTTAGCCATGTTTTCATGCTAATGAAAATATTATTTCTGCTTATTTTATATCATACCTTAATTGTAGGTGATAACCAGCTTAAATTATCGTGTTTTACTTCCAAAGGTTTCCAAAATTACTAAAGGGTAGTCATTCACAGCCTCTTGTAACATACAAGTAGTCACAATGACTACACTATGTGACTACATTACAGTGCCAAATACCACTCCTAGTTACAGTAATTTTGATGACTTTTTGCTGAGAGTATTAAATCTACATGGTTCCTTATTAATCTAAATTAGAACATATCATCTTATCATTAGACATCATTGTCATCACTTAGTTCTCATTTGATCAAAGGTCGTTCAATTATGAGCAATTATTATGGAGCAAAGATGAATCTACGAAGATGATTTTGGCAGGAAATTATTTGTGGTCTGTGCTGGCATTGCCTGTCCACCCCATCACTGAGCAGAAATCGCTTGTAATATGAGGGCAATTGGCAACTGATGAGGTACTCTGACAGCATATACATATTCCATTAGTTTTCCAAGGTGCTTTTTCCCGTTTTCTGTCGCCAATTTCTAGGGTGCCTTTGCAACTCCTCTTTCTCATCAGTAACCCTGGGGTGGTCAGCTTCAAAGCGTCAACCAATTGACCTATGTCCACTTTGAAAGCTTTTGAAGGTTTACTGGACACGAGTGGACAGGGCAGAAGGCCAGTGGTCAGTCTATAAGTCCTCAGTTGTGCTGGACACTGGCTTGGACTGGACAGGGGTCAGTGTGGCCAGTGGTCTCCATTTAAGCTAGATGATGTCTCGACAATAGAGAGTGAGGCATCTCTCTTGAAATGCTCTTTTTTCATAGCTTGTTTTTTGTCTGTTTTGGGGGTATGGCACACATGTTTTCTCTACTGTGTGTACATCCCTCTCCAGAAATATAACCACTTAAGCATATATACACGTGGTCGGAGTGGTCCTATAATTTTGGAGGGCAGTGTATGTTGAAATTTGTTACACAAAAGACAATATTATCTTGCGAATATATTATTTCTGACAAAATTGAAACAGCCCAAAAGTTTTTAAGAGCATCCCTTTCCACAGGGTAACTTACTTTACGATGTTTAACAATTTACAATTGTGATGATATTACCAACTGCAAAGATGAAAGTTTAACCTGTACCTAAATCTGGATGGAATTCCATATCAGGAACTGCACCATAAAATCTTTTCAATGTTAAATTTTGGGAAACGATAACCCAAAAAAGACTTGAGCAATTTTATTTAGGGATCGTAAATCAAATACACATTTATTACATCAAGTCCATCACTATTAAAAATAGGTCTTCTGGTTGTGTTCTTGTTTTGAGACAATTTGCAAACTGCTCAGATTACTCTCAACTACACATTTTTACAAAATGCTTAAAATTGACGTTTTACAAAATTGAAGGTATATGCCTATGACTGATGAGTTAACAGTTAGTAATTTCAAAAGACAATTTCCAGTTAAAGTAGCATTTTAATCGAACCAACGAGCTGTGGAAAATGCAAAACGTAGTGACGAATGTTCCAATTTTAATCCGCATCAGTGGTTCAAGAGATGTTCCTTTTAATCCGAGGCATCAATTTATCGGTGGCTTGTGATCTTTCGCCTGACTTCTGTGCTCAGTCACCACATAACATGACAGTATCATCCTGAGAGCCAGAACACTGCCATCTCAAATGTCTGTTTGCATTAGTCCATGCATGAAGGGGGGCCCAGGGCGCAGCAGGGGGGCAAGGGCCCGGCGCGTGTCTCTCCCCGGGAGTCTTTCCTGGCCAGCTGCCGGGCTCACCTCGCTATTGTGGCACCCCTGTTCCCCGAAAAACGGTTATTCACTCTTGCACGTAAGTGTGACAGAGTGCAGCAAATGTTGAATGAATTCTACTGGTCAATTCGTCCCCACCCATTGTCAAAGTTGATACACTGTGCTTAAGTGAATGGCCTTTAACAATGTAATGTGAACGTTGTGCTCTCAAAAGACGAACATTAGCTCACTTAAATTGAGAAATGCACAGAAAAATTGTTAATCACTCCTTCATGATCATAAAAAATGATTCAAAACGATTTTTGAAACAATAATAATTAGTCCTGTATTCATTTGATGAATGGAATGCTTGCTATAAAAATTACAATATGAACTAAATCGTTTCCATGACAAAAAATTAGTAAAAATATAACTTTTGTCACTGATAACTCCTTAAAGGTTAGATATCAATATATATCCAAATATTTTGGCACACAGAATCATAAACTTATTGAAAGAGTAGGACCTATATTTGTTCTTTTCAATAATTCATGGTGTGGTGAGTTTTATCAACTGACAAATCAGATCATGCTTATTCCGTCATAAAATTCACTTATTAGGATGTAAAAAAATGCACAACAAATTCCAAAATTTGGAAATAAAGTATTATCTATCTATCTGTCTCCAGTAATCCCAGCAAAAAAAATCCAGAGCTGGATATAAAAAATGATCGCTCATGTCCTAATTGCAGACATTGCTAGTTAAAACAGACGTGCTGATACACACTTTGAACTTATCCACGTTTAATGGTTTAATTATCCTTAAAATGTGGTGTTAATGCTAGATATCGATTTATAAATGAGTAAATTGGAATTCCGATGCACAAGTGTTTGTTGGTCGTGCCCCATACATACTGTGAGGGAAAGTGTCCACAGCCAGCCCAGTGATATAGTGCTGGCTTAGCTCTTAGATCTAATTCGCCTTGGCTAAAAGCGTTAGTGAACATTTGACGAGCCCAGCCAAGTGAGGAGCATAGCCTATTTTGGCTTTCGGAGCTAGTCGAAATTTATTTAGACCTAGCCTCATGTCATTTCGCGGTAAATAAATTCAATAGTTTGGGCGCTGGTTGCGCTCAATCTAATAGCCCTTCGAGTGATCAAATCCTGCGTAGACTGATATGCACAGCAAAATCTGACAAATAATTGCTATCTAACCCAAATGTACTCGTTATACCGCTGGAATGCTCACATTTTGACAGTTTTCAGTGTTTGCAAAATACGGATGAACTCTCCATCAAAGGAGGTAGATTTGTAAGACGCACGTGCGCCAATTAGAGGACGTTGTGCAGCACGTGGGGGCACGTGCCACTTGAGGCCAGGTAATCACCTCACCACATAGCAACACAGCTTGCTCCTACGTGACAACTCAGCGCCAATTATGCTCTATAATTTGATGGAATTATTGCGAAATATCTACCTATCTGGGGCTAATGGGGCCAACAGAATTATGGCAGATTAGGGCTATCTTAGCAGGAAGAAACTGCGAAATCATGAGAAGTCTATATGGTTAGATGTGGGACCTACACTTAGATTAGAAATTACTAACAGACTTCTACAATTTGGGGTTGAAATAGGCTATACTTTCTCCAAAAATAAGAGGAAAATTGAAAGGATAAAAACATTTTCACTCACCGGAAGAGTCGGACAAGCTTCTAGGAGGAGCAGGGACCCCAGGGTTAGGCTGGCTGGCCGAAGTGTCCAGGGGATAGAGAGACGCGAAATCGTCGCATTTCCTCTTGTCCGAGCGATCGTCGGCCGGGGCACAGACCCCGGGAACCCGCTGAGCTTCGTCAGACATCATGATGCTGTGTGGATCAGTCTCCCAAACAACAAACACTGTGCTGGTAACAGAATGTAGCTGCGTCCAACAGTGCTCTTCGCCAATGTCCGTGTGTTTCGAATTGTGGCTTCTAGGATGGTTGCCCGTTCACCCACAGATCAGTCGTTACACACCAAATGTTGGGATTATGCTCCAAATTCGCGTCTTCGGGTATCTACTCTGAAATTGGAATGACTAATGAAATTTGGGAGTAATGTACATTTATAGAACGTCGGGTTTGACGCTGGGGTGGCACATTACCGACCAATAACGAGGCGGCAGGGCCGGCACGAGACATGGGCCCAAGATAATCAGTTTCGGCGCTTGCTGATTGGTCGACAGGGTCAGGCAGACCATACAAATGGCGCCGCGGGTTACAGCAGCAACTAGCTAGCTTGCAGGCCCCGCTAGGAGCATCACTGCGGGCAGACTGCTACATCAGCCAAAATGGGGTTATCATACTGACAAATATTAACATCACAAGTCATATGACTGCTTGCTAAACATTTGCTACAAGTCATCCTGTTCATCATAAATATCACCGCAAATGTTTTCATAACATACGCAATAATTTTTCTCTGCAATATTTCACAGCAAATTTTTCTCTGCAATAACTCACAGCACAGTAAAGGGCCAGTTATGATCAATTAATTAATACAAGTATTTAATGTCTTTAGTTCATCCTGCTGTACTTTATTAATATCAATGTCTTTCTGTGAAATTCAGATTTGAATATATCGATCCATGTGATCATAACATACTCATAATAATCTTTTGTAACAACCAACACCACGATATGACAGAGGCTGTTACTGACTGAATAGTCAGTCAGTCAGTCAGTCAGTCAGTTTAACTAGAAAATTGATATTATGGTCAAGTAAAGGATGCAACTGTGCGGCATTATTCTATAATAGAATTTCTATTAATCTCTTATTTATATTGTCTGGTACCTTTAACAAGAAAATATCCTTCTTTGTGACATGGGGACGATATTCCAGAGTGGATTTTCCCCCCCCTGCATTGAATATAACAACATACCAATCCATGTCCATCAGACACAGATACAGATACCAATCCTTGTTAAGTGCAATATATGTCTCGAAAAAAAAGGATCTTTATTAGCTCCGTAAAATAATGAGTATCAGCCAAATTTAGCAAAATTCTTATCAAATGTAATTGTAATCAGGAATTTGTTTTATTTGAGAACTTTGTTGTATGAAAGGCGTCACCGCTTCACTGTTTATTTTGATTAATTGATATATATGGGGCTGGGTGGAGGGTATTGTGCAAAGAATTTATGAATGTTCAATTGTTCATTACTTATCCACATGTCAATAACGATTTTTGAAACTTGAAACATGGGCCTTGTTTGCTACGAAAAAGTCATAGGGGGGGGGGCATAACCCTAAAGTTCCACAATAATACACCTTGCAGAAGAGTTTTGAAAAAGTGGGGGGGGGGGGGGGAGTGTGCCATGTCCCCCCTGAAATAAGGCCCATGATGAAAATTCTTTTGATACACTATATTAGTGAAACCATACATTTACTACAGCAGAGAGTAAAAAATAAATAAATAAACTAATAGCAGTTGAAATTATTATTTAAAAAATCCATAAAGGCAATGAGCAGCTTTAAAACCATCGTAAATGGAATTAAACACTAAGAAGCCAATCGTAGCGATGGGGAATCAGGCCTATATCTTCAAATTTACTAAATCTAAAATGTTTCAAAAGTAAATTGCTCCGAATGAAAGTGATTTTAATTTGTCAGTCAAAGTCAAAATTACAAATTAAACTATTGTTGGAATTGTTAAGAGAATGTAAAGAGAAGAAAATTGTTATATGAAGGAATTTTTGGGTCTAATGAAATTGAGAAAGTGGCAAAATATGGAGTTATTCTATTTCTCCAAGTAATGAAATCTCTTCACTTTTAAACATCACGGATTTCTAAAAAGTGCTGATGCAGTAATTGCACTGGCCCTGATTGACTTTTAATCGAATCTCAGACATGTTGAGGCATTTAGCAGCTATTATATTGATGAAATCTAGCCCTGTATCAATCTTGCACCAATTAAGAAAATAAATCAAATCAAGGAATTGGAGGAAATGTGAAAATTGTCGAAGTCATAGAAAGTTTGGCAAGTGACAAATGAAACAATAAAGATCGGATTTTGTGCTTATTAGTATTGTGAGGGTGTTTGAGGTACTCAGTGGTGTGGGCTGAAACTTGAAACTGACTTTGAACCTGCAGGGGTCCCCCTGAATTCTAATAGGGGCATAAAAGAGGGGGAGAGGAGAAGAGAGGGGAGGGCAGAAGAGAGGAAAGAGGGTGTTTGTAAGAGCAGAAGGGCGGAGACGGGGCCAGGGGGCAGTGGCAGCAAAGGGGTGAAGGTTCTACCCCGACAGACGGCCTAAAAAGACCCCACCATACTCAGGGGACTCGCTACAGTGGCACTCCTGGTGGCGGAAACAAGTGTTCTCTCCTGTCAGGTCCCTTGTCAAGTCTGTTGTCAAATTGACATCCCTGACATTCGCTGACAAGTGATGTCTGCCGGCCACTAATGAGCCTGTCCGTCACGCCTGGTTGGACCGTTCCGCTTGATTGAACAATACTCCAAAGTGACCCAGTTGCCTGACCAAGGGCGCCATCTGGCTACCCCGAAACCACCTCAACCCCTTCCCCAAAGACAACCTTTCAATTATCACCAGCACTGATGACCCCAACCCCCTCCACCAACCCCCAATATGCTACTTGTCTCATTTGCCCCGCACAGATTCACCACAGCCTGTCCCCCCATGTGCCCCAAATAGAACAGGTTAGGATAGCACCCCCCACCCCTGCCACCAGCCACGTGCCCGCCACCCTCACCGCACGTGCTACTCCGCAAACAAGAAAGATTCGAGTTGCTGTTTTTGAGAAAAGTCAAGTGCTATCACACTCACAGCGCCAAAAGGTAAACAGATAGGTGTTGAACAAAATTTGCTCTTTTTTTTCCAGTGAATTTATTCCACTCGTATTTGCTATCCAGTTTGCAATTACACTTTCTTGTTTTGACATTCACCTTATGCAGATTCCTATCTATAGCATAATCCAAAATAAATGTCCACTGGGTCATATTTTTTTACTTATATGTCACTGAGAAGGACAAAATAGATATACACAGTAGATGTTACCAAAAAGTCAAATCCCAACTTTCTAACCCCTAAAAAACACTCTTTGTACAAATTAACTTCCAAGTTTCCTATCTTTGCAATGATCTTTTATAGACTTTTGTCATCATTAAACCATTGTCATAGTCACAAATAAGCAGCAGAAATTACAATGGAGAATATAGGCTTAGCAAACTTCAAGTTATTTCTTTCCCAGAAGTTTTTTTTTTTAAGTGGCTAGAAAGTTGGGATTTGAATTGTTGCGAACATTCCTGTCCATGTTGTGCTGATCCATGCCCTTAATGAAAAATATGACAAAACAACAGGTGGATATTTATTTTGGATTATGCTATAATAATCACTATTAAGACCCGCCTTGTTAATAAGATCAGCAACAATCGAACTAAGGGTCGTCTTAATGGCGAGGTTCCATTGTATGTGTATTTAACTATTTCCAGAACAATAGTGGTTAAAATTATTGTCATCACACTGACAGCAGTTTATCTAATATTTCTTCGGCTATGACATATTCATCCATCCTACACTGCTCACTGAATGTTTAGCAGGTGATTTTATTACTGAGGTTATTCATCAAATGAAGTATCAGTACCACTGCAGAATTAAAATGATTTTCTCTTTCACACTTTTTTGGAGTACAAATCTTCCGATACTCCATATATTTATTCAAAGATTGCAAGATGAGGCAATCTAAGTAGAGCAAAGAGTAGAAAACTATGGGTGACCAACTCAGCCAACCCTCATTTTAAGTATGCATGTAGAACTTAAAGCAGAAATAGAGACACTGAGACTGTCATTTCTTGTTAACAGGTAAATGTGACAAACAATCAACTGCAGATGGTAGTGTAATTACTTTGCGGATGGTAGTGTAATTACTTTGCGGATGGTAGTGCATTAAACATTGGTTTGTGGTATTTTATACAGGATGGTACTGTAATAAACAAATTACTCTGAGGTGCAATGCATCTATGGGGAAAAAACATATTGAAGAGAGAGTCAAGTCACCACAGAAATTGGACCTAATGCATTAAATCTTGAAAAACTAATAAGCATTGTTGAGATGGTATTAGGTCGAAACGTCCGAAAACCGAAACGTCCAAACCCGTAACTTCCGATTCCCTAAACGTCCGAAAAGTTTCCGAAACGTCCGAAATTATTATTTTTTGGTTTTTTATGTACTTTTACGCAATAGTTTGTTATAAATTCATTTAATTTCGTTGAGATATAGATGCTTTGCCTCAGAGAAGTTCCAGGAGTTTTAACGCATCTATCTTAAAAGAAAAACACCTAAAATTGGGAGTCGAGTATCAGCAGTATGTTACATTCATATCTGCCATGGCAGGAGCCCCATGTAACAATCAGAGTCAGAGACAGACAGAGAGACAGAGAGGAGAAAAAGAAAGAAGAGAAAGTGGGATGGAGAGTTGCTGATGCCGGGCCTGGCAGAGATCCCCAAGGATGCCTGATTGCTATGGTTACATGACACTGTTCCTGCTGGTTTAATCCACTTGTCCTCAAGCATTACTATTGGCCGCGTTTGTTTTCCTTATATGGGATTAACTTTAATGGCGGCCAATCCTATCAAACGATCAAAGTTAAATGCGAGCAAGGAGTCCAGCGGCTTGAGCATCCCCTCAGAGCCCATGAAGGGATCCTGCCCAGCTCCTCATCTCTCTGGCCGATTAAGACTGTAATACTGAAATTTGGGCAACGAGGCGTGCAGACAGACAGCCGATTGTTGTGGGCTTACGGGGGTGACAGGTGGACCTCAATGCGCTTCTACTGCAGGGGGGGGGGGGTGGGGGGGGGGGGAACGGGGGTTGTCATTAGCCGAGGAGGTGCATCTAGGCGCCCGGGGTGGCCACTCCAAGCCAGCCGGCCAATTTGTCCTGGTTGTGTAAGCCGTCAGTCCAGCTAATGGCAGGCGCTAGGCATGGGCTGCACAGGGGGTTGGTCTTCCCCCAGGAATGCTTCAAACAAGCATCACCATGTAAGGCACTGTCACTTGACGCTGCAGCTAACAGCTCTCCCATTAACACAGCCCATACCATGCAATATTCAAATACAGGGACATGTCACATTTGCACAATGCCTCGTATTCACCGCATTATTCATATTTCTAGGGCGACTAAAACACTCTTTTATGCTTTATTTATGACCATTTCATTACCATTTAGTGTCCAAAACACGCCCCACTGGGCTGTGTCATTTCCATGGTTATTCTGACAATCAAAACAGGTCCTTTCCTCCCACTGATTGTGCCTTGTCAACTCTAAATCTTCCCCTTTTATGACAGCAGTTTCTGGCTCAGTGGTTAAACCATTGCTCATCTTTCACGCTGTCCTGGATTTGAATCCCAGTTCTGCCAATGTCCACAGCGCAGAACTGCAAGGCAATTTCAACATCCTTGGTATCATGCTACCTTGCTGGAACAACAGCACCATTGCAGAACATCTGCTGAACTGTCTTGCATTAACTGTAAGATGGCGTGAGACTATGTATCTGATTGTGTTTTTTCATGGGCAATGCCTTACAATCATTAGTGATATTTGTATTAATTAAAACTGAAATCCTTCTAATTTCTTTTATATTTCATATTTTCATTATTTCATATTTATGATTTTGTACGACGTAAATGTACGAATAAATATATTAATAATCAAGATAAATATCAGGTAGCATAATAATCACACTTCATATGGCAAGAAATGTCATTCAAAGTTCTGTAGAAATACATATCTACCCGGTATATTAATTTATCTGATCTCAACTCAGTGCTACAGAACATTGCTACTTCAGAAGTTGGTCGCACAGCCCCTACTCATTGGCAGAGTGATATTATCAACAAAAATTTGGCGATTTCAGTCGATCATAATGTTAAGATGTAAATTAGGTTGACAGAATGGAGTGATGAATGGAGAAGGCAGTCATTAGGAGATGTTCAATGGCTAAAACCAGACATTTGTTTCATTGAAAATCTATGTTAATCAAAACAGCTTTTTAGGCATTTTGACTTACCATTCCAGACATTTTTATTCACACAATTTATCTGTGTGTGTGTGTGTGTGTGATTAAGGCTTTATGTCCTGTATTTCTGCACCAATTGGGCTAATTAGGACAGGCAGAGACCATGGCAATGAGACGAAGTATGAAACAGCCATCCAACTTAGGCTCAACCGGGAATCGAACCCGGGACCAGCGGTTGGAAGTCCAGAGCGCTACCTCTGAGCTAGGCCCATGCCCTTACACAATTTAACTTACTTTAGAAATTTAGCTTTTGTCCAGAATGAACTGCCCTTTAGCCGTTTTGACTAACAAGTCTAATGATGTCCTCTATTTCATTAGTCTTACTGACATACTGACTACACTGACTAACATATTGACTAACTCGTTAGTTAAAGCTGACTGACTTTTTAATCAAAATGAATATGGACATCAGTCACTCTTTCTGGACATTCTCAAATGCCTAAGAGTTCGTCATAAAGATTCAATGTCCATGGTTCCTTTTCCCCTTATATTTGAAATCCATGTCTTGCTTCCTTGTCTCCTTAATTCATTCTCTCCTTCCTTCTGGCTTTCCTTCTGTCTTTCCTTGTCTTTCCTTGTCTTTCTTTCTATCTTTCGTTCTGTATTTCCTTCTGTCTTTCCTTCTGCTTTCCTTGTGTCTTTCGTGCCTTTCCTTCCTTCTTGTCATGTATTTAAGGCCTTATATTAATTGCTGCAAGTCATTCAATCGAGGCCATTAGCGTGGGAGTGTGGTTGCAATTAACACTGGAGCACTAGTCTTACTAGTTGTATCGACACTCCTGGCTTCCCCAGCAATTCCATTAACATATCTTCGTGTGTAGCAAATGAATTACATCAAGGATCAACAAAATTTCTTCATCAAGCGACTTAGCAGGGTGTGCTCGGGGCTGGTGGGGTAAATTAAATGGCACTATCATTAACTGCTTAATAGGGGTAATGTTTGCACACCGCAGCCCTCTTGTGGTCATTCAATAAATCATGCCCGATCACATACTATCTAAACACTTAACAGCGCCCCCTGCAAAACGCAATTGTGATTTAATGAGATGACATTGCTGGGGCATGACGGGAATGCCGATTGTCACCCAACGCATTGTCTGTTAACGCAAAGCATCACGGGATGCAACTCCAAGTATTTGGAGATGTTTCTCTTTCCGTGAATCTACAGTACACTTTATATGCCAAAAAGATAGCAAGATTATACCAAGACAAGTCTTGACTGAGTTTTTTTGGGTATAAAAGGTTTTTTCCGTGTCAAATATTACTGATTAAATAAACACTCAACCAGGCCAAACGCCAATATTTTCATGGCAATTGCATTGTACTTAAGTCTTTAATCCTGTTTTAGGTGCTATTTTATGATGAACTTTATGCTATTTATATTGCATATAACTGTATTAGGTAATAAGCAGTTTTATGCTAGTTTTTTTTTTTTAACCCAACTTTAAACTTTAAATAAATGAATTTTATTATATCTCTGAAGCTAAAATGTACGCAAAAAAAACCGAATCATAAGAATGCTGCCTAATAACAACTTGAACACCAATCTGTTCAGAAATTATCCAAATGTTAAAAAAAAGAATAGTATTTTTGTTCTAAATAAAAAGTGGGGACATCACAGCCTAGACGAGGAAAGCGAACCTTGTCGTCACCTCACAGCTCAACGACCTAATTATGTACATGTTTTGCTCATTTACTCATCTAAAGTAAATTAATCAATTTCTCTTATAATCTAAGGCTTGCTTATGGTATTAAAGGTCTAACAATGAAATTACAGAATAATTAGATGTTCATGTTCTGAGTTTACGCAATTCTTGTTCCGAACTCAAAAAAAATAAATCCATTTCTTTTGTATTTTTAAGAGAAGATTTCTTAAGTTTATACTGAGAGTATGGCTACATACCAATCTTTCCTTTTTTTTAACTTGGTAAATTAGTAAAGATTATCCATAATTAGGTCGCTGGGCTGTGAGGTGACGACACAGTGTTCATGAACCTTCAGAGGCTCTTTCACATGAGCCATACAGATGGCTTGTATGCAGCTGCAGTAGATCATTAATACGTGGTACCTTAACATGTGTTGGCCTTTATTACCTATTGTTGTTTAGTGGCTTGTTAGCGGTTGGCAGGGCTATTCTGTGACATAAGGTGCCAAAAGTACTCTTCCCTGGGGAAGTTGAGCTCATGACTCTGATCAATACTTAACAAGATTATTGATGGAATACTTAGCAGCAAGCTGGGCCAAGCAACCACAAACACACGATCTATAGAGCTGCAGTTTTTAAAGGAATATTATAGTGCAGTCCTCTAAGGCAAGTTCTTGCCAATCATGGGGAGTGTGTGTGTGTGTGATTAGGGCTTTACGTCCTGTATTTCTGCACAAGTTGGGTGAATTAGGACAGGCAGAGACCACGGCAATGAGACGAAGGATGAAACAGCCATCCAACTTAGGCTAGACCGGGAATTGAACCCGGGACCCAGCGGTTGGAATCCCAGAGTGCTGCTACCTCTGAGCTAGGCCCCCGCCCTGCCAATCACGGGGAACTCTGAACAGACTTATCACATAGACGGTCTAAGCCTAATAGTCATTGAAGCATTGCAAAATCATTTGCTTATTTTTACAAAAATATTGCATTGAAAATCCCTAAATTTTTTCTCACAGAGATATATCACATTCCTGAGAACAGTTTAGTGCAAGATTTTTCAAGGCCATATCGATTGTTTTTTTTTGTTTTTTATTGTGCAGCATTCTACACTTTATTGTCTGTTATCATACAAATAATTGTTTCGCTGGTGTCCACTCAATAGTTGGTTTAGAATCAGCCAACATATTGTGTGTCTATCAACAATAACTGAATGGATCAAACAATTATGTTGGTTGGCTCAGACAATTAGTGTTTATGAAAACAGACAATATTTGTTTATAGTGTATGAGAAAATGTTGTCGCTCCCACATAATACACGGAATTTTAGTGATACAATAGTTCCATAAGCAAAATTACTTGGGTTTATTTACAGAATGGTTATGCCATGAAAATGGTTTTTATATAGGGCTTGTGTGGACCGTCTAGTCCAAGGTCTTTGAAGAAGGTGGACAGCTTGACACGGATAACGACACACTGCACTTTGCCTCTGAAGCAGGATGCTGTGATCCTTTGAGCTGCTGATGCTACTGATGTTGCTACTGATGTTGCTGCTGATGTAGCTGCTGATGCAGGATGAGGGCAAAAGATGCAGATACAGCAGGGTGACAGCGTCTTGAAAGCAAAGGGGTTGCACAGATGCAGGGTGATTCACCGAACCCCTGCATGGAACCCTCCTACGTTAATTTCATTAGGTGACCTCACAGGTTCATTTGCATCAAAATGGCAAAACTCCATCAGAAAATGATTAAAAGTTCACAGCGTTCATTAAGTCCGCTACTTGCCAGTCTAGCACAGCACATTAAGGAGACAATATGAGGAATATTAATTTACAGGAGACTGCATCAAAAAATTGATATGTAAATGGCAAAGACTGAGAGAACAAAAACTTGTTATGGTGTGAGAGTCAATTTAAGAGGAAGAACAAAGCCTTTTCTATTGTCTTTATATTCCTTTTTCCTTCAGGCAACTCTAAGACATATGTCAGTCTTCATGAATTCTTATCAAGTCCTGAAGAAATTTCTTTTACTATACACTCAATGTAATTGCTATGCATTTTAAACGAAGACGATGATGATAGAATAATGGCATTTATGAATATCTTATGAATTGGGCTTAAGTTGTTAGATGCTTCGCAGAATATATATGTTGCTGCCAGACTCTGGCTTATGTCTTCTATCTATCAAAGGAATGCTGATAAAGTCCCTTTGAGGTAATGCTTGACGCTTGGAATGTTTTGAAGTGTTATGTTTGCAGAAACAAGAAGATGAAAATGTATAAACCATGAATCGTGTATCTAATTAATAATTTTTATATTACTAATAAAGCATACTTATGAAAACATGAGGTCATGGTATATGAGCAAAAAAAAAAAATACAGCATATAATTTCCACAAAAAATAAAAATGTTGATGTTTATTTAAAAAATAATGTTATTTCATGAACATTTAATGTAGCGACCTTGCTTAGTCTTTATGAGTCTCCCTGACATTTTATGTCAAAATAATAACCGTTCTGAGACTGAGTAGTATATGGGAGTATAGAGCTACACTAATGTTTTGGATATATTGACCAAGTTTCCTAAAATATGCATGCAGCATGCATTGATGCAGACAGATTGATGCAGGCTGCGTGCTATGCACAGATGGGGATGTAGCCGCTTGTAGCGCTGCATCTCAGCTTCCCACAAAGTTGCAGGAGATGTTTTGGAGATGCTGAGCACTGGGTGTTCTGCCATCACGCTATGACGTTGCGCCCTGGCTTTGGTTTCGCGTCGGCGACGGCCGCATGACGCTGTGATTGACGTTCCCGTCTCTTGCGCAGAAATCCGACCAGAACAGAGCTTGGGAGGGGAATGTTATACTCCCTGATAGCCGTACACATGCATTCATTTTCAGCCCTCAGATTGCCTGCTTTTCTCTGATTCATTTCATCCGTTGTAATTAAGGCTGTGTGCTTCCGTTTACTGCATTTCCCATGAGGCCTCACTCTCTGTTGTCCCATCAAACCAGCCTTCTTTTGTTTCCTGTCTTTTCTTAACTCCTCATCGTGGGACACAACAGCCTCCCAGCCTCCCACTTCACCTAATGCCGCATCATTCTCCATCATTTTAAGACGCAGCTAGAGTGTGGTATTCAATAGTATCCATGCGTTCAACATTCACCCAGGCATGCAGCCTCTTTCCTTTATTTGTGCATTTTATCTACACATGAAAATCACCATTTCACATGATAGGACTCTAATACAAATTTTATGAAACGATTTATTAAGTCACGTATGTAAAAGTGAGGTTATCCATGTTGATAAAAAAAAATAATAATAACCCCCCCCCCCCCCCAAAAAAAAAAAAACTCATAAGAATGATAAACATTTATCAGAAATATTCGGATACTTTTGACTTTATACTCATATCTAGTTCGAATAGGTCATTGAAAATCACCCATCTACCACGATATATAATATATTCAGTATTATTCATTATCACGCTAAGTGACTGACAAAAAGCTTTGCTGCCAAGTAATCAGTTACTATGCCTAAATATATCCATGCTATATCCAGCCGTACGAGGAAACATTATACAAAATTTAAAAATAAAAAGAAACTGATATTAAAATATTTTTGTCAAAATGATCATACACTCTTAGAAATGATTGTCTGTTTCAGACAGATGACTTTTTAGATGGTGTCTATGCAGTATTTTGTTTCAAATCAGTCAAGATATTGTTGACTTTAGACAATGGTTGTATAGTTCAAACAAGGCCAAATAATATCTTGGCTACTTTTATTAAACAAAATTTTTGATGGACACCAGCCAAACAATTATCTGTCTGCATTGAAACAAGGAAATTCAGTGCAACTTTTTCATGTAACAGAATCTGCTAGTGTTATCCAAAAAAATTCTCATAATTGTTCATTGCACTTTGATATATGTCTAAGGGAATATTCTGGTTTTCAATGAACTCAGAATATGAATATGTATACACCAATAATTAAAAATGAAAAACCCTTCCAAGGACAGCCCAGAAAATCCGGCATGAATATTTGTTATACAAAAAGCTGCCCAAGTAAATTCATCGAAAATTTATTCTTCTTCTAATTATTAACATTGGGTGTGACTGAACAGCCCATCACCATGATGCTGCGTTGCAGTTAAAAATAATATTTTGGTTTTTATTTCACTGTGTGTTTATTAATTATTGGCAAATAAATCTTTTTAAATATCTAGTGTTTTTACAAAAATTCCATGCCCCAGGAAAAATACTCATGTATTAATTTATCAACTTAATCAAGCATTACAACGAATCTCGACTTCAGGCATATAGGCATGTCTATAATGGCGCTTGTCACTGCTTGGGGATGATCATGAATAACTGAGTCTAGAGATCGATCCATTCTGTGTGTCATGCCATTCTTCCCAACAAAGCAAAATGAAGTTAGATAGTCGTTAGATGGCAATTAGTCATCTAATCTTATTTTCTTTCTAACCTACGGAGCAGACGATGCTGCTTCGATTAATTCCGGCAGACAGTCGAAGACTGGACGCTAGTCTTGCAGCTGCTGCCCCCTGGTGCATTATCAACAATATTTGTTCATCCCTCAGAATACACAATAATTACTGCACGTATCCTCTATGTGTATTGTTCAAATTAAACAGCAGTAAGCAGTTTAGCTAGGTTATATGACAATCTGCCAAATGTAGACTAATGAAGAGTATTTTGGATGAAGTATAATGACTGCCAATCTCAACGTCTCATGCGTTTGTCTCATGGCTTCGAACCCGTCATTGTAGAAGTTGGCCAATACTTTAGGACCAGTAGTTCACCCAACTGCCTTGAAGTATTAAGAAACTATCCATTTACACACCCGAAGCAACAGTCTAGCTCAGACAGAGGCTCTGCATCACAACTCAGTCGAAACTTGTTCTAACTAAAAACACATTGTGTTGTCACCATTCATCTAAAGTGTAAATTAATCAATTTCTCTTATTATCTATAGGCTGGCTAATGGTATTAAAGGTCTAACAATGAAATTACAGAATAATCAGATGTTCATGTGCTGAGTTTACGCCATTCTTGTTCTAACAAGCAGGCAATTCAGAAAAATTGCCTAAACTAAAAAAATACTAATCCATTTCTCTTGTATTTTATAAGAAGATTTCTTAAGTATATACTTATCCTATCGGCTACACAGCTTCACCAATCATATTGTTTAACCGGGTAAACTAGCAAATAATGTCCATAATTAGGTCGCTGGCCTGTGACCACACACAGTGACAAGGAATATACATTAAAATGGCAGTACATAAATTCTAATCAAATTCTGCAGAAATTTTGGTAAATTATATGTGGACTGTGATGAGAGTAAACAATAAATTCAATTAAAATCGACGATTTTAATTTTGTAATATTATTATGACAAGCATTTCTGACCATAAACATTTCTTATGAAAAAGGTTTCTTAAATGTGGAATTATTGATTACCTTTAAAATGGAAACGATCGAATAATCTAATAATCAGAATTTATTTCTGAGCTCACTACTATTAAACTAGCTGTCCTTGAGAAAATCGTGCGTTGCAAAAATGTGTTCAGATGACCTGTCTCAGATTTTCTTGAAAATAACACCACTTTTCTATAACACTAAAAACATTAGCCCTGGTGCAGTTTTAGAGAATTTCAAGTAATTTTGGCTGAGCTTTACCAGATTAAAATTTTGACAGCTCTTGAGTGCTGCTGGTTAGATTAGTTAAAATGTATTGCAAATATGACCAATTCATACTCTTAATATCTCTGTTGGTGACGCCTCATATAAAGATATACCTGTTAAAATCGGCAAGAAAACGGTTCAATTCTGGTTTTTGAGGTGTCCTCAGTATGACGATGGACCAAGCTGGGGAGAGATTATTTGCTGGAGTTTATGATAAACCTAGAAAAGAGGAAAATCGTGTTGATATTTTGTCAGGTCTACACAAAAGAAGAACTGATCAGCATGATACCTGGTTTAACATTATATCGTGTTGATGCAGCCAGAAGACATGCTCTTGAAATTGGTGTTGGTGCTCATGTGTCTGCTACTAACATCATTAGAAACAGGCTATCCGAGGATCAAGTGGATCATTTTCTTGACTTCATTTCTGATCCACTTTACGCTCATACGTCATCGTATGGGTCAAACAATAGAATTTCCAAATGTTTTGAAGATGTCAATGCTTACTCATTTAGTTGAACGTTCCATTGACTTTTAAACATGGCCAAAATAGTGTACCCAACATAAAATGAAAATATTTTTACAAAGAATTAGCAGATAACAATTATCCAAATACAAGAAATAGAATGAAATTTAAAGTGCTCACAGTAAGAACAGAACAAGGCAATAAAATGACAAAATATCAGGGAGCATGCATATGGAATGAAATTATTTCACAGCTGCTGTCACATTTTGAGTTGGAGAAAGTTTCATTAAAGGCATGTAGTAGAACGATAACGGATTATCTTCTATACATAAATATATACAATCGTGTTTTTATTTTTTATATTTCCAGATATTATTCCAAATTGTCAAAATTTTGCTTTCAACTACCATTTTAGGGCATAAAAATTACTTTATTCAACTGTTTCAAAATCATTTTAATATCATTTTAATATACATGTACATAATTATTATCTCAATATCACAATGTATTGTTGTATATTCTGTATCTTTAATTTGTACCAGCACGATAAGCATATATGCTTTTTCTGGTAAATAAACATACAAACAAACAAACTTTTGTCATGAAACAAGACTTCCATCCACTAGCCAGAAGCACTGTGTTTGATATTTTGAAGGACCACATTGAAGTCGCTGATGATGATGACCTGACAGCAGCTGCAGTTAACATGATCGAAAGACAACACACCAAGCACTTGGTCTTTGACTAACCTGATTTGTAATATCAGCTTTGCTATTTCATTTGCTTCCCAGTGCCATTATTGGCAGGATTTATGGACAGCTTTCAAACCACGCTGTGTATGTGTACTGTGATAGACGTATTATTGTAGATAATTTTAGTTTGAATATTATGGCGCTGAAGTTATGCTTGTATCCATAACTGTGGATGAGATAATTGGGCCTCACATATAACCTATAACTAAACATCACTTGTAAACACTTGTGCTTTTGTAAAATTATATAAATATTCTCCTCACCCATCACTATGATAAATACTTCTTCCAGCACTTTTTTCATTATATCTTTACCAAACTTTGTCAGTTTGAACCTTGTGGTGGCAAGACATTTACTTTGACTCAGAGGTATAATTTCCTTGCTCCTCTTTTTAAGGTCACAGGTCTCTTTCAACTATCTATCAGAGAAAAAAATGGACATGATCAGGGGACATTCTTTTCAGTTGCCATTACTACATGAAAATGTCAATAGTAAATATCTGTGAAATCATTCAGCCTGGTAATTTAAGTACATTGTACTCCAATCAATATTCATTACTATGAGAACCGAATTTGCATTATCAGCACCTGACTTCAGCAGCCACCTGGCTTCAGCAGCCACTTTGGTCACCTACCTTGGCTGACCACTTAACACAGGTTGTACTGTATGCATATATAGAAAACACTGAAGGAGGATTCTCTGTACAAATATTATATTTTTTGTGGCCTCAGAGGAGTCAGAGGTGTAGTATCTAGGAAATCTCTTATTTGTAAACTTTTCTGCATTTAGAGACACCATGCAAGCAGACAGAACTTTGACTTCCGTGATATGTGTCACTCAGGACAAGCCCTGCGGCATGCACCCTTTCAATAATTCAGATATTGTCTGACATTATGAGATCAGAAATATTACAATGAAAAATTGCTAATAAATATGGCACAACTTAAAAATACCTCATGAGCATTTGAGTAACCTAGGTCTATCCTGAAAGAGAAGACGTGTGGTGCAAGTTTTTTGGCTGCACCCCACAACAAATTTCTATATATAGACGGGGAAGCTAACACACGTGAAAAAAGTGAAGAAAAATCTATTTTTTTTTTTTTTTTTACACAAAGAGAGAATCCAAATTCACTATGTGTAGTTACTTTGTCAGTGATGCATTTTATGTTGTTGTATTAACAGAAATTATGTTTAATTTAAGGTATAACATATGACTGATTTCTTTATTATAAGAATGAATATCTAATTTTGTAATAAGGAAGGATATTTCAAAGAAGTAATTTTGTAAATCATACTGACACATTCGAAAGTAAAATTTGCAGAGCTTTCTGATCAATATATCCTGTGTTGTAAAGATTCATAGGTGTTTGAAGAGAGGTTGAGTATCTGCATTATATTTGCTCGTACAGATGATCCTCATTGCTTTCTTTTGTAGTTTGTGAACTCTATTGGTGTTCCACAGTTTATATGTGAATAGAGTAGGGAATTGTAGAATGTAGAATGACAGCTTGGGCCTGGTAATCATTTGTAGTAGTTCAATTACTGCCAAGCAGGTTCAGATGGTTCATGTCCAAAAAGCTAAGGCCGGATAGCTCAGTGAGTTAATCATCTGCCTTCTCTTGCATATGTAGTGGGTTAAAATCCTCTCGGCAAAGTTTTGTAAGATAGCTTAATGATAATCCCGTATTAGGAACTTTATTTATTAACACCATATGGAACATATATACAGGCTTGCTTGTGACAAATAGTTTAATTTAGGTAGGACCTAGGGGCAGCTTTGCTATTTTTATCTGTATCCACATCTTAAAATTATATGGCAAGGTGGCAAAGGGTGTAGAAGTTTAGTGTAGGTTGCTAGGTTCAAACCCCGGTGTGGCCATGCATCGCTCTTGAATAAGAAGGTCTCAGATAAGTTATTAGTTATTTTTTAAGTTTTGGTGATTGGGTATATGAAACACATTTAATTACACTGATTTGTTGATTACCACATCTTAAATACTTGAGTGGGTGGGTGGGTGATTAGGGCTTTACGTCCTGTATTTCTGCACCAATTGGGCTAATTAGGACAGGCAGAGACCATGGCAATGAGACGAAGGATGAAACAGCCATCCAACTTAGGCTTGACCGGGAATCGAACCCGGGACCCAGCAGTTGGAAGCCCAGAGCGCTACCTCTGAGCTAGGCCTCCGCCCCTTAAATACTTGAGTCAGAATGTATAATTCTTCAGTTGTAAGACAATAAACAGTTTTAACCCGAAGACACAAGTTACTAGAGGCTTATATCATGAAATTAACATGGCTTCAGTTATCATAGTAGTAGCCTATCCATTAGTCCAGTAACACACCAATCCATAATAAATTTCCTCCTGTTTTATATTTGGTCATATATGTTGCCATAAAAAGCTACGAGTGGTACAATATGGGCAGAAATGATACTGATAAGTTATACCACAACTTTTTAATCGGTAAAAACGCATCTCTTTATCAACTAACTAAGTTTCCTATTTTTAAATAATGTTTTTTTTTAAATTGGAAGACATTTTTCTTTTTTGACCATTGACAAGAAAAATTGTTACTTCTACTGAAAATTTGCATTTTATTGGTTCATTGATTAGATATGAAATATGCCATGGAACAGGACCACAGTAAAGATGCCTTCAATAAAAAGTTTATCTTCCCATCCGGTTTAGCTGCTGCTTTATTTGCCTCCTATATGGCTAAATGTGCCACATGCGTTTTCAATGAGAAAGATAAACGCATGGAAAACGCATGGTTTTTAGCTAATTATAATGAGGAAAAAACCATGCATTTTCCATGCGTTTATCCAAATGCATGAAAAATGCACGTAGCACATTTGGCCATGTACTATGAGTTCAATTTGAAATACGAGGATGAAGCTGTGGCCATATTTGAATTCTTTCATAAGTGAGCTATTTGGACAGTTTTGTTTCATGCTTACATCCACAATGTTTATTGTAATAAATTCACACAATAATTGATGAATCTTATTTTGCTTTTTCAGAGACAAGAATACCACAAAGAACAGGAAAGAAATTCCACAAAAAAAAAACAAAAAAAACCTCAAGTTAGGCCTATTTAAATTGTGCCTGCTCTTGGAACCATCACTATTGCTCAATAATGTCAAGGAAACTTCCAAAGAAGAAATAATTCAACCATCGACATTAATATCTTTGGGGATAAAAACAATCATGTAAACATGTTAGCAACTGAATTGAATATATCAGTATTATTGTTTTTGCAGGTATGTGATTATTTCTTGAAGTGAAATTGAAACCTTTGAAAGTGGACAATACATTTCGGAAATCCCGGCCCAGGCACTCTTCATGAGCTACATCCCAGCTGGATGTCGATCGCATGAGAGATTAATTTGGAGGTGCCTGTGACTCGATGTCTATGCTGAGGCAAGTAAAGTACCCACCATTGGGGTAAATGAGTAACATGGTGTGGACTCCAAGCCTTATCTCTTCACTATGTCTGCCTCTGGCAGCTGGTCATATAAGCTGACTAAGCTTCAGACCCAGTAGCATTGAGACAAAGATAAGACTCAAGAAATTAATTAGTCATAGTATTTGTCAATTCACACCTTATAGTACAGTCAATCTTCTGGAATGCTACATGAATTGTTTGTATCTTAATTAGATTTTAGTATTGTAATAAAGTATTTACAAATACAGCAAATTTCAGCCAATTTCAAAGAGTCAGAAACAAATCGCATATATGCTTGAAGCTAAACTGCAGATGACGTCATGGGAGTCCAGGTATCTTATTGGTTGAGGGACTGCTTTAGCCATCATGGATACAGATGACATCATCTGGAGTTTAGCGTCCAAGTTGTCCTATGGATATGAGATTTGTTTCCAACTCTAAGAAATTGGCTGTAAGAGTAGCCAGTGAATTGTACAGCAACTTGGTGAGCTAAAACATACAGGAAACCGTTGGATGCTGTAATTATTACAGTTATTTGCTTTGAAAAAATATAGTAAGTGTTTTGAAAGGTCATGATTACTGTATAATTTACAGTAATCTGTTGTATTGTCAAATTACTGCAGATGTATGTTGCTGTAAAATGTAGAGCAAATATTGCATTGCCAAAATACAGCAACATTTATTTTGCTGTAAATTTTACAGTAGCAGTTTTACAGTGCCTAATAAGTAACCAATTGGTAAAAGACTGAGGATCAATGGTTTGCTAATATTTGAAAAGCATTAATGTGGCTTATCGTTTCTCTAACAATAAATATATCTATTCGTTTTTTCTTTAAATAATCAATATAAAATAATACACTGGGTGGTTTTTGTGCGTTGTTTCTCATGCATGCATGTGTCAACGATCCCAGAAGGGATTCTTACACCTCCCCGCTGGATAATTTGATATATTATGTATTAATCTATTATTTTCTGGTTCATGTGCTTGTCGAAAAACATTTTTCTGTCTTGTTCCTTGTATTATTTGTTCAGCAAATAAACTTTATCTAAAAGGAAATTAACGTCTTTGTTGTTTCTGCTTAAATATGCAATACAAAAATCGTATACACTGTACGTCAAAAGATCATGAAAGTTCGTGAATTTCAACTATTTATCTCCCAAATTTCCCCCAATTTAAACCAAGGTTATTCTAGATAAATTGAGAGAACCAAATTTCATTATACCTGAAACAGTTAATGTAATTTTTTTTAAAGATGCACGGCCTACACCATTAGTGTTCAATCATAGACGTTTTAATAAATTCTTCGGTTAAATCAAATGTTTTATGAACTCTCATCGGAACATGCTCATTGCTTTGAAAGTAGCTAACAGCGTGTGTGCTAGTATTTGCTGTACACGGTATATATCCGACTTGAAATAGTCTACTTTCTTTCGCTTTGCTTTATTCTAAATTGCTTTACTTCACTTTACTCTGCTTTATTTTACTTTAAATTACCCCACTTTATTTTACTGATTTAGATAAAGCAAAAATATCACCTCTGTTATATCCACCAATGTCAAAAGCTTTTTCGCAATACAAGATATGTCATACAATTTTAGAAATGTCAATATGTTAGGACAACCGTTGTATAAGACTCTAAGACATGGATTTCATTCACTGCGTTACCAAGGTGCTATGCTATGAAACAAGATTCCTGATACCGTTAAGGCTTTGGATTTTAAAGGTTTTAAAAGTTGTTCTTAAGTGGCAACCTGAGCGTCAATGTTGCACTTGCCTTTTATGTTTTATTTCATTCATCTTTCAACTGTAAGTAATCATTGTTCTTATTTGTTATTGTTGGACACAAGTGCTGTGCACTTCTGTTTTATTGTTGATGATATTATCCGACTTAAAATATTTTTTTACTTACTACTACTTACTTAACCAGGAGAAAATTCGGATTTGAAATTGCAGACATTATAATACATTTTAAATCTGACTCAATCAGAAATCAGTCTCACAATCAGCATCGAAACTATCGACTCTGAGAGGGGCTCAAGTGCTGAGTCAGACTCAAACATATTCTATAACCAGCTTGTCTCTTAAACCTGAGATAACGAAGTAATTGGCTTCAGCAAATATTGTACAGATAATAAAATCATGACACAGTTGCTTTGAGCATCATCACAGAATAATTTCTTTTATAATTCAGGAATGGTGAATTCCAGGGTGCATGTATGTAGGACTGTGCGTAATTTTCTTCAACTCAACAAGCATGGTGCATTCTGTAGCAATTTTACAGATAGTAAATCCTATAACATGCTTCGAAGCAAACTTGGATGCTATCTGGATGATGGTATGTGTGATAAACACATCCGCTTTGGATTATTAAATTAGGAAAGCTCCTGTGTTGGAATTTCCATCATGGGAATTCGCAAGTTTTTGACTTGAATTTTATGACCATCCAGGTATTTACAATTTTAGGTCCAGTCCTACAGCTATATTTCTATGGTAAGTTTTTATACATACTAAAGTGTATCACACAAATTTGGCTAAATTCTTGCCAAATGTAATGGTAATCAGGGTTTTTTTTTATATTTGAGAGCTATATTGTATGAGACTTTACTGTTTATTTTAGTTAACAATAGCGAAGTTCATTGCCTCCGCCTCACAGCATCAAAATGATGTTAGTCCATGCATCTAGTAAAGTTGACATCACAAATGAAACTTTCCACACTGCATGAAAAAGTGGCATATGAGAAAAACTTAACATTAGTGAAGGGACATGGTTACAAATGCAGCTACAGAACTATCGAAATTCAGAGATGGACTTTCTGCATTAAATGTATTGCTTAACATATTCGTATGTTAAATTTATAATTAATGTCAATATGTTATATTACAAATCATTATGAAAATTATCATATTTATTTGTCATACTTTTTATAACGTAAATGTGTAAATCAGAAAACAAATGCAACTTACAATTAGGTAAAATGTTATAGAATTACATGTGTCTCAATTTTGTATAATTGGAATAAACAATATGAACAATTTTACGCGTTTTATGTGTTCCAAACTTCAGGAGGTCTGTAATTATCCAATTAATTTACTGGTCATGTTGTTAAATATTTTATACAGTACACCTATCGAAAACAACAGGTAAATAAATAAAATTAATCTTAAAGATTTTAAGTAGCTAAGGAGCAATGTGATTTGTTAAGAATTTTTGACGGGGCGTGGATTTAAGGGGGAGGGGGGACGGGGAATGCCCCCCCCCCCCCGCGCATGTAAGAATTGATGAAAAAAATAAAACCTCTGTATTTCAAACATCGCACATTTACACATTATCGTAAATACAGCTGTGTGAATAAACAAAATATTTATTGTATTCCTTGAATGACTGGTATGCAATTTCCTCAAATTGATGGATGGAAATTTCAATCAATATATTAATATAGACCTACACAGACATCTTAATGCATTTAGAAAACCAAACCAGCATCAAACACCATAAGGAACTGATTGTCTTAAATTTTCTTATTATATTCTCATTGCTTACAAATCGTAAGTTTAAGGCCTACACTTAATACACTGGTTTAAGGTAATTTAATTAAGGTATCTCTTGGCCTCACAACTTCCAAGGCTACAATTAAGGCATCTCTGATTAAGGCTAATTGGCAATCAATTCAAATGATTTATATAACAGTAGAAAGACTTACTTGCAGCACTTTAAAAGAGTCTAGTTCTAACCACGCATCATTTTTAACATGACATAAGATAAGATAAGATAAGATAAGATAAGATAAGATAAGATAAGATAAGATAAGATAAGATAAGATAAGATAAGATAAAGATAACATAACATAACATAACATAACATAACATAACATAACATAACATAAGAAAACATAACATAACATAAGATAAGATATATTTTATTTAGAGTCGCATGTAAGAACAAACATAGCAGAAGCTTTTGATCGACTAAAATACAACAATATGAGAAATTAAATGTTTACTCTTCATAAAATGGTAACAATAATTATGTTGAACCTAGTAGTTATCTACTGCATACCCATAGAACTAATTAATTCTAGCTGATAATACCAAGGCGCAAATGTAAATTTTTACCTTCTCAAAAAGTGTATGTAATAAATTGGTTCTTAATCATTAACTCCTTGACCGAATGCCCGAAAATCTTTATACAGGGTCCCCTCCCCAGCTACTCTAGAAATCAGGCATAAGCTTTACAATAAGTTTTAGTTTTCTAGTCAGGACTAAAAAAATCGCACAGAGTTCTGAAAATATATATTTACACTTGGTGCACAAAGTGCTGCTTAAATCTATGTGGGCTGACAGCGGAACTGGTAATATTATTTCCCAGGGAGTTTTTGAGATTTCTGGGGGAAAAACCTGGGCAAATTCAGTACAGTCTGTCTTTGCGAAATGTTGGGAAGCAAGTAAATGGGCTTAAAGAGAACCATTTCAATTAATCCTTACCTAGCTCGTTCTGTCTGGTCATTTTTGTCAGAATGCCGGTTGAATTCAGTTTGACATTAGTTCGTATAAATGATTAGACTCAGACTTCATTTATTTGCTGAAAAACAGCTGGAGACCCTTCAAAGTCTAGGAGCCGCTGCCAAACAGCCACAAGTTACATTTTACACAAGATAGGGCTCTTTAAGTCCAGTAATCCCAACCACTGTTTGCCACAAATATATACTTTAAATGGCTGGCTGGCACGAAAAAAATTATATCAGCGCAATATGAGAAAGTAAATAAATAAGCATATAGCAGTTGAATAAGCAAGTCAGTAAGTATATCATAAGTCAGCAAGTAAGTAAGTAAGTCAGTCAGTCAGTCAGTCAGTAAGTCAGTCAGTAAGTCCAGATCAGTTGAATAAGTAAGTAGGACATAGGAGCAAATGAAAGTCAGTTACTATATATTATTAGTTTTGTTTCTAAAGTCTCTAAAAAATTTTGTAATTCATGTTAAAAGTTTAATTTATAAATATATTTTTATTCAGGCATTGCAAAGGTTAACTTGTTAATTGCTCTTTGAGAAACTTCGCATTTAATTTCACTTAGAGTTTTAATATCAACCAGAAATCTTCAGATTTTTAAGAGTCCTAATCGTTTTGGAGTTGTGAGATTATATGAATAAATTAAATCACAAAATGTGGGTTGCTTAATTTTCGTAATTAACAAAGTCTGTGCTATGAAATTATTCAGAGATTGGCGGAATTGTGACTGAATTGTAACAGCTTTTCGTGAGATATGGAGTAGGTTGGTGCAGAGGCCAAGTCCATGCTGCAGCCACAGAAGTAGAAATTGGGAGAAAATAACAAGAATGACTCGGAGCAAGTTGTCATATGACATCAAATGAGGAAGGAAATGCTATTGGGCAACAGCAAAGGCCCACCTGCTGCTCTTTGCCTGCTAATACATTGGATATATTATGGGCTAAAAGTGGTTATGGCTGATCAGAGCTTATCAGGCTAATGACAATGAGATAACGTCCGCCAGGAGACCAGAATGACATCACAATGACATCACAATGACATCTACTGGAATAGACCTGCAGGTGTAGCAGCAGGTACAAAAGCTGAAATGAAGTTTGAATAAAAGTAAAATATAAAATCTCACCAGTTGAAGTCTAGAGTGCAGCGCAGCAGTGCAGACTGTCTGGTAGCGAGTGAAGAAATGACGACCCATGGACAGGGCACCCCACCCCCGCTGCAGCGACCACCCGGCATAGGCATGCACCCACCCAATCGACCCCTTCCCACCCCCGGTAACAAAGTTTCCATCGTTAGGCGGAGGTTATTTAATGAAAATCACGGCTGGAATTAGCCTAGCAAATAGGCCCGCTGGATTGTGGGCCTCATAATGGGCAGCCCGGGGCGAAAATCAAAGTTGAGGGGGGCTGAAGGAGGGGGGATGGGGGGAGAGCAGCGCCCTGGCTATTGCTCACATTTACCTCCAGTGTTTGTGCCAATTACCCACATCAAACGGACAATTTGTCCCCGCGGAGCTGGCTCTAGCCAAAACTTGATCTAATTTCTCAAAGAAATTTAGGTGCGAAATGCGTCAAATTGTGGCAATCAGCGAAATTGTATAGAATTTTATGAGTAATTACGACGGGGAAACCGCCATTAGGGACAGCAAGAAAAGTAGATAATGAGCGGGCGGGCGCCCCATTATGTTCTGCTTTATTGCAATATTATTTCATAGAGAGTTATGGCTTGGCTGCCTGCGAATTTCCATGGTGATGAGAAGGGTCGGGCCCTGGCCACCAGGGGGGAGGCTGGGGAGACCGTTCATTTGGCCACAATGGGCCCGGCCCAAGGCAACGACCTGTCAAGGCAGCCCTGCCCCCCCCCCCCCCCCCCTGCCTGGTTTGCTCCGGAGTAGCACTGAGGAGACGGGGGAGGGGGGGGGGGCAGAGAGAGAGGGGTACCACAAGGCTCTACACCGGTACTGCCGCCCAACGAAAAGGAAGGGCTCCCTCTGACCCCCGTCTTCCATTTCCTTTTAACGGAAGTTGTAATAGTTAATTCAACCAAAATTCGCTTCATTCATCAATGTTTTTAAAAGTTGTTCATCTCAGGTTTAGATAATTTCCCTTTAATATTTCCACAGAGATACAAGAATACATGGAGCAGACATCCGTCAATCAAACCAAAGTTGACTTCATTTCCTACTCCATTAATCAATCGGCCTATTTAGTATTATTCAAACAAGAAGGCAATTCAGATTAAAAGTAAAGATTGCCAAACGCAAGATAACATAATTATATTACATATATTTTGAATTATTGCCATAACAAAATCCACTTACACCTGCTTGATGTATACCGTTGATACCATCGAAATTGTAATAAGGCAGATTGCCAATATGTTAATGAATCTGTTGAATCTGAATCTTTCGACTGGTCTTTGATAAGTGGACATCTTGGTCACAGTGCACCAACAGCAAATTTCTTGAGTGCATACATTTTTTACTAATGGGCATTTTTCAAAAGTATTTCAACAAGAAAAAAAACTACCATAATCGTATATCAATGTAGCACGCCTTCTTGTGTGTGTGTGTGTGTGTGTGTGTGTGTGTGTGTGTGTGTGTGTGTGTGTGTGTGTGTGTGTGTGTGTGTGTGTATGATTAGGGCTTTACGTCCTGTATTTCTGCACCAGTTGGGCTAATTAGGAGAGGCAGAGACATTGGCAATGAGACGAAGGAGGAAACAGCCATCCAACTTAGGCTCGACCGGGAATCGAACCCGGGACCCAGCGGTTGGAAGCCCAGAGCGCTACCTCTGAGCTAGGCCCCCGCCCCCAGCACGCCTTCTTCTCAAGTTTAAAAAAAGCTATGCAAAAGAACTTTCTTTACATTTTAGTGCATGCAGGAATAACTGAATCATTTTTGCCTCCACACTGGCACATCATGTTTAAGGTCCTGTATTCACGTATGTAATTATGATACAGTAATTTACCATATTTATTTTTTTGTGCTGATGTGACTCTAGTAGCATATGTGGTTTATAATTTAGCAATGTATTTGCCCATGTAGAAATAAAATAATAATAAAATAATCAGTTCAGTTTCGATATCAAAGGAACCGTCTCAAAGCTGCTTGGGGGGGGGGGGGGTCCGCTTTGGATTATTAAATTAGGAAAGCTCCTGTGTTGGAATTTCCATCATGGGAATTTGTAAGTTTTTGATTTGAATTTTATGACCATCCAGGTATTTACAATGGTAGGTCCAGTCCTACAGTTATAGTCCTATGATTATTTTGAAGAGTTTTTTCTTTGTAAATTATGAGTATCAGCCAAATTTAATTAAATTCTTATCAAATGTAATGGTAATCAGGAATTTGTTTTATTTGAGAACTTTGTTGTATGAAAGGTTTCACCAGTTCGCAGTTTATTTAAGTTAATAGAATATAAGCCCAGTTGGGGCTGGGTGGAGGGTATTGTGCAAAGAATTTATGTATCTTCATTATTTATCCACATATTAATAACGATTTTTAAACTTAGAAAAATCCCTTAATTTATACAATTCTTTGTTATTTAACGCTCATGTGACAAGAAGTAATATGGACTTCAGATATACTTTATGAAATGGTTATAACTCGCAACTTAATTTTTTTTCCACCGCAACACAAGAATCCCGTAATTGCCGAACAAGAGCAGTTTATGAAAAATACATCTTGAATTATTTTCTATGTGACGCACAAGACCTACAAGCAGCAAAACGTAGCATGGACAACATGCGGCGAAGTCAAACTCTGCGAACACAACATATTTTCCGATATTTTCAACATATGGGTTAAATAACACCAAATACATCGCGGAAATGTTCCTGCAATATTCATAATGCAATTTACGCGAAGAAAAGTTAATTATTCCGACAATGGTTATATCATTTCTCTAATTTTTGAATGATTTTCAAGGGTCTACATTTTTAAAGTGCTATCACAATCAGTTCAGTAATATTGACATAATGTTAGTTTAAATAATAACTCAAATGTTGTATAGATATTCGATAATATTTTCGTATCTCACAATGTGACGTGTTTCGCAACATTGCATATTCTTTCCAAGTTTGTGTTGTAGAGGTATTTGCGAAAAATATCATAAATGATATTACCAACGCTATTTTCGGAATATTTAACATTTCTTCGTGTAAATTGCATTACAAAAATTGCAGTAACATTTCCAAAAACGAAGTTAGTGACCTACCATGGTACAACACAGCAACTGGAGCTGTCAAAATTACATCTTTTCGCCGCCGCAACTAGATGGTTCAGCGGCTCAGGATAAGACTGAACAAATTAAAAATACCAAGACCGCAGAAAAATATAAAATCTTACGAATGGATAAAAACACATCTCTCTATAATTAAAAATTAACTTATTGTTTGGAATATTTTCCATTGGAATTTTTTTTGTTCCTCTCTGACTACGTTGAATGACCATACAAAAAAGATAATTGTATTAGGCCTATCAGATAGAAGTTTTGGTTTGAAGTGTTTTAATAGTATTTTTAACATGATAGAAAATAGTTAATTTGTATCCTGTGGGCACAGTGTGTACTGGATTGTCTGGTAAGAATGTTTTGACTTATAGCTAATATTTTTGTCATTTTTGCAGCTCTATCCACTCTATGAAGAAATATTCACCACCAAATAAGTTCACATTCATTTTGAGTCAAAGAAATATTCCACAGGCAACGTTGTGAACAATGAGCAAGAAATTTGAGTTCGTTTGTGTATTTATTTTGAAAGGACGAAATGTTAATTAGTGACACAGAACGTTATCATGATATAACAAGTCAATAGAACTACACCGTAGTCTATACTAAGTATGAAATATGATTATTAAAATATTAAGCAAACGAAAACCAATCACCCACTTAATCATTCGGAAATTTGGATGTTTGCTATACATTAATAAGGTGGTCTCTGATAATGATTGAATAACTGTCCTAGAGAGCAACTCGAAATGTATCTACATCTTTGAGCTACAACAACTATGACTGCGATGAAGTCCACATTTCCCACATGCTTCAGCTGAAGTTTGAAATCAATAATAAGGATTTTATTTTAAAGAAATTGGTTTGGATGACAAATTTTTCGAAATTGGTTTGACCAATGACGTAGGTAACCCGTTGGCCTATATAAAATGATACACAGCAACTGCATGTAATTCATAATCACATTTTAAACAAGTTTCTCGGAGTAGCCAACGACTGCTGGTGGGCCGACCATGTAAATTGCGAATTGCAACTCTAAGTTGGAAACTCCAGAATTTATATGAACTCGCAAAGATATATTGAAACTTGGGTAAAGGCTTGAATAGCTCTCAGAGGACTTGCATCAGCAGGAAGGGGGGACTCCTGCATTGGAGGGGGGTTTTCCGGCTGGCTGCATCCGAACAAGTGCCCAGTTAAAGGAACCGCAGCGCCGGGCCCTCCAATTTGGGCACACACTGCCTCCCAGAAACTAGATTTACTCCACTAACTTCGTTTCGTTGCCTCCACGCGCCATTCCACCTTGCTAAACATATACACTAGATGGCGCTGAAGAGTCATTGCGCCCCCTAAGTGAGGTTAACTTAACTAAACTTCCTTTACTGCTTGACTGGGCTGATTGGGCTCATTGGACGCTAGTTTCTTGATGAGTTGGGCCAAATGGTCGACCAAAACATCCGGTAACACAGGGGCACATTTCAAGGGGTTTTTGGGGCGGGGGTTTCAAGGGCTGCTTGGATTTACATCTGCGAGCCTTTCTTTTCCTGTTGAGTCATAAGGCTGAGCCAAAGACATTCATATTATTCCTAGAAGTTTTTGATAACTTTATGTAATTTAAAAACCTGACTGTAGCTATGCAGACACCACTCCTGCGATCTACTGAAAGAAGTTCATACAGCATCTTAGAATATAACTCAAATTTGAGGCTGTATAAACAGAGTCAAGTTCGCAACACTAGAAATATGTACTGTAATGGAGTTACAATTTAATGTGCGCCTTTAAGTTGGTCATAAACAATTGCAAACGCTAAATCTAGCTACGTCCTAACCAGGCAACCCTGTTGATTACGTAAGCTCATTAGTCCAATCAGCTGGCTCGTGACTGGCCTTAATGACATCACTATCCATTCATTAATACCACTGACCTGTGAAATGTTGTTACTGCATAACTGCACCACAGGGCGTGATCAGCTCTAAAATATCTTAGAATGTCTTTGGAATGATCTTTATTTGTCACTGGCTATCTCTTAAAATGATTTACAAACAGCAAGCTTCACTTTATTTTTATATGCGGCATTCGAATAGCTAACTTAGTAATTTAATTGTTTAAAATGCCTCTGATTCTGCAGTGTAGATAAAATATTTTTCTGTCCATGCTGATAGATTTGTTGTCAACTGTTGGCAATTGGGATATGTTTAAAATCGTTCACACATCCTAATTTTTGTGTTTGTTAATGTTTGTCCTTATTTGGTGATGTCAGATTTGTTGAAGATTGTTGTCATTAAAATTTCCAACATATATATATATATATATATAATATATATAATCTTATTGACACGTAAATTTCAAACAAGACATATATGTCACAAGTATATAAATAAAATAAAAAAATAATCAGAAAATAAATGAAAATAAGAAATACAACAAATACTACAGTTACAGATGGTTCCAGGCACCAAATTTAAGTATTTACATAGAAGTTAACATTATAAGTTTAGCTGTTTATCCACTCTTTATAAAATATAAACAAAATATTTTATACATGCATTTTGTAGTATAAGCATAGAGTGCATATATAATACATATTAACATATTCAACAAAATACAGTTTTATAATGTAATACATAACTATTTACAGAATTATTTGACTTCAAAATACAGCTCTATATATACTGACAAGAAGTCTATAAATATTTACAGAAATTATCTGACTTTACTTCTAGGAAACAAGATCACAAAGAGTTTTTATCATGGCACTTCATTAAGGCAGTTTTAAAGATCAGGATAGACATGACTGCGCAATTTTAGGAGACTGGTGAATGCATTTATGTATTGTTTAAACATCAGCTTGTAAAATAAATTTTCCTAGGTTTATCAACACCTCAGGCTCCCTTGGGTGTCATTTTGACTTTAAATTTTCCCATGATCTTTAGTTACCAATATATTTCGTTGCAATCATATTTAGATTATCTCGAAATAAAGAGTGGCTTGGACAGGTCACAAGACAGTGCATTTCATCTTCAACTTCATTCAGATTACATCCTAAACAGGTTCTATGTGAACTGATTCTAAATCTAGCTATCTTACTGCATGTTTTTCTATTCATGTTAAGAAGTAGATAAGGTTCTAATCTATAGTCAGTTTTAATGTGTTTGTAATTTCTTAAAAGCTGGTGCGAAGCTGGTATGCTAAGGAAATGTCATACACAAAGTACTGTATGTGCCGTTGTTGAATTGGGTTTACCTTGGGAACACAGAATATGAAATAATACCTTGAAATAATAGAATAGAATAAACTAAAAACAACAGATATTACCAAAAATTATGAAATACAAGTTACATTATCTATTACAAGAGATACTTTGCTTTGTGCACGAGCAATGGGATTCTCATGCGATAAGATCTGTGTATAGCCAGTAACTCTTAATGTTAATTTATGGGGCGGCGGACCTCCCCAATTATTTGAGACTTGTAAGGGATACATTTTGGATTTGCTTGTTACAAAGAAACTTTTATAAGATCACGAATCTGAATCAGCCCATCACCGATTTCGCAGCCACTGAAGTTTGGTAATCAGTCACAAGAGGGCAGCAGAGACACATCCTAGAAATACCCATCCTGAAGTCTCTCAGAGTGTTAATCCTAGTCTTTCATGGATTGAAAATATAAAATCATGAAACATTATATATAGTAAATGTTTAAACGTTTGGCATGAGTGAAATAAATATTTCTTGAATCTTGACCTTCAGTATAAGGAGAGTAGGCAGGCCATCGACTCTCCTGCGTGGACTAATAGTTAATTACTGAGGTAGAGGTACATTATATTCAACCATTGGAGGCAGGCGTAATGATGAGATGACCAGAGATCTTTATGGTCCATCAGGGTGGCCAACAGCAGCTCAGCATGATACACCTAGTCCATACTAAGGGGGGGGGGGCAAAATGCAAAACCATTGTGTAATCAACTAAATATTTTCACATTTTTACATTTACATATATAAATCAAGAATTAAGCACTGAAATGTTTTTCTGCGGCATTTCCAGCCTGTTACTGGACAATAATGACCATACTTATATGACAATGCTAAAAACATAAACAAAACAAAAACAACCCAGGACCCTAAGAAGAAGCCACTGTGATAACATGCAAGCCCCTGAACCATCCAGGTTCCCCAAACATATACAAATGATTTAACTTTTTTAAAGGACATACCTGATGCAGGAATTGAACAGAGCCATGTTGAAGAGAGTGAAATGATATTTAGCAATGTTTTAAACTGCAAGCATGGGACAGCTAGACATGAATAATAGCAGAGTGTGTATTGCGAAGAGCCACTCTAATTTGCAATTACAAAATGCTATTACATTTGCACAAGTGAGTAAAACAGCCAGAAACGTCTCCAAAAAAATATTGATAATTTCAGAGATATTCAAAATGCATTAACCTTGAAAAACAATGTTAATTTGAGTCCATCTTTACAAATATATCTCCTGCCATCACACATAACAGCAAGGTGCATGGAGCTGATGGGCACTGATTCAACAGACGATACACCTACAAAATGAAAAACCACCCGTTCTGTTCGTATACCAGAGCAAAGACACACAGTTTCAGTGGTTGTGCAATCTGGCAAATGAAATTTTGAACACATTCATCAAATTAGGCAAAGAAGCTGTCACTGCAGTCACTTCAATATGAAATAAGAGTATGAGAGTATGAGTGAACTAGCTTATATTGTTAAAATGAAAAAAATAAAATAAAAATACAAAACCCAATAGTCACCTGAGTACACTCGGGTTATCATTTGTGGATTTTTTTACAATATTTTTAGCTGCCTTAACACTTGCTTGGTTTTACAAGTATACCTGACCTTATGCTGCATTAACTTTCAAGGGAAGATCCAGCTGACGTTGCTCAGTAAACTATGGAAATCAGTTGTCTTGAGAGAGAGATGAGCACTTTTATTTTGTTTGTCTGGATTATCTTTAATAGAAAACCACCCACTTGGTATTTTTTGTGGCAGACACATGTGTTGGGTTTTAAATGAAAATATTTATTAGCTAGTCTTAAATAAAACGGTTGAAAGTGGCAATGTATACAATGTTGTTGTAGAGATACTGTTAATGCTAACAACTAAGTGCATAGGATACAATAAGTAGAAAACATGAAACCTGTCTATCAATAGGTGAACTAACTAAGAACACTTAGAAGAGTAACATGTGTAGATCAAGTTAGCTTGGAAGACAGTGGAACCGGCCAAGAAGTCCTAAGGACTGGCTCCCAAGAGAAAATGGAGAGAACTATCCTGTGTTTTAACTTGTAGGTAACTTTGCGCTGGCTCCAAATTGCTGTGTGAGAAGAAACAGTGGACAACTTTGCGCTGGCCCCAAATTGCTGTGTGACAAAAATCAGTGCGCACCTTTGTGCTGGCCCCAAATTGCTGTGTGAGAAGAAACCATATCTTAAACTTTAACACTGTAAGTGAAAATGAAGTTATGATCATAATAAACAGTTTGAAATCCAAAGCTAGCTTTGGACATGATAAAATATCTACAATATTAATCTGTAAGCCACTCACTACTATTATTAATCAAACAATTATTACCTTCTAAACTTAAGCTTGCAAAAATATATATCTTTAAGAAAGATAATGCTACTCTACTTACCAATTATAGACCAATTTCCTTACTAAATTAATTTTCAAGAATATTTTGAAAAAGTCTTATTTAAACAGATCCACCATCACTTTAAAACCAACTATATTAAAACAGTCATTATGGCTTCAGAAAACTTCACTTCACTCAACTAGCTGCTTTAGAATTAATAGATCGCATAATTATAGATATGGATAAAGGAAACATACTCCTAAACATATTTATAGACTTATCTAAAGCATTTGACACCATAGATCACAATATTCTTTCATATAAACTCCATTATTATGGCTTTAAAGAATATGTTGAAATAGAACAATTTCAGTCTGATGAATTACCACAGGAACACAGAAGGCTCAATTTTAGGCCTTTATGATTTACATTAACGCCCTGTCATTCTCCTGAAATCGTTTTAAAATAATCAGTTACACTGATGAAACCACACTTTATGTGTCTCTCACTCCCACTGGTAACCTCATTGAATATAACCAAATACAATTGGAGTAGTTAAAAGTTAGTAAATGGCTAGACTTAAAACAAAATTGTCCTTAAATGTATCCTAAACTAAATGCATGTTATTTCACCCCCATAATAGAATAGCTTCCACATATTGAACTAAATGGCCAAACAATTGAATGTGTCCAAGAATTAGATTTCCTTGGAATTTTACTTGACTCTAATCTCAATTGGCATGCGCATCTGAACAAATCAGTAGGGATACTAGGAAAAGTTAAGAATTACTTACCTGAAAATACTATGAAAATACTTCATTTGCTTTAATAAATTCACATATGGATTACGGAATATTATGCTGAGGCCACTGTGCGAACCGTCTATTAACCTCACAAAAGAAAGCAATAAGATTAATTTCAAAAAGTAAAAATAACGCTCACCGTGAACCACTCTTCAAAAAACATAATATATAGACTATTCCTGATATCTACAAATTGAAATTACTAAAGTTTTTCTTCAAACTATCCAAAAATACAGTACCCGATTATTTCTCCAGCTCAGAGTTTCTCATTCTCTAACAAACTACTCACCCGTATAATACTAGAACTCAAGCTTATATTATCCCTAGAATACATCAAGTTTTTGCTGAAAAAATGCATATGTCATCAGCTGCCAAGTCTTCTGAACACTAGCCCAACATATATACTAGATAAAGTTAATACTGATAGTAAAACTGGTTATGCCTCCACCTAAAAAATATTTACATACCAAGAATATACGGTTTAGAAGCCCGCCCCCCCCCCCCCTTTGCACACTTTACGTCTCTTTTCCTCACTTATTGTGTACTCTTTATATCATTTCAATTTAATATTTATATCGTTTCAATTTAATTTATTTACATCATTTCAATTTAATATTTTGTCTGGACATCCAACCACTTATTACTCATTTCATGTATTTATTTTTTTCCATAAGGTATTGTAATTATTTTCGTTTTCATGGCAGCAATCTGAACTTGTGATTTATAACTTAAGCAGGAAGTACCTATGGTAGCCCCTAACACTTTGGCAAAATGGTTACCTGTGCCAAAATTAATACAACTGTATTTGCAATTTTGCACATCTCATATTTTGCATGGCTTAAATAAGAAATCTGTCTGTCTGTCTGGAGATCGATAGATAGATAGATGGATGGATGGATGGATGGCTAGCTGGATGGATAGATGGATAAATAGATAGATGGATAGATGGGCAGATAGATACATAATTTATTTTTTATTTACTTTAAGTAACTTTTTAATCTACCATGTTGTTCTTTTTCAATTCGATTACTCAGTTTTCCCATTTAGATGGTGTGTGCAATTTTGTTTTGCACACACACCCAAGGTCCATCTTGTTTTGTTTGGCTCATACAGTGGAGCCACAAGTGACTCAATGTTCATGCAGATAGAATTTGATGTATGTCGGCCAAAACCGAGTGAATGGTATTTCACTGATTGATAGAGGGCTGATAGTTAGTGGGGAGTGGTTGTTTTTCTTTATGAGTCCAAGAAAAACTACACCTGATAAGGTTGCAGGGTGAAAATATTGGGACCTTGTTAATAAAGTAATTCCACACTATGTTTTTCATTTGCAGTCCCAAGAAAGTCAACCAAGGGCCTGATGAATGAATAACCAAGAAATTTCCACAGGACAATATATAGTGTACGAAGTATATATCGAGTATATATCATGTAGCAGTGATATGTAGTCAGTAGCTAAGTGGACATTTGCTTTAAATCTAAAAAATGTTGACAAATATGTAGCAAGAATGATTTGTTTAAAAAAAAAAACATGCATAATCTTTAAATGAAAATAAAAATTCCATACAACTTCTGCAGTCAATTATGTTAATCATGTATGTTTTACCAAATTGCATTAGGTCTATGTGAACCTTCAAGTATGAAGTATACTGGATGTAAGTACTACTCAACACCAACAATGTGTTTAAAATGTCTGTCACTCACAACCAGGACAACTGTGCTGGAGTGGTCACTCCAAGGTCCAAGGTAAATTCTTTGGAAAAGACGGTGTTGGGAATCAGAAGAGGCGGAAAGGGGAAAGTCCTTGAAGCAATATGTCTGAGGACCACTTTAAAGCCCCTGTCACACGGGCCGGTTGTGCCGTAGTGAACCCGTAGTATTACGTAATAGTTGCGGAAATCGCTACCCGGCTCGAAGCCGGCGGCCCCAATACGGCCACCCGTGGATACCCGTGGATACCCGTGGATACCCGTCAAGCACCCGTGGGACCCTTGGCCAAGCCGCGAAACCCGGCCCCGGTAGCCGGTTGTGCCATGCTTGCATGGCACAACCGTAGAAATCTCACGGGTGTAAAAAAATAAAAATAAAACCGTGGAAGCCGGCGGGTGGCCCGTGGAACCCGGCGGGTGGCCCGTAGAACCCGGCGGGTGGCCCGTAGAACCCGGCGGGTGGCCCGTAGAACCCGGCGAATTATTCGTCCCTAATTTCACCCCGGCGGCTTGTTGAGGGGTTCTACGGGTAACCCGCCGGCTTTCAAGGGCAACCCGCCGGCTTTCACGTGTAACCCGCCGGCTTTCACGTGTAACCCGCCGGCTTTTTGGTACCAGCGTCAGCGTAGGCAGGGAGGTATATACTTTAAAAAGCTGCTGCTCCTCTAATATTAGTCCGATTTTCCTCAAATAAAGACTGAATGGCAGTATAGCTCATACTGATTCCATACGTATTTTCGGATTTAAAAAAACCCGAATATTAAGCGAGATATTTGTCTGAGAAGGCAGTTGTCTTGCGGCGGCTGCTGCTCCATTTATATTAATCCGATTTACGTCAAATCAGGACTGAATTGTAGTATAAATCATACTGATTCCATACGTGTTTTCGGATTGAAAATAGACCAAATATTAAGCGAGATATTCGTCTGAGAAGGTAGCTAGGTTGGCGGAGGCAAACAGTGGTGCTCTCGCAGACGTCCGCGCCCTGACTCTATCAATGCAGAAGGGCTGAGCCCTTCTTTAAAAGGCTGCTGCTCCCCTAATATTAGTCCGATTTTCGTCAAATTAAAACTGTATTGTAGCATAGTTCATACTGATTCCATCATGTTTTCGGATTGAAAATAGACCAAATATTAAGCGAGATATTCATCTGAGAATGCAGTTCTCTGGCGGCGGCCAGGTGCTCTGTGTATGGTCATGACTTGAATGGTGTGGTCAATATTTTTGACCATGATATATATACATTGTTTGGATGAGCTTTATTGCAATTCATTTCTACTCATTCTGCCAACTGCCATGACCGTTATGTCAATTGCTAATAGCATTTTGAATGATATAAAGAATGGGTGTAGAGAATACAGCAAATGCTCAATACATGTGTCAATTGCCTAATTGCCTAAATTGGGGTTCTTTGACCTGTCATTTCATAGTTTGTTCAAAGATGACACAGTAATATGACATTGTCTTGATTGTCATTCACAATTACAAAAAGATGTAATTGCTTTCATTAATTAAAAACAATATATTGTATTGTAATTACCAGGCAATGATTATATTTGTATATTGGTATTTTTTTTATACATGTGAACATTCTTATCTTTTTGTGTATATTTTTGTAAAATTTAAATGTAATATTGATATTGTAATTAGTATTTGTGATTTGATCTGTGATTTTATTTGCTATTTTTTATGTACTTATATGGACCAAATATTAAGCTAGATATTCTATATTATATAATAAGCATATGAATCTATCTGTCTATCTAAACTATCTGTCTATCACATATTCGATTTTCGTCAAATAAAGACTGAATTATTCAGGGAAATGTGTAGAATTTATATAATAGTTAAGGTGGGGAAAATTAATGGAGTAAACTAGGCACAAACAAGAATATTCTTATTAATAAAGTTAGTAATACCTCATAGAATATAGATATGTAGATAGACAGATAGTTATAAGATCTTCACCTAATAATATGTTACTATCAATAATTCATTAATTCGTAATCAATAAAAAACGAAAATAAAACAATGTTTGTTTGCTTGTTGCCAATAAAATTCCGACTTGATAAAGATGTCCATGGAGCTATAACAACTATCTATAGATAGATATACTCTAGTTTATATAAATTATCAATATTTCATTGTTGTTTCTGAAAATAATCCAACTGAAATTAATATTGATATTGCATGTTCCATCCATGATCAAAACAATCTCCCTCTTTAATATGCATATTAAACAGGAATCAGTTGAAATTCAGAACTTCAATTAATGCTTGTGATCAATGATGAAAAAGCATGACTTACCCCATTCTTTGTATTATTCAAAATGTTAATAGCAATTGACATAACGGTCAATTCAGAATTTCAATTCATGCTTGTGATCAATGATTTCAATTCATGCTTGTGATCAATGATGAAAAAGCATGACTTACCCCATTCTTTGTATTATTCAAAATGCTAATAGCAATTGACATAACGGTCAAGGCAGATTGCTATTACATATATAGGTTAATTGACTTTACAAAACCAAAGGAAAAGTCCTTCCCATTGGCCAGTTGGCAGAATGAGTAGAAATTAATTGCAATAAAGCTCATCCAGACAATGTATATATAATGGTAAAAAATATTGACCACACCATTCAAGTCATGAACATACACAGAGCACCTTGCTGCCTTCTCAGACGAATATCTCGCTTAATATTTGGTCTATTTTCAATCCGAAAACACCTATGGAGTCAATATGAATTATACTACAATCCAGTCTTTATTTGACGAAAATCGGACTAATATTAGGGGAGCAGCAGCATTGACACAGTCCCGGCGCGGACGTCTGCGAGAGCACCACTGTTTGCCTCCGCAAACCTAGCTACCTTCTCAGACGAATAACTCGCTAAATATTTGGTATATTTTCGATCCGAAAACAGGTATGGAATCATTATAAACTATACTACAATTTTAGTTCTTATTTAACGAAAATCGGACTAATATTAGGGGAGCAGCAGCCTTTTAAAGTATACTCCTGGAAGCTACGAGTTACTCCTACTACTCGCCTGCTTACTCCTACAACTCGGCGAGTAACACGTAGAACCCGCCGAGTAACCCGTAGAACCCGCCGAGTAACCCGTAGAACCCGCCGAGTAACCCGTAGAACCCGCCGAGGCACCCGTAGAACCCGCCGAGGCACCCGTAGAACCCGCCGAGGCACCCGTGGAAGCCGGCGGGTATCCCGGCGGGTTACCCGTAGCACCCGGCGGGTAACCCGGCGGGTGCTGCCCCGCCCCTTTTTGCTGCCAGAACCGGTCGCCAAACCGGCAGAAAGAGCTGTTACATAACTATTACGTAATACTACGGGTTCACTACGGCAAAACCGGCCCGTGTGACAGGGGCTTAAGCTACAACAGTGGTTGAATTGAGTTTCAAATTGCTGGAGATGAGCTATGAGTATAACTAGAAAAGCTCTCTTTAAAAAAGAGACCTCAGAATGGGTAATGTAGTCTAGACAAGCAAAACAGACTAAAGGGTATTAGTTGCAGGTAACAGATACTGACAAGGTATCATGTCAAAATATTACAATCAATTAGTACAGTTCATAGAAATTTATGTCTTTGTCTTTATTGCCAAACTTGCTATAAAATGGACTTTGCCATAGATCCTCGCTACTCTTGCCTAACTACCCACAACTGTCTGCAGCAAATCGACCACTTGCACCATCTATAGTATTAGTAACAAAAAAAATATATATATTTCAAACTTCCTGCTTTTAAGTTGCACAGAATTTTGTCTTGTTCTTCTTTTAATATATATTACAAGTACCTAAATACTTCTCATATTCTGTAATTTGCAGCCTAAAAAACTGTCTATTCAGAAAAATTTTAAAAGTTTTGCAAATCTATTGCTATAATTCAGATCCACATTTTAAAAATATAAATATGTTTCATTTTACCACATCAACATACATAATTGATAGGTTCAGTGAGTGTAGCATTTTTTAACTGCATGTATGCTGTTTAAAACTGTTTGAGAAATTATTATATTTTAACATTGGCCTTTTTTTAAATAAATTACAATGTACAGCTTTAAATGCAATCAGCTATCAGAAACATTGACAGATCCAATTTGTGTAATTACACTGTTTCACATTGAAAAAGAGTGAGGTTAACAGACAAAACACCACAGTAACCAATTCAAATCACATTAGTTTTCAGGAATGCCAACAGATATTTGTGGAAAACCTACATAAGCTTTCATCCCTAAGACCAAAATGAGCCATGCCAATTCCTGGGAAATCAGACCAACATGGATCAGTCCATTGATGTTGGAGGGGGAAACTGTTAAGATTTAATAAATACCTTGGTACAATAAAACCAGGCACTTTGACGTATGGTCCTCAATTCAAAGTTGCTGCATTTTATTTAAGGAAGACAAATGTGCCATAGTTAGGTTATTTAGGCCATTTTCAAGGATGTGAAGATCAGTGATCTGGCCACAACTTAAATGTACACAAACAACAGTGATGTCACAGCTAACTTACACAAACCTCAGAAGATTATTTGTAAAACCAATCTTAGTAAGTATCTCTATCTCTATGAGTTCTGCTAATTATATAATTATAGGATATGTTATGGATGGAGATTTTGAATCAAAAACCTTTGGTGCGGCACATGCTTTGAAGTTATCACTGAAAGCCAATTATGCCTAATGTCTCAGTGCTACTTGGCCTGAAGCTTTGTAAGCTTGTATGACCAGCTGCCAGAGGCATACGTAACAATAAGATGAAAAGGCTGTGAGTCCACTCCTACTTTCTACCAGTTCCCAAGGGTGGGGTCTTTTACTCGCATCACCATAGAGATCAAGGAAAAGGCACCTCTAATTTAAAGTCCCATGCACTGGGCATGCAGCTGGGATCTAGCTCATAAGTATAACTGATACTAAAAAAGGGTAATTTTGATTTGAGCAATGTTGTCTTATTAAACAATATATGATAACTTTATGTAGAATGAGCTGAGAAAACATATTTGATTCATTCCATTGGTGTGTGTGTGTGTGTGAGTTATTGTTTAACGCCTCATCAGCACCTGAGTGGGCTATGTAGAGGCTCTCTAGGTTAAGATTGATTAACTATATTTGGTAGTAAAAACCAGAAGCATATAAAAAATCTATAATTGTCTGGGTTGGATATCTGGTAAAGAGATGTTGTAAGGTATTAGCTTGAAACAAAGGTCTTCTAAAGCGTTGTAAGTGGCTGCAATCTAATAAAATATGTTTGATTGTTAGGGGGCACCGACAACTCTGGCATACCGGTGCCGGTTCATTGACTAAAAGGTGTAAATGTGTAAGTCTTGAATGTCCTATGAGGCATCTGTGATATATTCCTTGATCTTTGCGAGTATTGAACCTACTAGGTATTTTATTTTGAATGCAAGGTAAGATTGAATGCAACTTGTTGTTATTACATTCATTCCATTGTCTTTGCCAGCAAGACATGATAAAAGATTTTATAGTCATTTTAAAATCAGTGTATGGAATGGTAAAATCAGTTATCTCTTTTGTAAGAGCCCTTTTTGCTGCCAGGTCTGCTTTTTCATTCCCTTCAATGCCAGCGTGTCCAGGAATCCAGCAGAATACTATGTCTTTGTATTCGTGAAGATAGAAATACTTAATCAGAACATCTAAGATCCCAGGGTTATCAAGTTGTTTATTTTGGATTGCTTGAAGAGCAGATTTTGAATCAGAACAGATAACATAACGATCTGATTCTGAGTCCTCGATGTTCTTTAAGGCAAGGTAAATAGCTGTTAATTCTGCAGTGTATATTGAGCAGTGGTCTGGAAGACGACATTCAGCTATAACGGTTTTATAAGAAGTGACAGCACAGCCTACTCGTCTTTCCATTTTTGAGCCATCTGTATATAGAAATTTGTACGATTCGTATTTAAACCTTATACTATAAAATAGGTTTTGATAGTCTACCGGATTGGTTTCGCTTTTCTTAAGCTCTGCCAAATCCAGGATAACTTTCGGGACTGGGAGAATCCATGGCGGAATGGGTGGTACTTCCGTCTCGGCAATGATTGTAGTATCAATTTTTGCAGCCTCAAGATAGAATTTCATGCGTAATCCCAGTGGTCGAATGGCGTTTGAACGAGATTCATAATGATGCATGTATTTTGGATGAAATATTACATCATATGTTGGATTTGTTGGAGTTGAAGCTACTTTTAGTATGTATTGCATGGATAACTTGATACGACGAAGGGAAAGTGGAGGTTCCCCTGCCAGTACATATAAGCTCTCTACAGGAGATGTACGAAAAGCTCTTAAGCTTAGTCGCAACCCTTGATGATGTACAGAATTCAGGCATTTTAGATAAGATGGTCTGGCGGAGCCATATACCACAGAACCATAATCAAGTCGAGAACGAGTAATTGCTCGATAGAGACGAAGGAGGACCGTTGTGTCCCCACCCCAATTATATTTGCTCACTACTTTAAGGAGGTTCATTGATTTCAGGCACTTTGCTTTCAGTGCTTTGATATGCGGAATGAAAGACAATTTGGAGTCAAAGAGTACACCCAAAAATTTTGTTTCATTCACCACTTTTATTTGACAGTTGTCAATTATTAGTGATGGATCTGGATGGTTTGATCGTAAGTAATAGAAAGGCAGACAAACTGTCTTCTGTTTAGAGAACTTGAAGCCATTTTCGAGTGACCATTTGTGAATCCTATTCAAATTTAATTGCAGTTGTCGTTCTATGGTTGGCATATATCTGGAACGATATGCAATGAGAAAATCGTCAACATATAGGGACGACATGAGATTTTCTGAGATGGAATTTACTATACTGTTGATTTTGACGTTAAAGAGGGTGGGCGAGAGAATACTACCCTGAGGGACTCCATTCTCCTGAGAGTAGGGGCTTGACATCGTTGATCCCACTCGGACCTTAAAGAAGCGATCCTGTAGGAAGGATCCGATGAAAACTGGAAGGCGACCTCGAAGCCCTAAGTCGTGGAGATCTTTCATTATTCCATATTTCCATGTAGTGTCATAAGCTTTTTCTAGGTCAAAGAATATGGCTACTACGTGTTCTCTGTTAATGAAAGCATCGCTAACATAAGTTTCCAGTCTGACTAAATGATCTAATGTGCTCCTGTGACGGCGAAATCCAGATTGGAACTCTGTAATAAGCTGGTTCGACTCCAGGAACCAAACCAGTCTATCAGTAATAATTCGCTCCATTGTCTTACATAGACAACTGGTTAAGGCTATTGGTCGATAATTCATAGGATCACTATGATCCTTCCCCGGCTTGGGAATTGGGATGACCGTGGCTTGTTTCCACAGGGATGGAAGACATCCCTTCTCCCAAATTTGATTAAAGATATACAGTAATGTTTTTAAAGAGGATTGAGGTAGGTGTTTTAAGATTTGATAATGTATATTATCAGGGCCTGTTGCAGAGTCAGTCGCTTTTAAGATGGCCTTCTGAAGTTCTTCTAAGGTGATGTAGGAGTTATAATCTTCGCTGTTATCAGACTGTATATTTAGGGTTAATCTCTCAGCTTGAGCCTTATAACATTGAAATTCTCTCGTATAGTTCTCCGATGAGGAGTTGTACGCAAACTGTTCTCCTAACCCGTTTGATATTTGTTCTGGTGAGGAGAGATGTTCTCCATTCACTTCTAGAATGCTTACATGCGAAGCTAGGTTCTTTCCTTCAATCTTCTTAATCATTTTCCAGACTTTATTGCTAGGAGTTCTTTCAGTGAGTCTGGAGACATAGTCTCTCCAACAACTACGTTTTTTTTGCCTGACAATTCTACGCGCTTTGGCTTTCAGGCACTTAAAATTATTCAGATTGTTGATGGTCGGCTGTGATTTAAAAATTCTGAGGGCTTTCTTACGGTTTTTAATAGCTTCTCTTACTTCGTCGTCAAACCAGGGTCTTGCACTTCGTTTAGAATTATTTTTTGTCATCGGTATTGTTTTATTGGCTATATCAGTAATATCATCAGTAAAATCTTCAACGAGATTATTACAATTCCTATAATGAGACATAGTAATTGTTTCTAAGCAGTGCTTTTCGAAGGAGGTCCAATCCGCTTTATGCAACTTCCATCGGAGTTGACCCACTTCTCTTGTACCTTCTACGTTTTGTAGGACAATAGGAAAGTGATCACTGCCGTGAGTGTCCTCTAATACTCTCCATTCAAATTCCAGAAATAACGCTGGATCACATATACTAAGGTCTATCGCTGAAAATGTTCCATGACCTGGGTGAAGATATGTAGGTGAACCATCATTGAACAAGCAAAGGGTGTGGTTATTGAGAAAATCTTCAATGGTTTTTCCTTTGTTGTTGTGGGAAGTGCTTCCCCACAATTGGTTATGGCTGTTAAAATCTCCTAGGATAAGACGCGGTTCAGGAAGTTGATTGTAAAGGTTATGCAAATCACTGGCTGTAAGGTGAAAGGGTGGAGGAATATATAAGGAACATATGGTGAATGTTTTATTCAAGTTCAGACGAACTGCTGTAGCCTGAAGGTTAGTGTTAAGAGCAATATGGGTATGAATGATGCCATTTTTAACTAAAATTGATGAGCCACCAGTGGCTCTATCGTGGGCAATATTGCCATATGTATTATACATATGATAGTTTCTCAGTTTAAAACTATTTGGAGGTTTCAGAAATGTTTCCTGTAGACAGAAAACACTAGGGTTTAAGTCTTGGACCATGCAACCTATTTCATCGAAGTTGGCTCTGAAACCTCGACAGTTCCACTGAATGATACTGTCCATGAATTAGTTAAAAGAGTTTAATATTATCATAGTAAAATCTGTAGTGCATGGTATGAATTTGTATGAATATTCACTTTTTCTTCAAAGTCGCTGCCTCTTTTGGTGTTAAGATCTTTTTGAGGGCCCCACCATGCTTAGATGGTGGTGTTATGAAGCTCAGTGCACTAGATTTTTCTTGTGTTTTTCTGATGAGGGGGGGTCTTTTGGGAACAATTGATCTTTTATCAATTGCCCCCTCCCGTTGAGGCCTAGGGATGGTGGTAGTCCCTGCCTCCTCTTCCATCGGCTGGTGTATCTCTTCCGACTCAACGCCGGAAGGTGCACCCTGTGAGGGTACACTAAGTTGTGACGCACTAACCGATGGAGCTACAAGATGTCCTTTTCCGACATCTATAGCATGCTGCTTTATTCTTGCGAGGTGATCGTCTGCCTGTGAAGTCTTAGATTCTGGTTTATGTTTCTGCAAGCTTTGCCCTGCCTTGGAATAATTATAATTAGGATCTAGGTCAATCCTTCGCCTGGGCGATGATCTGGGTGAAGGAGATCTAGGTCCAGCCATCTGAGACAGGACTGAGGCATAACTTGCCCCAGCAGCCTGTTCAGCTATACGGCGTGCTTGGGGAAAGGAGATATCCTTGGTGGTCTTTAACTTCAGGATCTCTTTCTCTAGCTGCCATTTGGGACAGCCACGGTGATAGGCTGGCCCATCACCTCCACAATTAACACAATATGACTGTTTCTGACATGGTGAGTCACGGGAATGAACGTGTTCCCGTGACCCACAATTGGCGCAGGTTGCTTTGGCGCGGCAGGAGCCGCTAAAATGGCCAAATCGCTGGCAATTATAGCATCGTTTTGGGTTCGGGATGTAGGGACGTACCCTACACCACTCGAACCCTATGCTGACCCTATCAGGCAACACTGTGCCATCAAAGGTCAGAGTCAGTAGCTGTCGTGAATATCTGGGGGCTGGCGGTGAATGTGGATGACATTGTAGTCATTCAGCCAGTCCCTCAGTTCGTCATCGGAGCAGAGACTGCTCTCATGAGATGTCACAACCCCCTTGCAAGAGTTGAAGAACCGATGGGGCTCCACCTGTACAGGGGTACCCGCAAAGGCCCTCAGCTCCAGCAATTTTAACGATTGGTCCTTGTGGGCAACCTGCACCAGCAAGGATGAACTCCTGAGCCTTCTCGTATTTTCAACGAAACCAATACTTTCTTTCAACGTTCGACAAATTGTTATGGCTGAGAGACGGGAAAACCCATCGTCACTGCCAGTAACAACAAGAAACTTAGGCCATGGCGTAGATATAACATCATAAGTTGTACTTGGATTGGCATCATCTGTAGATGAGCGGAAACTTTTACTTTGTCTGGAACCAGTAGCCAATTTTTCGACCTCAGCCTGGTTTACCGCTGAGGGACGCGCACCTTGTTCACCCGGGGGACGTGCGAGCCGGTCTGAAATTGTCGATTCGGACATATTCATTTTTGTTTCCCCTGTATGGTAGGGGACACACCCTCCTGTAAAGCTGGAGCAGCTTGTGCAATGCGCACGGTCCTGTTTTAGCCACTGGGGATAGAGGACTTCACCCCAAGTGTTTCCACCCTCGCCGCGTGGAGGCCCAGGACCTTCGAGGGCTCATTCCATTGGTAAAATAAACACCATTAACTTTAACATTAACATAAATGCAGCAATTTGTTACTAGTTTGCACTGAAGTTTATTTTGAGTTAGCATGCCATGTTTCACGACCATAGCGTAGAGGAAAAAGACTACTGGCACAGACTAGTCTACGCCATTGCCACTTTCGCCAGCAGCTCTGGTTAAATCTGTCAAATGAGGTTTTTTTTTTTTCCCTTAATGACTTTTGATATGTTTTATTTTAGCTAGAGAAGATAGAATACCTAACCAATTCGTGACCAGAGCTACTAAGAATAACATAGTTTGTGTGTTTTTAAAGGCTTAAAAGCGTGAAAGGATATATACAAACGTGTGTGTGATTAGGGCTTTATGTCCTGTATTTCCGCACCAGTTGGGCTAATTAGGACAGACAGGGACCATGGCAATGTGACGGAGGAAACAGCCATCCAACTTAGGCTCGACCGGGAATCGAACCCGGGACCCAGCGGTTGGAAGCCCAGAGCACTACCTCTGAGCTAGGCCCCCGCCCTTATATATGGATAGGCATTCATTGGTTATGAAGCATCAATGATGCTGCCTTAAATTTGTTCAGCATATTATGGATTATTAAGGGTATGCAATTTAAGTGATCTAGTTATATTGATATTTAGGCATTATGTGTAATATATTAAACATCAAACAGCAATATTTATTAACCTACATGTTGCTGATCAAACTATCACAAGCTAAGGAAAATATTTGTTTTTTAGCTACTGTGCTGAGGTCTTAATAGTTTGAAGGTCTTTGGAAAGAATGGCAATTACTTCATGTGAACAAAATGCTGTATGGTGTTTTTGTTTCACATTCATGTGTTTATAAATAATATTATACTGTTAAGTTTTCATAGTTTTCGTTAAATGTTGATGTTTCTACATTTAAGTATATTTACATCATTTTTATTCAAAGCAAAAAACAATGTCCTCTTGGTATACACATGATACATTGATATCAGAAAATATCAATTAGATTAAATGATGTGTACTGAGTAAAGGCTTTGCAATGGTTAAACGAGATAATTTGTACGTTTGCTAAATTTGGACAGAGGTACCAAATAAATTGTTATTCAGATTTGCCTGTTTAGGACTGTTTCATTATAAAACCACTATTCAAAACGATTTCAAGTAACCTAATATATATAATGTATGTTTTATAGATCCATGTGGATGGAACCACTGAAGTTTCAAGGTTAGTTGCAGCACAAGTTGGGTTTTGTATTTAGAACATGTTAATATTGTCACACTGGATATCATTGTGTGATAACTGATAAAGCCAAATGTATTATTGTATTGACATGGAATGACAACTAAATTCTGGTGGTTTAAGCACAATTCAGCATACAACTTAAAGCTGCATTGTCACTCAATATGACAGTGACCAAAATCGGTTGCATTCATTTCACTGCTTCTAAAAAAACAGATTAAATCCCATCAGGGCCTTGCTAGGTTCACTATTTCTCTATAAAATTAATAAACATACCCTATCATTTAATTATTCATGCCATTATTCATGTGAACAAAGTCGATCTAATAAATTCCGGCAATAATTTATAATTTAGTACAATTTATTTTGGGTTATCGAACTCATCAGGAAGAAGCATTTTCTTTCATTTCTAGAGACGACGTTCTGGCCGGACTGTTAAGGCCTTTCAAAGTTTCAGTTGCAAGTCCTTCAAGTCGGAGAGTCAGTTGTCCGTTAAGTTTATGGGTAAAGATGGTGTTGTTCAAGGGGGTTTAAAGGTTGAATACATAACCCTGGCCTACAGACAGATTTGCAATAGCAAGAGTGGCGCGCGGAGGGGAGGGGGGGGGGACGCCGACATTAAATTGTCAGTGCCTCTCCCTGACTGATAGCTATTATAGCAATGTAAAATCAGCGCCTCTGGATCTATACCTGTTTGCACAGTAGGGTAGGGTAAGATGCCCAGGTGGGGTAAGATGCCCCACAGCTTTATTTCAGTTTTTTTCTCCTTCCACTAGACTGCGTTAGCAGTATGACACAGTAGTGCCATCTGCTGTTAAATTTTCATCCATTTCACGTGCCTGGGTGGATTATCTAAATCCCTGAGTATTTTTATAATTTGCTACATTTTTTTGTAAGAAATACTGATGCTGCAAGAGCACCCCTTACATGGTTAACAAAATAGTTTAGGGTCTTTTTAAGGATTTATTGGTCAATGTTCTTAATCTCAACAAACATGTGGAATGCTATGACCTAAAAACAAAACAATGTACTAGGGGTGTGTGTGTATTATTGTTTAACGTATATACTAGGGGGTAAGATGCCTCTCCAGGATGTGGGGTAAGATGCCTCATGGAGCGTCTTACATCACAATGGGTGTAAACTTCTTTCGCAGCAAAAAATGATATTCACAGGGCAATGATGCATGAAAATAACAAATTATTGCTGTTTCAGAATAATGCAGCCTAACTACAGGAGGACATCAAACAGGGGTTCCTATGGTTTGGATGCCATTCAAGGAGCTCTTAGAGCTATCCAAGATGGATCATCCCTAAGAGCTGCAAGCAGAAATTTTGGTGTACCAGCAAAGACATTATGTCGCCACCGGGACAACAAAATCCAAGTCCCAGGATGCCTTGGCAGATTTAAGCCAGACTTCAATGAGGTTCATGAAATGGCGCTGGTTGATGAAATCCAGAAGATTGTTTGGTCTTACTCCTTCGGATGTCCGCAGACTAGCCTATGATTTTGCAGAAAAGCTGGGCCTAAACCACAGATTCAGACAGGAAACAAAAATGGCAGTGAAAGCTTGGCTGGCTGGATTTCTTCAGCATCATCGAGAGCTCTCAATCCGCAAACCACAAGCAAAAACCTTGCCTGTGCTATGTGTTTTAATGAAGGCCAGGTGAACATCTTCTTCAACATCTACAAGCAGCTACTAACAAACCATGACTACACCCCTACAAGAATATGGAACATGGACGAAACAGGCATTACTAATGTCCAGACACCTGGAAAGATACTTGCTACGAAAGGAGCATGTTCAGTGGGGCGAGTGACAAGTGGTGAACGAGGCCAGTTGGTGACGGTGCTGTGTGCATTCAATGCTGTCGGCACATATGTTCCCCCACTGTTCATCTTCCCTCGTAAAAGAATGGCTGAAGGTCTGATGAAAGATGCTCCAGTTGGTGCCATTGGAGCTTGCACAGATAATGGCTGGACCAATGGGGACATATTCCTGAAGTGGTTGGAACATTTTTGCAGATTGCAAAACCCAACCTGAATGAGAAGATTATTCTCATCCTTGATGGCCACCATAGTCACAAAACTTTCGCTGCTGTTGATTTTGCTAGAGAAAATGGCATATGATAACCCTACCACCGCAAGCACGCACAAAATGCAGCCACTGGACTGCACGTTTTTCAAAGCACTGAAAGCATCCTAAAATACAGCCGCTGATACCTGGATGGTAGCTCACAAGGGTCAAAGGATTGGCTTCTTTGATATGGCTGGCATATTTGCTACCGCCTACAACAAGTCTGCAACGGTAGAAAAAGCAGTGAACGGCTTCCGGGTTAGTGGGTTATGGCCATTTAAATGACCACATCTTCAATGAGGAAAACTTTTTTGCATTGCAACTGACAAACGAGGAAAACCCAAGTGTTGATGCTCCTGCACTGCCAGTTGAGGCACAGGTGGAAAATGTCCTTGCTGATCCTTCAGCTCCCGTTGAAGCTCAAGAAGTAACTGCAGATCATGATCCAACTCCAGGGTGCAGCTCCGATGTTTCGAAAGCAGTTTTGGAGGAGCTCACCACACCAGTGAGAGCTACGAAAGCTTGTCAGTGGAAGCGTAGGCTGAAAATCCAACCATTATTACTGCATCGCCTTTGAAGAAGGCAACCCAGGACAAGGAACAGAATAGAAAGGGGGAAAATCAGGAAAAGGGAAAGAAAATAACAAAGGCAGTGGGAAAGCAAAAGGAAAACGCCAGCCATCTGTTGGAAAAAGATTAGGAAAGCGCAAACTCCAGATTCCGAATCAGATGAAGAGGAATGGCCTTGTCTGGTATGCAATGAAACTTACAGTCGGCCTCGCGAGCAATGGATCACTTGCATTGGTTGTAATCTATGGGCACATGAGGCTTGCACCACTGGAATGACCAACTGGGTCTGCCAGAACTGTGAATCGGATGATGACATTTAGATCTATACTTTGTATATCATTCAATGTCTATTTCAATACTATTTCTTTATCCAAGAATCCTATTCTTTGGCCCTACGTATCCTTTGTACACCCAATTGGAGATTTATATTTATTTTTACACCATTTTATGTCTCTATTTTTATATGTCTTTGAGTACCTTAGATGTTAAAAGAAAAAAATATCTCTTTGTATTTCTTGCTGTTCTGTAGTTTTGTTTTTGGTAGACTTAAAAAGATTGGCCTATGTAATTTGAGCAATGATGTAGTGATGAAACAATCGTTTTTAATACACTTGCTACAATAAAGAAACTGTCACAGTGAATCATATCTCCTTTTATTAATGAAATGTTATTAGGATATGGAATACTGTGGGGCAAGATGCCCCACTGGCTTCTTAGAAATTTCAATGGGGTAAATTGCCTCACTGAGTGTGTGTGTGAGTTATTGTTTAACGCCTCATCAGCATAATTGCCTCACTGAGTCAAAACACTTAGCGGGCCATTATCTTAGAATTTATGAATTATTTTCTCTAGAACTGCATTATGCCAGTTTTCTTCTTAAATTCCAATAGGTCTTTACATTATACATAGGCATAGTTTCATTTGCACTTCACTTACAACAATTTTTCCTTAAAGGGGGCATCACCCTACTCTATCAATAGTTATGCCATATCGCTTTTGTAAAGCCCCTGTCACACTGGGCGAATTAGCGTAGTGAACCCGTAGTATTACGCAATTGTTACGCAACGCGCTCCAACACGGCTCTAACACGGCTACAACCTGGCTCCAACCCGGCTCCAACTCGGCGGCTACAAAACGGCTACCCGTGGATACCCGGCGATACCCGCCAAGCACCCGTGGGACCCTTGGCCAAGCCGTGGGACCCTTGGCCAAGCCGGGAAACCCGGCCCCGGTAGCCGGTTGTGCCATGCTTGCATGGCACAACCGTAGGAACCTCCCGGGTGTCCAAAAAATGAAAAATACCCGTGGGAGCCGGCGGTTTATCTGTTACCCGTAGTAAAGCCGGTGGCTTGTTGAGGGGTTCTACGGGTCACCCGCCCGCTTCCACGGGTCACCCGCCGGCTTCCACGGGTAACCCGCCGGCTTTTTGCTACCAGCGTCAGCAGGGAGGGGGGGGGGTTGTATATACTTTAAAAGGCTGCCGCTCCTCTAATATTAGTCCGATTTTCGTCAAATAGACCAAATATTGGATCGTAAATAGACCAAATATTAAGCGAGATATTTGACTGAGAAGGCAGGGAGGCGGCAAACACTGGTGCTACTTGAAGCGTCCGCGCCCGGACTGTATTAATGCACAAAGCTGAGCACTACTTTAAAAAGCTGCTGCCCCCTTAATATGAGTCAGATTTTCGTCAAATAAAGACTGAATTGTAGTATAGTTCATACTGAATCCATACATGTTTTCAGAGATATTCTATTTTATATAATAAGCAAATAAATCTATCTGTCTCTCTAAACTAAATATCTACATTTTTGCCCAGTATACCTTATTAATTTTCCTCACCTTATCTATTATATACTGCCATGATGCAAGATGTACAAAGGGTGCTGGACTGATGCTTTTTCTCTTTGGCATTTTCAAAGTTTACAATCAAATAGTTTTGACCATCATATATACAATGTTTGGATGAGCTTTATTGCAATTCATTTCTACTCATTCTGCCAACTGGCCAATGGGAAGGACTTTTCCTTGGGTTTTGTAAAAGTCAATTAACCTATATATGAAATAGCAATCTGCCGTGACCGTTATGTCAATTGCTATTAGCATTTTGAATGTTACAAAGAATGGGGTAAATCATGCTTTTTCATCATTGATAACAAGCATTAATTGAAATTCTGAATTGCAACTGATTCCTGTTTATTATGCATATTAAAGAGGGAGATTGTCTATAATTTGTTTTGATCATGGATGGAACATGCAATATAAATTTTAATTCCAGTTGGATTATTTTCAGAAACAACAAGAACGAAATATTAATAATTTATATAAAACGAAATAAATATCTAAAATGATTACTCTAACTAGAGTATATCTATCTATAGTTTCTATCATTGTTTTATTTTCATTTTTTATTGATTACGATTCAATGAATTATTGATAGTAACGTATTATTAGGTGAAGATCTTATAACTATCTGTCTATCTACATTGTTTATTGTTTATTGAATAAAGCTACTCTTCCCAAAGGGATAATGACATGCCGCTTTAGGGAAGAGTATACAGTTACAAATTTAATGTAATAAAAGGAAATTTGCGTAAGAGTAGAAGATTATGACAAGTAATTTTGATTTATAGGCCTATTAAATTGGCATGAGTAACAATTTGGAATATTGCAATCATCAATATAAGCCTCAACTGTCTTCTTTTTCACATATAATTTAAAACCGTGGAAGCTATGTGTGTTTATTTTTTCTTTAAAAATACTTGGCATATTGTTTAACGTTTTAGGACAGGTATAGGATATACTGTGTCTGGCAAATTCATGTCTCACAGCGGGTAGCTTTATATTGTTGATATGTCTAGTTACATATCTGTGGGTTTCATTTTCTAGATTTTTTTTCATTTCATTGGTGAAGTAATGAGGTAGCAATGAGTTTTCAAATTTAAAGCAAAATTTATAGTCCTGCAGTGCACATAGATCTTTAATTTTTAACATATTTAATTTTCGAAAAAGCTCAGTGGTATGGGCTCTGTAATGGCTCTTTGTGATGATACGCACGGCTCTTTTCTGGAGAGATGTTAATTTCTTAGATTTCCAGCCCCATATCATTAATCCATAATTCAGATGGGGAAGTATTAAGGCATTGTATATATTAAGAAGTGCGTTCAAAGGAAGTTGTTGTTTTATCTTTGTCATGATTCCCAGGGTTCTAGATATTTTCTTGGATATAGCTTCAATGTGATGAGACCATTTCAAATGTTTATCTATAACTATACCCAAAAAGTTAAATCTATCAACAAATTCTATCTTTATGCCATTTATGAATAATTCTGGATGCTGTATTTTCTTTTGTGGTGTATGGAATAGTATTGCTTTTGTTTTTTGTACATTTAAAGAGAGTTTGTTTACTTTTAACCAGTCAGATATTGATTGTGTGTGTGTGTGTGTGTGAGTTATTGTTTAACGCCTCATCAGCACCTGAGTGGGCTATGTAGAGGCTCTCTAGGTTAAGATTGATTAACTATATTTGGTAGTAGAAACCAGAAGCATATAAAAAATCTATAATTGTCTGGGTTGGATATCTGGTAAAGAGATGTTGTAAGGTATTAGCTTGAAACAAAGGTCTTCTAAAGCGTTGTAAGTGGCTGCAATCTAATAAAATATGTTTGATTGTTAGGGGGCATCGACAACTCTGGCATACCGGTGCCGGTTCATTGACTAAAAGGTGTAAATGTGTAAGTCTTGAATGTCCTATGAGGCATCTGTGATATATTCCTTGATCTTTGCGAGTATTGAACCTACTAGGTATTTTATTTTGAATGCAAGGTAAGATTGAATGCAACTTGTTGTTATTACATTCATTCCATTGTCTTTGCCAGCAAGACATGATAAAAGATTTTATAGTCATTTTAAAATCAGTGTATGGAATGGTAAAATCAGTTATCTCTTTTGTAAGAGCCCTTTTTGCTGACAGGTCTGCTTTTTCATTCCCTTCAATGCCAGCGTGTCCAGGAATCCAGATATTGATTGTAATTCATTATTCAATATTTCAGGATCGTTTGTAAAGTCCGAATTTATATTTGTGAAAAGTGTAGTGCCATCTGCATACAGTAAAGGTTTAAATTTTTGAGTTGCGTTAACTATGTCGTTTACATAGATAATGAAAAGCAAGGGCCCAAGTATGGAGCCCTGCGGTACGCCGCATTTAATTATCGAATGATTAGAAGAGATATCGCCATAATTTACATATTGAATCCTGTTATTTAAATAGCTTGTTAGTAGATCTAGGGATTTGTCTCTAATGCCATAGTGTTTTAGTTTTTTTAACAATATGGTATGATCTAATGTGTCAAAAGCCTTTGAAAGATCCATGTATATATTTATAGGCTGTTTGTTTTTATCCATATTTAAAATAATTCTATCCAGCAGTTCAAGAGTTGCAAATTCTGTTGAGTGTAAGGTACGAAATCCATATTGGCTGGTATAAAATAATTTTGAAGTAGTAAAGAATTGATAGATTTGGTCATGTATTATTCTCTCAAAGACCTTCGACACACTAGGCAAAATAGAAATTGGACGATAATTTTCAAAGCAATGATTGTCATTCTTTTTGTGAATGGGTATTACCTTTGCTATTTTTAGTATATCTGGAAAGATACCCTGTTCAAATATCATATTCATAAATTTGATAATATACTAGCAATTTCATATTTTATGTATTTAAGTATTTTATTGCTTATGTTGTCTGCACCTTTGCTGGCTTTAGGTTTTAGGCTTTCTATTGTTTTAATAACAGTTTCAATGGTAACTGATCTAAATTTAAAATGATCTTGAACAGGATTCTGCAAATAATCTTCATAGCATATATTTTTGGGGAAATCTATTTTAGAAGCAAGTGTCGGACCTACATCTGTAAAGTATTTGTTAAATTCATCTGCAATAACTTGAGGGTTATCAAGACGTTTGCCATTATGTATGAAATAACTAGGAAAAGCTTGTTTCACTTTATTCTTATTTAAGATTTCATTTATTGTTGACCAGGTGTTCCTCATATCAGATTTAAATCTTTGAAATTGATTCTGGAAGTAAAGAATCTTGGCTTGACAGAGTATTTTTTAATATCCTGTTATAGGTTTTGAAGTTAGTGAGATATCCTAAGTATTGATTATCATTTATACTTGTAGATTTAAGTTTGGCATATAATTTATCTCTATACCGGATAGATTTGAGAATGCCATTTGTCATCCATTTGCATTTTTTATGTTTGTATTTATTGTATTTAACTGTTTTTGCTTTGAAATGTTTATTTGTAAGTGTAATTAAAAGATTGGTAAATTCATTATAACAGCCATTTACGTTTTTGTTGTCAAGGCATATTTCATTTAGTTTGGCAGTGATTTCTGTACTTTGTAATTCTTCTTGAAAATTTGATAAGGCAATAATGTAATTGGGAAATATTTTCACATATCTGGTGTTTTTTTTAATTTTGTGGAAATTTTCCAAACATATAAAGTAAGGAAGATGGTCTGATATGTTATTGATCAATATTCCAGTTTTTACTGCAGTTAGGTCATTTGAAATTTTGACAAAAAAATTATCTATTAGTGTGCCTGTTTTCTGTGTTAATCGAGTTGGTAGTGTAATTTTAGGGTGATTAGGGCTTTACGTCCTGTATTTCTGCACCTGCTGGGCTAATTAGGACAGGCAGAGACCATGGCAATGAAACGAAGGATGAAACAGCCATCCAACTTAGGCTAGACCGGGAATCGAACCCGGGACCCAGCGGTTGGAAGCCCAGAGCGCTACCTCTGAGCTAGGCCCCCGCCCTGTGTAATTTTAGGTATATATCCATGTGAAATAATACACTCCAGGAAGTCATTGACCGAGTTATTTTCTTTATACTTTAACAAGTTGATGTTGAAATCTCCTGTAAAAATTATGTTGTTTTGGTTTCTGAATTTCTGAAAGAGACTAATCATTTCAGATTTGAAGGTCATGATATTTTCAGTAGTTTGTATCGGGGGACGATATACATTACAAATAAATATTTTCTTATTGTTGGTTACAAAAGCACTTTCTTCAAAATTTTCAATAATTTGACCATCCCATATATCAGAGCTCATACCATGATCTATTATTTTAAAATTAAAATTTTCATGCAAGTAAATTGCCACTCCTCCATGTGCACTGCAAGACTTACCCACAGAAATCAAGTTGTATCCATCAAGTTGTAATAAAGAAAGATCACTATTCGCTGTGAGCCACGTTTCCTGCAAACATACTGCACCAATTTTGTAATTATTATAGCTTTCCAGGTATGTTCTTAAATATTCAAATTTGGCATGTAAAGATTGGCAGTTGAGACTTAAAATGATGAAAGCGTCTCGCTTAGAATCTAATAAACTGCAAAATTCATCAGTGTGATAATATGGTGAATTTTGAAAAGGTCGAGGTTCATTTTCAGTTTCATTATCAAAATTAATGTCATTATCTTCTAGCAATTTAACTAGTGATAAATCTTCATTTAGTGTGATATGTGTATTATTGTTTAAGTTATTATTTAAATTAGTTTTGTTCCTCATTTTGAAGTTCTTGTATTTTCTGTCTCGTGATCCTCTTTGTTATATTCTCTTCCATCATAACCCTGTTCAATCTGACATTGACAGTGGAATCACTTGTTGATGCTTGTGGCTCTTGAGTCTGTTGTGGTGTTGTGATGGGAAATTTTTTAATGCCTTTTTCAATCTGTTTGAAGCCGCACTCTGTTTGTTCTGTGTTTTTTTTCAGCTTTGAAAGAATGGGGGCATGTATTGGTTGTGTTTGTGATGTTGTTGTGTCTATATTGATGTTTGTGTTTGTTAAAAGAAGTGGGTTGCCTTCTTTTAGCTCCTCTGGATCCTGGGTATAAGTTTTCCTAAATAAAATTTGTCCCTCTTTGGTCCATGTTGAGTGGATGATGTTGGCTTTTTTGAGTTGTCGGGCTTTGTAAAAAAGCCTTGATTCAGCAGGTGTTAGGTCTTCAGATATGTATATTTGTTCGTTTTTTAATACTTGCAATCTTTGACTGTATATGAGTTGAGCTTCCCAGCATGATTTCACTGTAATCAGGTATCGTGGTGGCGCTGCTGTAGGCAGTGTTGGTGCATCCTGACCTCTGCTGGTTGATGGCTCATTTGGTGACCTAATTTTCTGCACAGCTAAAATGCCATCAGAACGAGTAGAAAACGTGCTGCAATAAACCCTTGAAGAAATGTTTTTGGGTCTTCTGTGTGTGTGTGTGAGTTATTGTTTAACGCCTCATCAGCACCTGAGTGGGCTATGTAGAGGCTCTCTAGGTTAAGATTGATTATCTATATTTGGTAGTAGAAACCAGAAGCATATAAAAAAATCAATAATTGTCTGGGTTGGATATCTAGTAAAGAGATGTTGTAAGGTAGTAGCTTGAAACAGAGGTCTTCTAATGCATTGTGAGTGCAATCTAATAAAATATGTTTGATTTTTAGGGGGCACCGACAACTCTGGCATACCGGTGCCGGTTCATTGACTAAAAGGTGTAAATGCGTAAGTCTTGAATGTCCTATGAGGCATCTGTGATATATTCCTTGATCTTTGCGAGTATTGAACCTACTAGGTATTTTATTTTGAATGCAAGGTAAGATTGAATGCAACTTGTTGTTATTACATTCATTCCATTGTCTTTGCCAGCAAGACATGATAAAAGATTTTATAGTCATTTTAAAATCAGTGTATGGAATGGTAAAATCAGTTATCTCTTTTGTAAGAGCCCTTTTTGCTGCCAGGTCTGCTTTTTCATTCCCTTCAATGCCAGCGTGTCCAGGAATCCAGCAGAATACTATGTCTTTGTATTCGTGAAGATAGAAATACTTAATAAGAACATCTAAGATCCCAGGGTTATCAAGTTGTTTATTTTGGATTGCTTGAAGAGCAGATTTGGAATCAGAACAGATAACATAACGATCTGATTCTGAGTCCTCGATGTTCTTTAAGGCAAGGTAAATAGCTGTTAATTCTGCAGTGTATATTGAGCAGTGGTCTGGAAGACGACATTCAGCTATAACGGTTTTATAAGAAGTGACTGCACAGCCTACTCGTCTTTCCATTTTTGAGCCATCTGTGTATAGAAATTTGTACGAATCATATTTAAACCTTATACTATAAAATAGGTTTTGATAGTCTACCGGATTGGTTTCGCTTTTCTTAAAGGGGTACTAACGGAGAATTGCAAGTAAATTTTAAAAGACCAATTGGTCGAAAAATGTGTTCAAAAGTCGATTTTAATGTGACTTTAAGCTAATTGAAAGTGCAATTTACACCATCCCCCAAATCACTGGAGGCCGCCATTATTGCGCGCGCACGCAAGGCTGATGACGTCACTTATGTACAACTGAATGTAAACACACGGCAGATTCTGTGCATGTTGGACGTGGAAGCGCTGAATTTGATTGTGTTCGTTGGTTTTTCTGGGAAATCATGGTCCTCTGCTGCGTTTTTGGCTGCAATTCACGTTCAGCCAGCAACAAGAAGGAACATCAGGATTTATCATTTCACAAATTTCCGAGAAATGCATCAATACGGAGGTCATGGGAGATGAGAATCAGCCGTTCAAAGGAAAATATGCCCAGCAATCCTGTCGTTTGTTCAAGACATTTTACTACAGAAAGCTTCAGAGGAGGCAGTTATAAGGTTGGTAGAATTTTAAAGTAACTTTCAGATTTAGCACGGAGCATTATAGCTATGTGGATTTGATTACTCATACAGACAGGGTTTATCAAGCTGTTTCTGACTCAGCTCACTACTCATCAATCAGTATATTATGGGGGAGTGCATTTCAAAATATATCATGCTCATACAGTAAATTTGCATTGTCAGCCCTGTAAAACTGGAGATTCTGTTATTAATTATTTTTTTTATAGGATGGGGTATTTCTGTGTCATAATGAATTTCGGTGTCATTAAGTGCAGTTTCCCAACTTGGCAATGCCCATGCGAATAAAACTTTGTTTTTGTGGATTCATTTTGTAAATTTTATTCAATAAATTTTACTACATCCTCTCTATGCCATGAAAATGTGATTGTTAGCTGCTTGTTGCGACTCATTTATGAAATAATAGGCCTAAATTTTTCAACATTTGTGTAATTGTAAACCTTTGTCTTGGACAATTAAAATAGTACATTTCTGATTAACTTTGACAAGTCTTTGTAGCATACAAAAAAACAGTAAAAACAATAATTTGTGGTCATCGTATCGTACACATGTTCCTAGAATACTCTGCAGCAGGGGCAGAAGATATGAAAAAATGTTAAAAGTGAGACAAAATAGCATTCTGCTTCACAGGAAAGATAAATAATATTTTAAGTCATTTATATTATAACATATTGTATTTTAGGAATCCCTGGCCCTGCACAAGACACTTGGTGGACGGTGGAGAAGGGAACTGGTGCCTACAGCTGTTCCCACACTGTTCCTTCATGGCGAGGACAATGTCCCAAAGGAAAAACATGCAAGCAGGGAAGCAAGATCGCAGAAGCGCCTAGTAAAAGAGGTAGGTTATTGCTTGAAACTTGTGACATGAAATTATAATATGAGTGGTTACCGTAATGACATGGTATTTAATTTGACAATTTGAGTATCATTACAAGTTTATGTAAGACTCTGTTGTAATTGCTTAGCAACAGTAATTTCTCAACTAAATGCAGTAACTTGACAGAAAACATAAATACACACGCAATACTTCAGATCAGATTGCACGTACATTTCAAGCTTCGAGCATTATCATGGCCATGTGTATACAGCTGAAATTATACTATAATACATATTGCAGTTGATGACAGCAGGGACATCCGGTTCTGCTCAGAACTGTAACGAAAGGCAGTCGCATCAATCCAGGACTAGTAGTGAGGTAATCATATATTTGGTGCTGACATTACCTGACATTTTAACTAAAAAAAATATATATTTTGTCTGTTTTATTGTGACATTTCATTCGTAAGGAGTTTGAATGGGATATATAAGACCAAGCACTTTTCTGTCCTGCAATATTTTACCAAAAATTCATTAAGCTGGGCAATATACTATGTGTAATAAGTTTTTAGCTAATATTGGATTAGTATCACATATGATTATATATTGTCATTTTTAGAGAAGCGGTCCAGTGGCGCATGAACAGCCATCAACAGTCACAACAGAAACAGTTAAAGCAATGACAAGCCAGAGTACTTCATCAGCGTATTGTCAAACTGAAAAATCTCTGCCACCACACCAGTCTCTCGACCAGTTGTTTGCTTTTGGCTCGTATAGCAAGCCTGCCGAACCAGTCACTGTTGCATATGATCACAGCTATCCAACAACAAAGGACAGTGCTGGACCTACAACTTCCTCACATGAACAACAGTATATGTCAGCATTGAAGGATCTTCCATCATTGTCTGACACACATTTAAATGACCCAGTTGCTTTCCTTGTTGATTCAGATGCACCCATTGAACTTTCAGGATGTGAGGAGGATGCCATAGTTGATGACTCTGACAACAGTTACCGTCCAAGTGACTCCGATCAGTCGGAAAATGACCAGCTTGACATTGGTAGTCGTATAAAAGTTGTTGATGACTTGAAGTTCGTTTTATTTTCGTGTCAACTAAATGAACTTCTGAAACGTTGTCAGGAATGTGGTGCATCAATATTGGACTGTTCATATGTCACACAGGGATCATGTATTACAGTAACAGGTTCCTGTTCCAACTACCATGACTTTCAGTGGACGTCTTCGCCGAAAATTGGTCAAATGCCTGCATCAAATTTGATGTTGTCAGCGGCCATTCTGTTTTCAGGAAGTGCGTATGCATCATTCCGCCAAGCGTTTGAATTCATGAAAATTGCAATTCACACTGAACAAACACACATGAGAATACAGTCATCACATCTGTTCCGTCGTTCATCGGGTTTGGATGGAAGAAGAGGCTGCTGCTATTGAAAGGTCAAAGCAGTATCCAACAATCACTCTACTCGGAGATGGACGCTGTGACTCTCCTGGCTTCAGTGCCAAATATGGCACTTATACGATGATGGATGCCACTTCGTCCAATATTTTGACGTTCAAATTAGTGCAAGTCACGGAGGCAGGCTCATCAGTTGGCATGGAGAAAGTAGGCTTTCAACACTGCCTCGACAAGCTGCTCCAGAAAAAGGTGCCAGTCTCAACTGTGGCTACGGATCGCCATGTCTCAATTACTGCATTGATGGGAAATGGACCCAAGGGTGAGCCACGATACAAAGACATTGACCATCAGTATGATGTGTGGCACCTGGCAAAATCGGTGAAGAAGAGGCTGAGAGCTACTGCCAAGAAGAAAGGCTGTGAAAAACTTGAAATGTGGATGCAGTCGCTGAGCAACCACTTGTGGTGGTGTGCTGCATCATGTGAAGGTGACAGCGCAAACTTGGTGGACAGGTAATTTAAAGCAGATTTTTGTACAAAGTTTCGCATTATGTCATATACACAATGTCTCGTCTATTGGTATGATGACTTAATAAATATTTTTATATTTCAGATGGCTGTCAATCGTTCACCATGTAGCCAATCACCATGAATGGGGTGGAGATTCCACATTCACCAAGTGTGGACATCAAGATCTCTCTCACGATGAAGCCAGAAGAGTGAAATGGTTGATAGCAGGTTCGACAGCACACAATGAACTCGTGAAGGTCGTTACGAACAAAAGGATTGTGTCCGACATCAGAAAGCTGAACAGTTTCTGTCACACTGGGGAACTTGAAACTTATCATTCCATGATGACAAAATATGTTCCCAAGAGGAAACACTTCAGCTACCATGGTAAGCAGAATGCAAATTTATGACATCAAAAGTAATTCTTTTCAGCATTGTAGACTATGTGCATTTTAACATTTACTAATTTCAAATTATATTATTTCAGGCATGTATGTTCGGACTGCACTTGCAGCGTTGGACCACAACCATTCCATCGACAGACACCAGGCTGTCACTCGGTCTGGTGCAGCAAGATTCAGCACTGTTTGTCCAAAGTCTCACCAGCACTGGATTGCTAGACCAATAAAGGTGAGTACTTCTGCATTGTATGGGAGACAGCGATTACTATATATTGAAGTGTTTATATGTAATCTTAAAGTGAATTATTTTCAAATTCCTAATAACATTTTTCCAGGTTGCCAAGTCGTATGATCATATCAAAGATCTTATGATAGCTGTTGTGAAACAGAAAGAGAACACCAAGGCCTCAGATGAACTTGCATTACATTTGCCAAAGCAAGCAAAAAACATTGCCAAAAGCACGCAACCACCCAAAGAAGATGTAGTAGCAAGACACAGATCTAGGTTTCAAAAACAATGACAAGGTATGCATCACTTTGAAACACTTCATGAATAATATACTCAGTACTTTACATTTGCCATCGTGCACAAATAAATGTGATAAGATCAGGAGACATTGGAATTTTTATTTCATTGCCTAATTTGAATTCAGCCTAAATAAAGATTTACGATGAAATCATTGAAAGTGGAACTCTTAAAAACAAAATCATTATTAATATGTTTATTTTCATATGATAATCAGTGCAAAAAAAAAAGTATCACATTTCAAAGGTTTTATCACAGAATGTTACAATTAACGCAATTTCCTATGCAATTTCAGGTCTACTCTGGCAGTTGAAAGCCTATATAATGCCCATCCGTGGAGGGATATTCCTGATGTATCAGGTTGACTGCACATGACGGTACCACTCGTCGGACTCCTTTGCCAAGTCGCCGGTGGATCCAATGTGTGAATTGTGTGTAGGCAGCCCATCGAAAAGCACTGTGTGTGTGTGTGTGTGTGAGTTATTGTTTAACGCCTCATCAGCACCTGAGTGGGCTATGTAGAGGCTCTCTAGGTTAAGATTGATTATCTATATTTGGTAGTAGAAACCAGAAGCATATAAAAAATCAATAATTGTCTGGGTTGGATATCTAGTAAAGAGATGTTGTAAGGTAGTAGCTTGAAACAGAGGTCTTCTAATGCGTTGTAAGTGGATGCAATCTAATAAAATATGTTTGATTGTTAGGGGGCGCCGACAACTCTGGCATACCGGTGCCGGTTCATTGACTAAAAGGTGTAAATGTGTAAGTCTTGAATGTCCTATGAGGCATCTGTGATATATTCCTTGATCTTTGCGAGTATTGAACCTACTCGGTATTTTATTTTGAATGCAAGGTAAGATTGAATGCAACTTATTGTTATTACATTCATTCCATTGTCTTTGCCAGCAAGACATGATAAAAGATTTTATAGTCATTTTAAAATCAGTGTATGGAATGGTAAAATCAGTTATCTCTTTTGTAAGAGCCCTTTTTGCTGCCAGGTCTGCTTTTTCATTCCCTTCAATGCCAGCGTGTCCAGGAATCCAGCAGAATACTATGTCTTTGTATTCGTGAAGATAGAAATACTTAATAAGAACATCTAAGATCCCAGGGTTATCAAGTTGTTTATTTTGGATTGCTTGAAGAGCAGATTTGGAATCAGAACAGATAACATAACGATCTGATTCTGAGTCCTCGATGTTCTTTAAGGCAAGGTAAATAGCTGTTAATTCTGCAGTGTATATTGAGCAGTGGTCTGGAAGACGACATTCAGCTATAACGGTTTTATAAGAAGTGACAGCACAGCCTACTCGTCTTTCCATTTTTGAGCCATCTGTGTATAGAAATTTGTACGATTCGTATTTAAACCTTATACTATAAAATAGGTTTTGATAGTCTACCGGATTGGTTTCGCTTTTCTTAAGCTCTGCCAAATCCAGTATAACTTTCGGGACTGGGAGAATCCATGGCGGAATGGGTGGTACTTCCGTCTCGGCAATGATTGTAGTATCAATTTTTGCAGCCTCAAGATAGAATTTCATGCGTAATCCCAGTGGTCGAATGGCGTTTGAACGAGATTCATAATGATGCATGTATTTTGGATGAAATATAACATCATATGTTGGATTTGTTGGAGTTGAAGCTACTTTTAGTATGTATTGCATGGATAACTTGATACGACGAAGGGAAAGTGGAGGTTCCCCTGCCAGTACATATAAGCTCTCTACAGGAGATGTACGAAAAGCTCTTAAGCTTAGTCGCAACCCTTGATGATGTACAGAATTCAGGCATTTTAGATAAGATGGTCTGGCGGAGCCATATACCACAGAACCATAATCAAGTCGAGAACGAGTAATTGCTCGATAGAGACGAAGGAGGACCGTTGTGTCCCCACCCCAATTATATTTGCTCACTACTTTAAGGAGGTTCATTGATTTCAGGCACTTTGCTTTCAGTGCTTTGATATGCGGAATGAAAGACAATTTGGAGTCAAAGAGTACACCCAAAAATTTTGTTTCATTCACCACTTTTATTTGACAGTTGTCAATTATTAGTGATGGATCTGGATGGTTTGATCGTAAATAATAGAAAGGCAGACAAACTGTCTTCTGTTTAGAGAACTTGAAGCCATTTTCGAGTGACCATTTGTGAATCCTATTCAAATTTAATTGCAGTTGTCGTTCTATGGTTGGCATATATCTGGAACGATATGCAATGAGGAAATCGTCAACATATAGGGACGACATGAGATTTTCTGAGATGGAATTTACTATACTGTTGATTTTGACGTTAAAGAGGGTGGGCGAGAGAATACTACCCTGAGGGACTCCATTCTCCTGAGAGTAGGGGCTTGACATCGTTGATCCCACTCGGACCTTAAAGAAGCGATCCTGTAGGAAGGATCCGATGAAAACTGGAAGGCGACCTCGAAGCCCTAAGTCGTGGAGATCTTTCATTATTCCATATTTCCATGTAGTGTCATAAGCTTTTTCTAGGTCAAAGAATATGGCTACTACGTGTTCTCTGTTAATGAAAGCATCTCTAACATAAGTTTCCAGTCTGACTAAATGATCTAATGTGCTCCTGTGACGGCGAAATCCAGATTGGAACTCTGTAATAAGCTGGTTCGACTCCAGGAACCAAACCAGTCTATCAGTAACAATTCGCTCCATTGTCTTACATAGACAACTGGTTAAGGCTATTGGTCGATAATTCATAGGATCACTATGATCCTTCCCCGGCTTGGGAATTGGGATGACCGTGGCTTGTTTCCACAGGGATGGAAGACATCCCTTCTCCCAAATTTGATTAAAGATATACAGTAATGTTTTTAAAGAGGATTGAGGTAGGTGTTTTAAGATTTGATAATGTATATTATCAGGGCCTGTTGCAGAGTCAGTCGCTTTTAAGATGACCTTCTGAAGTTCTTCTAAGGTGATGTAGGAGTTATAATCTTCGCTGTTATCAGACTGTATATTTAGGGTTAATCTCTCAGCTTGAGCCTTATAACATTGAAATTCTCTCGTATAGTTCTCCGATGAGGAGTTGTATGCAAACTGTTCTCCTAACCCGTTTGATATTTGTTCTGGTGAGGAGAGATGTTCTCCATTCACTTCTAGAATGCTTACATGCGAAGCTAGGTTCTTTCCTTCAATCTTCTTAATCATTTTCCAGACTTTATTGCTAGGAATTCTTTCAGTGAGTCTGGAGACATAGTCTCTCCAGCAACTACGTTTTTTTTGCCTGACAATTCTACGCGCTTTGGCTTTCAGGCACTTAAAATTATTCAGATTGTTGATGGTCGGCTGTGATTTAAAAATTCTGAGGGCTTTCTTATGGTTTTTAATAGCTTCTCTTACTTCGTCGTCAAACCAGGGTCTTGCACTTCGTTTAGAATTATTTTTTGTCATCGGTATTGTTTTATTGGCTATATCAGTAATATCATCAGTAAAATCTTCAACGAGATTATTACAATTCCTATAATGAGACATAGTAATTGCTTCTAAGCAGTGCTTTTCGAAGGAGGTCCAATCCGCTTTATGCAACTTCCATCGGAGTTGACGCACTTCTCTTGTACCTTCCACGTTTTGTAGGACAATAGGAAAATGATCACTGCCGTGAGTGTCCTCTAATACTCTTCATTCAAATTCCAGAAATAACGCTGGATCACATATACTAAGGTCTATCGCTGAAAATGTTCCATGACCTGGGTGAAGATATGTAGGTGAACCATCATTGAACAAGCAAAGGGTGTGGTAATTGAGAAAATCTTCAATGGTTTTTCCTTTGTTGTTGTGGGAAGTGCTTCCCCACAATTGGTTATGGCTGTTAAAATCTCCTAGGATAAGACGCGGTTCAGGAAGTTGATTGTAAAGGTTATGCAAATCACTGGCTGTAAGGTGAAAGGGTGGAGGAATATATAAGGAACATATGGTGAATGTTTTATTCAGGTTCAGACGAACTGCTGTAGCCTGAAGGTTAGTGTTAAGAGCAATATGGGTATGAATGATGCCATTTTTAACTAAAATTGATGAGCCACCAGTGGCTCTATCGTGGGCAATATTGCCATATGTATTATACATATGATAGTTTCTCAGTTTAAAACTATTTGGAGGTTTCAGAAATGTTTCCTGTAGACAGAAAACACTAGGGTTTAAGTCTTGGACCATGCAACCTATTTCATCGAAGTTGGCTCTGAAACCTCGACAGTTCCACTGAATGATACTGTCCATGAATTAGTTAAAAGAGTTTAATATTATCATAGTAAAATCTGTAGTGCATGGTATGAATTTGTATGAATATTCACTTTTTCTTCAAAGTCGCTGCCTCTTTTGGTGTTAAGATCTTTTTGAGGGCCCCACCATGCTTAGATGGTGGTGTTATGAAGCTCAGTGCACTAGATTTTTCTAGTGTTTTTCTGATGAGGGGGGGTCTTTTGGGAACAATTGATCTTTTATCAATTGCCCCCTCCCGTTGAGGCCTAGGGATGGTGGTAGTCCCTGCCTCCTCTTCCATCGGCTGGTGTATCTCTTCCGACTCAACGCCGGAAGGTGCACCCTGTGAGGGTACACTAAGTTGTGACGCACTAACCGATGGAGCTACAAGATGTCCTTTTCCGACATCTATAGCATGCTGCTTTATTCTTGCGAGGTGATCGTCTGCCTGTGAAGTCTTAGATTCTGGTTTATGTTTCTGCAAGCTTTGCCCTGCCTTGGAATAATTATAATTAGGATCTAGGTCAATCCTTCGCCTGGGCGATGATCTGGGTGAAGGAGATCTAGGTCCAGCCATCTGAGACAGGACTGAGGCATAACTTGCCCCAGCAGCCTGTTCAGCTATACGGCGTGCTTGGGGAAAGGAGATATCCTTGGTGGTCTTTAACTTCAGGATCTCTTTCTCTAGCTGCCATTTGGGACAGCCACGGTGATAGGCTGGCCCATCACCTCCACAATTAACACAATATGACTGTTTCTGACATGGTGAGTCACGGGAATGAACGTGTTCCCGTGACCCACAATTGGCGCAGGTTGCTTTGGCGCGGCAGGAGCCGCTAAAATGGCCAAATCGCTGGCAATTATAACATCGTTTTGGGTTCGGGATGTAGGGACGTACCCTACACCACTCGAACCCTATGCTGACCCTATCAGGCAACACTGTGCCATCAAAGGTCAGAGTCAGTAGCTGTCGTGAATATCTGGGGGGCTGGCGGTGAATGTGGATGACATTGTAGTCATTCAGCCAGTCCCTCAGTTCGTCATCGGAGCAGAGACTGCTCTCATGAGATGTCACAACCCCCTTGCAAGAGTTGAAGAACCGATGGGGCTCTACCTTTACAGGGGTACCCGCAAAGGCCCTCAGCTCCAGCAATTTTAACGATTGGTCCTTGTGGGCAACCTGCACCAGCAAGGATGAACTCCTGAGCCTTCTCGTATTTTCAACGAAACCAATACTTTCTTTCAACGTTCGACAAATTGTTATGGCTGAGAGACGGGAAAACCCATCGTCACTGCCAGTAACAACAAGAAACTTAGGCCATGGCGTAGATATAACATCATAAGTTGTACTTGGATTGGCATCATCTGTAGATGAGCGGAAACGTTTACTTTGTCTGGAACCAGTAGCCAATTTTTCGACCTCAGCCTGGTTTACCGCTGAGGGACGCGCACCTTGTTCACCCGGGGGACGTGCGAGCCGGTCTGAAATTGTCGATTCGGACATATTCATTTTTGTTTCCCCTGTATGGTAGGGGACACACCCTCCTGTAAAGCTGGAGCAGCTTGTGCAATGCGCACGGTCCTGTTTTAGCCACTGGGGATAGAGGACTTCACCCCAAGTGTTTCCACCCTCGCCGCGTGGAGGCCAAGGACCTTCGAGGGCGAAAAGCACTGTGAAATGAAAAAGAAATTATTATGATTACATTGTTGTTTTAATCAAATTTTAACTATAAAATTTACTATAGTGAAGTTTAAATGCAGTAATAGTTCATTTGCTGCTCAGAAAATAGGCCATCTAGAATTTCATGAAATATTCGCCTGCAGTTCACTGAATTTTGTAAAGGAACTATGTTCGAGTTATTCCAGTTCCTAATATTTGATGTGTATTGTATTATGGATACAAATCTGTGATATTCTGTCAATAATTTACTATTAATTAAACTGATTTTGTTATTTAAGAAAAAGGTCGGATTTTCTTTTTTGTTATTTATACTTACTCATGAGGTATGGGCTCTCTAAGTCCAAAATATTTGATCTGGTTGAGTCTGACCAGTGCAGTTCTCAGGACTGTTCGATGCAGGACTACATAAGAGAAGTCCTCTAAAACTGTAATGCAGTTTGCCTCACTGTTTTCTGAAATGAAAATGAACATTTCACCATGCAGTTCCACTGCCCATATATATAAATCATAAATAAGGATAAATGCCCTTCACTTGTGTGTGTGTGTGAGTTATTGTTTAACGCCTCATCAGCACCTGAGTGGGCTATGTAGAGGCTCTCTAGGTTAAGATTGATTATCTATATTTGGTAGTAGAAACCAGAAGCATATAAAAAATCAATAATTGTCTGGGTTGGATATCTAGTAAAGAGATGTTGTAAGGTAGTAGCTTGAAACAGAGGTCTTCTAATGCGTTGTAAGTGGATGCAATCTAATAAAATATGTTTGATTGTTAGGGGGCGCCGACAACTCTGGCATACCGGTGCCGGTTCATTGACTAAAAGGTGTAAATGTGTAAGTCTTGAATGTCCTATGAGGCATCTGTGATATATTCCTTGATCTTTGCGAGTATTGAACCTACTCGGTATTTTATTTTGAATGCAAGGTAAGATTGAATGCAACTTGTTGTTATTACATTCATTCCATTGTCTTTGCCAGCAAGACATGATAAAAGATTTTATAGTCATTTTAAAATCAGTGTATGGAATGGTAAAATCAGTTATCTCTTTTGTAAGAGCCCTTTTTGCTGCCAGGTCTGCTTTTTCATTCCCTTCAATGCCAGCGTGTCCAGGAATTCAGCAGAATACTATGTCTTTGTATTCGTGAAGATAGAAATACTTAATAAGAACATCTAAGATCCCAGGGTTATCAAGTTGTTTATTTTGGATTGCTTGAAGAGCAGATTTGGAATCAGAACAGATAACATAACGATCTGATTCTGAGTCCTCGATATTCTTTAAGGCAAGGTAAATAGCTGTTAATTCTGCAGTGTATATTGAGCAGTGGTCTGGAAGACGACATTCAGCTATAACGGTTTTATAAGAAGTGACAGCACAGCCTACTCGTCTTTCCATTTTTGAGCCATCTGTGTATAGAAATTTGTACGATTCGTATTTAAACCTTATACTATAAAATAGGTTTTGATAGTCTACCGGATTGGTTTCGCTTTTCTTAAGCTCTGCCAAATCCAGTATAACTTTCGGGACTGGGAGAATCCATGGCGGAATGGGTGGTACTTCCGTCTCGGCAATGATTGTAGTATCAATTTTTGCAGCCTCAAGATAGAATTTCATGCGTAATCCCAGTGGTCGAATGGCGTTTGAACGAGATTCATAATGATGCATGTATTTTGGATGAAATATGACATCATATGTTGGATTTGTTGGAGTTGAAGCTACCTTTAGTATGTATTGCATGGATAACTTGATACGACGAAGGGAAAGTGGAGGTTCCCCTGCCAGTACATATAAGCTCTCTACAGGAGATGTACGAAAAGCTCTTAAGCTTAGTCGCAACCCTTGATGATGTACAGAATTCAGGCATTTTAGATAAGATGGTCTGGCGGAGCCATATACCACAGAACCATAATCAAGTCGAGAACGAGTAATTGCTCGATAGAGACGAAGGAGGACCGTTGTGTCCCCACCCCAATTATATTTGCTCACTACTTTAAGGAGGTTCATTGATTTCAGGCACTTTGCTTTCAGTGCTTTGATATGCGGAATGAAAGACAATTTGGAGTCAAAGAGTACACCCAAAAATTTTGTTTCATTCACCACTTTTATTTGACAGTTGTCAATTATTAGTGATGGATCTGGATGGTTTGATCGTAAGTAATAGAAAGGCAGACAAACTGTCTTCTGTTTAGAGAACTTGAAGCCATTTTCGAGTGACCATTTGTGAATCCTATTCAAATTTAATTGCAGTTGTCGTTCTATGGTTGGCATATATCTGGAACGATATGCAATGAGGAAATCGTCAACATATAGGGACGACATGAGATTTTCTGAGATGGAATTTACTATACTGTTGATTTTGACGTTAAAGAGGGTGGGCAAGAGAATACTACCCTGAGGGACTCCATTCTCCTGAGAGTAGGGGCTTGACATCGTTGATCCCACTCGGACCTTAAAGAAGCGATCCTGTAGGAAGGATCCGATGAAAACTGGAAGGCGACCTCGAAGCCCTAAGTCGTGGAGATCTTTCATTATTCCATATTTCCATGTAGTGTCATAAGCTTTTTCTAGGTCAAAGAATATGGCTACTACGTGTTCTCTGTTAATGAAAGCATCTCTAACATAAGTTTCCAGTCTGACTAAATGATCTAATGTGCTCCTGTGACGGCGAAATCCAGATTGGAACTCTGTAATAAGCTGGTTCGACTCCAGGAACCAAACCAGTCTATCAGTTACAATTCGCTCCATTGTCTTACATAGACAACTGGTTAAGGCTATTGGTCGATAATTCATAGGATCACTATGATCCTTCCCCGGCTTGGGAATTGGGATGACCGTGGCTTGTTTCCACAGGGATGGAAGACATCCCTTCTCCCAAATTTGATTAAAGATATACAGTAATGTTTTTAAAGAGGATTGAGGTAGGTGTTTTAAGATTTGATAATGTATATTATCAGGGCCTGTTGCAGAGTCAGTCGCTTTTAAGATGACCTTCTGAAGTTCTTCTAAGGTGATGTAGGAGTTATAATCTTCGCTGTTATCAGACTGTATATTTAGGGTTAATCTCTCAGCTTGAGCCTTATAACATTGAAATTCTCTCGTATAGTTCTCCGATGAGGAGTTGTACGCAAACTGTTCTCCTAACCCGTTTGATATTTGTTCTGGTGAGGAGAGATGTTCTCCATTCACTTCTAGAATGCTTACATGCGAAGCTAGGTTCTTTCCTTCAATCTTCTTAATCATTTTCCAGACTTTATTGCTGGGAGTTCTTTCAGTGAGTCTGGAGACATAGTCTTTCCAGCAACTACGTTTTTTTTGCCTTACAATTCTACGCGCTTTGGCTTTCAGGCACTTAAAATTATTCAGATTGCTGATGGTCGGCTGAGATTTAAAAATTCTGAGGGCTCTCTTACGGTTTTAATAGCTTCTCTTACTTCGTCATCAAACCAAGGTCTTGCACTACGTTTAGAATTATTTTTTGTCATCGGTATTGTTCTATTGGCTATATCAGTAATATCATCAGTAAAATCTTCAATAAGACTATTACAATTTCTATAATGCGACATAGTAATTGTTTCTAAGCAGTCTTTTCGAAGGAGGTCCAATCTGCTTTATGCAACTTCCATCGTGGTTGGCCCACTTCTCTAGTACCTTCCACGTTTTGTAGGACAATAGGAAAATGATCACTGCCGTGAGTGTCCTCTAATACTCTTCATTCAAATTCCAGAAATAACGCTGGATCACATATACTAAGGTCTATCGCTGAAAATGTTCCATGACCTGGGTGAAGATATGTAGGTGAACCATCATTGAACAAGCAAAGGGTGTGGTAATTGAGAAAATCTTCAATGGTTTTTCCTTTGTTGTTGTGGGAAGTGCTTCCCCACAATTGGTTATGGCTGTTAAAATCTCCTAGGATAAGACGCGGTTCAGGAAGTTGATTGTAAAGGTTATGCAAATCACTGGCTGTAAGGTGAAAGGGTGGAGGAATATATAAGGAACATATGGTGAATGTTTTATTCAGGTTCAGACGAACTGCTGTAGCCTGAAGGTTAGTGTTAAGAGCAATATGGGTATGAATGATGCCATTTTTAACTAAAATTGATGAGCCACCAGTGGCTCTATCGTGGGCAATATTGCCATATGTATTATACATATGATAGTTTCTCAGTTTAAAACTATTTGGAGGTTTCAGAAATGTTTCCTGTAGACAGAAAACACTAGGGTTTAAGTCTTGGACCATGCAACCTATTTCATCGAAGTTGGCTCTGAAACCTCGACAGTTCCACTGAATGATACTGTCCATGAATTAGTTAAAAGAGTTTAATATTATCATAGTAAAATCTGTAGTGCATGGTATGAATTTGTATGAATATTCACTTTTTCTTCAAAGTCGCTGCCTCTTTTGGTGTTAAGATCTTTTTGGGGACCCCACCATGCTTAGATGGTGGTCTTATGAAGCTCAGTGCACTAGATTTTTCTAGTGTTTTTCTGATGAGGGGGGGTCTTTTGGGAACAATTGATCTTTTATCAATTGCCCCCTCCCGTTGAGGCCTAGGGATGGTGGTAGTCCCTGCCTCCTCTTCCATCGGCTGGTGTATCTCTTCCGACTCGAGGCCGGAAGTTGTGAAGCACTAACTGATGGAGCTACAAGATGTCCTTTTCCGACATCTATAGCATGCTGCTTTATTCTTGCGAGGAGATCGTCTGACTGTGAAGTCTTAGATTCTGGTTTATGTTTCTGCGTGCTTTGGCCTGCCTTTGAATATTTATAATTAGGATCTAGGTCAATCCTTCGCCTGGGCGATGATCTGGGTGAAGGAGATCTAGGTCCAGCCATCTGAGACAGGACTGAGGCATAGCTTGCCCCAGCAGCCTGTTCAGCTATACGGCGCGCTTGGGGAAAGGAGATATCCTTGGTGGTCTTTAACTTCAGGATCTCATTCTCTAGCTGCCATTTGGGACAGCCACGGTGATAGGCTGGCCCATCACCTCCACAATTAACACAATACGATGTATTCGTACATGGTGAGTCACGGGAATGGTTGGTTTGGCACGGCAGGAGCCGCTGAAATGGCCAAATCTTTGGCAGTTGTAACATCGTTTTGGGTTCGGGATGTAGGGACGTACCCTACACCACTCGAACCCAAATCTTGGGGGCTGGCGATGAATGTGGATGACATTGTAGTCATCCAGCCAGTCCCTCAGTTCGTCATCGGAGCAGAGACTGCTCTCATGCGATGTTACAACTCCCTTGCAGGAGTTGAAAAACCGATGGGGCTCCACCTTAACAGGGGCACCCGCAAAGGCCTCCAACACCAGCAATCTCAGCGACTGGTCCCTGTGGGCAACCTGCACCAGCAAGGACGTATTGCTTAAACGTCTCGTATTTTCAACAAAACCAATGCTTTCCTTAATTGTTCTGCATATTGTTATGGCTGAAAGTCGGGAAAACCCAGCATCACTGCCAGTAACAACAAGAAACTTGGGCCAAGGCTTAGATAAATCTGCATTATTTGAACTTTGATTTGCGTCATCTAATGATGGACGCAAACGTTTACCAAGTCTGGAACCAGTAGCCAATTTTTCGACCTCAGCCTGGTTTACCGCTGAGGGACGCGCACCTTGTTCACCCGGGGGACGTGCGAGCCGGTCTGAAATTGTCGATTCGGACATATTCATTTTTTTTTCCCCTGTATGGTAGGGGACACACCCTCCTGTAAAGCTGGAGCAGCTTGTGCAATGCGCACTGTCCTGTTTTAGCCACTGGGGATAGAGGACTTCACCCCAAGTGTTTCCACCCTCGCCGCGTGGAGGCCCAGGACCTTCGAGGGCGAATCTACCTCTTGAACAGTATTGAGGTTATCCCATGAGGGAGACTGTGTGAGACATCCAGAGGCAGTATTCAGGGCCTGACAGGCTTAAAAACTATAGAATATTTTTAAAATTACAGATAATTCAGTGGCTTTATACAGACATGTTTTCCTAGTCATCGTTATCTGCATGTGGGTATGACTAAATAGGTTCTTGGGAAGTGATTTTAATCTAGACACTGGCAAATAAACCCCCCCCCCCCAAAAAAAAAAAAACAACAACAAAAAACGCTTAAACAGTGTGAAACTACACGTCGGGAGTGTTGCAAGCAATTCCGGATTTTTTTCACATGTCCCTTGGGTGATAGTAATGGTAATTACGGGTCTAAATTTTTTTTTTTTTTTAATCCTCAATTATTTTCCGCTGCCTATTGTTGCGATAGCGCGGGGCGCTGCTGTATTGTCAATGAATTATTCTAGTGCTAGAAGTTTCTCGATTTCGGGGTGCTAAATTGCGACACAGTTGGTTTCATGCATGATTGTTACATTGTACGATTAATTAGACTGATCAACATCTTAATTGCAAACCTTTTTGAAGCTTTGCATACCATTGGCTATTATGGCAGATTTTAATGAACATAATGTTATACATTTTATTAATGTATTAAAAGGTTACATTTTATTTTCATTTTATTTTCAGAATACGATGGCTTCGAAATATGATAAAAAGAAAAGGCGAGTATTAGCCGTTGTCTCATTATACTTTGAAAAAGTAATTCTAAGAACTTCAGACAGTGATCATTTTTAACCAACTTTATTCTTCAATCCTCATTCATCATATGTATGTACAAGTGGTTGGCTGCAATTAAAAGGAAAGTATAACTAAATATGCTAGATGAGTGTGGTACTAATCTTGATCCATAATATATCTAAATAAATTACACAAATTGGCTTAACTGATAGCAGTCCAAATAATATAGAAAGGTTATATATATAATAAACTATAACTTTACTGGTTATTACTGTTGATCTGAAGACCTTATATGTCATCCAATGCATACCAGAATGTACAGAAAAAAGAAGTAAACTAAGGAACTGTGAAATATCTAACACCTCTGAAAGGTCCCACTAACTTGTAAACTATGAACTATCAAGCACACAAACACACAACACTTCATTGATATAAGCAAACTCAGCTAACAGATAAAACCATAGGAAATACACAGCTATAAGAAATTTCAGCAAACAGATACAACCACAAGAAATCAGACTTCCTGAAGTTCAATTGTCCTTTGCCGGTCCGAATGACAAAATGAACCCATGTCTATATGAAATATCATTATAAAATAGGTTGTCTTTTGCCGGACCGAATTATATTTTGTCGGTCAGGTCCGGCGATCTTCGGCAAGACTGGGAAATAAACAAATATCAAAGCCATTACAAAATGTCTATAGTCTGTTGCAAGTCATGTATCATGCGTTAAAGGGACATTGAAATATTAGTTCTATTTTGAATTGATTAGAAGGATCTATGCAATTTACTTTGCAATTTCTGTTTCCCATCATTTTTTTAATATTTTTGCATGCATAGGGCTAATATTATTATTAGGATTTCATAGGCAAAGACCTCATTTTAGCATATTTGTTTTCGTTACTTGTGTAATTCCAGCAGAACTTCTGAATAAGCAATTATAAGTTCTTCCATTTTCTTGCAGGGAAAGAAGGCCAAACATTGAGGGGGAAGTCCTGGCCACCCTCATTGATTTTTATGAAAGGGTGGGTGGGTGGGTGATTAGGGTTTTACGTCCTGTATTTCTGCACCAGTTGGGCTAATTAGGACAGGCAGAGACCATGGCAATGAGACGAAGGATGAAACAGCCATCCAACTTAGGCTCGACCGGGAATCGAACCCGGGACCCAGCGGTTGGAAGCCCAGAGCGCTACCTCTGAGCTAGGCCCCTGCCCCGATTTTTATGAAAGAGGAATGATATCCTCGCCTCTCAAGAAGGGAAAAATCTAGTTGCAGAAGCTGCCACAGTGACCACAGTGACTGGTTTAGAAGAAAGAGTAATAAAGGTAATGTACTACAAGAGTAGCCCTGTAGCTTTTAGTAATCAGTCTGGATGCTTATTCAAATTTGTCCAATGGCAAGAATTTATTAAGCAATTTTCAAGACACTAAAATGGAAATAATTTATATTTGCTTAACAGAGCCACAAGTAACCATGTATAGCCCATTTTTGATGTTCGTTGTGATACATAGGTCTTATACATGACCGTGTGACACCCCCTTTAGTTGTGCTTTTTGATAGTTATGTAATGTGTATGAAATTTTACCTCTGCCTGCTTGTAGGACATGCACAGAACAATTTTAGTGATGCCTGTGTGCTGTGTATTTTTACTGTGGGTTTTGTTGCAACACAGTCTTTGTTTTTTGTGATAGTTGAAAAGTTATATTGAATTTAACATATTCATCAACAAATTTCAGCACTGGATAGGTAATTACCGAAAGAAAATGAACGGTCAGCTTCACAGCCAACTGAACCATCTGTGAAGAGGAGAATTTACAAGAAACTTACCGCGAATGACATCTTCAAACGGGAATTCCTCAAAGGTATAAGACATTACTAGAACTAGGATACCTGAAATCAAATAGGGCTTGATATTAACTTTTTTCCTTCTTTGGCCATACAATCACAATTTTAATGTTTAGGCATGATGTTCCTCTAATCATTACTTGCCTGGGAGAAACTTTTCAAGTCAATCAGGACTTCCAATATATTAATTGAATAAGGCATCTTCCATTAACAAAGATAATCTCAAAATAAACAGCAAGGAAACAGATTATGATAAACCTGTCTACAGGATATCTACATTTCTTTAAAATTTACAGAAAATCCCGGGAAATTCAGAGAGGCTGGGGAGGAGTGGAAGGCGCTGTCAGATGACAGAAAAATCCACTTTAATGCCCTGGCCGCTCAAGAATTGAATCAGCCTCTGCCCACCCCTGATGAATTGAGCATTGATGAAAAAAACAAAAAAACACTGTCCAAAGTAAAGACAAGATTGTTGGCCCTGGTAGGTATATATTCCTTGTGGAAGGTATTGTAGTTACTGTGGCAAGCAAAACTCCCCAACACTATTGTATGTACATTGATATGATATTTTATTTATTATTTTTTATGACCTAGTTGTGCCTTTTGGTATGTCTCAGCTATGGAATAGGGAAAAAATGGATTATGTTTTTGGTGATTTAAAAGTGTTTTGTCAGCCATTGTTTGTGTAGACCTGTCTGGAACAGTTTTACAGATCCAGAATATTCACTCAATTTTAAGTTTTGGCATTATCTATATATACCCACTAAATTACATTAGAATCCACTCATAACTTTTGACATATCGTGCTAAAAATTAATAGATAAATGAATGAGACCAAAAACATAACCTCCTTGGCACAGGTAATTATCTACACAATTATCTATATTCAAATTTGTGTTAAGCGGTCACCCACAGGAATTAATAAATTTAAACATTTAAGAAAGGTGACCATACTGATGCGTGTGTGTGCGTGTGTGTGTGTGTGTGTGTGTGATTAGGGCTTTACGTCCTGTATTTCTGCACCAATTGGGCTAATTAGGACAGGCAGAGACCATGGCAATGAGACGAAGGATGAAACAGCCATCCAACTTAGGCTTGACCGGGAATCAAACCCAAGATCCAGCGGTTGGAAGCCCAGAGCGCTACCTCTGAGCCAGGCCTCCGCCCTAGTAGTAGAATGGTAATAAGTTTTATCACACACCAATTTGCGTAATAAAGGCCTAATGATAATAATCACACTGAAATATTTTAAAGAACAGTTTAATAGTGAACAAAGGCTAGAACATGTATTAGCATCTAAAGCTATCACTAACAACAATTATAGCACTCTGGTATTTCCATACATAAATCAACTGGGCAGGATGCTAGGTCCAACTTGTCACATCTTATAAGATAAGACCACATGTAACTCTGGCAGACTGTACTCCCTGCTACCTGAAGAATTGCTCCAGTCTCCAAAGAAGGTGTGGCCAGTGGCATATATTTGATCCACAATTGCAAGTATTTGCAGGTAGGTTTTTTTTTCTTTTTTCTGCTTTTGTTTTAGCTGATATGATATGCTCCCACATGTCAGTGAGCGCATTAATATTGGGAAAATTAAAGTTAGGCAAAGATGGATAAATGCTGTGAACTGAAAAATGGAAGGTAGGTTACCTGGACCCCAAGGACCTACTCACGAGTTTGTGGTGAGCATTTTATGGTGGGTGGGTGGGATTAGGGCTTTACGTCCTGTGTTTCTGCACCAGTTGGGCTAATTAGGACAGGCAGGGACCATGGCAATGAGACGAAGGATGAAACAGCCATCCAATTTAGGCTCGACCGGGAATCGAACCCGGGACCCAGCGGTTGGAAGCCCAGAGCGCTACCTCTGAGCTAGGCCCCCGCCCGGTGAGCATTTTATGGACAAGGCACCTACAATGGCACACCCAGTGTCATCTTTGAAGATGGGCCATAACTCATTGAAGGACACCAAATTAGACGAAGACTTGTCCGAAAAGGCTGTGATGACCAACCAAGTGCACCTGCAACAGATAGAGCCAGCAATATCGTTCAAGCAAACAGAGGGGATAGAAGAAAGTTATGCTCAGGAAAGTGTGAGCCATGATGTTGAGATGCTGGATCTGAGTGAGCAACAGAACTAAGGTCCAAATGAATTGGAAGCCTTAATACAGGTCATAAGGCATGACCACGATTACAATTATTGGTGTAATTGTAGTCTTTGCCATGGATGCAAAACCAAAGAAGATGAAATTTCAATATTAAGTGAACTGCTAGAAGAAATTACTTTCAAGATGAAGGAGGACAAACATAAGAAAAGTATGAGCAAGCCCCTGCTAAAAAATGACAAGAAAGTTAGTTTTTATACTGGCCTTCCTAATAAGTCCACATTTTATGCAATATTTGAACATATCAAGAACCGGGCGGCGAAGCTAAAGTACTGGAAAGGTGTTGTCTCCATGTAAATAGGAGTGAGAAGATTCAACAAGACTCCACAGAAACCAGGACCAGCAAGAAAATTGCTTCTGGTGGATGAATTTCTGTTGACGTTGATGAAGCTCAGACTGAATTTGTGCATGGAAGATTTGGCTGATAGGTTTGCAGTCAGTCAAGCTACAACCAGTAGTATTTTCAATACCTGGATCACTTTTTTGAGACAAAAAGTTTCCCCCTGGTATTTTTCCCAAGTAGGGATATTGTCCATGAAACCCTTCACAAGGCTTTCTGACAAAAGGGCAGCAAACCAAGAATAATTGACTGCACCGAAGTATTTATAGAAAGACCTCACAATCTTCAAATTCAGGCACTGACATGGTCTGACTACAAGAAAAACAATACAGTGAAGTTCTTGGTTGGCATCACACCTCAAGACCATATTGCATATGTCAGTGGGTGGGTGGGTGATTAGGGCTTTATGTCCTGTATTTCTGCACCTGCTGGGCTAATTAGGACAGGCAGAGACCATGGCAATGAGATGAAGGATGAAACAGCCATCAAACTTAGGCTTGACCGGGGAATCGAACCCGGACCCAGTGGTTGGAAGTCCAGAGCGCTACCTCTGAGCTAGGCCCCCGCCCTGCATATGTCAGTGATGTGTGGGGAAGACGTACCACCGACAAATCTATTGTCCAACATTCGGGATTTTTGAATCACCTGGAACCTAGAGACGAGGTCATGGCTGACCACGGCTTTCCCATAAGAGAAGATTTAATGTTGAGAAGAGTCAACGGACCATACCTCCTGGTGCTAGGGGTCATGAACAAATGACCAAGGAGAATGTGGTACACACCAAGATGGTGGCAAATCTTAGCATACAAGTCGAGCAAGCAATTAATCGAATTAAGTGGTTCACCATATTGAAAGGCACCTTGTCAATAATGCTAGTCCCTAGAATCGATGACTTCGTGTGTGTGTGTGTGTGTGTGTGTGTGTGTGTGTGTGTGTGTGTGTGTGTGTGTGAGTGTGTGTGTGTGTGTGTGAGTTATTGTTTAACGCCTCATCAGCCCTTGATTACTTCGTCATTGCGTGCAGTGCATTATGCAATTTACTTCCGCCATTGGTTGAATAAATGTGCACTAATTGATATTAATATCCAATGTACTCTGTCATATGCCTTTGTAATAAAAATTGGTTTTGTAATTTAATGCTTAGTAATTTTGTCACAGTGGTTTGATTCAGCTGACCTTGCACTTGTGTCCAATATTTGTGAGACTTGGACAATTTAAGTTTGCCGTCACAATCAGTAATGAGATACCTTGGATTACCTGCAGCAGGCGTAGTGTGGGCAACACTCATGGGGCATTTGATCTCAACACAAGCAGAACCACAGCAAGCAAATTCAATGATGGCATCAGGAGAGGCTCCAATATATCGATGTGAACAGCACATATACACTCTGCACTCATGCAAAGTCACATTCTTCTGACCTGCTTCCTTGAAAACCTCCAGGAACTTTTTTATTGCATGCTTTTCCATCTCCTTGCCATACCTTAGTTGAGGTGTGTGTGTGTGTGTGTGTGTGTGTGTGTGTGTGTGTGTGTGTGTGTGTGTGTGTGTGTGTGTGTGTGTGTGTGTGTGTGTGATTAGGGCTTTACATCCTGTATTTCTGCACCTGATAGGCTAATTAAGGGACCATGGCAATGAGACGAAGGATGATGGGTGGGTGGGTGATTAGGGCTTTACGTCCTGTATTTCTGCACCAATTGGGCTAATTAGGACAGGCAGAGACCATAGCAATGAGACGAAGGATGAAACAGCCATCCAACTTAGGCTCGACCGGGAATCGAACCCGGGACCCAGCGGTTGGAAGCCCAGAGCGCTACCTCTGAGCTAGGCCTCCGCCCCGCCACTGAATGTGATATTATTAAGAGGTGTACTGGCAAAATTATTAGATACCTGAAACTGTGTGTGTGTGTGTGTGATTAGGGCTTTACGTCCTGTATTTCTGCACCAGTTGGGCAAATTAGGACAGGCAGAGACCATGGCAATGAGACGAAGGAGGAAACATCCCACTTAGGTTCGAACGGGAATCGAACCCGGGACCCAGCGGTTGGAAGCCCAGAGCGCTACCTCTGAGCTAGGCCTCCGCCCCGCCACTGAATGTGATATTATTAAGAGGTGTACTGGCAAAATTATTAGATACCTGAAACTGTGTGTGTGTGTGTGTGATTAGGGCTTTACGTCCTGTATTTCTGCACCAGTTGGGCTAATTAGGACAGGCAGAGACCATGGCAATGAGACGAAGGAGGAAACATCCCACTTAGGTTCGAACGGGAATCGAACCCGGGACCCAGCGGTTGGAAGCCCAGAGCGCTACCTCTGAGCTAGGCCCCTGCCCACCCACCAAGGGATGACATGAAGAAGGCGCTCGTTAGGAAGCCTTTAAGTGACAACAAATAAAATAGGAATTGAACTTTCATCTTCTGGAAGCCGCCACTACATTTTTTTCTTTTTTCAGTATTGCTGGACTTTGGGGTAGACCCTTTTGTCAAAAATAGTGATGGGTAAACAGCTCAGGAGGTTGCTGATGAAAAAATTAAAAAAGGATTTGCAGGTAAACTGCCCACAGGAGACATTAGGACAGCTGATATTGCTAAAGTGTTATTATAAATTACTGATAATGTGATATTATTAAGAGGTGTACTGGCAAAATTACTATAGATACCTGAAGCTCAGATGCTGATAATTAAATAAGTAATTCTCTTTTTTTCTTCTTTATTTATACATTTGTTTTATTTGCATTATTCCTTAGTTTCATAAATAAGAGTTCTGCATCACAAACATATAAGTAAACCTTCCGAACATTACAAACTTTCACATGTTGATTGCTTCAAATCAATTTTTTGTGGTTAATTTTCAGATCTATTGTCATGGCATTTACAGAAGAAGGAAAAACAAAGTGAGTGCATTCAGATTAATTCAAATTTGTCAATACAAAAATGTTTAACTATATTTACCTAATTGCTAATTAAAAACAAAGTTTATAATTTGCAACAAATACAGTGAAATTGAAAATGTATTGACAGCTTGGTTTACACAGGTGTCAGTTACTACATATCTAACAATATTTATATTGGTTGATTTTGCACGTCAGTTATCCCTACACTCCTTGTATATTCAGGAGATTTTCATTGTCAGGGTGGCCATTTTAAAACTCTCGAGTGTGATCATTGCACATTTGCTTTAGGTTTTTGCAATGTTGACTGAGTGCTGCTTCAAATGAAAAGCCAAATCTTATTGACATGGTTTCAGGTTCTTGTACTTAAATAAGCAGTTATAACAAATCTGATTTTTGTTTACCTGTTTAATATTTCAAGATTTCAGATCCAATGCTATGCATGCCAAAAGTACGGATACTTGGCAGTCCATATCTTACTGGTTAACAACTGAACCAACTCAAAAAATGATCTTTTATGCTGGTGATGATGGATCCTTAAGAGTCCCATCACATGATAAGAGTATCATTAACTACAAGGGAAAATTTACATTTTAGTTTGCCTTTACATGTTCCCGCAATGCCTTACCCCAGCCTAGGCGCGATGCAGCCATACTGGCTGCCGTACCCCCATGGCCACCAACCGGGAATGTATGGGCCCTATGACTATGGCTACCCCTAGGGCTATGAAAACTATAATTACCCCAATTATGGTTACTCAGGCCCTTGTGGTGGTGCAGTCAGGTGAGACACGAGGTTCTTATGGCAATTCTGGAGCAACCAACACTTGTGTCATGTTTTTTTATTGCAATTTTAATATAAATTTAAATTCACAATTATTATGAACACAATTCATATTTAGTAATCATATATCAAAGTAAACTTACTGCATGTATAAGGTATTACTTGCATGTTATTATGCCACATAGGCTTATCATATGTGTTATATATTACTTATGGTATTTATGAGTACTTAGAAAATCCTTGCCAGATGCGTATCATCACAAAGGTAACAAACAAAGGTGAAACGCCCGGTCAGACCGTCAAAACTTATCCCAATCTTGTGGCCAATACAGTTCTGGTAATTCTGGTCATTCCTCTTACAACCAACAAGACAAATCAAGAGAAGGCCACCACAATAACCGAGACAGGTCCTCCGATAGAAGATCTTTCAACAGGTCCTCTTCCAGAGATCGTAGTCACATTCATGGAAATAGAGACAATAATGTGCCACTATTGTCTTGTCCCTGGTCATCCATGGGCAAAATGTTACAAATTAGCAGATGACATTGCCTCCGGTGCTGTCACTAGCCCAAAGTCACAGAATTTTCAATAGGGGCCCAGGCCGAAAGCACCAGTCACTCTGGATTACCCATTATTTCTCCCAATCCACATGTAAATACTGTTGGGTGTGTGTGTGTGATTTGAGCTTTACGTCCTGTATTTCTGCACCGGATGGGCTAATTAGGACAGGCAGGGACCATGGCAATGAGACGAAGGATGAAACAGCCATCCAACTTAGGCTCGACCGGGAATCGAACCCGGGACCCAGCGGTTGGAAGCCCAGAGCGCTACTTCTGAGCTATGCCCCCACCCCATGTAAATACTGTAACTCTGTCACTGCCACTTGACAAGAAGTCACTTGACAAAACTGTATTAAATGTATCACCATCGCCTCAGTCACCTTCTTCTGTCAATCACAACTCTATCACCAAGTCCCATCCTTCACCACTTTCTCCTGAATATAACACTCCTGTGACTAATTCATGCTATGCGTCCTCTTCATCCCCTCAAGAAGATCAGAATGATCTTTCCATAACACATGTCATCTCATTGGACCGTAACATGCCCAGCGCGAAACTTCCCAGCAGAGAAGATATAATTGTCTTAATGGATTCTGGCGCCACATCATCCTTAGTCTGTAGTAATACAATTTCTGCATCAACATTTTTAACATCCTTGCCAAAGAGGCAAGTGCCTCAACTCATTTTAAGGTTGGAAATGGGTAAAACATTGTCACCCAATATGCCATCGAAATTCTTATCCTTATTGGCTCACACAAATTTGTGGTTGACGCACATGCAGTCGAAAATTTAGGAGGTATCCCCCTCGTAGTTTAGAGCTTTAGAAGATATAGATGCAAAATTATAGTTTAGCAAACCATGATTGACAAAGTCCTGGAGCAATTACCCATTCAGGATGAGGGAAATAGACCGGATTCCTTAAATGCAGTATTGGAAATAATTAGATTCTAAGAGCGTGAGGGCATGGAAACTCAGAGCCAGACAACCACACGAGAAGCACTCGGTAAAACAAAAGGTCACATCTTAGACATGGTGAACTACCCTGCATCACATGAAACTGAATATGTGTTGACCGCACTCAAAGGGTATGGGGGACAAGGGCAAGTACATTATAATTCTGGGCCACCTAGACCCCCAGAGTACCCACCAAGGGATGTGTGTGTGTGTGTGTGTGTGTGTGTGTGTGTGTGTGTGTGTGTGTGTGTGTGTGTGTGTGTGGGTGTGGGTGTGTGTGTGTGTGTGTGGGTGTGTGTGTGGGTGTGTGGGTGTGTGTGTGTGTGATTAGGACTTTATGTCCTGTATTTCTGCACCAGTTGGGCTAATTAGGACAGGCAGAGACCATGGCAATGACACGAAGGAGGAAACAGCCATCCAACTTAGGCTCAAACAGGAATCAAACCCGGTACCCAGCGGTTGGAAGCCCAGAGCGCTACCTCTGGGCCCGGTTTAGACCGATTGTAGTCAACCGTGTCTCCTTTCGTCTACGATGTTCCCCGGCGTAGTTCTACGTTGAGAAAGACGTCTCTGCACCTGCGGATCATCTAAAAATCCGCGTGAGTAGTACATTGTTTACTTTTCTACACAGTTTTGTTTACAAACATCATGCCTCATGGCGGCTTGACCGGCGTGGTTCTCGGCCATAGTTTTGTTTCCGGCACTTTGCTAACGCGGCCGATTGAACACAACAAAATTTTTCCAATTACTTCCTAATCTCATCCAGCCTAATGCCGGTCAACGCCAAACACTCTTCTTCCCTTACACACAGTACAATTTTATTGTTCGTGATGGGGTAAAACCTGTTGCTGTCGAACACTCCAACCTAAACTTAACATAACATTTCAGTGGTATCTTTCATAATATTTGTTTGTTCCTCTCAAACTGAAGTCATCTACACTTATCCATTCCAATATCTACAATCACTATTTTGGTTCGTGACAGATATATATCTGTCGCTGTCGGACTGTCAAGTTTTACAATTCTAAATAATTTTATTGTTCGTGACAATTCTGTCGCTGTCGCACTGCCAACTTTCAACTCTCCAATATTTCATACTTCTACAATTTGTTCGTGACAGGTTAATCCTGTCGCTGTCGGACTGTCAACTTACAAGTCTCCAAATCTTCAATTTCATTGTTCGTGACAGGTTAATCCTGTCGCTGTCGGACAGTCAACTTACAAGTCTCAAATGTATTTTACTGTTCAATTTCTTTGTTCGTGACAGGTTAATCCTGTCGCTGCCCGACTGTCAACTTACAAGTCTCCAATATCTTCAATTTTTCAATTTCATTGTTCGTGACAGGTTAATCCTGTTGCTGTCGGACACTCAACTTACAAGTCTCCAATATATTTTAATGTTCAATTTCTTTGTTCGTGACAAGTTAATCCTGTCGCTCCCGGACTGTCAACTTACAAGTCTCCAATATTTCAAACTTCTACAATTCCATTGTTTGTCACATTTCTAACATTTCCAATATTACTAACAATTTTTAGTTCGTGACAGATTAACTCTGTCGCTGCCGGACTGTCATTTCAAAAATCACTATCTATCACTCCTACCATTTTCTATGTTTGTGACAGGTTAATTATGTTGCTGTCACACTGTCAATTTTTCCTTCATTACTTATTAACTCTCCAACCTCATCGTTCCTGCTAACTCACACACTTCAGGTTTCATAATATGGATCCTCCTCCAGTCCACATTTCCTTAGATATCCTGATTGGTTACTAACGCACTTTCTCTTCTATTTTTCAGACAATGCCGAAAGTGCAGGCCAAGCGTGGCACTGCTTCCCGGAAAGCACCAGCTCGCCGCCGACAGTTGCCAGCCCGCTATCAACGTGCATCATCACCTGACTCCTCAGAAGACGAGGCCCACCGCACAACCTATACCCACCGCACAACCTATACCTGCTCAGCAAGTCACTCCGGCCATGCCAGGTGACTCCACTCCAGCACAGTTGCACCCAAGTGTCACTCCGGCCATGCCAGGTGACGCAAACCAACCGCCACCATCTGCGACCAACGATGCTGTTCTCACCACTCTAGGCACCATGGCAGCCTTGATGGCGAAGCAATAGGATGCTTTTGAAGCCATGCAGGCTTCCCTGCAGTCCTTAGCCAAAAAGCTGCCTTGCAGCCAGCCGCTCCCACACAGCACCACCCAACAGCCTACAGCCCAATCCATGCATCCGGTGCCTCTAGCTTTTCATCATGCCACAAGCTCCATCTGGTGAGTCCCACCTATTCCCACTCCAACTGGCAACGCACCCCTTACAATGACCAGTGCAGCTTACCGGCACCCCAATTGGCCTCAGTGTGCCAAATAAGCTTAAGGAGAAGATTTGGGCAGATGAATACATCGAGTTTCCTGACCTTATTCATCCCAAGCATGCTCATTCATTCCAAATTTATTTTGTTGGAACCCAGCCAATGACTCTTGCCATAGCCATTGCCTTATGGCTCTTACAGGGCTTCCCAACTCTGTGACTTTGCTAGATGGTAGTTTTAAAGATTGTTGCCACTATGGGTGGGTGGGTGAGTGATTAGGGCTTTACGTCCTGTGTTTCTGCACCAGTTGGGCTAATTAGGACAGGCAGGGACCATGGTTGTTGCCGCTATACTGTGGTTGTATTATGTTATATATACTTAGTAGCTCGAGTCATTTACTTCCTTGTTTAACTTGCTATTCCTACATATTTAACCATTGTATACCTATTTTGGTACTACTTATCCACATGTTGCATTTAAGTACTAATGCCTTAAATCTACATCGACAAAAATGTCTAACCTTCTTCACTCAGTTGATCATGCTCAATATATTCAACAACATTTTCATAATCTTGTAATCTTTATTTCAACACTATTTACTTGTCAACTTTTGGAGCATTCAACATAAATGTTAAACCCAAATCACTGCAGTTATAACAAATCTGATTTTTGTTTGCCTGTTTAATATTTCAAGATTTCAGATCCAATGCTATGCGTGCCAAAAGTACGGACACTTTGGCAGTCCATATCTTACTGGTTAACAACTGAACCAACTCAAAAAATGATCTTTTATGCTGGTGATGATGGATCCTTAAGAGTCCCATCACATAATAAGAGTATCATTAACTACAAGGGAAAATGTACATTTTAGTTTGCCTTTACATGTACCCGCAATGCCTTACCCCGTACCCCCATGGCCCCCAACCGGGAATGTATGGGCCCTATGGCTATGGCTACCCCGAGGGCTACGAAAACTATAATTACCCCACTTATGGTAACTCAGGCCCTTGTGGTGGTGCAGTCAGGTGAGACATAAAGGTCCTTATGGCAATTCTGGAGCCACCAACACTTGTCATGTATTTTTATTGAAATTTCAATATAAATTCAAATTCACAATTCTTATGAACACAATTCATATTTATTAATCATATATCAAAGTAAACTTACTGCATGTATAAGGTATTACTTGCATGTTATTATGCCACATAGGCTAATCATATGTGTTATATATTACTTATGGTATTTATGAGTACTTAGAAAATCCTTGCCAGATGTGTATCATCACAAAGGTAACAAAGGTCAAACTCCCGGTCAGTGTGTGTGTGTGTGATTTGGGCTTTACGTCCTGTATTTCTGCACCTGATGGGCTAATTAGGACCGGCAGGGACCATGGCAATGAGACGAAGGCTCGACCGGGAATCGAACCCGGGACCCAGCGGTTGGAAGCCCAGAGCGCTACCTCTGAGCTATGCCCCAGCCCCAAACTCCCGGTCAGACCGTCAAGACCGATCCCATTCTTCTGGCCAATACAGTTCTGGTAATTCTGATCATTCCTCTTACAACCAACGAGACCAATCCAGAGATCGTAGAGTCACATTCGTGGAAATAGAGACAATTCGCCGATAATATGCCACTATTGTCTTGTATGGGTCATCCATGGGCAAAATGTTACAAATTAGCAGATGACATTGCCGCCGGTGCTGTCACTAGCCCAATGTCACAGAATTTTCAATAGGGGCCCAGGCTGATCACGCCAAATAACACCAACCAGACACCGCACCACCTCTGATCTACCTCTCCCAGCCACCCCTCATCCTTCATCCGCCCCTGACGCCGCTGCCTACCCTCTCCAATACACTAAACCCCCAGCCATGTCTGGTCCTCCATCTTCGGCGCAGGTGTCCAGTACAGATTTTGGTAGGGAAACCTCCCACCGGTCTGGCTCTTCCACCCCACCCCATTCATCCGCTTCATCCAATTCGATAGAAGTCCTCCAACAGGGTATCATTCAACATACCGTAACATATGAGTAGTCCTGCTCTGGGCTTCAACTTTTGAGACAGCAGCTGTCTTTAAATATTTGTAAAGATAAAGTCAAAATTCTACTTTTCAGCATGACTGTACATAGCCAACTTACTATAATACATTTTGATGACAATCACATGCCTTGTAACTGGCAGTTTAATATTTTGCATAATCATGTGACACAGCTGTACATCTTGATATATGGTACATAATTAAATACTGACAAATCTTTTGAACTTCAGAATGTCTATTTGATATGCAGTATGCCACAAATGCCTGTATTTTATGTCTAATGATGATTGTTGAGTCCCAGTACAGTGAAACTACAGTCAAAGTACATACGATGATGTTTTACGAAATGTACTTCAGACCACGGACGGGTTGGTCCATTTTTACAACATCGGACGTGAAAGCATGTCATGGATTTCTAAAAATACAACATCCAGGCAGATGAACACACAAAATGAAGTTCTGTAATTGTTTAGGACTCTCAGCCTACAGCTTATTGTAATGTATACCATCTTTGATTTTCATGTTTACATGTATAACAATCAATGCACACATAAATAACCCATTTAATTTTTACACCATAACACATTGTTCTGCTGTTCCCAAAAGACAAACATATTTTGATGACAATCACAAGCCTTGTAACTGGCAGTTTAATATTTTGCATTAAGTGGTACAGCCGTGCATCTTGATATACAGTACGTAGTTACATACCGACATTTTTCTGTACCAATTCATTTGCTTTCCAACTATGAATAATACATTTTGATGACAAACACAAGCCTTGTAACTGGCAGTTTAATATTTTGCGTTAGGTGGTACAGCCGTGCATCTTGATATACGGTACCTAGTTACATACCGACATTTTTCTGTACTAATTCATTTGCTTTCCAACTATGAATAATACATTTTGATGATAATCACAAGCCTTGTAACTGGCAGTTTAATATTTTGCGTTAAGTGGTACAGCCGTGCATCTTGATATACGGTACGTAGTTACATACCGACATTTTTCTGTACTCATTGATGTGCTTTCTAACTATGAATAATACATTTTGATGACAATCACAAGCCTTGTAACTGGCAGTTTAATAATTTGCGTTATGTGGTACAGTCGTGCATCTTGATATATGGTACGTAGTTACATACAGACATTTTTCTGTACTAATTCATGTGCTTTCCAACTATGAATAATACATTTTGATGACAATCACATGCCTCGTAACTGGCAGTTTAATATTTTGCATTATCATGTGATACATCAGCACTTTCACACTTGGAAGATCATATCTTGATGTACCCTAGGTAGTTACATAATAAAAAAATGTTCAAAGAATTTTCTTTATTGTCAAGATGACATTAAAGCACATGCAAAATGGATTGATACAATTAAGCTCCAAAGTAAAATACTCTTAACAGTTCCAGCTAAGCTTTTTTTAATAAAACTTCATTTCCTGAAATGACATGTCACCAATAACAGCATGTTTTTAAGTTCTACTTCAACAGAATCATAGTTTTTACTTCTGAATTAACAGCAGACATGTTTTTGCTACATCCTAGTTCAACTTCACCACAAACTGCAACAAAATCTTGTATCAAATTTATCCTTACGCAGTACTTAATTCATTTTAGAGTGATTTTCATTAGTCGCACCAATTTTGATCCTCTTTAACACCTCTGATACCTTGTCTATCTTAGCACTAATTATTATATTTCATTAGATTCAGTGAATTTTTGACTGGTTTCACCCCCTGTCCTCCAACACAGACAAGCGTTATCAGTTTAAGGACGATCATCGCGCTGTTTTGGCAGTCGCAGATATGTCCTTCTTCAGTTTCGCCTTATATTCATAGCTCTGACCAGGCTTTCAGCGCTTCCTGCATACACAATTGAACAACATATAAACAATCACGAATCACTTTACAGCTTTTCATGATACCTTACCATACACAAATTTCAGTCCACTTAAAAAAGAAAACAGACTTCCAAAACTTTGAACAGATTATTTCACCTACTATTATTCACCATAATTAAAACATCTCACTCACTAAAACTGACAATAAATGAAGGAATGAATTTTATTGCCATGTAGAGGTCACAAGAGACCTAAACGCTAGTAATCAATTTTGGATGGAATGCATCACTAACCAGTGAGAACCAAACTCATTAGATTTTTTTTACCCAAACAACGCTGCCATTTTGCTTTGGTCATGTGACCCTTCTGAGCCAATCAGAAGCGCTGTTTTGACAGCTGTCTCAAAATATATATGATCCATGAATGTATAATTTATCTTACAATGTCATATGACAATCATATTGTTATATATGACACAAAACACAATTCCATTTCAGGCCATCTCATTTTTACAACTGGCAATACCACTGGGAATTTATGAACTAAGGCCCCAAGTTGCTGGCACAAGTCTGAAGGACTTTTTCATACTTACGACGCCACAACCTTAGATCCGAATATAAGATCAGCGTCAGGGGCGCCTTTGGGGTGCTGATATTTCATTCTCCTTTCTCTGTTGGTGTTCGAGGGCAGAGTTCTATTCAGACCCGCTATCATCTCTGTAAAGAAAAGGCATGTTGATTGATCAAGATAAGATTATACTACACATCAGTGAGAATCACTGGATTGGACTGGATTCGATTCGGTTAGGTTAGTTTTTGACTATCAATTCCACTGAATATGTAATAAAACTCAAGTTAAACAGAATGAAAATTTGCTGTTTCAAAAGACAAGTACAGTCTGACCTTCCTACATTGCGCCTCTAATTAACGCGAACCTCCGTTATTAGCAGTACCCGCATGTCCCCTGAACCGACTAGACATAGATTATGAGTGTGAGCTGCGAAGTGCAATTAAGAAAAGATCACTATTTAGAATTGCTCTTATATGCTTTCAGCATAATACTTAATTTAAAAGCTTTCATACTGTTTATGCTATTGACTGGACATGACCTTAATTACAATTACGTAACAGGCTAGACAGGCAAAATCGCGATCGTTCCGGTTGAGCGAACACGTCCTTTTTGGCGCGAAGGGGCGTGGCAGTATAGACCGCGTTAATTAGAGAACCTCCGCTACATCGCGGTTGTGATATTATGTCCCCCAAGGACCGCAATTAACGGAGGTCAGACTGTTATATGATACCATTGTTTTAAGTTTAGATTTCTCATCAAAATGTGTTACCTTGGTAATCCTCTTCTTCTTGCCTCTCGTGGATGTCAAGCACCACTCGCTTCATCCTCTCTTTCTCCAACTTTTCAGCCTGAAAATTTCAACAACAAAAAATGTTTCACAAATTCAAAAAGTCCTCTAAAATAACTCAATGGTTTACAATCTTCAGACAAAACGCAAAGTTAAAGGGGAACTAATGGAAGTTTGTATGTTAATTTCAAAAGTTCAATTAGATGTTAAATAATATATTGGTGTGAAAGGAAATGTCTTAAAGGCTGGTTTGACATCGTTTCAAGCCAATTAAAAGTGCAATTTGCACCAACCGCCGACATGATGCGGGCCGCCATTATTGCACATGGCACCCAAGACAGTGACGTCACTTATGTACACTGCTAGGCCATATATATGCATTCAGCCATATGAATCAATTCATCATCCTGTTGATTACAAGCCGTTTCATTGTTCATTGCAATTATAACAAGAACATACAGCACAACAACATGAAGGGTGTTAATTGCAATTTTTTGGGAATACAGAATAATTATTGCATTGATTGCAATGAGCTTATTTCAAATGTATGTTGCATGCTAGAAACATTTAATATAGGCCTACTAGTTTAAAATAAAATATAATATCAAAAACTCTTTTTCAACAAACAATCACAATTAAGAACTGATCCCTGTTGTAAACTTTTTATTAAATTTGCAATTTGTCTGCCATACTTTAATTTTCATCCCATCATTATTTCTTAGATTTAGATCTTGTTATTTATATATAAATGTCTTTTTTCATTTTTTTTCATTAAATAGTATATATTCTTTTAAATATGAGTTTTTAGGGGACATCCACGTGAGCCTTTTTTTAAATAAGAACTTATTGGATGTCTCCTGACCAAAGGTAATTAGATCATATGTATTTTGACTTTTATTTTATTTATTTTTCTGCTAATAGTTGTTCCTTGCTGCTTTTGTTTGTTTTATTTAACATTGATCTAATAAATTCTTTCTTTCTCTGTCTAATTGCTTTGTCTCAAGTTCAATGGCAATTACTTGACACTCAGTAAGAACTGCTCTGAAAGTGCAATTAACTGTATCTAAACTGTTGCTGACAGTTTCTCACCTGTTGAATAGTACAACAGTGACGTATTTCCGGTCAGTGCAAAACACCAGGAATTTAAAAAAATGGCGGCCTCCGTAGTTCACAACACGGAGCTAATAAATGCAGGATATTTCATTACCAGGGCACATATACAAGTTATGAATAGCATGGAATTGTTTCTATGGACCCAAGCTAAAATCTGAGAGGTAAAGTGCAAAAGGGGTTAGTTCCCCTTTAACATTCAGAACCCTACCTAAATAAAATACATTAATACGTTTAGGGCTAATTTTGAAAAGTAAAAGTATCTAATCTCCCAACATTGCAAGCAATTTTTCAAGTTTGCTTAATTTACATGACCATTGCGCATACTATTTGTTGATATATCTTTAAATCTACATCATAGAACAAAAGATAGATTACAAATGACTAATCAAAACAAGAATATAAAAAAATTATTCTATAATGACAAAGTCTTATTTCCATACCTCCTCTCTTTCCTTATATTTAGTGGCAAATTCAGCAGACACAGGCACTGTTAGTTTGGAGAATTGCTGCTTGTTTCCTTTGCGAGTCATCAAAAGGAAGTTGATGTGGTGACCAGGTTCCTCCTCATCCTCTCCTCCCATCACATCTTCTTGGCTCTCGGATTGAGACAGTTGCTGCAGCTGCTGCTGCTGCTGCTGTTGCTGCTGCTGTGGTTCCGGTTGAAGCCCAGCAGGAATCGGAGGTACTACTCCTGTACAAAAAAGTTTAACAAATATCGATTACTTGTCTCAGTTGTGATGCTGCTTTACAATTTAATTTTAATTTGTACGTATACTTTCCGTATGAAAATGAAGATTATACATTGTCCATCCTGGACCATCCAATTCTGGGATCCTCAAATTGTGTTTGTTATACTTGGGTATTGTACAAGAATTGCTGTATGAAAGCTTATTCTATGGTGATTTGACAGAAATATGCAATATTTTCACCTACCCTTCTTTTTGCGGAGATGTAGTGGCACAGCTATGTCAAGCTGAGGCACTTTAACCGCCTCGTGGCTTCTTGCTGTTATGTTGTCAGCCAGCATTTTGTCAAACTGTGTCATGAAATCCTCATCCTCTGGGCAAGTCAAATGTTTTGGGCCTCCAGTGAGCACTGTTACCTGTAAAAACAAAAATACTATAATTACCACAGGTGCTACCAAATATATATGTAGGTGTCGTTTCCATATACATCCATTTCTGTAGTCTATATATGTCTGCCAATGGTCACACGTATTGCAAACAATAACAGACTACTATGACTGGGTATGACCATTAAAGGGGAACTAAACCCTTCAGCACTTTACCTCTCAGAAGTTAGCTTGGGTCCATATAGAAACACATCCACGCTATTCAATACTTGTATATGTGCACTGGTAATAAAATATTCTGCTTTTTAATTAGCCCCATGTTCTGAACTACGGAAACCGCCATTTTCGACTTTCCAGAAATATGTCACTGTTGTCCTAAGTCACAGCCAATGAGAGCCAAGTATTTTTGTTGCATTGCATCGCAATGCAATTGCTTGACCATTGGCGAGAACTGAGAGTTTCAGAAACGCGTGTTAACACTGGTTAATTGCACTTTGAGTTCTCAATTTGGTAATTTGTCACGGTTCTCACCAAGTGTCAAGTAAATTGCCATTGAACAATTTGAGAAAATGCATTTTATTGTCAGTACATAAGTGACTCATTTATGCATGGACAATTAATTGCATTGAAAATTACGGCCCCTACACCTTGATCTCATGCTGAGAAACATTGACTGGTCAGTTCACTTTGTTATACAACTATTGAACGTTTGGATAACTGATTACTAATAAATATATTTAGCATATAGATATAAAATCATAAAATGTTTTAAATCATACGAGCAAACAACTGCATATAAAAGTATAGCACCCAGAGCGTTAATAGGCTTTTTAAATTGCTAAGTAATTCCATACAAAATATGTATCCTTACTATGTTTGTGTTACTGTTACAATTATTTTCTAAACTGGCTGGGTTTGCAGGGATAAGGCTCTGCTGTTTGGACTTTTTGATACCAGTATGCTACGTTGGTCAGTTATATGCAATGAAATCCACCTATATTTTTGTTTTGGCCATCTTTTATTGCAGTTTTAAGACTTTTGGCTTTCCACAGCTTGCTCAAAACCACACTGAAGAAAGTGTGCAATGAGGCTTTTGTATTCCAACAGTAAAATATGTGTCACTCACATGGCATGGCTTGGTTTCTGCTGTTTAAGTTGTTTTGCAACCATTGCAATGAGCCTAAATCTTCTAAAGCCTCCATCAAGCAAGACATAAGGTGTTTGTAATAGCTATTTTATCCTCAGCAGACACTAAGTTTCAGTGGTAAATCCATGTTTTCAAATGCATGCCTCTGTGCATAATTAATAGTTATTATGTAGGGCTGACATGTCACCTACTAAGCCTAGCTGCATTCATACATTCCGTAGGACTACGTGACGTCACTTGCCTGGTGTGCCCTGTGGAATAATGGCGGTCCCCTACGTTTTAGCGGTCGGTGCAAATTGCACTTTTAGCTGGCCTAATACCACACTAAACTTGACTTTTAGACCCTATTTTTTCCACTGTAATATATTTTTTTACATCTAATTGATAATTTAAACTGAACGTACAAATTTCCTTTAGTCCCCCTTTAAATTAAGATGAGGAATAAAACCATACACTTCGATAAAATATTTTCCTCGAAACAAATTTGTTAAAAACCTTACATTCCTAGTACTTAACAAAATGCCCCATCAGCTTATAACTAATATCCCAACGATCATACAACTGCCCAGTGCAGCCCTCGTAATCCTGTTCTTGTCACTAACCTGGTCTTCCTCCTCTTCTTCTCCTGCAGACAACATCACATCATCGTCATCGTCATCATCATCATCTTCTTGGCTCCGTTCCACCGATTCCCCATGGTAACGTGGGTTCGACTGACCGCCCGTGAGACTTTCCCCTCGGCTAACACTGCTAGATCGATCTCCTATGTCTGAGTCCTGGGTGCTGTGTTCGTCCGTCAGTTGCATTTGAGACAGCTTCTGACTCATGTCGTCTATAAAGCAAGATAAGAACTTATTCAAATTTTACAACTTTAATCATGGTTTCCAATAGAGTTTCACACATTTTCAAAAGGCTATTTTCACAAGTGCATCTAGTTTTTTCAGCATAAATTGTATTCAATGTTCGCAATAATCTATTCTAGTTAATTCAACTTGTCATCTCATTTGTGTTTGAATGAGATTTATATTTTATTGCTCACAAATGAATTTTGATAATATTTGGAAATCTGAGGAATGCTGCTGAACACAAGATTCAGGCTTATCATCATACCGCTTTTGTCAACTAAATTAATCAAATTTATTCATGATTCATTTAAAGAAATAAGAAATAAATACACACCACCATATTCCTCCGTCTCGGGAATTGTAGACAAAGCATCTTCATCCTCCTCATCCTGATCACCACCCGGCAATACTTGGGCTGCAATAAAAAAAAAAACAATTCAATCCATGGTGTACTTGGCTCAGTAGTAATTTCTGGTGATCGGAATTGTAGACAACTCAGCGCAACGCTTCAGACTGTGGAGCCTTCTACCAGTTCTTGGTGCCCTCTGTTGACTTCGCCATGAATTATTAATCACCAAATATTGAATGAAAACTTCATGAAAAAGAGACTGAATGCACTACATGTCCTTCAATAACAACAAGAGGAGGTAGATAAATTAACTCCACATTCGGCAACTAATCAGCATAGTAAATTTTTTAATTTTTTTTGAAATGCGAGTTTTGTCCAGGTGCATCAAACTGTAGGATTACCATTACTGTTGAATTGACTCTTGTCTTTTTTCTCCCCTTTTTGAGCACCAAGACACAAACTTTATGATTGCAACACTTTAGATTACTCACACAGTGTCACACTTTTGAAATGATATAAAGACACAGGCTATATGCAAAATGTATTGTATGGCCTGCTTCTAGTTCACATTCTTCTGGAAACACATTACTATTGCTGGAAACAAACAGGTACAAATAATGCACTCACCCAACTTAGCCCTGAATTCTTTGTCTAATTCTTCAGCAGCATTAAAAGCTTCCTCATATGATTGGAACAACTTCAATTTTGGTCGCATAACTTCCACCGTGTCCTTTAAGAGATACTCCACATCCATTGGGAAAGGGCGCTCATTGTCCCAGACTGGTAAGCTGCGTTTGAACCAGTAATATCGCTGCAAATAAATTTTGATTCATCAATTTAGAAATGCAGACATCTAGAAATACAGCATACCGAGTGTAGCATCAATGTTAAACCTGTGATGTCCAACTTCTGCACTACCGTGTGTTTCTGGTTTAATACAGCAGAGGGCAGCAGTGATCAATGCCCTTGCCATGGTAACAGATTTCTGTACAGTCGTTTGACAAAGCAATTGATCAGTTTCAACCAATACATTACAGTTAAACAGCTGCTTACAATTCCAGTACAGCGGACTTTGCGATACATCAGCAGTTCATTTAAAACTTCGAGGCTTTACCGATTTCCTATAATGTATGTATAAATTCGTTTATTAAAGTCACACGAAGTAATACTTTAAAAAAATAATAAAATGGTTATCAACAACCTCAAAGTTATACCTGGAAGTATGTTAAGAAGCAGTCCAACTTCTTCTTACTTGACCCTCGGTCAAAATATTGACCACAAGTATTTAGCACTGTGCACACCAAACGGATTCGGAATAGATGTTCTGGGGGATCTAGAAGGGTGGCCATTTCAGCTGTAAACAAATCACCAGGTTATCTGTCTAAAAGAACTTGACAATCTACAAACTAACTAGCTTAAGATAAGAAGTAAATCATATCATAAGAATGTAAATCATACTCCATGGAGTAGGTCATGACTTACCATCAAGAGTGACTCCGTAAGTAATGAAAGAATAAAGAATTTTGAATATCACAGAAGATTCCACCAAACGGTAGTTGTACATCTCTCCCAAATACTTGACACAGCTTACTCTTCTTTGGTTGAACTTGGGGTGATTCAGCTGTGAAAAATATTAGTGTGAGGAGCATTTGGTTAAAATGTACAATCAAATGTCTTCATTTAAGCAACATACGGTTTTAAGTTAAAATGTTCTCGTTATAGCAGTAGGGTAGATATGGCCATAACTTTTCTTTACGTTCATCAGTGAAGTTGATCTATCTTGAGGTCAGGCATCATAATGTTGAAATTTGATACGACAGTAATATCATAATTTATCATACGATAGATCATAATTTTACTGTTAAATTAATGATATAAATTTACCTCCATCCCGACTCGCATATCTTCCAGAATTGCATCAACAACCTGCACAGCTACTTCTTCCTGCAGAAAAATATCAAGCAATGGATTAATAAGATTCTGTTTGCATATTCCCTTTGCTTCAACTTACTTTGCTACGTAAAGACAGATGGAAGATTGCAAATGATCTTACTTGATATGGAGCGATACCAGCCAGCACATTGGCAGCACAATGAATACTGTTGTAACGTACGTTCCATATCCTTGTGAGAGTACGCATGGTGTATTCCCTGATCTGAAAAACAAAATTCATTCCAATTCAAATTATGGCATTAATGCACTGCACAACAATCCAAAACTAGAATCTACAACTTCAGAAGATACTGCTCAGTCTGACAAAACCTACCTCTGCATTATCCCAATCTAATTTTCTAATCTGCCGTAAAACCTGAAAAAAGGAGACAAAATATTGCAGATACCTTCAAACTATCGCACGAAGACGATCAACAAGTATTCAGCCGTATGACTGACACATGCTTTAATAATTTAAGACAAGCAAAGATTCCAAAACTTCCATCAGGGCTGTAACACAAAATCACACCAGTCTTTTTTAATTCTTTTTTTTTGTTACCTTTTCCGTAGTGATTTTGCTAAGGTCTTTATAGATCAGTCTGCGGATGTATTCATGCATCGGTGGGCGATCTGGTTTGCCTTCATTCTTGACATCAGGGGGATTGCTGTAGTAAAACGCATTTTCTATCATGGTCGTATATCTGCTGTCTAGATGAAGAGCAGTTTTCTTCCTCATCATGACATCCTAATTCATGATATCAAAGAAAGAGTTCAGGAGGTAAGCTGGTGTTCATGAAATAGCAACATTACATTACATGTTATTCCTTATTTCATTTGTAAATATTTGTCATCTTCTTTTGTTATTATATTTTTACTGTAGCTTATTCTTTGTTTTATTATCACCACCGACTGTGAATAAAGTTTTAATTTATCTATCTAAACTAAGTTTTTTTTTTAGTTTTTTTTTTAGAAAGTAAAACAGCCTTAATATAATAGTCATGGTCTCACCAAATATATCTTAATCCTATGATGTGATTCTGGTGATCTATACAGAAATCGTCCGCATGTCTCAAGGAGTGAACACGCCATTTCTATATTGTGGTGAGTGAAGTCAAACAGCAACATCTGCAATAAATTATTCAAAGAAATTACAAAAAAAAATTAAATTAAATTTTGGTTTCAAAGCCTTAGCATACAATAATGTGGACCCACCTTCAAACACTGTAATGCCTCTTGCTTTGGAAACATTTTGAATTTGACAAGTTCTCCTGCAAAGAAATTCGAAATGTTCATGGCATGTATACTGGCAGTTTCATTAGAATTAATCTCTTGTAAATCTACTCAAGCAACTATAAAAAGTTTGTACAACTCCATATCATGCATTATTTAAACAGCCTCTGCATAACAACCTCTCGAAACATGGAAATTGTTACAAGTTGAAGTGAAACAACAATCTTACCTATAAATCTCACAGTCTTCAGCTTTGATTCTATGTTAATCTGGTCCTTTTTCCGCACCTATATTAAGCAAAAGTGTACAAAACCAATTTGTTTCTCATAAGCTTTGTTGATATAGTTATACAGGGTGTGTTTGCTAATTCAATGCATTTATACTTACATGCCACTTGAAATCAGCCTTCAAACATGCAGATAAATCGGTCGCCACATCCGGCATACAGGGATACAGTATAGCCACAAGACGAGCATAAAACGGCAGCAGGTCATATCTGCAGACAGAAATGAGAAATTCTAACAACCCAAATGAGAAATTAATCTGTATCATCCGTGGTTCATCACCTTCCGGAAACTTGACACCAGCAGAAATCACTGACGTAAACTCAAACGAGTACAATGTATCTTTATGATGAAGCCTTAGACTGGTGATGTCATTCTTTTTTCACAATGCCCTCTAGGATAATTTCCATGTAGAGTAGGTGTACCTAATTACTTGATGAGCCTAATAACATGATGGGCCTAATAACGTGATAGCCCTCAACCCTAATATACAACTGGCATCCACTTCTATTCTAAATTAATAAAGAAACAAATAGTATATTTGAGTAATGCAGTGAGTGAAAAATTAAATTCAAGCAGCTGTGGATAAAGTTGCAGGTTTTTACGGAATTAGGTCCTCACAGAATTAGGTACACTAACTCTACATCTTTGTGAATCAAGTTCCCCACAAAATATCTTCATCAAAGGTCACCAATATAAGAATGAAAACCACATTGACTTGATTTCCTTGATCAGAATTACCTTGTTCTTTGAACAGTGAACAACCCTCGTACAAGTTTTTTTCTGTTTGCTTTCGTGTTGAGGTTTGTGCAGAAATCAACAGCAGCCTAGAAGAAAAGGTACACGGCCATTAAACTTTAACAAGCTGTGAAGTTATCATAGCTATCCTTTTTTTGATTATCAAGAAACCCTACTTTTTAAATTTCTCACCTTGTCAATCAATTCTCTATTTACACAAGTCGGCAACTGTTGGATAAAACTCTCCAACATCAATTTTAAGGACCCTCCAATATCACTGTCATCCTCTGGAAATGAGGAAAAGATATGCATGAATTAGGTAAAAAAATTTAACAGAGCAAAAAAGGTTTTAACTTCAAAGTTTTTTGAATTGACATGAAATCAGGCTGGATAGAGATTTACAACCTTCGAAACTCAAAGATTCTTGCTTTCCAAACACAGGTAATTTTCAAACAGTTAACTAAGAACCATTAACAAAGAAGAACCACTGTAATACAAGACTTACTTGTTATGTTCAAAAATTCTGTTACAAAGCATTTCAAATAACATAATAGATTAATACACAAGCAGAACGCTTGCAGATAAATATTAATCAATCGAGTACTGTCTGAAGGACAGATATCACCTATATTCAGTATTTTCACTAGATGGCAGCACATGCTAGCAATGTGTTATAGATCTACAACACTGTGACGAAGTGAAACTCTTTTGTCACAACGATGTCTTTGGGACTTAATCAAACTGTCTTATAAAGTAATTTCGACACTAAAAGAATGCATAAATATACAATATTAAAATTCTGAACTTGTTGCAGTTTGTATGTCACACTTTCATTACAGCAGAATTCCTTAAAAGTGAATTTCATTGCATCTACTAGTTTTTACATAAGTATTATGGGCATGTTACAGTAAAAATGTCTTCATTATGATATGGAAATTGCCATTGAATATAATGATACTTTTTTTTAAAAGAATGGCACAAACCTTCAACGTCAAGGTCGTCCAAGGGCAAGAACTCTTTGCTGCTCTCCTCCTTTGGATCTTCTTTACTTTTATCTTTGACTTTCTCCTCAACCTCGTCTGGACTGGATGCAGCCGCCTCCAATTCTTTTTCAACATCCTCTATGTTCAAGTTATCACCATCTGCAGCGAAAAAAAAAAATTAAATAATTGGGAGGTGGACTGGGATGCAGTTGTCTCAATGTGAGGTTTGCCCCAACATGCATAAGATACATACCCTCCTCCAAAGTAGCATCGTCCTTTCCCTCTTCTTTCTGGTCTTGTAAACTGTCTTTATACAAAATCTACAATACAAAGAACACAACATATTGCAATGTAAAAAGGGGACAACACAAGATTATCGCTATGGATTTTCACCAACACTGAGAAGAATTGCAGTCCTAGTATAGCTGTTGCGATGTCTGAAATTGCCCCTTGCAACCACAAATGACTTATTCCTTAACAGCCTTAATCTGATATCCATGTCAATTTCTCATGAAATCTCACTAAGTATTTACTGTTCAAGTCAATAACAACCGCAAAATATCTTAATGACAGTTTGGCACTAAATAAGACACAATTGGACAATCAGGACTGTCACTGCTGACTTCCTGGGATGCTAACAGCAGCTCATTTTGAGATTTAAATACAATTGGAATATGACTTACACTTGGAATGAAGGCTTTCAAATCAGGCAGTGTCTCATAGAACGTTCTTATTTCTTCATCCTCGAACAAAGTGAGATCACCTTCATATTGAAACTGAAATTACACCACAAGTTGCTTTATTAGCAATATGTAACATGTAAAACAGGGGAAACCTCTGTAATGAAATTAATAGATATATTTTTGTTATAATCTAATGTCCAAAAATCTGTAATACTTTATCCTTCATATGATGGTTACAACAAAACCTTAATTAGCTGACATGTACAAAATAGCTAATTAGTACTTTTTGAATCAATTTGATTGACAGCGTATGTGTATGTGAATTTTAATATATAAAAAACCCAGAGCTCTGAAAACTAGTAGTCACGATATATAATCACATGACCAAGTATATTCCATAAACGACAAACAAAATATGCTATTAGTTTTACCTCTGCCCTTGGATTGAATATGTCCAGTGCTGCAGCCTCAGGATCTGTCACAATTTCTGAAACATAGTCGAATCATTTATTGAAATATCCTTCGAGTATAGGTAAGACCAGGACGAAACTTAATTGTTATTTCAGCACTCGAAAGCATTTTCTTAAAATTCCCAAATATCCCTTAAAAGTCATACTTTACACTGACCATAGATTGGGGGATCATAAAGAGTATATATCACATCTATGTTACAGTTAGAGCTTCAGCGGAATGCTGCTCATCTGCTATAAAGCAGCATTTGAATGGAATCAGTCTACGTCACATGAAGTTGTTACTCACCATTCTCTGGTAAATCAGGCAGGTCTTCGCTAAGCAAGTCCTTAAAAAATCCAAAATAAGCTTATCTTCATGATAACAGGACACATTTGCAATACAAATTCACATACAATGTCACAAATTTCAGAAATCTTACCCCAAGTACTGTGCCATTTATTAACAACTTGCTGTAAGCTTGCAATGCGGCTTCGTACCGGTCTTTTCTCTCCTGGCTCAGTTCCCCTTTAGTCTGTTTAATTAAATTTTAATCACAAGATCAGAATTTCCAATATCTTTAAGAAGATTCTTTTCATTTTCATTGCACTTTGATTTCAATATTTTAAGTAAGGGAGGCTCATAAAATGTGCATAGTGATTTTTAAGCTTTTTTTTTTATCATACTCAATAACCTGCATGCCAATTTAAATTATCTGAAAATCATCAGATCAAATTAGATCAATGTGACAGATTTTGAAACGGAAATCATGCAATTCAGGAAATTACCTGTAGAATTTTTCGGTTTTGTTTGTCAAAATTTTTCAGCTCCTTATGATCTCTTAGGAGATGTTCGCAAACAGATGAGAAATATTCTTTCAACAAGTTACAACACGCTTTCTGTCTCTCTGCTGCCAAAAATGTGCTTCTCGAAATTTCTTGGTTGTACTTCTCTGCCAATAATCTGAACAAAATGAAAGTTTCATCGTTATTCCAGGTAAATTTAATAAGCATCAAAGAGGCTCTAGTTTACCCCGACTTTCGACTAAGAAATATTTCTGGTACATAGCTATATTTAACATTTTTGACAAATTACATAGTGTTATTAGGTCAACCATTATCCAACCCAAATCCATAATGAAATTATAAAGTGTAGACAGTTACATGAGTCACATGAAGTAATAGTATTCATTCATATTTAATTATTTATGATATCATTTATGAAATTAGAGGTTATGTGAATATGATGCTACGTAATTGTGATTTACACTCACTTGATTTTCCTAGGTACCAGCCCAGCATAATCATCTCCACAATGTTTAGAGAAACTTAAGACTATCGGCAAATTGTGGTGGTCTTCTTTGTCAGTACTCAGTAGAATGTTCAGTTGATTGGCCAACATTGGCAGACCCACTTTCCCAGAAAACACTCCGATGGACACCAAGTCTGCGAAGAATCGCAGATCTACTCGCAGCTTACTGGCATTTATGACCTGAAATTAGCACCAGATGTCACCACCAGTCAATGATAACTTAGCAAGGGTCAGCTAAGGGTCAGCTAGTGCGTCAGTCCCAACAATAAATAAGAGGAAACTATATCTATGCAATTAGGTTGAACGACCATATAAAGATCTGTTGACACATGACATGACCAATTGATGCTAATATTGTTGGGGTAATCCATTGTATTACCGTGAGATGGCGCACTATGACAGTATTTACAATCAACAACTGCTGCTGCCACCTATTGTAATAGTTCGCATTTAACTTGTTTCTAACTGCAAATCATACTGCCAACCTATTTTGATAGATAAATGAATGAATAGAAGATTTTCTCGGTCATATATCTAAAACTTCCCACATAGCAACAGTACCTTTTCATCCTTCTTGTTTAGTAGCAGTTTCTGCCAGCAGTTCAGAAATGCAACGGTAAATTCACTGTAACGTTGATGGAATAAAGACACCAGTGACAGGGCACAGGGAATGTCTGACATTTTCAACTTGGCCTCTGCGATAGCTGCAGCCTGAAATGATATGAATGAACTGCTACAGTCTAGAGCTTAATTAAGGGAAGGACATTCCTTAATGAATTTTATCAACAAGAAGTTTGGACTTACACATTCTCCCACATATTTGGTGAGATTCAAGTTGTTGAATTCTCTTGTCAGAGCATCTTTTTGTACTTCAGTCAAATTTTTCTGAAAGTTAAAAAGGTAAACACTCAACATAACAAAAAATATTAAACAGTCGTGGAAGGCATTAAAGTATTAATGCATATCATTGAAATGTAAATGGTTCTGCTTATCCAAATGTGATCAGTTATGACCAGGCCAGACCAGCCAATGTAATCATGAGATAAAACGATCACACGTTTCACAATCTTTTCAAAATAATACTTGCCAATTTCTTTACAAATGAAGTATTCTTCTTCACACTTGAATCGAGCTTGACAAAGTAGCTTTCGTCTGGTGGATCAACTACAATGAAACAATATCAAAACCATATTCATTACATCATTCTAAAAATTATTTAATCAGACAAAGACTGCTAAAGCTATTTTTATTGTTTATAGAGTAGATAACTCACCCCAAAGGCATAATTTATGCCGCTGTAGGGATGAGGGCAATTACAGAACAGAATGTACAAAATAAATTAAGTATAAATATAGTAGATGCAGAAAGTCAGCATAATTTTGAAAATTGCAGGTTTTAGCATGAAACTGAGCATAAATAGCAATTTGGTAACGTACTTTCATCTATGTATTTCTGCACTGTTATCACTTTGATATAGGATTTGTATCCATTGAAATTGTGTGTGTTATTGAAGATGCAATCTAAAAACTATACTTACCAACAGAATTAGCATTTCGCAGTTCAGTCTTGAAATCATTTCTTTCTTTAGCTTCCTTGATGTAGTCAGTCAAAAGTTTCTGGAATGTAAGTAAGTTGTGTTAGAACCAGTCACTAATTTTTTTTTTAGAATGGGTAATGACATGTTAGCTAGTACTATTGCATACCTAAACAATCTGTGGATAAGGTCACACTTATATGAGATTTAGCTCCAAGGATCATTTCAGGGCGGTTTCATAGGAAATACCATTGTGACCCAGCATTTTTATTTTTTGTTGGCATATCTTATCATATCAGCGGATGAGATGCTAAAAAAGCTCACATTAGTGGCCTATATTTAAATATAAATTCAGTAGACAAGTTGAAACATACCAATTCCTCTTCCATCAACCTCTGCGCTTCTTCTTCTTCTCTTTTCTTCTTCTCCTCTTCCTGCCGAATTCTCTCTTCTTCCTTTCTTTGCTCTTCCTCTTCTCTCTTTTTCTCTTCTTCAATCTCCTTCTCCTTTTTCCTCTTCTCCTCCTCTTCCTTCTGCCATTGTGCCTCCAAAGCAGACGCCGATTTTCCTCCTTTGTCTTTAATTCCGCCATTGGCTGCTTTCGATTTCCCGCTGCTCTGTTTTGCTGGATTCTTCGATAACAAGGACATCAAATCAGCTCCCCTAAAATTACAATTAGGATAAATGCACTTACGTCTGACATTTCTTTACTACAAAGATCCATTTGTGGTGAAACAAAGTATATACACTAACTTGCTAACAGTCATGTACTTGTATGTATGATCTATATACTATGTGATGTCCATTTGTTGGTGTCTGAATTCAATTGCTGTAGTTTGAATGGCAAAATCACACCTGCTATTTCATAACGAACCTTTCCTGTTAGGTTTTATAAGAGAATTGACAAAATGATGCATTTTGGGCACTCTACCAGTACCGTAATCTGACCATACACAAAAACCTTGAACCCGTGGAATAGTTCACAAAGACACTTCCATAGTCCTGACTTGCGGGATCTCCTACCATTTGCATGCTACTTAGGCATGACTTCCTCGTTTATAAATTTCCTACTTTATTCATGCACTAAGGCAGCATCAAACTTGGACAAGGTATTAAGGTGGCACCGATCAAGATGTAAAGCTGGCACCTACCCACTGGCATCAGCTGATTTTGATTCATTGGGAGACCGACCAGTGTCCTTTCTGGGCTTTTCTTTTGGATTTTTATAACTCTGATCCTTCTTTTTCCTGCAAATATAAACACAGCACAAATACTACAAAATGTACACTACGAAAAAATGTACACTGTATAGACAAATAGGGTCTAAAAAAATTTAGGAAAACTGAGCAAGATTTTCACATACCCATACTGAGAATCAGCGTATTTATCACTTCGGTAACCCTTGCCTTTCTCCGAGTACTTGTCCGAGTATCGTCCATCGCTATCTCTATCTCTATAATCGCTACCATAGCCCCTGTGCTCAACTCTGTCAGAGGAATAGTCTTGTTTCTTGGGAGTCACTTTACCGCCATCTCCTTTGTTATTTCTGTAATCTTGCTGACTGTGATTGTCGGCATTCTTTGAGCGATTTTCAGTCCCTAGTTTCTCTCCCTCACTTTTCACCTTGGTAGGCTGTTTGTCTCCATCTCTACTCGGTTCTTTTCCATGAGGCTTTCCAGTAAAAGAGTCATCATTCGTCGGCTTCTTAGTCTTGTCACTTCCTCGACTCCAATTGCCGCGTCTGTCACGCTCGTAACGTTTGCCTCGTGGCTGCTGGCTCTGTTGACCACTCTTTGCCGAATCCTGTCGACTAGCTTGACCATCTTGGTGTTCTACTTTATCACTTTCTTCCATATTTCAGGATTTCAGTGTCCTCTCATCCATTTGAAAACATACTGGAGCATCTGGAAAACATAAAACCGAACATCAGTTCAGTTGAGCAATTACGTTAATATATATATATATATATATATATATATATATATATATATATCAGGTCGCCTTGTGACAGATACTTGTAACTCCTGAAATCATTTGTTACCATGGCAATGTTCTCAACATTAAATATCATATGCAATGCTGTCAGCTTCCACTTTTCGTCGACACTCAAAACGACTTCATTGGATTGATGCTGCCTGGATTGAACTCAATCACAACTCAGGATTTGATCAGTCTCTCATAGCGTATTTGATAAAGTTACACGGGTCACTCGAGTAACTCCGAGACGAGAGTTTTAATCGAAACATCGGCTCGATTTGGCCGGAAAGAGACGTCATGTTGGAAAATTTACGACCCCCCGTATTCTCGACTTTCGTCAGAATAAATGGAGCATAGCACAACCAGTCGAAATTAATTTGCCACCCAGGCCCCCTGGTGTTTATTTAATGAATACTCACACTTGTCACGTTCCGTTAGAACAAGGAACCAGCACTAGCATCCTGCCAAAGCACACACACGTCACATCACACCAGTGACAGTGTCACTAGAGTTTCTAAATAGCATACGCTCTTGGTGACCAGTATCGGTGCGCGGAAGAATGTACCCGAAGATGACCAACATCCATCATCGGTCTCTCCACTGACATTAAAAAAGGCTTATGACATGAGGGACTTTTCTAAAATATTCCGCAGATAGTATAGTACCACTGCACTGCACACCCAACAACAATTTAATTGTGACAAACTTTGATGCTCACATTGCCATTGGACATATCTTCAAAGTATGTTTAATTTACAACCTATTAAGCCGACCACTATGGAATTTCAATGACTCAGAGAGGGCCAGATTGATACTTACAAAATGTTTTGCACAACTTTCTTTGCCCTGTCAACGTCTGTGTATCTGGAACGATCGTCCCTCAAATCTTTCTCCCTCCAGCATGTCCAGCGCCATCTGTCGCACTTGCGAAGCAAAATGGACGTCAAGTGACTAGTTGTCATTTTCTGAAGGAGTCATTTCGCCGTTTCTCGTCATCATTGGCATGATCGACAACGCGCATCTATCTAAAAATTTAGGTAAACATTGAATGGGTAAAATACTGCAGGTTGTGTGACCCTGTGGCTCACTTATCTGTTGGTATGAAGGCATTTTCAATTGTAACAATTGTCATGTCAATGTTTGAACCTTGCATCCTCATCCCAAGTGCAGTGATGCCATGGCATGAGAGGGGCTCCCCGGGGGGTTGGGATGGGAAAGAGGGATGGGGTAGGGTAGTACTAGTATGTTCCCTTGCTTAGGGAGTAGGATTTCGAATTGTGCAGTATGACACCTTTGTCTGTCCGAAGTGGCTTTTTGAACTTGTTTGACTGTAGTGGATGTGAAAACATAAGCTATACAATATGATCCAATATGCTTTGGTACCAGGATTCTTTACATTAGGGAAGCAATCTCTCATTGTTCTTTTCAAGTTGTATTGTCTGACATTTCATTCTGTGTGAAGGGAACAGACTTGTTGACTAGGGCCAATTGGACTTAATGCAGGGGCCAGCCTCCTGATGTACAGTGATCTACTCCTGGCATCTTGATCCTCTTCTTGAATGATGCCCCTCTTCCTCGGCTAAATGATGCATCCATGGCCCCTTCACCAAAGGATGCGCTACCCCACTACACTGTCCACATGCACTGCATCGGCAGTGCCAATAGCCATAATGTCTATAATAACCTCTGCATATGCAGTATCTTTAGCAACAGCCTAATTTTAAATCTTTGGTCCGAGCTAAGAGACTATAAATGCAGCGTCCACATTAGACAGTCCCCCGGTCGACCGACTTAACTTCCGCGCTTTCCGGGCGAGAAGGAGAATACTATCACTGGTCCGTGTGAGCGAGTAGCCAATTAGCTCATTAAATAGGCCTACTAACTATGTCAGTGGTCTGAATTGCTTGATTGCAATGGTGAGGGTTAGGGCATTCAATTGGAGTGGGAAGGACAGATTGCAATTGACTCTGGAGCAGCTTTCAATTGAAGTGTCAAGTGATTAACTTAAGTGCAATTAATTCTTCAAAGCCTATAATATAGTCTCTCTGCAATGGCTTAGTAGACTTATATGATAACCTTAATTTCTTCCTTCATACCATTATCTTAAAGAATAATTGTGAATCTCCTTCTAAATATACTGAATTGTAGTCTGCAGTGTTGGCAGACGGGTATACTTTTGTTTGGAAAAGGAAAATTTGTGGTTACATAAGCACTTTGGGTTAAATTTTGTATCCTATTATATATTATGAACACATTGTCATTTCTCCCCACATGCTACATACATTTAAATGTGCCAGAAGAATTACATTGGTATGATTAATATATTATTAAGGGACATATATATATCGCCTACCTCTATAAAATAAAAAATTTCGAATTTGTTTCCTCCATCTCGTGCTTGATATATTATGGAAAAAATAACGGACTAGTAAAAACATGAAAAAATAATGGACTAGTAAAACATGAAATGGACCAGTACCTAGTGGTCTGTTTGGACCAGTACAAAATTTCACGAGTCGCAGACGCTGTAAATGTATGACATTGGTGTGAATGGTCTGAAGGTGCACTGTCTTTAAGATCGGCCACCAGAAGCTGCCGGAGTCAGCCCATTCAAGTCAAGTGTCTTTATTTAGCCAGAATAACATAATCACATCATGATATAGAAATGAGTACAAATTCAGTTTGCACTGTACAATAATTTCTGCTTAACTGCACATTGCATGGTATGTTAGGTGGATGGAACAACATGTATTTTTTTTGTAACAGTGTCATTGAGTGGTGTTTGGCTGGATGAGAAAATAGCATTCGTGTCATCAGCAAAAAGTATAAAATGTGCATTTCTTGAAGTATGGACTATGTCATTGGTATACAAGATGAATAGAATAGGCCCCAAAATTGAGCCCTGTGGGAAACCTGTGGATATATGCAATGTATTTGAACTAACAGTATTGAAGGAAGTAAATTGATTGCGATTTGTGAGGTAATTTTTAAACCGATGAAGAGCTATATCCCTAATACCATAGTGGTACAGTTTTTGTAGAAGGATATTGTGGTCAAGAGACGCTTTACTTAGATCTAAATATAAGCTTAGAGTTTGGTATTTGTTGATCAAATTTTATACAGAGGAGTTCTGCAATTCAAGTATAGCGAGCTCGATTGATAAATTTAGCTAAACGCCGTTTTAGCGATTTGTGTTTGTATTTTTTTGTTGGAGAAATTTGCAATCTGATAGTAACAATGCGTCCCAGTATTTTTGAGAAAGTTAGAAGAAGAAAGATCAGTCGATAGTTGTTGAATGAGGAAGATTAAACTTGTTATATAGATATATATCACCCTGGTATAACTCTACTAGGATTTTCCTGGAGTATGGGCTGTGTCTGAGATAGTAGAACATGAATGTGTCTGGGTTCACCCTTGAATTAAATCCCCTCCCCCCCCCCCTCCCAAATTCCTTTGAGGTGCTCCTGCACCACTGTCTTTTCATTATTTTGGGTTGATTTCAGATGATATGAAAAAGGGAACAGGAAATAGGTAGATTGTAAATTAGTTATCGATGTAAATTTCTAGTGTGGGTGTACAAGATAACATATTGACATCTTTCTAGTGTCAGATATATCTTTGTTATCAGTGATACAGAGAGTGTTCAAAGAGTAGTATGGATGATTTTGATTCTTCATTTACATGTTTTAGCAAATTTGTTTTGGTAGATATCCTACTTTAATCAAATATCTTTAAGCACTGTTTAGAACCGGAAAATACAGTATCACAGAAGAACTTTAATGTACCAGGCTGTATTTGGAGTGCAGTCATTATTTATCATGTTTAGTGACATGGACTTCGAAAAAAAGAGTCTTGAGGGGAAAAATAACTGTGGGCTGATGTCTAGTAATGCAATTTATCAAGGTATTCTATGTTTGTAAAAGAAGTCATATGGTGTTGAAAAAGCACCAGTTTGTGTATTCGGATGTTATTGATTTTGTTTAATGCAAATTATGCTTTCTTTTCAGTTTATGTGGTATAGGTCTTAGTAACCTAAAACGCCATGGCTGAAGTTAGGAAAAGGAATGTGCCCTCGGCAGAAGCTGAAGACTCTGAGTCGAAAAAAGTTGAAGATTGTGAACCCACAGAATTTGCAGAACCTTCAACTGTGGGGGACGGCCAAGGAGATGGTGAAGAGGAACCACTTTTGAGGCCACTTAAAAGACAAGAGAGTAACGAAGCAGCGTACTTAGGTTGTGCAGTGGATTACGATCCCAATGAAATAGAAAATGAAAATGACCGGGAGATGTTGCAAAATGTCAGCGTGTATGGCCTCATTTTCATACTATTAACTGGGACTGATTTAGCGGTAAACTTTTTAGTCTTTGAGTCACAGACAAATGCAGAGGGAAACTTCCACACAAGTCATACGTACTCATCAGATACTGAAAAGCAAATGATGCTAGGATCGGTGGCACGCTGTGTCTTCACTGTCGTATACATCCTCTTTGTCAGTATTGACGGGATTTATTCTAAGTATCCAGATGTCATTCGTTACATTCTTGGTGCCGTTTATTATGTTGGCTATTGCCATGTAGTGGTTTGTGTTTTATTGGACTCGGAAAGATCCGACTTCGAGTATGACTTCATGTACTGGTGCTGCTTGCTTTTAAATATCACTTGGCTGTCTGCCCACTTGGTGCTTGCTCTTTTGATTTGGGGCGCTTGGGCAAAGAGAGCGTATAGAATTATGGCAGAAGGAAATGAAGCTGGAAAAGATGGGAACGACAAAGATGACAAACGGACTACGGGGAAGGAAAAACCGATGTCTGCGAAGGAGCAATTAAAAGGTCGGCGCAACAAGAGACAACAGGACATCGTGGATGAGCCTGTTGATAGAACTGTCCCGATGACTGTGCTGGTTAGAAAGCTTTTCAGCTGGTACAAGTCAGAACTGGTGTGGATCATTCTCGGCCATGTTCTTCTTTCCCTCACTGCGACTGGTCAGTATTTCAATCATGCATAACCTTTAACACAGTTAAGCAATGACCTTTCATACTCAAAATGACATGCATTGCAATTGCTATTTGTTTCTATCTTACATTTAAAAGCTCTTAGTTATAGTATAGTTTATGTACTACCGAAGCAAGTTTTTAAACATTTCTCTTTTTTTTTGCAGCCGAATCTCTTGGCCCATACTATGAGGCACAGACACTAGATGCTCTCGGCACGGGGAATTTCGATCTTCGATTCTTGGTATATCCTTTGGGGATGCATGCTGGCATCTCTCTTACTGAGTAAGGTCATATGAAATTTAAAGTGTACCTTTCTATCATTAAATTTCTGTCTGAGTAGAAAAGTGTGTGCCCGGCATTAAATTTTACTTTGATTGTTACAGGAAGATTTTGTCAGCATTGCGCAACCTCATTACAGCGAGAGTGAGTGGCCGATTATCAGTGCAAGTGAGATCTCAGCTTTTCAACAACATTCTCAATCAAGACATTGGATTCTTTGACAGTACTAGATCTAGTAAGTATCATATTTTGGTGATGTAAAAAAACATATTTGTAGTTAACTGTATGGTTTAAGTAAAAATGGGCAAATCAGATAGCCAGTGATATGAGTTGTAAATCTTTCAAATTCCAGGTGAAATAACAGATAGACTGTCATCATTCTCAGATGAGCTTACGTCTGTGTTAGGAGATGTTGAATCAATGTTAACAAGTGTGGTCAACCTCGGTAAGTTAATTTAATGAGTAATGCATGCAAGTTATGCGTCACACCATAATGAAAAACAATGGTTACAGCGCTAGTGTCAACCTGTGAACCTAATCGTTGAACCGCACAGAATCTAAATAATAAGGGCTCGCTCTCCACCCATAACTTGAGAATGCTGGGCTGACCAGACTGACCAGAATCAATTTGCATATTTAACGTCGGCGGTGGTCACCTCTAAATTCCACAACTGTTTCTAGCCAATAAGAAACCTTCTCCGGAGTATTGGAAGTGCAACCTTATTATTAGTTTACTGGGTATTTCAATGATTAAATTTGTCAGCCAACATGGCATCAAAATTTGAGGTGTTATAATATCCTGTTCAATGAAAACAGTACGAAATAACACGTTACATCATGGGCCGTAGATCATTTATAAATGCATTTAAAGAATACCTTACATCAATTTGGGCTGCAATGTTGGATCTGGCTGCCGCATGCATAACAATTAAATTACAAATGTATATTTGGTGTTTGGAATCTTGGTTTGCTCATGTTGTTGCGAAAAGCTAATTATTAAAATGTGTGTGTCCTCAACTTTTTAATTACTACTCACATATAATATGGAAATTTTCATCTCTGAAATTCCCACATATAATATGGAAATTTTCTTCTCTGAAATTCTCACATATAATATGGAAATTTTCTTTTCTGAAATTCCCATGTGCATATAATATGGAAATTTTCTTTTCTGAAATTTCAGTTGCCTTGGCTGGAGTGATGTTTTCCATGTCCTGGCGGCTAACAATTGTTCTCCTCATGTGTAACATATTCCTCATGCTTCCAGCCCATCTGCAAGTCAAATTCAGAAAGGTCTAACCATTTACTAACTTTTAATCTCGCATATGATGATTAATCTAATAATTACCTCCTACCATTGTAAGGTTTAGGACTGGCCAAGTGAATGTATCGCTAAAGTATTAGTGCAAATAAAGTAGATTCGTACCAGAGAAAGTTGTGCAAACTATCCGCAAATTTGTATTGTTAAATTGTAAAGTGAAGATGTAAATGCAGACTCATAAATTTTACCTCTGGTTACAGGAGGTGAGTTGTTATCAGAATTTTAAGGTATATGGAAATGTAAACAATTGGAAAATGCATGCTTGGATGAACAATCATTGGAGTGAAGCCCGCATTTGTTTATCTTTCAATTAGTATGGCAATTTTAGTTGGTGATTGTGATCTCTTTCCTTATGGGTTAGCAAATAATATCACAACAGGATTTCAGTTGTGTTGGTGTTAGTAATGAACTGAGATATGGTGACAGTGGGAATTTTCCATGGGTTTTGTTTTTGTCCTGCACACAAGTAAAATATTTGCACACACTGCAGATTTGGAAAAGAATCACATTGTATTCTAAACGATAATATAGTGCCGGTATAACAAATTGATATGTGGCTATGTTAATTTTAATCTTGGACTCTTAGCCTATTCATATGGGTAGTTTTTGTGTCTTAATTAGCCTCAGCATTGATCAACGAGCACAGATTCACTTTCAGACCCACTGTTTAGTGTTACTCATCATTTTCTAGAGGAAGTTATAATAATATCTGACACATTATTGATAAGGTAAAGGATTGAGGAATAAAGTAAAACATTTGGACAATCGTAAAATGTTTAAATTCATGATTGATTTCAGGCGTTGGGTAAAAAGATGGACAAAGCAAGAGTTGGTGCTGGGAGTATTGGCCAGGAAGCTATCCAGTGCATTAGAACTGTGCGGACATTTGCCAATGAATCTGAAGAAGCGAAAAGATACAGTGAGAAGTTGCATGAGCGTTACGTAATTAGACGGAATGAGGATATTCTTGGTCCAACCATGGCTACTATCAATCAGGTGAGTATTATATGGCACTGGCGGATCAAGGAGGGGGGGGGAGAGGGCATTGGAACCATGCCCCCCCCCCCCCGTACCAGTCTTAATATCTAATTGTGGCCTATTAAATCTGACAGGGACATCTGTCAGTCATGATTTTGGTCATTTAGCCCCCCCCCCCCCCATTACAGCCTATGCTCCCCCCCCCCCCCCCCGTAGCATCAGGGCTGGATTCGCCAGTGTAATAGGTAATATTAAATTTACTTATTAATTAATTAATTAATGGAATCATGTTAGTGTACAAAGACAATGTCAGAGTAGGGTAAAAGATGAAACTGTGTTCAACAGGAGGACTTTCTACCAAAGACAGATAACCATGTGCCAAATGTAAAAGAGATCTTGCTGTGGTTTTTGTTAATTACATGCCAAAAGGTGCGCTAAAAGTTCTAAAGTTGATGGGGTTTTTCTCTTAACAGGCTCTCTGGATAGGAACCAGAGCTCTTACCTTGTGCTACGGAGCACATCTGACGGCTTCTGGCTACATGACTGGCGGAGAACTAGTGTCATTCTTGGTGTACATGAGGAGACTTTTCAACCAGTTCTCTGTAAGTAGATATTGTTTTCTCTTTCATATAAAATTAAAAGAATCGAGCAAAGTTAACATTAAGTTGGGATATTATATACTTCTATTAGTGGTTGATTTTCTGATAGTCACTCATAGTTTTGCATTTGAAATTATTCAGTATTATTAATTGTTCATTTTTTTATTTTTACAGAAACTATTCAATTGGCAAGTGTCAAGATTTTTCGGGAAATTTGGTCGAGTAGAGAAAATGCTGGAATATCTTGAGCGAGAACCAGCCATGGTGTTGGACGGACCTTTATCACCGGACACACTAGAGGGCAGCATTGAGTTCAAGGATGTTTCCTTTGCTTACCCAAGCAGATCTGAATCTACTGTACTGAAAGTAAGTATTTATTATTATTATTTTTATGCACTTTATTTCAGACAGCAAATATGCAGTGTGATACATGCATATCAGTCCATATGACTAGCTACAAACACTGAAGCTAACATTACAATACTGGAATATGACTTTTTAGATGCACAAATGGCTAAAAGTCTCGTCCTGTCAATAACGACATCCAATGCAACTGCAGATGAGACTGCCAAGATATGTCACTGTTGCTTATCACCTTAATGAGCTCATTATGAGAATTTTCCACTCTTTAAGGTATGGTGTTGCCATTTGTCTGTGAAGTTATGCTTAGTTCATTAGAAATATACGAGAGCATGTTTATTAAACCAACATAATATTATGTGAAGTTGTTTTCTTACCTTGTGGCATCTGTTTAAACCAAACGTATACACGTCACATGATAAGGAAATCTATGTTTGATAATGCGCAATTTGATGCCATGAGAATAATTTATTATGCCTGGATTTGCATGGAGCATTGGTCTATAAATTTGACATTATTATGCTTTTAAAGCAAAAATATCTTTATATTTCAGAGCATATCATTTAAAGTGAAACCCGGAGAGGTAGTGGCACTTGTCGGAGCAAGTGGATCTGGAAAGTCTACCTGTATCCAGTTGTTGCAGAGGTTTTACGATCCCATAGAGGGTCAGATTCTGCTGGACGGTGTCCCCCTTTCTATGTACCAACACAAATTTCTTCATAAACAGGTGTGTGAATGTGACATAATGTAGAACACTTTTAGCAAAAATTTGCATAACAAAATCTGGGTGTAACTGAACAATTATGTTAACTTAAAATATTGAGTATAATTTCTAGTTTTTATCCTTTCCTGCAGATGGCGCTGGTGTCCCAAGAGCCAGTGCTTTTTGCTCGCTCCATTTACGACAACATAGTGTATGGAGAGAAGGACATCACCAGAGACCAGGTCATACAAGCGGCAAAGGATGCTAATGCCCATGAATTCATTGAAGGCCTGAGTAGGAAATATAGGACTGAAGCAGGAGAATTTGGGACACAGCTGTCAGGTACTGTTCCTTTTAGCTGCAGTCCCCAAAAATCTGGAAGTTTAATCTTGTGCGAGACCTAGCTATGTAATAAACGTTTGCCACATAATATACAACTGCTCTAGATTTTCTATGGTATCGCATTCAAATATATATGGTTGATTTCTTCCAATTTTTATCAATTTCTGTAGCATTTTCAAATTCATGTTTGCTTGATAATCGATGATAGCCATTGCCGCCTAGTTCCACCAAAACTCACTAGAGGGCTACGGCGACATCTTTCCCTATACTTTACATGGAAACAGAGAACGCACAAACTTCAACGCCCCTAGTGGATAATGGTGGCGAATCATGAACAGGCGAACGTGAATTTGAAAATGCTCTTTAAAATGATAGCGACAGTGGCATTTTCTGTGATTTTTGAGTGCGATCCGATAGTAAATAGAGTAGTGCTCATGTACATAACGACGAAAAAAGGTATGCTGATGCCTTTATTGAGAAAACAGTGTCATAGATGTCAACTTCCAAGAAATCCTATGAAAGCCGTCTCGACTTGGACTCCTGATGCCAGTGGCCTCTGGAAAGGTGACTCCTACCCTGACTCCACCAAAAACTAACTCCGACTCCGAAACTCTGGATCATTAAATTTTTGAATTGTGTGTTTTATAAATATTGTATATATAAAAATAAGCAAAGTCCTGCAAGATCATTATCAAACAAGGTGCATGATGTGATCAAACATGGTGGAGCTGGTCCAGGTTAATCTATGACTGTTTTGAAGAACAATTTAAAATTCTCTTACCACTAGAACTAGTGAACAGTACCCAGTAGCTTAGTCTTGTTTCATCCTGAACTAAACGGACCAGTCATGGACCTGTTTTTTTAAACAATTCCTTACTTAATGGCCCCGGCCTGTTCAATGTACTGATAGTTAAAACCTTTTATAGTTCCTTGTTTCTATTTTATAGCCCCTAGTATCAACTGAACAATTTTGTCTGTATCTTTTTCAGGAGGGCAGAAACAGAGAATTGCCATAGCAAGAGCAATAGTCAGAAATCCACGAATCCTGCTACTTGACGAAGCCACAAGTGCCTTAGATGCTGAGGCGGAAGCTGTGGTGAGTAAATTTGAAGCATTTTCAATTCAATTCAATTCAATTCAAGTTTATTTCAGACAAACACACGTTTCATTTTCATGCATACATGTACAGTCCATATATACTATAAACTACTTGAAGTACATATAACTTGTGCTGTTATTTAATCTAGTTAATATGATATGACACATTTTGATTTAGTCCACAGACTAGATGAGATTGGACGGTATACACAGTATAGATACAAGTAAAACATAAGTACTTATCATATACCAAAAGGAGAAATATAACATAAACTAAGAGGACAAATATAACAGAGTTCGCCAATGTGAAGTGAGCGAGCACTGCTTTAGCTCAGCAAAATGACAACATGCCCGCAAGGGATCAGCCCTTGATCTATAAATTCTGCATCTTAAACTATAACATTGTTTTCTCACTATTTCACCAAAACTAGGCACCTCAGAATAGACTAGCATCTGTGAGGCACTGCACCTCATAGGCAAACCCAATAATATTCTACATGAGTTGTTGTATGCAACTCGTAACCTATGATACACATTCTGGGTATATCTAAACCACAGACTACAACAGTAAATATTACTACAATAAGCTTTGAACAACGTACATTTAATATAGTCAGAGCATCTAGAGAACTTTCTCATTAGCATATTGCTTCTGCAGTATAAAGATCTTATTTGTTTAAGCATATCTTTATCATCTTTTAAATCTCTACTAATTATGTGACCAAGGTATTTAACATCTTCATCATTAGTTATCTTTATATTACCCAGATAAAGTTCAGGGTTTAGCACCAAGTTTGTATTGACAGAGTTTTATATTACCCAGATAAAGTTCAGGGTTTAGCACCAAGTTTGTATTGACAGAGTTAACAGCCATGGCCACTGTCTTCTTACTATTAAACATGATGTTAACCTCATCACCATAACTTTTGGATCTTTTTATGGCAAGCATAACCCCACAGTTGCTGTGTCACAAAACCTAAACACAGACTTCATAAATATCACATGTATATATATATTTAATGGTAATAGTAAAATAATTCACATTTTGTTGGTCTGTCTGTCCAGTCCCAAATGAAGACAGGTGTTAGATCTAGTTTTGCAGTACGGTACAACCATGGTTTTAATGGTATACTTTCCATCATTGAACTTTTTTACACATTTCAATTTTAACTCATGAATCCTGATCCTGGTGTCAAACATCAGTCGAGGCTCTTATTCATAATTATAAAATAATGACAGATTTTCTTGCAGCTTTTGAAATTTAAGTTCCCACTTGTCAATAACACATTTCCATCCTGTGTTTGACTTAGAATATAAAGCTAGATAACTAAGAAATGATTCTAATTTCTCAGGTACAAGAAGCGCTAGAACGCAATATGGCCGGCAGGACAGTAGTTGTTGTGGCTCATCGATTGAGCACCGTCGCTCGCGCTGACAGAGTCGTGGTCTTGGATGGTGGGGAAGTTGTCGAACAAGGGCCACCAGATGACCTATACAAGCAACGAGGACTTTACCATCGTCTAATCAAGAAGCAAATGATTATACGACAAGAGAGTGAGCCAGAGGGTAAACCCCAGGAAACAGAAAACATAGAACTTCTGAATGCAGTCCTTCCTGATGGTTTCTCACCCAATTTATTACGACACAGATTGACAAATCTTGATCAGAGCGACTCAGAATCTAATGCATCGATGGACTAGGTGTTGCTTCATAAATTGGGTGCTGCAGATGTGATATTGGCGGAGCACATTTTTTGTCTGCAGTTCCGTTGATTATTGATTGGTGTACAGATGTTTTCAAGGTGATAGGTGTCAAATATTATTTATGGTTTTCACTTGATTGCAAAATGTGATACTGTGATGTATAAAAAAATGTCAAAATAAAAAAAAATTAAAAAAAGATGAAGTGTTCAGCTGCATAAATACTATGATACTAAAAAAAATTAACTTTTTGTAAGAACATGGCGCAAAAGCTTGCTAATGTATCATTACTATATGTCCGTTAAATTGGGACAGTTATTTGCTTCCATGACTTAGCAACTACAAAAGTAGGCTAAAAGAGTAGTTTTAAAAGTGACGGCTCATGTTCCTTACCTCAACTCACATTAGATTTTCCTGTCGTTGTAGTTAGCATATCATTACCATTGTTCAGAAAACCATGTTATGGATATTATTTGACATTAAAATTTCTCTTTTATGACCCAACAAACAAACCATCAGAATCGCATCTCTTACTATTGCGTTCAATTATCAGTTCACAATGGTCAATGCGCCCCCAGATGGGATGTCGTGGTCCAGTCGTCAAGGAGTTTCGCCAACTTCTGCCGCAAGGGGCGCTGCTGTGCCCTGGGCAGCTAATGTAGGACGGCGGCACTGCAAGCGCTTGGGGGTTCGCCTACTGATCATGAGGTAATGATCAAATCCATACCACAGTGGAGTTGAACAGATCTTGCAACTGCTGTTTCATCCGACCTAGATGTCACGGGTACTTGGCAATCACAGTGATGGTGATGGGGAGGTTTTCAGCCCGTGGTTATATCCCACTATTGTATATCACTACTGCACAACAGCAAAGTGATGTATAGTATTGTAATATTGCTGACTCAAATCCAAAACATTTTATTTGTGCTGAAGAGGTGCAACTAGTCGGTGTATGCATTGTTCACTAGACACAACCATTGAAGGCTGATATTAGCTCCTGGCTGCAGACTACTCCAGTCATGAGCAAAGCCATATAATATATATATATTTATATATTACACAGGCTAGGTTTGCCATAATTTAGAATTCATCTAAATCGGCAATTTTTCTAATGCTGTTATTGTGAATGTAATAAAAAGGATTTGTAACAGCAGTGACATTTCCTTTACAGTATGCTATAATTTTCACCACATACAAAAGCTTGGATTGAGTCGTCTACACTTAATGACAAAGATCAATTAATATATAATAGCATATTTTTATTAAAATTTTAGTAAGAAACAGTACAACAAAGTATGTAAAATACAACACTGACTTGGGATATAAAAGCATACAATCATGACTGAAGTGAACAATGCACAAGCGTCTGTTCTTTGCAGGATGGCTGCAAACTTGCATAGGATACACAATGAGATTACTGGTTACTCTAATATGTAGTAGAGTATGAAATAAAGGGCCTATGAAGCTTGTAAAGATTCTCTTGTTTGGCAATAGAAAAGTAATACGCATACATATGTGGTCTAAGGGCTGTTCCATTTAAAAAAGAGCGGGGGGTGACCAAAAATATTTTCAGACCCCACCCCCGCGATGTTTTTGAAAGACCTCCCCCCCCCCACCCCACCCCCACTTTTCCTACATTAAGGAGTTAAGAGAATACTGGTCAACCACCCCCCCCCCCTTTTTCTCTTAGGGAGAACCCTCACCCCTCACCCACTTTTTCAAAAATTGTCTGGTCCACCCCCCCCCCCCTTTTTTAAATGGAACAGCCCTAATATGACAATCCTGAAATAAACCTTTCACACTATGTCGTCTAATATAAATATGACAGCTTAACCTACAAAAACATTCTTGCGTTTTTAAAAGTATATTTAGTGGATATATTGCAACGTGCTAACTTATCACATAAGAAAACATTTCAATATGACAATGATACACAAATTACAAGCCCAGGCATCAATCAATAATTATTCCTCTTAACAAGCGAATTAAATATGATATAGCTTAGAACACTCTTGGAGTATCTAACATGAAAAAATGATTAATAACCGGTATTGCTTATCATGATGGAAGATTTTCTAAAATAAAAAATAAATCCAGGCATTCATTGCAGATGGAACCATTTATAAATCATGCTTAGTAATAACACTATCTTTAAAAAATCAAAATGAACTGAACAGTTTAGACATGATTTATTTTCTGCAGTTCAGATCAATAGAAAGCAGGGCAACGTACAGGTTTCCAGTTTCCTAAATTAAAACCAGTCCTAATCAGGTAGTTCATCTTAAAGCTCATGCAAAAAAAGCACTGGTCATTGTACAATACACACACATATTCATAAATTTCCTATTATTGGATACATGATGATTGATGAGTGGCAAGCGCAAGAGCAATCACAGAACTGAACAACAGTAATAAGTAAATCGCACTTGACAGAGGTATGTCAGCTGTTCACAATCATTACAATTGAATTAAATGTTATTTTATTTTAGTTAAACCAATAAAAAGGTTCAACGTATGTTAATGATCCTATCCTGACCTTTTGCAGTAGATATAAAATTTGATAAATAGGAAAAATACAAGATCTATTTTTCTATTTCAAAATTGGAACCAAATTATATTTTTAATTGCTTGACCCAAAACAATTTTCAAATTGTTTCTTTAGACAAACGAGGCACTGATTACAAAAATAAATATCTTTATGACCTTGATTCGGAAAGTATCGATGATGATCATTCTTTTGACCTTGACAACCAATCCCGACCGGAATGTAAAATGTTTTAAAGACATGCAGTCTATCATATATGCACACAACATCTGGGATGTAAAACAAACATTAATGCATAGCTTAAACAATAGTCTCTTCAAAGTGTGAGGTTAAAAGAGTTGTCTATATATGGCATCAGGTTATGTGGTTTTCCAAATAGTCCAAATCGCTGGTGAGGATTAAACGCTACACTTCAAGTGTACCTTCTGTTTCAACAATAAGTGGTTGTTCACCATTTTCGGTAGTCTTTGCTTCCGAGTAAGTGGTTTTTGTCAAACTAACACAGTCACTCTGTACGATACAGTATTTCCCCCCTATTTTATCCGCTGGAAGACGTGATATTAAGGCCTGAAAGAAAAACGAGCGTTTGTGTAATTGATAATTTTCCTTTTTGACATCTCAAATTCAAATTACACCATCCATCATTTTTGTTCAAATGTTATTTAATCAAACTCACTAATACATTGAAGAAATCGTCAACGGCATATAATACAATACAGTTGTTTGCAGTGGACAATTTCAGCAACTACAATTAGGTGAATGGGTGTATTTTCAGATCAACTGTACCCGTATTAAGGATAACACCAACCTTTAATTGGCTGTCCGCTGCAGACATATAAGCAAGGCACATGCTGTCTGTTGTGTGAGCCCAGAGGACTTCGACTGCAAATAAAAACAAAATACAACCATGGGGTTAAGATAATTTCATTAAACAGAATATGTACACAATAAAATATCTCTTAAATCTATGATATATATCAACAATAAAGTTACCTTGGTAATTCGCAGAATTGCTGTAATCAGCCTTTAAGGCAAGAACACCGCCATATTTGTCAGCAACGCTTTTAAGCAATCGAGATTCTGCAAATAAAATGAGTTCCGATTAATACTCAAAAGCATTAGGGCTCGACATCAACCATTGTCCGCGATAAGTTAAAGTGTGTCCCGAGAAAGTGATAATTGGAGGAATTTGACCAAAGTCCGACTTACAGTAAATAGAAAGTTTATGTCAAGCCCTAGTATATATTTAAACAATAAATTTACACTATTCCAAAGTTCAGCATTAACTCACCTAAAAAGCCATGATGGAAAACATCGTTTAGGGATGAGGTGGGATTGGGTGAGTTTCTGATGCTGTCTGCACATGATTTTGCTAATAATGTTTTCACAAGGTGTTCCCCTGTACCTTGAATGTTAAAACAGAGGACAAAGTAAGCCACAACTCCGAATAGATTTTCCTATGTGAAGCAAATGGATTAAAACAAAAACATGTCTCAGTCATGTATGTATGATCTTATAAGTTATGATTGGATAAAATTCAAATTAAAGTTACTGATGTGAGATGACATAAAAAAATACAATGAATCAAATAGCTGAAGTTATCCTCGTCACCATTGGCTGTTTATTAAGAACAAAGTTCTCTGTTATATGCTATGTGAAAATCATCAACAGACAATTCTATACTTTCCGATAAATTGTACCTAACTAACATGACTGCACAAGAAAAGAGAAAGAGCACTTACCAGATGTGCTGATTCCTAATCCTGTTTTTGTTTCATCATCATTTTCTGACCAACATCCACAGGCATACATGGCAGCCTAAAGAGAAACAATTAATAAATTAATTTCACCTTCCGAGTAAATTAGTAATGCAACTGAATGCTGTAGTATTGCTGTATGTGCCTGCAACCAAAGGCGTCAGTCAGTAATTTTAATCATTTAATTAAACAGAATACAATAATAAGTAAGTCATGCACTCCACCAAAACCAAGGAAAGTTCTGCTGCCCAGATTTACCCAACCTCTTTTTGCACAACTAGACGAGTATCTTCTCAACTCCCAACATTCCAAACATCTCCTCTTAAGGTCATGGCCATTTTTAGCCAATCAGATTTCCTTCTCCTGGGCAGATGAGCATTCCAAGTCTTGTGTAGTGCCAAACCTTCTAATTATTTGTATTCTGATCATTTCAATGATTAAATTCACTGGCTAATGTCTGTGCTACAATATCACTAATAATGGTTTTACGTCAACACCTATATTCAAACCCATTGCAGGCAAAAAATCCATTGTAACCGCATATTGATTTAACAGGGTGCCCACATTTTCCTGCAACAAGAATTCCAGATATTTTCCAGACCAAAACCAGACTTTTCCATACCTGCTAATGTTATCCTGAACTTTTGATCTTTGAATAGGACCTTAATGAAATTCCAGTAAAAAATTTCCCTTAAATTTGTCTGCAGTTCATTTCTGATGTGATCCAGAGTGAACAGTTTGTTCTAATTTGCCTTATTTTGTTGTAGAATGTCATTAAGTAATGTTATTTTCAGAACAGATATAATTTTCCAGACTACAGAATAAATTCCTACTTTCCCAGACCTTGAAAACGAGTTTTTTCACATTCCCTACTTTTTCTAGTTTTCTCAATACCATGGGCATCCTGTGATTAAATCAGAAAACATTAATTCATTCAAATACATAATAGATTGGTTATACATAATTACCTGTCCAATACGTCCAGGCTGCTTCAGAACTATTCCTCCACTAGAAACTGCACTTATGATATTTCCAGTATGGTCCATGCATATTGCACCAATAGTGTCATGCAAGCGGTCAGTGGAAGCCTCATCTGTTTCCTCATCAGAGCTACAATCAACAGTTCCATCGGCACCATTAACCTGCAAAACAAAAGTTTCAATGTTAATAGCCTACACCTTATAGGGCCATTGATTAATAAGCAGTCATCCTGTCAAAATGAGAATGACATAAAATGTAATCGATGAATTTACCTTCAGGAGAATTTTAAAATATCAATGACATAATTTTCGGTGACATCTTGTCGTCTTCGTCAGTGGCTGTGTTGTGGAGCTGAGGTTTTTACGTGACCTGCGAGAGTCATGTGACAGCCACTGACGAAGACGACGAGATGTCGCCTAAAATTATGGCGTTAATATTTTAAAATTCTCCTGAAGGTAAATTCATCGATTATTATGAATGTGTAGATTGGGAATCTACATTCCAGACATTAAATGTAAATTATAAATAATGATGATGGCCGCAGCACCCAAGCGTTATTCTCATGGGATTTCGTAGTGGCAACATCTCGCAGAAAATTAACGTGTGCGGGTTTTAGAGTATTCAATTACATAATGGATGTACTTTGCAGACTTTGTAATTACAACCTTGGCAGGCCTGTTCAAGCTTGTGAGGGCGAGCACCTTGACCACTTGGCCGTGGCATCTCACATTTACACAGACATAATATTTGCATTACCTTCATTTGGCCATCTTCATTGTCAATTTTCCTGGTTTTACAAGGCTGTCTCTCCTCAATCTTGTCTAGCTTTCTTTTGTTTTTTGTGTACGCTTTAAACCTCTTCTCTGAAAGTTTCATAACCGCAAGAAATTTCAATTATATTGATATTTTTTATAATGTACATCAATCGGATTGATACACAAATTTAAAGAAGTAAAAAAAAATTCTTGCAAGATAAGATTTTACCTGTTATCAGTTCTGTTTCTTTCACTGTAGGAATTCCTTGACTAACAGCCCAACTGTGCGCTCCCGGCCCCACCATTGTGCTAAAAAAAAAAAAGACTACAATTTCAAAACTATGACAAAACAAATAAAGATTTTCCATGCAGAGTAAGATAATATCAGTATGTCTTGGACACAAGAAAAGTTTGTGGTGATGATATACCTGGGAGGAATCCTTCCCATAGAAAAAGTGCCTTTTAGTTGAGTTCGTAGGAGACTTTCAGCCACTAGAATAGGATTTTTAACTCCAGACACAGCCCCAACAGCTCCGTATTGCAAAGTGCGACCGTCCATGATACTTGCATCACACTCAACAGTGCCAGTCACTGTAAGATTTGAGCCAAATCCAGCATTTGTCAAAGGCGAGTTCTGAAATTTAATTAAAAAATAATAGGACATAGGTGTTTTGTTTACCACAAGACACGGTCAGAAAAATGCAAATTAATTGCAATCAAATTGAAATGTACCCTGCCGCGATGAGAAACATGAAATTATCAATCAATGATACGTATTGATTTTCTGAATGCTATGAATGGTATGAAAACTAATAAGTTACATATAATTGCTGAACCTATACTTCACAAACGTAACCGATGTTATTGAATGTATTTAAATTCGATAAAAAAAATTTCTTCAATTAAAATAATCATGACAATTAAGAGATTGTTGATATACCTCAAGTGATATCATTGCAGCTCGCAAGGCCTCCGACGCAGGTTTCCTTTGTCTTAGTAAAGTGGCAGCCTAAAATGCAGAGAAAATTCTTGGCTCAAATCCCAACATCACAATTGATGACTAATGAGTAAGGAAAGACTTCAAAGCTTCGCTACCAGTGCCACTTACCTGCAGACAGGCTTGGCGACATAGACGTTTGTGAATTTCACTGTTTGCAGGAGCATGAAACCCAGCACCTGGAAATTTCAGAACAGTTTTAACCTCTATTACAGACTGGTTTTAAGCTTCATGGTAATCAAGTAGTGGTTTCAATTGCTGAACTGCAGTATCCATCAGTGAAGTTGCATATAAAGTTGCTGGCAACAATAATGACGGCCACGGGACAATCCAAAACATTCTGAATGACAAACTGACAGAGCTCCACTGTGATGAGTCGAATGTCACCCCTGTATATGGGAGTTAATCATATGGAAAATTTACCACCTCAGCAACAGCAGCAAATCTTACTATATGCTTCCTATGTCCAATAATAATTCATCTATCTATCTTTTTGACATTAAAACGCAATGTCTGTTTACTTTTAGTTAAAACTATGAACCTATGTGACAATCAGGAATTATCCAAAACTGTCACTAGGGCTAATGGTTAAGACTATTCTGTTGTATTGCACAGTGTTGAGGCCCTTTGTTGAAGCCATATAATGAAGCCTTAAAGGATAACTGTGGTTTGGTGATCATAAAGCTTCCATAACCATAGCTCATAAGTGGCGGGTCTGACCAGCATTTAATGTCAAAACCCTCTGACCAGCAAACATTAGCCAAAAACCCTCTTTTGACACCATGACCAGTTTACATGGTTATGGTTGGTGTCTGAAGAAAAATTGTCTATTGGCAGTATTGCGCACAATAATTATTGTGGGTAGCAAAATTAAACAATACAATCTAGGTTCCATTAATCTAAACTATATAAGTAGCTCTAAAATTCTCAGAATGCACCACAGCGCACCTGAGATGCCAAAGCTTCTGAAGTTCTGGGCCCAGACTGGGGTGACCATAATTTAGGCATAAATCAGTTTCTGAATGAAACTCGGGAGGAGCTATATGCAATGCAAACTTTTTTACACACAAAATACTTTTTTTTCTTTACTGGAGATTAGCAAATTCTAATGAACCATACTGTGCCGTGACGGTGGAGCACAATAGTAAACGGTAAAGGCATAATCAGGATTGTTTAGCAGACACAACAAAACAAGATACTTGTATTATCGCTCAGGACTTCAACACACGGACTTTGCATGGTCTAAAACAAATGAGCCTCAATCTACTTACCAACATGGACCGCAATAAACCCTAGCGGTGTGTCACACTCTTCACTGACTCCAGACATTACGATTTTCTCCTATAATGCCTTCGAAGTTTCCTTACCACTACAAGTTAGCAGATTTGGGTCATTGAGCTCCCTGCAACATTGGCAAATCAGACAGTCTGTCTGGAGTTGAAATTCCCCACTAAGAAGCAATAGACATATTTATTAACAAATTTGCTGTGTTTAATTAAGTTTTGTTATTTATTGAGAGACGATACGAAAACAGAGCAAAAAAATATATATATAAATCTGTCTTTTGATAAAGGATAGAAGGGGTCATGCCTGACCTTTCAACTTTCTGACCTTGTTCGACACTTGACAGCAGCATGGATTGTTGAGCTCTTGTGGAAGCTAGGTATAGCCTGTAGTTTAATTTGTTACTGAATAAATTAATGTCCATTCTCTTGTCATTTTGAACTTTTGTTAGATGCAAATGCACAGTGGCATGGCACTGCACAGTGCACAGATCCCCATTTTCACTGAAATCACTCATTATTGAACATGATAAACCATACTCCATAGCCTATGTATTTATCTATTCCATGGATAGACATTTGGTGAGAGCCATCACAGATCAGACACTAATCATCAGCATTTTAAAATTGAAATGTGTTATCTATTCAAATCAGAAGATTCCAGTGAAATTATGCTGCACAACTTTCAGAGTTTTTTTTAAACAACTGACCTGTCAATGTGTTATTTTGTTTTCAGGAAAACAAATAATGGTCAAGCACAGCAAGTTACAGCTTCTAGTGTTGAATCTCTACAAACAGTTTATGAGAGTGGCTGAAAACAGACCTGGTATGAAGGAACACGTTCGACAAGAATTCAAAAAACACTCCGTGCTTCAAAAGACTGATGTAATGAGGATTGAGCATGTCTATCGAAGGGCTGAGAGACAATTGCAACAACTGAAGAAATCTGAAGTTCGTGGAATTGGTGTGTTTGAGAAGGACGAAAAATAACCATGGCAACCAATGTGTTTCGGAGTATTGTGCAAGCATTCCCACAAAAACATTTAAGACTTGCCTTTGCATACGGCTCTGGAGTTTTTCAGCAGAAAAATCATAAAGAGACCTCCCAGAATATGGTTGATTTTATCTTTGTTGTGGATGATCCGATTCAATGGCATGAGGAGAACCTTGCTATCCATTCGAGCCATTATTCTTCATTGAAGCGTCTGGGGGCAAGTAAAATAGCAAGGATACAGGAGGGCCTGGGAGCCTTTGTTTACTTCAACACCCTGGTCCCATTTCAGTATCGGACCATCAAGTATGGCGTTATTAGTCAGAAGGACTTCATAAATGATCTGATGGACTGGGAGACTTTGTATGTCAGTGGTCGACTTCATAAACCAGTGAATGTTGTTCACAAAGTCATGAATGGAGAACTACAGACTGCTTTGCAAGCTAACTTGCAAAGTGCAGTCCACACTGCGCTGTTGATCCTCAGTGATATTTTCACAGAAGAAGAGTTCTACTTAGCAGTGACTGGACTGTCTTACTCTGGTGATTTTCGAATGCACATGGCTGAAGACAAAAACAAAGTGTCTAATATCGTTTTGCCGAATATCGATAAGTTCCGTAAGCTTTATGAACCAATCCTCGACAATGAGGAACACTTGTATTGGGATAAAAATAATGGCGTAATGGAACAAAACTTGAGTTATGTTTCACGTTTTCATCATTTAAATCTGTTGCCAAAATGTGTCTTACAAAATGTGTTGAGTCACTGTAATAGAGATGGTCGCTTTAGGGACTTCGAAGAAGTAATTGACAAGGTGGCCCACAGCAACGATTGTAGTGATGTGATAGAACAAAGCATAAGCAACATAGTTTTAAAATCGAGTATCTCTCAAAGTATAAAAGGATTGGCAACTGCTGGTTTTAGGAAATCGCTCTGGTACAGCTGGGCCAAAATTAAAAAAAGTTGGAAAAGTAAGAAGACATAAGTTACATTACTGACATTGTGCTATGCTTTGGTAGCCATTGAGATTTTTAACTTAATATTTGTGTGATTGTCAGACAGGTAGCTACAACCTGAATGAAGCCAGATCTTCCAATGTTCTGGGTTAACATGTATACTTATAATATTTATAATAAAATTTCCAATGAGTGTTTCGTAATGTTGAAGAAATCAGGTTGCATCAAAATTAATTTGAAGAGAAAATTTCAGATTTTGTCATACTGAATCACTGTAATTGAATATAATTTTATTTATCTGGAAGTTTTCTTGGATTTGTGTAAATTGCTGTGTTTGTATATAGAAACTTGGAACATGAATTAATAAATTGTATAGATGAGCAAAATAATTATTGTCTTGCTATTTTCAGTATTTTGGAACTATCAAAGAAAATTTCACAAAATCTTTGAATGGCCTGTAAAATGTTATTGATTATATTATTTGCAGGGGGAGGAGCAAATGGTTAACATATTACTAGCTCCTTTATCTGATATCTGGGTGTACATCTGAGCAGTTTAAACATAGAGGTGTTATAACCTAACATATTACCTATAGATATTGATAGATAGTTCAATTTCTGGCTTAAAGTAGTGTGTTCAATAATTCAATGCAGATCAAGACTAGAAGTCCCAATAGACTAGAAATAAAACAGTTAGCTTCAGTGTAGAAGTCATCCAGACGAAGTAGAAAATAAACTGGATAGGGAATCGAATCCAGGACCTACACCAAAGCTGGTCGATCAACTGAGAGGGTGAAAGTACTGCATAAACTACCTGCAGGTGCTGCCCTCTATTGAATACCTCGGCTTCAAGCCTGGGTCCCATATAGGTTGAATATCTTTGGACTCAGCACAGGGGATGGTCCAAGCTTGGTCTAATTTCTCCAAGGTCCAAGAAGCATTTGGTGAATGAGGCACTGCAATATTCTGCCACCTGGGCCACTTGTCTTAGTGCAGGGGCAGCCTCCCTTAGACTGGAGACTGACAAGTGATATATACCCTCAAATGATGCCTCCGTCAGTCATCATCCTTCCAGGTGAAAGGGCCAACCTCAGTGGCCATGCCCGCCCCCCCCCCCTGTAGCACCCTTAATTTCTATACTTTTTAAAATGACTGACAGGAACCTTTGGGCCAAACTTCTGTGAATGGGGCATTATCACCCTGTTCGATGTGACCCCTACAGTGTGGGTCTCAGGAGGAGACTGACGGAGGCATCATTTGAGGGTAAATATATTATATAGATGCCACTGTCCCTTCACCAGCCAGTTGATGACACTGGCATCTGCCCCACCAGCATCCACTGTGAACAAATATCAACATTATCAATTGTTTTATGAAATTTATTCTAAAAATCGCTGTGTCAACCAATGACACCAGCCATGGCCATGAGAATAATGAAATTAAATACTGGGTACAGGCCGATTGAATTTAAAACTTTCAGTGACCAAAAAATTAGAACAAAATAATCACAAATTTTGCTTTTTCCCCCTTCATTATTTTGTCATGAAGACAAGGAATTCTGTAATTTTTACCCAAATAGACTAACAAATGTATATGAAAATGTCAATTGATAGTAACTCATATTGACCATTTTACAACTGATATTATTATCCCGTATTTCAAGGCATGTAATCGGACAAGTGCTCTCAACTTTTCTGATGTAAAGAACTGAACTAGGCAAAGACAGAGTTTGACAAATCATTTTCTTTGTTTAGTTGTTTTATTGTTGTTAATCTTTTTTTTTGTTTACAGTCTTCTGATATTTGTTTAATTCTGTTGTTCTCCTTAAATTGTTTAGCAAGTTTTTCACTAAACTTGGTATCTGTGACAGAAAAATAAGAATTGAAATAGGATTAACAGACAAGAACTGAAGTGATGTCATGGTCTGGAATAATTACTGGGATATTAATTCCAGCAACATTGGTTCTTTTGGGCTAAAATTATCAGATATTACATGCTGCTGCATGAACAAAAAGTTACCGACATATTTCTACATATGTTTAACTGACATTCTTTCAATAGATTTCAATTGCCAAGAATTAAACACATGTAGTTTCATGAAAAATAGCATGAGGTACAGAATTCCATTTATATTTAATATCGATCAAATTAGCACTCATTATCTACCGGGTTTTAAAAACTATGACATTATATATTAGTCAATATTCACTCACCTGTATGATTCATAACTGTTACATTTGTCAGAGATCGACATAAGAAATTCTTACTTGCATTAATTGAACACGCAACTATTACTCTCTTTGCCCCGTCTCGTAAAATTTCCCTTTTGTGGTCTATCGTGTTCCCTCTTGGGATTCTTCTTTCTTCCCACCTGTTTGTATGTCCTTTTGTACCTATTGGTTCCTTCGGGATTCTGCTTTAATTTCTGGCCTTTGATGCCTATAGTTGAAATGTATTACAAACCTCTCCTCTCTAAGCTATATCTTTTAACTAGCAGAAGGCATTAGTTGTTGTCTCTAAAAGTCAAAACTTATTGCTGCTATTTATGTTATATCAAAGTGACTGTCTGGACAAGAAGTACTGTGTGAATGCACTGTTTGATCAACTTAAAGAAAAATGCTACGCAAATATAGTTGTGAATGTCATCCAATAGAGTCTTCTCACTGAGCAGCCCTGAATTCAGCAAGTCTTTCCGCTCTTCTTATTACTCATTTTGCTTTTCAGACATAGAAAACCATAAACCACAGATTCAATAAATTTAACTTTCTCAGGCAAATAACAAAAATCAATTGAATGATAAGATGTCAAATATACATTTAAATGCACTAAAAATACTGCTGCTTGGCAGGAACATTTTCAGCCAATAGCATTGCAGTATTCTGTCATAGCCACCTGATGGAAATACAGAGAACCTTCCGTGAAAATCCACGAAATATCAAAGATCAACTGAAAGAAAATGCTCACCAATATGGCATGTGAATATCATCTAATAAATCCAAGATCAGTGCATTTACTGCAATTCCAGTCCTTTTTATCCTTAATTTCATATTAAATTCCAATAAATGGCCCTTACAAGTTGAATACAAACTTTTTCATAATCAAAGATTTTTTTCAGATTGATAAATGTCTCCATCACAAGCTTGTCTTCTAATGTATCTATTATATAAACGTCAGTTGTACCTGGTGAGTTTTAAGTTAAATTCTAATTGTATACACTATTACACTGTTGTAAGGGGGGCTCTTTGTCAGCGACAGCATGGCTGTCTTAGAAGGGCCCTCCTGATCTTGTATATTTTTATATACTCTGTCAAATTAATTTTTCTGAGTTCTGACTGCATCTCTCTTCATAATCACAAGAGCTGTATTAAAGTTATCCCAAGAAGTATTTTTATTAAGCTTAGATGAAGTAAACACTGATGTTGGTTAGTTTATATCATGGTAATTATAGATCTATCCAGTTTTTTTGGTAGTTTTGTCAAAAAGACATGTTATTTCAATTTCATAGTAGAGCCACTGTTAATTAGCTTAGGCTAGGTAGATGTATAAACTGAAACATGTTAGACGTCTTTTATCAAATTATTGTTCCTATAAAATGGTGCTCCAGCCACAAGGTGTTATGGTCACAGACTAGCCCATAGTGTTATGGTTTCAAAACCTTTTGACCAGAATATAAGGGCTGGTGTGCCTAAATCTTGCTATTCTGTATAGTTTACACTCTTAATAAGTACATATTTTTAGTACAGAAAGTTTGATGTGAGATATCGGGAGGTGCATGACTGTTAACTCTTTTGCTCAGCAGACGATGTAACCCATCAGCAGCAAGGCAGAGCAGATTGCCTCCCCTGACAAATGCCACATGGCCAATGGCAGACCTTGCCTCGTGAGTAACAGTCTTCTCACCTCCTCGACTGAAGAACCTTATCAAACAGACACGTAATCAGCCACAGACACATTCCCGGATGTCTGCAATGGTCTGCAATGGATACACCTAAGATTCCTGGGAGGGAGGAATTCACGGCTCAATTTACACCTTGGTATGTTAACAGTATGTAAAGAATTAATCATGGTATAAAACAGACTGACTGACTGACTGATTGATTGACTGACTGATGGACTGATTGACTGACTGACTGACGTGCTGACTGATTGACTGACTGACTGACTGACTGATTGACGTTCTGATGGACTGATTGACTGACTGACAGCAAACTATGGTTGGCTGACTACTGGCTGACCCAGGCTGACCCTGGCTCAGCTCATCTTACTCAAGGTTAATTATAAGTAATATAGCTCAGCCAAGTGGGCAATTGTTTGGTCAGCAACTGTGTTTGAGCAGAATAAAAAAAAGTTGAGGTGATACAATTTTTTTGGATCCTATATAGCAAGAGTAAAATAAAATTTGAGAAAAAAGATAATGTTATTCTGCGAAATCATGTGTAGCCGCCTGGGTCCCCACTGGGCTCTGACACAGCAAAGTGTGAGGAGTTGGCACTAGGACAAACTTTTCAAAATGGTGAGAGAATTTGACAAATTTTGGCATGGGTTAGGTGTGGCAAAGTGTTTTGAAATTCCGTGATGCTGGGGACGTGTCTTTTGTAAGGTCAAGGTCATGTAACTTATGCCTGTTGCCTTGTCATGTGACTGTATGACTGCCAGGGCAGTGTACAACCTATGTTAGTTGAATGTTATATTTATGTAACTGTGGTCTGTCTGCCCCGGGCACTGAAGTGGTCGTGCACATTATGGTAGGTGCAGTTGACATGAGTATTATAGGCTGGAGTCAAGTCTATTCCAGACACAATGATACGATGCTTTGCCACCTGATTATGGACCCTGTGGAGCCCTTGGATGCTCTTGGAGCACAACATGCTCTGACCTTATGCCACATGCACGCTGTCATTGTTGTCATGTCCGTGATGTGACTGCAATCTGTGAACGTTGTCAACACGACGCCAGCTTGGATCTGTTTTCCTTGGGCGAAATTATCGCAGGTACATGCACATGTACACCCCAGGGCCATGATACTCCATAGGGAAAGCATGAAGAAATCCCACTGAGCAATTCCTTAAATCTTGTCAGTGGGATGTGAAATCTGAGGAACCGTATGACTGATGAAGCAAAGATACAAATTTCACCAGCATACACATAATTGCTTCCTGATATCATTCAACCACAACACAAGGTAATATTGCACAGTAAAGTACGTGCAGATGGTTATGTCACCCAGCCACCTGTAGGCTCATATCAGCTTTGAAGTCATGATATCCCCATGAATGCCCCTGAAGCAGTTTGCATGATGCCACGATCTCTTCATGGTCCAAAGCTTTTGGCTGATCACAGTGGTTCAGTCGTGGATGCAATTCATAAAACAGCTGTCCATAAGAAATCCCCAGCTTTGATGGACTTAGAAGTTGCAAAAAAAAAGTTAAATGAGACAGGCTGTCACGCAGCACTTTCATCTGGCCATGGCTGCCATAACTCACCTGGGAACTGTATGAGCTTGGCAGGAAGCCATTGCGTCTAATAATATCATGGTGTGCATATTGTGCACACTGCAAAAGGAATATTTCTCCCTGGTCTTGGACTGCTGCTCTGAGACTGCTGCTCTGGGACTGGGGTCTTTGGGACTATTGTCTTGAACTGCATGCAGCGAGCAACGGACCATTGACTGACTCAACTGTACTGACTCAACTGCATCGAGCTCTTTGTGAGGCTCCAGAATCAACAAATGAGACACATTGAGATCTCCAACAAACCACACTGCACACTGCAGAATAAAAAGTGGAATAACTTGGATGATTATCATGTTCAGTGACTCCTGGCCAAAACGTGTAAGCACTCCTTACTTTTTGTGTCTAGCTGCTTTTTGAAACCTTGATACAGATATTCATGCAGCCTGTGTCATGGAAGTCAGTGTGTATACTTGAAGATTGGCAGACACAGTGTTGATCCAATTGTGTTTACAGACATCCAGAATATGAGCAACCACTTGCAGGTAAAGTTGTAACAGCTACTGTAGCCTTGGTCCCCCTCCCCTATTAACTTTTTCCTGCTGGAACCAAATGCTTAGCTGGAAAAAATATCGTACCAGGAGGGACTTCCCATGCTTCTCTGTAGAGACATATTTGAGACATGTGAAGGGGTTTAATAACTAGTTCCAGAGAAATGTTGCGACATGGCATTAATTTAGCCTTGCAAGTAATAATCTAAAGTCTAAGGAGGTTGGCCTTTCCTGTCATAAGCCAATGACATGGAATTTGCTTTATGAAGGGATATGAGTATGTCAGTAGTAATGTCTTCAGTAAGATGATATTTGGGCACATGTAGGCTTGCATCTACACAGGGAAAACAAATCCCACTCATTGCAGATACTGATAACAAAAGTCATTAATTTTCTTTTAGTATGGGGTGTGCCTTTAAGTCTCCAGATATAGCCAGTCTTTATTAGCTAACTCCAACACATTGTTGCTGACTAAGTGAGGGTCTCCCTAGCCACCAACATTTATATATAGTTATGTTTTTTAATACCTATTGTAAATGCTATTGGCTTAAATAAAAATCATTTGCCTGTCTGTCTATTAAGCTTATTGTTAAGTGATACATATTGTTTCAACATCCAATAACTAACAGTCATAAAAAGAGATAAAACACACATCCATGTGACACAATATAAGTTAGTATATTTTACGTATGTCGTTTGGAATTTTTATGCAGTCTCCTGTTGCAGTGACATCACTTTACACGAATAAAATCAACATAGGCCTTCCAAACATGATGTTGTTGGCCTTTTGCCGAATACTTTTGGCACCCTTCCACATTTTTCTTTTCTTTTTGTTATATGAAACACAACAGGAGAGATAACCAGGGCCTATCTGGCCAAAAATGTTGGTTTAATATTGCAGATATTTCATGCTGATTATAGTCTCAGTTCCACTGGTTATTATAGTGTAAATATTGCCATTAAAAGACCTGAATACATGCTATTAAGAATGGATTAACGGCTGATTCATAAACAGAGGGCTAGGCACTCACCTCCAAGCCATGAATTATGAACTAATAATTGATGTAGCTGTCAATAATGACACTGATCAATCAAATTGTCATGAGTGACCTGTGAAGTATTAACGTTCTCATTGTATCCTTAGAAATTGACAATGAATGCATTTCAAGCCGAATCGACTGATCTATATGTTGCTAATTGAAGGTTCACAGCAAGAAATTGAGTTGAAACGTCCCAGAACTGTCCCACAGAATTGTCCCTTAGAAATGTCCCATAGAACTGTCTCTGTCCCACAGTACTGTCCCTGTCCCATAGCACTGTCCCACAGACTTGTCCCTTAGAAATGTCCCACAGAACTGTCCCTGTCCCACAGAACTGTCCCTGTCCCACAGAATTGCCCCTTAGAAATGTCCCATAGAACTGTCCCTCTCCCACAGAACTGTTCCACAGAACTGCCCTAGCCCCACAGAACTGTCCCACTGTCCCCCACCCACTGGCCCATGTGACAATTTCCTGCAGTAGCCAGGCGTGTAATCTCTAAGGTGGAACCTTGTGGAAAGTATAGTGGCAAAGTTAAAAGAGCATTCAAATATCCTCCTGTTTACACAACACAATTAGTTACTGGGTCTCACGAACTTAACTGCTTATTATGCTAAGGTCTCACCCTGTCATTAAGCAGTGAAAAGATAGAGGGAAAGTTTAATTGAAAACTCCATTGGTTTCTAGTTGCTTGTTTTTTTTAAGGTAAAACAAACGTCAAGCTTTGCACTCGACCGTAAATAATGACATGTCACTATAGCAACATATTTCATGCTCCATAACAACAAAAAGAGCAAAAGAAAAAAAATGTCTAGAAAACTTGCAAAGCAATTTCTTCTCCTAGGTAATTGGTAAATTATATTCAATTAAGTGTTTAGCATGGTTCTGTGGATCCCATTTGTTATTGCAGCAGATTTTGTCATTTTCAGCCCCTGCCTGCCAAAAAAGCTAATATGCGGGAAAGTGATTAGTTTTTAATTAAGCAGATTAGTGCATTATGGCTTGAGCGTTTAAGGAGCCCATTAATTGTCTTGACGCTCTTCTTGTAAAAACATAAATTATGCTGGCAGCTTCTCTGGCATAAGCATCGCTCAACTAATGTAAATATTGTGATTTTCATATCACCTTCATAATTTGTATGAAGTCTTGTGAGTAATATAGACTGTAGATGTCAATATGGATAGACATAATGGAGCCAATAATAATAAATCTAATTGAGCCAATATAACTTTGTAAATTAAGAGAATATGAAATTAGGCGATTGCCACAATTAGTAAATGTGAGGTCTGCCTTACTAAAATTTATGTTAGGCCCAGTATGACAAAGTATATAGGTTTGCTCAATGGTTTTCAGCAACTTTTTGAAACAATATAATTATAGTGATTGTCAGGAACACAACAAATAACAAAAGGCTCTAATGTTAATTGTAATGAAACTTCATCTTTTCTGATGTTTAGTACATCATGACCTATCTTTGTCAACAAACAACCATGTGACATTCCTCGTTTTCATCTCATTGGTTGCAAATCATGCGAGATGTACCCCATTGTTACGTCACATTACACATGTTTCTGTGGCAACAGAATTCCATGTCAACTGAGCCAAAATAAGATGTGTGTAAACAAGCACATAACAATGCATTATTGCAACAATTGACTTGATCCAGTTTGAAGTCAAATTTCGACTTGAATAATATTATACGTTACTTATGCAAATATTGACCTTAGCCTGATTTGTCTATTATGCAACTTTTAGGTATTTATTATCTATTGCCCAATTAAATATCACTCCCCTGAGATTTGCTGTTGTGTTACACGGTTTTACAACCAGCTTTAATCAACCACAGATCCAATTAAACGCAGAGGAATGTGTAAATAAACTTTACAAGATTACAATATGCTGTTGCATTGGGGTGTCATGCCATTGTCACCCATATATAACAAGAAGTGAATTTGTCTTAGGTTGAATTCAATGAAGAACCCTTTGAACCTGAGAAGAACCCCACATAAAAGGGTTTATAGGGTGCTTTAATTGTTTTGGGGGGTATTCGATATTGTTAGGTGGAGGAATTCGATTGGGGAAATTTCCTGAGGGATTATTTTGTTGGGCGGAGGTGTCAAAGACGATTTCTTGCTCGCGGAAGAATCGTGCGAAAAACTCCAGCAGATGGCGTTACTGGCTCAAACAATGAGAAGGAAGCTTAAAACAATGGAATGGAATGGGTGATCTGTCTCAATTAAGTTCCAATCGAATCGTCTGCAGTCCCAGACTCCCCCTGGTGAGAGGACGGCCGACTAGAACAAGGGTTATTGTGTCACGTGATTTATCCTTAGTTTGGAATGTTTATCTTCTAATTGTTCAGGATGCTCTCCTTTCATAGAAATAAGGATGAATAAATGGAAAAAGACTTTCACCAAACAATCCCCATTGTTCAAGTAGCCACTAATGTACTTAAAATAGTGGCCTTTGGGCGGCCATCTTTTTGTTACATGACAGGGACTTCAGAGGACATAATCCCTTGATAGGCTATTAGGTCTTAGCCACTGAAAAGGACAGCTGACTTCAAAACAATCCACTTGTCCGCTGCCATATGGCAGGTGTAATAGAACAATCAACCAACAATCGTCACGTGGTTTATTGTGTCATGCATAAAAATTCGATTGTCTTCCTATGGCTTTGATGATGTCATAGGGTGAAATTTCTTCACACTGATAACTTTCAAACAGCACAAAATCCTGTCCATCTCTTACAAACATGCAACATTCAGTGCCCCTGGCAATTTCTTTGATGCTTAGGTCATTTAACTGTCCACTCCGTTAATACACAAGTGTTTGGCCACTTCCCTCTTGTCCTAGGTGCTAACATAACATTTACAATATATGTGCACCGACCGACAATTCGCCATCAGGCAAAACCGTCGAAAAAAGAGCCGTCAAAATCTGACGGACGGCCATGTAGCGAGCCGTTTCCTAGGTAACAATTTCTGATGACAGCTTAATTTTTGCGATGTCAAGGTTTTGGGCAAATTCTAATGGAATGTTTTCCTTTGATCTTTTTGTCATTTTGCTGAACAATGTTTGCTTGAATTGCCACGAGAGGCAAAGATTGTTACCAAAACTGTATTATCCTCTGATAGAATTATAAATAAACTTAGTTAGCTGTGTCAATGGTCTTGAATTCTTTGAGGTTATGAGATTTTAATGTCTCTTTCTTGTGTTCCTATCTGGATTTGGCCAGACACCCCATGGCATAATCTGAGAATGTCTGGAAGCAAAATAGCATGAGCAGACACTGTCAGGAGAATGTTTAATCACCTTTGTTTAATCTTCCACAGAAATGTTTGCTGTGACAAATTCTGGATGAGTCTACTCAAATATCATTAAATGACTCACTCCAATTGGTGCAATTATTTATGAGTAACACAAATTAGGCAATGAGTATACATTTCGTAATGAATTGCAATTGATTTAGAATGACTCTTGGTGGCATCATTGGCTTCATTTTGTGATTGCAATTGCCGTGTATAACGGCCATAAAATTAGCAATTGCGCCTGACCAATTGCAGTTTGATGACGTTTTTATGCTGTTATGCTGTATTCATGCAGAATTCTATTGGACGTTAATTATGACAAATGAGCAGTACAATTGCTCGTACGGTGGCAGTTTGTATTTGGGCAGAGTGACATTTTAGACAGAGTGTATGGGGTCTTCCCGAATACATTGGCTGGTTCTGCAGATCTTATCATCATTGGCATGTTGCTAGGGTGTAATTGAGACCCCACCTTATCCTTTCAGCTTATCACAGTCGCCTATAATTGCTGACACTCGAAGAACCTGGCCATTCATTCTCGGTATTTTTTTGCAGACACCCTGATACAGGTCGGTGTTCTCTACACAATACATTCTAAAGAGTGGCCCAACGAGTGTCAATTCCCATATTAAGCATAGAATGACCTCGAAATTGGGCTTTATCCGAATTAGAGCAGTTTATTTTTTCAACAGTCTGGATACAGTTATTAGGCAATAACGCCGTTGTACCGATTTATAATTGCACAAATCGAGAGCTTCAGGAAGTCTATAAGATAGTGGGGTAAGAAACTTCAGCAGTATATTTTGCAAGTCCTTGCTATACAGAGTCCTGCACAACTCATCATCTCAAATTTGATACGAGGATAGTAAGGTAGGGCTAGAATTATGAAGGGAGTGAAGATTAAACCAGCTGTTTTTAGGGTAAGGGTAAGGGGTACAGGTATGGGGCAGGTGACCTCTGTGTTTGCAGGGTAATTGTTCGTGAAAGGGTAAGATAAATGTGTCATCGTTCTTATCTGAGGGTTTTTATGTACTATCCCTGCACTGATCCTGAAACGCAGGTCATTTCTAAAATGGTATTGAGCATATACCGCATTTTCTTGATTAGAAGCCGGATCTAATATAGGCCGGGGCTAGTGTAATCTCCAAAATGTATCTTATATAAGATATTTCCATCTCAAATAATCACTCGTTTAGATGCTGAGGGAATGCCCCACTTTTAAATAGTATACTCCTCATGGAGTTGAAAAAGACTCAAGTTTGAACAGGCTTGCCCAAGGGTGTAAATTGTCGGCAGAGCTTGATCAAGATAGCAGATACAAAATCCACACTTATTTACATTTACGCATCTAAATAATATGCCCCGGCTTCTAATCAAGAGTTTACGGTAGTTGGGCCACCAGTGCACAGTGTAGCAACCACAGGGCACTGGAGGCAGGTGCTGGATTCTCTTGATGTCAGATAGGGTAACACGTTTTGTTGTCTCAGTATACAATTCTTGGATACAGCCAGGATCAGACCACGGGCTCTGAAGCAACCTGATGCCTGCTCAGGAATCTCCCCTCAACTGCTCATAGCTGCCCATGCTGCAAGATAGGGTGTTCCTTACTGTTTAGACTCACAACAGACAAGTCATTATTCTGTACATCAGTAAATATCAATATATTGCAAGCATTTCAAAGCGACTTTATGTAATGTTAGGATAATGTCATTACTATAGAACATGAAGACTACCTCACTATTAGGACCACTTCATTATGAAGGTTGATAAATACACCAAACATTGCGGTCTTAATGCTGATGTCCCACTGTACTTATTTTCTTATCCAGCGGATGTCATTTTTTACGATGAGAAACCCAGTTAGATTAAAGTGTAGTACAGTTGCCAATTAATAGGAAAATACAATAGACAAGAAGATTACAGATGTGGCTAATTGGCTTATGTTTGTATCATATAGATCGGTAGCCATGCTAAACACAGAGCATAAAACAGGAAATGCTGGGGGCGGTTGCTTCTTGTATTGACAAAGTGATCATTTCTGCAAAAGCAGTCCGTTTCTACAAAGTGCAAAATAGTAGGAGAGCATAGCTAGGGGCCATCCCATCGACAGGGAGCATCATTTCATCAAACAACCCAAGTGACCAATCAGGGGGCGGCGCGAGGGGGCGCTGTGATGCTCTTAGCCAATCAGAGAGCGGTTAGTGCATCGAGGCAGCTTCACTACTTTGCACCACTAGTAATGTCCCGTCAGTGGAAGGAGTACAACCCACAGAGCATGTCACTGGATACCTAGGGCAGCTTTCTACACAATGTGATTACTTCTAAACACCATGTGGATTTTACCTTCGTCTTTTTGATTTCACAGGACATTTTGGAATACGAGGAGGTGAAGAAAAAGTCAAAATGATGTCCACTTGGAGGAGGACGATTTTGTTGTGGCTGGTCGCCCTGCCCCATGCAATCTTAGCTTTGGATATGTGGTGGTAAGTTCGTTTCTTTTTGACACCTTTTTTTTCTGTAGTAGTTTTTTGGTAAAAAGTTGTAACTTGTGCTACATGACAATCTGCTTATCTGATATTAAGTGTATGTACTAGAAAGGACCCCAGGCTGCATGTACTGAATAGTACAGCATAGTACTGAATAGTAGTGTATACACTGAATAATAACAAGCCAGCTATGTGTGACAATGTCTGAGGTGGGTCAAAGCATAAAAAAATAACTCTGCTATCTTGAAAGGAACTGCAGTGCCTCTAGGGAAGATAGGACCTTTAAGGGGACCTCACTGGCCCTTCCATGAGTGAGGTCAGGCCCTCTTGTGAGGTCCTCTACTTACACCATCCAACACCTGGTCACCTGGGACACCTACATTCTCCCTTCCATATAATATATATTACATGGACCTCCTCTGCATGGGAATACACCATTCCCTGTACACTGCAACAAACTTCCTAGCATAGATAGGACACTGTTACTCAGTTGAGAGGACGAATTCATATCGATATTAACAATAATCATAATGTCATTTTATAAATATTTACATGTGAACGTTTTTTGAAAATATTATATATAAATAAACAACGTGCAAGCCATAAATTAGATCATTATTGGGATGCGTCTCTGTGGTCATAGATCATATTTAAAGTCACAAGTCATATCTAAAATTCGAGACAGGCTATGCATGTAATACAAGATAATAAATTTGTAGATACTAGCAAAAAACAAAGCCCTAGAGCATCCAGCCAAAGCATTTCTGCTCCTCGACTGCAGTAAATGTCAGAGTAACTGAGAGTGACACTCAGACTAGAGCGTGGGACACCTTGATTTATTCAGCGACACAGTTCTACTCCTGGATCTAGGTACATTGTATTTAAATGAGAAGAGAATCACATAGGAGGCATCACAGAACTGTCACTCAAAAACGGATGAAGTGCATAAAGCACTTCGGTTAATTCATCTGCCTACAGGTGTTAATCATGCAGAACATTTAACCATCGGATCACCCGTGATCCTTTGCGTTTTTACCCCCATAAGAAACTTGATAGGGTTGTCGGTAGCACCCTCGCTGACAGATATAAGGCCGACCCGGGGCAAAACACCACCTGCACCAAAAAATAAACTCGAAGGGGAAACCTTTTCCCATTTCCCAGAGCTTTTTCTGTACAATTACAGTTAGCTTTATTTTATTGAGAGTCCTCATATTTTATTGCTTATTGTACTCGGAATGACACGTTATTTGCGTCGCCTATAGATAAAAGTACAGGGTTGATTTCTATGGGGGTTCGTTTCAAAATTCAAATATCAGAATGACTAGTTTATTATCAGACTAGATAGTCATCATTTAACTGTCAAATTGTTACTATGGTGACCGTGTCTTTAATTAAGTCGTCTAGAGAGGCTGAGTTTCGCTGCGAGGCATTTAGGGCAGTTGCTCATAAGGCAAGCCTCATTAAGTGTAGCCGTTTTGTATTGACGCCGATACGACTACAACTCAACGGCATGTGGGAGTTCAATGTCTCAATTAGGCATAAGCCTCCTTCAATAGTTCTTCCGGCTTCACTAGAATGTTTTACTCTAAAACGGACCACATTAATTAAAACTCATTGAGCTGTTGCAAATAGTTTGTGCCAACATCTAAGCAGTGTTTACAAGCATTGCTTCTCACTCATGCAACTCTTTGCAGCTCACAGAGGGGGGGGGGGGGGGGCTGTTATTGCCCCAAACGATAAGTAAATGTAAATTTGGGTTTATCTATAGTCTGTTATCACTCAACAGAATCTCAACCGACTTCACAATTACATCCTTGGCAGGCCAATCCAGAGTCTTTCTCATCTCCCTGGAGAGTATTCAGCCTTGAACACGTGGTTTACTGCAGGGGCTTAGGAACTCACCCCAGTGCCATCACTGTGGGTGCTTAATGCAAAGTACTCATCGGACAAGGGTGGGGTGAGCAATGGTTGAATGGTTGAAGAGGATCTGCCCAACTCCTTGATGCTATAGTGGGGGTTCTAACCTGCTACTCATGATTAGCAGATGAACACCTTAACCACTTGACCAAGGCATCCATCCCATAAGCTCCACCATAATCTAGAACAAGTCAAACCTACTTAGGAATATATAATTTAGAACAACAGACGCAATTGTGAAGAGTTTACACAACCTTGAAATATGATCTTGAATATTCTTTTAACCTTGACATGATTTTAATGACCTTTAGCATAACTCCTGCCTGTGGGCCTTTCTTAGTAGTTGAAGATATAATCCTCTCTATGCCAAGTTCTCGATTCAATACAATTATATTTATAAACATTATGTTCTACGTGACCTTTGCTGTAATGACCTTGACCCGTTTTATTGTTAATGACCTTGTTATGCTGTGTCATATGCAGGAACCTGGGACTTCAGGGCTTCGAAGTTTGGAGGAACCCTCAGCTTTACATTATAGGAACACAGCCAATCTGCACACAAGTGAAGGGACTGAGTCCTGCTCAGATCAAAGTTTGCCAGCACTACCAAGACCACATGCCCAGTGTGTCCAGGGGGGCCCAGATGGGCATCAGAGAATGTCAGTGGCAGTTTCGACACAGGAGATGGAACTGCTCAACTGTCGACGATTCCTCAGTCTTCGGACCCGTCCTAGAAATTCGTAAGTTCAATTTTATTTTTGGGTTAATCTGTAATCCCAGATGGCTGTTTTCAGTCGATAATTATTGATTTCAGGTTTAGAGTATTTAAAGAAGGGCCAGCTGCTGTAAGATGAGATAAGATAAGATAAGATTATAAGATAAGTTGAGATAAGATGAGTTGAGATAAGATATGATATGATATGATATGATAAGATAGGACAAGACAAGATAGGGCAAGATAAGATAATACAAGATAAGATAAGATAAAACCACCAGAAACACTGCAGGGAAATGTTGTATAGATCTCACTGTTTAACAGAGATTGCAAAACTCAAGAGGAAAGATAACAAGCAAGGACTGATCCAGAGCAAATGTTTTAAATGAGCCACCGAAAAATGTTGACATGCACTCATGTTGAAAAGCAAATGTGCACTCGAAAATCTGACCTTGAAATGACCTTCAAAGGAGTAGGGAGTGTGACCTGATTGCAGAGTGACACAGGTACCAAGGGTTATGTCATCAGGGATGAGGCAGACTGGCTGACAGAGAACTTCTCAAAATATGTTCAGCTCAGAGCAAACAAGAGTGGCTTTGGTCGTAAACTGTTTGTGGCCGATTCATGGGCCAGAGTGTTGGGGGATCATTTCACAAGTCATACAGCTCTGTTGAACTAGGAATGCAAAAACCTTAGGCATACATATCATAGAGGGAGAAAAAAGCCTGCAACCTGAGCAGCGAGATGATATGTTTATACATCAATAGGATCGTCCATAAATGCACCTCGTTTTATTTCATTTCATAAAAACCCTGACTACAAAAGCTCAAAGGGAAATAAAGGAATGATGGTAGCCCAAAGAATGGTTCACTTTTTCGGGTCATCACACTGTCAACAAACAATTGCTCCTGGAAAATTATATTTGGAGTTTCTTGCACAAAGAGCAAATTGCGATTGTTATGAAAGAGAGGCTGGCCAAACAGAGGGCTAGGGGGGCTGGGGTTGAGGGGGGACCATAAGGGGACCGAGAGCACACAGGAATGGGGTATCATGAAACATAACAGCAAACTGCAATCTAGCTCAGGTTTCTAAAAGCTATAATATACCTGGCACGACATGTGACCACTCTCTTTCACATTCAAATGCTCATTCAAACACCGCATTCGAATACAATTTTCAAATACATGTGCTTTACTTGGCCTACTGTCCTATTAAACTCCTTATGTGTCTAGATTAAAAGACTTTTGGTTTTAATTACAGGAAGTCCACAAGCACCCTCACAGGTCACAGAAGTCTTTTGTTAAAGAGGTGCTTTATTTCTTTGTAGTGCATTTTAATGTAAGGCCCCCAGACAATGCAAGAATTATGGCCAATTTATTAAGGCACGAATTACCCCATGCACAGTCACTGGACAGACAGATGTTTTCCTAATTAGTGTGATCTATAATTTACCAGGCCTGCCAATTAAATTCTGCCCTGCAGAGGGTAATGGCTTATTGTGGGCCTTTGTCGTGTACTATACAGGTACATGTTGGAAATTTAACGACTATTTACTTTCACAGAAGTCTATTTATTCTAGTTTTATTGAAGTCTGTTGATATTTTTTGGCGTCATGTATACCCAGTAAATGTATGGCATGAGTCCTGCATACATATCTTTATTGGCAATTTGAGAAATGTGCACTGGTGTTTGGCAAAGCAAAGTAAACTGGTTTTTTTAGACATAAATAACTACCTATGGCTTTCATAATACTGAATACAACTGAACTTTGTCCATAAATACCTGTCTGGCACATCTGCAATGTACTGTACCAGAATTTGATTGAAGTGTCGAGATGGACATGTAGATACGATGCACTACATGATTCACATGTCTCAGTGCCCTTTGACATGCAATGACTAATGAATTGCATCTGACACATGAATCAGGAGGCAGACACATGATGATGTAGGTCCATGTAGCATCTATGACTTTAATGTGCAAGGACACAGTCCAATACCACAGTCCTACTGCACCACAGTCCAGTGTATGGTCATTGCATGGTCAGATAGTTTGGGATGGACAGTGTCCACTTTTCAAGGACACAACTGTCACACAAATCAGTCAATTCATAAAATTTTTAGCTGATTTCCGGGACATTGATTTCTGGGTTTTTTTTTGTTTAGTTTTTTTGCTAAATAAGAAACAACCATATATAGAACATTGATGGAGTTCATCCAAGATAGAACTTTGCTATTAAATCACCATAGCTGCAGTTTTGTAGGTCTTAATAGTGGGGTGGTCGTAATTACAATGGTTTCAGTACAGAGTAATACAAAATCTGTTGTCTTAATTGTGAGTTCGTCCTATTATTGAGATAGTCAGAAAGTTGGAATTTTCCTGTGTAATGACCCTTTTTTGGACTATTTTTTATCATTTTTTTTAGAATTATATACATTCAGTGTTGAATTATTTCAGTAGGTGTGCTAACTAATGGCATCATTTGCAGTGGGCCTGTTTCGTGCCCCCAGGGCCCAATTAGCAGGAGGTGTTGGTCAACAGTTTTGTGGTCAGTTGGTCTTGCATGGTCAGCTGTGCAAGCGCCGGACAGTGGTCAGTATGTGACAGTTAAAAACTTTCTAAAAAGTTCTGCTCATTGCTATAATTATGATCATGTGTGCAGAATAAACATATTGGGCACATTTGGATCTGATGATTTTTGCCCCCTGCCTTTGCTTAATTTGGATACTCCCCAAGACGTCTGGGAAGACGCTCAGAACGCTCCCGTGGGACGTCTGGCGTCCTGATGAACGTCACACACGACGTCATAGCCAAAAAAGAAAGATAATTGGAGTAATTCAGGATATTCACTTTAATATAGGGATGATTATGATACACAGAAAATGAGGCCCGATCTCTCCCACACCCAGGAGTGGGAAATTCATGTGAACTGAATGCGTCGGTGCGACATGAGATCAAAGAAAACGGCGCTCATGACGCGCTAGGTAAGCGCAAAATTCGCTCAGCAAATTACGCCACTGAGAGCTCAGGGTCAAGAGACAAGCAACAGATGCAAAGATTCAAAAAGTACTATTCCCCTCCAGTGAACTCTTGCTTCAATGTTCTCAAACATTTTCCAAACGTATCCCACACAACGTTTTGGCAATTATAGAAGGCCAAGCGTACCTCCAAGAGAGGAGAGCTCCGTTAGAACGCTCATTTGCCACCTGTGATTTGGGAGTGAAGTGGGTTTCATGCTAGAGCTCTGGAAACAGCTACTGCTCAGCATGGAGGGTATCTGTGAAATATAAGCAGCATTATCCCATACCACATGACGCTACATGAGCATTTTGTAGCTTTTATATTTTTGCATTCCTTGATGTATGTAAATATCCTTAATGCCCTGTGCTATTATACTTTTTATTGTGATTTTTAATCATACATTGTAAACTTAAATTATAGATTTAGCCCTACCAAATTTTCTAGTACAGTTATCAGCAGTGGGCGCCAATCCCAATTAGTGACAAGGGCAGGGGGCAGTGATTAGGGCAGCCAGCCGGGGTGACTGAAGGCGCCACATGCCTTGAGGCGGACTGGCTCCCCTGCTGTCCTCGACCCCCGCTAAAACGACAATCTCATTATAGCAGTCATTTTATACCAGACTGGTCAGTTTGTCTGTAAATTTGATAGCTATTAGCTGACTAACGGGGTCAGCTTTTAACCCTAACAGTCGTAAAATTAGGATTTTATAATTATGCGAATTTATGTCCTGATAGTATAGTGTCTAGCAGTCTACTACGTGACATGTTGATATGACACAAAATATGACCTATGACAGAAAAACGGTGAAAGTATTAAAGTATATTAACAGAGTATACAGAATATGACAATGAAATTTTAACATTTTCAATTGTTTGGGGAATGATTTCTACACTGAGCTGCACATGCATCTTAAGGTTCAGTGCCCTAAGAGTGGCTCAGTGGCCTCTGGGTATACAGAAGGGCCAGCTAGGGTGCACCCAGTTCTGCAGATTTCTCTGCAACTCATTTGTAAAATAAAGGTCGAGTGGAAATGACCAACCTTTGCTCACAGGTACAGTGTCCATCTTCATAACTCTTCAAACTTGTTTGTAAACTTTTCTGTCTCTAGTAATTTGCAAAATGCTGCAGAGGGTGGATAAACAGGTCAGGAAGGGTTTAGTATAAAGATGAGTTATTATACCCTGTTGGGGTAAAAGGTGATGTTAGTAACATGTTATAATCAGTGAAAACTTCTTGACTAATCCTGAGTCAATTGATGGTAGAATCGGCCATAGAATGATACGAGAGTCAGTCATTCTGAACAGTCAAAATATCTTAGTTGTGGAGATCGTAAGAATTCACGATGTCTAATTTAGTGAGAAGGAAAAAGATCCCTGGGGGTGGGCGAATCGACCAGTCTGCGGCGATTATCCCAGTGCCGAATTGACGAGTGGCGAAATGACGTGGGGAGAAGAGATGGTCCCTTGATGCAGCTGGATATTTCTGCTCTGCCTAGAAGCTTGGGGGGCCTGGGGCAAATGACCAGAGCCATTAATCAACCATCTTCCTACATGATTTGTTCACACTAGCCCCCAAGCCTTTTAGCACAGTGTAGACAAATATCCCAGAGTTATCACAAACGCAGTGCATTTCTTATGAGTATCTTGTGCATCTATGAGGCATATGTTCAGTCAAGCAGATAACTCTCTTTTTCACTATTTTCCTCCCTGCAGATCAGTGCATATCTTCCATACAAATCAAATACAAGTCTATTATCCCAGCGACGTGGGGAGTTTTATGATAGCCACGAGGAATTCTGAGGATTTGCAGCAGCTCAGGGAAACCAGGGCTAACTTGAAATGCCACAAAAATAACTGCATATCTCTTGATTAACCACAAAAATAATATGCGTCAGAGCCAGTTTTATTGTGCTCATAACATTAGTCTACCCACAAACAAAGACTGGGTGAATTATGAACATGAACTCAGAGAATTTCTGGATATTTACGTGGCGTAACTTTTAATATGTAAATTGTAATTGCCAGAACAAAATGTTGAATAACTGGGCAACATGCAACTTATCCCAGTGGGGGTTTCCCATAAATATACCTTGAATGTGCAAATTGAGAAATTCTTGTTCGAATTTGCATAAAAAGTAACGAGTACTTTGGAAAGAACCCCTGCGTGTTTCCCGTGACCTTGACCTTTGACCCGTTACCCCAGGAATCTTGCAAGATCAGACTCAATTAGGTGAGACGTTTGACAGACGTTCCCTTAGCAACCTGGTTGCCATAGACGCGTTGCTGCACCCCTACACACCTGTCCTTCTGCTTGTTTATGTCTTTGAAATTGCTTTATCGCCCAAAAGGTCAGGTGTGAAGAGGTTAAATTGACCTTTGACCTAATTTAATCTAAACAAATTAGGTGCAAGAAATTTGGTACATTGGTACATTAGGCACAAACTAGGCACTAGTCTAGGCCTATTTCATATACGAACGGTTAGCATAACCTTGGAGAAATTAGACCAAGGCCTAACTTAGTCTGCAGGGCACCACTTTGCATGAATATATATATTGGTAGGAGGAAAAGTTGTGCACAGGTATATACATTCTTCAATGAAGTAACTCTTACAAGTGTAAGTCTATGACACTAAGTGTTATGACGTAATCTGTCTCATAGAATCCCGTGGACCGGAAGCAGAATCTTGCAAACCGGAAGTCAGTCTAGATCTGGTGTCAAAATGAAGAGTATCAGATGCGCAGGGAAAACACGTTGTGCAGAGGGCAAGCCAAAGTGTTGCAACGGCTGAGAGGTCTTGTTATCCAGGCGCCTTTTTTAAGCAAAACATTAGAGCGATCAGTTATCGTCGGTGCATTTGATGTGGGGTGCACATGCGCACTGCTGCCAGGTGGGTTGCATGCCGGGATGTGTCTAGAACAATAGCCGGGGGCAGCCGTGCCTCATTTTCGCTCTAAGAAAATATATAAAAGAAACAAGAAAGATGTTCAGATCCCGGCGGGGGAGGGTTGGGCCACCAGGGACCAGGGCAGACACAGGGGTGCGTGCTACCTCCAGCAACGACCGTCAGATGGCGTGATAAGCAGACCTCTCTCCCACTTTCTTGATCCTATCTCGTCCGACAAAAGCAATTAGTCTAATCTCTTCTTAAAATCTGCTTCCATGACCTGTTTCCCGCCTTCACACCAAAGATGGCTCTAGTGCTAACAGATTTCAGAGAATGCAAGGAGAAAGATTAGAGAAAATTGTCTCAAGACACACGAGTGCAGATTTGGCTGTGAATTGTTGCACAGATAGCTTCTGTGGTTGAAGTATATATATGATTGGTTGCTATGGCCAGTGTAGTGCACATAGCCTTCAGAAAAACTTATCAGGAGATCTGGGAGGTTTCAAAATACCTGGACCTAGGGTCATGCTGTACCCTAAAGCGAATAGCTGGATCCGTATCTTATGCAGGGCAAGAAATTGATAGGGGTGCTTGGCAGAGATCAAGAATAAGAGTAGAAACATACTGTTCTGTAGTATGTGCATATGCATACAATATTGTATGGACATTTGATTCTGTGTAGAACTTCGTCTAAACCTGTATATTTAGAAAATTCACTCGTCTAATACTTCTTGAAATTGGAACTTGGAAGAGAAAAGATATACAATACAAACTACATATTGCCAAAATAGTAATTTTTTTAAAGAATAAAACAAACGTGTCATATGAGTCGTCTGGCAACATGCTCATCAAATGGCAGGGACCCAAACAGCTTGTAAAACTTCCTGTCCCAGCTGACTGTGGTAGGTAGACCTAACATGGCCGACAATTAAGGGACAATATCGTTTTCTTTGGGGTGATTTACTTACACAAAGATAAGACATAAACATTTGATATTGTGAGCGATACATAGGGAGCTTATTGTATTTTCAAATCTATTGCTCAAATTTTCTGATAAATATCTGGCTGAAAAGGTGCCATTTGACCTCATGGTATGGTATAAAATGCTTAAGTGACTATCGGAGCAAAAATCTATCCCTTATCAAACTTCTAAGGCTTATAAATGCAGTTTTGGAGAAAATCGCAAAATCATTTGCTGGGATTTTTGGAAAAAGTCACGACTTGTTTGGATTAACGATTAGTGGAATTTTATGAACAAACTTCGAACGGAACCAGACAATGCTCCATTATTCCAATCTCTATTGTATTTTGCATTGTTTGTCAGACGTTCTTTTCGTACTAAATGAAAAATCTTTCCCTGTTCTTATTTTCTGTTTGAAGACAATAAGAGCCTTAAAACTTTGTTAAGTTACTCCTTGCAGAATTGTAAATTCGATAAAATTTAATGCGTCTTAAGGATTATAGATTAGACTCGCCTTAAGTAGATAACCTAAGATCATTCATTTGTTGAAATCTAGTCAAAACAAATTAATTGTTGAATGAAAAGTAACTTCATAATTGGCAGTCATTGTGTCATTACATAATTTGTTGGTCAGACGCCAATGTTTTGACTGCAGGCCGGCAGACGACAGAGTTATTTATAGAATTCCGATAATTAGCAGCCAAAACAAAGTTTCAGTTTTTGAATACATGTGTGTGCGAAATTTTGATACTTTTAATTGTGTGAAGCTATTACATTGAAATCGTTTCACTTAAAAATTTCACTGCGGTTGATTGATGACATTCCATTTTGGATGGTAGTCTATGGTAGTGCTTCCGGTTTGTGTTCGATCGTCTTGAGGGTGTTTATTTACAAATTTTCTTGTAGATAATGACTGAAAACTTTCTGTTATGTAACTATTTAAACTAATTTAATGATTGTGATGTTTTGTTTTTATTTCAGCAAGCAGAGAGGCGGCTTTTATCAACGCCATTTCAGCAGCGGGGGTCGTGCACACAGTGGCGCGCTCATGCCGGGACGGGGAGCTGTCGACGTGCGGATGTTCGCGGCGGACCCGGCCGAAAGGTCTTCACAGGGACTGGATCTGGGGAGGGTGTGGCGATAATTCAGAATATGGCTACAGATTTGCAGAAGGTTTCATAGATGCCAGAGAAAGAGAAAAGAACCATCCCCGACATTCAAACGGCCTGGCAAGAACTCTCATGAATGTACACAACAACGAAGCTGGCAGAAGGGTAAGTTTTCTGTTGATATTTATAAGTCATTAATTTGACAAGACAAATGAATTATGAAATGTTTATGAGTCAAAACAATACTACTGTCTGTTATTTACGTGTGTGCTTGAAATACTACGGATTTTTGTTGAGTTACATATAAAATATATTGGATAGTTTATTGTAAAGTTGTTGATATCCTTGCCATACCCCTCTCAGATACAAGAAAATTCCAAAGCCTTGTTGGCTTAGGTTCCATGTCAGTATGTGGTTTTGATCATAGGAAAGCTGACTGGATTATGGGGGTTTTGAAGCACAGTTCATGACCTGGTTGGAGGGAGGAGGGTGGGACGTGGGGTGCATGGTCATATTTGGGAAAACCATCAACTTGGGGCATGGCCATAACGAGGGATGTGTCATGATAGCCCGATGGATCAGGCCCCTCGTTAGTCTTGCAAGGAAGGGGTGGGCAGGGGGGTAGGGTATCTGGGACTGGATCGCTGCTGCCCTTTTGATGGCCATTGTTTGACCAGGGCAATGATGAATGCCCTCCCAGATGCCCCCGTAATCCCAATGTAATTGAAAAGGGGTGGTCTGCCATGGAGCCAACAGCCCCACACAGACACCGGGGTGGGGGACAGGCGGACACTCTGACACCCCCCTGCTTGATCTCTGACACCAGATGGGGACACTGTGTTTGATGGATGAGCCAATCACTGATATCCCCGTCTCCTCCCCATCTCGCCTCCCCAGTGCGTCCATGGGCTGTGATGGCTTCATCTGCTGTCCCATCATGCTTCAGCTAATTGTCATCGGATCCATACATCCGCCGTCATTAAGGCGTCTAGTCATTGTGTCCTCAGATCGTTGGTCAATTCGGCACTAAGCCATCCCGCCCGCATTTTCCCACTGCTTCAAAGAGACGAGTTCTGTGAATCGTCACCTAGTATTAATATCATCTGCTTAGTGGCCTGTGATATTTTTGGCTCCATTCTCTAATTGTCACCCATCACGACATTTTCGTCTGCCATTGCACAATCCGCCACAATTACAATCCGGCTACATTGAAGCTACCCCTTTCGCAAACTGAGAGGGGCAAATGGACCGGAAGTAATATGTCACGTGACTCCTTTAGATAGCAAATGACCCGGAAGGACATGCTGGGGAGGGCACTATCTCCCTCTGTGTCAGTCTTCGTCACTCTTTTGTCCGCCATTGACACAAATCTGTTTCTGCCAAGTGGCTCGGATAATCGGCACTAGCTTCAAATGGTTGCTAATCTTCCACGTGGTTTGCCACCCACGGGACACCAGATTTATTACATAACTCATTACGTAACTATCTCTGATGCAAATGACAGCCACAATGAAGGCATCTGAGCTATTCCTAATTTGAACCGGAAACAGATAAGCCTATCTTGATACAATGCACGAAAATCAAGGACTGTGAAATTTGAAGTAATTTTGGATGGGTTACCAACTTGAGGGGAGGGTGGGGAGTGTCACATGACAGTCACAAACGAGTGGTCCTAATTGCCACAAAGTATCGCTGAGGGTCACATTCTTATTGCTCATTGCGTCATAAGTACATTGGCGTTTGTGTAAGTTGATTTAGATTGAATCAGACGAGCAGTAAAAGTTTCAAATTTACCAACAAATTAGGTGTAATGTGCAAGACATTTTAGTTTTATGAGCGTTTTATATATCTTTTATGACACTTTAACTCTGAAATATGAGTAATAGGGTCTGGTGGAGATATGTTATTGAATTTCGGTGGGGTGAATTTGTATTGAGAAATGTTGTGGCAAATTAGGCACAATTAACACGTGATTTGTTGGTGACAATGGCGACCCAATTATAGTAAAAGATTTATCCATATGTACCCCATTTACTGATCAATTTGATATCAATTTTCATATCTTTAGGGTATGTTTGGTGTCCAAAACATTGCATGCAGTCTTGGGTATCAGAGTGTCATTAGCCTCATCATTGTCAATTAAGTGAATTGTCCCTCGCCTCAATATTGTTAATAGCAGATGAAGGGACTTGACATGCTTGTATACCCAACTTAATAGCACTATAGCATGATGGTGGCTTCACCATTCTCAAACGGGCCCATTGTGTTTTCAACTATTTTACCCAGATTTCGATTTTGGAATCACACCTCAGTCCTCTTGGGAATGTTATGAAGTGGGTGTGTGGAATTGGTCATGATTAGAGTTCATGAAAAAATACAAAAAGGTATGAAAACTAAAACGTTTTCTCCTCAAAAAAGGACTGCTGGAAATTGCCTCTTGGAACCAGCAGAAGTTTATCTATTCACCGAGTCTTATGCAGCATGAAACGGGCCTTGAAATTGCTCTATGGTGGTGCATGAAAAAACCTCGATTTTGCTAACATTTTGCCAACATTTTTCATTTTTTGAGCAGTTATTTTGGGGTGTATATATTTAGCAATCATCACCACTGACCAGCGACGTTCGTCGTGTCTGTTGTTTTGTGCACCTATCCATCAGATGTGCTGACATCGCTGGTGTAATTTACACTAGCCTCAGTAACAATGGCACTGAAAGTGAAAATAACATAGACCTATAATTGAATTTGACAGGCAGTGATAAAGTCGCTCAAACTATAATCTTGGCCCTGGGTTGTGTGGTTAATGGCAGTGTAGTAATTTTACACTTACAATAAATGCTTGTGAATAGGAAAACATCAGAGAGACGGGAGCTGTGTGTTATTACTTTTTCCTTGTGGCCTCTCACTTGAGAGCTCACTCACACACCATGGCAGTAAAATTGTTGCGAGTTTCATGAAAAAAATAAGGCAGAAAAAAAGCCCGGGGAATGTGTATATATCTCTGGTGCATGTGTGTCTATAATTACCCGCTCATTTTATGTAACTTGTATATCAGAAACTGCATAAGGGCAGCAGTGAGAATGTACAAAGGAAAAGTAGACATTATATGGTAACCACAAGATCTGCAAGATCCTCCTAAGTCATTTCAGAAGCAAAGCACCACGATCCATCCCATTTCAGATGTCAACATTAATTGACTGATTGAAGATTAGAGCTTTTTAATCCTATGACACATAATTCGATATCATGTTCTTGACTTTCATAGGTAATCCTACCTAGGTAGAAATAGCATGCTAGAGAAGCAGTCAAAATATATTAGAAAATTGTATACTGTATAATAATGGAAAATTTGATGTAATAAAGCTAACAGTTTCTGGCCACTTAATTCATGTGCAATGTTCATAATAGTAAATATAAAGAAAACAAAATTGGAGCTAATTTTATATTCATACCACATCATATTGACATATGCTGATAACTGTCATTCTTGCCAAAGTACTTTATATTCAAATGGTCAGAATTGCCTTGAGGGATGTATGCATTAATGTGTCTGTTGTTTTAGAAGGTGTGAACAAGGCCAGTTTCAAAGGAGGCCTTCCAGCAGAAAACATAATTCTCTCATTGTCTATTGACTATAGAATAATAAAACGCAAATCAAACACAAAAATGTTTTGGTACATCGCAGGAGCGGAGTTGCTGCTTGTACGCAACCTGCTGAAAAAGACCAGTGCTTGAACAGGTTGTATTAGTAACACATTGGTGTGATGAGTGACTAGCCCTTGGTGTTGAAATATCATGGGGACTTTACTCTGTTCACAAATCCAAGTTATAGCCTTGAAATCTCCATGTTATAGCTGGTTTTATGTGGATTTATGTGAAGATAGAGCATCAGAAGGGCAGAGGGGAATTCCTTGCCTCAGCAGCAGCTGATTGTGACAAGTGATGGGGGATGGGGGATGTGACAGGACCCACTAGGGGGGAGAACAGGAGGAGGGATGCTGGCCCCACACTGGGATGGCAGAGGCCAGGGATTTCCTGGGTTAGAGCTGCCTGGATGCAAATCTAACTGTAGGGCGATCTTCCAAGCACTATCTCTGCGTTAAATCATGGTTATACTCCTTGTATTTATAACATTTCATATACACCAGCACCTGATCAGTACCCATCTAATATTAAACTCTCAATCAACACCAGCAAATTAAACAACTCGCAAAGTTACCATTATATAGCCTGAGTAGTAATATTACCATGAAGCCACCAGAACTGATGGCTCCCTGACATTACCTAGGTCTCAAGCCCACTCAGACTAAGGTTTTATATTATGGAGAGTTTGAGATTCGTGAATTACTGTAATTTAAATTTCACTTTTGCATTGCATATTGAAAGCTCCAGGATTATTCCTAGGCTCTTGTACCTCCTGTAGGTCTAATACCTGGTATGACAATGCCTCTCAGAATTGAGGTGTGGACTGGAGAATGTGCAGTCACAATAGGGCCCACATGTAGTCTGCCCCAAAGGCTGAATGGGGTTAAATTTCCTTGACTATATTATGTGCCATTAAAGATAGGGCAAAGCAGCAGTAAACCTATGGGAATATTGTTGGCCTTTAAGCATTGGAAACTTGCACAGTATCCATACAACACGGGTCTATTGTACGTGTCATACTGAATGTTACATGCTAATCACAAAATCCATGCTTAGATAGCTTTAGATGGTGATTTGAGAAAGCCATGCACAACTCTACGTGGAAATATAAACACCCAGTGGATGTGATGTATATTTTCTGGGTTATTTAATGGGATAAGAATGGCTTGGAGCAATGCAGAAAACCCCAAGAGAAAGGTACAATGAAAGTGCTTTTGTACATTGTTCTCAACACTCCTGAGAAAGTTGTAGGTGCAAATTTGACAAGACATTGAAATGTTACAAACGGATTGGAGTCTGTACTGAGGGTGGTCGTATTCGATTCTGTCACCGGTTATAAATCAGGTGCAAGATGCTCTTCTCAATATGTTTTCCATTACAGCTGTGGAGTAAAGATGATGGAGAGTGTTTAGTGAGAGATTTTTTCCTCATGGATGCCCAGTCTGTCTTTGTTAGTATCAGTCTGTCATTGTCTGTCGGTCTGTCTGGCCCACAGGTGGAGCAGCCACCTCAGAACAACGTGGGAATGGGAATCCCGCGAGATTTCATTTGATGCACGAGATTTGGGTTGCTGACGGAAGAGAGATTCTGTAAGAAGTCAGAGAGGTGATTTTTTTTAGACTCAGTGCATCTCAAGGGGACCAAGGGATGTTGAAAAGCCAAAAAGATGCATCCACCTCCCAGATGGCGATAACAGATGTAGAACCACTGGATGCACACCAGGCTTTCAAAGTATTGAGATTTTCAAGTGATTTTTGGACCTGAACATTCTCTACTCATTGCTATGTTGTCTCGGGGGGAATTGAGGTGTGGTATTATTCGTAATGTCAACACTCCAAGGAAGAAACCCATCTCATTACTTCTCTTACAAATCTAGTTGAAGACTCCTTCAAAGTGAGGTCTCTCTCTGCTCCCCCCTCAGTAAGATTTAAGATGGATACCCATCAGTGCTGCATCTGCAGTTTGTCAGAGAAACCTGCCTCCTCTCCTTGTTAAGTAATTGTGTTAGGGGTCCCTTGCATTGACCCCCTGATTCAATGTGGAGTTCCCCGGGGGTCCCTCAGGGTCCCTCCTGCAACACTGAGGCTGTAGCTCATCATCAGCATCTGCATCAGCAGCAGCAGCAGCCCATCTTCCTCAGATTGCATCATCACTTCTCAGCAGCTTTTGTTAGTATTCTTTCATATACTTTAGAGAAACTATTACTCTATTTTCACCAAGAATATGCGGTGTTAAAGGAATGTTTTGTTCACATGACAAAACAATATCCTGTCGCATTCCACAATGGCTTTTCCCATAAAAATGTTTCCTTGGTTACCCATTGTTATCACAGACTGAATAACCTTGAATGTCTTACACTAAATTAGCACTGAGCAATCTTTGGACAATTTAACAATTTACTGGGAAAAAAGTTTCCATATTTTAGCATGCACATGTAACCGTATGAGCTAATATTTGTAGCAGTTATAAAAGAAAGAAAAAAACGTCCTGCAAATAGGCAATAGTTACACAGAAAAGGCGTGGTGGTTGAGTGTGTGTGTTTGCATTCCAAAATAGAAGGGGTTGCCCCTACCACGCGATGACAAGGAAAGACACGAAATCGTAAAGCGATAAGATCGCACGATTGAACTTTCTCAAAGGATGCTTGTCACGTTTCCATGGTGACCAGTTCAAGCAATTGCCAGCAAAATCTGAGAACCCAAGACACAGTTATGAATGCTGTTTACCTGGGGTGTTTTGTATAATATATAGGGTTAATTTAGAGCTCTGTGTTTGTGTGATGTATATGCTTGGTAATAATGTGCATTTTGAATGGTTTGTCAAGTTACCTCTGATTTATATGATGTGGTTTTTAGCCTCTGTGGCTTTTTATACAAATGAGCGAGTTATAGGTGTGGGTAAAAGAGCAGAGTTGCGACAGATCCTCATGTCGTCTTTGCAGAGTTGAGATAGTTGCCTGAGAAGGCTAATGACTGGCCCTCCTTGATCTGCCTGTATGAAGAGAAAGGCTCAGCTGGGAGTCGTGCATTGCTGGCCTGGTGCGGACTCCTGTGAAGTGTTTTGGCTGAAAGAGGCCAATCTCCCTCTTGAAGTGTCGTTTTATGGCAGGTCTCATTGTACTCTCGTTTGACGTGAGGTTGTTAGCGAGAGATTTATGCGCATGCGTACAAGAGAAGAGGGTGGCCCGCTGTGCAGCCCATGGCCCGACAAGGAGCCCACTGGTTCCCCCAAGAAAGCTCAGGGGACCATGATGGGACCATGATGGGACTGGGGGTAGGGCTTGCAAAAGAAGTGAGAAGTTTCAATTAAGTTATTTTGAAAAGGACACAGCAGTGGGCTGTCCCATCTCAATGGGCTTGCTGGGTAACCAAGAGGGGAGGGAGGGGGCTCGTATTTATGAGTGACCATTCAATAGCCCTGGCTGGCCACCCCTGAGCAACAGCCACTGAAGTGAGCGTGATATTTTGCCCTCAGCAGGGACTCCCTCCATATTAATGCATCTGCGGGTGATGTCGTCATTTTTGACATCATAATCAACAGTCTTTTGGTCTCAGGGGGGTGTGTTGTGGACTGCACTTGGATTGAAATGAAACCTGCTTGAAGCCCTTACAATGCACTTGGTTCCTTGAGTATTTGTTATTTTCATTCTGACCCAGTTTGGTGAACTACCTGCTACTGAACTTTATGTGGAGAAGCTATTACTCTCAGTATTGTTTTCATTAAAATGAAAGACATCTCAGATACTGCTCATGCAATAAAATGGCTAGCTGGTCTGCACCGGATTCCTTGCCACTCGTATCTCACAGCAAACGGATTGAATTTCTTGGGGTATTCTTTTTGTCTGACACTGAGTTACCCCTCCCCCTCCCCCTCTTTTAACCAAGGCTTGCAGTTTCTGCCTGACAAATTAGACATTAGCCCAGCAACTCGCTGCAGCTCACAGCCCTGCTAATGTTTCACTTGTTTAAGAAATAGAAGTGAATGGCTTAAGTTAGCATGGCATTCTGCTGTCATGTTATTAATGGGCATAGTCTGAAATGTAAAGAGCTCCTTACTCTCTCAGCTCTGAAGGGATCTGCCACGTAATTTGTGGACCCACGAGATCAGAGACCCACAAAATCACAGCAGGGGATAATGCTGCTAAAGCTATGCTTTTGTGCTTGCTTCATATCAATGCTTCTTGTGCCTTATAACTATGCTATGCTGTCTTGTAGCCATGCTTTTCCAATGTGCCAGTATTCTGTGCCATCGTGCGCTTGGTAGAAAAAGTGATATTGTAACATGACTCCATGTTGATGCGTTAATTCGACAATTGAGCAAAAATCCCTGGTCATGGCAAGTGACTTCAACGTCGACTCTGTCAAATGCCTTGCTGGGGTCGAAATTGTTTTTATCTCTGAACAAGCGCCAACAATGCCTGCAGGGGAAAGCCACTCTCATGGCAGCTTAGAGTCTCTAACAAAATGTCTGCTGCTGTAAAATATCCATGAATTTATTCTCCACTGGGGCGCAATGCTATCCCTCTTTTGGCTCCATCAAAAGTGAAAAAAATGGCCACATCGAATTGTTGTTACAGATCCAAGGCTCACATGACACCTATTAATTCTGATTATGTTACACTGGGCGAAAGTAGCTGTGCAAGGAGCATTTTTGATGCTTCCTTAAATGTGAAGTGGCTCCCCTTTGAACTGTGTTTGTGATCGCTATCTTCTCCTTTTTGTGATAATCGGATTGTCCAAATAGTTATCAGGCATTTTCCTCAGGATTATGCATTTTATGTTTCATGTGTGGCGATTGCTACTTTGAAATGCGTTTCATTCAGTTGTGCCTTATTTACGAGTGTTCCCTAGAGCCAAGCTAGAAGACTTAACACCCCAACAAGTAGTTCTTTCATGTCACAATGGCGGCCTGTATTCCTGCGCTTGTTGTTGAAATGAAAGGGAAGAAAAAAGCTGAAAGGCGCCGCAAGGAAACAATTATAACATTTGTAAACATGGCTAGATATTCATCTTGTGTGAGGCTGCCATAGCTGGAAGGAGGACATCTTGGTGGATAAAACAGACACTGACAGACAGACAGAAGAAGAATCTCACTGAATCTCGCGGTCTTCCCACCAGCAGACGAGAGTTGCAACCCTCTTGCATGTCGCTATCTGGGTTGAATCGGTTACCAAGGAAACGGGCCATGGAGCCGAATCGTTTTTATCATTGCTTATCTCAGCCACCTCTGACCAAAACGGCCATAAATATTGTCGGCCACAGTCGCATTCTTTAAGTTGCAATTGTCCTTATTCGCCGGGGTAAATAATTTCTTACTATCTGTATATCTCTGGGGTTCTTGTTACACGCTGTGTCAGTCTGTTTGGCAGTTCTTTTTATTGTTGCTAGATTTGAGATTTGGGCAACATATTTCTGTGCCCATCTAATAGGCAAGAGGTACATGTATCTGAAGACTAACACAACATTCGAGTAAATGTGTAAACTATAAACGGGTTGTGTATTTGAATCTATACCATGGCAGTGATATGTTGAACTGTGTAGTCACCACCTTCAAAAAGTCATTGGTTACAGAACTAATTGCATAGAGCAGTGGCCACTATGCCAGTAATTCGTACTTTGGTGAAAGATTGGTGTCATTAGCTCTTCAAAGATCCCCCAGTAAGATCTCTGTCCCTGCACATGGTCCCTGCACATGGTCCCTTCACCTGCACAGAGATGTAATCAGGACAGCAGAAGTCACAAGATTGGCACTGATTGTAGCCGTGTCCCAGACATAATTGTATCTTTGTGTCGCAAGATATAATCTCCTCCAGTTATTAGTTACTCGTGTCCTGCTTTGGTGAACAGCCACAATATTGTGCCACTCGAAAATGGCCGAATTAATTTGGGCCTTTTTATCTGATGCGAATTCCATTACGGGTGGTACTGGGAATCGCTACATGGAAGTTTCAAATGTCGTCAAGAAAATGAGTGCTAAACTCATCATTTACACAAATCATTCACACAATCCATTTACACATATCATTTGCACACTCTCATTGTATCGTTCGTCAGATATTTTTAAAACAAATGCCATCTGAAAGTCATGCATTTTCCAAGTTGACAGGTTGAATGAATTTCACTTGGCTCGCACCTAAATTAGAAATAACAGGCTGTTATTAGAACACTCGTTACACCTAATTTTGGCCAAGATCCACGTGACTGACTCTCACAAAACATTGGATTTAATCAACTCCCCTAGCAAATTGCTGAAATTGGAGATATGTTTTAGACATAGCGTGTAAGCGTGGAAACTGTGCACAGCGTTAAATTGAATGTCAGCTATTATTAAGTGTGTAATTATTTTTACTGAAACGTACAAATTTACTTAAACTTGGCTGAAGCCCACAAAAACTCTTTCCAACAATTTAAATGTGGGAAAAGACCCGTGGATATGTTTGTGCATATTTTAGGTCGAATACGCTGAACCAGGAACCGCAGACAAAGCAGTATATATACAAGTGCAAACATTTTGGTCTTTTGATTTACAAGAGAATTGCTTTTGCATGTAGTTGGGTAAACAAATCGAGCGGTTCATTTTGATTCAGTATCCTGGGCAGTCCTTAGTCATCCAAGACAATTCATTGGTGGGACAAGTTTTGCTCAAACTGTTATTCAAGATATATCCACACAGAACAGTATTATGGACCTATTCCATATGTATTGAATTAAGTTGAATATTGGATTTAAAACTTTAAAAGAGAGAATATCAAAATGGAAAATCAGCATTCAGCAGTTTCCATGGTATCCAGGTGGGCTGCATCTCAGGCACTGTCTTGTTTGTTTACTAGTCCTTTCAACGCAGCGTCACCCAGGGCGCTCCTGTCCGCCCGCTGTTTACGTCCAGTGAGACGATTCGGCTGGTCAATTCGGCTAAGACAGAATTCTGGGCGCTCAGTTTGGAATTCACTCTTTCAATTTGTCTGATCTTGTCTCTTGCAACCTTGGGTGGCCGATTGGGATGTATTTATAATTTTCCCGTGGGTGTTGCACACTTTTTACAAACTAATTTTCTACTTAATTTGTTGATAATTGAACCAAATTCTTCTTTGTATCCTGCATTACCGGCACCTGTCATGTGGAGTATATCTCAGGGCTTGATCGACCATAAGTATATCGTGCATAATTGTGCACATTAGCAAAATGTACTGCCTAACCAGAAAAATGCCAATAATTAACATTGAGTGAAATGGTCTGTGAATAATATGCGTGTTGAGGTTGTTTTCTGTGGTTTTTCCTCAGATTTTTTTATATTATACTTTTTTCTTGTACCAGACATCATCTTTCGTAGTATTGATAAATATATTTACACGAGGTAACATATATGGAATCATATATGTCATGAAGAAAGAACATTAATGTTGTAATAAGAACAGATCCTTTTATTAAAAAAAAAGAAATTTTAAAGTCCAAACTTGGTGGAAAAAGGATTTTAAAAGTACAAATGAAAACAAAACAAAGTGAAGCAAAAATTCAGATCAAAACAAAGTGAAGCAAATTTTACATCATGCTTTGGCTTTAGAGGCAATCCCACAGATTGCAAAGTTGCCTCCCAAGCAGACACTCAAGATGGCTGCCCAAATTCCAGACGATTTCATAAACTGATGTTGCGATCAATCTCGATTAAAGGGGTGGTGCAGGGTAGTTCTAGGGATCCGGGGTTAGATACAACCCTTCAATCAAGAAAACGCTGTTTCACCCCAACCTTTCATTGGATCCAATTATTTGGATTATTTCTTTCCTGATATCCCTGGCAATATGAATGGGCCAGGGCAGCTATGTATATTAAAAACAAGAAAACATTCATGAAAAGATATTTTTACATCTAGAAAGATACAAAATATTATAATGAGAGTTAAAATGGGCTTTATGATATAATGGCAGTTAATGGCTTTATTATATAATGACAGTTAAAATGGGCTTTATATACATTTTTAAGGCTCTAGCAGCTGCCAGAAGCTGGGTACACGAGGACTAGACAGTTCTATTAGTGGTTCGCAACATTGAACAACACTGTCAGCTATTTAGGATAGGAATAATCATTGGCCAACTGATTTTTGTGCTATTTTTCTATTAATTTGAAATCATTCCGGTAGTAGGCCCTATTATTGTCATGTGTGTGTTTTATTATACAGTCATAGTACGTTATGAACCCATGAACCCTTGTAACTGCACTTGAGCACTTTTTTGATCTATTATTCTGCACCCAGGTGGATTGTGCTCAATCACAACCAACACTTTTGACATGTGAGAAACTGTCAAAACTAATTGAACTACACAGACAGTTAATTTAAAGTTTTGTTAGTCAGGGAAAAAATATGCCTTTGAAGTTGCAGAAATAGTTTGTTTTTCACTGCTCCAAATTTGTCATGTAGTTGTAAGGTAATTATATTTTAACCAGTGACGAATTTCTGACATATTTTGAGTCATATCTGTCAAAATGTGTGGATTTAGCGAGGATTTAGTGCAAACAGTGTTTATGGTGTGATTGCATTTATGACTAGGCCTACAATGCTGGGCAAGTAAAAGACCCCACACGAGGGTAAATGTATAGCATGGCTGTATAATATGTATAACCACTGTTTAATTGAATTTGGTATATTAGTTGATTTAGAGTCAGATCAGTAGCAATACAATACAATACAATACAATACAATACAATCAAAGATTAATCTGTGATACAATATATTTTGTACAATACAATATAATGCAATAATTGGAAGCATATGTGAAGCCCTGTATGCTAAAACAGTCTGAAAAATAAAAAGCTACAAGATGGGAAGAGTTGGGAGTGACGGGTACAGGTGTAAATTGAAAGGGCCCACCTGTCCGGGCTCAGGTGTGGGGCAGATCATGCCCATGTGTTTTGTCAGCTTGCTACTGATGCTGCTGCTGCTGAGGCAAGAGAAAGATGCGGACGCAGATGCTGGCATCATATGCATGCTGCTGCAGTAACTTCTTCTCAAGGAATGCCATTCATTTTGACAGCTACAACTTTCATGTATAGGATCATCTAGAATATTGTAAAACTGTGTTATAAAACTGACTCTTTCCCAGCAGCATTTTTTCACTAATTTGAATAATCAATAATTGGATCCATGATATACATGTAGTCACTGTAATTCCATATATGTGCTTGACAATCACTTCTTCACTGAGTCAGGTGCATTTTTGTCACAACATGTAATCATTTCACTGAAAGGTGATGACATTTTTCATGACAAAATATGACTAGCAATTCGCCATTACAAAGAAATGAGTGGTCCTTGATATAAATTCACGGGTATCACTTGACTAGATTATTCGTGTCAGCCCAGAGATCACAGAAGTTGTTAACCCGCATTTACATTCCTGTAATATATTAATATATACAGGACAAGGTGCACTTGTCTTTTTGGGCAATATTTATGTATTTATGGAGACAGATTCAAGGATCTTTTTTGAATAACTCTCTAAGTTGTCCATGCAGGCAAAAGAAACAACCAAGAAATATTGTAGAATGCATTTCACCCACAAGGGTGCATTTCTGAATTTCTAAATTGAGTTTTATGACTGATTATCATGGCATGTGTACAATGAAGATATCACGATCAATCAAAAGTACTTACAGACATTGTATTGGTAGTAGGGTGTTATTTTGGTGCTATTTAGGAGGTCAAGGGGGGCCGGGGAGGTTCAGGGTGGACAACAGCACCGCGGGCGACCTTAACCGCCCCCCCCCCTCTGCCCCCGTGCCCTGTTATTTTCCGTCTCGGGCGCTTATTTGGGGGATGATTTAGCGAGTGGGGCTCGGCGGGGGCCGGGCAGGTTGTGATTACGGGCTTTGGGACAAACATTGCAGGGGAGGGCGACTGACAGTCCGCCCCTCCCCGCCCCCCTGTCTTTCTGATTTCCTTAAATTCATGCAATTCTGGACTGAATAAGCTCGCTACTCGCCATTGAATAACTATACTGAACAGCAATGTAATGTACAAGCTATAAATCACGAGGGAGACCCATGGCCCAAACTGTTTATAATGCAAGGCATAATGAAAGCATTGTAGCTCTACTTTGACAATGATGGCATTTTTTGTAGAACATGAAAGTAGACAAGTTCTATTATCCCAGGTGAGGACAACTATTTCGTTTTCCCTAGCCTTTTTTTATTCAGCCATAATTCACATTTGGGTGACGGGCGTGTTTGTATCTGTGGACGTTTTGTGCACCTCCATTCTCCCTAAAGAAATTGAGAAAAAATGTAAAGGGGAAAAAAAAGGTGAATAAAAATTGTGCTGGCATCATCCGACCCAGGTATGACACAAGCCAGTTAACCCCTGCCCCACAAGACAACTAGTTTACACCCGGCTAGTCACTTGCCCAAATAAGTCATATTATGCCACAGATCTGTGCGTCTATCAGCACCCTCTGAGCACGATATATTTCATGTCAAGCAAAAGCGAGTTGACTAAATGGCATGATTTGTCTGGGTGACTTGTGTCAAAACTCACAAATTCCTTAATGCAAATTGCCATCAAGCAAGGAGAAAGTAGACGTCTACCATCCGATGGCAAATTAATCTGGCAATTTGCTCTGTAGTTTTTCATGGGAAACTTCACCGATGTCTTAATCAGCGGAGAGCCCTGGCTTGTGCATCATTCACAGAGCATTGAGCAAGACAATGTAACCGGACCAGTGGACCGTGCCTGTTTTTCACAGTGGACAAGACCTGCACAGGGAACCAGCAAACCCCTCGCACACGCTTGATACGCCCCATCCCCGATTTCACGCCTCCACAGACCGATAGTTCTGAATCATATCGGTGAATAAAGAGACAGGCAGGGCATGTCCCAAGTGTCCCAAATGTTGAAAGGCCCAAGGAGGGGCCGCAGTGTCCCCTAAAGGCACAAACTTGGACTTAGTGGCTGGCCTAATGTGCCATGAGGCCTTCATTGGGGCCTCATAGACGGAGTCATTCATCATGACCTTGTTAGTGTGACGACGTTCGTGACCTTTTGTTTTTGAAGTCGCAGCTAGGGCGGCGCTGCTTTGTCCTTCCTGACAATGTGGGCGTGGCTCACTCGACGCGTTTTTGACGTCGGCCACAAAGCCATCGCTGCGACGGGTGAGGTCCGCTGGAGGACGAATTGACTGGCAGGCCTCCCAGGAGGACGGATTGACTAGCTTTGGGTTGTTTTTTGTGAAACGCTGGACCTCCGAGAGTTGCCAGCCTGTAATGTTGGTCATAAGATTCCTCAAATTCTGAAAAGCCCTTTTTGGGGGTTGGGCATTCACACCCGAGCCCCTCAATTGCCCCGAGAGTCTGTCAGGTGTTTATTAGGCCCTTGACTCTAACGAGGTGCTGGGTTTCGTGGGTGTTCCCCGGGAGTTCTATTTGCTACTTTGACCACAAACTTCTCAGGTGTGAGATTGTGGTCCTGGGGGTGCCATTTGGGGTAATGCTGCTTATTTGGACCCGTTTTCGATAATATCGGTACATTGCATAACTTGGGGTTATTTTGGAATAATTTCAGAGCAATATAATTGTCTCATACCAGGTGGTCAATTCAATGCCAATGTACTACCTACCCCATGGTCTCTGTTTCTCACTCGAGTCTTAATTTGCAGTGTATTCTTGTATGGGTTCAAACAGCCCAAGGTGCTGACATGAAAGCAATAAAGTCCTGCTGCTCTTGACAGTCACATTGTACATTCATAGCCCCAACACAGCCTGAGAGGAGGACTCAGTCTTAAACCCATGTCCAAATATTTTGCCTGGCCCCCAGCCCCTCTCCCTCCTAATTATTTCCTTTGATGACAGATGCTTCATTTTTGGCGGCTTGTTTGGTGTTTTGTGACAGCAAACGGAGTAAGAAAGAAGGGCAAGAAAGGAGGTCATAGGGGGTAGCCAGGGGCAGGTCATTTGCCCTCTCCAAGCGCCATCTACATTGGCTTAAGTCAACTCTAATGTCATTGAAACCCCAGTCAAGTGTTTGATGCTCACAACCTATTGTTTGTACAACTGCCCAGCTCGTTTCCTCCATTCTTCAGATTTTTCATTTGGAAATATTTGATGATTCTGATCTGCTTTTAATTTGTATTTGCTCTGACATCTATTTCACTGAGCCTTGGGATATCAGGGTAGGCCAATCTATCTGTAAATTCCATGCGTATATTAAGTTTGCCTCCAAAAAGAAGAAGTTTAAATTCACCAAAACAACAGTGCAGAGTTTAAGTAGCCATCTCTTGATTGTGCTCTTTCTCTAATCTCTATATTTCTTCTTGTCTGTGAGCTAATCTTGGGCTGGTTCTCTTATCCGACTCCACTTGAAGGTTTATCAGCTTTTTTAAGGCGCCATTTGCACCCTAGTGTTGACACGATCGTCGTTAATCTCTCAGGGGTTTATAAAGAAAAGAGGGCAGACGTTTTATGTATTTCTTTTGGTATTTTGCTTGGAAAGTTGTGAGGTCTGATGTCCTTGATTTGGCATGAGTAATCGAGCTTAGCATGAAGATGATACTGGTACAAGTGTCTTCTTGCTATAAATGAATCAAATAGAAAAATTGTCAGGAAACAGTACTGATGCATGCACTTTCTATATTATCTGGTGTCCTATCCTAAAAGTACTGATGTCAGAAAACACTGGTGCATTCACTTTAAATATCTGGTGTCCTATCCTATCAGTGCTGATGTGAACTCTCAAGAACTTGGGAGATAGGCACACGTATGCTTTCGGACTAGGGTGAGCTGAGCCAGTTGCAATCTGTCAAAAGGTGCTTGTTGCAGTCTTAACACTTTCCCTGAGAACTTGTAGTCGACTTAGTTGAGTAGAGAGGGCCTCTCAGAGGCTGTGAGGGATCGCAAAGGGCCTCTCAAGAAGCTCGAGTGTCCAGCTGCAACCGCTCCTGCCCTCTGGCGACTATCACTCAACTCGTGTCACCTTCGACGCCCTCTGCAGGTCATGCAAGGAATGACCCTGCACCTCCTGTCATCAACTGAGCAGCCTACAAAGGAATGTGTCAATTGACTCGAGCCACTAGATGCAAAGATGCTAGTTGCATTAGCTCTACAAACGGAGTCAGCCCTCTCACAAGGAAGTTATGTAATGATTACATTTCCTGTCTGAGACCAGACTTCCGGATGGGCTAGGCGGTCTTCCTTTGTGAATATAAAGCGTAAATTGCTCAATTACTAGTGAGCAGAATGTTATAACGAGCAGGCTAGAAATAGTTACATTGTCTTTGGAATTATAATGTATATATAGAGAGCTGAATTGAGACATTTTACCACAGACCCAACAAAACACAAGTCCAGTGTCTCAGTGAATGCTATGGTTTTTCTGACAGCCTTTTTACACTGCTTTCGAAGTGAAGTGATAATACAAGTACAGACTAGACACTAGTGGATTGCAGTGTAGGATCAGCTGCTCAGCCTGCATAAGAAGCTGAGGGGTGAGATGGGGAGGGGATGAAGTGAGAATAGGCAGACCCAGGGTGTTGTTGTTTGTCTGACTTAATGAACGAGCGGCCACTTCCTAGCTGTGCCAGGGTCAAGAAAACTTTTCTCTTAGTAGCATCCAGCCAGTTGTGAGCACCATTCCAGCGAATTTTTACCCAGTGTTCTGCCAGCCTGACAAATGAGTCCCCTCGCGTTAGGATACAGAAGGCAAGAGTGATGAGGCCCCACATGTTGCACACTGGCGACCGTATCTCCTCGCCTCTCTCCGCCGCATAAAAAGTGCTTTTATTTTGACGTGGTCAGAGATATGGCCTGCTCTTATTTTCATTGAGGATTGTTATGTGGAATAACATTGCACCAGTAGGGCGGCTGAGGCGTGCCTGTTGTGTATATATCACAGTTAAGTGTAACACCCTTCAATGCCAAGCATAAACATTGCATTATGAAATACTGGAAATTGGTATTCATGTGGAGAAGTGGATTTTGTTGCCACCAACAATGATTTCGTCTTAGTCCACATGTATCTTACGATAATGATGAATTTTAACATACCAATCATTGTAATAACCAAACCAAGGAAGCAGGCAAAAAGGGCATGCAACAAGCAGGCAAATGAAACAGGAAAATGCAACAAGCAGGCAAATGAAACAAAAAGGCAAATAGAACAAACAGGCAATTGAAAAAATCAGGCAAATGCAACAATCAGGCAAATGCAACAAGCAGGCAACAGACAGAAACAGTCAGGCAAGTGCAACAATCAGGCAAATAAAACAATCGGGCAAAGGCAACAAGCAGGCAAATGGTGTGTTTGATGACTGTTAGTGCTGAGCACCTTGAGGAGGTTCTTAAGGAGTCCATGACTTAAGGGCAACATGACATCCTACAAGGGACCTGACCGTGTGTTGTAAGACATTGGCCCTGGGGCCATCGAACAGAGAGGACCTTTTGTTTCTCTGCCCAAGGCCCTCGACCCCTGACCTCGTCTTGTCCTACTCAGAGGGCCTTGCCAAGTGACACAATGTCCTAGTCTTCTTCGCCTTCTCAACATGTATAAAACATTAAGAGTGATGGTGTGCATTCCTTCAGATACTACCAAATAAATGTAGATGACCAAATAGCTGTCATTGGGCCTTTTACAACAGCCACTCCCCTCATATTTATGCAGCTGGATGTAGTGGCGTTAGTCCAAGAACCTTAACACATTTTATTGTATTATATATTTTACTTTTAAACTAGTTATTGTGACTATTAACTAGTTGTCAGAAAACGCAAAGGCTGACCAGGTGTAAATCAGTTGTATGAAAACATTGCCTTGTCTAGGATGGATCTAATATTTTGGCCCATCTCGCAATGTTCATCCCTGGCCACAACATGATGCCACGACATGATGTATTATCATCAACATTTCTCGTGGGACCCACTGCCTCTTTAATATGCCTTTAATTTTCCGCAGTGCTTGAGAGGTGTGGGGAGAATGGATGAAGCCCTTTGAAGTGGAAATGTAATGATGTTAGCAGAGTCCGAGTCTTGGTGATCCGTCTTTGCCAGTTGTTAGGGTCTCATGATGTAGCCCTCTTATGCTGAATCCCCACTCAGGTCTCTACCCTTCAATTTGTCAAATATATGAGGGGTGGTGGGGGGCAACTGTGCCCCCCTCAGTCAGAATACCTCCTGCATATATTGCCACTAAATACATGACTTACCTTGAGTCGTGTTATGCTAGTAATAAGCAAAGGTAAATCGTGCTCAAATGTATGTGAAGCTAGGAGATAAGTGAGAGTGATAATGCCAGGCCAATGCATTGTTAAATCCATCAACTAGAGGAAGCCACAATGTAATTCTACTTCCTTGGCATTCCTAACAGGAAACCTTTCCCTATTTCTTTCTCCTGTTGCCTTTTCTTTCTGCAGGACTTCTTGCTAACCTGCCTGGTTTCCACACCCAGATAAATGTTTCCTCGCAGCCATTAATCTTAGGCTATTCCTCAAACCTCGTGTAGAGAGGTGTTGGCCAACAAGATACTTTGAAGGGGGAGGCATCCGCTGGGAAGTGAATTATGATAGAGGGTTGCAGGAGTTATCCGCACTAAACTGTTTTATGTGCTAAATACCTAAGCATTTGCTAACCATATGCATCTAAATACACTGCTATCTTGCACCCGAAGAGTGGTCAAAAACGTCATTGTCCTTAAGTGGAGCACTCCACACCTCATTTTGATAGCAGACCAAAAAGTTTGTTTATCACACCTTCAAAGGCAGTTTTTCTGAGCAGTGCAGGAAACGGTTAAATGTAGAAAAGACGAAATTATTCGCTTCAAAGTCTCTTTTTCCTCTTCTCCAGTCATGGGTACTGCTGATATTGGGATGCAATATTATAACCATTCTTTTTGAAGTGTTTGAAAACATTTGCACATATTATGAAAACACTCATGTCTTCGGTGCCTTTGAAGTTTTCACACAAAACATGGACCCCTGGCCATAGTATAACCCCATGATATAACCCCTGGTATAACTGGCCCTTGGGCTGAGAGATGCCTCAGTCTGCAGTGATTTCAGTCTGAGGGGCCGGCCCATTTGAGTTTGTTTTTGGGCTGCTGAGACAGGAAAAGATGAGGATGGATGGGGCAGATCCTGAGACAGGACAGAAGGGGGACGGGCGACCGATGTGGGCCACCCCTAGGGTGGGGTCCTATGGTGGGGCGCTGAGGGTTTAGCTTCTTAGGGTGCACCGTTTCCTTCATATAGACTGTTCTCTTTGCAGGTTATTCAGTTTGATACATTTCAAAACCATTTATACTAGTTTTCACCTGGATGGGCACGCTACATCAGTGATTTTCCAGGGTGGTCCTGCACGTGTGGTTTGAGTCCCTGTATTTTGAAACCTTTTCCTCAGGTATAATGCATGCACAAGCAATTTGTCTCCATAGTCTTATCTAGCCCAGCATCTAATGAGATCAGATCAGTCGTGTTCAACTGAAGAGGGTGACAGTGCAACAGCTGGCAAGCACATATCATGCACAGATACAAGTGCGATAAGGCTGATGTGTCCTATCATTGAATGTGATCTATGGCTTGATTTATTTATTTATTTTTGACGGGGGCGACTAAGACTTGAAGGTATAAGCCAGTCGGCGTCATGTTTGGAGAGATTTCTGCAGCCTTAGGTGAGATGTCATCGCCGAAACATCAAAACACACTTAACCCTCGCTTTGTTGTCGGTGGGCGCTTGAAAGATGGCGCTCAAGCCCAAGGATTAGGAACTACTAGGAATGTGGCTGTGGGTGCATTTGGCCCCCGATGTCCTGCCATTTACAGTTGGCCATTTACACTTGAGCCTTTGCAGTCGGTGAGCCTTTGCAACTGCTTCTGCTATGTCAGTTCAACAAACTTCAACTGAGTTGGGATAAACGCCCCTTGCTGACGGCCATGTTGCAAAGTACGAGATTAGCTCTTTGAGTCCAAGACTGTTTCATTTCAACTGACGACTTGAGAGATGCCCTTCTGACCTCTCCCCCAGCCCCACCACTAGAGGGCTCCTTCTTGTCTGTAGCCCCCTAGCGACGACGGACTGTACCAGACAGGACCTCTATCATAAACGGATGACAGATGAGTGCGACGTATTGCGACGGATTGATATATGGAAATGTTTCAATTTGTTAGCCTACAGCAAGTTAAAGCCGTGTGACCATTTTGTTTTTAATTTAAGCAGAAGAGTCGCCTTGTGAGGTCTTGTGTTGCTCATTCTTAGTTTTGTGGTGACACCAAGGTGACTCAGTGATCAGGCATGGCTGTCACAACTCACAGGCTCTTACTGTTTTCACTTGTAAAAAGTTTGGTTTCTCTTTATAAAGTACTTCCATAGGACATAAAAATGGGGTACACTTCGGAAATATGAAAGGTCTTGATGAGATCTTTTAACATAATCGCAGATATTAGAACCTAAGTTCATGAAGGGAGTTAGGCAGGCACCAGAATATGACGTGCCTGTCCCCCTGGCCAGTTAAACTTCTCAATGGTTGCCATGGGTGTTTGTTGATAAACACGAGGGAGTTGGTTGGCCGTGCCGCTGTAAATGACACTGGGCTTACCTTGTTACTTCTTGAAAATACCCACGTTTGGTGCGCCCCCTAGCAAACACACCAGGCGACCTCAGCTTTGAAGTGAGTTCCAATCCCCCTCTGCTTTTCAAATACCACAAACTTATTGGAAATCTATTAAGCCCCAGTTGACCCACAGGCTTGGCGAATAAAGGGCTTTTGTTGTGAGGGACAAGTTGACAGACAAGCACACACGTAATGTCAGCAAATGTAATAGAAATTTAGCATGTATTTCTTGTTATAGCAATTGTTTTAATGTTTCCCTTATTTTTGTTTCCAGTCTGTCTTCATGCACGCCAAGGTGGCCTGCAAGTGTCATGGAGTTTCCGGTTCCTGTAGTCTCAAGACGTGTTGGAATCAACTTCCGTCCTTCCGGGAAGTTGGCGACCGACTGAAAGACAAGTACGACGGAGCCACCGAAGTCAAGTTCAACCGAGCCGGAACGCGGTTGGTCCAAGCCGACAAGAAATACAACCGACCGACAAAAGAGGACTTGATCTACCTTTCGCTGTCACCGGACTACTGTTTAGCCAACCAGGAGACTGGATCCATGGGAACGACTGATCGCTTCTGTAACAAGACCTCGCCCGGCATGGACGGATGCACTCTGATGTGTTGTGGTCGTGGGTACAACACCTACAGGACAGTGGTGCAAGAAAGATGTCAGTGCAAATTCCATTGGTGTTGTTATGTGAAGTGTAAGACGTGCAAACGAGAAATAGATGTCCATACGTGTAAATAAACAACTAATGAACAAATACACAAAATAGTAGACAAACATGGCCGAAGCAGACGACATAACGTCATAGCAATACGCGTGCTGCCCTCTATACTGCGCACGCGTAGTGCACAGTTTCTGGAGTAACAATGGAGGAGCTAGAACCGGAAACCTCACGGTGCTATTAATATCCTAAAGGAATCTCAAATTACAAAACACAGTGGCATTTGCATGAAAAAGACAAAACAGCTCATGGCATGTTTATCACAGGAGACTTTAATGCCTGGCTGTAAACAGTGAACTCACGGAAGCCAGTCACTGCATTGGCACACATAGGCGTGACGGCAGAACACGCAGCTGCACAATATTTCACTTTTAACTGAAGTTACAAAAAAAAAATCCGCTTTTCAGAAATATTGTGCAAATGGACGAAGGCTTACACTGGAGTCACGCAGACTTATAAAGACTTTTCATGACTTTGCTGCCATGTTTCTTGGCTGGATGTACCTTGGACATGATTTTATTGCACATGATTTCATGTCATTTTTCAGACCTCACTCTAGATAGTGAACGGGTTATGTTGTTATTCTGTAAAATTCTGTAGAACTGACAAAATATGGCATAGTGTGTCACCATTTTATTCATATTCTAACCTAATTGGTTCATTAATATCAGTGTCCCTTTGAAATTCAGGTCTAATATAGTTGTTACACAATTAAGATAGTGTTTTTTTCTTCTTTTCATTACTGCAATAAACTTATTCTAAATGTAACAGTCAAGTGATAAATATGGCTCAGAAATGCACATTTAATTGTTGAATATAGTTAATTGAAATCAATTGGTTACTATTTCAAATATTGATCTTGATAACTGGCAACAATTAATTACTGTCGTAGTAATAATACATAAACCTATTACACTCAGCTTTAATGCACTCATCATGCATATTATGTATGGCACAATTTTCCTATTTTCAGAAAATTGTCATTTCGATTGAGATAATCATCTAATGTTGTATTATTTTATTTCATGTGAATAATATACACTGGCGTCGGGTATACGCCATTTTCTTCATTTATTTTTATCTCACCTCCTTTGAATGTACATATATATATTAAGGTAGATAATTTTCTAATGTAAGTTATATTTATTGTAGAAAGTTGTAGCTCAGTACAGCTGTATTGCCCTTGAATAGATCGGTGTCTATTACATAATTATATGTATTTAAACACTTATGTTTTTGTACATAGTTACTAAATGTGCAGTTCTTACACAGTGAACAATTGCAAGTTGTTAAGACTTTGACACTTTTCATAACACAGCCCACTTAAATTTGTGTGAATAGAAAATTAGCTGTACAAATAGAGTGTAAATATCTTGTAGATATATTACTGTGTAGCCTAAATTGAAAAGTTGTGTACTTCACGAGAAAACTGAATTGCCAAGCTTTTGTGTCGTAAAAATATTAAATTCCATGTCCATAATTTTGTAATTTTGAACTACTTTATTATTAGGAATTAAAACTTTTTTAAAAACCCGAAAAGCAATAAATGTGTCTTGAAAGCTCAGAAATATAACATAAAGAAAACGTGTTTAAGCACTCAATTTGTTTGTATCATAACAAAGGCTACGTCAATAAATATCGTTAGAAAAAAAAAAGTTTCGTTTTTCTTTTTACTTAATGAATATTGGGAAAAATATAATTTTATATAGGGTAATAACCTATATTATGTTGTCAGGGCATTATAAAGTTAATTAATTTGCACCTACTACTGTACCTGTGTTTGGTATGAAATAAATAATATGTATATATATATATATATATATATATATGATTGAAAGAGCCCCAACAAGCCCAATTGTTAGCGTAGAAGATTATGTCCACCAGGTGGATGCTTGTAGCATTCATTGTTGCCTTGCCTGCCACCTGGCGAATTTTAGGCAACACTTACACTACTGCAAGATTGTAACCCTTTGCAAACGAACATTATCGAATTTTCACAATTTGGGGAAAAAAGGGAAAATTCCTACTTTTTCAAACCTCCAACAACACATTTACCTTATAAATTTTGTTATATTAATGAAATTGTATATCTAAATTATAGTGTTTTCACTTTTCAAACTTCATTTTGATATTCATTTCATGCTAATTACATAATAATGGAAAATCTGAAGAAAAAAAAAAAGCTAAAATTTGTGTTAAATTGTGTATCCGGAGCAGAACTCTAGCATTTACCCTAACAACATTATATATGTTATTACTCTATATAATAGATATAGCTGTGTTTTAAAATATTTAAAGAAAAATGAAAAAATAAAAAAAAATAAAAAAAATTCCGTTTCCAGAGCAGGACTCACACACTACTGCACCTACATGCATACACAATTTTATAAGAATACATCTTAAATAGTGTAGAGATACCTTTTTGGGGTTTAATGACCATTAATGACAGATAAATTCAAAAAATAAGGAAAATATGAAAATTTGGTACTCTTTCAAAGCTAATATCAATGACTGGGGTATGATCCTTACATCGGTAACATTTTGCCAATGATATATATCTAGATTATAGTACTTTCACTTTTACGCTTCATCTTGACATTTGTTTCATCCAAAATTGTGTTGCTTCCTTCATATTCCTTAGCATCCCATACTTAGCAATGACAGCCATAAATGTTGTACAATTCATGTTCATACAATTATTAAATATTTGATCATATTATTGGCATGCTCAACCCATTCAACAGTTTTTGTTTATTATAAGCATTTCATAATAATTAGTTGCATAATGATCTATATCATTTCACTTGACTCCAATAATTATTATTGTTTTCTTCATATACAACTGTAAAGTGTTCGGGTTATCAATACTAATTTCAATGCCATAGATTAAATGCAAATCAGCAACCCAACAATTCAATAACTATTGGAGGGAATATGAGAATTGATAACGTATAGTTCCTTCAGTTGCCAGCTAAATGTAAACAGTGAACATAAAGGCATTAAAATGGGTGTGTTGAGTATCATTCCATACAGAATATACCTTTAAGATTTGTATTTATTTGTATTTATTTAAATACAAGTAAATACAAACCTTAAAGGTTCATTTTGTATGAAATTATACCCAACATCTTTATTTGGCATGACATTGTTGCTGAATTTCATATATATTCCGTAGGATCATTGCCATGGCCCGTTTATAGCTATTTTGGATATATAAATGATAATCTTAGTTGTAGATTAGTTAAGGGAACATGCTATTGTGCGGATTGCTGTTAATGCAGGGTTCCTGTAGTTTTGCCTTCATTAGAAGTAAGATATTTGTAAGACATTATCATATGCGCACATGAAAAATAAGACCACTAATATAGTAATATACACCAATATTTTTAATTTCATCGTCCAAAAAACAATCAGGGTGTTGATTAGTAAGCAACATACTTACCAAATCGTCTGAATATTAAAATGTGGATGCTAATATCCAAGTATATTTGATCAAAATAAGACAATGTAAGACTTAGTGGACAACAGTAAGACTTAACACAGGTCTTACTTTTAACAAAAATAAAGTGAGACTTTATCAGACTTTCAAGAGTTCAAAAAATAGAACATCTTGGACTCTAATTAGCATTGCGTAACAGTCTATGTAGGCCAGGTGGCAATTGTTTCGGTTCATCGGCACACACTATATAAACACTCAAGAAATAATATTTTCTGAATTTTGTAAAACACAGCTGAGATATGTCAGTGTGGCTATCACAAGGCACCACTAGGCCATATAGAGCATTCCCGTATAAAATTTCATTAGGGTAAGTGCATCAGTGTTAGAGTTCAGCTCTAGAAAATAAGTGTGTGTTTGAGTTCTGCTCAGATGAACACATGACAATTTTAATGATGCCTGTGTGCTATGTGGGATTCGCTGAGGGGTTTAGCTGAAGTGCAGCCTATGTTTATTCTTTGTACAGCTCAATCATATGAGTGACAGTATAAGTATAATATTTTGAAGCCTTTGAACTCGACAGTCGTAATGACATAAACATGTTAATTTAAATCTTCAAAGGAAGCTATCTCATTTATTGCAAATGTGACACTAAGAAATAAAATAAGCCAATTTTTAATGCTCTTTGTATCAAAATCATGCATGCCATTATCTTACCAATTGCAGCTAATTTTAACATCAAAACGAGAAATGGATTCAGCTTCTGATACCTCATCTTGTGTCTTCATATCAGCTCTTTGGGACGTGTTTTAGTTTAAGTTCAAACCACACTGAGCAAGTCATCTTGATTAAATTCCAATGGCTTCAATCAGCCATGTAGGCCTATGTTTTTAAATTAGTTCCCAAATTTAGCCCCCTGGTGATTATGCAAATAACACGAGCAAAGATGTAATTAATGTTAACGATAACATGTCTAACATTTTATGACGTGTATTAAGAGTGCCGAAGCACAGCCCAGCAACCGAGGCAATAAAGGCATTTATCGCTGAAGTTCACAAGTTCGAATCCTGGCCTGAAAACGCTTTGGTTCAGCTAGTTGTTACAAGAATTCATTGAAATGAGATGCTCAGCTGATGGCGAAACCTGGTGAAATGTTGTGATAAACAAACAACATTGGGGAAACAGTGTGATAAACAAAAGGGTTTTATTTAATCAAAGTAAAGTCATATCATGGAGACAAGAGAAGACTTGTCTCCATAGTCATATAGGACTGTATAGCAACTTAAACCCGATGAAAATATATATGGTTACTTTTCATTCTAGTCTAAAAGTGTGGAATGGTTTTGTAGGTCTCATATCATGTGGAAGTCCCTTGAAGGTTCGACACATTAAAAGGGAGCATTTGCTTTGTGTGTCGCCCAATTATTCATCTGAGGTCACCTCGAGTACTACCCAGGCTACATCTAAAATGGAACCAGACTTGGTGCACACTCATCTAGGGTGGGAAAACCCCATATGCTGTCCCCAAACCTTCGATTTTTGTTATTTCCAAAACCCAGGGTGACGCCCATCGATTTTCACCTATCGTTTTGTTAGGGGACGTGCTATGGGTATTCCCAAGAGGCCTTTTACAAATCGTTGCATCTGGGGTCCAACTGAGTAGTCAAAACGGCCAATGGCAAGTGGGACACAATGCATGCAATTTACAAGCAGTCTAATCCATCACCTAAGTTGCTTTGTGCAACTGCAGCAGGGAAGGACGGCAGTTTGCTGTCGCCAATCGACAGTTCAACGACATAAACATGTTCATTGTTTGTGTATTTTCTCAATTAATGCTCAAGTCACCTATGTTTCTGTTCAGTTGTTTCAAGGGCACTATATGGGTACAGTTGACAGAAGCATTGAGGCAGCTTACATCAGGTACACGCCATCAAATCCATATATACAGTTAGTTTCATAAAAACCTATTCCTGGCAGCAGCTATAACTGGCTAAAGCCAGCTGCTTCTGTCTACTCCTAGCTTATAGTCAGCTTACATCAAACAATATAAACCTTGGCAAATGTAAGCAACGTATCTAGTATATACTTTTAGATCTTTTAGTAGCCAGCTATAGCCAGATAGTACTTCAGTGGCAGGTAGCATCATATGCAGCAGTTGTTTAGCTTTGTCTAGGTTCAATTTGACAGGCCGTTTTTAATTAAACTAACTGTATATAGAAACTGATCAGCCCACAAGGCACCACCAAACTGAAGACCTTCAGCGGGGCTGTAGCCAGGCCCTAAACAGTAGACCACTCAGCAATGTCTAGTTTAATTGCTAAAGTTTATTATAAATTATTCTATAACTGACCTTTGTCATTTCATCAAGAAGGAATGAAAAGAACTAAAAATCACATAGTTACTCCATCAGTTGCTCTCATTCTTAATATAATTTTTTTCTGTACTTCATCTAATGCATCTCATTCCTCAGATTTTTTCCTCATGTAACTAGAGGTCTCAAAATAACTTTGAATTAAGTTCTGAGACCACCAGTCATCATTATTGTCGTAAATAATTTGTATTTGTCAATAATCAAAAAGATAAAAAGGAGATTGACCTACAAGATTCGCCTCTGACAAGCTTTCTGTGTCATTGTGACGTCATAGTGTCACAACCTTCGTGTACTCTTTCAGCTAGTTTTACACGTTCGATTGATCAAAGGAGTATATTGGTTGTCCGGCAGGAAAGACTCATGATTCAGTTTGCCACTTGCCAAAGAGGCGACATGGCTCATTTGCCAGGAGATGCAGATACGAGATGAAAGATGCGAAGAAAACACCATATGGCTGGATGTGAGCTACATAAGAAAAAGTGGCCAAGTTATAGGACACTAACAAAAATGGATGGTGGGGAGTCCAACATGGAGTTTGTGGGATGAGGGAAGATTATATTGGCCGAGGCGAAGTTGCTTGTATTTTGCAACATACGTAGTAACACAGCTGCCAACATACAGTTAGTTCCATGAAATATGATAGGCTCTAGCTATAACTGGCTAAAGACAATTGTGTCTAATCCTAGCTCATAGTTGGCTTTGGCCTACCACCACTGAAAAAATATGATTCTTGGTAAATTTAAGAAATATATAATATATTGTAAATATGTAGGTGCAACAGACATGCATTTTTTCAACAATAAATTACAACAAATATGCATAACTCTCAAATTATGCACCAGATGGTGCTGCATGTACTTTTAGATCCGGCTTTGAGTAGCCAGCTATAGCCAGACAATTATGTTTAGTGGCAGGTAGCATCCTATGGCAGAAGTTGTCTAGCTTTGTCTAGGTTTAATTTAACAGGTCGTTTTTAATAAAACTAACTGTATATCGGCAGCGACAAACATTAGAAGAAGTAGACAAGGTATAGGAAATACTTTAACAATAGTGGTGATGTGAGAAAAGATTATGATATTATCCGAGAAAAATCGCCTTTATTCTCCACTCAACAGAGGGCACTAACATAATTGTGCAACATTCACTGCAGCCATCCCAACATACTTAGCAGTTGTCCAATATACTCTACTGCTGAACAAAATACACCAATGGATCGCAAACAATTGTTCATGGTAGTGCCTACTATTGTCACAGGAAACCAGTAAGGGACCTATTCCTCAGCAAGGCTGGGAATCCACACCACAGTCCATTAATGTTACTCCAGTAGGTCCTGGAAACTAACAAGGTTTGAACCACAGGCACCCTCCAGCAGGGGCTATCAAGACATAGAAAGGTGGCTTGAGGACAGAATTCAGGTCACTGGTCACTGGTGTCGCCAACTACGTCCATGCTGCTCTAAATCAGGTCCGCGACCGTTTGTAGCCAGTCTGTGGCCTACGGGGCCTCAGGGTTCCTAATAAACCCTGTGGGTGTCTCTGCTGCTGTTGTCAATGACCTAAATTCTGTCCACACGACTGTCGCGATCATATTCACGCCAAAAAAAAGAAGAAGTGTTTTAGCAGCCAAAAATGAGACAATAACTACAATGTTGTCAATTCAAAAAGTTAGGAAATATTGTTTACTTGTTTTTACCAAAGATTCAGAGGTGTAAAGTAGCATCGGGAGTTTGTAGCAATGAGCTTGGAGGCGCCTGGGTTTGAACTAATGACCCAGCGTCACTGTCTTGGCGGGTGGCCATCCTGTATATCACATTAGAACAAACACAGAAATATCCATTAGCACCTAAAACATGACTACAGCCCAACATATTCATATTTTTCCCCGAAACTTCGCCATTTCCCTGTACACTGTGACTTAAGGTTCTTGCATGGCGCCTCATATCATCCGTTTCCGCCCAGCAAATGTCCCGGATGTTTGTGTTTATGTTTAGGTCACTAACCACGCCATCTGACGGGGCCCTGGAGAGAGACAAAAAGGTCGTCCGTCCATATTTATGCTTTTATGATCTCACAAACTTTCCTTGGGACTAAGGTGCATGCATACAAAGGTAGGCTTTAGAGGGCTACATGTGTATGTTCCATTTGACTCACAAGGTCAAGTGAACCTTTAAGAACAGTTGTACCTTCCATTATCATTCTGTCTAGTGTAAAGCCATTGCTACTGATGACTTAAAAAATATACATATAATTACAATAAAAATAAAGAAATCAAACAATTGAAAAAAAAAAAAAGGTCAGCAATCTGAAAGTAGCATGATAAGTATGTGGCCAATCTCTACTTCCCGTAGAGAGAGAAGCTGAACCGGAAGTGTCCCAAATTTCTAAAATACATGTAATCCTATGGAAGATCAACTTAATATCGCTTTTTGACCAATGGTCCAGAACGAGACTACGTCATCACGTCATAACAACGTCGTCGGTTCAACTGTTGTGATGTCCATAATTTCGTAACGAGTACACATCCAGCTTCTAACTTAGAAAAAACTTGTTTACCTGACTGTAACAGTTCTAACGGTACATAGAATGATATCTTTGTTAATGGGGAGCCCAGAATTTTGACGAATAATCTTGAAACGATGACGTTTGCGCTAGCAATCCACATTGATTATTATGATGACGCCATGTCACACCTAACCACGGGGCCAGTGTAAGCGACTGCAGCGCCCCTGGCGGCCGAAGATACACATTACAATTCCTGAGCAGATCTGACTTATTTTGCCTCTAAAATCATTATTTATTGTCCAATTTTGAAATTTAAAAAGATACATGAGTCTTATTAAACGAACACAGACTGTAACATTAAGTTTTCATATAGAACAACACAATTTCAAGCTATAATGTCACTATATTTTCAGCAAAGAAGCAGCTAGGTGTAATTAATGCTCTTGGCATATTTCTAAACCACGTCCCTCCAAAGATTTTTTAAATTTTATTTCCCTCTGGCAATGTCTGGGCTCCTTCTATTAAATCTGTACATGGATAGCCAAATTGGATTTTAAAAACCACTGGCACAAGCAATATATTGTCTGTATTTTAAGTTTAATTTTATCATTAATTTTTTACTAGTCACAACCAGGACCAACTTTCTGTAAAATATATAGTTACAACATGTAGTATAGACTGTTGCCTTAACCCTTATAGTGTTACTTTTAATAATAAGACTTTATAATTAAGGAAATATGTTAATGTATTTTGTAATAATTATATATGCTTTTTTTATTTCATGAATGTATCAATGATGTCATATTCAAAAAAATTTTATGATAGATATATTTTGTAAAGCTTCGCTCACTCCTGGCAATGACAGCTACATATTATCATAACAAAATATATGGCCTAAAACAATTATTCTGTTATCTAGCACAGACATGAGACGTCACTCACAAGGTTGTCCGCAACGAGTCACCACAGGAATGACGTCACAGAAATGACCAAGAAGCGACCTTCTCGCGCTTTACATTGTGAAGTGCTTCAAATTTTTATTCAACGACCCTCGTCATATACTGGTCTGAAGCTTAATTGACTTATATGATCAGCTGCCAAAGGCAGCCGTAATGATGAGATGATAAGGCTAGGAGTCCACACCTTGTTACACATTTTCGCCATAAGTGGGTCTTTTACTTGCCTCAGCCTAGTCAGGAATAATTTCTGTAAAATGACCTTAGGGTGCCAAGAGAATTAAGGTAACTTTAAATAAAATATAACATACATAGCCTACATACATTTAGGTAATTTAGTCGCTCATCAAAAGTTTGTTATAGCAATTCACCATTAACGATCTACTATGTTTGTTACTCTGTCCATTCATTGTACTAAAACACTCTAGAATTAGCTCTGAAGAGGTAAGAACTTAAATTGCCTATATACAATTATGTAAATACTTTCTGTGTGATTTGAAATTTGGTAGTGATATTACGATAAATAAATAGCTATGTATATTTATAACATAATGTACATATATATATCAATATGCCAATTGTGTGATTAAAAAATCGTGTAGTATAATATGTGCATCAAAGAATGTAAATGTGAAATACCATATAATATTTGTATCACCCTCAGTAAGTGAATGTTGGAAGAGGGTATGGGATATTATTCACATTTTTGCCAACTACCTAGGCATAAATATGTTTTTTATTCAAAGAATATGACAATAAAGACTTATTATACACGATATAACTATGAATGATATGTACTTTAACAATGCCAGATATATATAACCGACAGGTACTTAGTTCTGTGACAAAAATTTGGTCAATGACTGTAAGGAGATCGAATGATTTTGTTCTGGTATACAATATAATTTTCTAATATACAACATACAGACAGGAAGTTTCCTGCTCATTTGACCAGGCAATTGTCCCATTACTGTCCTGGCACTGTTTTTGAAGAAGAAAATCAAATATTGCTCTTTCGGGTTCTATGGGGTTACTACTGCAAATAAACATGCAATTTTGATTTAAAGCATTTTACCCCATTATGGGGTATTTAACCAAAGACAACCACACTAGTATTACAATGATGGTAACCCCCTGTAGAACCAAAATTGTAATCAGCTTTCATTTGAAGGGCACAAACCATTGATAATCAACTCAAGGACCTTGATGAGAAAAATAGTCAAAACACGGTAGTGGTGGAAAATTGATAATTTCGCAAAGAATGCATGTTTACAGAGGGGCTCATTTTGTGAAAAAATAAGTACACCCGAGGGAAAATTTCCATAATCTTTAAAAATCATAATTTTGCAACTAGAATACAATCGTAAAGAAGTCAATTCAGCATTTGATAAACAGTTGATGCCCAAAAGGAAAAAGATACAGAAGAAACATACATAGCCTATTTCGGAGAATCCTTTTAAGGGCCCCGATGCCAAATGGATAATATAGGTTCACCATATTTACTACATTTTATCCATGCAATCTGAATGCCTGGAAAACTTTTGTCAGTAAAAATCTGCTTTTCAGTTCTACCATATTTTGGCTATTTTTTCTTATACTGGAGTGTGGCTATCCACGATTTGTACCCTTCAAATGGAAGCAAAATACATGAACCGCAACCTCTGAAAGTTTAACAGTAGGTTAAACATGTCCTGAGACATTGATGTTATAAAGGCTTCAACAAGGGTGTACTAAGATGACAAACTAAGATGACAACTGCAGTCTACAATTTGTCATAGAGTAGATAAAATTCACCAATGTATGCTCCTTTGTTTATTCATACTTACTCAATCCATACAAATGTATCAGAAAAGGGAAGGAGTAGTCTTAATTATGAAAAAACTAAATTATCTCGTTCACTTCGTGAGTGAATATTTCAAAAAATAAAATATCTCTGTTTTGAGCTGGAATTGAACATAGGAATGTTTGGCCTTCAAAGTACCTGAATGAAAATAAATGGCAACTATGTTCTCCCCTTTCAAGCATTGTTTCATATGTGTCAAGAAATAATTGGAAATTTTTTTGCTGGAATTTTACATTATCGACCTCATCTGATAACTTTCTGATGCATTTTCGAAAAAAGGACTGCAACCCACTTTCCTTGCATTACAAGGCAAGCATGTAATCCACTGAACCACCATTGCATGACTATGAACATGATTTTATTCTTGTATTATTGACATACCCACTTGTAAAGTTTATTCAAATACAGCTACATTGAAATATAATGAAAAACATCAATAACTATTGGTTAAACCTACAAATACTTATTCAACTAATATTTGACAGTTCATTTAAGCAATCTATATGTATATGTTTAGAGTATATCAACATCAGTTACAATTAATCCTCTAGATGGCACTATGGTTTAATTTGCAGCTAAGATAAACATTTTACTTGTTAAACACGTTTTACATTGACATGTTGGATATAAACACATCATTCTTGTTAGACATGTTGTAGTGTTAATAAAGTGTAACAAGCTTATAAAGGTGTTTTAGTGTTTATTTTCATAAACACCTCAACATGTTTATATTAAATAGTCTTAACAAAAAAGTGTATATTTTAGTGTTGATTTTCAAACCCTTGTTTGTAGAGCTGTCTGGCTATATAGCTGGCTACCCAAAGCCGGATTTTAAGCATATATTTATGATATATTAGGTAAATTGCTTACATTTGCCAAGGTTTATATTTTTTCAGTAAGCCGACTTTAAGCTAGGAGTAGACAGAAGCGGTTGGCTTTAGCTACAACCAGGAAACGGTTGCTACATTTGTATAGAGTCGATTGTATTTTATGAAACTAACTGGATGTGACCAACTGCTAGAGGCAGACATAACGATGAGATGGTGAGGCTTGAGCTAGAGTCTTTGATGCGTGTGAAACTTGACAGCTTGATTGCGCCCGCCTTTTGTGGCCGATTTGATGATGCGGCACTTTGACTGTCATTCATGGGCAGAGTGGTTGTCGAGGCTTTCAGTCCATAGCAGCAAAAATAACGATCGGGAAGACATTGAAAGGACTTCCTATCTGTGTTATTAAAAGCAATCTGTGGAGTTTGAGTGACAGGGAGCCCTGCATCTTCTGTTGCTTGAAAGAAAAACGTGGCCGAGTCGTTGAACTGGCGACTCCTCATACCAAAGTTCTGTGACCTGGTGATTGATTGATTAGACTTCTGTTTTGTGTCAAACAATTCCTGTCACGGGCTTTGGAAATTGAAAAGATATCAGGAGGGCAAAAAAAAAACAAAAAAAACAAGAAGTATATGGTAGATATATAGTCCTCTGCAAATACTATACAAATAGTGGCAAGTAGTCCAATATAGCTTAATCCGTGAACTCGATATTGGACAACCTTTGTTATATCCTCCATCGGGATCCAACATAATTATTTTTAATTAGTTCCTCTCTTAGCCAGTCTGATTGATTATCTTGGTGGTAGTTCAATATAAATTTTAATGCAATTTAGGTACCCTTTGCATGGTATGAATATAGAAATCTGAACAAGCTCATCTCAGTGAAGATATATATTTTATTCTATTCGCTATAAACATGATAAATAAAATATATTATTCCCCAATTGCAGAATGATCATGTGAAATAGCGGGTGATACGGGCTGGGTGGTCTGGAATGACGTTCATGTAATGCCCAAATAAGGAAGCTCAAGACGTTGCTATTTCCAAATAAGGACGAAACGTGTATGGCCGTAAAAATGCGAGCGCGACTATAGTTAATGTGACAGATTAATACAAACCTTATAGGTCTAAAATAATTTATGTACACAACAAAGTTTAAATTTTGAATATCAGACAAAAACTGAGATATGCAATAAAATATACGCGAAGCGAGGACGTTCACGACGCTATTAGTTGAACAAGGACTGGCTTCGTCATACATTTTCTCCAATAACTTCGTTCATTTTCATCCGTTTTTAAAACTTATAAGTTCCAAATGGCTAAAAATAATTGGAATAAAAGGAAAACCACACTCGTTCTCTAGGTCTGATTTGACAGATCAGACTCAGAGGGTTCTACGCACCCAAAAAACAGATCAGGGACTCGTGTGGTTTCCCTATAATATCTAACTGAAGAAATTTAATATCAGTTTCACACAGTTTCTGTGTTATTCTCGCCTTCCTTTATTTTTAGGCTTTCGCAAAATTGGACGGCGAGATTTAATTTGTCTAGTTGTCATAGCAACTGTTCGCTGCTTGAAGCATTTGAATCAAATAGGTTATTTAACAAGAATAATTGCCACAAATGGACAAGTAATTGCGTAGCTCCTGGTTGATTAATTCTGAGATTCGGTTAATTTGAGGCGATGGGTTATCTGTGGCTCTTCACTGGATTTCACCTTGACCTTGGTCCATTTCTCGTAAAATTGTATTTTTATCATCAGATTTGTAAACGTCCTTATGAACATGGAGCCCTACTTCAATGATGGTTTTAAGCCACAGTGTAAGTGAAGGATTTGCCCTCATAGTGAACAATGACTCTAATTTTCTCTATTGTGAGTATAAAATGAGATGACAGTAATTATTTCAATGTCTCGATGCTACCGAGGGAAGCTTAGTCAGACATTATATGATGAGCCTTGGACTCAGAGTCTACACCATGGTACACATTTACACCATGGTTGGGGGTCTTTCACTTGCCTCATCATAGACATCGAGTAAAATGCACCTCCAATTTAACGTCTCATGGGATCAATATCCAGCTGAGATTGGTGGTGGATTAGGGCTTTATGTCCTCTATTTCTGCACCTAATGGGCTAATTTGGACAGGCAGGGACCATGGCAATGAGACAAAGGATGAAACAGCCATCCAACTTAGGCTCAACCGGGAATCGAACCCGGGACCCAGTGGTTGGAAGCCCAGCACGCTACCACTAAGCTAGGCCCCCACCCGAATATCCAGCTGAGATGTAGCCCAGGAAGAATGCCAGTGCCGGGGATTGAATCCGATACCTTCAACAGAGCTGGCCAAGGTATAGAATTGGAGGATGCCTTTACCATTGTGTCTCCCAGCTGCAAATTATATTACTTATGCCATGGTCAGTTTGATATGTGTTATCAGCTGTATCTGACATTTTTGTCAGTGAATAAGCATAACGTTTAAGTTAAGTAGACAAATCCACCTCAAATTTCAGTTCCTCTCATTATGATAATGTGTAATTTTTATTTTTTTTAATGAATTTAACAAGAAGAATTCTTGAGACAAGGTATTGCTCATTAGTGTCAGAGATTCATGGGGACTCACATGAAATCAAACACGACATGTGCTACTTTAGACAATTAAGGGCACTTCATAAACAATGCATGGGCTTAACGAATAAAGACAATTATGGCTGAAGAACTTTCTTGGGAAATTTTAAGAATGAAGTGCTAGAGGTAGTGGTTCCTAATAAAGTTGCTTTCAAAGGAAGTACCCTCCAGTGAAAATGTCACAATTTGTTAATTCAACTTCGTTATGATAATCATATTCACACAAGAGAAGTTCATTTCAGATTTGACTAAATATTTATGTGTGTGTTATGCCATGTTCATGACAGTCCAAAGACATTATTTTCCTGAAATCACTTAGATTGAGTCTTTAAAAGAGGAATTTCCCAGAGAATTGCATGTCAGATCTGGGTTTGACAAAATAATACTTTCAAGAGCAACTATAACACTAGTCTTAATATGGTGGAGATTTGAGCTTCCTGAATGTTGAGATGTATCGTAATACCTTAAAGGGCGTTCACACTGTCGTGGATAAGACCTACAGATGACAGATTTTTTTTTTTACTCTTGCTCATCCTTGTCCATACGTGATTCACTCGCCGAGAGTTTTATGTATACTCACGCTAATTCATAGAACACTCCTGGTCGAGGTTGACCACTCAAGAGCATACGTGGAGAGGGCAAAAAATTTAAACATGTTTTAAACTTTGGCGGACATTCTACGAGTGAATTGTTTACATTAGTTACATAACTTGCTCGCAATTCACTCACCGAGTGTTCTACATATGTTCTACTTACGTTCTACGTACATACATGGCCATACGTAGCCATATGTAGCCATACATAGCCATACGTAGCCACTGCCCATCTGTATATACTCGCCATCCACTCTCGTCCACTCGTAGAACGCTAGTAAAATGCTCAGCGGATGTCCGTCACCCACCCGTCGTCTTCAATGCCCATCCTAGCCAATCCTTCAACCACTCGCACGGGTGATCTACAGGCGATCTACGGGCGATCTACGAGCGATCTACGAGTGCCTGATGGAGCGTTTGTTGTACGTTCGGTGAGTGTTTAACTGACGACTGCCCCAAGTACGCCCGTGGAAAGAATTTTTACATGATTAACAGAGCCACAAGTAAGCATGTATAGCAATTTTTTGAAGTACGTGGTCATACGTAGGTCTGCTACGTGACGCTGTGAACTGCTACGTGACGGTGTGAACGCCCCTTAAGTGAGCATCTGAGTTGCTCAAGTAAGCCTCCCATCGATCTGTTAATGCTTCCACATGTATATGGTGTTACCTCGCTGGCCCACTTAGCTTAAGAGTTTAGTACACCAGCAATTTGCAGGTACACCAGGCCCCCATAGTGAAGAACAGCCAAAATTAGGACTTAGTACTTCGCTGGAGGGAAAGGTGTTACTAGTATTAATTATTAAGAATAATTCAGTGATTCTTCTCTTATGTTGGGATTCCAGAAATCTGGAATCTGGGATCCATCCATCGATCCATCCATCCATCAATTCATCAATCTATCCATCCATCCATGAGTATAAAATTGTTGAATTTTCTTTGGTATTGCCTGAGTGCCACTTTTTTAAAGCTGATAGTGTATATGTGACCAGAGGTAGATGTAATGGTGAGATGATAAGACTTGGCGTTCACATCATGTCAATATATTGCCAGACGGGTGGTTTTTGTTTGTTTCCCCAGAATAGACACTAATTATAAAGGACACTGCCAATGTAATGTCTTGTACAGGCCAGCTGAGATTGATATCAGAGGGCTGATGCTGTGATTTGTATTTTTGACTGCTAGAGTAGTTTGGGAAGTCTGTGACCACTAGGTCATCACGTGAATTAAAAACAGCAACTAAACTCACTTTTAATACAATCATTATTCAGAACATATGATGGGGCAACTACATGGAAATACCCAGGCAATAGTAAGGATGTTTGTTTGATGAAGTCCATGGCTCCTAAGTAACTCTTGTGTTGATTTGAGGGTAATTGTACAGTAGATAGGGGCACTTCCATATCCCTTTCTTGAAATTGCACAATTTGCCAACCCTGATTGGCCTACTTCATAATTCAGACAATCAGGCTCCATTACACTCGAGAGCACACGGGGAACCCTAATCAAGGTCGTTCAGCTATAGTGGAGTAATTTTATTGCCCTTCGTAATACAAGTATATCCCCTGCTTTTTAGACACACATGGCATGAATAATTCGGAGATTAACGGGAAGTAAGTAACGTCATATGAAAATATATCCCCCATATAAGGGACGTATGAATAATTCAGGAATGGTGTGAGTAACGCCTGTTGGTAAAATCCATGTCCTTTCAGGAAGAAAATGTAATAAGGTCTCCAAATGACAAACATCTCATACCATGCTTGATAAAACCCCCCAGCTTCCCATATATAGTTTGCAATATACTTAAACTTTGTGCATGAGATATGTGTGAAAAAAAAAGAAGAAGAAAGATCTTAGCTATTTGTAATCCCAAGATGAAATGTCACAACTTCAACTCATCATTTCTGTACTGAAATAGAAAGAAATGCCGCGAAAATTCATATGCTGTCTTGAGCACAAGATATTCGCTATTCTTTGAGGTGATTTTTTTTGTGGCGAAGTTTTAAGTGAAAACATGAGGTAGAGAAATGTTAGTCAGAAAAGATTTTTATAAGAAGAAGTTAAAGAAGAAGTAAGAGGAGGAGAAGAAGAAGAAGGAGGAGGAAGAGGAGAAGAAGAAGAATGAGAAGAAAGAAAAGTAAGAGAAGAAGAAGAAAAAGGAGGAGAAGTAGAAGGAGAAGAAGAAGAAGAAGGAGAAGAAGAAGGAGGAGAAGTAGAAGAAGGAGGAGGAAGAGGTGAATGAGAAGAATGAGAAGAAAAAGAAGGAAGAGGAGAAGAAGAAGTGGACGAAGAAGAAGGAGGACAAGCAGAAGAAGAAGAAGAAGGAGAAGTAGGAGAAGAAGAAGAAAAAGAAGAAGAAGAAGGAGGAGGAGGAGGAGAGGTAGAAGAAGTAGGACAAGGAGAAGGAGAAGTAGAAGAAGTAGGAGAACAAGAACAAGAAGTAGGAGAACAAGAACAAGAAGTAGGAGAAGAAGAAGAAGATGAAGAAGAAGAAGAAAGATGTATTATCAAAAGCCTTGGATGTGGGCTGGAAGTACATTGCTGGCAGATCTCTTGTGTCAGGCACACGACAAAGGCAGCAACTTTTTTTCTTACTCTTCTAACAGCTTGCATCAGGTTACAAGCTATAGAGGAAATTCTCTAAATGGATTTGCCAATGCTCTACTTTGCTTTTTATGTGTTTGTGTCAGGGTTACAGAACTTTTGTGGTGGTTAGTTTCATATGAAAAACATAAACATTGCAATGAAGAGTTCTGATTAACGTTCTAACTTAAATATAAAAATAAAATAAAATAACGTAAAAAAAAAAAAAAACTACGCAAACAACATGCAGATCAACAAAACATGGACTTTTTCTTCTATATTAAATAATGAGTTTACAGGATTAATGACATCACAGTTTTGTCTGTTGTCATTTTTACTATTAAACTAATGTACATAATTTTCAGCAGCAAATGATGTAGCTGTGAGCCTGCTTACCAACTTCGCTGCCAATAGGTAACAGCTAATATTACAGGAAACGTTTAACATTCATATCATCAATAACATGATACGGTTGCTTTTACAGTGTACATTGTTAACACCTATAAATCATCAACATTGTCCTTAGTTATATTAATTATTTTCATTGTCGAGCCATTTACTATGGCATCTAATTTATCATATTTTGTCATGTCTTCTTCTAACTAAGCGCATCCATTTTCCTTAATTACTAATTACAAGCTGTGTAGATCACTACCAAGTGCTAATTTGCATGGAAATGCAACGTTTCTCCTTGAGGACACCTTGGACGTTACAGTCCTTGCCTTCGTCAGTGAGATATTGGGAAAGCTAATTAGTTTGACTAATTAATGAGACTGTTTGTCTCTGCAGTCTTTTGGTTATTGCTGGTGTGAGGCTGTTTGCATTTGGTCAGCATTGGGACCTGGTCAGCAACACCTAGTATTCCCTAGTAGTCCCCAGCTGAGTCCAGTAGCCCCCGGTAGTCCCTGTAGCCAAAGGCCAATAGAAAACGGAAGGCACAAACACTTGGCCAGCACTTGCAAATGGAAAAGCACTTTAGCCTTGTTTGCATAGGACAGGTCCCTAAGCAATCTCACACTTGGCCCTGGGCTTCCCTGTGTTGCGTTGCTCTCTCCGCCTCCCTCCGATTTTCCGCTAGTGACACAGCCCCAGGGCTCACACAAGTGGCCAGTTAAGACAAGTTTTTGTTTGGTCAATTTAAAGGGGCCAATCCAAGTGAAAACAAGGCGACAAACACGCATTAAATCCATCTGCAACACAGATGTGCTAATGATGCTATCCATGCAAAATATAAGAGTAAATCAAATAAAAATAATATGCACAAGCTTGGAGGAGGAGGAGGAGGAGGAGGAGGAGGAGGAGGAGGAGGAGGAGGAGGAGGAGGAGGAGGAGGAGGAGGAGGAGGAGGTGAAAGCTTGGAGGAGGAGGAGGAGGAGGAGGAGGAGGAGGAGGAGGAGGAGGAGGAGGAGGAGGAGGAGGAGGAGGAAGAGGAAGAGGAAGAGGAAGAGGAGGAAGAGGGAGGAGGAGGCGGATGAGAAAGAGGGAGGAGGCGGAGGATGAGGATAAGGAGGAGGAGGAGAAGGAGGAGGAGGAGGAGAAGGAGGAGGAGCTTGTCGCAGTATCAGCTAGTACATAAATACAAAAATTATTGCACCATTCTCCCAGGTTTGGTTTAAGGTGAAACAACGAAGTTATATGTCACATAAGTAACATTTGAGTAGGCATGCATTCATGAAAGGCGTCAGGCGAATGTCCTTATATGGAGACAGATGGGTTCTTTGGGGTCATTAAATATGCAGTGGGCTGTAAACCGCACCCCAAGATAGATGCCTAATCTATAGGTCATTGAGAAGTTTATACAAAATTCATGCCAATTGATGATGTGCTGTGGTTCTGGGTGTGGCAGTTTTCATCCATTAAAGCTGTATTCATGCTAGGGTCATTTGTCAATTGTGCTGAATGCAAAGGTGATGCTGTGTTTAATTGAAAAATGCATGCCACTAGACATGGCACCCTTTCTCAGTTAACGAATGATATCAAGCAAAATCTGATCAATTTAATGGGCAGCATTATATTATCTGGTCAGCATGGCTAGTTTCTGTGCCAGTGGTCAGACGTATTTTCTCGTCCAGCTGAAGCTGGGTGGCCTAATGGTGAAGGCATCTGCCAATTCCACTCTACTGAAAGTCCTGAGTTCGATACCCTGCCTGGGCACTTTTCATGAGCTATATCCCTGCTTTATGTCGATGGCATGCGGAGTCAAATTGGAGCTGCCGTGGCAGCCGTGTACTCGGTGTCTATGCTGAGGCAGGTAAGAGACCCCACCCATGGGGTAAATGTGCATCATGTGGACTCCAAGCAGCCGTATCATCTCATCATTACATCTGGCTCTGGCAGCTGATCATATAAGCTGATTATACTTCAGACCCAGTAGCATTGAGACATAGACAAGCTCAAATCCGTAACCTTCAGAAGAGATGACCAATTGTCTTAACACTAGCTAGGCCACCCAATTGCACTTCATTATCTTGCACGCTTGAACAAAAAAAAATAAATAAATAAAAATAGAAGAAAATTATCGACCCTCGAAATTGGTGAACTTAATGAAATTTCTTTCAATTTCCATCTATATGGATAAGTACCAGGATGTGGTTCAATGTTTTGATGTCTTACAGTGTTTCATTTTGAAATTGAAGAGTGTCAGATCTGTTGTTTTTTTCCTGTGAAAGAACTGGACTGGCTTTTATCTGAGCACCTCTTTTCAAAAAGTTCTTTGGCTGATGTTGAAATGAATCACAGCTGAACATCACGATCTGTCAATTAAAAATAGTGTGTAACAACACAGGCGTTTGCCTACATATGTGACATTGCTCAGTGATGACACACTTATACTTTAACTAATACCAAGGCTACTGACTGCCTTAATTGGCTTCTCATCTCAAGAGCCCCCTATGTCATTTGCAACTGCCAATCAGAATGTATTAGGAAATGCCCTGAGCTTGATGGCAATTATTTCGCTAGTTTACCAGTTAGACTTAAATACAAACAAGTTAGCTTAATACCATATAGGCTGGCTTATGGCATTGAATGTCTAACAGTGAAATTGCATATCAATTTGTTTTGTTTGCATTGATTACACTCAATTCTTAAACAAAGATTACTCAGTTAGGTCACTTAATTGGCTTAAAGCTGACAGCAGACTGTGCTTGGGAGATATTGGCCAATCAGGAAGCGCCATCATGCGTGTAGATGATGAAATATGCAAATCTGGCATTAGAGATGAGAATTGAACATTTCCCAGCGTACAGGCAAGGAATTCCTTGTATATAAGTGGTAAATACCCATAAATAATGGAAGTTATCACTTTGAATAAGAAGGAAAATTATTTTTGTGTATAATATAGCCATTTTTGATGTGTAATATGATATTATTGACTGAAACTAGCCCCATCATTGAAGGCAGTTACGCAGGGTGAGTAAAAGCTGTTCTTGACAAAGTCAGTAGCCTTGGTCTTCCAGTATACTAACTTGCTATGTCATGATGGCAAACGCCTGTGGTACAATGTTTAAATCGATGTTAAACGCTGTACAAATTTGATACAATACTTGCTCAAATTATAAATATCATAAACCTGTTATTATTGCAAAAGCAAAATTGAACTTTCGCAGAAATTTAGAGCTATGAATTTGAGAAATTGAAAACTTCAGACATAATGAAAGTCATTTGATACAACAGCCCTCTCTGAAGCTTTCTTTTGGTGTCGCATATAGGTCATCGAAAGATGCCTTCCTTATAAAATTAAATAGTCAAAACTATTCTAATTAGTGAATACTTTCAATTTACAAAAGTCAAATTGATAAACTGTCTCTGGTGCAACTGAACTGATACAATGGGACACCAAAATATCCAATCTACAGAAAAGGATATACATGCAGTTATACTAATAACTGGTGCTGCTTTTTTTTTTTTTTTTTTTGTAAAGTGACTTTAATTATAGGCCCGATAAGCTGGGCAGAATGTTATTGTTAGCTGTTATGAATTTATTATTGTAAATCTGCAAATTCACTGAAATAAGAAGAAGAAGAAAAAAAAAGTTACTATCTATACTCATGAGACATTTATAAGTTAATGCCTAATAGCCTACTAACTTGTATGCATATGATTTTCCCTCTATAGTTCATCAAATAACATATATATTAAACATTGTAACGAGTAATGGAAGCCCAAAAGAACGATGCCATATCATGTCACTGAACACATTTGTCAGATCGTCAGACCATCATTCAGAAGTGACAGGAATTCTGAGAAGCTGAAGCTGATAATGTATTATGAGATAACACTTGCAAGATGGCCCAGGGTTAATGAGATAAACATTCATTCAGCGCGAGACCCTCATGAATAAATGACCAACTGCTGTCCTCCGAGAGTGTCCAAATGACCTCTTTGACCTTTAGAAAGAGTGGACGCTGGGTTGCCGAGTGGTAAGCATTTCTGGTTTCTTACAGGCATCAATTTTGGGTGCATGGAATATAATCTCTCTGTCAAACGTTCAAGGAAATTTATTGCCTCCATCAAAAAGGAGGGGGGAGGGGGAAGTTGTTGTTGTGGTCTTTTTCTTCTATTCTTCTTTTTTTTTTGTATACATCAAAGGGGTGGGGGAAAGAAACAGAAAGAAGAAGTACAATCATCAAAAAAAAAAGAAGAAGAAGAAAGCTATGTTTACATTATGGTCAGACATTATGGCCTGGCGTATTTGGCAAACAAATTAAAGAAGTTACAAAATTTCCAGTTCCCTCTTATCACACTGGGTAAACTAAAAGACCCCCCCCCCCCCCCCAAAGATAAATTGTATTATAACTTGCATCTATGCTATGGAATTATGCCATGCATCCTGAGATATATATGTGGGACAGCATTAAATGATTAACAACTTCTGTCTTGGTGACTCTGTGTTGGCACAGCCCTCTTGCAAATGTGTTCAATATTGACAGGGTCACACTGACATAGCATTATCATACCTGAATGAAAAGGCAGTGGGGAAAGAAGTTCATATAACTGAACTCCGCTCATTTTATAGAAGATATTGACTTGAAAACTTGGCGAGGGGCCAGCTCAGTGGTAGCGTGCTGGACTTCCAACCACTGGGTCCTGGGTTCAGTTCCAAGTGGAGCCTAAGTTGGATGGCTGTTCCATCCTTCATCTCATTGCCATGGTCCCTGCCTGTTCTAAATAGCCCATCAGGTGCAGAGATACAGGACGTACAGCCCTACTCCACCCACCAGACTTGGAAACTGAACTCAGGAGGACGTCATGTAAATTCAGGCCTCCCATTGGCTATGACAGTGTCTCAGCTCTGCATAAATTTACCTGATGTCCACTGGAGCATAGGTTCCAATTTTATGAAATCTACTGTCAAGTGCAGGTGCAAATTACTGAGGCTTTTTTTCAGAGGTGCGCAAACGGAACAGCAGTTATAATTAGCCCAGAACAGTGCACTTGAAGTGCAATTGCTTAAGGATTGTACTCTATGCTGAGGCGAGTAAACGATCCCACCCATCAGGTAAATGTGTGACATGGGTAGACTCCTCCTCTCTCTCACCTTGCCTTAGTGGGCTGCACTTCCCATATCTATCTGTCTATCTATCTATCTATCTATCTATCTATCTATCTATCTTGGCACATCTGAGGTGCACTAGCTTTGGGACTTGTGTATTTGGGGATCAGTTGCTAAAAGATTTGTGCCCACTTCGGAGTAGTTAGTTAAGGAGAACACTGGGTTAAGGAGTGTTAGTCAAATCAAAGCCTCAGGATCTAACTGCCCATATCTGCCTGTTATATCCTGACTATGAGGGATTTACCTGTTTTTTTTACCCAATATCATTTAATGAATCAATTTATAGGCCTTTTTCATGGGAAATTATGGTATATTGTATCAATTTCATGGGAGGGTGTGAATTGGTGAAAACAGTGTGCAACAATAGTATACAAGTTCCAACAAACACAACAAACTGACAGATTTAACTAAACACAACAGGATTAACTAATGTTAAAACCTAAGAATTTTCAGAACTGAAACGAAGTTTGCAAACACTGATCTAGAAGGTTGGTAAGCATCTCAGCTAAGTTAAGCTAATTTCTAAAGGCTAAGGTTTTTTTTTGCAGGTGTTCTTGGAAGAATAGCATATAAGACATATCAAATCGAGCACCTCAACAAAGAAAGCTCAAGGTTGTTGGATTGGAGCTGAACAGTGGATCAGTATAAATCATTTTTCCTTCTTTTTTATTAAATTGATCCATTAATTTGAGCTACCCAATCTAAGTCTAAATACAATAAATACAAATCTTAAAGGTTTATTTTGTATGGAATGATACTCAACAAACCCATTTTAATGCCTTTATAAGTCAAAATATTTTTTGCTCGCGGTTCTATTTAGCTGGCAACTAACTGAGGGAACTGTATATTATCAATTGCCATATTCCCTTTTAACAGTTACGGAATTGTTGGGTTGCTGATTTGCATTAAATCTATGGCATTTAAATTAGTATTTATAACCGAACACTTTACAGTTGTATATGAAGAAAACAATATTAAGTATTGGAGTCAAGTGAAAGTAATATAGATCATTATGCAACTAATTATTATGAAATTGCTAGTTATAAACAAAAACTGTTGAATGGGTTGAGCATGGCAATACTATGATCAAATATTTAATAAGTGTATGCACATGAATTGTACAACATTTATGGCTGTCATTGCTAAGTATGGGATGCTACGGATTATGAAGGAAGCATCACAATATTTAGCATTTTTCCCCAGATTTTCAATTATTATAAAAAAAAAAGAAGAAGGATGAAACAAATGTCAAAATGAAGCTTAAAAGATGAAGTACTATAATCTAGATGAATCATTGGCAAAATGTTACTTATGTAATGATCATAGAGTCATGGATATGAGGAGTACCAAATTTTAATATTTTCCTTATTATATTAAATTATCTTACATTAATGATCATGAAACTCTAAAAAGTATCTCTACACTATTTTAGATATATTATTTTTAAGTTTTGTATGCATGTAGGTACAGTAGTGTGTGAGTTCTGCTCTGGAAACAGAAATGTTTGTGTTTTTTTTTCTTGTTTTTTTCTCTAAATATTTTGAAACACAGCTGAGATATGTCGAAGATTCCTGCTCTGGTAACATAATTTAACACCATTTTTAGTATTTTTTTCTGATTTTCCATTATTATGTTATCAGCATGAAATTAATATCAAGTTTGAAAAGTGAAAATACTATAATTTAGATATGTTATTGATACAATTTCATCATGTAAGGTAAATAGTGTCTTTTATATGGAGGTTTGCAATAGTAGGAATTTTCCCTATTTTGCCCTAATTTTGAAATTTCTATAGTATTACGGCCATGAGACCCCCAAAAGGCACCACTACACTATTAAAGACAAATTATGACGAAAATTTAAGCATGTAGGTGCAGTAGCGTCAGAGTTCTGCTCCGGAAACGAAAAACAATCTTTTTTTCTATTTTTTTCAAATTTTGTAAAACATAGCCAACATATGTCAATGTGACTATCAAAAGGCACCATGAGGCCATATAGGGTATTAATGTATATCATTTCATTAGGGTAAGGGCATTTGTGTTAGAGTTCAGCTCTAGAAATGAAAGTGTGTGTTTGAGTTCTGCTCTGGAAATGAAAGTGCAATGCCCTCTTGCCTGTCAGACAAACTCTTAACAATTTTAATGATGTGTGCTATGTTGGATTCGCTGAGGATTTAGCTGCTCTATTTTTTTTTCTTCATTGTATGACTAACAAGCAAAGGTCTCTTTTTATAATTACTAATACTATAGATGGTGCAAGAGGTCGATTTGCAGACAGTTGTGGATAGCTAGGCAAGAGTAGCGAGGATCTATGGAAAAGTACATTTTATAGCAATTTCGGCAATAAAGACAAAGACATAACTTATTTGAACTATACTAATTTATTGTAATATTTTGACATGATACCCTGTCAATATCTGTTACCTGCAACTAATACCCTTTAGTTTGTACAAAATAGATCAATTCATTTTTTCTTTTTCTTTTTGCATGTCCAGACTACATTAACCAATTCTGATACAGGTGTTTTTTTTGAAAGAGAGCTTTTCTTGTTAAATGTGTTTTTATTTCGCCACCCCCGCGCATAGAACTACTTAGCTCAGCCATGATCCTAATTAGCCCATCGGTGCAGAAATAATGGATGTAAAGCCGTAATTCACCCACCTCCTAAACTTATTTCCTCTGTAGGTCAGGGTGGTGAGACTAACCCTTACTTTTAGGGAAAAGTGTTGGCCATTTGTAGCAGTCGGTACTACTACTACTACTACTACTACTACTACTACTACTACTACTACTACTACTACTTCTACGACTACTTCTACGACTACTACTACGACTACTACTACTAATACTACTACTAATATGACTACTAATACTACTACTAATACTACTACTACTACTACTACTACTACTACTACTACTAATACTAATACTACTAATACTACTACTACTACTACTACGACTACTACTACTACTACTAATACTACTACTACTACTACTACTACTACTACTACTACTACTACTACTACTACTACTACTACTAATACTACTATTAATACTATTAAAACTACTACTATGAATTCTACTACTACTTATACTACTACTACTACTACTACTGCTGCTGCTGCTACTACTACTACTAATAATAATAATAATACTGGCCAATTGTGCCACGTGCGTTTTTGGATAAACACATGTTTAATGCATGGTTTTTGCCTCATTGTAATTAGCCAAAAAAACCATGCGTTTTCCATGTGTTTATTCTTCTCACGGAAAACACACGTGGCACATTTGGCCATGTACTACTACTACATCTACTGAGTTCTAAGCCCTGTAAGGTGAACTCATGATGACGTCATTGATCATCCTACCCGACAGGAAATGAGCCCAAGAACGTCACATTCTTGTATCAATTAGTTGTTTCTAGCTTGTTTGTTACAAAATAACTAGGGTTTGGTAATATTCTTGACAATACCTGTATTGCAAGGTCTGTGTGCTGATCTGGTGACATGAGTTTCTTTCAAAAGACTCCCCAAGCAAAATATTTGATCCTATTGTCATCAGAGAGTTCATCTCCTATGATCTCCTAGAGCGTTTACATTTTAAATCCAATACTTACACTGTAGTCTCAGAACTCATCATTTTGGCCATATTGGCCACCCTTGGGCTTTTTATGTGGTGCAATTTCAATATGCTCTCAGAAGTTGGGTATTAAAGGGAAACTAAACCCTTCAGCACTTTACCTGTCAGAAGTTAGCTTGGGTCCATAGAAACACATCCACGCTATTCATAACTTGTATATGGGCACTGGTAAAGTAATATCCTGCATTTATTAGCCCTGTGTTGCGAACTACGGAGGCCGCCATTTTTGATTATCCCGGGTGTTTTGCACTCGCCGGAAATACGTCACTGTTGTCCTCTCAGCCCCAATGATAACCAAGTGGGCAATCCAACTGCTTGACTGACCATTGCTCACCTGCTCACGATTATTGTGAGCTGACCAGTGTCAGAAACAGGTGTTAATTGCACTTGAGCCTTTGTTAAGAACAAGTCATGCTCAAGTGTCAAGTTAATTGCCATTGAATAATTTGAGATATGTACAATGACAATTGTATTAAAACAGACTCTTGTCAACATCTGCTAGCTGACATGCTCCTTATATATAATAATAATTAAAGCCTTCTTGTCCAACTGTGCTGCTATTAATACTATATATATATAGATTTTATTGACATGTAAAATATCATAAATGATACATATGTCATTCAGTTAAAAGATAACATGAAAGAGACATTAATGTAAGTACAGAAAGCAATAAAATTTCAATAATCAAGGTTCCAGCCACCAAGTTAACTTATAATACGTGTTTAAAATCCACATACACAATAGAAAAAAATACAAGCCGCTAATAAAAACATTTCACTCTCAAAGTCCAAAACATGACAAGCACATCATAACTAATAAACTAATAAACTAAATTAATAACTGTGTGGATACAGGAGATGGTTTTCTCTACACATCAGCTTGAAGGAGAAACTTTCCTAAACTAATTAATAACTCAGGTTCCTTGTTTGTCATTATTGCTGTAAACTTAGTTATATCATCTAGAGACAAGAAGTTGTTAATAAATTTAGTTGCATTCAAAAAAAGGTTAACACGGTGTTGCTCATTACCAGGACAGACAATCAGACAGTGAATTTCGTCTTCTACAAAGTTTAACGTACACTTTTCACATATTCTATTTGGAGCAGGAATTATTGGTTTATGGTGTCGACCTGTTTCAATCTTCAGGCTATGTGAACTTGTCCTAAATCTAGCTATTTTAGTTAACACTTTGCGAATTTGTTGCAATTCAAGATAAGGTTCTATTCTACAATCAGTTTTAAATAGTTTATATGTCCTAAGTTTTGGTTGTTGTGAACTGTCATTTATTGCATTTATAAGTCGCTCATGTTCGGCTTCATAGAGTCTTAGTTTCACTGTGTTAGAGATATTATCAATGTCAAAGTTTCTGAGGTTACTAATATCATATTCAATGTTGCAGTTATTTAATACATGACACACTTTACTGAACCAGTTATTTCCATTTACTGCATTCACATAAATTTCCTTCTGAAAATTTAAACATTTCTTAAGTAAACTGTCATCAGGTGCTCTTTCCAATCTTATCCAGTAATTCACCATTCTAATTTTCTGTCTGACATGCAATGGGAATACTATTTTATATCTTTTTATTATAAATTTTATTTGTAATCTTTTATTTTATTTTTTCCCTGCTCACAAATGAATAAATAAATATATCTCATAGAAAAACAATCCTAAGGTCAATTGCCCAGCTGTGCCTGAGTATTATAATGAATAGTTCCTAATGAGCAATTTTGAGTATTTTAAATCATAGTGGCAAGTATACATTTATGAAACAATAACATAAAATGACCCATTGCAGTGAAAAAATGTTTGTTAATCCACTAAGACATGAATCCATTAAAAATGACACATTGGAAACTATTGGATACAGTTTTGTTTAAAATTAGTTTTTATATTTTCTTTTACACTGGTATATATAGGTGATATTTATTTATGTGTCAATGCAAGTGACATCCAATTGAATAAAGTGCAATTTAGTAATTGATTCATGCTGCTAATCTTGCTGAAGATACTTAGGGGAAAATGTATACAGTGTATTAAACTCTAGAAACCGACCAGGGCCACAGCCAGAACTGACCTTACCTGGATGAGTACTACAAGGAGACAACAATTTTGTTTTTGAAGGGTTATACCCTTCAAAACAAAAACCAACAAAACGCCCCCACTAGCACCTCGGACACAATATTAATTTGAAATTGAATAATACTCAAAAGTTATGGTTGTGTCAGGGCTTTAGGTACCAAGAACGCCCTATCCAGCCCTGGCTACGCCCCTGAAATATACTAAATTAAATGCTAGGAACATAATACAAGCATTAGGCACCTATAAATTCCGAATCTGAATTGCAATTTTATTCAGGGGCATTCCATATAGGATTATTATACTAATTGTAATTCTGTCTGGCCTATTTAAAGATAAATTGCAATCATACAATATTTCAAAGAGGTACAATTTTATTAACCCTTGATAATGGTGTAATATCAACAATGAGACAGATTGCAATCATTGCAGAAATATGAATCAAATTACAGGATTGTCAATGTCAGACATATGGCCTATATGTACTGAGGACATAAGTGACGTCACTAGCCTTGGTGCCGTGTGCAATAATGGCGTCCCCCAGCGTTCTGGCGGGGAGTGCAAACTGCACTTTTAATTGGCTCAAAATCATACTTAATTTGACTTGTAGACACTTTTATTCACGGCAATATATTATTTTACATCTAATTCAACTTTTAAAATGAACATACAAAACTCTGTTAGTTCCCCTTTAATTGTATTCTTATGCTGTAGAGCCCCATAATTATGACTCTCCAGTGCAAAGACCACCTCCATTTGAGACCACTCTGAGACCAATATAAAGATAACCTCGATATTAGGAAATTCAGTGTCTGGTCAGGGTACGTTTGACTGTAAGAATCTTCAGTCAACTTATAGCAGGGAATACTGAAACTGATCTTGGATAAACGCATGGAAAATGCATGGTTTTTCCCTAATTAAAATGAGGCAAAAACCATGCGTTTTCCATGCGTTTATCCAAACGCATGGAAAACGCGCGTAGCACATTTGACCATGTATCGTGTGATGTGACATGTTCTGGGTTGTGCATGTCATGGAGCATCATGTCACTCTGTTCTTTGATGACCCATTGGAGAAGAGGTTAGTGCCCATAGCAACACAAAATTAACTATCTCCAGTACTTAGAGAATGGCCTGTTCGTGGAATGCAAAGATCACATGATGAGACAATGTGGCTCTTCCAGAAGATTATTTTCAGTGACCACACCATCGGATCTAATAAAAGCTGCCCCAAATGATTTTTAATAAGAGCTCATTTTATTGTTTTCATCATGACATAAATAAAGCTAAGCTTACATTTGGATAACATATATAACATTAAACTAAAACAAGCCTGATACTCAGGCATGAGAGAGTTTTGAGATAACACTTGCAATATTTTGTCCATGTCTCAAGGTCACCCACTTTCCCCTATGTACAGCTGTACTGCATTTGAGTGAACGTAATTTCCTCACTTGCTGGATTTATTACAGATTGTCCCATCCTTTGTCAACAATGAATATCAAATGTACAGAAAGTTTAGCCTCTTAAGTTGGATGATGTGAGGTCCTTGGACCAACAGTGACTACCACCCAAAGTCCAAAGAAATCACATCTTGCACATTCCAGGCACAGAAGCAAATCGTGTGGAGAATTTGGCTCTATCAGCCTGCTCTGTTTACTGTCAGACAAGGATTTGGCAGAACTCTAGAAATGGTGTACAAATGATTGTCTTAGAGGGGTCTCCTTGTCTCTTTTTATAACTGACTTCCCCATGGGTCTAATAAATCTTTTGTCATTGTCATTGTTACACAAGACCTATAATGTTAGATGAATGATGGGGATTAAGAATGCATGGGAGACTGTAAAAAAAAAGACACCTTACTATTAAAACCACATACATTTTGGAACCTAAAACACCCTATCGTAAACGCAATCAATTTGTCTCAATTTTGAGTTTCTACTGCATTTATAATTAGAGAGACTTCGTTAACACTGTAAACATAAACAGCTCTGCAAACAATTTAAACGATTATTCTAATGTCTGGGCTCCTTTAGCACATTGTAAAACAACACTGTGTATGCAGACTGTGTGTGGTTTGCAATTTCATTGCCAGTAGCTGCCTCAACAAACCCGAAGTAATGTGATCATGGCACATTGGAAGTCTTTTCTAGTAGTAGTCTGTTGCCTTGCTTATACAGTTGGACCATTATACAATGCATTTTTTCACCCTCGGCAAAAACATTTACCAAATGTATTGTAGTTACTGCGGTGAAAAGTTGTCCGTGTACCGGCGGAGGTCACCCTTTCGTTTCCAGAACAGTGGTAGGTGGGTGGGTGGGTGGATTAGGGCTTTACGTCCTGTATTTCTGCACCTGATGGGCTAATTAGGACAGGCAGGGACAATGGTAATCAGATGATGGTTTGGGAGCAGAACTCAAACACTATATACATTGATATAAATTGGCATTAAATTAGTCTTTACGGCCTCGTTGTGCCTTTTGATGGTCTCATTGACATGTCTCAGCTATGTTTTACCTTAGAACGGAATAGGAAAAAAATGGGAAATTCTTTTTTTTACGTATTAAGAGTATAACTATGACACCTTTGCACCTACATTGTTAAAACTTTTTCATGATATGTCTAAAATAGTGTAAGTGTACCTTTTAGGGTTTTAATGGCCGTAGATATTGTCGAATTACAATTAGGAAAAGATGTGAAAAACTCATATTTTCCCAATTATCCACATCTCAACTACTATTATACCTACAACCTGTTATTTTGCTGTAAAAATGTCTAAAAAATAGTACTTTCACTTTCAAAACTTTATTTGATGTTTAGTTCATGCATTCTTCATAAAATTAAAAACATATGAAAAAATTATGTTGATTGCTACATTGCCTTAACCCTGGTACTCTATGTTTTCAATGATATCCATAATTATTTTAGAATTAAAGTGTATTTTTAAAATTTGATAACCTCATTCTAATATTCTTCGTATGTAAGACAAGTGATCAGGGGAAAATTCATATTTTCCCAAAACTCTACATCTCAACTACTTTATACCTATACACATGAAATTTAGATGTGAAAAGGTCGAAATCAAATAATTTCACTATCAAAACTTTAAGATGTCATTATTTCACACTTATAATAGAAAACAAATCCCGAAATTACTCCAATTATGTTGTTTGCTATATTCTCCAAAGCTGTTACTGTAGCCTATATTTAAAATGACACCCTTTTCCCCCATTAAAAAGGTCACAGGCCTTGGCTCTAGAGTCAAAATTTTACACATATGCCAATATGTATTCTTTAATTTTGTCAAATTTGTCAAGGGTATGCTGCTGCAATGAAAAAAACAACCCCAATTAAAGATGTAGATATTGACATTTTGACCTTAAAATAGGACATTCTGATATCTGTATAATTTAGGAATGTGATGACATGCGGAGATACCTAGCGCTCTTGGCTCCCGGTCGAGCCTAAGTTGGATGGTTGTTTCATCCTTCGTCTCATTGCCATGGTCTCTGCCTGTCCTAATTAGCCCAACTGGTGCAGAAATACAGGACGTAAAGCCCTAATCACACACAGACACACACACACACACATGCGAAGATACCAAGAAGACAAGCGGGGGCTTCCACACAGAGATATTTGCAATAATTAATTGATTTATGTGATATGTTTAATTATTTGTGTAACTCATGTAATATTTTATTCTTCATAAATAACAAACACCACAACCTGAGGCAAAGTCAAGTATTGATGGTGACACGAAAATTAAAAACCATTTGAGGCAATGCTACAGCATTTTTTACGTCTCAGACATTTTTGTCACTTTTATGTCAAGGACAGATACGCAATCATCCAGTTGCGTTTAGCTTTAAGAAATAACAATGCATGAACATTCATTTATAAATATGAGATACTTCCATGGTTAGATATTATTAGACATGGAATTCCTCTCAAGAATGTTCTGCTCATAATGTCAGAAAGCCGGAGAAAATAAATAATAACAAATAAATTCTTTTTTATTTAAAGTAACAATAAAATAACAATAAACACTAGCACAAAGGATATTATTTGACCTGGAGAAATTGAAACAATTGTGTTTCTGAAATCTTGATTTAGCCAATAGTAAATAGGTAAAAAATGGGTTTTTATTTTGCTGAAACATATTTATTTCAATTTCACGAATGTGCCTAATGCTCAATAACAGGTTCGATTTTATCAGTAGGTGTGCGCAATGTATCAGATCGCACAGAAAGAGTGTAAACTACTATTGTAAACTGGCATAAAAAAGGAACTACCGACAGATAATACATCTATCTGTTGACCCTTTCATGTATATTACATAGTTCATTGCTTCTAAAACCGCAGAGATTCTTTTTACTGCTCTGTTTTTAGCTTAAAAGACACATTGATGCCTCGCTTCCAGACAGTTTTATCAGTCTTCCTTAGCAATTCTCTTCCACTGATTCAACTTTTGGCCAATTCATTACAGTCCGTTGTCTTCCCAAGTACTTTTCTTGCTTTTTAATTCACAAACTTTGACAAGTCTTGAGACATCAAATAGACTTTCTCAGAAAATTTCTAAGTTCCAGTCTTAATAAATCATGATGCTGCATCATACTTACAATTTTTTTTAAGTTAATTAAACTAAATAAAAAGAATTTGTGCAGAAATTACTGCAGTCAAGTGGATTAAATTTACTTTGAAATTTGTACATCTTTTGCTAAAACCTCAAGTAAAATTGAGCGTCTGCTCTGTAACCAGGGATACCCGCCTAAAAAGGAATGATTAAGACTTGGAAAGACCTAGATACTTTTAATTACAGCATACGGATAATGCGTATCCGTGCCTCTAAAACTGTGTGTTCCATACCTTGATTTACTAGGAAAATTCTTGCTAGAAAATGAATGGCAAAGAATAAAAAATGGAGCTGACCAACTCTGTTGAATTATTCGTCTTTAAAGATTGGCTGCTGTGCATTGTCACATCTTGGTTTATTCCAAATAAATAAAAATGCACTCTTGAAGAATAACATACTTTCAAATGAAGTATTGTATTGTAATGCCTCAATGCTAAGAGGTGGATCAAAAGTGGGGATGTAATGCTACAAATACATACAGTACAGAAGCTGTGATAGCTACGCAATCTTTGTGGTAAAACTAGACACCCAGGTTAGCACACATACTTATTACAAGAACAGAATTTGCTTACCATCTACTGTGGACTTGTAAACCTCATTTGGTGCTCGTTAACTTGGGCCTATCCCTCTTTGCCCAGATTGCCCCACAGCAAATTCCTCAGAGGGAACTAATTTGATTGATGGAGATCTACTCCACATCATGAAGCAAATTTTGGCATGTCACAATGATGCTGTTTTGAACTGCAGTTACAGATGATCATGATAGTGTAAAAAGGTTGAGCTAAACCAAAAACAAAGCCCATCAGGTTGGTTTGCATGATAATTGGTATGATATTTCCAAATATACAAAATATTTATTTTTTAGTTCGGACGGATTACAAAACAAATGAAAGAGAACCTGTGACTGACTCTGTGGCTGATTCTGGAAGTGAAGGCCATTTAACTCTTTTAGAGGAGCAGTTAGTGTAGAGGTCCTGGGCTCGAGCCTCATTTGCTGCACTTTCTGTTTGTGGCCTTTGGCAAGCCACTAAGTCTTCACTGCCACTGTCCACCCAGCAGATGAGTGGGTACCTGGCTCGAGAAGACTATGATGGATTTAGAAAGACGGATGCATCCAGCAAGATGTGGAACAGCTACCGAGTACCTGCGCTAACCGCAAGTAACTGTTGAATACTCCCCAGGGAGCTGAGATGGAGAGCCAGGGAAGCCGCCATGTACAACTTAATTGATATGGTGGCTCTTAAAAATACAGACAATAGCAGTTAATTGTATATCACCGCTGAATGTGCAGTATACACCCACTCCATCCCCATTTGGTTCCACCTGTTATGTGAGCACTAAATAAGTGTAATAATACTAAAAAAAATAATAACTCTATTACTCCATAATGATTGAATATGACTATTAAATTCTTGTAAATCTTTATGCCACACCATAAAGTTATAACCAATGTGACATTTAAAATCAAGTAGATAATAACAGTACTTTACACTGGCGCAGGATTTTAGATGAACTGACTACAAGGTGTCTCTAGCTAGTTATGGCTCATTTCGGCCTGCTATAGCTTCAACTAGTAGTTCCTAACTCTGGATAGCTACAGTCTTTATGAGTTGTACTGTTTACATAGAGCTAGCTACCTACGAGAACATAACAACAGCATAGTCTGCATCAGGCAATTATACTCCATCTTTGTGGTTTGCTAAAGATAGTATTTTGCTTGGGCTCAGATTAGTTAGTTTGCATGAAATGCTGCAGATGTGATGATGAGATGATAAATAACACATTTCACGTTAAACAAATAGATTCAATAAAACGAGAAAACAATATTCCTGGACATGTCCATCACACCGACATAATTCTTTACAAATTGCAATGAAAGATAAATATTTACAATGATATGAATATAAAAGTATAAACATATTAGTATTGCAGGTGACAAGATATAGAAATCTATGCTTCATTTTAATCGATTTGAAAAATGTGCAATTATCTTTCCATAATGATATTTTGCATAAATCTGAAACCCCACGAGAGCGCTCGATAGCAAAACCAATCTGTCTCAGAGTGTCCCTGATCTTTCAGGCACTGAAAACAGCAATGATATGTTGTAAATTCGTCACTAGTCGTGAGTCTCATTACACGTCTCATACTGAGGAGAATTTGGATTGCCTGGAAAAAACAATTATTTGTATATAAATGGATGTGGGTCAGCCTGCCATGAATGTTATTGCAAAAATGGCCAATAAATTAATCTCAATCTAAAGATGTTATGAAACCATTACGATGACTAAATTGATAATTGATGGAGCTTGGGTTATTTTTTAATAACATCACATTTCTATGAAAACTTCTGACGATCATTTCCAGGAACAACAGTGGACAGAATCTTGGCCTCTTTACACCTCTAATATGATATAAGTGATTTCAGGAGATAGATTTGTGATAATTCAAGTTATTTATTTTGCTCACCAAGTCATGGCATGGAGCCAGAAAAGACAGATACAACAATAAAGTACACATGGCCTCAGGAGACAGTAATACAATAAAAACTCCAAAAATACTGGTTTAGCAAGTAAAATAGAATAGGCCTACTAGTTTAACAATTTAGTAAAGTATCAACCGCGGTTTAGCTGAATAACTGAAGTTCATACCTTAATAGCCACTTTCAAAAAGATTGTTAGGATAAGCCAAGAGTTAATACATCCAAGACTTTGTCTACAGAAAGAATGAGCCTCACATCATCTTTCCCCTATATCTGATAACGTTTCCTTTGTTGGAAAAATGTTACACAAGCTGGTAATGTAAGTGCTGTTTTATGACTTTTCCCCATGACCTTCAATCTAGAAGAGAGAAATCACATTACCCAAATTGAGGACTTGTCCCATCTACATGATGATAAAAGTACTATCTACTTAGAGCAAAAGCAGGACTTTTTTGTCATGAAGATGGACAGGACCACCAAACAGAAATGTCATGCAAAGAACAATATGGTGACAGCAGTCACAGTCAACATGTGGATTTTTTCTCATCGTTTCTCTGGACGCCGTAGCTATTAGCCTATCACACAACAGTTAATGGTACTGTTTATTTCTGCTCCGAATGCATGACACAAATAACGCAGGTGAATGTCATTTGCACAATTGGGTTGCTTTATTCTTTTTCCCTTAGCATTCAGAATAATGTGGTTTGTAAACTGTCATGACTCCTCCGTGTAAATGCATTAATACAATCAATAATAACTATGATTCGTCATTCAAGATTAAGGCGGTCAGTACACTGGTCATTTCTGTTTTCAGTGCCTGAAAGTTACAAATGAAGTCAGAGAAAACACCTGACACAACTAATATGTGAGTATTGGTCCTATTGGAAAAGTTTGGAAAAATCTTCACTGTTACCCTCTTACAATAATTCATTTCACACAATTTGTTTAACTTCTTTTCTTTTTTATGCATTTTGGAATGCATTGCATGACAGTTCATTTTCTACATCTTTTGATGGAAAAGTAGGGCACCGTGCTCTCACACGGGTTCTTAGCTGAATATTTCTTCCAAAGATTGGTCCCTCCCAAACCCCATCTATCCTGAATACATGGGTCCCTAAATGTGACAGGAATTGATTTGCCTGATGCTTAACGCCTTCAGACATCAGCACAAAGTGATGAGCAAACTGGCTGCTGTCCAGGTGAAGGGTCAAGCACTCGTGCTGGACACCAAGTAATCTGCAATCGCACACAGAAGCCTTGGTCTTTTTTGGCATTATATGGAAGCAAGGACTTCACAGATTGCTGTCAAGGTTGAATATGCTGTGCAGTATACTGGGTAGCCTGGTGATTAAGGTATGGCCGGTCAGTACACTGGTCAATTTTACTTGAGGTTCCGGCTTTGATTCCCAGCCAGGGCAGCCTTCATGAGCTACATCTCATCTTGATATCAGTCACATGAGACACTTTATTCATTGTGCCTTGCACTCGGTGTCTATGCTTGGCAAGTAAAAGACCCTCACCAAGGATGATGCAATGCACAGTAGTTAATCTAAGGGGTTGACCAATTCAGTGGAACAATGTTTTATTTTCAGTGAATCAAGGTACGAAACATATACTCATTGTTGTAGTTTTAGAGGCATCATCTACTTGCTGTTCATTTAAAAAGAGTATCTAAATCTTTTCAAGTTTTAATCACTCTATTTTCAGGCAGGTATCTATGGTTACAGAGCAGACAAAAAATAATACTTGAGGTTTCAGCTACAGATGAAGAATATTTTTAAGTAAATTTAGCTACTTAATTTTCTGCATCTATTTCTGCGCAAATTCACTACGTTATTCACCTAAAGATACCGGTAAAGTATGATGCTCTGATAAACAAATATCAGCGTCATATCCGCAGAAAATTTCAGTTGATTTAAATAGACTTTCTCAGAAAACTTCTAAGTTCCAGACTTGATAATGTTGCAAGACTTCCCAAAGTTCATTAATTAAAAAGCAAGTAGGTACTTGGGAAGACAACGGACTGTAATGAATTGGCCAAAAGTTGAATCAGTAGAAGAGAATTGCTAAGGAAGACTGATAAAACTGTCTGGAAGCAATGTGTCTTGTTAGCTAAAAACAGAGCAGTAAAAAGAATCTCCGGGTTTTTAGGAGCAATGAACTATACTCAAGAGAGAGGCAATGTCTGTTCGTATTTGCTAAATTATAAATGAAAGTTCATGACGTTAGTTTACACTGTTCATGGAGCATTAGGCACATTCGTGGAATTAAAAAAAAAAAAAAAGGCAAAGTAAACAAAAAATTTTTTTTACCACCTAACTATTCGCTCAACATAAATTTTGAACGTAAAATATTTCGATGGCACTGTATTTTGAGGGAACGATTTATAAATTGAGGGAACAATCTGTAATTTGAGGTAACAATTTGTAAATTGAGGGAACAATTTGTAAATTGAGGGAACGATTTATAAGTCGTGGGAACGATTTATAACTCGAGGGAACTATTTGTAAGTCATGGGAACGATTTATAAGTTGTGGGAACGATTTACAACTTGAGGGAACAATTTCCTTTTGTGGAGAAGCACGTGGTAAGCTTGCTGACCATGTTCCTGGATGAAAACGTGAAGAGACAGATAAGTGAAGAAGTGATTCTACTCCAGACGCAGAATCACTTCTTCACTTATCTGTCTCTCACGGAAGAACTTCTTCACGTTTTCAGGAACATGATCAGCAAGCTTACCACGTGCTTCTCCACAAAAGGAAATTGTTCCCTCAAGTTGTAAATCGTTCCCACAACTAATAAATCATTCCCATGACTTACAAATCATTCCCTCGAGTTATAAATCGTTCCCTCGAGTTATAAATCGTTCCCACGAGTTATAAATCGTTCCCACGAGTTATAAATTGTTCCCTCAATTTACAAATTGTTCCCTCAATTTACAAATTGTTCCCTCAATTTACAAATCGTTCCCTCAATTCATAAATCGTTCCCTCAATTTATAATTCGTTCCCTCAATTTAAAAAAAAAAAAAAACCAATGTCCTATTAGGGGCTCCGTAGTATTTTAAGAAAAATCAAACAAAAAATAAACACACGGATATGAAATGGTGTCTCACACAATTATGAACGAACGGCCTGAGAAAGTGCTTTGCCATGTCTTGAAGGTAATGCTAAAAGCAACTGGGATGATTGCTAATCTTTTCTTGACATAAAAGTGACAAATTCGTTAATGTATGAGACGTAAAAATGTTCGTTTCACCATCAAAACTTGACTTTGCCTCAAGTGGTCGTGTGCGTTATTACATGATATATATATATATATATATATAATTTTATTGACCGCAGAGCATCAAAAAGATACGTGTCATAAAAATATAAAAATACAAGGATAATATAATTATTAAGTAAAATAAAAGAACAATCTACATGAACATAATTTAGTTACATATTAAAAACATCTATATGATAATTATGTAAAACTATAAGCATATCAATAAAACAAGGCACCATCACGGCAATTAGCAGGAATCAATGCACCATAGAAGATTAATACTGAATACAAATAAGCAGTAGGAGTGAGTATTTACATATGTACAGATTTCATATCCAGTTATATTGTCTATTTTAGGAACTATATATAATAATAATAATAACAGTAAAAACAATTACATAAGCATACCAATATATGTACAAATCCTTATTTGGAGCAACAATAAATGAAATAAACAAGCATATCAACAACCAAATATATTTACAAACAAACAATCAAGCATACAGATAATTACACATATCACATAAATTCATTATTATTGTCAATATTCCTGCCGGATTTAAGTGTAGAGGTCCCCTGTGCTGCAGCATGTCAGCATATTGCCACAGACAATGGGCTGTCGCTGATATTGGTAACTCAGTTGTGCATCATGGAAAATTAATTCCTCTTGTATGGGGCTTCATGCAATTCATTTCTCATCAGATATGCAAACATGTTTGTGCAACTAAATCCAATAAAGCCAATAAATCCAATAAAGCCAAGGTCACAAGGCAGTCAGACAGTGTACATGTAGGTTGGTGGAAGTTGAGAACTTATTTTAGGCTGTCGTTACGTGCTCACCTGTCATTCGTGGTATGCTTTAACGGTAGTAATGTAAGGTAAGGTAAGGTGAGGTAAGGTAAGGTATGGTAAGGTATGGTAAGGAATGGTAAGGTATGGTAGGGTAATATTTGTTTTGACAAGCATATTTATAGTATCAAAATGAACAATAACAAAGTATGAATACAGATTGAAAAGGTTGAAGTTTGTATTGCACTATTATTGTCTCAATGCTAATGGTTTGAAGTTTATTCAGGTTAATAAGCGACTAAGACCATTGTATTAGACTTGGGCTCAGTTGCCACTTTATTTGGCACAAAACACAAATGATACATATGATTATAACAATGACATAAGCGCTCTTTGTAGACACCCCAATATAAATTGCTATGTATGCATACAGATTGCATAAATTTAATTGAGAAATAACTGACATTATGATATATCTTGATATAATGGACATAATATTATATCACATGCGAAATTTTGAGTGTATAGTTGACAGTAAAAATGTTAGCATATTCTAAGAGGCTATAATTGCTATAGGGATGGGATGGTGGGTGAAGAATGAAGCGAATGAACTTATGAAAAACGTACGGCCGTTTATATAGTGGAGCGCCGTAGGGACGCTCTGATTGGCCGCCTGAGTCACGTGACTGTTTTGGCGGGAACCCAGCGTGGAGAAGACGGCGATAAAATGGCTTCTGTTACTAAATCAATTTACGTGAGTAAATTATACTTATATGACCGGCTATCTACAGATGCAGAAATGATACAGCTTGGATCAACAGCATGTACACGCTTACCCATTACAGACACAAAATGCAGGGCCAGTTTATTATTTACCTCATAAGTAATTATACCAGGATTTGAACTCATCTCACCATCATGAGCCGGCCCAATATCACTTTGACTTCCAATAAGCAATCTTTAGTATTCAGTGTGAATTTGTGGACACGTTTTATGGCCTTTGTTATATTGATAGATCGTTTCCATGTCAGTAATATAAACCCCTAATCTGTGATAGTGAACAGTTTGGGTGACACCTCCAAAGCGAACGTCTCTTTATTGAATGACCACTCGGTCTAATTGGATACTGTATGGATGATCTGACCTCTTGCATGGGTGGTCAGTGAGATCACTTGGCATATACAAGGTGCGGCATAAAAACTTGCACCTGCAGCTACTGCTACCTCTTTTGTTATTACCTCAATTAACAGTGATGCACGCAGCTGCAATCATACACACAATACTAATAATAGTCCTAAAACATCTTTATGAATACATCTTCTTGTTTCCTTAAGAATTATAGATAATATGGATCTAAATATAGCACATGCACACTTATCAAACCTTCAGGTCATTTTCACCTCGGCCTATGCAATACAAGCATAATATTATGTCACTGATCATACAGATGTGCTACAGACACACTTTGTCACCAAAAATAGGGCAAATAGATTCATTTTAATAAGAAGGTAGAGCATTGACAACTTTGAGGTGGAAAGTGCCATTTTGGATTCTGGTTAATTTTCTGTCTATTCTGTTTAATTAACTGGCCCATCCTCCTGAAAATCATGGGATAATTTCCATATTAGTTGTAGATTCAAAAGGTCCCTCTGGTAGCCATTATATTTCTCTGTTTTAATTTTATGACCTGTGGCTTCAGAGGTGTAGTAACTAGGAAATCTCTAATTTGTTAACTATTATGAACTAGAGACACCATGCAAGCAGACAGAACTTTGACTTCTGTGATATGTGTCACTCAGAACAAGCCCTGCAGCATGCACCTTCTCAATAATTGAGACACTGATATTGTCTGACATTATAAAATAAAAAATATCACAATGACCAATTGCTTATACCTCTGACTAAATGTGGCAAAACTTTAAAAGACCTCGTGACAACATGTAGTAACCTAGAGCTATCTCAAAAGAGGAGATGCCTGGTGCAAGTTTTTAGACTGCACCCTAGAGCATTGGTTTCTATCCTTGGTGTCCAGTTTTGGTGCAGTATACAACTGTAAGTGCTTGACCCATTGATTTGACAGCTTCTCTGGTACTGCTGGACATGTCGGTCATGTTTGCAGACCCACATGATTGTGCAAGTACAGTGACCCTAACACTTTAAGCTGAACTGCTGCAAGAGCAGAGTGACATGTGAGTACTGTGTCGGGTTTGAAAGCACACACGCAGAGTCAAAGCAACAAAAGTCTTGTTAACTCTTTGGTCTCCTTCCATAAAAGATACATATGAGATGCCAGATCATTTCAACCATGTGGTGTCCAGTACAAATGTCCAGTATTGGTCAGCATGATCACTTGACCCTCCTGCTGGACAGTGGTCTGTTTGCTCATCTCTTTGTTCCGATGTCTAGGGATGTGAATGTTGACCTAATCAATGTGTGTCACATTCTCCCGACTCACATGTTCGCTTGAGCAGACTGGTCAGGTGATTAGGTTCAAGACCTATAAAAAGCATTAATAACAAAGGCTTTCAATGTCTGTGATACAATTCTTCTGCAACTCTAACACAACTATTGTGAACATAAACTGGGAATTGACAAGCATATTTCTATCATAAGAAGCATTGTTATCTACACCTTTAAGTCACAAAAGACAGTGTATAATAGTAAATGCAATATGGGCAAATAGGCAATCAATGTCTACTCCTTCACTTGACAATTGTTCTTACATAAGGGAACTCAACTGCCAGAGATTAAGATGACATCCCAAAAATTCTAACATAGGCATAATAGATAATGTTTTCAGGGTTGACTAGGTTTTTTTAAATACACACAAAAATAATGACACTATGCCTAATAACAGTACACACACTATTCTCAGACCTTTGCTGCGGGACTGACCATTTACTGGCCCTGCAGCTGCAGACCTGCAAGACATATTACATGACGGATGTCATATTACATGACGGATGTCCACAGAGGTTATGACTCATCTCTCTACCGCCATTTTCAGTAGTCCTGTCACCCCACACATGGAGGCAGATCACCTTCAGACTTCTTTTCTGCCCTATCAAGTTGCACATCAGATGTCATTTAGTACACAGTCTTGTTTGCAGAAAATGGTTTACTCAAGCAGTGTGAAGAGATATTGGTATGCGGTTGCCCAGTAATAATTAAATATACAATGTATCTGGATTTTGTCTCAGTATACCACCATGAAGTGGAAAAACATTATCTTATTCGGTGAACTAACAAAATAATTACTTTGTTTATGGCAATATAATCATTAGGACAGTTATTCAGTTTTTTTTTTTACTTTTATAAATATATAATTCTTAATTTAGACTGATAATATTTCAGCTTAAAGGGATATTTTTTAATTTTTATCGTGTATCAGTAAAAAAATTCTTACCTTCAATATAACTTTTTTGAGTGCTCGACTTAATACAGAGATCATCTTATTTATTTACTTCATTAAAGCTGCATTGTCACTCAATATGACAGTGACCAAAATCGGTTGCATTCATTTCATTGTCTTCTAAAAAACGGATTAAATCCAACCAGGGCTTTGCTAGGTTGACTATATCTATAAAATAATAAACCCTATTATTTTAAACTTTCATGCCATCAAAAATCGCCGATTTGTTTACATTGCATGTGCTTTTTGGCCAATGAAATGAAAACGAGGCATAAACGGACGCGTCATCGGTTCGTAATGTATTTTATTATTCTGTGCCTTCAATTTTCGTCCGATTTTCAAAATTCCAAGTTTATTATGTAAAAAAAAATGTAGGTGTTTCGCTTCTGCATGAATTGAAACAATTCTGACCTCAAATTTTCATAAAATGACTGTGAAATCGCGAATCGCCGACGCTCTCCAATCGTTGCAATGAATAATTAGCTAAAATGTAGACAGTTTGGGTTGTCTAATTAATTCATCAATAAGAAGCATTTTCTGTCATTTGGATAGCTTTTTTGTTGGTACAAAAATCGTGACAATGCAGCTTTAAGGCATGCAATGATTTATACATCATTACGAGGTATGTTTTGTCCGTGGAATTATTGAATGCATGCACGCATAATGCTATGTTTTATTTTGTTTACACACGACGGTAATGACTTACAGCCAAGCAGAATGAGGGCCATGCAGCATGCTTTATATATTTTTGTGGGATTCTATGTGCACACGGTTATACAGCCTTCCTATCTACCTAAAACTATCCTATACTGATAAATAATGAGTGCACACGCTATTACTAATCTTGACTGGCTTTTATTTTCATCAAATTCTTGCCGGGAATCAGCAATTTCAACTTCTGCTTCTTAAACATTTGAAGTGTTATCACTGAATGATTTATTGATCGCCGATAAAAACCTAATTACTTATTTTCAAGATGTGACCATGAAATGGTGATAGCAGGCACTGAGATGCGTATACATGTATTATCCAAACTGAATGTCAGCCTGTTGCAAAAAAACGCCAAAAATGACAGGTCTGCTGCCAGGCTAGTAATGCATAAGCCAACCAGTTGTAGCTGCATGCCTTGGAACTTTTGTGGAACGTTTGTTCTCCAGTCGCTGAATATCTTGACTGGAAAATCGATACAAAATTCAAAGTTTTTTTTTTTTTTTCAACCTACTGCATACATGCATGTTTGTCTGCCCAAGAAAAACTGTGCTCTGTGTGCAGAAAGGGAATCGCCATTTATCAGATCAGGTGTAATGTGTATGTGTGCATGATACCAAATGTGAACATATCAAATGTATTTCTGAAAATACATTGAGTGATATCCTCCATATTGGGTCCATCATAGATCTATACCTCAAAGTTTGTAACATATTTTTGGCTCGATAACATAAAGGATAGCATTAAGGATAACATAAAGAATAGCATAAAGGATAACATAAAGGATAACATAAAGGATAGCATAAAGAATAGCATAAAGGATAATGTAAAGGATAGCATAAAGTATAACATAAAGAATAGCATAAAGGATAACATAAAGAACAGCATAAAGGATAGCATAAAGGATAACATAAAGAATAGCATAAAGGATAACATAAAGGATAGCATAAAGGATAGCACAAAGGATAACATAAAGGATAGCATAAAGGATAGCATAAAGGATAACATAAAGGATAGCATAAAGTATAGCATAAAGGATAACATAAAGAATAGCATAAAGAATAGCATAAAGGATAGCATAAAGTATAGCATAAAGGATAACATAAAGGATAACATAAAGAATAGCATAAAGGATAGCATAAAGGATAACATAAAGGATAACAAAAAGGATAGCATAAAGGATAGCATAAAGGATAACATAAAGGATAGCATAAAGGATAACATAAAGGATAACATAAAGGATAGCATAAAGGATAACATAAAGAATAGCATAAAGGATAACATAAAGGATAGCATAAAGGATAACATAAAGAATAACATAAAGGATAACATAAAGGATAATCAAGGTAGTATCTGATCTCCTTGTGAAGACTCTGGCAGAAGAATATTTCATGAGAAGGTTAACTCCTGTGCATATGCTGATGATGTAACTCTGTTGAGCTCAACCATATAACAGGTCTGCAAAACCTTATTGATATCTGTGTTGATTACTCAAATGATTGGCGTTTTAAGTTTGCTATTAATAAATCCAAAACTATTGTCATCAGGAAAGATATGTAGCAACCCACTTGGTGCATTGGTAATAATTAGCTGGATAGAGTTAGCGAAGTAGAGCTACTCTGTGTTGCTATTGATACCAAAGGTGGTAATGACACGCATGTTTCTAAAAGAATCAGTACTTGTAGAAAATCAATGTTCGGGTTGTCACCATGGATGTGGAATGTCATATCCTGGACTTAGTGTTAAAACCTATTTGTGTATAACTGGCGGAAACCCAAAATTTTTATATGGTACTGAATGTATTCCACTATGTAATAGTAATCTAAAAGATGTTATTTCTATGCAGGGCACAATTCTTAAATATTTACTTGGTTTAGGCAAGCGAAGCCACCATATCAATTTGATACATGCCTTGAATGTTGAAAAAACTGACAATGTTATTCTGAGAAACTCCCTGAACTTGTATAATTGGTTATTTAAAACTGAAACTTTAGTCTCTAATTTACAATGTAAGTTTCTACCATATTATATAAATACAGGCGAGATTATACAAGGTATGCTTATTCATAAAATTGTCAGCTCAGGTTATTCTCCCATTGAAATTCTGTTCAAAGAGCAAAAATTAAGTGAATATCTAGTAGAGAGAGCAATGTCATTATAGAAAGTCTTATTTATTTAATATTTATTTAATATTTCATGATAATTACATTAAAACATGGTCGGATGAATATTTTGTAACAAAACTGCTTACACACACAAAGGCATTTTAAGAACACAATTTATATAACCGGTGCTATACCATATGACGTTATATTGTTTTTATATCTCTGATGTTTTTACCACGATTTTACTGTATATTTTGTATATATATTGTTCCTCAGTTTTTGAAACCTACAACTGAAAAAATTTAACTGAATGGGAATTAGAATGACAAAATAATGACAAGCAAAGTTTTCTCAAACCAGACGGCAACAATCACAGGAAATCATTAGATTTACTGTCAGCTGTGTTGACATTTCTAACATGATTTCCTAATTATATAATCAGCTTTTTAAAAACTGATGAAGTGTCTCACTTTGCATAATGTGTTGTCAAAATGACTAGAGGGTTGTCAAACACGGAACCCAATTACTGTATCTATAAGTTCACAGAATGACTACCTTAAATGTCATAAATGACTAGTCATTTTGACAACTGCTCTTTAGAATGCTCTAGAAGCCTGTCTCATCCAATGTCTGGTGCATACAGTATAACCATATTTAAAGAAACCTCACTATTAAGTCCACCACTTCATAAATGCATGTTTGAGTTAAGTTTTCATTTTCACAAATGGCAACCTCGCTTTTAAGGTATATCCCAAGCTTACGTCATTATATAGGTATGGCAACGTATTTTATCAGGTACATAGCAACCGAGCAACATAGCAACCATGCTTTGATCGAAATTTACTGTTTTCAATTCTTAACTGAAAGATAGATTAGGATAAAAAAAAAATATATAAATTTACTTACTTTCTATTTACTTGCTTACTTGTTTGCTTACTTAATACTTCCTTAATTACTAACATAATTATTACTTACTTAATTACTTAATCTTGAAAGCCGCCCAGACTCTCTTAAGGGGTCTCTTCCATATAATAGCAGCAGTCTGGTCACAAATGAGATTATTCACTGAATGCTTTTTCAGGTATGAACTCTGACACGACCGTGTCAGGGCTGTGAAATGTTGTAAGTCATAAAAGAGATTTGTTGGCAACTTTTACAGTAAGCCACAGGAAAAATCGATTATTCGCTGTAAGATTTGCTCTAACCAGACTTTTGTTGTTAGTTCATACACACTGAAAGACGAACTTAAACATTAGAACTTTCAAACTTTTCATACAAACATTCACTTTGTTTTTCTTAGATAAATATTGTGGATGAATGAAACAAAAACTATAGCAAGAAATGACAGCTCCAATCTAAGGACTTAACTCTAGAAAATACTACTAAACGATTTATTTATTAATGTAGTCTTAATTTTGCGGCTGCTACATGTAGGCTCATTCATTCATTCATTCATATGAAGATAAATTACAAAGACAGTGAGTAACGTTACAGACATATGTACTTTGCCCTAATAATAGTATTCCATACGAGCTCTCAAGTAATAATGACAAATTCCCCATGACAATCTTCTGCAGGCTTATAAATGCAATATAATAGTGTCTGACAACAGCCCATTCGCTTTCCTATTTCCCTGGACTACCACAGAGCAAATTCACAGTGGGAAAACTTAGTTGATTTCCATTATTGGGTTTTATTATTTTTTACAAAGAACACTGACTTTCTTTATTTAAGCCTAACTTGAGAGAAAAATTACCTAGCTTGTTTCTATATCAGTCCATCAGACTTTTGCTTTTTAAAATGAGCCCATTACAGACAAAAATTAATACGTCATATATCATACATCAGATTTTCTATTTGTAAGCACACAAAACTGGAGAAACATGCCTGTCTGATGGATGTGACACAAGAGACCATAGCTGTATTATAATTTATAGCCTGGGAAGGCCTCTTCACCTTTTACATTGACAAATGCAATCTAAGAGTCACACAAGGAGCCTAACTAGGTCCATTGCAGCTTTTTACTTGAAACCATCAATCAGGCAGGCCTTCCTCTTAGGTAATGGATAAGTTTCCTTTCCAAGCTACAATTGCCAACTACACTTCCGCCCCTGAAAAGTAGGTCAGTGTGTCCTGTGATGGTGAAAAATGTAGTTTGAATTCAGCACTTCTCCATGGCCTAGTGGTTAAAGGTTTGGCCTGCTCCAATAAATGTCTTAGGTTCGATTCTCTGGTTGAACAGATTTAGACTGGCAGGTGCCTGGAAAGTATATATCCGTTCTCAATATATTGAGGTATAATAGTCATGTACTACTATTTTGCACTGAAATATAATTTGACTAATCCTAAACCATTTGACAGTGTATACTGTATAGTATGACCAACTCGCATATAGCCATTTGACTAACAGGTTACTTATATCGCAGATTGCACTCATAGTATTTTCAACATCGGAAAGATGTCGGCGATGTTAATACGATGTTGTACCGACGAGATAGCCAATACAGAAACAAAGCTGATATAATGAAGAGTGACATGTCACTGACTAATGATGTATAAGACATTGAATAAGGTGACTAAAGATGACTAGCTTCTTAGATAAGGCTTACTAACTTGCGAGTAAAAATGGTTAATATGTCTAAAACAGTAAATATGTCTTAATAATAATTTGTCGGTGACTTCATCTATTTCTGACCGGAATCAATATTGCAGGTTTTATATTTCTTGATGAAAGTTTCTTGTCACTTATTTAAACTTGAAGGAAATCATTTTAAAAGTCCTTTGAGAGTTCTCTATTTTTAAGCAAAACGTCAAAATTAAGCCATTTGAAATTACCTCGACAAGAGAACTCGCCTTTTAGTAATTAAATGTATTATTTTATGCTATTGAAATCACAAAACAGGAAATGTAATAATAAACCAAACTGATCTCACTCTAGGGAAACACTCCTAAGAGTGACAAATGATTTCATGCGATGGCGAGTTTGAACCATATTACAGTGGAACCTGCTTTACTGCCATTTTAAAAAAAATTGTTTGTCTTATTGACTTAGTTTACCATGTTTTAACTTAATTTCATTGGCTGTCAACAGTGGGCTGCTTAATATCAGGGGCCGATCCAGAAAAATTTTAACGAGAGGGTGGACAAATGTTTTTAATTAAAATGTACTAGGCCAAGGGGGGGGGGGGGGGGGGTTTAAACCGCCATCAATTATAACAACTTATTTGCCATAAACATCCTGGATATGAGTGAAAATCTGCAGAGAAAGCTGTGTGTAGTGTTCGTGGTTAGTGAAATGGCAGTAAGACCACCTCGCCAATGGAGCTGTTCCACTGTATTTTAAAAATTGCCTTGTTGAAAATTACCAGAATGAGGTAGAGCTGTACAAGGATTAGGACTACTTCTCACGGCTCTGCAATTACCACAGGAAACCACAACGGCATAGTTTGTTTACTGTGCGTACCATGAACATCTTTTTGAACTCTATTCATTTTCCACGACATAATGAATAAATGTTGTTGTTTTATCTATAAAATAAACCTATTATGTACATACATGTGCTCGTGTTAAAATTAACGCGCTTCAAGCATGACGAAAGTCATACATTGCGCTATATTTTACAATTTTCCATCAAGTTATTTGAGCTATAACTGTAAATATTACCTACGTAACATCAATGTATTTCTCAGTTTAATGGTTTAAATCTACGTCTTATATTTCAAACTATCATAATAATAACTCTAATGCTTTAATGGAAAATTAATGATAGTGTGAAATATCATAGGTTTGCTTCCCTTCTATATATATTTTTTTTTTGGTTTCTCCGTGATTATTATAAATTTTGCTGATATGTAGGAGTTGCCATAAGACTCCAAGCTTTTAGTTTAACAAATATCTAGATCTAAAATATTAAAATATGAAATCACTTATATAAATGGATATTGCCAGACAAGATTGATATATTTTCAAAATATCTCAAAGAACATTATATGTTTCTTACAAAGAGTTTAAAAAAATACACATGTAATACTGCATGTATATACTTATGACCAATTTTGAAAATTTAAATAAGGCTATACACTGTATACTGGGAACATGGATGTGTAGGTAATCTATTGATAATGTATACCTTTAACTTTTATACCATGTATATATATATTGAATATAGAAATAGTGAGTAGAAGTAGACTTAGTACATGTTGTATCTGTTATTTTTGACAAATGTATCATGTATGATATTACTGTGTCAATAAAAGCATATATATATGTAAATGAGATATGGACAGTTATATGCTAAAATAGTTTTGAAATAGTAATTTCATACTCGAAAAGGTCAAGTGGATTAAATTGTGTTTCTTTAAAAAGTTAAAGAAAGTCCTAAACAGACGGTGAATATAATCACTTTAATTGAGACATGCAAACATGAGCAGTGACCTTAATGGCAGGTGTGACCTTGCCTACTCACTTGTTGTTGGAAAACACATGACTGAAAGGTCAAGGTCAAATTTATCCCTTTGAAACGTCATCTTCACATGATATTTTGTATAGACGGTTTTTGAATTTTGACCTTTGGCAGTATGGTTTTATTCTTTTAGTTTGTTACTAAGATAAGATAAGATAAGATAAGATAAGATAAGATAATAAGATAAGATTTGATAAATGAAAGTTTAATTAAACCCCCCCCCCCCCCGAGCAATCGTCAAGCAGTTTGGCTGATGCAGTGTGTGATGTTCTACAGTGGATGAAGGATAAAAGGATCCCCCGTTTCAGTTGTAAACCTGCAGTAAAAAGGCTCTTGGCAAGTATCCCGTGAGGTGGCTGTGCCAAAGGATTCCTGTTTCATTGCTTTTCATTTGGTCGAAGCTTAAATGCCGATGAAACCCACCAAGGTCATTTCAGTTCGGCAGTCTAGGGTCTTTCTGAACCTTTCTGAATTGCATGCTTCAGCGCATGATGGTTTAAAACGATTGACCAAAGAAGAGCTTTTAGCCTGTCAACATTAAAGCTGAACAATGCGCCTTGGATTCGTTTCAAAGTACACAAGCCAAAAATGTCAATCGCTGCAGCTGTTGGGTATCAAAGCAGCAAAAGGCATCGATATCTGCATCCTTTTCCCTTCTCATGCGATCCAAGATTTCCTAAACACAAGTGCTTTGTGCTGCTGATTGTGATGGCCCTAGTTGCTACAAACATTTCACTACTTTGATTAGCAATCAGAGGAATACATATCAAAGAATAATGGGTGGATGGATTAGGGCTTTACGTCCTGTATTTCTGCACCTGACCATGGCAATAAGATGAAGGATGAAACAGCCATCCAACTTAGGCTCGACCGGGAATCGAACCTGGGACTGAGTGGTTTGAAGCCAAGTGTGCTACCACTGAGCTAGGCCTCCACCCCTCATATCAATATGAATTATTATCATTATATAAGCCTAACTCAGTTATTATGTATCCCAACTTCATAAATGACAGGTTAATTGGTTTAGAGTATCTTGTACCGGGTAATTCAATGCTTACGAACAATGGAGTTTAAATTCGTACACTATTGTGACACGAAAATTGAACAAAAACAGATGGATTTGAATTAGACATTATGCATTTTTTCAATTTGTTGTAATATATAAAATAAGCTACAGAAAAAAGTGATGCATAATTCCAAGAACGTTAACTCCAAAGCGTCAGAGATGTTTACAATCTCATTGAGGCTGCTATGACGACAGTGTGGTTTCACCAGATATCCAAGTGGCATGTCGTTAAATGGTATCACAATTGCTAAACCTTGGTTAAAGAAGCATTTGTGGTGTGCTTTGTTGAGTGCTAATTCCAACAAATAACATATACATGTCAATCTCTACATGCATGTATACATAGGTTATATAACACATTATTCTCTATCAATGTTAAATGTTAATCTTTACATTTCCAAGTGCTTGAAAAGAGAGACAGAGGGTTATAAATTATTACCCCATGTTTTGGAGCTACAGAAATTAATTCCACTCAATTGGTAAACCTTTGGCTTGTTGAGATAAATGACATTTAATTTTCACCCCTTGTTTGTGTTTTTGAACTGCTACACACGACAATGAAGCTGGGGTGTAGTTTTAACCCTTTGCCCCATTGATATCATGCAAATCATTTCTCAGCTGGCCCAGTTCATACCCCAGGTATTAACCCCAAAACAAGATCCCAAATTGCTTCTTTTGATAAGGCCTTTAAATTATTAATCAATTAATAATAAGACATAGCAACGCAATGGGCTTCATAGTCGACATCAGTGACAACAAAATAGCTCGAGTAACTGAAGAGTCGAAAATTTAGAGCGTGGTGAATCATCTACAACAAGAAAATGAGCTTGACTTTGCAAAGAAATAAATCACGCATTGAATGCTATCAAGAAATGGCATATTCTATCAGCCAAACTATTGCAATCTCTTGTCAAAACATCGTCATGAAGCATGCCATATGCTAGTTTTTCCTTATTTTAGAGCCAAATCACATTTGTGTCTATTCTATAAATACGTCAGGGTGTGGTTTGTACTACACTAGAAGAAGAAGAAGAATTGCATGATTTTCATGTCACTTGTTTTTGAGAAATATCAAATACACAATGTCATGAACGTTTAGTGTTAGTGCAGCTTAGAGAATGCTCCATTGTCGTGAAAATGCTATTTTGCTTTTCTAGAATTGGATACATGTAACTTTGCAACCCACGCTCCTATTGTAATTCGTGCAGAATACTAAATAAACAATAGCCTCAAATATGGTCTCCAAAAATGCTGCAAATGACGGAAGCTTTGCACTGCATGCCATCTCATCATTATATCTGTAATTAATAAATAAATAAATTCTGAGTTCATCTGCTTGTAAAATCAGAAGGAGAGTTTAAACGAACTAGTATCAGCGCAGCATAAAGCAAAGATATGGCCGTATATTCTTTCTCCACCCTCTACTGTGAGCCAATCAGAATGCTGGTATATGTTGAATAGCTGCAAAGTATGTTGTATGGCAGAGTATGTTGGGTGGCTGCATAATATGTTGAGATGGCGGCAGGGTATGTTGTGCAATGAGTGGGGAATATATGCAATGGTAGGTGGTGTCCAACATAGAGTTTTGTGGGCTTCGGAAAAATGATATTGGCATCGGCTTCACTTTGGCCAATATAACTTTCCTCATCACATAAAACTCTATTTTGGACTCCTCTCACCGTCCACTATTGTTATAATCTTAATGATCAGTAAAATTTAAGCCATGAGTGTTCTCGTGCATGATAGTTCTGGATTTTGATTGATAATGCGAGTGAAACTTTGAAACTACATGAATTGGCATCAGAAAGTTTGCTTTAAATCGTTATCCTATTATGCTGGAATCGGTTAGCACAATATCCAGGCGAAGATTGCTATAACCATGCTAACGCGGCTTAGGAATTAAAATAGAAATTAATTGTCTGGTGCCTAATTGTTTCCTAAAATATTAAAAGGAGGTGGGGTGAAATTAGTTCCCTTGATATTTACTGCCTCTGATGGCTTTCAGATGGAGAAATTCTGATCCTTTAATAATAATCCTCTATTAATTAATAGTTATCACAATGGCACCTTATGATAATTCGGCTAGAAATCAATCAAGCCAGAAGATTCATTTCTTGAAGACAGCGAGTAATAATGATTAATAAGGGCGCAATGTGGCAGAACACCTTGCAGCTAAAAGCAACGGAAGATATGCATCCTTGTGATGAGGAATAATATTCATAAAGGTGACATGAACAAATACTCACTTAGTGCTGTTTGTTATTGATGTTTGCCGTTTTATTTGGTTGTTGTTGATGTCAAAAGCTGCTAATTTCTGGAACAATGGCTCGTTTATATTCGTTATATCACACTTTACACTTCATGGGGCAACACACTTGTAATGGCTGTGATAATGTGTCCATACTTTGGCTGTGACAATGTGTTCGGCAGTGATGATGCAGTACATTTGCTGCAGTTGGTTGTGACTATCTGTCCCTTAGCTACAAATATGTATAGCAATGTTAACACGTGTTGATGAGGACAATGCGACTCATTATTTATTGTGACGAAGTGGTGTATTCAGCTGGTGTGACAAAGTTGTGATTTGCCTGTAATGATGAGGGCATATACCGTGGTTCTCATAAGAAGTCCCCCTTTTTTTCATGTGCTTTGTCACTCACAGCTAGACATTTGCAAAGCAATATTACAGTTTTTTCAAAATTGCCAGGTGTACCAGGAATGATTGGCAACTCGCGTGTTTAATTAAACATATTGGCTTTGTAATTTCCAAATGTCAAGTGAGTAATTAATTAATCACAAGTCCATATTTGCCATGTTCTTCGTGGTTTTTTAAGTCATGCAGTTCTTGATAATGATTGGCATTTGGTAATATGATGTGACTGGAAAATCCATGTTACAAAACACAGGTTGACGATAAGTTGACTAGAAACATGCTGGAAATGTTATAATATAATTACCCAAATGTGACAAATTGAATGTTTGGGTTTAACTTAAAGCAACTAAAGCAAAACAGCGCCACTCAATGACAGAAAAAAAAAAACTTCTCAGCATGGCTAAGGGTATGCCTGAGGGTAATAATTAATAGGATAGGATAGGATGGGATAGGATAGGATAGGATAGGATAGGATAGGATAGGATAGGATAGGATAGGATAGGATAGGGTAGGGTAGGCGATACATGAGCAACATTCAAGCTGGATAACGTTACGAGATTAAATTGGCAGTTTGGCAGTCCCCCTTATACTCTTATGCTGAGGCAGGCAGAAGAACCCACCCATAAGTTTACCCATGGGGTAAATGTGTAACCTGTGTGGACTCCTCCTTTCTCTATGAACTATATATAATTCAACTACCCTCGAAAGCAGTAGGAACTTGCCTTAGAGGGCTGCACTTAAGTTGAAGTTTATTGGCCATATTCTAAATACAATTAATTATATTACACTTAAAAATTTCTTTACATTATCATGTTTAAGGCTAATTTAATGGAATCTTGAGTTAAGATTCGGCTACTTATTACTTAAATTTGAATGTCCGAGCAATCCAATTCAAAACAAAATATTGTCACGGTTCAACAGGCAAGCTGTCAATCAAACACCTTCAGGCACATTGATTCAGACCTAGTAATGGGCCGGCTTGGCATAGTATTACCCGGATATACCAAATGTAAACAGGCCCTATGTCCATATTTTTATCTGGATGCCTCAATCACTTCTGCCACAAAAACCACAAGCAAAGCATTGTAATACCTTTTCTGTAAAATCCCCCCCAAAAAAAGAACAACCAAATAAAAAAAAAAAGGTGGCTGTGAATAGCAATAGGCAATCACTACTTTAGTAAACTTTATTTAAAAGGTAAATCAGTTCGAGTGTACGAATGAATTTGTAACATTTCTTCCGGAGCGGGAATCGGACTCTGGTCCCTAGGACTAGAAGCCAGAAGGCCCACACCAGGGACCACTACAAATGAATATATTTTATTGACACATTGGAGGTCAGGGTTTATCTATTTGTCAGAATAAACAATACAGTAATTCAACATGCATATAATATTAAAAAGAATAGTTTTCCGAGCATACGACAAACTAGGCCTACAGTATGATAATCTCTTATATGATAACCTAGTCCATTTCACAGACACTCAACTGTCTCAGCCATGTTGCGCAAACATAAACAGATTTCACACCTCCAGCATCAGCATTAATACCCCCATATTTCAAAAAGACACATTCATGCATTTGCTTTTAGCCTGAAGATCATAACAAGTTTTCCCATGATGCTCTTTTCTCCATATACTGTGTCAGACCACTCAACATTTATACCTTATCGTGGATCGCAAATCTGTGGTTACTACGCAAAGGAGAAAAGAAACAAAATACAGAAAAAGAAAAACCCTTCAGAATTAACATTATCTTGGAATCATAGACCTATTCAGTTATTTCCCAAGAGTGGTTTACTGTTGTTTTATGAATTTAGAAAGGCATGAATCGATGATTCCCTGGCTTTTCCAGCATACAAAGTCATCTTAACAAATTACATTTCAGTGTAAACTTCTTTATTGGAGTGAGGTTTCAGATAACAAGGCAAGACAGATGTAAATCGACTCATGCATTTTTAACTTTATCCTTAATGAATCTGCTGAACATCCGCACAATATCGAACACTGAGATTCAGTAGTCCATTGTAATTGAAACCTGAAGTATTGTTATGTGCAGAACCCAAAGACATAAGAACAATAACTGTGGTGTCTCTACAGACCAGGTTATACATTCACCTCATGGGTGGGGTATTTTACTTGCACTTGCCCCAGCATAGACATAGAACATTAAGCCACCATCAATGTAAAATCTCATGGGAACCATTTCCAGAGCTCTGGGATCACGCTCACCATAATTTCATTGGCTAGGATCATCCTAATTGGATATGAAAAACATCTTTTCAGATTGCCAGACACATTACCAAATGGCAAGTTTCAAGATCTCTTCCAGAAATTCAGAGCAAGAATTGTCGAAAATCGTTAATTCACGGAGTGACGAAAGATGGTGCCAAATCATGCAATGTTTGTAACCTTGAAATATTTTCAGAAATAGAAAGTCTAAAAGACTTTTAACGTATCAGGTGTCCTTTAAATTTGGCTTTGGAAAGATAGTGTAATGTTTCTACAAGGACTCATATCACTTCTGGCCTGTGCAAAATGGTGGGTTCTATAGGAAAACCACGCGAGTCACTAATCTGTTAAACAAATCAGGGACAATTCCCCAATTCCTTTCAGCCATACGGAACTTTAAATATTTAAGATTGGATGAAAACTGACGGAGTTATTGAGTAAAAGGTATCACAGAGCGTCAATTCTTGTCCGATTTTCCAAATTTCAATGTTGTTATGTACAAACAATTATTTTCTACTATCAAAGAAGGTTGTTATCAACCTGTAAAATCAACTTTAGTGGCCTTACGCGTTTCGTCCTTATTTGGCAATAACTTGGGCAAAAATGAACGTGGTACTGTGTGATATAATATCCAGATCACCAGACCCATATCACCCACTATTTCACGTGATATGGCTGCAATTGGAGAATAAAACAATTGGCTGTCCTACCACTGTCGCATAAGGTACATTTCAGGCAATAATGTAATGCCATACAAACCTCCAAAAATCCAATAGGCAATAGGCTGCAATAGTTGTATATATTGTCCAGTATGAGTCAGCACGAGTGCCTGACCCTTCACCTGGACAGCAGCCAGTTTGCTCATCACTTTGTGCTGATGTCGGAAGGCGTTAAGCATCAGGCAAACTAATTCAGGAAAGATGGGTTTCGAAGGGATCAATCTTCAGTGAAACATTCAGATTAGAGCCTTTGTAAAGAAAAAAAAAACTGTTGAGTTAAGAGCATCAGTGAGGAGAAAATTAACTGACTGTTGAGCAATTAATTTCAAAATGCAACATAAAAAAGGCCCTATGGATGCATTCAGGCATAGATGGGCTGGGAAGAGCAATTTTCGGGGAAAGCTCTATTCATTAAAATAGGCAGACATGCTGGAGCACCTGTAAATTTCAAAAGAAATCACTGCATTTGATCCATGTTCAGAGAAAGAATGAGAAAATTGAAGCAAATTCTGGCTAACGACTCTGTCACCATATCTCACGAAAGTAACATTTACTGCCCAGGTAGCATTTATTCATTTTTACAAGTGAGGTGATAATACCTGACACGTAATGCAACTTCATTTTACATAAGTGACATGTTGAGACCAATAGCATCAAGTCATTGAATGCATGCATAAATGTTAGTGATAGAAAAGTAGTATGAAATGATTGCCGATGTGGTTATTTTGCCTCAGTGAAGTAAAGGCAAGTGAAGTGTGTCCAAGACAATGACAATGAAATGAATTTATTTGACCCCAAATTAAAAAAAAATTCATTCTTGCAAAATTTGCTTGGATGAATGGATATCAAAGTTTATCACAATGATACAAGCCAGTCCTTGTACTGTGAGTAAGGGGGTAACGATAATTCTACAAAGATTAAGACGGATTTCTTTTGCATTGAATCAGGAAAATATCAATGAAGCATAAAAATATACTTTAAAATTTGACGAAGTTGGACTGACGGTGACAGGTAGAAGAGCATAGCATGATTACATACAAATGACAAAGGACTTCGTATCTGTTAAACAATGAGATAAAAAGTACTTAGCTAATAAGTCCCTGGACGTGTGTATGCTATTCTCTGTGGGTCTTCTGTTGTATATCTTATTAAGCTTAAAGATTGTACAATGCAATATGGTGTCGAGTGAAGCCTTATGACGTATTGCTTCAAAGATACATAAAGGAAAAGTTATTTTTTGGTGTAAACCTGAAGCTTTTTATAAACATCAATGAAGCTTGCAACATAAAGCTTTATTTCGTACTGAGTAATGAGTTATATAATCCAAAGTCAAATCCCAACTCTCTCAGTGTCTATTAACTTCAAGTTTCCTATCTTTCCAGTGATAATTTGATGCCATCTTTTCTTCATTATAGTCATTCGTTGCGAACACAAAGCAACTTCAAGTTATTTCTTTCCCATGTGTGTTTTTTATCAGCTGGAAAGTTTTTGGAACAATATGACCAGAAACAGGTGGACATTTATTTGAATCCAACTATAATATGGCTGATACAGCTTGCCATTATGACCGACCATGGTGCACATTTTACTTGCCAAGGACCATAGTATTTACGGTGGTCGTAATAGTGGATGTTCATGGAAAGTTCTCTGTGTTTCCACCAGGTGGCTATGACAGAATACTGCAATTCTGTTACCCTCGACTCTGATTGGCTGAAGCAAAGTGCATCCAAGTAGCAGTATTTTTAGTGCATATTGATGTATATTTGACATCTTAAAATATAAGAGTAATAAGTGAGGAAAGATTTATGTCTTGCGGAATTCAGGGCTGCTCAGTGAAAAGATTCTATTGCTAAGCAAGATACAATGGTTGGAGCACCCCAGGGTAAAAACAAAGGGTGGTCTTTATGGTAAGGTGGTCTCAATAAGGAGCTGGTCTTAACAGTGAAGTGGTCTTAATAGTGAGGTGTTCTCAGAGTACGGTTTTATCATTCCTTAGTTTAGGTTTACATGAAATGCAGTGCTCTACGTGGCAACCACATTATGTTTCTACTAAAAATAATTTTGTTACAGCTGAGCTATTGCTTAATTTGTATGATTATTATATCATGAAGATTGCCTAGCTTAAACATTGTCCAGCCAAAGAACATAGTTTTTATCAGGGAAATTATCAATCTGAGAATTAGTTTACTGTTCCAGGTGGCATTGATATCAATAACAGATTAAGAAATCGTGTCTTGTAACAACAGTAAGTCATATTTGATCATATGATCCACTGTATAATACATGGTCTGAATATTTTTTGGGGGCAATATCCTACAGTTAGTTAATCTTAAAAATTTCTGAAAGTAGCTGCTACTTCATTGTTCATTGTTGAGAGAAAACCTCAATACTTGTATTGAGGGTTGGTAGCAACCAAAATAGATGTACTACGTGCCTTATGCCTGACAGAACATCACGTGGCGGATGTCTGCATCATTTGTCTCCCCATCTTCATTCCACGTCATATGGATCACCACAAAACTCAGGCTTTTATGTATTTAGCAGCAGCTGTGTTTTACTATTTCTATCTAGATATGATTTATCAGTTATTCTGCCAGTATTTGTGGTCAGTGTTTCTGGTTTGTTTATGGTCTAATGATATGTTGTTTTCGTTGCGGCTCAAGAAATGAACGATGTCATGATTCTATTGTCATAATGTCTATCTTTAGCATTTGTGTTATGATACTATGTTTAGTGATGGCTGTAATCACTGCTTTCTGATGTAATGGTTATTAATAGAAATTACAGCTAAGCATGTGACTTGATGCAGACCAGTGTGTCATGAGGCCTTAATAGTGTGTAAATAGAATAGGCAGGCCAGACAGTGGCCACCAGCAGACTTGTAAGCAGAAGTGTTGTGCAGACTGGCATAAGATGTGACTTAGAATATCTCTCAAATGTCAAGAGAGATAAAAGGTATGTTTACTCAATTGTTATTTCATAAGATTCATTAATATGTGAGAACTGTTGTGCACTGCTATATTGTGTTTCGTGACTATATTAATTGACAATATTAAGATATATTTGTTTAATGATAATAAAACATTTTAATTTAACAATGATTGTCGAGTCTTCAATCAGAGGAACCGATCCCGTCGCACTATGTCAAAATGCTTTAATTGTGTTACAACAAAGCACACTATCTGAGCTTGTACCAGTTGCGTACTATTTATGTGTGTTCTTTTAACTATTTGTATAAAGTTTTAATCTGTTCAATAGGTTGGATAGGTTGCCAAAACTAGCTGCAACAACATTGGAGATGCAATGGCCATAACACACAGGAAATGGCAAATCAGCTTGCACCAAAGCAGCTTATGGATTGTTAGGGAACCGAATCAATTGTAATAAAGTATTTTTACATGTGCAATGCACAGCTGGGTGTAGCAGAGCAGATAACCACAGATTACATCAATATTTAACACATCTTGTTAAATTTATATTGTTCCAGGTGGAAATGTTAATTAGCAGTAACCCAATAATATTGACCAAGGAATGCTTTAATACTACCTGTTATCACAATGAGGTACGTTAGAAAATTAAGGGTATGCAGAATGCTATAATACTTCGACAAAACTATGTAGTCCACATACCACACACATTTTGTATATGCCAAGCAACAGCATTAGAAATAACAAACTGAATTGTAAATACAGCTGTTCAGATAAACATCAATTATATTACAAACCTTTGACATATTTGGAGTGGTCACTTCAAGGAAGCGAATATGGGATTTCATCTGCAGTTTTTTGCACAATGAAATCACAATTTTAGGACCCAGCGAACTGTTAAGTCATATAATCACAATAGCATTATGTTGGGTGGTCGTTTTTGGAGTGTTGTACTGCTATGTATTATAATGAGGTAAAGGCCACAGAGCTCATTACATACCAATGTAACCATGAAAAGTTACCTGAGACCTCTTCAGCTCTTTGTTAGTAGACTTCCAAGGATGGAGAAGTAATATAAATTGGCTCAGCTTCACTGCTGTTAGGCTTCCAATAATTTGGCCTGCAATATTAGGAGAAAGTACAGTGCAAACATTGTCAATATTAAGGATGTTTTTCTGTAGATGAGATGTTAGTTCTGTGTCTTTTATGTTATAGAGCTCTGTGATACGTTTTCAATGCTTTACTTCTTAATTTTTATTTGTCAGCTTGGTTAACAAAACTGGCAATACATAGTATACATATAAAAATTGTATATATTGTATTTTAATATTTATGTACACTGTTGTTATATATACTATTCATTACTTTTATTGTTTGTCTTATATTCTTTGTCTTTTTCATTACAAAGGGCCTCAAAGAAAAACAGCTCCAGCTGATTGTGCCACCCTTTTAAAATATATTCAATAAATTAATATTTACATGTTTATCAAAACCTGCTGTTTACTGTCATTAAGCAATAAAATCAATAAAATTTCGTAGATTGCCATAGGCATAAATCTATCCAACGGCAAATACCCAGCTGTTCTGCGTAAATGTTTGGGAATTAAACAAATGTTGCTACCATGCCAGAGCTTGGGCTGGACAGTGGTTTGTTTGCAGACCTACTTGCATTGATGTTTTGAGTGATGTTGGAGGGTGCTAAGCACAGACCAGATTGAATACTGTGATTTTCAAGTGACGCCATATACTAGTCACTTGGGCAGTATACGTGTGATGAAGTAAGTCACAGTACCTAGGTGACACACTGACCTACATTTTAGGCCACACGGAGCTAGCAATCAGTCAGCTCAGTGGTTTAGATTGAATTTGTGTAAGTTGTTTAGGCTGGGAAATGAATATATAAAATAGTTTTTTTTATATACGTCATTGCAGCAAGGTATGCTGTAACCTGTTGGGTTTGGACAATAACTAGAACACAGTGGCAAAAACACTTCCCCCCAACTTTGAATCGTTTATACCATGCCTAAGCTATGGGATGCTTATATGAAAGAAAGCAGTCGCTCACTCGGGCAACCCATCAGAAAAGCCAATAAAGAAAATCAAATAAGTTTCCCATTGTGATTTTGCTCTGGAGCAATCTAGGGAAATACAAGAAAGGAAAGGTTGAGTTAACAAGATCCAAATGAGTAAGCCAGAAAAAAGACAACAGAGAGTATGCGTCTTTTGTCACTATCTCTTTTGAGTAATTTTACTGTCGCCAGAAAGACAAAAATTACTGGTCTTAATGGTGAGTTTGATCCAAAAATTGGGGGTCTTACTGGAGAGGTACTCTGAATGGTGAGGTTGTCACGATTCCAATTATCTATAATGTTCAATGTCTCAATGGTACTGGGTCTGAAGCTTAGTCAGCTTATATGACCAGCTGCCAGAGGATGACATAATGATGAGATGATAAGGCTTGGAGTAACTTCTATGTTAGGCATTTACCCTATGGGTGGTCTTTTACTTGCCTCAGCATAGACATCGAGTACAAGGCACGTCCAATTTAACGTCTCATGCGATCGACATCTAGCTGGGATGTAGCTCCTGAAGAGTGTCCTGGTCGCGGATCAAACCCGGGACCTTCGGCACAGCAGGCCAATATGGAATTGATGCCTTAACCATTAGGCCACCCAGCTGCCTATGAATTGAATTGCCTAATATAAGTAAACAATTCACACTTTCCACGATGGAAACCATACGTGGCACATAACAGCAATATTCTGAACAAAATTATGCTTCGTTATTGTGTACATCTTGTAAGTGCTGTCTCGGTTGTATTCTCAACAAAATGTGTTTTTATAACATAATATATCTTACTCATAGGGACAACAATATCTGTTGATATGTGGCTTCATATATGTATAGTGGTCTTCCACATATTATGCTGAGGTTCGCTAATGTTGTTATATGAAGCCCCATGCATGGAATTGATCCCACTATAATATGGCTATAATAAGGGAAACCTTTTGATGTTGTTATCATTCGCATCATAAAAAACTCAGTTCCTTTCGTGTTAGTCTCAATGGGTTGTCTATGGAACCAGATATAAATTGGTTTAACGTTTTCACAGTGTATTATAAGAGCATTATTGGCAATATTGTTCATCCTGTTGGTAAAACTGCTTAACACTTTACCTAATTTTATTGTGTTTTTTTTTCTTTAATAACCAAAATATAGTCTATTTTATAACTTAGTTCCTAATGCCAAATTTAATCATGTACTTATTTATTGTTTTTTGTTAATCTCCTTATCCCGAATCCACCAGCCCATCCGTTATGAACAGCAGTAGGTTCCATTGAAATACTTGCATATTTTTGAAAATATTGCGTGTCTGAGTTGCTTAAAGATCGTTGCAACGCGTTGTGAAACATTGTTGGTCAATATTTTGGGTGAACTTTTCAAAGAGCTCCCCAGCAGCTGACATATCTGGAATCCTCGATATTTCCAGGAAGCTGTACATGCAGTCTGCAAACTCCAACACATAATAAGCCTGGGCAAAGAGCCAGGGGCTATAACAAACGAGGAAAAGTTTGCAAATGATCAGTACAATTAGGATCTATTAAGGAAGCTGGGCTTGAAGGTTTGGCAAAACAAAGCAAATGATTTGGGCACTTCAGGGGTCTTCTGTTGCAGTGGTAATTTTTCCTCCCTTTCGATTATGTGTTTTTGGTGTCATTTTACCAAGTGGGATATTTTACTTTTGTTCCAGGTATATCAAAGCATTAAGTACAAAACCCATTCTACAGTATTCCCTGAAGAATCATTCCTGTTATTCATAGCATTAACCCCACCAACTTGATATACATATGAATTTCACACTTTCTGATGAGTAATCTGGTTTAAAATTTAGGTGTAGAATATAACAAATGGTGGATGGAGAATCGACCAATATGCAGTTATACTGGCCTCAGCTAGTGATATTGTGCTTGGCTACTTCTCGTACAATATCACTAGCTTCGACCAGTATAACTGCATATTGGTTTCCTTACCATCCATTTACTTGGAACATGATAGTACAAAAATAAGTCAGAAAGTGATCTGCCTCCTAGTGTGGGGTGACAGGACTACTGATTGGCTTCTAGATAATAAAGATGGCTTGATGTCAGTATGAAAATGGCGGTAGAGAGATGAATGATAACCTCTGTGGACATCCGTCATGTAATATGTCTTGCGGGTCTGCAGCTGCAGTCTTTTTTGTTAAAGTTAATGGCACTGGTAGTCATATGTAATTTACCACATGCCTGATGTTAAATCATTGATCGTACTCCCAATACTTATTTTTAACTTGTATGCACAATTACTTTTATTATATTATTTTCTTTATTATATTACATTTCTGTTTGAATATTTCCTATTATATCACATATCATTAGTATGTTAAGTAATTTCTTATTATATTACATGCATTATTATGTTACTTTTCTTTAGTATATTGCATCATATTTTCAATGTTTATTCACAATATAACTTTATTTGTCAAACCAAACATGCCGTATGGTGTCGCTCACCACACAGTATAAAGAAATCTACTTTGACGTATCTATTTCTTTTTTTTTGTAATATGAACTGAATCATAGTGGTAACAAAATTGAATTGAATTGGATTGAATTATCTTCTCAAATTCCTGGCATTGTATTTAAATTTCAGGTGATTTTGAGATAATGTTTCAGACAGCAAATTATTGTTCATTATAGAAACATAATTCTTTAATGACTTCAACAGTCCAGTAAAAAAGAAAACCTCCGTATTTTAAAACCCACACAGTCTATTTTCGATTGTCAGTTGTGCTGCCATTTTCCAAGGCCGGCCCCTTCAGTACACTGGTCAAGAAAGTTTTGAGAAAATGGTAGACAAAAGCAAGAAATGGTTTATAATTGCATGGAGTTTATACATACAGTGTATTATTAAAATTCTCTTCTTACATTTAATGGTTCAACATTATCTTACAGGCACATGGCACTGTGACAGAGTTACCTATCTCACAAGCCCTTAGAGTAACAGACCAGCCTGCTTCCTAAGATTATCAAAATACCAAGATAAACCAGTTTATAAAAAAGTGAAATTGGAAGATTACATAATTAATAAGACTAATCAAATTGTTAGTGATTTATTTAATAACACAATATCTAAAAGTTATCTGGCCTAATATATATATATATATATATATATTTGTTTATTGCTGTAGACACACATAATGCATTACAATATGGTGTATTTGCAAAATATTAGTTAAATTCAAATTGCAAATAACAAAATTTTATAAATAATTAATCAAATAGTACAAAAGTAAATCAAAGTGTCCTTGTGTGAATCTGGATCCACATAAAGTTCATGACTTCGTAAATCTCTGATTAACTGTATAATACAGTAGTCTTCAGTAGAGCATTTCAATATTTGTGTGAAGTTTGAATTAAATTTTGTTAATTCATTCACCGGTACTTTAGTGGCATGACTAATCATACTTAAGTTTTGGCCTATGATGCTCTTCATTGAGTTCAGACCGTTGTTTGCAAGGTATTTCACAGTTTCGTTCTTGCTTTTTAGCATTGTGTGCACAAGCTTTATTATCCTTTTGTAAACTTGTACACTGGAGTGGTATATTTTCAAGAGATGAGGCAGGTACCTAGTGTGTGTTTGTGCAGGTAATCCAAGCACTCTCCTTGCACACCTGTTCCACATTGTGTGAAATGCTTTTGTCCCATTATCTGTTTCTGAAAAGCCTCCAAGATAATTTTATCGGGAGCATCATGGAGTGAGGCTAACAACACATTAGTTCTGCCAATTAAGTCACCTTTTTTACAGTGACAGTTACATATGACAGTGTTCTGCTAAATAGCGTTTCTCATGAGTATAGCCACAGTTATGATTGTAACAGGATTACGTGCACAGAGATTTGTATTGTAGACATCAAAAGACTCCTTATCAATGCTGTTGGTGGGTCCTGACCCAAATCACCTGACCAGTCTACCCATGCAAACATGTGAGTCGGGAGAATGTGTTGCGAATATATTTGATCAATACAACGCATCCCTGGACATTGCAACAAAGAGATGAGCAAACAGACCACTGTCCGGCAGGAGGGTCAAGTGATCATGCTGACCAATACTACACATCTATACTGGACACCACATGGCTAGAATGACCTGGTATCTTATATGTATCTTTTGTGTAACTGGACTTGTGAGTTAGCATGGCTGGCATTTGTTGCTTTGACTCGGGGTACCTGATTTGAAGCCCCACTGATGGCAATGTTGCAAACAGTAGCGACTGGAGAGAGGTGGTGTTATCCAATCTCCTTGACTGATTCATCAGCTCCTACATCCAAGATACCCCTCCTAAACGCAATGCTGAATTAGACACTGGATTTTGGATTGTTTTTCACATCTTATATGTAATTGTTTACCACCATTTGAAATTAGTTTTTCCAGAATAAAAGAACATACATATGATATGAGAAACCATACGTTGATGTCCTGAAACTAGGCTGTACATTGTACAGCCTCGTTTCAGGACTTCAACGTATGGTTATAGGTCATTACGATATTCAGGTGCTATTTTATACAATAATATCGCAAATTATTTTAGATTGTCTTATGTAGAAGATTTTAAGATAAAAAGTTAAAACATGGGAGTCAAAGTGCATTTGACGTATAGCTGTATTTTATGTAAAATTGAATGTTACTAATATGCTATTATAATTTTTCATGTTAACTGTTTGTTTATGTTTGTATTACATTTTGTTTCATTGGTCCGACAAAAGCCCTGGTGCTTATGTTTATTGTTTTTATTCTTGACAAGTAATAAAGTTTTACTCACTTACTATATACATGAGACGTTAAACTGGCTGTTTTCGATATGCTCCTTGTCAAACTGAGGCAAGTAAACGACTGTAACCAATGTCATCATTACGTCTGCCTCTGAGAATGCAATATGTAGTATAACTTGGATAATTGTAGCTTACCACAGAAAGCGTTCAACCACTGCTTCGGCCTTGTTCACTCTGACACCTTGCTGTTTTTAGTAAGTTAAAGTTATACTACATATTATCATGCACTGGATAGATGAGTTTTCATGTTGCAAATACAATGCAAGACAAAAAGAGACAGCACCTTTATAAAAACACCATTCGTGTTGCTGGGCAGCTGGCGTTATCACGTGCAGATTCATTGAATGAGAAAGTGCGTCCTCCAGTATTATTTTTTATGAGTATGGTGCAACACACGCTGTGCAATGCACGTCATTGGTGCAACTTGAAACACAGAATCAGGTGACATGAATTCATACTTTTGAAGCTGGAACAAAACTCTGCTATGGCCAATTGAGGCAATATCATGTCTGCTGCCTTTTTGGCATAAATTGGTCCAATTATTGGTTAACACAAAATGAAAAGTTTTCAAATCCGCATTTCAACACTTGTGATTTTTCGCCTAATGAGAATCCCCATAATGCAAATCTGACAAATCTTGCTCATCATTTGATGTATTGCATTGTTTTGCTTCTAAGACGGATTTTCGTCTTAATCTGCTTGTCTTGGAACTACTGAGTCTTCATGCTTTAATTGCTCGGCGTGATTTTTCAAGAATGTTTCTCTAAAGTCTCTTTTCTAGCAATTACCTAATTGCTCTTAAGTCATTTGATTAGCTATCAAATTGCAACACCTGGGAGTTTATGCTACAATCAGCGAAACATACACACATATTATAGTACATATTTTAAAAGTGCATGTTATTCCGCCAGGTATGGCAAACACAGCAGATTGTCATCCATAGCTGTTATATAGATTCATCTTCAGTGATTCCCATATGTGGTTTTCCCGACATGTTTCTATAACATGGCAATCAAGAATATAGCTACTAAGTGAAGACTCCGCGTTGTTGCAACAAAAAGTGAGTTTTAGGAAGAATTTAGCAGCAACTTTCCTTCCTGTAGATCAATTACACCTTGGCTGAGGATGTTCTGAACATCCATGGTGTAGAAAAGTTCCATGGCACTTGGCCTTTGATTGCCCTTCCTTGAGGCCTTTGCATGTGAGAAATTTAGCAAGGAATGCAGATGGATGACCTTTTGAGTTTAAATGCTTAAAGAACATGTTAAATGTGTTGTATTTTATCTTTAAATGCTCTTTAAACGCGTTGGTTTCACTTTTGGAAAGTAAAAGACAGAATTAAAGTTTGGTGAAATCATTTATGCTACACCATGTTGATTTCTTTCTATCTCATTTGGACAAGAAGGACAAATTCGTTTATCTATTAATATGATTTATAACTGCGTAATTGCGTTTCTGGAATCGACTTGTTGACCTTGATGCTGACAGATTGACCAAAAGGATAATTCTATGGGATTATAGTACAAGGGGAAGCAAAGGAAATTGGAACAGTGATATGTATAAGCTATTGGCCAAAATTTGAAGATCGCAATCATATGCAAATTTTGCTCAAGTTAATATTTATGCAACTAAAAATGTTTTAATGGAAGAAGAGGAATCTTGGTGGTGTAATAAAACACAGTACAATATATTAGTTTCAAAATTAGGCAATTACAAAATATTGATGACTGAATATGCTTCAGAACCCTATAAATTTAAGATAAACAGTCGTGCACATCGCTGTTTTTGCTCAATCACGTTGTTGCATTTTGCAACTGAAAATTGAAACCGGTTGATACCCCTAATTTTAGACTTTGCGTCTTTTGTCATGAAAACTTCATTTAAGATAAAATCCACTTCCTTTTTAATTGTCCTTTCTATTATGATATGCGCTCAAATATTTGGAATAAATCTAATAATATATGTTTAAACTTTGAGAGCAGATTTAGTTTATTGCACGACCAAAGGTTTTATGACAATTTCCTTTGTTCTTGACAGTTCTTGTGAAATTGTGCAAATTGTTGAAATTAATGTTTGCATTTATCAGTTTACATATTACGACACTATTATCAAGAATGTAACAGTTCAGTTAATCACTATTTGCTTGTTCTCAATGCTGGGCAAATAAACACCAAAGAAAACTGTGAAATCAAGGACGTTTTTGGAGGAGGGCCCTTAGAAGAAATTTCCGCCCCTGCCAGAGGGTAGTACTAATTAGGTTTAAACATTTGATTACTATTTTTGTGCAAAAGAGGATTTGGCCCATGCCAATGTGGCTAGTCAATTTTGGTAAACTTTCAGAAAAAAGGATCCTAAAAAGTTATGTCTGGGTTTGGGAAACTCAGAAGTACTTTTAATTTCAAAATCAAAGATCGTTTAGCTTGATAAATCTCCGCAAATAGTTAATATAATTTTGTTGACGAAAGTGAAATTTCCTCAAATAAGTCAAAAACTGTTGACCTTAGACCAATGAATGTATGGAATTGAATATAAAAGTGGTTCTTCTGGAGATATGGTACCAAGTTCTTGAGTTATAGGTACATTAGGGTTTTCGGAGCAAAAAAGATAGGCATCAGAAACTGAACTGGGGCTAAGGGTTTTTTCTTATCAGTCATTGATTATTCATATTTTTGGATTTCAAATTTTTTTAGTCTCACAGGGGAAGTAGACTATATTACAGAACATCTGGAGCATTGGTCACAATCATTATTGTTCGAAGCACTAATTAATTTGTTTTGATATAGCTGCACATAATATCAATTAATCCAGGAATGCAAGATGACTGCAAACAATGCACAGCAGTTCTTGCGCAGCACCTAGTTATTGTGCAGCACCTGCTCAGTAACAGTATCAACAATATGAAAGGCATTAGAATCTTTCCAGGAAGGCATTTCCAATGCAATTTGTGTACCACGCGTGATATATTCTCCTCATTTGGGCAATTTTCTAGTATGTGGCCATGGTCATAAAATTCTAATTGAATATATGTATTATATGTATTAACTACATGCGGAGATTTACCAAGTTAAATACCCCATTGAATTTAAAAGTACCCTTGAGCTGCCCTAACCCAGACACAACTTTTAAGGACCCCCTTTTTTTCTTGGATATCTGAAAGTTTACTGAAATTGCCAAGCCCTGATTATGCCAATCAGAGTACAAAGATATCTCTGCAAAAGTGTTCCTGGATTAAGGTTTATTCTCATAAACTCTCAGCAGTCCTGTTCCAGCATGAGTCTTTCTCAATATTCCCATCCAGGGATCTATGAACAATATTCTCAAATACTTTGCTAAAAGCTGAAGATCTCTCTGTCTAACCCCTGTGAAAAACACTGTGACAAACACAAAAAGCCATGAAAAACATGAAAAACACAAAAAGCCATGAAAAACATGAAAAACACAAAAAGCCATGAAAAACACAATATGTGTCAAATGAAAGATCTTGAAATCAGCTTGCAAAGTTTAAACCACAGTGTAAAAATGAAATGAAATATATACTTTGATTATGTCAGACAATATGGTTAAAGTATCCAGTGAATATGTAAATGAATGTTATATAGCATAAGAAAAAACCAATTGTACAACAGCTCAATTACATGTATTAATATCCTGGTGACATGACATTTTAGAAAACTGGTTGACATTTTCAATAAATATCTGTAAATCAAATGGGCATTTGGAATGTTTACTGCTATGGCAAATAGATGGCCATTATGTAAGGCTTTATTCAGTATAATACCGTAACAGATAAGCCCGTATAGGGCTGGGTGAACTTGTTCATTTTGTATACATGTGATGTCCTTGTTTGTTTTGTAATTTTTACACATGTCTGGTAAATAAAAGTTTCTGTCTCTTCTCTCTACATTATAATCTCAGCATTGTTCAATGTTCAATGTCTCAATGCTGCTGGTCCGAAGCTTAGTCCCCACTGTCTACAAAAATTATTTTTTCGTTCTTCATTTTACAAAGTAAAAAAAACTGTCTTGGCAAGCTCGCATAAACCAAACCATATACAAGACTGTGACTCCACAAACACTGACCAGGGTACAAACGAAGTCTTACAAGCTACAGAAGAGTTGTAACGCAGAGTTCTATTTATGTTCGTCGTTTGAGTTTCGTGTAGGTCTTCGATGTCCTGTCTACTAAGATTAAATTTCTGACATTTCTTTGGCTCGTGCATCATCAGTACAGATATCTTTCATTTCCTTATCGTTGCAAGTTGCACAACACTTTCTTGCATGTATTTATGAAGTAAGTTACCAGAATGCACTGGGGAATTCAGCATAGGATATGCTCGACAACATATAATGGCTGTAAAAGGGCATATGCTTTGGTGGGAAGATAGAGCTTCTATGGCTGTTAATGTATCCTGTTTACTACGTAAAGGGATGGGATAAGAAAACGGACACTGGCTGCTAGAATATAAGGCAGCCAGGTTAGACGTCATACATCTTCTGGTAAAATTAAAATAATGGGTTTGAGACAACTCATAAATATAGCAGCTGGGTGGACCATGAGCTGCATTAAAGTTCGCATGAGACGTTAAATTGGAGGTGCCGTGTACTCGGTGTCTATGCTGATGCATGTAAAAAAATTCCACCCTTGGGGCAAATGTGTAGCATGGTGTGGACTCCAAGCCTTATCATCTTATCATTATGTCTGCCTCTGACAGCTGGTCATTTAAACTGACTAAGCTTCAGACCCAGAAGCATTGAGACATTGAACATTGAACAATGTCAGATACCAGCCATAAATTATTTATACTGGTTCAGAACTACTCATAAAGAAGCTAAATATTGTTTTCCAGAGCTGAGAATAATCAACAAGCCAAAACTGGCTCGAGACAAATTGAAATGTCACACCTAAATTGGACAAGTTAGACGAAACATGTGAGATTGAGATAGTTATTGAGATGAATATCATGGAAACTAATTGTGACTGGTTGCCTCCATCTTGTTAAAAGCTTCTCAGAAACAGAAATATCTATCACCATGCTCCCAGTTTAGATAATATTTCCTTTCGATGTCACAATCCTGCGATGAGCTACCTGTCTCGTGTGATGAAAATAAGCACATTTCTAGTTGGAAAATATGCACAGCATATGTGAAAACCGTACAAAATGATTTTGACTACTAAAGTGCCAAACGTATCGCTTGTTAGGTGAAATTGATCCTAAAATAAAATAATATGCAAAAAGCACTTAGTGAATAAATGATTCTCTCAGATATTAGAAGTAGGAAGAGTGCTTCAATTTTGTTACAATAATTGACTCCACTTTCTAATGGCGAGCTATTCTAAACTCTGAAGTCAAACAAGTGTGGAACGTGACGACAAATATTACATGTTTGCTTTAGTGTGCTGCTTGTGGGTGGGTGGATGTCAATAACACTGTCCTTGTGGTGTTTCCATTCATATGCCCAAAATATCTATCACCATGCTCCCTGTGCTCTTTGTTATAATTCCTTAAATGCAAATGTCATATTAAAATATACCTGCTTCCATATATATGTTTCATGTCAATGCTCCATATAAAAAGAGTCTTATACCTGTACCTACTTGCTAATGTCTTGATTGATCATGGCTCTTTTTTCGCTGACAGAAGACAGTTGTAAACATTTTTTCCACCTGTTGACATCAACAAAGTTCCAACACAGCCCACCTACATACACGTACGTGTACACAAAGGATATATGCGTCCTCTTAGCATGACAGAAGTGGATTTTCTCATGTGTCATCACACACTTCAAAGCTGAGAGCTAAAGATGCGACTATGTCCTGCAAAATATGATAAGATTCCGCAGGACGGACAGATCCCATTAAACAGGAATATGATAATGTCAGTAGGACATAATTACGTCTTTCCTTACTTTTTTAACCTTCAGCAAACAAAGTTTAAAGAGGGTTATTGTTATCATCAATGTCCGTCCGACGGGTGAGCGGGCGGGCATAACACTTTTGTTTCCGGAGCAGAACTCTAACACTAATGCATTTACCCTTACGAAATTTCATACAGTAATACTCTATATGCCTAGTGGTGCCTTTTGATGTTCACATTGACATATGTTGGCTATGTTTTACAAAATTTTGATATAATAAATAAAATAAATTTTAATTTCCGGAGCAGAACTCACTTCTGCACCTAGTTGCTTAAAACTTCATCATTATATGTTTAAAATAGTGCAGTGGTGCCTTTTAGGGGGTCTCATGGCTGTAAATACTAGAGAATTATCAAAATTAGGGAAAAAGAGGGAAAATTCTTACATTTAAACCCTTATACCAAGAATGAATGAAATTTTGTCAATAACATATCTAAATTATAGTATTTTTTACTTTTCAAACTTAATTTTGATATTCATTTTTTCGTAAATAGTGTAGTAGAGTTACCTTTTGGGGTTTCATGACCATTAGTGACAGTTAATTTTATATCACAAGGAAAATATGAAAATTTTATACTCTGTCAAACCCTCATATAAATGACTCATACTTTCACTTTTTAAGCTACATTTTAACATTTGTTTCATCCTCTTTTTTTTCATTGTGATGGAAAATCTGGAAAAAAAATGCCCAACATTGTGTTGCTTCCTGCATATTCTTAAGCATTCCATACTCTGCAATGACAGCCATAAATGTTTTAGAATTCATGTGCATACAATATTTTTGTTCATAGTATTGCCATATTCAACCCAGTCAACAGTTTTTGTTTGCAATTAGCAATTTCATAGTTATTAGTTGCATAATAAACTATATTACATTCAATTGACTCTAATACTTATTATTATTTCCTACTAAACACATGTAAAGTGTTTGGTAATCAGTATATATAAATAACTATTTTAAATGCTTTAGATTTAGTGCTATATGTAGATATGTAAATATGTAGATATGTAGATATGTAGATATGTAGATATGTAGATATGTAGATATGTAGATAGATAGTTTAGAGAGACAGATAGATTTATATGCTTAGTATATAATATAGAATATCTCGTTTAATATTTGGCATATTTTCGATCCGAAAACATGTATGGAATCAGTATAAACTATACTACAATTCAGTGTTATTTGAGGAAAATCGAACTAATATTAGGGGAGCAGCAGCCTTTTAAAGTATATAAAACCCCCTTCCCTGTCTACACTGATGCTGGTCGACGCTGGTAGCAGTCGGCGAGTTACTCCTACAACTCGGTGGATTACTCCTGGAAGCCATCGAGTTACTCCTACTACCCGTCGGCTTATTAGGAGTAAACCGCCGGCTTTACTACGGGTAAAATTAGGCACGGGTGACTCGACGGGTTCTATGGGTAACCCGCCGGCTTCCATGGGTAATCCGCCGGCTTCCACGGGTAATCCGCCCACTTTTTGGACACACGGGAATTTGCCATGGGTGAGCCATGTAAGCATGGCTCTTTCGGCTACCGGGCCTGAAACTCCCGGCTTGGCCACGGGTCCCAGGTGTTACTCGACGGGTATCGCCGGGTATCCACGGGTAGCCGTCGGGTTGGAGCCGAGAAAACCGGCTATGTGAGACCGGGGCTTAACAGGCTATGTAGGCCAAGTGGCAATCATTCTGGTTCATCACACACATTATTTAACTCAATGAAGACAAGGACGTAGTATGGTGTAAATTGGATACAGTGCCATTTATTTGGCGAAACATGAAGAAACCCTCAAACACTGAACATAATACATTAGTACGCCCTTATGGAAACCGATGAACTCAACATATGTCTTGCGTAAAACAAGGTAACATGTATTATTCTTATACATAGGAACTATTATGCAAACTCTTATCCATAGAGTCTTAATTACATAAAGAAATAGCTAGAATAGCTATGCATCAACAGTACTAAATCTTAGTAATACAGTGTAAGTAAGCACATGCAAAGTGAGTACATTCAGTAAACTTAAGCTAGATAAGCAAAACAGAAAGGCTCAAGAGAAATTTTTGGATAAAGGAGTGGGCAGGAGGGAAAAGTAAATGAAGCGAATGTAGGAGAGCGATGCGCCCCTAATTATATAGGAAGGGGGGCGAAGGAGATTACATTGATGGATGGATAGTGACATGATTGGCTGATGACGGCGCATTAGCGTTAAAGGTAAGCTCTGGAAATGAAAGTGTGTTAGAGTTCTACTCTAGAAATGGAAGTGTTATCCCCGTCCTCCTGCTTGTCGGATGAACACTAAGCATAAATGCTGACAGTTTTAATGATGCCTGTGTGCTCTGTGGGATTCGGGTTTTGCTGCAGCGCAGACTATGTTTGTGTTTAAGGCTCCCCTAACCATCCACATAACAGTTGTAGTAAAATTACATTTTTCAACTTAAATTAATGGAAGCAAGTTTCTACTTTGGAACTGGCCGTATATATATTCTGGTATTTTATTGATCTACTGTTTAATATTTGCCCTGACAGCTTGTGTTATTGACGGAGCTTTTGACCAACAACACAATACGAAATGTCCAAAATTTCAACACTGTATTCTGGTCTTTTTTTTTCTCCTGGAGACATTTATGTATCATACATCACTTTTGAAAAATGTGTCTCGTTTTCTTTGTTAAGTGCAAAAAACAAGATGAAAAGTTTTGCTGACAGTTTCATTTTGATGAAGATACATGGTTTTCTGTGCTTTCAAATTAGGTAACAGAAACAGACAAATCGATAATGTTATTGTATTATGTACTCGAGCAATATGTGTATGGTGGTAAAATATCATTCTTATTCTTTGCAGCTTAGTCGAACATAATGACCATATTTCTGAGGCTTATGTATTGAAGCAGATATAATGATGAGATGATAAGGCAAAAGTGTAACATGGTTTACACCAAATTGCCTTATACCGAACTATCATAAACAGATATAAAAGCTTCAATTATACTCTGGTTAGGGGTATATACTTTTGGAAGAGTTTATAAAAATACTGGAGTGAGGGTATATTAGTTTTGGAAGAGCTTATAAAAAATACTGCAGTAAGGGTATATTAGTTTTGGCAGAGCTTATAAAAAATACTGGAGTGAGGGTATATTAGTTCTGGTAGAGCTTATAAAAATACTGGAGTGAAGGTATATTAGTTTTGGCAGAGCTTATAAAAAATACTGGAGTGAGGGTATATTAGTTTTGGCAGAGCTTATAAAAAATACTGGAGTGAAGGTATATTAGTTTTGGCAGAGCTTATAAAAAATACTGGAGTGAGGGTATATTAGTTTTGGCAGAGCTTATAAAAAATACTGGAGTGAGGGTATATTAGTTTTGGCAGAGCTTATAAAAAATACTGGAGTGAGGGTATATTAGTTTTGGTAGAGCTTATAAAAAATACTGGAGTGAAGGTATATTAGTTTTGGCAGAGCTTATAAAAAATACTATAGTGATGGTATATTAGTTTTGGCAGAGCTTATAAAAAATACTGGAGTGAGGGTATATTAGTTTTGGTAGAGCTTATAAAAATACTGGAGTGAAGGTATATTAGTTTTGGCAGAGCTTATAAAAAATACTGGAGTGAGGGTATATTAGTTTTGGCAGAGCTTATAAAAAATACTGGAGTGAGGGTATATTAGTTTTGGCAGAGCTTATAAAAAATACTGGAGTGAGGGTATATTAGTTTTGGTAGAGCTTATAAAAAATACTGGAGTGAGGGTATATTAGTTTTGGTAGAGCTTATAAAAAATACTGGAGTGAAGGTATATTAGTTTTGGCAGAGCTTATAAAAAAATACTGGAGTGAGGGTATATTAGTTTTGGTAGAGCTTATAAAAAAATACTGGAGTGAAGGTATATTAGTTTTGGCAGAGCTTATAAAAAATACTGGCGTGAGGGTATATTAGTTTTGGCAGAGCTTATAAAAAATACTGGAGTGAGGGTACATTAGTTTTGGTAGAGCTTATAAAAAATACTGGAGTGAAGGAAAAATACTGGAGTGAGGGTACATTAGTTTTGTACAATGCTCAAGCCCAGATCTGTCACAGGAGCAAGTTTTGTATATATTAATACATAAAGATAATAATACACAATTACCTTTGTTTGTTAATTTCATGTTAATTTTCATAAGGCCCCTTTGATGATATTTATTAGTTGCCTATGTATACTCAGCATCAGATTCAGTTACAGAAATGATTAGTTTTCTATTATTAATGCTGTTAAATTCAATTGATATGGTGTCTGTTGATACAGTACAAATGGAGTTAGTTGAAGCAGTGAGTTATTGGACTGGTCAACACTACTACAAAATCTAACGTTTGAGCTCAACAGACTCTCTTTGTGTAACCAGAAGCCCACAAAACAGTTGTGCTGCAAAGGTTGATATATTGTTCTCCCGAGGTTTTTGCTTTTATGGCTTTGCCACAAAATGAAGAAGTGAGATTTTTCTCTGCAGCTCTGTGCAGTATTACAGGCAAACTACAGTGTCTGCTCTTGAGAATCTATTTCCCGTAGTGTGTTAGAAGTGTGACTGATTTACTGACCATAAGTTGGACAGTCAGTAGGAATAAAGTTTTCACAATATAGTAGACCTTCAGAATTTATTGGTGTTAGTCATTAAAAGTTTTAATGAAGGGTATTATTTTAATTAACGGAGAAGCTTTGACATGTGGTTGTTTATGACACTTCAATTAAGAAAGGCTGTCAATCACATGACCTTGGCACCTAACATATTAATTACAGAAGTGATCAAACTTTAGAATTGATAGGATAACACAATTAGTGTTTTTTTCTCATTTTTCACAATGTATCCAGTGCAATGTACAAAAGTACAAATGTGGCAAAAAGCGAATTTTAGCTATCAATATCCATTATAGACTGTAAGGACAAGGAAACTTAGGACTGATTTACAAATAAACATCTTTGTGTTGTGACTAAATGTATGTATGCCAAAATTACCCCTGCTGACATCTATCTGAGTAAAGGGGCGTTCACACTATCACGTATAAGACCTACATATGACCACGTACGTATGGAGGAGGAGTATACATGCTCACTCATCTTAAAAGTGTCACGATTGGTTGGAGACGCAGGTTTTCTACGACTGATTGAGGAGTGTCCGCCAAGCGTATGTGAAGCATACGTAAGCGTACATGAAGCATACATAAGTTGCTCGGCGAGCAGTGCAAGAGTGGATGACAGATGACCAGGAGTGAGCATGTATGGCACTACTCACGGATGTTCTACGTATGTTTGAGGAGTATCCATCAAGCGTCCTTGAGGCATTCGTACAGCGCTCAGCGAGTAGTCCAAGAGAGAAAGAGGAGTGGGCTACAGATAATGCGATGGATGGCCACGTATGACCATGTATGACCTGAAGAATGAAGATGTTGCATCCTTCAGAAACTTCCTCAGAATGGAACCTGCCGTATTCAGGGAGCTGCTAGAGAGAGTTGGTCCAGGCATCGAGAAGATGGACACTTTCTTCAGGAAGGCATTGTATTCAGGACTCGAGCTCGCCATAACTCTTCATTACCTGGCCACTGGGAGCAGCTATAGGTCCCTCCAGTATGGCCTCAGAGTTGCCTTTAACAGCATTAGCCACTTCATCCCTGAAGTTTGTGAGGCCATCGTAGAAGCTTAAAATGAGGAACTGCTCTCCATGCCAGTCGCCCAAGAGGGTCACCACCATCATCCTGGCCTGCTGCTGTCTTCACAATCTCCTGAGGAAGAGGTACCCTGCTGCAGCTGCTGATGCTCTAGTCTTGGATCAAGACGACCCTGACAGCCATGAAGTTGTTCCAGGCTCCTGGAGGGAGAATGCCAATCTGCCTGACATGGGGGAATTAGTCCGGGGCAACTTTGTTTCAAAGGAAGCAAAGAAGCAGAGGCTGTAACTGGTTGAATACTTCAATTCTCCAGCTGGAAGTGTTCCCTGGCAGGAAGACGGGATTTAGGGATTCTGGTTTAAATGCATCCCAGTCCACCGAGTTCTTCATGGATCTGTGTCTCTTTAACTTCATCAGCATCCCCGCGACCAAGTCCTTGTTTGGTAGTTCTTCTGTGACATGGTTAACATTCAAGCTTAAGGGTCTCCTGGCTGTGCATCAATCTGATCTTCTATACATATCCCTTGCTGGATCTACCCTTCCTGGTCATGTCACATGGTGGACCATCCAGTGCTTAACATCATAATCATCTGGACAAGTCTCTGGTCCATTTTACCTATTTGGTCTTTTTCAAGGCCACCAAATCCTCCCAAAAAGAGCACACCATGTACACATTTTGTGTGGACGAATCAAAAACAAAGTTCCCTCTCTCCACTTTGTTTCTGCCCCTCCTTCAAACAATCCTAAAAAAGGATCACATGAAAACTAATGTGTTTCCACTTTGTTTCTGCCCCTCCTACATACAATCCTAAAAGCAGGTCCACCTTAAAAATAATGTTTGTTTCCACTGTTTCTCTGGCCCTCCTCGACACAATCCTAACAAGGTACACGCTAACAAAATGATGTGTGCCAACATCACACATGAGTATTATATATATGTATGTGACCTTCCTGTGACTTTCTAGTTGCTTGACATGTAAAGTAAATAAACAATTGCTGCTGCATTGTGCCCATGCAACAAATATCATATAATCAGAAATTAGTACTATTCACACTCAAAATGTTTGTTGATTACGCGTATATCTACGAAGTGGGGCAGAAAAGTGTATATGATAGGAATTTACTCAGTGTTTCAGTTATTTTCTTTGAATTTCATTTAGGAGAAAGGGCAGAAGATAGTAAGAGTTATGACCTTTTTTAAGGATTGCTTGAAGGAGGGGCAGGAATAAAAAGGAAAGAGGGAACTTTGTTTTTGATTTGTCTACACAAAATGTGTACATGGTGTGCTCTTTTGGGAGGATTTGGTGGCCTTGAAAAAGGCCAAAGGCATACAATGGGCCAGAGAATGACCCAGAAGAGGATGATGTTGACCACTGGATGGTCCACTGGGGGAACATGTCCAGGAAGGGTAGATCCACCGAGGGATATGTATGGAAGATCCGAACAATGCAGAAATTAGCTCAGAACCTTGAACGAAGAACGACCGGGGGACATTTCCAGGAAGGGAGTGCTGACTACATTCTCAGGAGGCACCACAGGATCACTTGAGAGTAGAGGAACGACTTCCAGGCAGGGGAGTAGGCATACTCTGGAGAGCTCCTAGGAAACTGGTGTTAAGGATGTCTGAGGATGCTGGAGAACTTCGAGGGGCTGCAGAAGTTGTCAGCTGGGTTGACGGGGTCATGGCTACAGATGCGGCGGCAGGAGCAGGCTGCAGGAAGGCACTCGGCGAAGGCATGGAAGCCTGGGAAGCAACTGGTTGCCCGTGAAAAGGTGCCATGGTATTCCATGAAGAAGATGAACCAGAGTAGAGAATGATGGTTGTTAACTGACTCTGCTGACCACTGAACTGTTGCGATGTCGGCTCAGGCTGGAGCAGCTGGAAGACCTGTTGTGCAGGAAACTGGTGCTGCAGGTAAGATGTAGTGGGTACTAACTGCAGCTGTCCTCCTCATCCTCACCTTCCTCTTCGCAGTCAGGAGCGCTGCGAAGGCCTTACCCTGGAACTCATCCCAGACGTCTTCCTGAAGCAACAGGACATCCTGGTACACAATTTCACAGAAGGCCTCTGTGTGAGAGCAGAATGATCTTGCGCAACTTCCTTCTGGGCCATCCGATTGGTCATGTTGGTGATAAGGGTGGACATGGTATGCAGAATGTTCATGACGTCTTGCGAACCAGAAGGAGCAGGTGCAGCGACAGGTGCAGAGGTTGAAGGGAACTTTCCTCCTCTTAAACAGACCTCACTTGGTGGATGGAGCAGCCCTCTAAGTGTTGTCCAGGACGATGGAGACATCTTCCTGCTCCGCCTCACTCTAGACAGGAGTAGAGCTGAGCCAGAACTAATCTTCTTGCGACTGGCCCTGCAGGTGATCTTTCAGATTGACCTTGCCTTGTCTGCTGGGGACACAGCGAAGGTGGTCCAGCAGAAAGGAGAACTTGTCAACCACCCATATCTCCCTGGCAGTCAACTTCTTGGCTGAAGTCCCAATTGGTCCACACTTGGCTAGCTTACCAACTTGAGTCCTTATGGATGAAAACCAGGTCTTCAAGACAGCACCAGTCAGAGGGGGGTTCAAAGTGGCAGCCTTCTCTTGCCACAAACGGTTCTTCATGGCGCTTTCCTTGTAGTCTTTGCGACTGGTTATAGAACACCTCATGACTTCGATACCTGTCCACCAGGTCATCCTCAACATTGCCAGGAAACAGCAGTTTGTCCTTCAGCTTCTTTTTCCTCTTGCATACTGCTCCTGCAGGGCTGTCAGACTTGGAGCTGGAAGGGGACCTCACACATGCTTCTTCCTCATTCTGCTCTTCTTCCTGTTGTGCCAGAGCTTCTTCAGAAGCAGGAGGTGGACTTAGAGTAGGGCAATTGACGATGATGAGAGACAGTTCTCTGATGGAAGAGGTTTCATCACACCCAGGAGAAATAGAAGTTCTTGCAGCTTCGTCTTCTCCACTTGTATGCACAAGAGGGTTTGAAGAGTGTCTGTGACACGCTCACATGTTTTGTACGTGCGTTACCTGGCGTCACACTTGAACCATAAATAAACCGCTCACCGTTCACTCTTGTCTATCCATCGTTCATATGTGAAACATCCTTGACACTGCCCCACCATGTATGACCAGGAGTGAGCAAGTGTGGATGGCTAGTACAACGCTTGCCGAGTGACTCCCGAGTGAGTAACGTAACTAATGTAAACAATTCAACGTCCACCAAAGTTTTACACATGTTTAAAATTATTTTTGCCCTCTCCACGTATGGTCACGGATGATTGACCGCTAACACGAGCATTCTACATATGAGCCTGAGTATTCGTAGACCGCTCGACTAGTGAATCACATATGGCTAAGGATGAGCAAGAGTAAACAAAATTTTTCATACGTGATCATACGTAGCTCTTATACATGATAGTGTAAACGCCCCTTCAGTCTTTGTGAACATGTTTGGTGACATCCCCATAGCAATGGATGGCATGTCATACAGGGTACTCAAATCCAATTAAAAAACGTTACTGTGTTATGCATTCTGAGAGTGTAATTTCCATTTAAAAATGCATAGAAAAAGTATGCTTAATTATATCACCTGTCACTCTACACTTTATAATGCTATTGAAATAGTCTGATTACTGTGATAGGGCAAGTCCTAGAAGCTTTCCTAGAAGTACTAATGTTTTGTATCTCCAGATACGTATGTTACAATTAGTGTCCACACTGAATCCTTTAACCATTGACTTAAAGAACACACAAGTACTCCAATAAGCCTATCACGATTGATCAATGCCAATACAGTATTTAAAAATTTACTGCACACAGAAGCCATTTTATGCAAGTGATTATAGCAGCCTAAAGCCCCGTTCCCACATAGCCGAGTTTGTCGTAGTCAACTCGTAGTATTACGTAACGGCCAAAATTCGAGGAGTTGGCGACGAATTCTGGCGGAAAAAGTGACTCGGCGGGTTACTCGCCGAGTTACTCGGCGGGTTCGGTGGGTTACTCGCCGAGTTACTCGGCGGGTTCGGCGGGTTACTCGGCGGGTGACTCGCCTGGTTGTAGGAGTGACTCGCCGGGTTAAGCAAGGTAGCTACGACAGCGGCGAGTCACCCGTCGAATGATAGGCCGACGCCAGCCTACCTGCATTCTCAGAAGCATATCTCGCTTAATATTTGGTCTATTTTCGATCTGAAAAGACGTGTGGAATTAGTATGAACTATGCTACAATTCAATCATGTTTAAGATAGCAAATAAAATCACAGATCAAATCACAAATACTAATTACAATATCAATATTAGATTTAAATTTTACAAAATATACACAAATTTATACTGCTTATAATATCACAATAAGATTCAAATTAACACAAACAGATAAGAAAGTTATACAAATATAATCATTGCCTGGTAATTACAATAAAATATATTGCTTTTAATTAATGAAAGCAATTACATATTTTTGTAATTGTGAATGACAATCAAGACAATGTCATATTACTGTGTCATCTTTGAACAAACCATGAAATGACAGGTCAAAGAACCCCAATTTAGGCAATTAGGCAATTGACACATGTATTGAGCATTTGCTGTATTCTCTACACCCATTCTTTGTATCCTTCAAAATGCTAATAGCAATTACTGTGTCATCTTTGAACAAACCATGAAATGATAGGTCAAATAAACCCAATTTAGGCAATTAGGCAATTGACACATGTATTGAGCATTTGCTGTATTCTCAACACCCATTCTTTGTATCATTCAAAATGCTAATAGCAATTACTGTGTCATCTTTGAACAAACCATGAAATGATAGGTCAAATAAACCCAATTTAGGCGATTAGGCAATTGACACATGTATTGAATTTGCTGTATTCTCTACACCCATTCTTTGTAACATTCAAAATGCTAATAGCAATTGACATAACAGTCATGGCAGTTGGCAGAATGAGTAGAAATGAATTGCAATAAAGCTCATCCAAACAATGTATATAAAATGGTAAAAAATATTGACCACACCATTCAAGTCAGGGCCATACACAGAGCACCTTGCCGCCGCCAGACTACCTGCCTTCTCAGACGAATATCTCGCTTAATATTTGGTCTATTTTCAATCTGAAAATCTGTGTGGAATAAGTATGAACTCGACTATAACTCAATATTTATTTGACGAAAATCGGACTAATATTAGGGGAGCAGCAGCCTTTTAAAGTAGCGCTCAGCCCTACCTGCATTGATACAGTCCGGGCGCGGACGTCTGCGAGAGCACCACTGTTTGCCTCCGCCAACCTAGCTGCCTTCTCAGACGAATATCTCGCTTAATATTTGGTCTATTTTCAATCCGAAAACACCTATGGAGTCACTATGAATTATACTACAAAACAATCATTATTTGACGACAATCGGACTAATATTAGAGGTGCAGCGGCCTTTTAAATTATATACGACCCCCTACGCTGATGATGCATGTACTTAAGGTAGAACTCTGCAAGTTACTCGGCGAGTTACTCGGCGAGTTACTCCTACAACTCGATGAGTTACTCCTACAACTCGCCGAGTTACTCCTCGCACTCCTGAACATCCCACCGAGCGTAATACGAGTGAAATTAGCGCCGAGTAACTCGTCGAGTTCGAGGAGTAACTCGGCGAGTTACAGGAGTTACTCGCCGAGTGAATCCTGGTACTCGGCGAGACATGACCGAGTTTTTGAAACTCCTGGAAAATCCGCCGAGTGTGCCGTGCAGCGCGGCATACTCGGGATACTCGGCATACTCGGCTCCAAATCTCACGAGTTCGCTACGAGTCACAGGAGTTTCTCGCTGAACATCTCTCGAGTGCGAGGAGTAATCGCAGAGTTTAGTACGAATTGGGCCCGAGAGGCGTGTTACGTAATACTACGAGTTGACTACGAGAAACTCGGCTATGTGGGAACGGGGCTTAATACCTAAGAATTAAGATAATTGAACCAGGCAACCGGTCTTGATTCCCCAGAGTAACCTCCCATTTTCTTGCTGAGGGGAGCCACAAATCTCTTGGGATCACTGACACTCCATGATAGACCACACAGTCTACTCACTTGAGCACTCTTAACAGGGTCAACAGGCTTCATTTGCCTGCTCTACTAGAGGCCCACACGTGATATCCACATTTTCCTCATTGTATTTTTGTTATTTAGACCAATACAGACTTGAATCCTATTCCTAGAAGATTCATGATATGATAATGAGACCAGGTTTAGTGGAGACATTTGCCAAACTGATCGAATAGTCCAAACTGGCAAAAACGAAAGTCCAAAGATACAACACATGTTTTGCTAGTTTACTTTTACCTACCAAAAGCCCATTTGGCTTATCTGTTGCTGTATTTTTTTTCATATCTATGACATCTATTTTTTAAAAGCTCTGTGGTCTAGTGGTTAAGGTGCTGATTAGTGCACTGAAGGTCCTGGGTTCAATTCCCAGCCTTTTGCACTATTCATAAGTTAGATCTCAGTGGAAGTCGTTCGCATAAGATGGTGCCTTGTGCTTGAGGTCTGTACTGGGTAAGTAAAATATCCCGACCATTGGTAAATGTGTGACATGGTGTGGACTCTTAAGCTTCACGAATAGATCTCGTTGGAATTACCTAATTACCTCAATTTAGAATTCTGTAAATTGATCCCAGTGGTTGCCCTACATTAATCAAGAAGCTATGGCTAATTAATAGTCTGAGCTAATAACACCAGAAAATGCAGAAATTAACTATAAGATATATGGCTCTGATACGGTAATGGTATGACTAAATGACACACAAACACATAATTACTTGAGAACCACTTTTTCTTGATGCACAACCTTACTGATTTAGTGACACCCACTGTGATCCAGTGACACCCACTGTGATCCAGTACACGTGTCACACTGTATTTAAGACTTATCTTGCACCTGGGTGACCTTGCGGTTAAGGCATTCGCCAAATACAATTTTGTCAGCTCTGTTTAAGGTCCTGGCTATGATTCTCAGCCCAGGTCACTCTTCATGAGCTACAACTCAGCTGGATGTTGATCCCATGAGACGTTAAATTGGAAGTACCTTGTATTTGGTGTCTATGCTGAGGCAAGTAAAAGACTCCACCCTTGGAGTATATATATGCCTCTGGCAGCTGGTCATACAAGCTTAATAAGCTTTGGACCCAACTGCATTGATAAATAGACATAGAAAAAACATATATGTGCAAAATTATATGAAATATACCAAAAGAAAAGTAAAACAGCGTCAGCTTGGTAAGATATGTATATATATTGAGATTGATTTAAGGAGATATTGAAACTGTTACAATTTATAAAACATATGCAAATAAATAGAATATTTAAGCATCTTGTTTTGTGTTTTTGCTCTCAAAATTGAGTAATTCACAGGTAACAAAGTAGTAGAAAAGGTCACTGTCCAGTGTCCAAACTGTCCAGCCAGCTAGCAAGTGTGGACAATGTCATTCAAGCTGAATTAGCTGTAAACCTAAGATCCTGGGGTATTAGCTGACTCGTAGCACCAACCTACTATTCCAACGCCCTGTCTCATTGAAGTGTATCGCCCACTGTGATCATATGACTGAAGCCCGAAAGTGTAATGAGATGGAGCAATGTTATTCTCAACTGGGTTTTCTGTCCAACATGCATGATGAATGTTTGTGGTCACCAAAGACCAGTTCTGCTAAAGGGTAGAGATGTGCCGATAACAATTGAGATAATATCCAATATACATATATGATGAGATAAGATATTATCTCAATTGTTGGGGTTAAGTTCAATTATATACCCCATACAAAACAAAAGACAGTGTACTCACCAAACTGATGACATAGTCTCCATGTTCCCATAAAGTTCCACTCAGCAGGAAAATGTGAAATGATTATTAACATTCCAGATTGGTGTTTGGTCAGCTCATACAATATGATGTTCCACTGAGCATACGTGCATTGCAGCACATGCACTATTAAAATAAACAACTTGAAATTAAATTCATGCTGGTGCTTTGCAACAGTACTACTACTTATTGATTCAGTAATTTATAAATACAACTAAATTCATTTGAAGCACTTGTATGCACCACAGCGATGTTAGTGTCATTACTGACCTCCTCTCCTATATATTTACTGTGATATCATATATTTTCATATTATTTGGAGTCTGCCAAATGCGTTTGTTCCTTGCCACTGGTTGGAACACTGAAATTTTTAAAGATGTCTTAAAGAGGTCACCTTGCTATTAAAAGCATTTCTTAAAAAATACATAGAAATCTACATTATGTTATTGCTTTAAGTGAACAAAATGAATCTGAATCTGATTTTAAATCTGTCATTTTTAAGTTCTTTTTATGTTCTTGAGCTGATTATAGAAATGCCGTACATGAATTCCGATGATTTTAGAGTTTGTGTAATACCATGCTACATGGCAATATCAGACCTTCCAGGATCCTCTTTGCACAATTCCTCTTGATCTGATTACTCTAAGATGACAATTTTGCAAAACTCATAAAACTTAAGCTTCATGTACAGCATGTCTATAATCAGCTCAGTGACAACAGGTCACATTCTTGCTAATATCCAATCAACTTGTTTTCGTCAACAAATAATTTTTTCTGACACATTCCTTTAAATCGTTTCTATAAAATACCAAAAATACATATAACTACAAACAATAAAGTATTTGTTAACAAAATCTCTGATTTTTCTGTCGGACAAAACAAACACACAGGTCATAACTTTATGCTGTCTTGCAGGCAATGCTATAAATTAAAAAAGACCTATGAATTGTCCATGCAGTTGTAAATGGCTTCATTATTCACCATGGCTTATTACGTTTGCTGATTACACATTGGCAATTCTGGAATTACAAGATATCATATACAAGACCACCCTAGTGCAAATCATAGTGGTCTTGATGGTGATGTGGTCTTAGTAGCGGGGCTAATGCAATGTTAAAAATATCTTTGGGTCACAAATTTAATGGTCCATTGCTTCTACTGCACTGAGAGTGACATTGAAAGCCAAATTCATAAGCTAAAAAGTGTAGTACTGTTGCACTTTGTGTCCCTCTGGTAAACTTTGTCATTGTTCCCTCTAATGGGATCAATCTGCCTTGCGGAGTCTAATCATGTTTCTCTGGACATGCTAAGTCGTACCTTGCTCTTAGAGAATGCATTTCACAGGGAGGATTTGTCAGAAAATTTGTTGACGTCATTCAGAGACAAAGTTGTTACATCCAACTCCTTTTGATGCAAACAAACTCAGTATATTGAATAAGGCATTTTGCAAACATTGGTAAGAATATAAGACATTGCAAATTGTGCATTGGGGTAATAACAGCAATTGGCAAGCACAAACAGAGATGTTTAGACAAGGATAAGTAAATATTCCCTTAAAGGGCAATGTAATTGATGGCCATCTTTATCTTACAAAAATATATAGCATTATACATACAGACGCTTTATTGTTGTTGCTGATGGATGGATGGATGGATGGATGACTGGATGGATATATAGATAGATAGATAGATAAGTAGATAGGGCGATAGGTAGATAGATAGATAATTAGATAGATAGGTAGAGAACTTTATTAGCCCTTTCGGTAATTAGTTTGCAATGTAAACATGTGTCGCCATTAGGACAGCACCACCTGCAATAGCTCAATGGTCAATCAGAAACCCTATTAAGCTCTGAAACATATATCTTAAGCATGATAATTTTAATTACATGGCTGTCATAAGCTATCATGTTTATTATTTCAGAATTCAGCTTCCAAAGTTCCTTTAGGAATGTTGTGTTTAATTCACAATAATGATTCCTCATCTTCAAAGTTGAATTTTTAGTGAATTATTCCATCTAGCAATATTCTGTTAGCAAGCTCTATTTCCCAGGAGTATACTAATTTTCTATCAAAGGTATATCTTGTCTTCTGACCACACTTCCCTTCACATGCTCTTTGCATTGTAGAAGACAATTTATGATAAAATGCTCTATGTTCATATTTTGTTTTTGTAATGAAAAAAGAAAAGTGCATACAGAATTTATAGAATGTTACAAGATCTAAACAAAGAAATTTTGCAGGAGGTTTTTCACCAGCCAGCAATTTACATGCAAAATAATTTCTAAGAATGATTCTCCTGCAATGTTACCAGCTAGCATACAGAGAAGATTGTAGCACTGCAGCCAGGGGATGTTAGGAGAACTTTGTGCCACATTCTGTTGATTCAAATTATATATTAATACTACGGTAACATAGATATCTCTTCAGCCAACATATCCTTGCAATACTTCTGTTAAAACAAAGAGACTGTCAACTCTTATGGGGCTGGCTTCCTATGAAGAGGGTAAAATCGTGCAGCTGCAATCCTCTTAGTGTCAACATCAATTGGGTGTAAGATGGAATATATGCAGAGTCATCATTAGTGAATTCTGCAAGCCATGTTTCCTGCTTAAGAATTTTTAGGCTGCTAAAGATGTCTTTAATTGCATTCTCTAAACAAAACATTTATCTTCAATACTAGTACTGCTACAATGCAGGTGTAATTATATATTCTCCCTTCAGCTGCTCTGAGCCAATCAGAATGCCTCATTGTCATCCAGTATGGGTGTATGTTGTTCAGCAGTAGAGTATATTGGACAGTTATAATGTATGTTGGACAGCAATAGTGTATGTTGGATGGCTGCACTGTATGTTGGATGGAAGCAGAGTATATTGGACAGGCAGTGTATGTTGGATAGCTGCAGTGATCCTTTGCCTCGGCCAATATATTTTTTTCATTCCACAAAAATATAAAATCTTAAATGTTGTTTTAATGGTGATCATCGACCGTCTCTAATATTTCTATAACTTGCCAATTTCACTCTGTATAATTCTAAGAAATTTCAAAAAATTAACCTGACAAGCATGAAATCAAACTGACTCTATTACAGTCTATTCTTCTCTGTGACCACCATTTTTTTGTACATTTCAAGTCTTCTCAAAAAATTATATGATTATATCCCTGATTGAGCAGCTTGCTTTACTTGGTAAAGTTTCCTAAAATAGAACTGGCAGCCAGTCTAAACATTTTCATATGATTTGCATAATGCTTAAAATTAAAGGAAAATTGCTTTCTTTTTTAAGCTAAAAAGAGATACTCCTGTACATTTTAAATCATATTGAATTGATAAAAGGTATGATAATGTAATTCTGTGGCTTGCACATCTCATAACTGCAGTTTATTAGCTTAATGTTAACACACTGAAAACACAATCTCTGGAAAGAAACCACACCTTTCAGATATCCAATTTTTGACAAAAGATATTTATTCTCTGTTGTTAGTAATAGGGTTCCTATAATTGTGAAGATTCCATTGTTGACAATCGTGAATACCACGCCGTAACAGACCACCCACAATTTTGTATCTGACTTAATATCTATGGCAGGCTCTTGAATTATATTTGATGTATTTAAACCAGGGAAATTGATGATGTAATTGCCATAACAATTGTGTTAAAATATTTCATAATCTTGATTTTACCAATTGCACATTTGAATAATTCTACTGATTAATTAAATGCAATATGTTAAGCTGTACAACATGTACAAGGCACCCACAATTTGAATTAACTCATAATGAGAGCCCAGACTTGGATTCGAATATGGGACATTCATAAGAGCTGGCTCATGTCTTAACCACTAGTCTACTCAATACTTGTACCCCAGATAGCATTCTAAATCAGAACAGCGTCGTTTCAATATCGGCCTCCATTGGTACAACATCCTATCAACATCGTCGACATCACGCCAATGTTGTCCCGATTTCAAGTGCTATATGGGATATTAAAAAAAATGAATAAATAAAAAAAAATATGCAAATAAATACATCATAGAATGTAAAGAAATAATCAAAATGTGTGACAGGTCAGTCTACCATAGGTGTTGGCTATCAATTTGATACACTAGTTCTTGTTTTGTGTTTGTGCTCTCAAAATTGCATATATATATTTTGCTCGTTTTTGCAATCCACGCACATTCGTGGATATGCAATTACTCACTCGTGGATATGTTTTTACTCGCATCACATTCGGGTATGTGCACTCCCTAACACTCGTGTATGTAACATAACTGGCACCTGTGTATGTTTAAGTACGCACATTCGTGAGTGTGAGTGATATACCACTTGTCATATTTTTTGCCTGATGTATGATTTCACTCATACACGCATTTGCGCGTTTTTGCAGGTGCATCAATGTTCACTTACACGCCTGCTCGTTTTTACAGCTGTGTAATATATGCACACCCACGCATTCATGTATATGGATAATAATTTGCTGCAGTTGGCAGAGCAATAATCTTTCAAGATGCCCTGCATGGGTGCATTATGACTTACTTCATTGCAAAAAGACTAAAACAACATAAGCAAATTATCAACTTTTATTTCATTTATTTTATAGAAAACATATGGTCACCAGTATAACAGTATATCAATAGTATGTTAATAGTATATCAATATTTATTTTATGTATTATTTCACCACAATAATCATTAAACACGAATTTCACACAATAACACCATCATTGTTCAGAGCTGACCAACTTGTCAATGTTCCTCAGTGCAAGAAAGATGGACACATGTTTCATTACATTTTTCGGGGGCATGTAGGTCAGTTGAGTGGCCAAGCGACGAAGGCTGGCATTGGCCTGCTCATTTGCTTGGCTGTTGATCCCAGCTATCTCTTTGTCTGATTCATAGCTGTCCATTGAATAACCAAGTGAACAGCCAATGTGTCCTTTTCGAAAGTGGAGTCTGTCTACCATGAACCTAGTGTTTTTGAATCTGCTGGGTTCCCTCTTTAAGCAATACAAATGTAGCTTACAGGCATTGTCATAAATGATTAATTGAGGTATCTTTTTAAATCTGCGTACCATAATGTCAAAGGCAGTCCTCGGGGACTCTGCGTGCTCCATAATCTGGAATCCCAGGCAGACACCGTGGGGGCAAAACATTGTAAAAAGACCAGGGGTAAGAGAACTGTGGCGAAATGAGTCCTTGCGGCAACCAGTCACCAGAGCTAAGTTAGAAGAATTTGCCTTGTAGTTAGCAGAGCCTCGCAACAAAGGACGACTTGGGAAGAACTCCAGTTCTTCATTTGCCAAAGAAGGGGCGCCATATGCCGAATCATCTGGCACCGGTTGGTGGAAAGGGGCATCCATTGATTTCAACAGATTTTTCAAGAGACTGGCCAAAGTTTTTTTATTAACATCTCTTGCAACCAGGATATCATGCAGCATTGGACATGTCTGCATAAACAACTTACTATCCTGTAATGTGTGGCAGTGATTTCCTTTAGCCACCTCAAGCAGAATTTCAAGGGTTTTTTTCAATTCCTCTTTGCTGGTCAGCTGAACGACGCCACATGTGGGACTCCCTCTTGATAGTTCACCAAGTAGCTTTTGGTGGGACTTTGGGCAGGTTTTGCCAGCTTCCTGGACAATCTTCTCCAGTGCTGGTCTCTCCTTTAGAGACTGACACAAGTCTTTAAAGTCCTTTGATGAAAGTTGCTCACAGTCACTGTATCTGCCACGGTGCAGTCCAGCATATGCAGACAACTTCTTTCTGGCCGCAACATTCAATAAGAATACTCTATCTTTCATCTCGCATTCAGGGATTACAGTGGATGGGGGACTTGGGGAGTAATACAAAGGTGCAAGATCTTGTCTGGATCCCATCATGATTCCATCCATTATAACACAATCCACATCCTCTCCACATTTATCACATTCATATAAATGTGGAAAGTCCAAGTCCAACAGGACGTAAATCCCTAATCACACACACACACACACACACACACACACACACACACACACACACACACAAGACTGTGTACTCACCACACTGATGACATAATGCTCCACTCAGCAGGAAAATGTGGTATGATTATGAACATTCAATATTGGTGTTTGGTCAGCTCATACAGTATGGTGGTGCGTTGCGCATACATGCGTTGCAGCACATTTTATATGCTTGTACTTTGGAACAGTATTACTAGGCCAGCGGCCAAGGCTCACAAAGTGCCATATTTTAGAAGTTTAATTCATCGGTATAACACAGGGATGAAACATGGTTTTCTTTGTTCAGATGGTCTCACTTTACCAGAAAAATTATGTTTTACTCCCTGATTTATGGGAAGGTATTGAGAAATTAACACATATATGTAGATGTGATAAATTTGCAACACCGCATTTGAAATGCCTAATACACTGTTCAAAGATGAAGAGGTTGATTAGAGAAACAAGGTGATTTTGATTACTTCGGATGCGCTGATTTCAAATAATAACTCAAAATTTCTGTATCACATCAGGATTTTGAGATTTGAATGTATGTCAAACATTTCCAATGCTAGATATACCGCAAATGGGAGTTCAAACTAATGCAAAACAAGTTAATTCACTGACCCAAGAATTATATAATTCTTGTTGTACTGCTTAAAATTGCTCGATTGAGCTAAATGTATTTTTAGATGAGTTTGTAACACTCTCCATCACTTTGCAACATCTGTATTTCTGTGATACACCCTGTCCTAAGAAAAACGATCATATTTAACCAACCTCTGATCTGATATTTTATCTTGCAAAAAACTACTGTTTTTTATTTATTGAATCAATCTCTGGAGAGTTTGCTACTCTTCATCACTCTACAGAAACATGAGATTTGACTTATGTTTTATTTCTTTTAAATCAGGAGTGAATATGCACAAAAAAACATGGATGTATATATAGAAGTTGGCTATAATTTCATCAAAGCATTTTGCAACAAAACAAACATTTTATCAGTGCGTAATATAACTAACTGTACCGCACATCTACAAATAAGACCTATAATGTCAGCATTAAATTCTCAGGGTATGACAATGCAATTTGAGCCTAGATTTGTAGGCTTTGATTTGCAATTTTTCTGTTTTGCACAAATATAATTTTAATCGCTCCCTATGTGCATCACACAAACAACATTGGTTGCAGTTGTCCCATGTGTGATTTACATGTAACAGATACGATATATAAATTTACTCTTGGACAATGTCTAAGTATCTGCATGAGAGCAATTGATATGTTTTCAAGTATTACCGTCTTCTAAGGGCAAGTCACCCTACTCCACGCATCTTTTGTTACGTGGCCTTGCCAGAATTCAAGGCAATGGCATGGTTTTTTTCGCGTAACCCTCTAATGGTATAACACGCACATGTGACTGAGTAGGTCAGCCAATGCAAGCGACACACTAGCGCTTCAAAATGCTCAACTGTCACTGCAACTTGGTTTGCAATATGTAATGTATGGTAAACATCAAACGGCTATCCGTATCAGGGGTTAAAGATTTTTAGTTGGTAAGATGGCAAAATATCAGATTTTTCTATACAATGAGTCCATCAAAAGGCCCAACTAGGCCAGAAGGACTAATGAAATGCCAAATAATATCAATGTACATGTATAGTGTTGGACTTCAAAATTCTGCTCCGGAAATGAAACATGCTGCCAAACAACTAGTCTGTCTTCATGACCACCCACCCTTTTTACAGACAACTTTTCACTGAAGTAAACACAATACCCTTTACAATGTTTTGTTCCTAAAATAAGATATAGCATTCTGGTTGAGCATACACTGGACAACAAATTCTAAGAATTCCGTCGGTTAATTGGACAAAAACAGTTGATTGTGGCGGAATTCTTAGAATTTGTTGTCCAGTGTATGCTCAACCAGAATGCTATATCTTATTTTGAAGTTGGAATTTCTCTGTCTCATCAGGATGTTGAGTTACTCATAAATGTAAAACAATAGCAAATTTGTTAAGTTTGCAACACTCTCCATCATTCATCAGCTGCAGCTAGTCAGTGATATATGACTTCTTAATTGAAATTGGTTCACAACAGGTAAATTAACCAAAAGAAGATTTAGATTTAATAGTTCCTGCTTAACAAATAACTGCTTTTTGTTTGAAAATTCTAAGAATCACCATTTTAAATACTATTTTATAATTAAAGTGATTATGTCCTCCCGGCTTTTCATGAGTAAAACATCATTGTTCATGGTCTTTAAGGCTTCTTCCTGTATAATACTGGAACGTTTCATCCCTGTGTAATGAGTCTCCCAAAAACCAGCTCTGGCCGCTGCACTATACCAGTTAGTGCTGAAAATGAATTCAGTAATTTATAAATACAACTTAATTAAATTGAAGCACTTGTATGCACCACAGCGACATTAGTGTCGTTTCTGACCTCCTCTCCCATAGATTTACTGTCATATTATATATTTTCATGTTCTTCTAAATGTGTTTGTTCTTTGCTATTGGTTGAAAGACTGAAATTTTTAAAGATGTCTTGAAGGGGTCACCTTGCTTTTAAAAGCTTTTATTTTTTAAATCTGTCAATTTTAAGCTGATTATAGGTAGTCCGTACATGAATTCCAATATTTTTAGAGTTTGTTTTATGGCATCTGAAATAAATGCTTCTTCTACTTCAGACCCATTTTTGGTTTGGTTTTACATGCTTCCTCTTCATAGATTGAAGTAGAAGACATGGTGACATTGTATTACCATGCTACATGGCAATATCAGACCTTCCAGGATCGTCTTTGAACAATTCCTCTTGCTCTGATTACTCTAAGATGACAATTTTGCAAAAATCATAAAACTTAAGATTTATGCATGTCTATAATCAGCTCAGTGACAACAGGTCACATTCTTGCTAATATCCAATCAACTTGTTTTCGTAAACAAATAATTTTTCTGACACATTCCTTGCAATCATTTCTGTAAAATACCAAAAACTACAAACAATAAACATTCAGTAAAACTAAAAATAGTTGGTAATGTCAGATTTTGTGCCTTGTGATATCGCTGTATTTATTAACAAAATCTCTGATTTTTCTGTCGGTCAAAACAAGCACAATGGTGAAAATGTTATGCTGTTTTGCATGCGATGCTATAAATTCAAAAGGACCTATGAAGTGTCCATGCAGTTATAAATATTTATTGAGGAAATTAATACCAAAAACCCTAAACTTTTCTGGCAACAATTAAAACAATTTGGTCCGAAAAGGAATACCAGTATACCTCTTGAAGTGTACAATGATGAGGATAATAAATGTAATGATATCAATTTTGTACTAGACAAATGGAAGGTTGAATTCTCAGATTTACTGAATAAGAATGATGATGGTAGTGATGTTTTTGATAGCAACTTTTACCAAAATATAATGTTTGAGAGATCAAGTATTGAACAAGAAATGCTTTTAGCATCATACTCTGAGAATCCAGTGATAAATCATGAAGTGACTCAACGAGAAATTGAAAGAGTCATACAAAAATTAAAAAATGGCAAAGCAACTGGTCCAGATTTGGTACCAAATGAAGTCTTGAAAACAGGGAAATTGAATGTAATTTTACATAAATTATTCAATCTGTGCTTTGAGAAGGGGCTTGTCCCAACTGATTGGAAAAAGGCATCTATAGTTCCTATACCGAAAAGATCCCTTGTTGATCAATGTGTGCCTTTAAATTATCGTGGTATAAGCCTTTTGTCTTGTATCTATAAAACTTATACAAGTATTTTGAATGAAAGACTGGTTAAACTTGATATGCAAGAAAGTATTATTGCAGATGAGCAAAACGGGTTTAGGCTGGGTAGAAGCTGTTCGGACCATCTATTTTCACTAACATCAGTTATAAGGAAAAGGTTAAACTTGGGCCTTAATACTTATTGCGGTTTTGTTGATTTTCAAAAAGCATTTGATCGGGTAGATAGACTCTTATTGTTGTACAAGCTACTTAAGAAATTACAAATGCACATATAAGCATTTTGCTGTACGCAGATGATGTGGTATTGATAGCTGAAAATGAGTCAAATCTTCAATGTCAACTTGATACCCTTCACAGTTGGTGTAAAAAATGGCATATTAATGTGAATAAGCAGAAAACTAATATAGTGCATTTCAAAACTGCACGGCATGCAAGGACTCAATATAATTTCAGGCTAGGTGACCATGTTTTGAAAATAGTTAACCAATATAAATATCTGGGGGTTATACTACATGAAAGCTTGAATTATAACATTAGAGTAAACTGTTTGGATGATGCTGCCAGCAGGGCCTTTGGTGCAATAATTAACAAGCTGAAATATATTAAAAACTGTAGATATCAAACCTATACAAAACTATATGAATCAGGAATCGTGCCTATAACTGACTATAATGCTGGAGTATGGGGCTTTAAGTCATTTGACAAAATAGATGTTCTCCATCATAAAATTATACGATACTTTTTGAGTGTACACCACTTTGCCGCTAATCATGCAATTGAGGGGGATATGGGATGGGTACCACCTGTAGTGAGGAGATTAGTGTCTATGACTAGGCTTTGGAATAGGTTAATTGATATGCCACAGGATAAAATTACACGAATTTTTTTTTGACTGGGACTATTCTTTTTGTAGAAATAATTGGTCTTTTGAAGTTAAGAACATTTTTGAAAATTGTAACTTGTTACATATTTATGATGATTGTAGCAATTGTGACATGGTAACTGTCAAAAATATCTCAATGGATCAATATGTCGAAATATGGGAAGCAGAAAGAGTTCAAAACGTAAAGTTAAGAACATATAACATGTATAAGTGGGGTTATAGTGTTGAAGATTATGTATCTATGAATATTGATAAGTATACAAGGTCTTTAATAGCACAATTCAGATTTGGAATCTTGCCATTGCAACTTGAAATAGGAAGGTATAGAGGTATACCGATAGATAAAAGATTACGTATGTTTTGTACAAATAATGAAATTGAAGACGAATTTCACTTGATAATGATATGTGCTTCTTATGTTGTTTTTAGAAATGAGCTGTTTCAGAAAATTGGAAATATTGATAAAAATTTTAATGGTATGGATAATTTTGATAAATTTTTATGTATTTGTAATCACTTTCAGAAGTTTCTTAGTCAGTTTTTGGTGAAAGCAATCCAGATGAGAAAAAATCAATTGTATGCATAATAATGTTAGCTCTTTAAGAATAGGTGACATATAGGCTGGTTGTGCTTTTGTTTATTGTTGGTTTACCGTACAAATGTATGTAATTTACCACATGTCACTAAAATAAAGATTTTCCTTCCTTCCTCCCTTCCTATAAATTGCTTCAGTATTCACCATGGCTTATTATGTTTGCATAGGCAATGCTGGGATTTCAGCATTACTGAGAAACCTCATCATTATAATAAAAAATATTATATACAAGATATAATATACAAGACCACCCAAGTGCAAATCATAGTGGTCTGGATGGGGTTACTACTATGTTAAAATAACCTTTGGGTCACAAATTAAGTGGTTTATTGCTTCAACTGCACTGAGCTGGACACTGACAGCCAAAGTCATAAGCTAAAAAGTGGAGTATGGTTGCACTTTGTGTCCCTCCAGTCAACTTCTTCGTCTTCCCCTCTAATGGGATCTGTCTGCACTGCAGAGTCTAATCATGTTTCTCTGGACATGCTGAGCCGTACCTTTTTCTTAGAGAATGAATTTCATAAGGAAGATTTGTCAGAAACTTTCATTATCGACAAAGTTGCTTATACCAACTGCCTTTTGATGCAAACGAAAGTCAATATTAGGAATATAAAACATTTGCAAATTGTGCATTGGGGTAATAACAGCAATTGGCAAGCACAAACCGAGATGTTTAGACAAGGATAAGTAAATATTGCCTTAAAGGGCAATGTAATTGATGGCCATTTTACAAAAATATATAGCATTATGCATACAGATGCTTTATTATGATTGCTGATAGATAGATAGATAGATAGATAGACAGATAGATAGATAGATAGATAGATAGATAGATAGATAGATAGATAGATAGATAGATAGTTAGATAGATAGATGGATATGTGGATATATGGATAGATGGATGGAGTGATAGATGGATAGATAGATGGATAGATGGATGGATAGGTAGATGAGTAGATGGATAGATAGATAAATGGATAGGTAGATAGATAGATAGATGGACAGATGGATAGATGGATAGATAGATAGATAGATAGATAATTAGTTTTTAATTTAAACATGTGTCGCCATTAGGACAGCACCACCTGCAATAGCTCAATAGGCAATTAGAAACCCTACTGAGCTCTGAAGCATGTTGCATAGTCTAAGCATGATGATTTTAATTACATGGCTATCATAAGCTATCATGTGTAATATGTCAGAATTCGGCTTCGACAAACCCTTAGGAATATTTTGTTTAATTCACAATCATGATTCCTCATCTTTGAAGTTGAATTTCTAGTGAATTGTTCTATCTAGCAATATTCTATAAGCTCCATTTCCCAGGAGTATACTCAATTTCTATCTAAGGTATTATATCTTGTCTTCTGACCTTTCCCGTGCTCTTTGACAATTTATGATAAAATGTAAATATTTTGTTCTTATGAAAGGCGATAAGTGCATACAGCAGCTATAGAATGTTACAAGATCTAAACAACGAAATTCACAGGAAATTTTTCACCAGCCAGCAATTTACATGCAAAAAAGTTCTAAGAATGTGTCTGCTTCAATGCTACCAGCTAGGGTACAGAGGACATTGTAGCATTGCAACCAGGTGATGTTAGGAGAACTTCATGCCACAGTCTGTTGATTCAAATTTATATATTAATACTTTGGTAACATAGAATACTCTTCAGCCGCCAAGATATCTTTGCAATTCTTCTTTTAATACAAAGAGACTGTAAACTCTTATGGGGCAACTAATGACCTGGCTTCCTATGAAGAGGGTAAAATCGTGCCGCTGCAATCCTCTTAGTGTCAACATCAATTTGGTCTAAGATGGAATATATGCAGAGTCATCATTAGTGAATTCTGCAAGCCATGTTTCCTGCTTAAGAATTTTTAGGCTGCTAAAAATGTCTTTAATTGCATTCTCTAAACAAAACATTTATCTTCAATACTAGTACTGCTACAATGCAGGTGAAATTATATATTCTCAATTCAGCTATTCCAATCAGAATGCCGCATTGTCATCCAGTAGGGGTGTATGTTGTTCAGCAGTAGAGTATATTGGACAGTTGTAATGTATGTTGGACAGCAATAGTGTATGTTGGATGGCTGCACTGTATGTTGGATGGAAGCAGAGTATATTGGACAGGCAGTGTATGTTGGATAGCTGCAGTGATCCTTTGCCTCGGCCAATATAATTTTTCGTCATCCCACAAAACTCAATGTTGGAGTCCTCACTCACATGTTACAATATATCATATTTCAAATATTATGTCGTCATGTCTCATGTTTTGTGTCATATAAACTAGAATTCCACGTTAAGACTTTTCATTATTCTGACCACCTCATGGCTAAGAACACATTTGTACTGATCAACATTCAAACCTTTGTATTTTTTCACAGTAAAGTTAATCGCTTTAGTAAGAATAGTTAATTTTCCATCAAATGTTGTCTTAATGGTGATTATCACAGTGACTCTATTACAGTCTATTCTCCTCTGCCATTGCCTTTTTTTTATTACATTTCATGTCCTCAGAAAGTGATATGATTGTATCCCTGAGGCAGGATGCAGTTGGTAATATTTCCTAAAATAGATCTAGCAGCATGACTATACATTTTCATACGATTCGTGTGATGCTCAAATACAAAGGAAAATTGCTTCTTTTTTTTTTTAACTAAAAAGAGACACTCCGGTTCATGATTTCACAATGTAATTCCATGGCTTGCAAATCTCATAACTCCAGTTAATCAGTTCAATGTTGTTAACACACTGAAAACACAATCACTGGAAAAAAGCCACACCTTTTAGATATCAAATTTGTGACAAAAGATGTTTATTATCTGTTGTTAATAATAGGTTGCTTATAATTGTGAAGATTTTATTGCTGACAATCGTGAATACTGCACAGTCTGATTCAATATCTTTTGCAGGCTCTTGAATTATATTGACTTATTTCAACCGGGAGCTTCACTAAGTGTACATGCAGCATAAACACAAGAGTACAAAGCACCCACAATTTAATTGGACTCATTATGAAAGCCCAGAGTGGGTTTCTAATCTGGGACATTCCTAAATGCTGGCTAATGTCTTAACCACTAGACTACTTGTACCCCAGGAGCTCTACGTAACTGTGTAACTACACTAGGTAGAACTGTCTGCATTAGTTACTTTTTTAATCTTAGATGTTAACTTTTATGATGATGAATTAAGAAAATGTAACAACTTGTGCAAATAAAACATCTATCTATTGGCCAGCGTTGTTCAAACATCACCTATGTTGTGCCTAAGCTGTCCCGATTTGGAATGCTATCTGGAATATTGAAAAAGTGAATAAATTCTGGTCATTAAAATAATTAATCATTAAATTTTCACCGAGATCTTATTTATTTATTTGTTGTTTCCTTGTGTAAATGAACACCATGTTTTGTCAAACTGGGTCATGCATTTGTTTTTCAATTTCAATTTATTACATTGTTTTTCTGCACAATATTTTTAATTTAGTCAATACTTGTCTTAATTGAATACATTTTAGTCTCTCATCAGTCTTTTTGACTGGACCAGTATTTTAATTGTTGTTTTATTGGGATTTGTATAATGTTGAGGTGAGACTTCAATGAAAAATATTGCTCTATTACATAATTCTGTATTCTATATGCTCTTTGACATAGTCAGCTACAAGCTCACCTTGTGTGACCTACTTTGAGTCCTTTGTTGTCAGAACACAGCACTGAATAGCTCACAAAGAGCGCCGCAACGATGCCATGCCTATCATAATCAGGAACTTTTGATGCAGTTTGTTTTATGGGCTTATCGTTTGCCAAACGGCGTCATAATGCCATGAGGGAAACCATGAAAGCAGGGTGGGGTCTGTCCACTTCCGGTGCCAGCGGAAGTGAATCAAAACTGCTTATCATCGCCCAAGGAAGCCCGTCAGTGTTTCTAAGTAATTGCCTTGTCTATGCAAGTTTGTATATCCCCTACACACATAGTATTTACTCATTGTGTTGTGTAACACATCATTGCTAACAACGTCACATACATATTTCTATCCATGATAATTATATTCAATATAACTTTAGTATTAACGTTAACTAGCAACTTCAACACTCCAGGTGATTGCTGTTTTCCCAAAGCACACATAATTTCGAAGCTATATGCATATCTCATCTAGTATTTATGTTGTATGAGTTGATGTGTATGGGGTGGACAATTGCCTACTTTGATAGAATAAGCCTCCATAGAAGAATGCTTTTAACATTGCACTCGTAAGATGAAACCGATGCTTATAGCTATTGTGTGGTCAGTACTTGAAAATAGAACAAAATTAGTGACACCTGCATGAACATATTTTGCTAACTCTGTTTGTCTCACATTTCTTTGAAATAGATCCGGTCGGTTTTCACTTAAACATAAACATCATTTGGAAATGAAAGTCGAGAGGGCTGAATTTGATACAAAACAAAATTACTGCTTTTACAAAGCAATGTATAGGTACACGCAGTGCATCCAGAGAAGTTGCATTTCAGTCTAAATATGCGGCTCTGTTTCACCAGCAACAGGAAATATTGAACGGACAATTTGAAAAAGAAACAGCAAGCTAATTGCATTGCACTCCCCGGTAACAACACACCAGGAAGAGCTAGCCCATGCAGGGCTTTATATTGGAATGAGATTTAGCAGGGATACTGCCATTTAAAATGGCCGACAGAGTTCATTACTGAACACAATGGAGTGCGCATTGCAAGTTCTGCAAGTGTGAACAGTTTTCCTGCTGCCGATGCCTATATATTATGTTCACTGCGGCCACAATAGGGAGTTGTCAAACTCTAATTGCTTCCAAGTTGTATGTTGTGTGAGAGTTCCTGTTAATGCACATATTTCAATTTCCAGGTACCTGCTGTCTCTGCTCGGGAGCACTGAATCTTCAGGGTTCTATAAGCTGAAGTGACCTATTTTGACGACATTGCTACGCACGTAAAACGTATTGCTGACCGAAGAAAATTAGTTCAACGTTCGCCGCTCTAGACTGCTTTACAAAGAGCGTCTAATACCCATATTTGCGGGATTTGCCTTCCTTGAACATAATTGAGCAAGTTTGCATCCAGGACCATAGGTCAAAAGTGACTGGGTTAGTTGTGTGGGATGTTTGGTGAGTTGCTCAAAATGAGATTCTGTAGACCCTCGCTGTGCTCGGCAATTTAAAGTGACTATACCTGAACTCATGTACCTAATCTAGGTGTGTGAGTCTCTGCAGGGGCATCTACGCACTCATGAATACATTTAATGGACATTTAAAAAAGCTTGCATGCGCGTGAAGTGTCACAATTATGACACTGGAGGCGTTTCGGCGGTTAGTAACCAGGCCAAGCAATTTTTAGAATGCTAAGATGATATACCAACTGATTGGAGAATGTAACAATATTTTACTTAAACTATGCTATTTTTTATGCGTATCCCTCTTTTTCTTTCTTTTTTTTTGCTTTTAATATAATATTATCAACTGTTGTCTAGCTGAGTGTAGATCCTAAAAATTGAGCGATGCACTTTCAAAAAGTCGTACTGTACAAGTGAACTCGACACTGCATGTCTGAAAATTAAAGACATATAGATAGATAGATAGATAGATAGATAGATAGATAGATAGATATGCAAAGTACAGCCCTCTAAGGGAAGTACTTGCCCCTATCGAGGGTTGATTGATGAGGTGAGAGATCCTTTACTAGCCTCGGCATAGACACTGAGTACAAGGGACCGCCAATTTAACGTCTCATCCGAATGACATCCAGCTTAGATGCATGGGCCCCGTTTTAGGGGGGGGGGGGGACCGGGGGACAAGTCCCCCCCACTTTTTTTGTACCAACATAACGATTTGACTGTTGGTGTCCAGAATAAAGGTCAATATGTCCCCCCTACATTTTGAAATGAAACGGGGCCCCTGGATGTTGCTCATGAAGTGTGCCCGGGCCTTAGATTGAACCCGGATCCTTTAGAGGAGCAGGCGAGCGTCTTAACACTAGAGCTGCTTAAATGCATGAGTCACTTAAAACAAGTTCTGGGTTCATATATGAAGATCCTGAGAACTGTTTAGTACACATTATATAAACAAATTACCTGACAACAGAAGTAATGGTATAGTGGCATTACACAGAACATCACAGCTGCCGTCTCACTCTGTCTACCAGTAGACTGCTATGGAATTAGTGGGCGAATTCATGTGAGTTGTTCACAATGCGCTTGTATGGTGAAAGAAGGCATTTTACTTTTCAGATCGCTTAGCAGGTTCCCATTGCAGTGAAAATGTCAATGACAGTCAGTCACAAAAAGAGGTCTACCAACACACAGAAAGGTTTGACGCGGACCTGAGAGGCAGCACTTAGACCAATGACACGGCATCATAGAAAACCCGGAGGCTGATTATGTCAAATGATACACCTTCTCTCTGTATTCACAAATCCTGATTATTCACATCAGCCTGTGACGTGACTTATTGTTTCTGCACCTATTTTAAGGTCCTAACATTGATATTATTATTATTGTACAATTTTTCTTTATTCAACTCTTATGGCCCTCCTGTATCTGCAATTTCACTTATGTATAATTTCACTTAATGACTGCCCGTGGGAGTTTCTATGTATAATGATTCAGGTAGGAGAGCATAAATGTCAAATCATTATCGGCCTACGTAATAATAACAATAATAGCATGTTTATAAACCCAGGTCTGCTGTTTCAAGGTAATTCCAGTCCTGACAAGAGATACAAGGTTTGTGGTATGGCAATGAAGTTAAAAAAATGAACTCAGTTCCATGTCAGATGTTGTAACTCTACCACCACAGATTATTCATATACTATGTATTGATATAGTAAAATACATATATATTTATGGTATACTCTGCATAACATTTAAACAACATGATATGATAAATAATATATCATGTATTAATATAGTGAAATACATATATATGCAGCTCACAGTTCAATCTTCGGACAACAATGGTATTGTTGGCAAGTGTTTACTATACTTAGTTTCAATATGTTAGAAATTTCAATAGTTTATTTTTGCCATAATTGTTCAAAACGATTTTAAATGCTAAACGATATTTGTTATGGCAAGGATGATGTGTAGAATTAGAAATTATTCCCCACACAACACCATCACTTGAAACAGAGCCAGTAATGGTTCTCTTTCGCACGTAGTGGGGAACGTCTTGGCACTTGGCCCATGACAGCGTCGCGGAAGCACGTGCTGTAGCAGCCCTTCTCTGATTGGCTGGTGGAGGAAAAGGGGGCGCTGTTATGAAAAACAGGCTCAACTTGTTGTTCTGTATGCAGGCAGTCCAGTCTAGGGACACAGAGAGTGCGGGTCATACTTAAATGTGGATCTGTCTTAACATTCACTACACACTGAACAGCTCACCTGCAAATTACCACTGAGAACATTGATTAGCTGGTAGACAGATTTATCTACTTAATGCTTCTTGCTTTCCGCGAAGCACGTTTCCTGGGGAGCTGGCTCTGATTGCCTAAAAGCTATGCTGCCGTTCGCGATTCTAGTCAGACGCACCTCAGACCGGAAGCAGACGACGCCTCCTAGTGCTGTTCGGTAAGTAACGAGATTTACTCAGACAGTCAGACAACACGCTCATGATGTGCAGCTCATCCCGTTTGCCAAAATACCAGATGACAAATTTGCCAGTGCACAGTCGCAGGAATGAGATGGTCCCAAATCTCTTGGCTGAATTAATGGACTCTGACCTAATTAGGCTTCGCGTAGTCTTGTGTCCTTATTATTTGGTCTAGCTTCTTTACTATATGATCTTGTTTCCTTGGTATTAGTCATACGAACCTACAAGAGGGTCTTACTGACTGAGATATCTTGCATATAAATTTGTGTACCACCACAATATTTTAAGGTCCGCTGATAGAGAAATCGAGCAATGGGTGATAAGAGACATACTAGCAAATTCACTTATAATTTGCAGAATCAATATACTTGGTATAATAACATCTCTGATAAAATTTTAGATCCCTAGTCCTACTGTTTGCCATGGAAACGGGGTTTGTAGTATTTGCCTTCTGGAGCTACTGTAAAACCAAAAAAAATACAGATGAAAATTGAGCAGTTTGTGAGGTTTTTTTATTGATAAAAAATAAGATGCATGGGTAAATATAACCAGCTATGGTTTTCATATAAATCATAATATTATCATGGAAAATATCACCTAGGCTAATATTATCTCTAGAGAGCTATGCTGGAGGCACGAAAAAGAAATTTTCTTTACTTGACATCTTTTGGTAGAATTTGTTTTAATAGATAGTTACACAGATATATAGTTAGATAGATAGATAGATAGAGATAGAGAGATATAGAGATAGAGAGATAGAGAGATAGATAGATAGGTAGATAGATAGGTAGATAGATAGATAGAGAGATAGAGAAATATATAGAGAGATATATAGATAGATAGATACATATGGGAATTTCAGATATGCAATCATTGTAAAGTGCAGCTCTCAAAGGCAGGTTCTTGCCGCTCACCAGGGTTGATTGAGTCCACACCATGTTACATATTTACCCCATGGGATGACATCCAGCTAGAACGTTGTTCATGAAGATAGCTGGGCGGATTCGAACCCAGGACCGTTAGAGCCAGTTCCTTAAGTTGAATAAGTACACAAATGGGAAACAACACTTCAGATTGCATGTTTCACTGAGCGTGTGGATTCACGGGGCACCATGAACACAATCCGTTTCTATATAGTTTATATAATTATAATGTAAAGGGGGGGGGGGACCTCAGCAGCGATGACGAGATAATTTTGGAAGAGTGCCCCCCAGCACTACACTGTTTTAATGTTAAAATAGTAATTTACAAAAGAAAATTAATGCTTGATACAGCTGTATTGCATCGTTTTTCTCAGGGACATTTATGCATACATTGGCTGCATTTGCTGAGTGTTCTAAAATTGTCTGACGTCTGGCCTTGACGATGGGACATGTACTTAGTACGTGAGATTGATGGACACGTCCAGCTGTTATTTCGATGCAAGGAGCCAAATTAATTTAGTGGCCAATTATTGCCTTAATTTTTCTCGCATTTTGTTCTCTTTGGATATTTCACAAAATTAGGAGTCAATTAATAAAGTGAAACTCCTGTTCTCCTATTCAATATGCCTTTAAGATAAGATAAGATGAGATAAGATAATATAAGATAAGATAAGATATAATAAGAAAATACAATACAAGACAAGACAAGATAAGATAAGATACAACGAGTAATTCACCTACAGAATACATACATGTATTTATGTATGTATAATTTTTTTAAAGTCGTTTTCAATCTAAAATGTCAAGTAAATTACATTTTTAAGCTTACGCTTCTGTACGAACACAGTTACAATAAAATTTAAATCGATGAAATTGAGGTAGAAATATAGTATAATAATAATAATAAATATCAGCAATAACAATATAAATTACCCCTCTGGGGAATTTTTAATAATAATACATGTATATTAATAGTACAAATGACAAAGAAAAAAGTGTCCATCTTGAATGTCCAAAGTATTGTCCAGAGTAGTTTGACTGGCAGCAAGCACTGACCAGTCTCATCGCATGTGATAGTCTTTGATGTCTGTGATTCAGCAAATGAAAGACTTTATAGCTAGCAACTTTGCGCTGACCTAGCTAGTGTCTTTCAGTTTATATCTGCACTATCGGCATGTAATATAGGAGGCACTTCAGTCATTGTTTTTCAGTGTAGACAATAGTATCACCCTGGCGGCAGTTTACCCGAATACAGTGCACTCACAACTGCACACTAGGCGGCTGATTCGGTGATGAGGTGACGTTGACACCACAGATGTATGCTGTAGCGAGTCTAAACCATGCAAGGGTGGTGCAATTTCCTTGTCACAGAATTGCTTTTCCCAGACTTAGATTGCACCCAGAACGACTAGAAGTTTGTATCCAGACCACTTAATATTGTAGTACCGAAGTACTCTTAAAGAAAGGTTTTGTTTGTGGCTGGAGAGCATTACTTATCTGGTCATCCAGCACAACAATAATATACAGACACATAACAGGTGCTCAACCGCGCAATCAATATGTGTGGAAAACAGGAGACATTAGGTTAAAAGCATACCACATTCTGTACTTTGATGGCATTGCGATTTCTCTGCCTCGTGGATGATGGAGAAAGTGGAAAAGCAAGTTGCCTGGAGCTTTTTTCAGAAGGCTCAAGTTGGAGCAGCGAAAAATTACTTTTGATGTTGTCTGTCCCAGTACAAACTTTTAAGTCTATAGGACAACTGTATCATGTTTCCTTTAGAAAGAACTGGGAGATGCTTTGTGACCTTAAAATTGCTTTATCCGTTTTGTGGCTCCTGTAAACATGATGATTTTGCAAAATGAGTGAATTAGCGAACACATGTGGACAAGGATATTTCCCTTTATGCATTTACAATATATTCTCTCCATGTGATCCTCTTCTCATTAATCGAACCCTATTTGTGGGTGAATGGAAAAGCCTACAATAAACTACAAAGGCACTACTTTTTTCTGGCATATAAGGCTGCAGCGTCCTTTTCTACTTCCTTTCTTTGAAGACGTCCGCCACGACGCTGCAGACGACGTTATAGACGCTCTATTTGTCATTCAAGACGCTCTGTGTGGTGTGGCCATATTGTCTTCACGTGCGTTGTTGTCCAGGGTGTAACTTTACTGCTAAAGAGCAATTCTTAAGATTATCGACCCACGTGACCTTGAGAGGTGGTTTAGAGTTTCTGGTTTTGTCGATAGAGGTCTCTGTAGTCGGCTGCATTATTAAGGGAATGACATTTCAAGTAAGCGACACCTACTTGCAGTATCGTATCCCCAAGTAGAAAGGCAAAGTAGCAAATTGACTGTTCAGAAATTCTGGTATCATTTTGCACCCTGCTTCCTTTGTATATGTGTCTGAAACAGTACATTACCATCAGTCATACACAACCTCATCATTCAATGTGATAAACACCTTAAGCACTCCCCCATATATGTGCTCGTTTGATGCGCCGAAATGTCATTCACTTTGTAATGTACTTTGTGGTATATTGCACCCAATGACACCAGGCATTAGCCAAATGATGTAGACGGTTTCTTGGTATGCTGTCAGTATGAATCCACGGTAAGTGTAGTATATATGGCTAATACCATAATACATACTTCAGTACACTTGTGGATACAAGTACAATTATATTGGCCTATCTCTTAATATGCCATTTTCTCGTACATTAACAAGTAGGGCCGTGGTGGAGCAATTAAAAGATCTACTCATGGTGTATCACTTCATCATTACGTCTGTCTCTGGCGTCTGTCCTTGTGAGCTGACCTGACTTGAAACAGGTACCCATGAGATATCAGAGGGTGCGAAGTCTCTCCAAAGTGCTTTTTAAAAAGCAGTCGTATATACTGTGTGGTTCTCTTGATCAGTCAATCTACACTGTACTTGTGATAATTTTCATCACTCTAACAGCATGTGCACTATGATTTATTCCGAATTGTTTATCACACGTGAGTTCCCCTGGATGCATACCGGAGTAGTGTGCTAAATGCAAACGCCAGTATTTCTTCATTCGCAGTAGACTAAGTTCATTTGAAGCTTTTCATGGCTTCCTACGCCAACTTCACCACATACAATATTCATGGTGGTGAGGGGGGCGTGAAGAGCCTTTAAATGGAGTCACTTAGTAGAAAAGGCTGGCAAAAATTCAACTGGGAAATATTGGACTAAGTTAATAAGTGGGGCATAAACTCCTGGATAAAAGGCCCCTGTCAAAGGGAATTTATGAAGGCATGCTGCTTAAAATTGATTGCTCTTCACTCTGTCTATCGTTTTGCCTCCAGAAGTCATTTTATGGTAAAAAAAATTCTATTCGAAAAGGCCCACTTTCATTGTATAGTGCTCTTACTAATAATAAGTTGTTTTTAAAATACACAGCAAAAGATATATATTCCATTTTATTTCTGCAGCAACGAAGCATCTTGATGTTGATAAAACATTATGTAATATCATATTAGCAATTAGTCCAAAGCATCATCTCGTGTTTATTATTGGAACCCCACGGGAAATATGTTTCTGTAAGCCTTAAGTGGGCTAGCCCAGACACCATCAGCAAACTCTATACTCATCTAATCATCTACACTAATTTATTCTTTTTATGCTTCACTATATATTTAATTATTGATATATACTACTGTCAGTCATTCTTTATTTCGTCACCTATCAGTATATTATACATTTTGTGCTGCTGTCTGTTTATGAATTAAATGAATATGTATATGACCTGAACTTGCCAGAAAGTAGATTATTTTTTGTTTGTCGGTTGTGACATTAATTGTGCTTGGTGGGAATTCAATTACATCTGATTCAGGTACAGTAACACCTGCGTGAACTTTTTTATCATATGTTAAACTTTTTTTTATTATTCAGATTAATGCATTAAACATTTGGGAATGAAACTCAACTAAATGAAACTGATAGTAAAACTGACTGCTATCTGAAATTAATGCTGCTAATGTATATATACACTGAAGGTGTTGGTGGTGGTGGTGGATTAGGGCTTTACGTCCTGTATTTCTGCACCTGATGGGCTAATTAAGACAGGTAGGGACCATGGCAATGAGACAAAGGATGAAACAGCCATCCAACATAGGCCCGACCGGGAATTGAACCCGAGACACAGTGGTTGGAAGCCCAGCACGCTACCACTGAGCTAGGCCTCCATCCCTATACACTGAAGGTGCGATTTAGACTAAGGAAGAGCAAGCTTAAGCTGTACCCTGCTTCAAACAAAAACCCAAACATATGTGTCTCATGAACTTTCGTCCCAAATTCTTTTCGTGTCTAGGTGCATCTTTTGACCATGATCTTACATAGTAAAAACTGTTAGTGTTATAAGTTTCTTTCATTTTTTTATTTACTGGTAGCTTCATTATCTTATTGTTTGCCTTTTGTAAGCTATATTTATTTTAGATGGACGTCACTGTGCTGAAAAGTTGCATCCTCAGAACGTCTTTTCAAACTGATTGAAACATTTGATAAGAATGATGTAATCCCCCAACATCTGGGCAATAAACTTGTTTTCACCTCTTTTGACCAAAGTCTCCACTAATGGTCTGTATAGCACAGACAAGTATTTTATGACAAGGACATTAGGAATGGGCTAGAAACGTTGGTCAATTACTTTACAATCTTTCTGATCTGTCTCTTTCACCCCTGAATTGTCCGTGCTTGCTCTAAAAGTGCTGTATTTTTTTTCAGTGTGTTGAAGTCGGTGTATAAGGTTTTATTTTTTCACCCAACAACCAAGTTTACCAACATTACCAACACGGTAGTCGACATCCGTTTACATGAAAAAAGGCACACGGGATTCGTCCGGATTTCCTCAGGGCCACCGGATATCCGTCTGGACTTCTGTAGACACTTGTGCAAACAAGGAGCTTCCCAAGCAATGAAAGGGAAAGAGAAAAGGATTTCAATGGGCAGAAACTCCGCCCCGAAGAGTGACAAAAAGCGAGCAGGAGATTCTGTTGCTGTTCATTTGCAAATGGGCACTGCCCGAGGAAACCAATCCGGGCATGTCTGTTTGCAAGTGAACAAGGCAGATCTTGCATCATACAAGATGGAGGTAAATGATGACAGATGAAGGCTCGGCTCTATAAACATTTATCCCTCTTTCTGTCTGTCAATATTAATCATCTTGAAGCGAACCTGCTGTCACCATTCTCAGGAAACCCCCTGGTAGTCTGTGGATTTTTTATTTTTCCTCACATTATTCCTCAGCTTCTCTTGTGTTATTGTGGTATATATATTGCTTGGGGTGTTTTCTAGTCCTTTTGAATTTTGTATTGCTTCTCTATTTTTGGTTTATCCATGGTGAAGTCTCCGTGATTTTCTCCATGGAACTTTGCATCTACGATCTTCATTCTCCAAAATATAACTTGTAAGGAACTTATAAGGGAATTAAAGGGACCCAGGTCAATTGCCTCTATTGTATACAGATCAAGAAGGGCGATGACCCGTCATGAGGTCATCACAGACACAAGCTCATCATCTCTTTCCCAATATTCCTTGCTCCCATTTATTTATGGGTAAACTAATGTAAGCATTGTGCCATGCAATATATTGTTGTGTATAAATGAGGGACGTGGGTGGCCTGTGGGCTGCAGCAATATCCTCAGCCTCGGGGAAGCATTTGTCTGTAATATCCTACATATCTGAACCAAATCTGCGTTGTCATTTGGAGAAGAGCTTTACTTGTTTGATGGAACCAGCATCACGGCTTCTTGGCTACTTATGTCTGCATCAACTTGTGCATGCCTGAATGTGTATTATGTTGGGTAGCTCCAGGTGAGCAGCGAATGGACACAATTATATCTTTTTTCGACTGTGTGTAGGTGTATGTATGATTTATACTAGTCGTTTTCTAATCAAAAATGTAAAAAAAAAAAAAGAATGACATCTATCCCCAGAATGTGCTTCTGTTCGACTACATTAATCTCACAACAACGTAGCTGAAAATCTACAAAAATCTACGTAAGATAATAAGAAGTTAAATTTCCATCAATGTAAAACTTCTGCATCAGGAGTCGTTTGACTAGCAGTAAGCACTGATCAGGCTATCTTGATGTATTTTCACAGCACCTCAGCATGCCCTATTGATCTGGCATCATTAGATGACGTCATAAGATTGACCCCTGGTCATTTAGTTAAAAGTTAAATTAAACATGCAAATGACAATAGTTTATTGGTCCAACTTGGCACATCCACATGGCACAGAGACATTGGCTCAATTCCAACCATGAGTCGACAAATTGCCTTTTGTACTAAAGTAGCACTAAACCTTCTGTTGCTATCAAGTGTAGGGTTCCCTAGTGTCCGTTTTGGAGCATGGGGGCTTGTATTTTGTGTGTACACTGTTTTTGAATGGTCTGGGAAACTAGGGACTGAAAAATCACAATGGCATGCTGGAGAAGATGCAGCAACTATCTGCTATCTGCAGGACGGGCTCAATTCTTTCCGCCTTCTGTCATATACAGCCCATCGGACAGATCAGTAAATATATAGGTTGGTATAATAGTATCATTTACCAGCGTTAGTATATAGTTATTGCATAGAGCACAGGGAGTAAGAACTGAATAGAATCGAATAATCTTTATTTAAAGTCGACATAAGACAACAATAAAATTAGCTCAAAGAGCTATTGTTCGACTGTATATGTGCAAAAATAAAAACAAAGTGCAGGTATATTTAACGTATATTTATTTATTTTATATTTAAGGTATATTTAGAGTGGGTTTAGGTCATCTGAGCTTCAAATATTCAAAACATTGACCGTTGTTACTTATGTGTGTGTGTATGTTAATGTTATATATGTGGTATGTATGGTGTATGCGATGAAAAATAAATAATTCTGTCTGTCTGTCTGTTGCACTGATTGGTTTCACTGCACTGGATTCAATTCAAAATGAATGACGGTGAAGAAGAACCTGTAGCTGCAACATCGTATACAGTAATGCAATACCCCATGATCCTTTCAGCAAAATTGAAGTAAATTGAGTTTAAAAGCTTCACAAATTGGTGACACTGACCTAGGATTCAGCCCGTCAATAATTCTTGGAAAAAGTAGCAATTGTTTTTTAGTTTCTTGGGCGGAGGATCAGCGCTGCAAATCCCCGTCATTAAGTTAGATGAAGATTCAGCGGGAGCTCTTACTAACGTTAATTATGGGCCACCGTCTTTTAGGGGATGATGTTGTGTAGTGGAGGGTGGCAGTGGTGCTCCTTGTCATACACTGTGTAATTCGAGATGCACATAGACCGTGACCCATTTCTTGTTTTTTCCTTTTTTTCTCTCTCTCTCTCAACCAATTACAGATACATTGTAAAGAGCAACTGTAACTGGAAGCACGTACATAATAGTGCACATCTTTCTACATCTGCAGGTTTTGTTTTTGTAAGAGTTTCCCCTAAAAATATCCACATATGACACTGTCACATCAGGTTACTGTTCCATTTGTCAAAGTGTTCCACAGCACCATAAATAGCTTATATTAAGGGCATGCACTTGGTGTTTTGTCTTGTCAAACGCAATGTGCAGTGGCACGTTCTTTGGGTAACAGGTCCCGAATAATTCATCGCTAAGTTTGATAGAATCATTTGGGCCATAAATTAAACATGGTCTTCCTGGTTTTCAACTAATGCTTGTAGTCTGCAGTCATTGCTGTCTAGAATCTGATGATTAATGCAGGTGGATGACTCGGCCACCTCTTGGTGGTATAATGGCATCGACAAATTGGCCAGCTGTGCTGAAGGCCTCCGGTTCAATTCCCAGCCTGGACACTCTTCTTGAGCTTCCTTTTGATGAGCTACATCTCCACTGGATGTCCCTTGCGTGAGACGTTTAATCAATGATGGATTTTGCTCGGTGTCTATGCTGAGTCAAGTGAAAAGCCCCACCCATAGAGGACTGCATAATATTGGGTCGACCCCGTTAGTTATCATCACATCATTACGTCTGCCTTTGGCAGCTGGCCGTGAAAGCTGACTAAGCTTCAGAGTGTAACATCGAGTCTATGAAAGAATGCAAAACATTGGTTCAAGATGATTTATGATGTTCAATAGTTTGGCAAGAGCAGATGGCATCCGGAGTTTATCCTTGCATATCGTGACACGGTGCCCTTCGAAGGTTGTTGGGGACCAAAGTTTTATGTGAACACGGCTCTTGGTGTTAAGCAGAGCAAACATGTCATCAAAAAAACAATGTGAAGTCCATATTGTTCTGTTTGGCAAAGGTTTATGTTCTAATTAGTGAAAGCCATGCATCTGAAGGAGACTTCTCCGTGGAAATTGTATTTCTGCCATCGAGAAGCCACTCTTGCAAGTTAATGGTGATTGTACTTGTGTAAGTAATGGCAGGTACAGAGAAACCACACAGATACTTAACAGCAATACATATAAAACAGGCAACTGATTGAGAGCATAAATAAATATTTTTTCCTTATTTACACTGAGGCCAGCGAATTTTTATTACCATCGAAAACTTGATTTAAAAGTATCTTAGAAATTTTCGAAATATTAGAATTATTCTTTTGTCTAATATTTGGTTAATATTGCAGTGAAAGAAAAGTCCAGCAGAAAATAATTGCATGCAGTGTGTTGAAGAAAACTTATCTGCACCAGGGTATCGAATAGAACTAAAGAGAAGTTTTAAAAGACAAATGGTTTTTGGGCAAGGCCTTCTATTGTTGACCAAATGTATGTGATCTAATATCCTTTGCATGCCATTAACATACCCATAGGGTCTTTCATCTGACATGGCATATTCAGTAGACTTAAAGCTCCAGCTATAGATTTTTTATTTTGGTCACCTCCCATGGCATTTGACATTGGTAACTCCTTTAGACCTGAAAAGCATTGCTGTATGACCATGATAAAACATTGCATGAGAATGGAACATTCACTTCTTTTAGCAAAATGCTAACCACGTCCCTAGGGCAAAATGGTGACATCTTTCTAACATCGTTCATATTCTGCAGTAATTTTCTGTAGCACTGTGTTACACATCATGGCAAGGAATTTGCAAACCCAGCGGGGAACATCCTGACCGAGAAACAGCAGCTGCTGGCTAAATGGTGTCAAGCATAGTATTGCAATTATTATATTTTTTTTCCATAACAAGCTTAATACAGACATTTTTTCATTGTCATTGTCAGTAGTCTATGTGCTGGGTTCAGTAACCGGACAGAACACTCCTTATAACCAAAACAGCAGTTGGGAATCGTTTTCTGGAGATTTTAATTGTTGGCTGGAAATATATCATAGCGTATAATAAATAAATAAATAAAAGTTTTAATGACAATTTAAACATGCACAATTGACAATTAGCGTACAGTGAATAAATATGGCAGAGAAACAGCATCCAATCTAATTCCAATCTCATGATTAATAAGCCACTCTTGAGGTACTTGAGGTATATTTTTAACATCACATCAACACCCAGCCTTACCATTCCTCATTATGTTTACTCCAGCATTTGGTTGATGAGATTATGAGCTGGCTGACCAGCTTCAGACCAGTATGGAAACAGGACAAAAGTCAAGAGTTTGATACTTCAGTTTATCTGAGCTGTGACGTCCAGCATTCCTGTTAATGACCCATTGAAGTGGGTCCTTAAGAGTTGCCACTGCCCACTTCCTATAGAGAAGTGACAGCAGCATCTTAGATGCTGCTGTAATTAGTTGTGATAATGTGTCTGACGTTCACAAAATGAGACAAGTCAAAAAACAACATCAGCATAGCAATAAGCATAACAAATGGCAGTTTTCTGCCTGCTGTCCTCGATAGCACAAACAGATATTAAGATACACATCCTTGGCTGACCTGTTCAAGTTTGAGGCTTTTTCAATTCCATGGAGAGTTGAAGGATTTGAACCCATGACACTGTGTACATGCGTCCAACGCGTTCCGTCTTCGTCTCCAATTCTAAGAAGATCACCTAATAATGCCAGTAACTGTTATTGAATCATGTGTATGTTTACAATATAGTTTCTGAGCACCATGGATAAATAAAAATAGTGTTTACATTTTTGTAGTGTTTATGTTCCATATTAATATATGACACATAGAGATTGAAATGTGACACCGATAATCCTTGACATTTTAAGATAAAAGAGCAAAGTTGTTTCAAGTCAGGCTTGAAGTTCACCCTTGTTATTTTAAAAGTTATGGTCGCTTTTACTATCATTTTAAAGTTACTATCATTTCCAAGACATCAGTTGTCAGTTAACTCCACGAAGCTATGAAAAGACAGTGATTCATCATTAGGATGAAATGACACAGCACAATCAGTCAAGTTATGATTTGGCTGGTCACAAAATTCTGTCATTACTTTGATCGTATGATGGAGTGGGATAAAGTTATGACAAATGCCTGCCTTTGAGGCTTTGATGACCAAGTGTCATGTTAAAATCACTTCAAGTTTGGTTGTTTGTAAAAAAATTTTAAAACACCCCCAATAGTGGATTTTCACGGAAGGTTCCCTGTATTTCCACCAGGTGGCTATGACAGAATACTGCAATTCCATTGGCTGAAAAATTTCCCGCCCTTGATTCTGATTGGCTGAAGCAAAGTGCATCCTAGCAGCGGTCTTTTTAGTGCATTTTAATGTTTACTTGACACCTTATAACTCAGTTGATTTTTGTTATTTCCCATAGAAAATTACATTTATGGAATCAGTTAGTTATGACCTTTGCCTGAAAAGCAATATGAGTAATAAGAGGAAAGGAAAGACTTGTGTCTTGCTGAATTCAGGGCTGCTCAGAGAAAAGACTCTATTGTCTCGTTGCTTGCAGAAGCGAAAAGAGGTAATATGCTACTACGACATATGACACTCGCTGTGTGTGGGGAGATAATAGGATTTTTCCAAGTTACTGATTGCCTTAATTCATAGAGGTCTGCATTTTCAGTAGCAGACTTTTACAGTAGAACTCCCACAGACTTGGCAACTAAACTCCAGGGGACGTAATGTGAATCCTTCCTAATTAGCCAATGGGAGTCCTGAATACACATAGCATCATCTGGAATTCAGTTTCCAAGTCTATGGAATCTGCTGTTGGAGTCTGCAGTAAAGGTATTTTTGCTTGGTGAGATGCAGGGACATAATGATACGAGGAGAGAATCTTCCAAAAGATTCAGAGGATTTTTGCTGGCTGAGTAACATAGTCAATGACGTCAGTAACGTAGGCGTCAGAAAAGGGCTTGGAAATTATGGACTGCCTAATGGCAGGAGGGTCTCCTAAGTATATATCTGATGTCGATCGACATACTTGAAAATTCTCTGCTTAAAAGCAAGGCAGGAACACATAACAAAAGACTGCAGGACACTCCAAGTATTGTATGTTTCAAATAAACACGGATAAAAACAACTTTTTTTTTTGTATGTTTCTTAATTTAACATGGACACTAAAAGTATATGTTTATAAATGAAATATGGTCACTAAACAAGGTCACTGAAAGTATATGTTTATGAATCAAAAACATTGACACAACATTAACATACTTAGGTTTCAAAATGAAACAAGGATTATAAATAAATATTTTCAAATGGAACAAGACCCAAAATGTCATATATGTATTGAATGAAAAATTGACTCAAATTTACAGGAATAAATACGAAAGGATAAGAAAACGAGAGCTTCATGAAAAACGTCATCTAAGTAACATCACTAATTAAAATCATGTTCATTCACAGCATCTAAGAAAGGCATCTCTTCTTCTGTGATTGGGCAAACAATTATCAATCATCAGTTGAGAAACTGTGTCTAGGACTTTTTAGACAAGACAAAAACTTAGTGATTCTTTTCTCAGGATTCCTAGACAACGTGAGAAAGCTTTTAAAGCTGCAAACATAGACACACAAGAGCCAAACAGTAACTTCAAACAATAATTGACTTCATTCATGTTTATCTTGAAGCTTTTCATCTTACTTCCCTGGAGTAATTCAAAATCCTGACTTCTTAGAAAAGATATAACAAGTAAAAGGATTGGAAACAAGATGTATTTATCATCTTGCAGTTCTATATTACGAGTACTTTTGGAAATATGAATAAGCTGAATTTTTTGGCCGGTTTTACATTTTGCATGTTGTTGCCACCAGTCGTTAAACTGGCGCAACTTTAATGGTATCATCATCAGTTTTCAGCAAATATTCCTCAATAAAGCCATGGAAAAACTACTAGGTACCATTTACAGATTTAGGAGACTGGTTAATATTAGTGAAATTCAATGACACAGACGAGTATATAAAAACTGAATTGAACTATTTGAACTATGTTGAATTGTTGATTGTTACATTAAACCTTAGCATTTAAGTTCAGTCTGTCAAAGAGTTGTTATAGCCACTGTACAAAATTGAAGTAGAGTGACTTTTATTTATTTTTTGGCAGAAAAATTTAACTAAATACGAATCCATCGATACATTCTGCTTGACAAACATATCTGAATAGAACTGAAATATATCAAATGCATTGTTGGAAACACAAAAATATTCATTTGATAAACACTGAAAATTTTAAAAGCGCATTACATGATTTAAGACACAGTCTGCTCTATATAGATATCACTAATGACAGATACAAGCCACACTCTAGGGATATCTAAAAGCTTCAGCATTGAAACATGAGAGACCCACTGAGTGGGATTGGTAGAGGATTCGAATATAATATTATTTCCAAGCAGTTTGAACATCAGATTGCCATTTCAGGTGAGTGCAATGCACCAAGTGTCTGGGAGATTTTAGATATACACAGGGATTACCTTAATCACTGTGCCAGTAATTTTAACCGTGCGAAAAATTAGTTCTTGAAATATCACCCGATACGATGTCACGTCATTTAAGTCTGGAAACATCTTCTAGTGTATCAATAGTTCAAACAGAAAATTGTTAAAATTTCTTGCATATACGCCGCTATAATTGATGCTCCTATTCCTCTCTGGATAATGTACATGCTTTTCAATGGTAGCATTAATTTTTAGTTTTAATTTCAAAGATGACTTTTACGAAGTCTTTGGATATGACCTTTTTGAACTATCATTTTTGGAGGACACTGCTAAGTGTATGTAGTGCATGAGGAAGGTTGATCCCTTGAGATGATGACTGAGGAGACAAGTGTCAATTCCAGGCAAGGGGTAGATTATCCCAACAGCCCAGCTGCCCTTCACCCAAATGCCCTTCACCTAAATGCCTTTCACCCAAATGCCCTTCACCCAAATGTCCTGCCAGGCTATATATGTATAGATGGGGCTATTTCTGGAACTGAAGAAAAAAATTGATCGAAAATGTCAACTTCATTCAAACAAATTAACGAAATTATAACTGTTAAAGTTGATTTCCCATAAAATGCATAAGAAGGAAACTTCGTTTTGATAGGCCTATATTTGAGAGTGACATAATTTAGTTTAAAAAAGTGTTGCCGAGTCAAACTCAATTGCATATTTATGAGACACATGCCAAATGTTTGTTAATTGTATTTCTCAATGCAATTAAAGAAATCACGTTTGGCTGCATGTTATCATTTCACTAGTTATGGAATGGAAATAGAGACTCTAGATTTAGCCTAGTTCCAAACAGTCATGATAAAAAATGTTCGTATATTGTAGATGCCATAACCATATTTTAACGGGTAAAAGGGAACCTGTGACAAACTATAAAGCAGTTTAATTTCAAAACTCTTAATTATTTCATAAAAAACCACGGGATATAACTCCATTGGAATCGAAATCCCGTAGAGATATGTCCAATAATTGTGGCGTTTAGCTTGACTTTTCTTGTGTCTGGTAAATTTGAGGACTGTTTGGTCCAAATTTACCATATCTGTTGCGGCTATTTTAGTAGGCGACAGGAAGGTGCATAGGACCTCCAGATGTTTCGGAAGCACCGTTCGGTGTCATTTCGGCCGTTTTTGTTAGGCCTTGTGAATGTATAATGTTTGCTTCAAGACAAAGCTAATACTTGCCGGGTTGCAAGTCACACCACTGGTATGTTGTGGTGAGTAGTCACTCTAAATGTGTATACATTTGGTTGGTTGACTTATAGTTCCATAAAGTCTATGTAAAGTAAAAATTCACTGCATCATGGAATCATGCCAAACATGGAAAAGTATTTCGTTTTTAATCTCCAAATGAAAATATTACTCGAAGGACCATTACCGGTTCTGAATCTAAACTAATTCTTTCACACAAGACAATTGTAGAGTAATGTAGACAGTGTAAGACTAGATCTAAAAATAGCTATCGGAGTGGCCCTTTGATTAATTAGACTGTTCTGGAAAGGAATTCCTTTGTGGGAATAAATTGGCTACCAATTCTTCTATAATTAAAGCAAGTGAGATCACAGGACAGCTCTATCTGCTACTTCGGTTGATATCAAGGGTAAGGCATTGATTTAGGACAAACCAGGAGTTGAGGTTGTATGGTACGATAAAACTAAGAGGAAAGCTTTAATGAGCCGCTGAAGCCAAACCCATGCATATTTAAACATAATTGACACTTCAATGTTCATTTATTGGGGAGACAACGGATGAAGGCAGACAGCACTTAACCTTAGACTAAATCCATAGATTAAACATCAAGATAGAGCAAGCCCAAAATTGAACATAACAACATGCCGACAAGGGGGTTGTAAGCCTGATGGACTCGGCAGCCAATTACCCCTTACCAAGACTGAAAACCCCATTTGATGGCGGTTTGATCCTCTCTATGATAGGTTGCATAATGTCATAGTATGGCCCTTGTGGGCCCTCTATGGTCGATAGGACAACTCTCCAGGGGGCGCCGACAACTCGATAACCTCGTTACATGACTTGAATAAGGGGACCATTATAACAATGTTGTAAAGCTGTCTAGAGTTCAGCCAAAGTCGACATACTTATTGTGTAGTACTTTCGTAACATGTGATGCATTATTTCAAAGCTCTTCGTGCGTCAGGCTTCCTTGCATGCCATTTGCATAAAAGTATGACAAGACAGCATCTGTTCGTTTATGGTGTGGATAAACTGTCACATTTATGCATTAAGCATGACATGTTTTGACTCCTGATGCTGGTTCAGTTGCTTCTGTCGTGTTTGTTGCCTTGGATCATTAATTCAAACCCTCATGTTTTAGTTATACGGTCTTCTAATGCATAACTACTGCTGTAAACAATACAATGATAAGTAACAACGTGATGATGAAATTATCAATTTACACAAGTGGAAATATATATATATTACCTGCTGTTCAAAAAGTGAAATCTGTCTTAAACCGCTAACTTAGACAATTGGAAGATCAAGTTTCACAACCAGTTGAAAGAGTAGAGAAAATTACCATAGTAAGTAAGTAAGCAAGTAAGTTAAGCCCCTGTCACACGGGCCGGTTTTGCCGTAGTGAACCCATAGTATTACGTAATAGTTATGTAACAGCTCTTTCCGCCGGTTTGGCGACAGGTTCTGGCAGCAAAAAGGTGCTACGGGTTACCCGCCGGGTTACCCGCCGGCTGCCACGGGTGCCTCGGCGGGTTTTACGGGTGGCTCGGCGGGTTCTACGGGTGGCTCGGCGGGTTCTACGGGTGACTCGGCGGGTTCTATGGGTGACTCGGCGGGTTCTACGGGTGACTCGCCGAGTTGTAGGAGTAAGCCGGCGAGTAGTAGGAGTAACTCGCAGCTTCCAGGAGTATACTTTAAAAGGCTGCTGCTCCCCTAATATTAGTCCGATGTTCGTTAAATAAGAACTAAATTGTAGCTAGTTATTCGTCTGAGAAGGTAACTAGGTTGGCGGAGGCAAACAGTGGTGCTCTCGCAGACGTCCGCGCCGGGACTGTATTAATGCTGAGCGCTTCTTTAAAAGGCTGCTGCTCCCCTAATATTAGACCGATTTTCGTCAAATAAAGACTGGATTGTAGTATAATTCATACTGACTCCGCAGGTGTTTTCGGATTGACCAAATATTAAGTGAGATATTCGTCTGAGAAGGCGGTTGTCTGGTGGCGGCTGCTGCTCCATTAATATTATATCCGATTTGCGTCAAATAAATATTGAATCATAGAAGAGTTCATACTTATTCCACACAGAATTTCAGATTAAAAATAGACCAAATATTAAGCGTGATATTCGTCTGAGAAGGCAGCAAGGTGCTCTGTGTATGTTCATGACTTGAATGCTGTGGTCAATATTTTTTACCATTATATATACATTGTTTGGATGAGCTTTAATGGAATTAATTGAAATCATTGATCACAAGCATGAATTGAAATTCTGAATTGACCGTTATGTCAATTACTATTAACATTTTGAATAATACAAAGAATGGGGTAAGTCATGCTTTTTCATCATTGATCACAAGCATTAATTGAAGTTCTGAATTTCAACTGATTCTTGTTTATTATGCATATTAAAAAGGGAGATTGTTTTGATCATGGATGGAACATGCAATATCAATATTAATTCCAGTTGGATTATTTTCAGAAACAACAACGAAATATTGATAATTTATATAAACTAGAGTATATCTATCTATAGATAGTTGTTATAGCTCCATAGACATCTTTATCAAGTCGGAATTTTATTGGCAACAAGCAAACAAACATTGTTTTATTTTCGTTTTTTATTGATTACGAATTATTGATAGTAACATATTATTAGGTGAAGATCTTAAAACTATCTGTCTATCTACATATCTATACTCTATGAGGTATTACTAACTTTATTAACAAGAATATTCTTGTTTGTGCCTAGTATACTTCATTAATTTTCCCCACCTTAACTATTACATAAATTCTACACATTTCCCTGAATAATTCAGTCTTTATTTTACGAAAATGGAATATGGAGATAGACAGATAGTTTAGAGAGACAGATAGATTTATATGCTTATTATATAATATAGAATATCTAGCTTAATATTTGGTCCATATAAGTACATAAAAGATAGCAAATAAAATCACAGATCAAATCACAAATACTAATTACAATATCAATATTAGATTTAAATTTTACAAAAATATACACAAAAAGATAAGAATGTTCACATGTATAAAAAAAAATACCAATATACAAATATAATCATTGCCTGGTAATTACAATACAATAATACATTGTTTTTAATTAATGAAAGCAATTACATCTTTTTGTAATTGTGAATGACAATCAAGACAATGTCATATTACTGTGTCATCTTTGAACAAACTATGAAATGACAGGTCAAAGAACCCCAATTTAGGCAATCAGGCAATTGACACCTGCATTGAGCATTTGCTGTATTCTCTACACCCATTCTTTATATCATTCAAAATGCTAATAGCAATTGACATAACGGTCATGGCAGTTGGCAGAATGAGTAGAAATGAATTGCAATGAAGCTCATCCAAACAATGTATATATATCATGGTCAAAAATATTGACCACACCATTCAAGTCATGACCATACACAGAGCACCTGGCCGCCGCCAGAGAACTGCATTCTCAGATGAATATCTCGCTTAATATTTCGTCTATTTTCAATCCGAAAACATGATGGAATCAGTATGAACTATGCTACAATACAGTTTTAATTTGACGAAAATTAATAATATTAGGGGAGCAGCAGCCTTTTAAAGAAGGGCTCAGCCCTTCCTGCATTGATACAGTCAGGGCGCGGACGTCTGCGAGAGCACCAGTTTGCCTCCGCCAACCTAGCTACCTTCTCAGACGAATATCTCGCTTAATATTTGGTCTATTTTCAATCCGAAAACACGTATGGAATCAGTATGATTTATACTACAATTCAGTCCTGATTTGACGAAAATCGGATTAATGTAAATGGAGCAGCAGCCGCCGCAAGACAACTGCCTTCTCAGACAAATATCTCGCTTAATATTCAGGTTTTTTTAAATCCGAAAATACGTATGGAATCAGTATGAGCTTTATTTGAGGAAAATCGGACTAATATTAGAGGAGCAGCAGCCTTTTAAAGTATATACCTCCCAGGGTGCTGACGCTGGTAGCAAAAAGCCGGCGGGTTACCCGTGAAAGCCGGCGGGTTACCCGTGTAAGCCGGCGGGTTAACCGTGAAAGCTGCCGGGTTACCCGTGAAAGCCGCTGGGTTACCCGTGAAAGCCGCCGGGTTACCCGTAGAACCCCTCAACAAGCCGCCGGGGTGAAATTAGGGACGAATAATTCGCCGGGTTCTATGGGCCACCCGCCGGCTTCCACGGGCCACCCGCCGGCTTCCACGGATCACCCGCTGGCTTCCACGGGTCACCCGCCGGCTTCCACGGGTATTTATTTATTTTTACACCCGTGAGATTTCTACGGTTGTGCCATGCAAGCATGGCACAACCGGCTACCGGGGCCAGGTTTCGCGGCTTGGCCAAGGGCCCCACGGGTGCTTGCCAGGTATCCCCGGGTATCCACGGGTGGCCGTATTGGGGCCGCCGGCTTGGAGCCGGGTAGCGATTTCCGCAACTATTACGTAATACTACGGGTTCACTACGGCACAACCGGCCCGTGTGACAGGGGCTTTAGTAAGCAAGTAATTAAGTAAGTCAGCAAGTAAGTAAGAATGTAAGTCAGCCAGTCAGCCAGTGAGTAAGTAAGTCAGTAAGTAGGCAAGTAAGTGAGTATTTAGATACTATTGTATTGAGTGGGATGGTAAAAACAGAAGACATTGAATGAAACACTGGTTTTTCTTATTTATCATTGATAGGTTGTTGAATTTAGTTATCGTTCCGCACATTCATGAAATGTTGGAATTCAGATATGGCAACGTAATGTAGAATGTATAAAGATAGAAAAACTACCAAATTGTTATGCATGGCCACTAGCTTCTCATCACAGACTCGTTAGTGCCTTTTTTGTGTTACTCTTCATTTAACACAACTTCATATAGCCTAAAAAGCCCTCTGGTTGATAAACTTTATTACAACGACTGTTCAACTATGCTATAAACTACGTCAAAATCACAGCCATAGTGATTGAATTGGTTTTTTAAATCACCAGCTTTTTAGACCACTGGGGCTATTTGCTTAATACAGCTTTCATAGTATAATAGAGTTAGTGAGCAAAAACTGCCACTGCAGATGGCTGCATTTACCTTCCTTGTCCAATGTGATTAGATTCTTTCCTCTCACAAGTTTTTCTTTTATCAAAAGTGAAAATTCAATTAGCACTTTTTTGTCAAGAACTAAGTTGAATAGACTTAATGAGGTGCCTCAGTGGAGCATCGTAATTGAGTTATTCTTTCTGTTTATGTAACAGGAATGGCAAAATGGCTTCCTAACAGATTCCCTAATTCAAACAAGAAATTCCCTCTAGCTGTTTATGAATGTCCATGCCAGAAAACAATTGTATTATACCACCGAAAACAGTGTTAAATCATTCAGCTGCAAAGTTTAGCAAGCAATCTCATGCTGTAAACAGCTCATTAAGCCTGACTGTAAAATCAAACATGTTTTCATTTCCGGTTCCTGTGGGATGATGGGACACATCCTGTGACCCAGGCTGACACTGACCTAAATATATCTGATGCTATCCTTCTTTTTGTATTTCAGGACGTGTGTCATCCGACAACACTCGATGTAACCGGAAGTACTTCCTCTGGGAGGATCTCATTTCCTGTGGTGTATGAATATGAACGCTCTACATGTGCTCAAATCTTTCGTCTTGGATTGATATCTGCAGTTAAGCCAACTGGAAGCTCATATTAGACTGATGCAAAAGCTGAAATGATGGCGTTCGGATGGAATAAGGAAGATTTTGTAATACCATCTTAGTGTGTTTTATCATATGTATAACTGAGGTTGAATTACCCCTTACCAGGGAGCATCCTTTATCTGGAATATCAGAGGTCGTGAAGCTATTTAAATACAACAGGATGAATGTTTCGATGAACCTCCTCAACAACTCAGCGATAATCGAAATGGCCAACCAGGGCAGCGCACGACCAGTACCAAGTTCCACTTTGGATTACAGTTGTAACAGATTTGAGTTCTGGTTGTGCGCTGTGGTGATCGGCGTGTTGTGTGTTCTGGGCGTGACGGGCAACGTGACATCCTTCATTGTCCTCTGGAAGCACCAGACAGACTCAGCTACAGTCTATCTGTTGCAGGTATTGGCTGTGTCTGACTCAGTCCTGCTTCTCACCAGTTTCCTCATCTACAGCCTGAGCCCTGTGTATCCCTACACTGGAAGACTAGGGGCCCTGCACATTAACATCAGTGTGGTGCAGCAATACATCTGGCCGTTGTCTCTCATGGCACACACTACCACGGTATGGACGACCGTCCTCGTCACGCTCAACCGCTACTACGCCGTCTGCCTTCTGGTCGGTCCGTTACGCTCTTACGTCCTGCAAGCGACTAAACTGCAGATCATAGCTGTTGTTGCATTCTCCATCATCTACAACACTCCTAGATTCTTCGAACATCATGCCATTTATAATGTCAACTTCCCAACAGGAGGTGCAAATGAGACCAAGAACTGGACAAGCGATTATGTTAATCTTGGTGACAGTAAAATTTATCAGATAATTTACTCTAATGTTATTTATTTTCCTGTGATGTACATTGTTCCTCTCATCAGCTTGACTTACCTAAACAGCAGGCTCCTGAAGTCCCTAAATAACATCAGACTTAAAAAACAGATGCTGACAAGCCATAAGGTCAAGGATGACCACATTACTGTCATCATAGTAGTGATAGTTTTCACCTTCATTTGTTGCCAGACTCCAGCGATGGTCAATCAGATCTTCTGGGCCACCACCAGCAAGGTGGACAGACAGTGTGGTCAGTTCCACTTCTACTACACAAAGATCAGTGATGCCTTAGTTATTATGAATTCGTCCTGCAACTTTGTCATTTACGTCCTGTTTGGAAAGACTTTCCGGAGAGTGTTTATCACAACTCTGTGCCGGAAGAACATGTATCGACAAAGACCGGACGACCCCAGTTCTCAGCCTCTTCAGGAATTGTGAAGGTCACTTCCAGGCAAATTCAGAGCCTTACGATGAACAGAAATGCCTTGGTGGCCTGGATTTGTAGCCTGTGACAGAGCATTGATCACCTATTGGGAAACACACATGGCATGCCAGGATTATTGGCCTTTCCTGTGGATTTTTCTCCATTGGCTGAAGTTAAACTCTTGTTGATTGATGATCAACCATGAAAGAGAATAAATTTAATCTAGCCAAAACAATTCAATTAAGGCTAATGTTTAGCACTTGAATGATTTCCTCAAGTGCTTGGACTTAAAGTGTCTTTTAAAATGATCAGATTATCAACCCAGAAAGCGTGTACCTATGTAATTACTTGGAGCAGCAGGATGGGACATTGTGACTGATTTCGTGTTCTACTAACCATGAAATGCCGGAGTTGGCTATGGTTGTTAATTCAATTACATTTGTTAAAATCAAGAAGTGCCACTTATATGTACAATTATTATAAGACTAAATCTGTGGCATTATTCACAATTAGAGAGGTATTGGAAGTGCCTGGAGAGTGCATGACTGCTAATATCATGGCAAAATTAAGCACACGTTGCCTGACAATTTCGTGAATGATTGCTTACAAATAGTTTTGATTTTTAGGGAATAATTTGCAAGATTGACATTTGTAAACTGTACAAAAGGGGGAATCAAATGTTTCTTGGATAACTTTAAATTATGATTTGCCAATAAGCAGACATGATGTAGAAAATGAAAACAGCTATGGTATGACATGTTTGCGACATTGTTTGAATGTGCTCATCAGCTATTGCATGCTGGAAAAATTATTCTCAATGATGAAGAATTCCTTAAAAAAGACAGTTTCACGGGAAGACGCAAATACTTTTTATTTTCACTATGTCTGCTTTGAAGCTAAATAAATTTAGATTGTATCGTATGATTTATGTTTGTTATGACAGCAATTACAGCTTTGTAATTCTTGTAAACATTGAATACATGGAATGTACTGGTTTGTACTGTATACTTGATTTCGTTATGTTTATGGGAAGTTGTTTGTTTATTTGTATGCCAAAAGAACAAAAGTTTCAAATTTGTTTGTGCTTTTCTTTTCCTTCCTGTTGAATCATTGATTATCTTATCTTACAAAACAATATTAGATGATTTTTAGGAACGTAAATGACTGCAATCTTCCAGTAACATGCACTCTGCTGGCTTTACAATTACATCTGTTCAGGTCAATCCAGAGTCTATCTCAACTCCCTGTGGAGTATACTCAGCCAATGACATGGTTCACTACATAATTACTGTGGTTGCACCTCATGATTAGTTGGCGAAAATATTAACCATTCATTGACATGACTACTGGTTCATGAAATTATGACGTTAAATCTAAATGCCAGAAACGATTTGTAATATTTCTCTAATTAGAATCAAATTAACAATAAAGTATCCTATAGTTTCAGCTCAAAGACCTGTTGTAAAAAACGTCACAGTCCAATGAACTACATCTCCGACCGCCATCTTCATGTCACCTTTATCGTAATTATTTCATATTACCGTAACCGTGGCATCTGCCAGTTTTGTTTTGCAAAATCCCTGCTCAATAATCATATATGATAATGCCCGTATGTAGCACCGTCATATTCAATCGCTGTTTCATCCATCATGGAAATGCGCAAATATCCTGAATTTCGGATTTGGAGTGGATTGTTGTGTGTTGTCAATGTCAATATGCACTGCCACGTTCAATGGTTATCATTTGTCAAATAATTCATCTCTGAGTTGGACACTATCACATGCAGAGTATCCACAAGTCATGATCAACAAGATACGTGCCCAGAAAAAATGCTGCACTGCTATGCCATACTGTTGAACTGTCTCTGTGAACAGAAGTCGAGTTTTTCTGTGCCTCCAAACTCATTTAGAAAATGTTTCGTCAATGTATACTGACAAATAGTCTGACTGCACACAGATACATGGCCAAATGTGCCATGTGCATTTTTCATGAGAAGGATAAACGCATGGTTTTTAGCATGGTTTTTAGCTAATTATAATGAGGCAAAAACCATGCGTTTATCCAAAAGCATGAAAAATGCATGTGGCACAATGGACCATGTACCTTCATTATTCTTTTTTACGGAGTAATTGGTCATTAGAAACATTTCACGTACTGGAGTTCAAAAACATCTTTCATTCAAATTAGCCATTCAGGAATTTCATAATGATCTACTTAGGTTCTCACTCCAAATGAGAGGTCACGGCCTTGGCAATGACCTTCATGTCGCTTCATCATCACAATTTGGAGAATCCGCATCACAGTCTGCGGATTGATTATACACTTGTATAAATAATATGTATTAAGAAAGAAAAAGTAAATCGTTTGTGGCCGCACACAAATGTTTGTCCAAAACTCTGAAAACAGTCAGTCATATGCATACTAATTTTTACAATTAGTCAGACTATCTATGATTGTCAAATAAAACTGCAGGCAGCTACTTTTATTATTATTCATTTTAACACCACTGGGGCGTCAGAAACATCTCTTGTATTGGAAGTTCAAAATCAGATATTTTGCCCAAATTAGCCATTCATGGATTTTATAATGATCTATTTAGGTTCCTCATTTCAAATGAGAAATGTTAAGTCACTACCTTGGTAGTTAATTTCACTTGGCTTAATCATCACAATGTTTGGAATTCACATCACAGTGTGCAGATTGATCAACAACGCTATGTACAGCTGTTTCAGACCTCGAACGATACTCCCTGCATGCAGACACTTATTGTCAACAATCACTTTGGAAATGCCATTGTTGAGTAGCAAATATGTTTCTCAATGACATAAACAGTTTTTATTAAATCAATCATGTAAAAAAACTGAAATATTTTAATTGACCACACATGTCATTGTGTGTCCATGAAGTAGAGTTAAATGGCCTTGCCAGTGGATCTCATTAAATGATTTATTGGTCCAGTCCTTTATTGTCACGAAGATATCGTTATGCAATTATGTTAATATGGTACCGTGCTCAGGATTCGTTCTAACCAATGGAGGTTCTGAAATTCATAACAAGTTAAAAGTGATGCATGGATTTGCTATAAGATCTGGGAAATATTCTACCTTTTGACATTTCAAGTTATGTGCGATTTAGAGAATGGCTATGAAATGTGAAAGAAAACTGAAAGTGATCCGGGTATTGCTAGCCAAGCGAGCAGGTCCCTCATTTGCACCAGTTGGTCCGAATTTGCAGAATGAGGGTGTGGCCACCGTTCTCTAAATACACCTTACCATATCTTTCTCTTACAAAATGGCCGCACCTAGCACCACACCCATGTAACTAATAAAAAAGCTGCATGAGTTCGGCATTTCCAGTGCTGATTTCAACACAAATAAAGCTTATCAGTTTTTGCCAAAATCTCTAAAGCCAACTTGCTTATCATACATATTTTATAGAAAAATAATGGAATAAAATTACCTGGTAGACAATATCCTACACTACAAAGCCTCATCTGAAAATTATGAAATGAATGTGCACTGCATGCATGATTCAAAACTTCGTTTCAAAATAGCAATTATGCATTAACCCAATATTTTTCAGCCAGTTTCTCACAATTCCAAAGACAGATCTTTTCTTATAATGCGGATTTTGTCATAATGCAGTACTCGTGCTCCTTTTGGTGGCCCCGGCACGTTTGTTGTAAAATTGATTCGTGCGATAAAAAAAAATTCTGAGTGAAAAAAAAAAAGGACATTTGAATTTGGCTTTGGGATAGGTCGCCATCACTTTTCCAACATTCTGTCTGCATCTTCTTCTACATTTGCAGATATATTATCTCATTATTAAATAAGCCACTTAATTTGAATTGAAGAACGGGCTTTTTTTTTGCTTTTTTTAAAAATCATTTTGCTGTTTCAAAAAACGTAAAGACCGGCTTGCTGTTAAATTTACATATCAAACATCCAAATATTGGCTTTTATTCTCTGAAAATTCCAAGAGAAAAAATCCATAACATGAGTAAATGGAAAACAGAGGATTGTTTTTTTTAAAAGCTTTCAGTTGATGGCGCTATGAAATGATAGTATGAATGGCAAATTAGCTTCCTTCCTTCCTTCCTTCCTTCCTTCCTTCCTTCCTTCCTTCCTTCCTTCCTTCCTTCCTTCCTTCCTTCCTTCCTTCCTTCCTTCCTTTACTTTCCTTCCTTTACTGACCTGAGTCATCTGACTCTTATTATGTTGCCCATATTATTGACCTCTTTTTGCTAGATCTATCACTCCCCAATAGACCAAGGGGAATCAACTGCTCTTGGCGGAATGGGGTTTGAGAAAATGTAGCTTCAAATTGTAAAATACAAAGTGACACGCAACAAAAAAAGAGATATGTATCAAATTGTGTTACAATGTCTCGATGATGCTACTGGGTCTGAAGCGCAGTCACATTATGTAACCAACTTCCTGAGGCAGAGATAGTGACGAGATGATAGGGTTTGGAGTCCAACCCATGTTGCACATTTATAAACCACATGGGTGGGATCTTTTACTTGCCCAAGCATAGACACCGAGTACAAGATGTCACCACCAATTAAATAGTGTCCTGCTTATGGTTCGATAACCCTAAAGGGGGTTTCACACATAGCCGGATCAGATGCTAGAGCGTCCCGGAATGAAATTTCGTTAAATCCGGGGCGGTCCGGGCAAAAAAGTTAGAAATGTAAACAAACGAAATAATTGGGCGGTGTGGACACGAAGGCAAGACGGAGGCAACAAGGAGCAACACGGTCATGACACGGATGTGTACGGGTGCTACACGGATATGTACGGAGGAGCGCGGTTAAACAAGGAATGAGCCACGGTTGTAGCCGGAGGTAACACGACTGTGCCGGAGGCGGGCGGAGTGAATCGGATGTTACACGGGGCCTTCACGGATATACCCGATCTTTACACGATCTTACTACGATATCACTACGAAGTTAAGCGGTTTTCACCCGGATCGCTCTGAAATTGGTATTTAAACTGCCTGCGTTCCACTGTCCATCATTCCACTTCGGACTACCATACTGCAAAGTTGTTGCTCCTACTACAGAAAAATTGGATATGTCTTTATCACACTACGACAGGGTGGAATTGGATTTGAAGTGCATGGACATGCAAGTCCAGCTATTGACTGCTGCTAATGATATAATTCTGCAAGAAGAACACAAACTGCAAGATGATGCAGTGAGGGCCACAACATCAACTGATGAAGATGACCTATTAGAAAATGCTGCTGCTGCACCAAGACGAAGAAGAAGAAGGCAAATGTGGGTGCGACCTTGGCTGCTAAGAAGACCTCTTTATGGGCAGTATGAAAAACTGATGGCTGAATTGACTGCAGAAGATGTGGGTGGCTTCAAGAATTTCATGAGGATGGAGCCTGACTTATTCCATGAAGTTCTTGCCAGAGTGGGACCTAGGATTACAAAGCAGGATACCTTTTGGAGGAGGGCCCTTGAACCTGGATTGAAACTGGCTATTACCTTGCGCTACCTGGGTACGGGCAACAGCTACAAGTCTCTGCAGTATGGATTTAGGGTAGCCTTCAATACCATTTCTATCCTTGTCATCGAAGTCTGCCAGGCCATCATAGACGAGTACTCAGCAGAAGTCATGCAGTGTCCTGTAACCCCAGAAGCCTGGAAAGAAGTTGCCAATGGATTCTACAACAGATGGAACTTCCCCAACTGTGTCGGCGCCATTGATGGGAAGCACGTTGCCATCAGATGTCCTGCCAAGTCTGGATCCCTGTTCTACAACTACAAGGGATTTTTCTCTATTGTCCTACTGGCTGTAGTTGATGCTGAATACAAGTTCCTCTACGTTGACATTGGTGCCAGTGGATCAGGCTCAGATGCTGGAGTGTTTAGTCAGACAGAATTGAAGGAAGCGCTACAAAGTGGAAACATTGGATTACCTGAACCAGATAACCTGCCTAATGATGACCAACCAGTGCCTTACTTCATAGTTGGGGATGATGCCTTTGGACTGCAGACTTGGATGATGAAGCCTCTGCCTCACAGGAACATGACCATGGAAGACAGAATCTTCAACTACAGACTTTCTAGAGCTAGACGGGTGGTAGAGAATGCCTTTGGACTTTTGGCTGCCAGGTTCAGGTGTCTCCTCACAACAATGCCTCAAAGTCCTGACAGAGTGTGTACCATAACTCTTGCTTGCTGTGTGTTGCACAACCTACTGAGGGTGAGGTATCCAACTGCTCAAGTGAATGCTGTGGACCAGGAAAATGCCGACATCCATGAGATCATCCCAGGTGCATGGAGGGAGAATGCTGCCAATCTACCAGACATGGGACATGTGTTCAGAGGCAACACCAACAGAGCAGCCAAGGAAATGCGGCAATACTTGGTCAGCTACGTGAACTCAGCAGCTGGGAGTGTACCATGGCAGCAAGACAAGATTTGAAAACAACACGAATGATGTAAGTTTCAACATTTAATTAATAGCAAACTTCAGACTTCTGCAGCACACAAGTGCAAAAAATACACATCATTTAATTATTGTCATGTAATACAGTTCACATGAAAACATAAGTAAAAGTTCATTGTTCATTACATTAAACTTCATTGGTATACAGTTCACATGAAAACATTAGTAATAACAGTTCATTGTTCATTTCATTAAAGTTCATTGTTCATTTCCAGGTCAACATTACTCGGTTGTGGTAGTTGGAGGCGTGGGCACCGAAAAGGAGGAGTTATGGTCATCATCACCAACCATTCCCCCCACACTAGTGTTCAACAAGTAGCTGGTGAGCGAAACATCCTGAGGCGTGCTGCAATCCTGTGGTGACATGGAAGGACGACCATGAGAAGGACCTGAAGTCAACCAGGCCTGACTGATAATCGTAGAAGATGTCGCAGGAGGGGGGATCGGTGCAGGCACAGACGAAGAAGAAGGGGCAGACGACACGAGAGCCTGGGGCGAAGGGCCGGACGGAGTAGCGAACATCCGGGCAGCAGGGCTGGATGAATGCTGTGCGAACATCTGGGCAGCAGGGCTGGAAGAATGCTGTGTGAACATCTGGGCAGCAGGGCTGGAAGAATGCTGTGTGAACATCTGGGCAGCAGGGCTGGAAGAATGCTGATCATGAGGGAACATCTGCACAGGAGGACCGGATGAACTGGCTGTAGTAGCAGGAGCAGGGAGGACGAACTGCTGCTGCTGCTGCTGAGGGACAGGAGGCAGAAACTGATGATACTGCTGTTGCTGTTGCAGTTGCTGTTGCTGCTGCTGTTGCTGTTGCTGCTGGCGCTTGCGACGATACGCCTGCTTAAACTGCATCAGGTTGTTTAAGGTTTGGGCCTGGTAATCCCACCAAGTGTCTGTGTCCATCTGCATCACCTCGTGGTAGATCATGTTCGTGAACACCCTCTTGGACAAGCTGCCTGAGTCCGTCGGCTGACTCAACTTGCTGTGCATGTCCCTCTGCAGATCGGTGGCTTTTTCAATCAGCTGGAAATAGGAAAAAACACAACATTAGAGTAAGTCACATGGCAACTGCAATAGCATGTGCATTATTGACAATGTACTGAAAAGACACATCACCATACAGTGAACACTGGAAGTGCCAAGAAACAAAGCTACCACTTTCTACTATGGAAAAGCTACAACTTTAAAATGCAAGATTACAATTACAACTTTATACTGCAAGATTACAATTACAACTTTAAACTGCAACATTACAATACGATTATCTTGATTATCATGGCAACTGAAGCAGTATACTTACTTGAGTGACAGCTTGTGTAGCAATTCCATCTCCACTAGCTGCAAGGCTGGATGAATCACGGTCATGATGATGACGAGGCTGACGTCTGAACGTCTTCTTGCTTGGAGGAGGGGCCCCCATCTTCCTCCTGCTGCTGCTGCTGTCGCCCTTGTAAGGCCCACCCTTGGACCTGCTTGTATCCGAATCCCTGCCACCATCATCCGAACTATCCACAATGACCTCCTCAGCTTCAGACGTGTCATCCTCAGTGGTAGGTCTGTTGCTGCTGGATGGAGTTTTGGCTGATAAGCTCTGGGAAAGCTGCCCACCTTTCTTTCTTTTCCCAGCATCAACCCTCTTGATGTGGCGTTCGAGGTAGCCGAAATTCTCCATGATCCAGTTGTCCCGGTCTGTCAGGATTCTGGCGGACCCACCAGAAGGCTTCTTGCTTGGATCCGTCAGCTTCCCAACTGAAGTGCGCATTGAGTCAATCCAAGTTTTCAGCTGCTGCGCAGTACAACCCAGCTCCTTCGCCTTATTGTCTATCATTCGCGATTTGATGTCTGTCCGCTTGTATTGAGCAAGCCGCTGGTTATACAACATCTCCTGGGAACGGTACCAGTCGGCCACATCTTGTTCCTGGTCATCTGTCAGGTTCAGGGCTTCCTTTTTCTGCCTCTTCACTTTTGCTGCAGGTGGGGATGGAGCTGCAGTAGGAGGTACTGCAGGTTCAGCAGGTACAACTGGCCCAGGTAAATCTGGCATGCCTTGCGGACTTTGCGGTCTTGAAGAGGTATTACTGGCTGCATCTTCTTCAACAGCAGCAGGTGGTGCAGGTTCCTCTTGCACAACAGTCTTCTTGCCAGGCCTCCCCTTTCCTCTCCTAGGTGGCATGGTGGTTAATTCAAGAAACGGCAGGAACAGCAGCAGCAATCCAGAAGGTAATATCCAGAAGAAATGGTGGATGATAAATCAATTAATTCGATGATCAACGTTGAACGGCGGGCGGTGGAATGATGCTTCTCCAAAGACGGCGGTTGTATATATACTCAGGCATCCGTACTCACTCCGTGTCAGTTTAATTAACTCCGTCTTGACATCTTGTTCACTCCTGTATGTCCGCATTGACCTCGTGTGACACCGTGTACTTAACGGAGTTAACCGGGTCAAGCAAATGACATGTAAACCCGCTTTCCCTGTTCACTCCGTTTAGACTCCGTGTTGGTCCTAGTTCACTCGTGTGGAACCGAGTTGCTCCTTGTGCTCTCCGGAGCGTACTTTTCACGCCCGGTTGACGCCGGACTTAGCCGGAGATCACACGAAGTATTTCGGTGTCAATACGGAGGTCCCCGGAGATCGACGGAGTCTACTGGGAGTCTACACGGATCTACACGGACCAACACGGATTTAACTATTCCGGGATCTCCGGCATGAAAAATTAAACATGTTTAATTTTTTTGCCGGAGTCCCCCGGTGTTACCGGACCATGCCGGACAATGCCGGACACTCCCGGACATGAACAAGATGTCTATACGCCTTTCCCCGGAGTATGCGGGAGTATTCTGGAGTTGTCCTCCGGGACGCTCCTGCGTCTGATCCGGCTATGTGTGAAACCCCCTTAACCACTAGACATGTGCATATTTCTATTGACTTCACCAGTTATTAAAATCAAACTCCAGTACCTGTCAACTAAATCTTTGCATCATAAGGTGAAAAACGAACTCAAGATGCAAACAGAAATGGTTACCTGTGCGACGAAATAAAATCCCTCGATTAATTATCCTTGAAGATCGCCAGACAAATTCGTGTGAAATTTGAATCAGAAAATGTAATAAAACCAAATGCATTAATATCAAGACGTGGAGTTTAAATTGCTCTGAGAATTAAGCTCAAATAATACGTGAGTATTGCGCATCACGTACAGACATATATTATGAGGTATAGCCTGAACTGTAGGCCTAAATGTGTCATCTCATCTACTGACAGCTGGTCATTTAAACTGACTCAACATCAGACAGTAGGATTGAGACAATGCATGACTATACAATGTCTCAGGCTTTAATTGATTCGGATTAAATTTAAAATCCTACTACTCACTTACAAATCCATTAACAACCAAGCCCCACAGTATATAACTGACATGCTTCAGGATTATGTTCCATCCCGTCAGCTTATACTAACTGTTCCCAAGTTTAATACAAAAATGTACGGATCTAGAGCCTTTTCTGTGGCAGCTCCATCTCTATGGAATTCACTTCCCAGTGCAATCAGAGACAGTCCCTCTGTGGAAAGTTTTAAATCCAGACTCAAGACATTCTTATTTTCTAATGCTTTTTAAGCTAATGTATGTGCAATTTGTTGTCACAAAATTATTACGGTGATTACTTCTATGCATAATGCATTAGTTTTTATCTTACTTAATTTAATTAGCAATTTAACTTAATTTATTCTTTTAAATTTTTTATTTTATATTGTATTTTAATTTTTATATACATACACATTTATTGTACAGCGCATCGAGACATGGTGGATGCATGATGCGCTTAATAAGAAATAAAGTATTATTATTATTATATTATTCGAGTTACTAGCTACCTTGGCCAAAGCCGATGCTGTTTATAAAGCAGTTTGACAACAGGAGATGATGCTGCTGCGACTAGTAATGCTCACTAGGCCAAAATGACCAATTTGCATAACAAATCAAGTGTCTTCGCTAATGCCAGGTGTCTTCTTTAAGGTCCGCGACCATTTTGGCCATTGAGATGTTTTCTGCTGGACTATTCACTGTTCATGCAGCCAGTTCTAGTGCATTGCCTTATTATTATTTGTATCCTGCATCCTTTAATGATTATAATCGCTGACTGACGACTGTCCTTTTAAAATAAACAAACTCATCTTTCGAAATCTCACCTCTTCCATATATTACGTATACTCCCTTGCCAATCAGTAAAGCTGAAGAATTATACTTCTTTTCATATTTTGTCGAGATGATTTATTAACAGCAATAGCACCAGTGAAATGCAAAACATAATATATATAGAATGTATATCAATCGTATTTATGTCCCGGATGTACAGAAATTAATCGTTTGTACATTTCTCCTTCAGATTATATAGTACGTAGGATATATAGAGCTAAAATCCAATACGAAATTAATAGAACCGATTTTCTTCCCTCTGTCTCAGTTATTTTCCATCTTACGAAAGGCTAAAGCAACTCCACTGAGAGCTTTCTCTCGTCTTCTGCTTGTAAGATGCCTAGCAGACCATGCATCTAAACTCCTGATGCTGTTCTTTTTTATATCTGGCGTCTAGACCTATCACACGATATAACTATGACTAGTCTTATTTCTCATACCTGGTATCTCCCATTATTTTTAACGTATTATTGTTGTTGATTTAAGCGAATTTATGTATATAAATATATGTTAATACGTAATAGTTACATTTAAATTATTTCATTATCATCACAATTTATTTCATACACTCATATTTTCATAAATGAGATATAGCATTACAGTAAAAGAAATTTATCTGCATCAATGAAATTAGAAAATTAACCATTTGATGGTATTACAAAACACTGATTTCATTTTCCGTCAAATATGTGATGATCTCTATTCCGCAGTGGTCCTACACTGTATGTACTGTATGAAAAGTAGTTGAACTTATAATTGTAGAGTAAACCAGTTGTCACGAGATGAAGCATAGCAGTGTTGATATATTGCATATACTACTTCCTTCCTTTTCTGACCTGAGTCACGTGTCTGACTTTTTGCGGGGCTCATGCTCCTTTTGGTAGCCTTGGCACGTTTGTTGTAAAATTGATTTGTGCAATCAAAAAAATGTCTGACTGAAAAAAACAAAGACGTGACTTTGGCTTTGGGATAGTTCACTATTTATATTCCAACATTCTGTCTGCATCTTCTTCGACATCTATAGATGTATTCTCTTTACACAACCCATATAATTTAAATTAAAGTCATTTAAAGAACTGGCTGTTTTTTTTAAAGAAAAATCATCTTGTTGTTTCAAAAAAAAAATTAAGACAGACTTGCTGTTAAATTTATATATCAAACATCCAAATACTGGTTTAAATCCTTTGAATATTCCGAGAAAAAATCCATATGGAGTAAATGCAAAACAGAGGATTTCTAAATTAAAAGGTTTCTGTTGATGTTGCTATGAAATGATAGTGTGAATGGCAAATCAGCTTGATATATTCAAAGTCAGCTTACTTGCCGGGCCCCAACTATGGGGCACCTTGAGCCAACCTTTCAAACGCCTGGAATTTGCTAAAGGAGGTTTTAATTTGCTTTAATAGTGGCACAAACGCAAATTGCCAAAGACTTAGATTAATCAGCAATTACCTAGGAACCATGAAAAGCCCATTCAGAGAATAATATGTAGGAAAAAATATCATTTATCTCAAGGTGCATGTTTCTTGACAGTTATATTAAGATATACCATGGAGTCACTAGAGATAAAAGTCCATACATAAATTCAATGATTGTCTGACTGTCCGGGGAAAGTGAAGTATTTTTTTGGTAAAATTACAAATATTTATGATATAAAATACACTTCTTTTTTTTTTGCTTAGAAATTGGATAAGATAAAATTTTATTTAAAGTCGGTGGTGAAATAAAAAACAATACAACACAAGCTATACAGCTTTTCGCCGACAGAAAATATAACAAAACAAGGTGAAATATTTACAAATGAGCGAGTGAAATGAAATATGTAAGTTAAATGCAGTTAACACTTATTACAAGGAATTTCTTTAACACCGTGTTGTACACCGGTTTCATTAATTTCAAGTTTTCTCTCACATTATATGGAGTGACTTGTTTGGGAAGAAGGAGTTATCAACTGGAGGTGTCATATCATGAAGTACTTTGTAGTAGATTATCATATGAGTTTATATAGTCATTGCATACAAGTCTTATTTCTCTTTTATTCAATTTTAAAATTTTCTGGGCTTGCCCTTATGCAAAGGAGTTATAAACAATTGAACAGTGAACAAAATTTGAAACTACACATAGATCTTACGTTTGCTTGTATAGTCAAGGTATTTGCTAAGTCTCTGTGAGGCATTTATCTGTTGAGCAGCTTTTTTTACTGATCAGTGACACATGGTTATTAAAGTTTAACTTGTTGTCAAATTTGAGTCCTAGTAGTTTGATTACATGACTACCAATTTCAAAGTCAATAGATACATTTTCTCGGCTAATGCAAATGGCCTGAAATTTCAAGGGTTTAGCTTTTTTATGAAGTTTTCATTTGAACCATCTAATTGCTTGTTGAGAGGCTTGTTCTAAAATGCTTTTGATAACTGATGGGTCGCTATGTGAGAAGGACATTGTGTTATCATCAGCATAATTGTAGACATGACAGATTCTTTGCAAATCATACAAGAAGTCATTCATAAAAATATTGAACAGAAGGGGACCCATCAGAGACCCTTGGGGGGACACTAGTTTTTAGGTTTAGCCATTCACTTCTAATGTTTCCTAATTTGACAGTTTGTAATTCAGTACAAGTTCTCATGATTCAATAGATAAACCATTAGCAATTACCTTGGCTATTAAAAGTGAGGTAAGCGGTCAAAAGCTTTGGATAAATCTATCAGTATACACCCTACATGTTGGTATTATCAACAGCTTGTATCCAATGTTCAACACAATTGACTAAGACATTACTGCAACTATAGGATTTTCTATAAGCTGACAGATCTGTGGATAGGGAAGAGGAAATTAAACTGAACAGTTGATCGTACAAGATCCCTTCAAATATTTTAGAAGAAGAGGTTAAAATGCTTAAGGGCGTATAATTTTCTTTTTGCTAGCTGTTCAGATTTTTTATACAGGGGAGTTACTTCTGCAGGATATGTATTTAGACAGATGCTACTGTTAATTATTGGTGCAAGAGAGTGCTAGCCTGCTCCTAGTTTGAGGAATTTTGGAGATATGTTGTCAAATCCACTAGCTTTGTTTGTTTGTAACATTTTGAGATTCTTTTCAGTTATTGTTTGGGTAACTTGTTTGAACTCATACTGTTGATCATAGTTAACATTCTCCATGATCAATTCTATGCTTGGATGATTTTTATAATGGTTAATGACTTGATCAGCTGACTTGTTATTTATGGTATTAGATTCACAAAAGTCATTGGTTACATTGATATAGTATTCATTGGAAAACATTACATACATCATTTGGGTTGCTAATTAAAAGTCACTTTCATAGAGAGTTACGTTTTGGTTATTGGATTTATTCTTGTTGGTCAGGAATAGTTTCACAATTTCCCAAATACGTTTCCCTTTATTATTTCCTTTGTAACATTCGTCTTGAAAGTATTTTTGCAGGGATGATTTTTTCTGCTTCCTTTATTTTTCCCAGTTTTGCTCGCTACTAGTTCTAAGATATTTTCTTCTCAGCGTAGCTTTGACATTCAATGTTTTTCTTAGTAGGTCATTAATATATGGTAACGGTCTTAAGGTTACAATCTTTTGTTCTAAAGATTTTGGACTATTAGTTATAATTACACCTAATAGAAACATGCCTTTATTTGCTATGTTAAATATATTCATATTAAGGCATATTTTGTAATTAAAGGGTAATAAGTTTAATGTCAAAGGCAACTAAAGTGTCTCAGGTAAGTGATGATTGGACAAAAATGACATATTTATAAAATACACTATATGCCATCTATATGGCATGTTAAATTAAGACTTACAATATAACATATGAAAACTCATGTGGTGTGATGCAGGTAACTCTCAACTTATCTTGCCTAGTTCACACTGACAAATTGGTGGCTGGATTCTACAAGTAATGAAGATATCAGAAAAAGAACAATCTTGCCTGGTTTTATTACTCTGTAATAAAAAGTGTAAATTATGAATTGACACAATGTCCTGACGGAAACTCAAAAGAATAATTAGTGACCTCATGCTTTATCACTAAGGGGACAAAATCCTTGCCATTTGCGAAGTATATGACGAACCAACTGGCCTAAAGCTGCAGAGCCAATGGATGAAGGTGCCCCATGGCTCAAGGTGCCCAACTCTCTCCCCTACTTGTCAATTTAATTAGATACACCATTGATACATGTATGCCATCTATTTCATTTGAAACAATTTCAACCAATTCATTCAGCATGAAACTTTTTATGGTATCTGGTGGCATAGATATGTGACAGTCGTAATTTGAGATCTGTCCTTCATCTTAAGGATTTCAATTGGCTTATTTCACGATTGGTCACAATAAAAGATAATTTGGTGATTCTTCTTAATGGCTTTTCAAAGGCTATTGTTATAGTTCGTGGAAATCACGCGATGTTTTGAAGTAAATGCTAAGGTCCTCAAATGACATCTTATTCAGTTTAATGATGAAAGGTAGAAAAACAACAATGTAGAATTTATTTCACACCTGACGCCATCCACTCTAATTAGCCTCTTTTATTCTTGTATTTGACATACACTGCCCTTCAAGAGTTTGAAAAACACTCACATTCTCACAACCAACTTGATTTGGGGGCACTGTTTTCATTTAGGAGTATCTCCAAACTGTAGTACGGTAGTAATCAAGTACAACATATATATGTTATTGACACCAACCAATCAGATTGTGTTATTTAATCCAAATAGCAAGGAGCTATTATAGAATAGTTACCAGTTGTCGGTGGAAACTATGTGGAAAATGCTTTCTAGCCGATATTAGTTATTTTCAAGCTTTCAGCGGACGTCTTAGTGGATGCAAAATTTTAACTTAAAAAGCTACATTATAAATAATTTATGTCAGGAAATGTAAATTAGGCAGCATTGTGTAGTTAATCAATTAAGATATGTTAATGCATATCCTGCTGCAATTGCAGCAATTGCAGATTTTAATGTCTATCATGTATTGCTAATTTGCTATACTTTAGTTTGGCTCCATTTCTTTCATCGTTTCTTTCTTCTTTTTCAAATTTTTTTTTTCTTATCTTTTACATCTTCACATGTGATCAGCATAATTTGTTTTCTCTATAGGAAAAATCTACCACACACTTTAAATTACCTGCAAAGTCAGAGGATTTACTTATTGACATTCTCATCCAATGACCTCCGCACCCCACTTTCCAGTGTTAACATCATTCTATTGGATTACATCATGTTGACTTTATTAGATAATCCTACTCAGTGCAAACTCTTTATATGTCAGAGAGGGTAGTATATTTTGTTTGCGGTGGTTTGTTGGATTTGGACTTTACGTCTTGTATTTCTGTACCTGTAGGGCTAATTAGGACAGGCAGGGACCATGGCAATGAGATGATGGATGAAACAGCCATCCGACTTAGGCTCAACCGGTAATGGAACCCGGGACCCAGTGGTTGGTTGCTCCAGTCAGGTTGTCCCCTGACCTTTTTGTTGCATTTGAGAAAATATTCCGCCCACAATGCAAGCAATGCTATCCAATACAATGGATGCCTTAGGCAATGGGGAAAACATGAGACATAATTCTGAATATGTCTTTGTCAGTGGGCTTAAATTCACACCTGTTGTGTTTCCTGTCGAATGTAGATTGCAAAAACAGCATAATCTCTACAACATATTGAGGCATGAACATTTCCAAATAGTGACAAACAGAGAGATGGACAGACGGACAGACGGACAGACGGACAGCCAGTCAGATAGAAAGACAGCTAGACAGAAAGACAGACAGACAGACAGAAAGACAGACAGACAGAAAGACAGAAAGACAGTGCATCTTTAATTTATTGTTAATGAGCAGTAATTTATGCAAAACTTTCAAAGAGTAAATTTAAAATTTGGCATAGAGTATAGAAATGATGTATATTACATTGTCAGCCCAATTAAAAATATACATAAAAATGCAGCTAACCAAAGACGTGTGATCCGTCAGTGAACATGAACTCAATTTCCAAGCGCTGACCTCGGTGACCTTTACAGTGCTCAGTCATACGGAGTCGCATCAGCTTAAATTATTAATTTGTTGGGCTTAGAAGGTCTTTTCTGGGGAAGACCTTGATCAATCAGAGGGTTCCTGGAAGGCTATTTTTGTACAAAACAGTAGTTTCATGGCGCGGTTCCAAAGGGTTTTAATTATTTTTGGCAGTGAGTTGGAAAGTCGGTGAGTCGTCTAGTAATCTGAGGAGTCACTTTAGAATTTGACATGCACTTGTGGGCAACTACAAAAAAAGCCTAGACAGTTTTGATTTTGATTTAATGTATTTTAAAATGGAGGAATTACATAATTTACTAAGATTCAGATTTTCAGATTCAGATTGCATTTATTTATTCTTCCCAACAACTTGCAAAATACAATTAAAGCATATTGCAGAAAAGTAATATACAAACTGGGAATGGGAGACCCCTCAAAGGCTGTGAAAGCCGCTGAAAAGGGGCCATCCAAGAAAAAACAATACTAAAACCATCTTAATATCAGCTGATTTTAAACAAGTCTAATAAATAATTGGTAGGGAAATGATACAACGGTATTACATCACTAAAATTATGGCTTGGCTTTTATCTGGTTTTATCTTGCAGATTTTCTTTTCTTTTTTTTCTTTTGTTTACTACGGAAGCCATTTTAGGACATGAGAAAAAAAAATTAAATTGTATAAAGGATTTAGTAAATTGTATATACGAAGTACTAAATCGTATATACGAAATACTAAATTGAATATACAATATACTAAATTGTATATACGATATACTTAATTGTATATACGAAATACTAAAATTGAATATACAATATACTAAATTGAATATACAATATACTAAATTGAATATACAATATACTAAATTGTATATACGAAATACTAAATATGTGAAATACTAAATTGTATATACAAAATACTAAATTGAATATACGATATACTAAATCGTATATACGAAATACTAAATTGAATATACAATATACTAAATTGAATATACAAAATACTAAATTGAATATACGAAATACTAAATTGTATATACGAAATACTAAATTGAATATACGATATACTAAATTGTATAAACGAAATACTAAATTGTATAAACGAAATACTAAATTGTATAAACGAAATACTTAATCGTTTAAACGAATTACTATATAGTTAAACAAATTACTAAACCGGCAATATCTTTGTTAATATTTGGTCTACAATTATGTGTGACCTATCTAAAGACTCGCATTGGACAGTGCTATTTAATACTCTATACTGGAAAATTCTAGGTACAGCACAACAGCACTCAAAGGGAATAACTTTGTTTCACAATATGACATCCTAATTACCCTTGTCCTTAAACCCAGCTCTTTCTATCAGGCCCCAGTCTTTCCTTTCCTTCCCTGTCCCTTTCCTTCCCTGTCCCTTTCCTTCCCTGTCCCTTTCCTTCCCTTTCCCTTCCCTTCCCTCCCCTTTTATTTGAGCAATATTGGAATCTATTGGGCCCTGGTAAATTATAACCAGTCAGTGTCCATATGCTAAGGCAAGCAAAAGACCCCACCCATGGGGTAAGAGTGTAACATGGGTGGACTCCTCCTCCCTCTCATCTCATCAATCAACCCTCGATAGCGGCAAGAACTTGCCTTAGAGGGCTGCATTTCCCATATCTGTCTATCTAATTTATCTATCTGTCTGTCTTTCTATCTATCTATCTATCTTGGATCCCTCCTAGATTGATGGGAAAAGTTATTTTAAAGTCCTCCTTCCTGATATCATCCATGTTCGGTCTATAATTGCAGGCTATATGTAATACTTATGCAATTTGACAAAATGCAATTAGCATGGATCAAGATATTATTAAAATGTAGCATGGTGCAATTAAAGTCAGCATCACATAGTAAACCCAACTACAGGAAATACTACTAAGAAGGGAAGGGAAGGGAAGACTGGGGCCTGATAGAAAGAGCTGGGTATACGGACATGCCGTTTTCACAGACCAAACTATATCTAGAATTTTTCAACTTTGTTTATTAGATAGCCCTGCCCAAGACGATTAACTAAGATATAGCCAGTTTAGTATTTCGTATATACAATTTAGTATTCCGTATATACGATTTAGTATTTCGTATATACGATTTAGTATTTCGTATATACGATTTAGTATTTCGTATATACGATTTAGTATTTCATATATACGATTTAGTATTTCGTATATACGATTTAGTATTTCATATATATACGATTTAGTATTTCGTATATACGATTTAGTATTTCGTATATACAATTTAGTATTTCGTATATACAATTTACTACATCATTTATACAATTTAACTTTTTTTTTCTCATGTCCTAAAATGGCTTCCGTAGTTTACTACGATAAGAGAAATATTTAATCAACATTGCTGGACAACTATTATACATACAAATTTGTTTTTGATTCTATCGATCATGATATACTTATAAATAGACTAAAGAATAGATATGGTATTGATGGCACTGCTCTTACTGCTGATTGCATTGAAGTGTAGTCAACAGACCATCAGTCCAATTCCAAGTGTGACAGCCACGTCACAGTATTGCATGCATGAGTGCGTCCCTGATAGGATAAACTATCTTGTTCTGCTGCTTTAAATGAGCTGGTGGATTGTTAGTTAATTATCATTTCATTGAACAGCAAATTTACACAGTATACCTTTTACAATCAGTCATGATGGCTGATAAAATTTAAAACACAGTAACCTGATTTTATTTGCATTTCTTTTAAATTCTGTTGCACAATAGGTGATCATGCTCACCCAAAAATTTACTAGTCAAAACACAACTGACTAGCTATCATTGAGACCAAAGAAGTTAAGTCCATTTCTATGTGTGGGCTTGATTGGGAACCACTCAAGCATGGTAAATTGTGACATCACAAGGAGACTTCATCAAGTGGCTGGCTACACTTCACTGTAATCCACTGGTTCCAATCATACCTCTCTAACCGGACACAGTCTGTCACAATCAACAACACTGAGTCTAACAAGCTGCTTATAAAGTGCGGGGTGCCTCAGGGCTCAAAGCTGGGCCCAATTATTTTCAATTCGTACATAGCCCCACTTGGTGAGATAGCTGAAAATAATGGAGTTGAAGATGAAAAATATCCTGATGATGAACAACTCCTCTTGTCCTTTAGACCAAAATTCCTTAATGATCAACTTAATGAAGTAAAAAAACATGGAGAAATGTATTGAGGAGATACGAGAGTTCCTACATAACAATAAACTCTGTAACAACATTGATAAAACTGGATTCTTATTAATAGGTACTCCGCATCAACTTAAAAAACTGAACAACAACTTAATTGAAGTAGATGACGTGGTTATGCATTCAGTTTATGATGTAACAAATCTTGGCGTTATTTTCGACCAACACATAACAATGGAGAAGTGAGTCGACAAAATATGTAGAAATGCCTATTGAAATATAAGGAACATTTCAAAAATTAGGAAAAACTTAAGTAAAGATGATACTAAAACTATTGTTGATGCTCTAGTCACCCCACACCTAGATTGTGGTAACAGCTTGTTATTCAATATGTCTAAGACTCTGGAAAACAAACAACAAGTAGCTCAAAACTCAGCCGTGAGATTAATTGAAAAAGGTAATAAATATGACAGCACCACTCCCTGTAGGAAAGATTTACAATGACTGCCCATCCCTGCAAGAATACGATACAAAATACTGGTCACAGTAAGGAAAACAATAAATAATAGAGCTTCTGAGTATCTTAATAGATTAATTAAACCTAAGCGAAGCAATCGAACTTAGAAGCAGTAAAAGTTTGCTGTTCACCAACAACAACAGTTCAATTGATCGGAGCTTTTCCATGTCAGCTCCAATTTTTGGAATTGTCTGCCAGATGAGTTCAAAAAGGCCAATGGCCTAAGATGGTTTCAAGAAGAAAAAAAAAAGACATATTTGTTTAAAAAATATTATGACTGATTCAATACAAGCGCTGGTGAGCAATTTATTGGAACTAACGCCATATAAATTATTATTATTATTATTATTATTATATTTCAAAACGGTCCTTTACCAGCAAAGATGTGCGTGCCTTTGATATGCTTGTGAGAAAAGGTTAAAAGACTATAAGGTCCTATATCTCAGTTTTGAAGCCTGACAAAGGTTATCATTGTTTGGAAATTGTTCCTAACTTACTTTTTGTCAGCGTTGTTCTGTGTGGAAGTAGATATCTACATCCGAACAAAATTTTGCCAAAAAATGAAATTTTTCTATTTTTTTTATAAGCAATAGACAGTTTCAGGACTGGGAAACTTTCATATTAGCTCTTATTTACAGAACCGACCAACTAAGGTTGTAGTTTTCGTTGAAGAACATCAAAGTGTCGTGGCTATGCAAGGCCAACTAATGCCTGGGTGAACAGATTTGCAACTCAGATTAGTTACTTAGTACATCAGACGATCCAAAAGCAACATTTGTTGCCTGACTGCTTGAATCCTATTGGTCAATCCGACTACTTTATTTGCTATCAGAGACTAAGTTCACAGGCGAATGGACTTTTTCTTGCAGATAGCCAGCTTGGCTATATCCTATCATTCAGAGTAGCAATTCATGCATATGTACAAATACGCATAAAATGCGAACGGCCAACAAAAATACATATAAAGAATTTCTGTTTCACAAGAAGTAAGACACCAAGTAAATGCTGCCCTGGCAAATTATTATGCTACATCTAATCTAGAGGATCTGTGATGTTCTGTGGTTGGTATAAGAGGAGCTCAGTCTAGAACCAGACCAAGGATATCTTAGTGATTGAGGAGACCTGTGAGCAGCAGAAGCAGAAAGTCAAATGAGGTTTTTTACTAACACAACACAAGAGAAAATGTTGCCTGTGAGAACGATTTGCTTTGGGTATATTTTTGAAAATTAAATGTGTATGTTATTAAACATCTATCAAACGCAAGAGACGTTTCATTTGCACTCATGTGAGTTAATTACTTCGAAAATATTGTGATGGGCTTCGACTTGCACAACTGATTATTGTTTTAGCGTGCCCAGAAAAGACAGCTACATGTCAATATTTCACATATAAATTTTGTTTTCATTAAATTAGTAGCGGTTTTTTTTTTCATCATGTGTAATATTTTTGCGCTTACTTCGGTTTGTGTTCAGAATGGCCCTTCTTTTCAGTCACTGTGGGCGAATATATTGGATCACCTTTCATGTAGTCTGACCCTTCTTACTTTGAAGGGGATTGTTCAGATGAAAGGGCTCAGTGTCCATCACTGCAAGTGTGAGAAGGCTTTCTCTGCGGATTTTTCATTTCAGTGTCTTTGAAGAACCTGTGGTCTCTTTCAAGTGTCACACTAAACCTCAGTGACCCAGTGGGCAGTTTAGTCTTGCCTTAGGGCGTTTGCATGACATGCTGTTGTTGAATTATAAATTAGTAGACTGAATGGGGGAGAGGGTGTCCCATTTCAACTATTTTTATGCAAATTGGCAGAATGACATTAACCACAAAGTTGATAATGCTGTAGAACATGTTGACATTTTTATGACCTTTTTTGTGTTGTATTAATAAGTTCAGTGTTGATTTCAGCCGCATATACAGATTCTATATAGTTACAATAAATTGTGATCTGTTATTATGTCATAAGCTTCACACTTTAGTATCGAATTTACTACATCTTTATGCCATGTACAAGTATTCATCCATTAGCAATTATGTACACAGGACATGTTCAATGAAAGATGACACGTGGAGATTCATTAGTTGCGTTTGATCTTGGACACGTATAATTATAGTGTTGTAGTGATATCCTTTGATACTTACAGCCAAATTCATTGACTTGGAAATAACTTGTATAGTCTTTTGGAAGTTAAACTACAGATGACGTCATCTGAATCCAGGACTCTCATTGGCTGAGTGACTCCCTTAACCAATGGTAGACCTGCATTCACATGGCGTCATCTGGAGTTTAGTTTCCTAAGCCTGTGTGATTAGTTTCCACTTCTGTGAATTTGGCTGTAATAGGTATTGACAACGAAGAATCTTAACAAAGACATTTCAGTTAAATAGGCCTCTGTTGTCTCAGATATCCTGGTAACAGATGTATGCACACCTTGACATGATAAAGAATATTGTTTTTACATCCAAAGTGATGACATCAATCTCTGGATAATTAGGATGTGTGACTGAAATTAGCAGGACTTGCCACAATGTATTTCTGAGAAGTAAGCTCAACTAGTCTTTCCTGTGTACGTCATTGTGTGATCGGGTTATTGACACAAGAATTACTCATGATGTGATTTTGCCATTTGGTACAGCAAAGCCTCAAAGACTGACCTAATCAATAAATGATGTAGTATTGGATTGGTATTGAATGGTATCCAACTAATCACCAGATGCAGTATATAATAGCTTATAATGGCAAATTTGTGGATGTTTTGCTTTCATTAATGCTCTGCCGCACTCACGTGGCAATGTCACTTTTGCAGAGCATCTGCACATAGACGCCAGTGCCCCAAGAGTTTCACATTGATACCATAAGTCATACTTACTCACACAAATTGCTTATTTTTGCCGAAGTGGTTCAATCCAGAAACTGGTGTCCTTGATTGGACCTGTTTCCTCAATCGAACCACCAGCGCTATTTATCATTTCAAATGAAATCTTCACAAACGTTGCGAAGTAGCTGGACAGCCTGCACTATACCGCCAGTCCATACTAATGAACACGTAGAAATAAAGAATCATGAGCTATCTAGACGGAGATGCTGAGCCTACTTTGATGAAATTCACATGCTATTGATTCGAAACATTTTCCAGTTAGAATATTTAATAAAATTCAATCTCCCGACACACAAAGGAGGGGTTGGGACCTAGCTCAGTGGTAGCGTGGGTCCCAGGTTCAGTTCCCAGTCGAGCCTAAGTTGGAGGGCTGTTTCATCCTTCATCTCAATGCCATGGTCAAGTCATGTGACATGAGGCTGCAGAAACTAGGGGCCAGGTCCCAGTCTTGATCCCTGTTCAACAACGGTTTATTTCCTCGGATGGCTATGGCTTCCTTGATCTTTTTCTTTTTAGGTGGTCTTCTTTGCCGATGATGTTTTCCCAGTCAATTCCATGGCCTGTTTCTTGTTGATGTTCATATACTGCAGATGTTGTTGATTTCCTGTGTTGTTCAAGTATTTTACTCAAAGGGTTTCACTGTTTCCCCTATGTACCAACTGAGCATGAGCAAACAGCTGAAGAAGCCCATGAGAGATGAGTGAAAGCTCCTGGTGAGTGAATAAAATGAGACCTTTGTGTCTAGAAATCAAACTCCAATTAACTCCCAAAGGCCAAGGTTAAACCTTCAAAATTGGATCAAAGTGCATGTAGCAATTGCAGCATGATGATGTCATGCTTACATTGACAATTAAACCACAGAAAACAAGGAAATGGCAAGATTATTTTTTTAGCAGAGGATGTATTTTATTGACACAATATCACAATAATAGAGACATTACACACACACAATAAGTTCATTAGCCCCATCTGGAGCATATCTTTCATACAATACACACATACATTATATAATAGCTTACATACATAACATCACACGGTTTTACATCACACAGAATATAAGAAGATATTGCACAATCATGTTTTCCAGTCTGCTTTTAAATTAATTCCTAACAATATACATTCAAGCTGTCTACAGTTATTGCTAAGATTATCATTTAAGCTTAAATGATCTATCAGATTAGTCGTTGTTATTGTCTGATGTGACGAAGTGTTCCAGTGCTGCCAAACTGGTGAGAACTCAGTGCATCTGCCACATTACAAATTGTTCACCACCAGCTTATTGCACAAGAGCATTGCATTGGACCACTTCTTCACGTCAGGCAATAATTACCTGTCCTTTGCTAGACATATTTATACAATAGGATGACACATAAATCATTATCACAAGGAAGGTTATCTTTTAGTTTTTCAATCCTTGTCATTAAAATCTCCACAAATCATTCATACATCAGCATCGCAATGAATATAAACTTCATAGTAAGTTCCATATAACCTTACACCCACATGCTTAAGAATGACTTCCACGTGGCAGTCACCAAGTAGCAATCACCACGTGGCAGCTGTCAAGCATTAAGCTGTTATCAGGTAACGTGGCACAATTTGCTGCCACGTCATTCCAATCCTCTTAAACTTATGAAATGGGAACTCAATCGGTAAATACAATCGCATTAAAAACAGAATATATTGGATTTTTAAGTAATCCTAACATTATCTTTTACAATATGCTTCATCCTGATCCCTTCAACCTGGTGTCACTTAATCTAACAATTGTTCACAATACTGTCAACTATACTTAACTTTCACACAATATACCACCACCTTTCAAATCAGTCATACTATACTTTCATACTTGTACTCTTCTGTGGTGATGGCAGGACCACCATTCTTTCATCATTCTACTTGACATTCATTTGTGTACAATTCTGTCATGCTATTTCTAAACTAATATTATTATATTCTTATAACTCATCTCTGCTTGTAGAAATTGGCCCTGAAGCATTATCTACAATGAATTTAACTAGATCATCGTAAGTTTGGTCACCTTCATAAGAGATAGGATTCTCTTTGTCACCTTTCTTGATGAAGAGGATAGTAGGGAATCCTTCGATCTTGAAGTCCTCTGGATAATCATTGGCAGTTGCGTCAATCTTGGCAACGACGAGGTCCTTGTTATGTTTGAGATTCTTAGCGACTTTCTTGTAAATTGGCTCTAGTTTCTTGCAATGTCCACACCAGGGGGCGTAAAACTCCAGGAGAACATCCTTGTCTTGACCAACAACATCCTCGAAGTTTTTGCCCACGACTGTTGTAACAGCTCCTTGTTTCTTGGGTACCGACTGAGACTTGGCGTGGGGCCTCACTTTTCCTTCCTTGAAGTCGTTGATGAATTTGCGGATAGTGTCAGGATTATACTCTTCTGTAGGCTCCATGGCATACTTCTTGTTGTTTTCTCCCAAGATACCAATGTTGAATTCCTCTCCAGACTCCAAGAACCCGAAGTCAGAGAAGAGCTTCAGCTGGTCGTCTTCATCGGCAACTGCGAATGTCAGTTCAGGGAAGTCGTGAGCAATCTCGGCGAACTTGGTGCGCCATGCCTGAGTGGCTGAAATGGACAATGGCAAACATGTCAATCAAGCAAAACAAACCCTAAGAACTACTTCAGCTGCGCTTACTGGAGATTTCATGGGTTTGGAAACTATACTCTTAGAGGACGTCATGTGGACCCAGGACTCCCATTGCATTGGCAGAGGGACTGCCCCAGCCAAAGAAATGGGAATCCTGAATTCACGTGGCTTCCTCTGGATTCTAGTATCCAGATCTGCGAGTTCTACTGTAAACAAACAATATCATTGCAAAGAGATTTTACCATAAAACTGGAAACTTACATTTCAGCATATAATCAGCAAACTGCACATTACATATGCACTTTTCGAGTCTAGCTCGCTTACTTAAATACTACGTTATATATTTTCCACCACAGAAAAGGTGAAACTGCATAAACAAAAATATTATCAGATTATTTACCTGCTCTGTAAGCACTGCTGAAATCCACTGTGTAGAATGCAATCACCAGAGGTCGCTTGTCTCCGTATCTCTTGTTGACAGTCTTGCGGGACAGCTCACCAACCAAAGGAACTTCGTGTTTCTTGATAAACTCAGTGATGTCCTGTTCTGAGGCATCAGATTTGCTGAGAGTATACCATTTTGGCTCATACTTGGAAATGAGGTAACTTGGAAGGAAAATGGCAATAGAGTTCTGCTGGATATCATTATCCTGGGCAAATGTATGGTAGAAGTTGTAGCCGTCCCTCATTTTGTTGGCAGTGTCCATGTATTTCTTGTAAAGTGGCACATTCTCGTTCTCGAAATAACCAACAATTGAGATGTCATAGTTGCTGATGGTGTTCCTGGCTGCCTTGGCAGTTTCCTTCAGCTGTGAAGCATCGCCACTTTGCTTCACCATGTAGTTGACAATTGCTTTCCTCGTCCTGTCTCCCTTGTATTCAGCAACCTTTCCATTGCGGAAGATCTTCAAGGTAGGGTATCCAGTGATGCCGTATTTGCTGGCAAGCGTGCTCTCGACGGTCGCGTCAACCTTGGCAAGAGGAATTGGGGGATCGTTCTTCTGCAATTCCTTGGCTGCTTTCTCATATGTAGGGGCAAGTTTCTTGCAGTGTCCACACCACGGAGCATAGAATTCAACAAGGATCAGTTCAGCATTGTTGACAGTATCATCGAAGTTATCTTGAGTGAGGGTGAGGACAGCCTCTGGGGGAGGCTTCCAGTCTGGTGAAGCTACTTCCTCCATGTAACTGACGATCCCTTCTTCATCTCTTGGTCCCTCGTATTCATAAGCTTTGCCTTTTTTGAAAAATTTCAGTGTTGGATAACCCCGAATGTTATACTCCTTGGCTAGAGCCTCTTCAACAGTGGCATCAACTTTTCCCAAGAATACACCCTTTTCCTTCAAACTTGTTGCAGCGGCAGAGAATGCTGGGGCCAGAGACTTGCAATGCCCACACCAAGGTGCATAGAACTCGACAAGGAAGGTGTCTTTATCCATCACATTTTCATCGAAATTATCATCAGTCAAGACAAATACATCACCCTCCTTCTCTGGCTCTTCAGGTGCGTCAGAATCATCATCTTTATGTTGATCATCTTCGCAGGTGACGATCGTGACAGAGAGGACAAGCAGTCCCAAAATCAAGTACAGGAGTTTCTCAAAAGCCATCGTATCTCTGGAGTTTTCTAGAGCCGCTTTGAATGGTTGTACTCGTTCCTAGAAGGTTCGAGTTGTGATGCTGTAAATTGCCCTCTTGCCCTTTTTATACAAGGGAAATATGCGCATGAGTAGTTGAGCTCAACTTTGGACCAATCAGCAGCTGCCATATAGGCGCTCAATGATGCGCAGCCAACTGGCCTGCAGTGCGGATGGTAAGTAATAAGGCCTATGGTGTAATTTTATTAATGGGCCTATCGAAGCAACTGCTAGACGCACGCATGCATGTGACGGCTCATTTTCTTTGTCATAACGAGCTCTCAAAGAGGAGCTATTGTACGACTTGTTATACAGCACCATTGTTGAGATAGAGCTTAAAGAATGACCTGCGTTTATGAGTATAATATAATAAAATAAATACTGAAAGACCATTCATGTAAAATCTACGATAATTTACTGGTAGCAGGTAGCGGATGTCCTGCATTTTTTTGTACCAAGAAGGGGCCATTTCTATGGTGATGCATTGTTGCTGACAGAAACTACATACATAATACAATGTGGACTCTCACTCCCAAATCACCTATGGGCATTAAAATAAAAATAAATTCCACAGTGCAACATAGCATTGAAATCACCCCATAATTGCGAACACTAATTTGGCCGCAACTTTAGGACTATCAATATGTAAGTAAAGTAAGTAAGTAAGTAAGGAAGGAAGGAAGTAAGTAATTAACTAAGTAACTAAGTAAGTAAGTTATCCATCAATACAAATATAAACATTTCCAGTTATAATTCCCTATATGCCCTTTATCCATTATATTAACAACTCATAAATTACACATGCGATTGACCACATATAGTATAGCACATGTGGATATATCAAAAGAAAAAGAATTTAGGAAACAGAAAGTTTCGAAACACACAGGGTAGCTCAGTATGTTGGTGCTGTGACAACTACTGGTAATGGTCCTTGGGTTTTTTTTATTTCCTGTGGATTGCAGTTAAACATTACGGTTTTTTAAAATTCACTTGTTAGTGTTATTAATAGAGGGGAAAATACATTATGGCAGTAATGCAACATATGTATGTTAGCCAGTGGTCATTGATAGTTTTAAAATATTAAATATTGCACAACTGCATGCAGCTTGCAATGAACCAGTTAGAAAGTTGCAGGAACAGTAACTCCATGGATACTTTTCCACTGTTTTAAACACTATTTGTACGTGATAAATCTTGAGCAACCACGCCACACAAGATTAGAAATAAAAATGTATAGAAAAGAGACAGATATATATTGACCAAAACAAGGGAGGAAGAGAGATAAAAACGTAGATTAGATTAGATAGATAGATAGACAGATAGACAGATAGACAGATAGACAGCTAGACAGATGGATCGACAGATAGACAGACAGATAGATAGATAGATAGATACACACAATTTAAAAGACCGTATCACGTTTGCAGCTGGTAGAATCTATAACAAGCTTAATAATTTTTAAAATTCAATTTTCTGTTTTATGATAGAGTGACACGTGCCAAAGATTATTTTCACAAATTAAAATACAAAGAAATCATTTTCATTATACCAGTATTTTTAAAATTCAATTTTCTGTTTTATGATAGAGTGACACGTGCAAAGATTATTTTCAAATTAAAATACAAAGAAATAATTTTCACTTTACCAGTATGAAAGTGATTTTCTTGATAGGCAGTTGTCAAACGTTACGCAACAGGCAATTAAGTTTATTGTTGATAATCAACCATTAAAGGACCCTCTTTACGTAATATGCACTTAACTCTATTGACAACATTTTGTCAATGATAGATAGAAATATAGATAGATAGAAATATAGATAGATAGATAGACAGATATATAGATATATAAATAGATAGATAGATAGATAGATAGGTAGATAGATAGATGGATGGATTGATTGATTGATTGATTGAATTGCAGTTCGGCTATTTTCACTCCAACACCGGTTGGTACGTAAGCAAGGTGATATTAATTGATAGAGGGTACGGCAGGTGGTTTGATTTTAACATTTCCTATTTGAGAAGCTTATTGAGATTAACCTGCCCAATGAAGTGGAACAGACCTCGGGTGCAATTGCCTACAGTTAAGTGCATGAAACGTGACGTATTACATTTCAATAGATATTACATAGTTAGTGAAATGGCAGTGCGACACATTTCTGCTCAATTTTGCATTTGCACTGGCATGTCAATGTCAGTTCATATGATGCTTGAACTCTATTTTATTATTTTATATAATATTTTATTCTTTTCTATATTCTATTCTATTTTATTCTGTTCTATTCTATTCTACATCTGAATTTTATTGATATTTCATGACCAAAAATAGATCAACTATTAATCTAGAGCTCTACTTCTATTGATCATATTCAGGCCTGTGTGCACATTGTAATACAGATAATGCTCAATTGTAAATCTACTATTTATCACATATTTTTTAACACATTTTTTTTCATAATTTTAGGAATCTTCCTTGTGGCTTTTTCTGACTACCTTGGATACAGTGAAAAGCAAAATTATATATAAAAGCACTTTAAATGTACAAATTAGCCATAAATATATTATGATGACAGCTTAAAGGTTTTTGGTCTTTTAGTTCACCCCATACGCCATTAAGCTGCAATGCTCATTAATCAAAATGGCCGCCACTGGCCATTGGTCAGTTTGCATTAGCATACCAGTGTCATGTGCATGGTTCATTGATTATGTATTTATGATTTCATAAAGAATATAACTTCCCACTTTTAAAACTTTCCGGTTGGTCATACTCCATCAATCAGCCTTTGGGCTAGGTGTGGCCATCTTGGGCCGTGTCAGCCATGTTGAATCAAAGGTGTGTCAATTTCTCTTTTTATGTACCAGTGTATGAATGGATGTGAAATAAAATGAATTAACCTGAATCTTTGCAAACTGGAATTTTGATAGCCAATGTCACCTTATTTGATAGAACAGCCTTGGCCTTCTTAACCCCCTAACATAGGAATAAGATGGAATTACCTAAAAATTTTGTTGGTTAGTTAACTCCCGACCTATACTCCATTGGCATATTTACTCATTTGTTTGATTGTTTGTTTTGTTTTTAATGCCTTTATTACACAAAATAACTTCAGTTTGCACTCAGGAGGAGTTAAATTACATTGCTGCTGGTTTTTGTTTGGCACTTTGTGTTTGTATGTCTGATTGAATATGTGTAGCCAATAAATGGTTTCCTTTTTGACCACACCTAGCTTCTGTTTCCGCGTTGTTTCTGAGTATTAACTAACATTTTCGTTGGTTATGGCCCGCTCAGAACAATAGGAAAACAGTCTATAATTTTTAAGTGGAGTATAACTTAGTATAGTAACACCATCATAATGCATTCATTAACGCTGAATTCCCCCTACTTCTTCAATAAACAGTAAAACACTGAACTGGCAACCCTTCGAAAACATATTTGAAATAAAAAATAGTTTTATTAGAGTGCATATTTTAAGCTACCAAACTTGAGCAGCTCATATATATTGCGTCCAGTGAAATAACGGCTGAAGGGAGAAAGTTTAAATTCGTCTATCATAAGATAAAGATTAGATACATATTTTATTTTCAAATTCCATGAAGAGTATATGTCACATTTTACAACAACAGGATTTTGGGGTGCTTCACCAGAGCCTAGACAGGTTGTAAATGTGCGCCCCTCTACAAAACATTCTATATAGACTTATACATCAAATAAAAAAAAAAGGAACACGATATAAAAGGAAATAACAATCAATTTAGCATATTGGAAATTCTATAAACACTATACAGAGAAAAGAAAAAAAATCTTGCTGTATTCAGTGGGACAATATCCCGATAATAGTTAATATTTGAGAAACATTTTAGTGTATGATTAATAACACAAAAAATTATGCAAATTACAAAAGAAGTAAAGTAATACATAAGATGAGCTGAGGGTAGATGAAGCTGAATATGAAGTGGACTATTGGTGACAGATGTAACATCTACGAATATTGCATCTTTCCTGGTTTGCGGAGAAGAAAATCTTTGAGTTTAGCTCAATATTGATGAAATTGATGTCATAGAACTCTTAAGAATATGAGGGAGTAGATTCCACACATATGATATTTTAGTATTTATTTGTTTCGTCTCAAGTTTAGTTCTGACTGTGAAGCTGTGTATGTCCTGCATTTGTCTTGTATAATAATCATGAATATTGCTCTTTGGTAATAACTGATGAGAAATATTGTGGGAGGTCTTTCGTCTTGTTTTTCAGAAATGTCTTAATTCACTCAGTTCTATATATATCATCTATTTTTAATAAACTTGATTTTTTGAAGAGCGCATCTTTATGACTGTTGTATTTGGACTTATTTATAATTCTGACTATAACCTAAGGGTGGATGTATCCCCTGTTTTAAATATATCTGAAGAAATAGAATGTTTAAGTTTTGATAAGAAATACGAGACCTTAATTATTTTATTTTATTACACAGTTATATGCTTTTTTCAGTTTAAGTTTTGATCTATATAAACATCTATTTTTATTTTATTTAATGTTACCATTTGAACATTTGGAATGATTGTGCAAAAAAAGGCATACTAAAATATAATGTAAGTTTAAGATTTTAACATTATTTTGCATTCAACACTAGGTAATTTTGCCCCCCCCCCCCCTTTGGAAGCAGCGCCAAACCCCTCCCCCCCCCCCCCCCCCCCATCGGCCGCGGCCACGTAGAAGCGGGTTAAATTGCCCATCTAAAATTCTGAAATGCAACAAATAAAAAAGTCACTAACACCATGTGTGCACTAACGAGATACTATAAATATGTTATAATTATGGTTGTGGCTTCAGGCTCCAATCTTTTCACACATTTTTCTTACAACTTTCATTGTAACTTAGTGCCTTGGGGAGGGGGTTCTGACCACCATATCCCACCCCCCCCCCCCCCCCCGGCTATGCCCCTGGGTTTCTGGCTGAACACTGAATGAAGTGCCTTGCGAAGTTCGAAAAGAATAGGCCTAATAGATTTAAATTCAAGAGGTACCTAACACATTATATATTATTTTAATTTTCTCACTTCGTGTCGGCAACACATTTTACGTATGTTTATTGTTTTATTCTTGTCCGATTGCAAATAAACATTTCTTTCTATCGTTGTCTTTATCTTCTCTTATCTTCTCTTATCTTCTCTTATCTTATCTTATCTTATCTTATCTTTATCTTATCTTATCTTATCTTATCTTATCTTATCTTATCTTAGCTTATCTTAGCTTACCTTAGCTTACCTTAGCTTATCTTGTCTTGTCTTGTCTTGTCTTGTCCTATCTTATCTTATCTTATCTTATCTTATCTTATCTTATCTTATCCTACCCTATCTTATCCTATCTCACATCTTACCCTATCTTATCTTATCTTATCTTTATCTTATCTTTATCTTTTCTTGTCTTAACTTATCCACAGAGTTTATGTAACTTAATCAAGCACTTGACTTAGAAAAACATTTAAAATTAAAGAATATAATTAAGTTTGAAACCTTTTGCCCATTGAAATTGAAAATAATTTGACACTTCACTATAAAAACAATTATGCCAATCTAAAAGAAAATGGAAATGGTCTTGCAGAAAGTACTGCACTGAGACAGACAGATTAAAAAGATATTTTGTATGGACTTCCAGCCAGTTAACTGAAACAGTTGAAATTTAAAGTTGCCCTTAAATAAAATAAAATAAATGAAAGGAAAAATAAAAAGCTTACATTATGCCTCAAATTAATTAAATGTTGAACTTTGTATTCAAGTAAGCTCCAACAATGAAGAGTTAAAAACATAACATTTTATAATATGTACGTTGTATGCTATACCCAGTGCTATATTAACACCCCTCATTTTCTTTTGTTATAGTATAATATACTGGGTTGATTAAATAAATATTTGTATACCTGAGGCTATACAATTCATAATTCTTGTCATATCGGCATGTTCCTACTGTATTCTTGGAGAACATAAAAGGTTGCATTTTATTATGCATTCTAACATTGCATTATGCTGATTTGAACATAATTATAAATTAGTCATAGTCTGGTATTTGTTGTATAATATATAATATATAATTCTCTGGACAATAAAAAGTGTTTGTCCAATCAGATCTCTTCATTCATACCATGTGACTTGTATAACAAATGGTGCATGGATGGTCGTCCGATATAGAGTTTTACTGGATTACAAAACTATATCATAACAATATAGCTTTCTTTCAATCGAATTTAAAACGAAACTCTTTATACTATTGCCTTAATTTTCTTCACATTGGGTTTTTACTGCCAAACATATCAGAACAGCAAAATATGATATCATATTGATCTACCTTGCTGACAATAGTCTTAATCTATTTTTATATTAGTGTCCAGTGAGTTCATTTCCTTACTCAAAGCTTCTTTTTTCTATTTTGCCCATTGAGTGATAGAGTTGCAGCTGAATAACACGAGTGGGCACAACCAAAGGCAGATTTATTATTTCATAACGGCACATTTTCTGGTAAAGAACCAATTATTGTCAATAAAACCTTATATAATGCTATATGAATGCATACATATGTTGTAGAATCCTTTCATTGATAAAATTAACGTCGTATGTCACAGAAATGATTGGCCTAATGAGCTAATAATACCGTTATTAGTTACAATGTTATACTATAATCCATAATAAATGTCCACTCGGTTTTTGGGCTTTTTTCCATAAAGGGAATGGAAAAGTACAAAATGAACAGAAATGTTAGCAACAAGTCAAATCCCAACTTTCTAGCTAATAAAAAAGACTTCTGGGAGAGAAATTACTCTGCTGCTTCTCCGTTGACCATAAAAAATGGCTATAATAATGAAAATACAGCAAAAAAATTATCATTGCAGAGATGGGAAACTTCAAGTTAATTTGTATAGAGAGGGGTTTTTACGGGTTAGAATGTTGGGCTTAGAATTTGTGGTTACATTAATATATATTTTGTTTTTCTTCATGACATTTTATGTAAAACTATGAACAAAAAAAAGCAAGTGGATATTTATTTTGGTTTATACTTTAATGCATTCATGATTTTGTTCTACTGTCTGAACCTGCATTCATATCTGATCAATAAATCTTGAATTGAATTAAATGGAATTGGTTGCCTTCATATCAATGATATTCATATCTGTTTTATGTGTGTGTAAAATTCCTGAAATTATGTCAGAATTTTTCTTATATCAATTATGTCTCAACTTCGTTATAGTATTTTGCCATTTAAGACTAGAAACTGGACGTTTTCAAGATATACCAATAGAATACGGCCATTGCCTCTTTACAATGTCTTTTTTATAACGAAATACGATGTGAATTGTTCAATAATGTCAGAAAAACCTACTTTTGTTTTGATTTGTTGGAAGATGATATGTAAGGCTTTTGCGAAAAGACAGAGGAATTTGTTTCTATGAATATTTAAAGGTCCGGATAAATACTTACGTTTATTTCATTTTGATTTTTGAAATCACTGTATCGTGTATGTTTTTTTTTTTAAGTTGTATTTTGCAATTTATTCTTTTAATTGTGTTTTATCTTTGGAGAGCCTATTTTATCACTAGTGCATGTTTACAAAAATATGAATTGTAAGCTGGGGGCCAGGCTACAGCCATAAATACCAAAACGGCTACACTTTCATACACCAAAACGGCTACACTTTCATAAAACACTTGACCTGATTTTCTCCCCCTCCAATTATTCCATTGCATTGGTCCTGTCTAATTAAAGCTGTGCTGGAAAACTATTGTGTTCTCTTTGTTTCCAAGCTGCTCACAGCGCCTCCACTCGTACCTTCATTCCATCGCTGCAGGCACGCCGAAATATTTTCAGCTAATTTGCATGAGGCCCACGTGGTCAGGGCTGTCAAACTAACAGCAATTAGAAGGGCTTGTCCTCCATGCAGAGCTTATGATATTCACTCATATAGAGTGTGAAAACAGTTTGCAATGTTCAGAAAACTTTTAATTGCCCCAATTTAGCTCTGCTAACGTATCATTTTGTCAACAAAACCCACGTGTTTATAACCGTTGTAACACCGACTAAAGATATTTTAACCTTTTTTGAAGTCCTGACCTCATTGGCCAGGCGCAGGGATATTTCACAATGGAAATTAACCCCTTTACCCATGTATCAGTGCTTACACCAGTTTCTCTGCAATAACTCTTATTAAGTCACTGAAATGTATCTATTTTCATGTCATTGCACCAAAACAGTAGAATGGCTCTCTTAGATCGTAGTTAAGAGGACACTGGATCGTGTGACGGCAAGGGTGAAAGTGCACCCCGACTTGCACTCCCCCTTGTGAGCAAGTTGCTTTGTTTCTGGATTACAATTCTCAATTGCATGACCAAGTATATATAAACTGAGGCTAGAAATGGTCCTCACTTATATCTTATTTCGATACTGAGTGTATGCTTGAGAGACATGTCTTCCAAACGCGCGCCTACAATGGCCTCTCCGTCTGGCAGTCGGCTGTGGAATAATTGCATTCTGAATGATATTAAGGTCTAGATGCCGAACTGCTTTCTAAGAAAAGCTTATCCTGTGACCCAGGTCATTAACCCCGCAGTAATGTAACATGCGCCTAACACAGAGGCAACTGCTGTAATTAACATTGAATGAATGATCTGTCACTAGAGATGTTATAGATGTACTGTCACGAGTGGCGATGGCGAGTGAGCACAGATGACGAAAATTTTTAAAACATGCTTATCTTTGTTCATACGTAATTCACTCACCGAACGATGTAGGGAATCACTAGAGATACTCATAGAATGCTCGTAGTCACTCCATGTCTCTCTTGAATACAGTGTAGAGGGCAAAATCATTTAAACATGTTTGATAATTTAGCAGATGTTCGATGAGTAAAATTGTACCTTTATAAGGGAATCACTCGGTGAGCAGTTGGCGAGTGGTTGGCGAGTGATCTACGGACGTCTGTGGCCATTCGTGGCAACTCGTGGCCACTCGTGCTCTCATGCAGGAGAGGCTGTCTGTTCGTGTTTACTCGCCATCCACTCGTGTTCACTTTTTTACAGCTCGTGGAATGCTCGAGAGATGCTCGGCGGGCTTTAGATTCATTGTTGACCTGATTGCTTCACAAAAACTAAATTCTGCAGTTACCCCGCCATTGACAATGAGGGTATGAGACCCCAGTTGACAAGTTTATTAAAAAAACTTGCAAATAGAGAAGAAAATTACTTGAAAGTACTGCTACCCACGTTGGTCTACAATTAGCATTACTTGGTAATGCTGCAGCTGGTAAGCCCGGTACCATCGAAATAGCTCACATGCCCTTGCACCCCTAAAACACCATGGATTGCATTGATATTTTGCATGTGTTCTCTGGTTATGTAAGCATGGAATGGAACACTTTTATCACTCAGACAGATGAATTTGCCAGAAATGTGTATTTTGATGCACCCCAGTGATTAACAGAGCTCGAGTGAGTCCGTATAGTCCGTCTTGGACATCTGCGGTCACTCATCTCTCTTACTCGTGATAGTGTGAACTGGGCTTTAATGACTACATAATTTGCTTCAGGCAAATGGCACGTTGTGCATTAAAAACAGACAAAATAATTTATCTAAACACATGTTTTGATACAGAAATGTTTTTTTTCTTGGTGCATTGTGTGTCTGTTTTCATATAAATATAGTTTGAAAACCTACATCAGTGTCTTTGCCTTTGAGAAATTCTCGTAGTTTATACTTCACAGAAGTATTCTCCTCCACTTGTCTGTCAGTTCATCTAACCATGCATAGAGTCTGACACCTTATGTTACAAACTTCTTGTTACCCTACTTGGTGCCTCTTGGTGTGGGGTTGCAGCAGGCAAGGGTATATTTGCTATGGTGACCAAATGAGGACATTGCTCTATATTTAGCATACAGGCCCCTCTGCAGCAGTCAATGGTTGCTTTTCTTACCATGTTGTACAAATTTACTGCATAACTTCAACTTAAACTCACAAAAGAATTACTGTTACAAGTCAATGTATGGTAAATTTGGTATGTATCAATAGTTTATAAATTGTTATTCAAGGCATTGAAAAAAAATGTCAGTATAACGCCAAATAAACATATATTGAGTCATTTTAGTGCAGCAGTATCAGTATAAGAGCCATAGCTGCTTGGATGGTTCTGGTTATGGGGTACTGTCTGCATGCATGCTTTTAAATCGTCCTTGCCAAATTCAAGTGGCAAGTAGTAGTGCTCTGTAATCTAATAAATAAAAGTAAATAATTTGCCAATATTAGAAAGAAACAAAACCATTTGAACATTATTGTTGGCAGATCAGTATTTAAATGCAGATAAAATACAACAGGGGGCACTTTACTTTGAAACAGACCAACATTTATGAATATCACTATCCATGATGTGGCACCACTGGCGGGCTGGATTGTGGGCTACATACTTAGTTCTGGGACAGAGGGAGCCACTGTACATTTTTTGGGCAGTGTAAGTAGAAAATAAACACTTGAGAATGCTCTTAGAACTTTGAAAGTCCTTCACATATATGTTACAATCGTTCCTAGCTAAGCAACACCAAGGCAAGAAGTCACGGTTTGACAATAAAGGCCCAAGACATCTTTCTGGTGAATTTGGTCATGGAGATTTCACAAAGAACAAATTAGACATGCACTCTAAAAACTTTTTTACCTTTATTAGTTCTTTTTAGAAGCTCTCTAAAAGTTCTTTAAAAGAACCACTGAAGGTTCCATATTAAGGTTCTTGATGGAACCCAATGGTTCTTGAACAAAAGTTCTGTATGGAACCCAATGGTTCATGAACAAACCCATCAAATGGTTCTGCAAAGAACCCTTGGATTGTTCAACAAACCTTCAAAGAACTTCTATGGGTGCATCTATGGTTCTGTTTAGGGTTCATTTTAGAACCCTGTGGTTCTATTTGGAACCTAACAAGGTTCAGTTAAAGGTTCATATATTGGTTCAATAAAGATTCTTTTAGATATGAATAAATATACAGCACAACAAATCAATTTTGAGTTATATATTTATTTTCTTTCATGAAAAAATATAGTTTTGGTATGTTGTACTGAGCTCCACACAACCTAAGAAAATCACTTCATACACAATGTATAAGTTTACCAAATTAATCATACCACAATCAATGATGCAAAATTCCACATAACACATGGTGTATTTTTTGTGTCCAATAAACGGCAATTAAACATTCAAAAGCCAGTGAAATATCAGGTTCTATGTCTTGGATGACCACCATGTCATATTTCAACCTTTTCCACATAGACTGGACTCCCTCTTGTGCACAAAATGTGGGTGTCAACTCCTGTCAAAATAAAGCATAGGAACTGCTATTATAAAAATCATGACATTAGATGTTTGTATCAAAGACATTAACTATATAACATCATCAATTATAAGGATCAGACATATATTATTACAGCTCTTAATGTTTTGCATATTTATTAACTACAGGGTGTGGCATAAAAACTTGCACCAGCAGCTACTGCTACCTCTTCTGTTATTATCAAGTGATAATCATCACATGCAGCTGCAGTCATACACACGAAAGTAATTATAGTCCTGAATTATCTTTATTAATATATTTTGTTGTTTCCTCATGAATCATTGATAATATGGATCTAAATATAGCACATGCACACTTATCACACCTTCGGGTCATTTTCACCTCGGCCTTTGCTATACAAGCACTAGATTATGTCACTGATCATACAGATGTGTTACAGTCACCTTTGTTGACCTTTGCCACCAAAAACAGGACAAATAGATTCATTTTTAATAAGAAGGTAGACCATTGACACCTTTGAGGTGGAAAGTGCCATTTTGGATTCTGATCAATTTTCTTTCTTTTCTGTCTTATTAACGGGCCCATCTTCCTGAAAATCATGTGATTTTTTTCCAGATTGGTTGTAGATTCAAAAATTCCCTCTGGAACACCATTATATCTCTGTTTTAACTATATGACCTTGCTGGATCAAAACTGAGGCCAACATTCTTATCATCTAATACCATTATATACATATGCATGTATAGAAAACACTGAAGGAGGATTCTCTACAAATATTATATTTTTGGTGGCTTCAGAGGTGTATTAACTAGGAAATCTCTAATTTTTAAACTTTTCTTCGACTAGAGACACCATGCAAGCAGACAGAAGTCTGACTTCTGTGACATGTGTCTCTCAGAACACACCCTGCAGCATGCACCCTCTCAATAATTCAGACACTGATATTGTCTGACATTACAAGATCAAAAATATCACAATGACCAATTCCTTATACCCCAGACTAAATGTGGCAAAACTTTAAAAGACCTCATAAGCATTTGAGTAACCTAGAGCTATCCCTAAAGAGGAGAAGCCCAGTGCAAGTTTTTAGGCCGCACCCTGTACGTAGCAACAAAACTGTTTCACATGTCTATGTTCTCCTTGTTTGCATTCTGTCTAAGGGTGGTTCTTTATTGAAAATATCAATATGAATAGGCAACAAGATCAGTGAAGTTGGCTACCCGAACCTAGCTACCTGACAGCTACCTGGCAGCTACCCGAAGATGTAAAGTTAGCTACCCGAACCCAGCTACCTGACAGCTACCTGACAGCTACCTAAATATGTAAAGTTGGCTACCTGAGTCCATGTGATGAAAAGAAATGAAAAATTTTTTTACCAATTTATTACTATACTGAAGTCGCTCATCTTTTCAGTCTGCCAGTCAACATTATAGTTTACCTCCAAAGAAATTGTGCTGATTGCATGTACCACTTTTGTTCTATATAGATTTATATCTGGCAGATATGCCTGCAAAATCTAGAGGCATGAATACTTTTGCAATCTACTGTACATGCAAAAGTAGTATTCAACATGACATTTACGGATTGATAAAAGTGAAAATGTAGCAATTGTATATTTTTTGTTATGAATACTCACCATGACATACATTTTCTGCAAGTGATTTTTCTTGAGCAGTACACTGTCTCTGCTTTCTCAATGCTACATTGTAGTACAGTCCTCTTCATTAAGTCCTGAATGTTTTCATAGTAATTTGGCTTCTGTTTTCCTACACAAATATAAAAAAAAATACAACTTAGCAATATAACATGTTTTCATGTCTTGGTCTTGATAAATATTATTACTTACCAGGAACCGAAATCCAAGTGCTTGTTGATGAGTTAAACTGTCTAATGTAATGCTCAATTGGTCTTTGAGGCAGCACTGTCTGGCTTTATTTGTTGTTCTAATCAATTTAGTCAGGAGGCCAGCCCCTCAAAATTGGGATTTCTGTTTGCACCGATCCACACCTCCTCAAATTTGGTATCATCGAATTGGAAATTTTCTGTACTTTTTGTAATCTGTACTCGTTTTGTCAGTTTCTTGGACCGGAGATGTTTTTTTCTGGTATCCATGGCAACAAGTTACGTTTTTGTATTGAACAAATTAACAAAAATAACTTTGGTGGTATGCTTTTATTACAGTGCTTGACAATTTTTGGTACCATGGCTAATCTGCATGGCTGACCTCATTAAAGTTTTGCAGCACTGGTTTTTCTCCATTTCCTGTTGCTATGGTAGCAGTTTTACAAATATTTTCATAAATTTTATTAATTTGCTTTGATATCTTTGACTGTCAAGCTTTTATAACACAGTAAAATAATATACTTTTGGTATTTCAAGACATCTTAGGAGAAACCCTCTCAGAAAAGAAACATCACTGAAAGTTCCTTTATTTTTGTGTGTTGCTATGGAAACACTTTTTAAAATTGTCACATTAAAGCCTCAGTAATATGGGAATAAACATTTTATAAGATATATTAAACATAGGAAGGTGATATTTAATAATTTGCATGTGAAAACCTCACTGATTAAAGAAATATACTTTTTGCAGTCTCTGGTTGCCATGGAAATGTGTATCTGACCCCTGTTTCCTTATATGGGTAAATTTTCAATTAGATGGATATAAGCAGTCTGTAAAAGAGGGAAAAACAGCAAATTGCTAGTTATACAGGCTTTTGTGAAGGCTGACACCCATTTTACCTTGCACGGATATCTTTTTATTTTGACTGTGTTACCCTAGCAACCATAAAATAACAGTAAGAGACCCTGAAAGGTGGAAATGTTACATTATTCATATCCCTGGACCTATGACAGGTACAAACATAAATTGCATAATATATTATTGAACACCATCTTTTCAGGGTCAAGGAGTTCATTTCTGATAAATAAATTTAAAAAGGCTAATTTGCATATATTTAATTGTATTGCCAATCTAGATAAGTCAATTTGCATAATATTTCCTTATATGGCTACTGCAATGGGCAGTCCAGGTGCCGAAGCATTTATAATTTTCTTTTTATTCTCAACAATGTTTCAAACTGTTTCCAACAAATTACTGAACTTGAATAATAAGTAAATAAAATAAACTTGCATGGACTGGTTACCATGGTAACAAAAACGCCAATAGTCCTGATATAGATCCATGCCAGCATGTATGATTTCATCATAAAGCCTCATTATATAGGTGCCTTGATTCTATTCATATGGCATGATTGTTACCCCAAACATATATTGATATGGATGTATGCTCCTATGGTAAGTTAATTTGAAAACTGGTATCCATGGTAGCCAAATTGAAAACAAATATGGACAAGATATTCACAGTTTTTGTCTGCAGATATCCACTTAAAGCAATTACTGGGCTTGTAACATAGGCAATATTTAGTAATATTTGAAAACAAGGCAGTGGTTCTCTGAATTATACACAAGGTTGGCATAGTTGCCTAGGTAACACATATTTCAGTCTATTTATAGTAACCATTGTGAAGTCCAGCAAGGGTGATATTCAAGAAGTTACTACATCAGCAAGTTGCACATATCAGTATATTTGCAAGAGAGTAAACTTTCTAGAACCGGCCATGAAAACTGTCATTTACTGGGATGTTACCAATGACAACTGTTTCCATGGCAACCGATTAATGAAATGATGAGTAAATTATGTCCATTTATATTGATATTGTGTCTCTCTGAATGCCAGCAAGTACCAACAAGGCATCAAATTTTGAAGTTCCAAACAAAGTGCCCTTTTTATTCACATTTTCTGGCCTTGGCCCCCTGACTAATTAAGTCACTACCCTTAAAAATACATGTAATTAATGTACTTGGCATTGAACCCTTTTGTCAAGTTTTGAACCTTTGGTGTGTGATTGAACCGTATGGTTCTTATATTGAACCTTTAAGAACCATTCGGAACCTTTACGTGTACTATAGAACCTTCCATATGGCCATAATGATTCTATAAGAACTTTTTTTCTCAGAGTGTGTGTATTCTTGCACGTGCGACTTTTTGGGGAAGCAAAAGGAGCTGTCATACTGTTGCAATATAAACTAAAAAGGAGCTGTTTTGTCTGAGTGTTGTTTTCAGAGGCTTCTGCCAGAATGACCAGTGGAGGAAGAAGCCCTCACTGGCAATACAGGAGATTATTTCTTGTCTGAGAGAAAACCCCCTTTTGGCCTTTTTGCACAGGAGATCCTCCTACCAAACAGGCGTGTCCAGCTCTTTTAAGTTTGCTGGTTTCCCCTCTCTTTGGAGAAAAAATATTTTCTCTCACAAGTACTGATGGACACATGGATTTGCCTTTCATGTAGTGTGACCCTTTGTTTTGAGCAACATTTTTGAACGAAAAAGGTGCAGTGTCCATCACACAAAAAGGAAAAAAGTTGGACTCATCATTAAAGTGTCTTTGAAGGACTATCTCAAGTCTTGAAAGAAATCAATTCCTTTACACAAAACATGGGCACTTTCAGCATGCCAAAGGTCGATTAACGCTGCCAGAAACTGAAGTTTGGCAAACATGACATGCACAGTTTTAGCAGTGTACGTTGGATAGATGATTGGATAGATGAATAGACCGATGGATAGACAGATAGATAGACAGATAGATAGATAGATAGACAGATAGATAGATAGAAAGATAGATATGGAAAATGCAGCCCTCTAAGGCAAGCTCTTGGCACTCACGAGGGCTAATGGATGAGGTGCGAAAGAGGATCAAAGAGGAGTCCACCCATATCACATATTTACCCAATGGGTGAGGTCTTTTACTTGTCTCAGCATAGACATATTGATTACAAGGCCAATTAAATGTCTTATCCAAATGACATCCAGCTGAGAGAGCGTCTTGCCACCAGACCACCCAGCTGCTGAATTTGCTCATTTTATTAGCATGTTATCTTTTGGAACCTCCCACATCTCCCAATGATCAAGAAGTCCAATATGATAAGGAAGCAAAGAACCAGAATGATATTTGTAATTGGGACATAGAAGAGAAGATAGGCAATTGCTTATTGGAGGCATAGTAATCCAAGAAAACCTTCTTGAAAGCTTTGTAGCACACCCACGCAGCATTATATCAAACATGGCTTTGCTGGTTTTGCAGGTTTATTACTTACTCCAATGATTTCATTAACTTGGACATAAATTCATGGCAGAAAACTCTAAAGTTACCATGCCTTGTGTGCCATATGAATGTCACCCTTCATAATTCTGTATCTATATAACATGAGACAATTGTGGCTATTTGCAAATCTGGTTCATGCATACATGTTATAGAGTCAAAACAGTACTTTTCATTAAGGTTATTGATTGTAATCATAAATATGCAAACTGAAGTCACTCATGTTTCAGTGACAATTATGTCTCTGCTGCAGCATGTGAAACACACACATGTTTTTCTGGGAAGAATTTTTTTACTTCTTTTGTCATCACAAGCCTTTCTCCTTCGTGGCTTTCTCATGAGTTTTTATTGCACAGTAAGTCTTGTTGAACTATAGTTGACGTATTCTATGTATATGTATATATACTCTGCATCATAGCAAATCGTAATTAATACTGTACTTCCTCATTAATTGAATTGATGGAATGATATTGAAAAGATTTCATACAAAATGAAAAATAGCTTTACTCTCATAATTATTGTAGTTCTTCACTACCATGCTGTAAATGATGTTTTACATTCTAAGCCAGCTGTTTTTAACTCTTACACTGAGTGCTCAGTTTTCAGCCATGTGCATCAAATGCTCAGGAGACTTCCTGCCATTAGGCAAAACTTAACAGCCTTTAATAAACTACGTCTACAACCCACAAGTTGCTTGTCCTTACACCCATTAAAAGTATGTTTAGATAGATAGATAGATAGACAGATAGACAGATAGATAGACAGAAATATATGGAAAGTGCAGCTTATCCTTTGACCCGGTTCATCAACCCCTCAAAACTGCCTACCCCAGAGACGACTACTCTGATTAAATAAGGTTGTAATGAGTGTTCATGATTTGTGATCAGATATTGTTGGATATATCATCTTAGTGACTACATCATTTATTTCAAGCAAACTGACAAGTTTTACATGCTATGTTATGATAAAAAAAAAACTTTACCTGGCTAGGTAGAATATAAAAATTTTGGTTTAGTGCAGTATAGCGGACCCAAATGTATGCCCTAATTTGGCGTCTATTAAAAATTAAATTTTATAAAATATTTCACAAGTTTGCAGTTCTAGCACAATTAAAATAACATTTGGTGTAGAATAGCGGAGGTTTGGGGGGCAGTAGCCCCCATGAAAAAGCAAAAAAAAGAAAAAAAATGTCTCTACCGTGAATATGAAAACCGCCATCATAACTACTTAGTTTGTGACGTCATACATTGATTTCAAGCATTTTACGTCATAGGCCTGGCAATTAGGCTCGTTAAATATGGTCATAAATCTGGTTCCGCTATACCTGCTGTGCTGCTTTCGTGTGGTAATGATATCCATTCTTTTATCAATTTTAGTTATGGGCTAATTCAAGCAGTAGGTGGGTATGTCATGGTAATCAACATCACAAGTGATTAGCCAATCCTAGAATAGAAAGAAACAAAGCCATAAATATGCAGCTGGATGGTCTAGTGGTAAGACACTCACCTGCTCCTCTGAAGGACCCGGGTTTGATCCCAGTCCCGGGCTCCTTTCATGAGCAACATCTAAGCTGGATGTCTTTCGGATGAGTCGTTAAATGCGGTCCCTTGTACTCAGTGTCTATGCTGAGGCAAGTAAAAGATCCCACACATTGGGTAAATTTATAACATGAGTGTACTACTCTTCTCTCTCACCTCATCAATCAACCCTCGATGTTGGGAAGAAATTGCCTTCGAGGGCTGCACTTCCCATATCTATCTATCTATCTATCTATCTAACTAAAACCATGTGAACATTTGATATGTATGGAGAGGGTTAACAACGAATTGACAATATAATATCAGCTAGCGCAATGGCAAAATGTGTCTTTCTGGTAATTTTGGCAATAGCGATATCAAAATGTCTGAATCAGATATTTGTGAATACATGAGAGTTGAATAACTGAGGAGTTTATTCCTGAACTGCAGATAGAACCAGAATTTCAGGAAACAGATCAGGAAGATATAGTTGTCACAGAGGTCGGAAAGGAGGTCCAAAATATAGGAATAAAAACGCTGTCTGTAATATAAACTGGTCAGCATGTCCTTTTAGGAGGCTTCAGCCATAATGACCTGTGGAGAAATAAGCCCTGGCTGACCATAGCAGATTATTTCTTGTCTGAGAGAAAACACCCTGCTGGCCTTTTTGTGCTGCAGATCCTCCTACCAAACAGGCGTGTCCAGCTCTTTTAAGTTTGCTGGTTTCCCCACTCTTTGGAGAAAATACTTTTTTTTTATCCCCAAACAGTAGTTAGACACATGAATTTATCTTTCTTTCATGCTCTGACCCTTTTGCCTTGGGCAACACTAATAGACAAAAAGGTGCAGTGTCCATCACATGAAAAGGAACGAAAGTCGATTCTCCATTAAAGTGTCTTTGAAATACTATCTCAAATCTTGGAAAGCAGTTTCTTTATCCGTAGTATCTTAGACTTTAAAAGCAAGCCAAGGGGCACTTTCAGCATGCCAAAGGTTGATTAACGCCACAAGAAACTACATTTTGGCAAACTTGCTTGAAGACAAGGTTCTTGTAGTGTACATAGGTATTTGGCCATGTTAGTAACTCATTGGAACCATCTCCTCATGATGAAGAATTCTCATAAGATAATTAAACGAAGAAGAAGAATGATATTGATAATTGGGACGCATAAGTGGAGATATGCAATTGCTTGTGGGAGGCATAGAAACCGCGTCAATCCCTCCCATCATTGCCTTGTGTTACATCAAATATGGCTTTGCTAATATTTGCAGGCTTATTACTTTTTCCAGTGATTTCATTACGGAGTCGTATTAGATTGGGGAAAACCTGCTTCAGCAATACTTCTCATTCTAAATTCTGTACCATGCCATGTTTGCCATATTGACCTTTATGATTTAGGTATCCTTAATCTATATTTCATTTTCCAATTTCGGCTATTTCCAATCTGGATTATGCATAACAATAAATTGTGCCGAAACAGCCTGTAAGGGTATTGTATTTATACCATGTAAATCATTTCACGATGATTTTACTCCTTCATATTATTCATAAATTGTCAACAATCCATTAATCACAACCTCTCAGAATAAGTAGATTGAAAAGGACTTTACACATAGATAAAGCTTCATGTTTTTTTTTTCCACATACAAGACTGATATATTTCTGGAGTTCACTTGGGTTACTCAGAACTCAGAACATATTTATATCATATTACACATATAAATCATTGATAAACTTTAACATATAAGATACATAAGAATGAAAAAAAAGATAATACATGTAATATGAGGGGACATCTCTTAGATATTTGATGTATCACTACTGAGATGCCCCCCCCCCCCCCATGGTTTCCAGAGGACTCCCACCAATTCCATCACACCTTGATCCTACTATTTAATATCCTTTGTCAATGTGCTTGTGTTCGACACACAGATGATGTAGATGTCTTCATGAAAACGATATTCAGTTAAATGAAATTCACATACTTTGCAGTATTTTCTAATTGGTAAAATGAAATTCACATATTATATTGCAAAATATTTTCAGTTGATATAGTGGAATAGATGAATCACTTGAGTAAATGTTCATGGACTGCTGGATCAAATTTAATTGGTTTGAATAGTATTTAAGTTCCTGTTCATATTGTAATTCTGGATGTGCTTATACCAAAGAGGTAAAGAAAAAAGAAGAATCCCATACTCGTGTTTCAGGCATCATAATGTCTCTTCGGCACCGTCTGAAACATGTGGGGGTTTTTTTTTTCTGTGTAGAATGTTTTTCATCTCCTTTTATTAGAAGCCTTCCTCCTTTGCAGATGGCATGTAAATTTTGGGATTGTGATCTTGAATAATTGTAGCTTTCCCATGAGTCTTCAATGTATAGACAGTTTTGTTGACCCAAGTTGATGCTGATGCATGCAGGAACCTTTTAAAATGGCTCATATGATCAGGCCGATCTAATGAGAGGATGGTACAGGTTTTCTTGCCTAAGTAAGGATACTGTGAAGTAAGCGCCACTAGTTCACTATCTCATGCAAAAACTTAAGTTTATACCAACCTATGGCGAATGCACTTTGAGCTTTGACAAATCGATGGAAGGATATTCAGGATATTTCATAATGGAAAATATTTAGCTTTGCTGTCATAATTAACTTCTATAGCCTTTGGAGATAGACATAGGGTAGCATGTTATTGATGCTTGACAATTTAAGCCAGCTGTCCTCGACTCTTTGTTATTTTTGAGTGCTCAGTTTTCAACTTGTGAATGTCATCAAAAAGATAACATTGGCACAGTGATCTCCTCCTTACAAACATGCTTGATTTCTATAAACAAGGGACATCCCTTCCAAATATCTTCATTTATGTATAATGTAAAAATAATATGCCATTGTCATTCTCTAATAATGATTTGCTTGGATCTTTCGGAAACCCAGGAGGACACTCGATAGTGATGCTCTATTAATGTGTCGTAGAGTGTTCCTCCTGGCCTCTCATACACTGTAAATATAATATATTTATTGTTTCAACTTATTATTATATTATTGTATGAAGGCAAATAAATTCGTCTTGAGTCTTGAGTCATGCGCATCAAATGCTCAGGAGACTTCCTGCCATTAGGCCCTTAATAGCTTTTTTACTACTTGTCCTTTTATCCATTTAAAGTATGCTAAGAGCTGCAAGTCATCATATGGGGAAGTTCAATGTCTGAACCTTTCAAGTGATATCTCCAAAACTATTAAGCCTTTCAGAGCATTTGCCACAGAGAACTGATTGAACTAACTTTGTTGTGGCTGCTACCAAATATGGATGTTGCTCCAAAATGACAATTCTGATAATAGACAGGATATCATTAGTAGCCATTAGGTTAGGGTTTTTTTACCTATTGTGATAAGTCTAATGAATACGAGGCTTTCTAAGCTACCATCATTATTTGGTAAAGGTGCAAACCTGATGCATGACAACTTGTAAACATGGCCCTGATTTGCGTCCGAGTTCTTCTAAGCTGACAAAATTCATGATATGAGTTATTGGCAATTAGCCATTTATTTATTATATTCATATTTCATGATTCATGTAATTTATTATACTTATTTATAATTTATGTTTATTTGTTTATATTGTTGTATAGAATTCAGATATTATATTGGTAATTTATTTGCTTAGGTTAAATTGGACTTCAAGATTGATTGGGTAGTTGGGATGTTGAGATGAGGAGAGCCACGTGTTAGTAAGTTCAAATGATATAATTTAAATATTTGAACTAATAGATATCTTTATGTGTATTGTTTTATATGTAATCTATGTTTTATACTAAAGGGTTTTATTTATTTTATCTATTTCTTAGATCACCACTTTATGCTACACTATTTATATGTCAACCAGTGAGTGAATAAAACCTCTCCGCAATTCAACTTCGTTTTCATCCATAAATCCAACATAATGTGTGCACACACTGTTAATAACCTTGACACGCTGTTATTTGTAAATCATTTTCATGCAGTGAATGGGCAACTTCTGCTTCTTAAAAATTGTTAATGTTATCACTGAATGGTTTAGTGATTGCTGATAAAACCTAATTACTCATTTTCAAAAATGCGAAATGGTGATAGTTGGTCCTGATGCGTGTATACTGTCCAGACAATATTTATTTTAGTGTCTGTCACAGCAACACAACAACAGTCACCATCATCTTATGAAAGGATAACATGTTGAAGTTACTGTTTTGCAAAACTTTAGGAAATCAGAACTAAAATGAAATTTTGGAAAGAAACTCATGAGCAATCAGAGCCATTGTTGTTGCTTTTGTTCTCATTGATATGACATCATGTACATATGCAATGTTAATTAAGAAATGATGAAATTAAAAAAGACGAAATCATGGAAGCAAATCTAGAACTTGAGACAGACTTAAAACTCCACTATGTCACAACAGATATCAAATGATAAATTGACAATTCCAAAATGTCCACCAGCCCAAATCTTCGGCGGTAGAAACAAAATAATGATAGTAAATCAGTGTCCTATAAACCTGAGAGGTACATATGACACTTTTATAGGCAGCAAGGATTTAAGCAAGCACCCTGAGCTGATGTAGGACGTACTTTTCAACCAGGCAAAGTTATGGCAATGAAAAGAGGGCTAGAAGAATGCCGAGGATTATTTTGACTTTGCACATGCAATGTACGACCTGATTGTGCGGGACTTTTAATGAAAAAGGGAAGGTGATTTACTTGTACAGGGCAACTTTTACCTTGTGTTCTTTTACAAGCTAGACAAGGCTAGATCACAACCACTAAACAAAATGATAGTGTTATATCTATCTCCGGCTAGGTATGACTTCACTGTACAGAGAAAACTTAGAAACACATAGTTTTGATGGATTTACGAAATATTTGAAACATAGCACTGTAGCATCTTATTCCGCAGACTGCGGTATTGAAAATGGCTATATTTGTATAAATGTTCATCCTACTGCTTCTTCATAATATTTTTCAACAATATATTCTTTAACTTGAGTTGAGTAACGTAGATGAAACTACTACTGATGAGAGTAATTTCCATATTGTGTTTGATTTAATGTTCACCATATTATATAAATGGATCTCTCCAGGTGGCCTCACGTTAGCGATAAAATATATTTATCTTTGTGAGGTTTCCTTGCGAAACAAATGTTTATATATGAAAATATGAAAATAAATTGTAAATGTTTTTTGGCAAAATAAAAAGAATCTGAATCTGTAAACAAAATTCCTGTATCTTTTACAGCATATTACTCGTAAATTATCTTCATGAATATATTTTCTTGTTTCCTCAAGAATTATAGATAATATGGATCTAAATATAGCACATGCACACTTATCACACCTTTGGGCCATTTTCACCTTGGCCTTTGCAATACAAGCATTAGATTATGTCACAGATCATACAGTTGCGTTACAGACACTTTTCCTGACCATTGCCGCCAAAAATAGGGCAAATAGATTAATTTTTAATAAGGAGGTAGACCATTGACACCTTTGAGGCAGAAAGTGCCACAGTGGACTCTGGTTAATTTTTGGTCCTTTTTGTCTAATTAACTGACCCATCCTCCTGAAAATCATTTGATTATTTCCAGATTAGTTCTAGATTCAAAAATTCCGTCTGGAATGCCAATATATTTCTCTATTTTAATTTTATGACCTTGCTGATTCAGAACTGGAACTAACCTTCCTATCATCTAATACCATAATATATATATTCATGTATAAAAAAAACATTGAAGGAGGATTCTGTGCAAATATTATATTTTCTGTGGCTTCAGAGGTATAGTTACTAGGAAATTTCTTATTTGTCAATTTTTCTGCAACTAGAGACACCATGCAAGCAGACAGAAATTTGACTTCTGTGGTATGTGTCACTCAGACAAGCCGTGCAGAATGCACCCTCTCAATTTTTCAGATACTGATATTGTCTGACATTATAAGATAAAAAATATCACAATGACCATTTGCTTATACCCCTGACTGAATGTCGCAAAACTTTAAAAGAACTCATAAGCATTTGAATAACCTAGAGCTATCATGAAAGAGGAGATGCCTGGTGCAATTTTTCGGCCGCACCCTGTATATATAAATTCAATAGTTATTCAATTCAATGTCAATATAATACTTCTAATTTGGTTTATATTAACCAAATTTTCAACCAAAAATTCAACATTACAACCAAGGCTACTAATACGGATGATAATTGTATTTATATATTTTTTTATTATTGTGGTTGTTTTATTTTGCTGTTGTTGGTTTTTTTTTTTTTTCGAATACTGTTATTTTATAAATGTGTCTATATATTAAATAGAAGCCAGAAATGAAAAGAGAATTACGCAGGAACCGATAGATACAAAAAAGAATATATTATAAGAAAGGGAGAAAGAAGAATGCCCAGAGGGAACCTGATAGAACACAAAGGAAATTTGGAATATGACAGGGCATAGGTAATTTCTTCTGGAATTGACAACATGGCTGCTGCAAAGGGTGTATTTGTAACATCTTGGATATTCAGAGGTATAGGGTTCGAATGGTGATAGCAAGACACTAAAGAATCTTCAAAGTTTCTCAACAACTACTTGTCATCACTCACTATCAGCAAACTATAGTATCTGTCTAAGCCATGACAGCACATCTCATCCGATAGCTAGCCGTCTAACAAATAGTCCCCCTTCCCAATCCAACAATGGTGGTCCTGTGCTGTAACATGAAGCGGTCAGCCTGAGCTCATTTCCTTCAAGACTCAAGACTACCATTCAGCTTTCCAGTCCTTTTGGAATGATTTCCCTGGTATATTGTGAGAGACACAACTCTCACACTGTAGCTGTGACTTGTCTGGGATAAATTCACCACCTTTTGTCATAAGAATATATGATTTCCTGGGCTAAAAACACGGTTTATTTTTTAATATACTATGGTATAGCAAAAGAAAAACTTGCATTGATGGAGGGATAAGTCGTAACGTGATTGGCTTCTATGGGAGGGGAGTGACTCAAGGAGTATGGGTGTGACATATTCCCCAATAGAATTTGCCCATTTCCATATCATCCTTCACCCTCAAAACAGATAAGATGTGACCTAATGGTTTTCTGTTGTAAAACCAGGTCTTGTGGAATGTTAAATACCATGCTTTTTTTAAATTAATGAGCTGCTCTTTCGCCGACTGCAACCAGTTGTAAACCAATATTTGCTTTGGTATATTTTAATAAGAAGCACGATGAAGTTTAACAATAATAATATTTCCATGCCTGAAGCCAGAAACTATTTGTGGATAATTGCCTTATGAAATTATATGATATGGTCTAGATCGAAGTAGGTTTCTTGGAATCATTTAGCAAACGACCAACATGATTGACACTGCTAGATTGCTAGAATGACTTTTCCCCAGAGATTAGCCATTGCTGCAAATCCACGTGTTGAATTTAAAATGGCTTCCCAATGCATGAACTCAAAGTAGGCCCGCAGAGGAAATTAAATTATTGCAAAGACACCATCTAACTCTGACATTAACATGTATTTTAGCTCATTTGTATACTTCACAGTTGTATATCATTTTGAACTTTTGTAGATTATTATATTTGCTTAACCATGCATGCTAATATAATTAAAGCAAAATTACATTTATTGCAGACAAATAATATGAAGTATGCACCGTGAATGTACAGTTAGTTTCATAAAATATGGTCTACTCCAGACAGCTGTCGCAAACTATTCCTGGCTGTTGCTATAACTGGCTAAAGCTAGCCACTTCTGTCTACTCCTAGCTTATAGTTAAACCCACTGAAAATATATAAACCTTGGTAAATGTAAGAAATTTACCTAATATATTAGATAAATTTATAAATGTAAGAAATTTACCTAATATATTAGATAAATTTATATGTGCAATAGACATGCATCTTTTCAACAAAAAATGACAATTTAATTGTGATATCTTCATTTGGTTTAGTGGCAGTAGCTGCTCTGTGAATTATCAGACATGAAGGAGAAGAATTTTTCCTCATGGGCATATTTCTTCTTCTGTTTTCTCTTTTTTCTTTCTTTTTTTTCCCATTTTTTTTTCATATGGTTTCTTATGCCAGAAGTAACAAAAATATAAGAAACAGAAAAGAAAACCCATGTGATTATGGGGACCAAAATGATAACTCCAGGCTAGGAAGCAAAATTCCCATCAAAACAGGAATCCGCCTGACAAATGACAAATGTCTTTGAGAAAACAAAACTTAGATGCTGGAAACAATGACGTAGGGCTTTTAACAGGCTGTTCTTAATGTGATCTATGGATGTCTGAGGTCTTCTCACTGTGATCTATGTTTAAAAAAAATTCATGAAAGATTGTAGCAGATTGAAGTGACAGCTTAGAAAAAGGTATTATTATGAATGTTCTTCTTCGTAACACCACTGAGCCCAAGGGTTCTGAGCAATGGTGTCTCTTGTTTGTCATGGTCTACTAGAAAGTAATCAGCTAATGACATTGTACATAGAGACTGTCAGCCTAAGGGGGATTGGGAACCTTCCTCATTAATAAAGGGCTGGTTTTACGGAAGTGACTTTAAGTACGTGACTTCAAACTCTACATCGTCTCCAATAAGCCATGGCCCATGTGCAGTGTTCAGAACAATTTGTATCAAATGTCGGTAGAAAACCACTGCTCGCTGTATCAAGTGCCTATGTTTTGGAAAGTAAAAATCTTATTTTATTTTTTTTTTTTTTGGATAAGTAAAATGTTAATATGCACTACCATCCAACTTACTCGCCCACGTGCAGTTCAAAGCAGCCAGGCCCACATCTACTGCTCGGTAAGATACCCGTATGCTGCAACCCTATCCTCTATACCCAATATTAGACATAATCATATTTCATATCTGTCACAGAGAGTCAAGCATTTGCGCAATAAATTGGAGATTAACGTTTATGTCATATTAGTAGGGCAGCAGAAGCCCTCTATGCTTATTATTCGATGTAATTTATTGCAGCGTTCCATGAAAATCTATACCAGAGAAAACAAATTTTAGAAAACAACATTTTAGTCTTAATGGCTAACTATAGTGAGGATCAACTTCTCCACCAAATGGGCTTCAGGCATGGAAATATTATACGCACAATTTCAGAAATTGAACCATTTTATTACCGACTGCATTCAGTTAAATCACATATCATTTGAATGTCATTATATTTAATATGTTTGTCCAAGACCGTATTTTGGGTATCTAGTTGCAATAAATGATTTTTTTACGTACTATGATTTTTATTGGAGCATTCTTCTGTATTCTTGTTTTGGCTAGAGTACTCCAGCGGAAGTAATAAGGTCCGTAGTAATTTGAAAAATATTTCTTGCGCTAAAGAAAAAAAAATCATTAGAATGTGAAGATCAAGAGGCAGGCCAGTCGGCTGGGTAGAAAAAGCTTTATTGGTCAAGCAAGCAATATATTACAGAAATGACCATCTGACAACAGCAGGTCAACCACAATGTATTTCTTGGCCTCATTGCTGCTTCTTGGAAAATGACTTTTTGTCAAGAAATTGTTACCCGCATATGGTGTGCTTAAGTACCTGCAGCATTTCTATATATCTATATAACATCTGCATTTGATGTTTCGTCCATTCAAACCATTTTTCATATTCTATGATTTTTAACAGCTTTAGCTTTTAGGCCTTGTGTGAATGATTCAGCATAGCAGAGCTAATTACAGAAACATGTTAAATGAATCAAACTGCAACAACTAGCTCTAAAACCGCACAATGTATATATTATACTATTGTAAAGGTGTCGAATTACGATTTTCGGAAACTTATGAAACCAATTACGTCACTGAGGTGAATATTTCTTGTCATTTAATTACAAAAACATTAATTAAAGACATAAGAGACAATAATAATTAAATTAGACATTGTAAAATTTTCTAATTCCCTATTGTGACACTATCATGCATTCATTTCTAACTGAATGTGACTTCTGATGATATTTAACTAATTCGCTTTGGACTAATGAAACTCGACAACATTGAAGAAACACTATATAACAATGAAGGTTATATCTGTCAATGAGTCAACATGGTGTCATCACCAAACAATTGACACCGGTGTCCGTCACCATCAGTGAAACAACCTGTGCTGCATAAGAGTTACGTATGACCACGTATGAAAAAAATTTGTTTTGCTCGTGTTCATCCTTGTCCCTACGCTTATTTGTAGCTCCTGGTCGTGCTTGACCACTCACGACCACACATGGAGAGGGCAACATTTTTTAGACATGTTTAAAACATTGTCGGACTTTCTACGTGTAAATTTTATATTTCCTACGTACGTCCTACGTACATCCTACGTATGTACTACATAATTATTTGGCCATACGTGGCCATACGTGGCCATACGTAGCCACTGTCCATCTGTATCCACTCGCCATCCACTCGCATTCGCATCCACTCATAGAACGCTCGTAAAACGCTTGCATAATGCTCGGCTGACTTGCTTCAGACGATCTGCGAGCGATCTACAAGCGATCTATTAGCGATCTACGAGCAATCCACGAGTGCCTGACGGATGCCTGACGGATGCTTGACGGACGTTCGGCGACCGTTTGATCTGTTTGATGGACGTTTGGCGAGCGATCTACGACTGCCTCACGTGTATACATGATTAACAGAGCTACGTATGGCCCATTTTTTACGTACGTGATCACTCGTTATGTGCGTGACAGTGTGAACGCCCCTTTAGGAAATGCAACTAATTCTATCAGCAAGCCTCAATGAATCTCATTAGGTCTGTTAAAATTTAATTATTAAGAAAAAGTGCTAATAATTACTTGGACAAGAAAATGTGAGAATGTCAAGTTTGTTAACTTCATTACACTTTGCTGACTTCAAGCTTTATTCAATTTGAAGTCTATAGTTCTTCCAGGCAGTTGACTTATTTTCAAGATGTAAAATATGTAGTGTTTTCTTCAATGTTGTCGAGTTTCATTAGTCAAGAGCAAATTAGTTGAATATCATCAGAAGTCACATTCAGTTGGAAATGAATGCTAAAGCTCAAAGTTATGAATAGTGTTGTGCAAAAGATTCTCATTGTAGGAATATAAGTAAATATATGAGTGCAGTATAGTGTCATGTACATAACGGTGCACGATGCCTTGTTATATATACTCCTAATTCAAATGTTGTACTTAAATTAACATTGTGATAATGAACAGTATTAACTGCAGTAATATATGTATTTAGGTTTACTGTATACATGCGATATATTTCTATATATATATTTTTTTTAACAAATGTATGTTATCGAAACTTAATGCTCATATTACCGTGCTATTGTTCAGCAACTGGGACCATGGATGTATCGATAATACATTGATAATGTATACCTTTACCTTTTTATACCATGTATATATATATTGAATATAGAAATAGTGAGTAGAAGTAGACTTAGTATACGTTTTTATCTGTTATTTTTGACAAATGTATCATGTATGATATCGATCCACACGATGTTTCTACTTGATTTAATGTGGGTGTCTAGTGTACCTAGAGAATTTTAGGTAGAACTGTAATAAATCCATATTCATTCCAAAGCAACATAAAGATGATGTATTATATGACTTAAAGGATGATTTTTTTACATCTGTTTTGGTGAGTTAGTTTGTGATAATGGAACATTGCAAAGGTTACTATTCACCATGCCTGTAATAATAGGTCATTACTGTCATCTGACAACATTAGAATTATAAGTTTTGAATGTGAACATGTAGGGATGTTTTTGTCCCATTTTTATGAAATCGATATCACCAAATGTCATTCACATATTCCTGTCAGCCACCACAAATGTATCATTCATGACTCCCTCATTCTTCCATTGTCATAATTGGGTAGGTCTGTGGCTGTCACGAAATATCGAAATTTTCATCCCCTTATAGGGGGCTTGGCTCACTGGCAACCTGGAGCCCAAACTTAATTAACTTAATGTCTCATAAGACAACTGACAACATGACATATAAATAAATGATAACAACATAACAAGGTATGTTATATCTGATATAACGAGGGATGATATCTATATATGTTAGATGATATTCACAAAGACCGAAAATTTACCTATAGATACAAAATCTACAAGTGGATGCAGTTAGTACATTTCATTTTTTGAAATGCTCTTCATATGAAATAGCAGTTACTAGGCCTAATGGTTAGAGCATCAGTCATTTAATACATTGGTCAGCTGAGCTGAAGATCGTGGTTCAATTCTTGGCACAGGCACTCTTCGTGACCTTCATCCCAGCTGGATGTCAGTCAGATGCATCTTCCCAACGATGGCGGATAACTCTCATCGCGAGGTAGCGATGATAGTGATCCGCCGCATAGCTTTGCGGAGAACGAGGCCTTGCTTTAGGAAGATGAGTCGCATGAGACATTTACAGACACTCCTAATCATGAAAACCATGTTGATTGAATATAACCTGGGCTACATGAGAAATATCGTATCAAATTTACAATAAATACGTCACCTAATAACATGATGAGTATATTTCATGAGCAAGACGATTATATTTGATGGGACTGCTTCTGTCTTTAAAAGCCTAGGAAATGTATACGGCATAGAGAGATGTATAGTTTTCTTCCACTTATTATCAGTTTTCGCAATTTGTCACATGTTAATCACTAGGTTAGGGCTTCAAAACAATAACTTCATCAACAATATCCAATATGGTGTTAGTGATATATCCTCATATATGCTACGTACACTGCCAGGTAATGTCAGACTATATTCAATAACACTTAGATGACATGCCACTTATAAGTATTCTGCCCACTACTACATCTTTCCATTTACTGCCCTGTGAGGTATTCCACACCTTAGGGGTCATATGTGTGGCATCAAGAGCTACGGCAGCCGTGATACTTTGCTCACATAATCCCCGAACACTTTTTCTTTTCCTCTTTCAGTCATGCTTCTCTGCTAAGATGTGATGCCAATAGCATATATTGTCTTTATGCTGCAAGTTCTCGACATATTGCTCTTGTAAGATTATGCAGTTCTTGCAAAAGGAAAGATTGAATTCATGTTTTATGCTGCCCTCTGAGACTGTGATTTACATCAACAAGACAAAAGTATAGGCCATCAGGAACTATTGCTTTGTTGGATGATATTGCAGGCTCTTCTTCCTTAAGGAGTGAGAAAATATCAACTATAGAGGCCTTCTGACAACTTGGAGAGGACACATTATATACCCAATTTATGGGTTACCGCAGCCGAGCTTTATCAATAACCAACTGCAGTATGAGTGCTTTTTGACAGGCTGAATGGCATTGAAGTGATGAAGGAAAGTGGCAGATGTGTTTGCTTCCATAATAAGGAAGTGAAACAGCCCTAAACACACTTTGGATGGATGTACCCTGGCAAGTCATTTTGTGGGTGATGTAAATGTGTTTAAACGCAAAGCCATCACGCTCAGGTCTTACTTAATGGCAGAAAGTCCCCCTGAGCATATTCCCGAAAACTAAGTTTAAGCGATATGACATCCACAACCCTTTGATAGACATAGTGAAATTCATATACCAAAAAAAATATGTTGGCAACAAAAATACCCCATGCTTTATTTTTTTTAATAGAAAACTAAAGTAGTTATTGAAAATTAAATGAAAAGCTGAAAAGGATCATCAGATAGGTCAGTTTTCTCTATTTACTAGAGAAAATGGCAAGTGCTTACAAACTACAAAGTAATTTATGAAAAATACCCAATCAGGAACAAAGATCAACTATCCAGATGGTTCTGCAGTTTCCTGTCAAGTGTTTGTTTAACAAGAAAGATGGAATGCTTTAGCATAACATAAGGCATTGTTTTACTTTTTTCTTATCTCTTCACCCGGTTGGAGGCATAAGATCTGAGTGATAAGATATTTTTATTGTAATGAAGCAGACATAACCATGTGAAAAATAAATTAATGCTATAGATGATGTTGATCAACTACTTAAGATACTTGCAATTACTAGACAATATGCTGAAATACTTAGCTGCATTTAGTTCTCTATTACTTTTCCCTTGCGTCTAAACAAGATGGAAGTTTACTTGAAATTCAAAATAATATGCCATCATTATAGGCCTCTGTTATATGCCCAGCTTAATCAAGTGAACTGCACCATCTCTTCACCCTGTTGGAGGCATAAAAACTGAGTAAACCTCTAGCACCGAACTATACAATACATTTCTGAAGACAATACAACTGATGGTATATTACACAAATATCCTCGCTACCAACCACTTAGGTCTTGTTTGTTTAGCTTCAGAATGGGTTGCACACTGTCTATGCAAAAATAGATGCAAGTCAAATATGACTTCCCACAAGGCAGAGATGAAATGGCAGTCTCCAAGAAAAGCTATGAGATAATTGCTTGGCTCTTTGCTTCCAGTCGCCAGTTGCAAATATATCACTCTACTTCCTTGTTCTTCTGATATGTAGGACAGAGTGTGGGATATTTGTGGTGATTTTATCAGCAACCAACTAAAGAAATTGCAATTCCAAAGTAGTGTCTGCCATTTTCTGACCTTCGCTGATGACTTACTTAATTTCTTGTAGGTCCACTATCCATATGAGCTTTGCAAACACAATTACTGTTCAAATTTGTAATATCACTGGTGGTACTTTATTCTGGTGGATTTGACAATTTGGATGTAGTTAACCTTACAACGGCTCAGCTGTACGCCGGAATACTATGAGCTGGGGAGAAATGAAAATTGCAGGCTGATTAATAGTCATGAGCTACTCACATGGACTGGGTGTTACACATATTAACATAGGTGGAACAGACTGGCATTGTAAAATAATGTAATGACAAGATATGCTAATGGTATATTCTATTACATTAAGAGACATGTGTGTGTGTTTTTAATAGCATTATATCACAACGAATACTGGATACAAGTAAGAGAAAATGGATACATTAGTACTGGAGATAATCTGCCTCCCCTTAGATGAAGGAGTGGGGTTTGGGAGTTGTGATGCATGCACAAAAATGTACTCTGTATAGTTCTAATTGTACAGAAGAACTTAATTCCAAAGACCCTGACATCTGACAGAAGTAAATTTGTAAGGAAGTAGGTGATGAAACATTTGGAGACAACAGCAGTAACAGTTGCTATGTTGATAATATTGCTGAAAATGTATATAGATGTCATTAAACGCTGTTATGATAACTGTGGAGTGAGAATTCAAAAGGGAGACAATATGTGTATGCTGGAACTATTATAGCTTATTATGTAAAAAGGGACCTAATCACACTGATTATTTATCTACCTATGTATTCTAATCCTGTGATGCCAGCAGTTCCAATTTCTTATTTAACACTTGACAATCTAAATTAGATCATGTGTCATGAAACACCCAAACAGTTCATCACCTATGAATATTAACAATCAAATCTGATTTCATCAAATAATTCAAATGTCTTTACAAAGCAATTCACTAATCACAAAATACTTGGAATAAATCTTTTTTTTTTTTTTGGAAGGATTTTCTTGTTACATAATGGAATGAACATTGTCCTTTCCTTTTTGGCTCAATACATGAAAACCTGCCAGAGGCAGAAAAAATGATCAGATGATAAGGCTTTGGAAACCTCAACATGTTACACATTTACCCCATGGAGCTCCATGAGGTAGTCATTGAGATCCACAGAAAAACAATAGCCAAAGTGCTTCCTAAATTATAAGAGGTTCACTTCTAAATCACATCTCAATTCAAATTCACTTTTTCTTGTTTTTTCAGTTCTCATACAATTTGTGGAGATTAAACACATCAACACTCAGATGGTTATCCATTTCCTGTAACAAGCATGACAGAATGCTTTATCATAAGTCAGTTTTTTTTTCTCTTCAAATAATTATCTTATCTATCTATACAATAACAAACAACTTAATTTGTTGTTGTGAAACAGCCAAAGGAAAGTCTGAGAAAGTTTGTGTTTTTCTTGCTCGAGTTCATTGTATTACTAGCGAGGACCGAGTCAATTTGGGGGATGACATTGTACTCACTCAAGGCTATTTTTGCCTGCCTAGGTGGGCAGAAGAATCTTTTGTTTGTTTCCGCAAAGAGTCACAATACAAAGAACGTCCTTCTTTTGACTTATAAAGAGTTTGCCCTGAGTATGTTTTTGTCCTGTCTCATTAATGCGTATTGGTTAGGGGCAAAAAAATTGCCATCAAGTCTCACAGTTGTCATCCATGACAGAGATGTTGGCAGTGTAAATATTGTCAGTGGAAACTAAGGTCTGAAGGTTGCCCAGAAGCATTCTGCATCGTCAAGATGAAACCAACTGCATAACTGCTTCTTGAGGCGGTGGATCATTTGAAACAAAATTTTCGTTTTGCAGACGAACACTAAGTTTGGCAGGTGTTTATTGCCTTTTGCAGGCATCAAAGTTACATGAAATTGTAACATTAATTGAAAACATTAGGATATTCATAGTTTTTGAAACTGCCATAGCAAAGACACTATCAATCCTAAATAAATACAATTCTGCAAATGACACATCTAGTAATTTTACTGTTTAAACTGCGTTTTGGCACACATGCTTTTCCATAATAATGAAAATTCTGGAGGACAAAAAAGCTCCAAATTGTGTTGATTCCTGCATTTCCCTTACATGACACCCCATATTTCACAATGACGGCTTTAGAATTCATGTGCTTGTATAATTATGTAAGGTTAATTATTTGATTATCTTAATGTTTTGCTCTTCTAAATATAAGGCATTAATGACTGAAAACCGATATATAGGCCTATATCTAAATAATATGAGAAAACTAGCCAAACTGCCATTATCCTGCTCAATCTTCACACGTGCTAAGGGGGCATTCGCTGAGGGTTTTGCCGCAGTGCAGCCTATGTTTATCATTGCTTTTTTTTTACATCAAGGCACATGCAAAAGATATATTACTGTCATTGTGGTTGCAATTAAAGTCCACTTGCCCTTTATACTTTTTATTACCCACTTGGAACAGATAACACAAAAAGGACATGATTTACACATGTCATGAGATAAGGATATATTTTTTAATCAAATATTCTACTAATGCAGCATTAATTGGCGGTTGTAAATCACCGTGTAATGATATTGAGGAGCCTGTTTTGGGATGAATCCTTATATTATAACACAAACATTTAATACTTGCAGCACAATTTGATTACAAAATGATCTATGAAATATACAAACTTTTTCAATTAATGTTAGAATTTCATGTAAACTTTGGTGGCAATAAACACCTATAAAACTTGGTCTGCAAAAAAGAAAATTGTGTTTTAAATGGGCCACCACCTCAACATTCAGTTGCAGAGTGTTTCTAAGCAACCAGCATTGGTCATATAAGCTGACTGTACTTCAAATCAGTAGTATTGAGAATAGAAAATGGATAATGTACATTTCATTAAGTAAAAAGTACCACCAGTGATATTAAAACAAAACTGCAACTTTGTATTTGCAAAGCTTGTCTTATGGTTTCTGGACCTGCAAGCAATAAAGTATGTCTTGGACGAATTACAGAAAATGGCAGACACTACTTTGGAATTGCAATGTCTTTAGTTGGTTGCTGATAAAATCACCACAAATATCCCACACTCTGTCCTACATATTAGAAGAACAAGGAAGTAGAGTGATATATTGCAACTGGTGACTGGAAGCAAAGAGCCAAGCAATTATCTCATAGCTTTTCTTGGAGACTGCCATTTCATCTCTGCCTTGTGGGAAGTCATATTTGACTTGCATCTATTTTTGCATAGACAGTGTGCAACCCATTCTGAAGCTAAACAAACAAGACCTAAGTGGTTGGTAGCGAGGATATTTGTGTAATATACCATCAGTTGTATTGTCTTCAGAAATGTATTGTATAGTTCGGTGCTAGAGGTTTACTCAGTTTTTATGCCTCCAACAGGGTGAAGAGATGGTGCAGTTCACTTGATTAAGCTGGGCATATAACAGAGGCCTATAATGATGGCATATTATATTGATTTTCAAGTAAACTTCCATCTTGTTTAAGTGCAAGGGAAAAGTAATAGAGAACTAAATGCCACTAAGTATTTCAGCATATTGTCTAGTAATTGCAAGTATATTAAGTAGTTGATCAACAGCTTTTACATCATCTATAGCATTGATTTATTTTTCATATGATTATGTCTGTTTCATTACAATAAAAATATCTCATCACTCAGTTCTTATGCCTCCAAAGGGGTGAAGAGATGGTGGAGTTCACTTGATTAACTCATGAACTACTAAAAAAATTTGCCTCATTGACCTTTAAGAAGGCCTCAGCATTAAATTTCACATGAATGCCTATCTTGTTTAATCACTGGTAAAAATAAATAGAGAACCAGGTAAAGGTTAAGTTAAAGATAGAGGTCACTGAATCACTGATCACCTTGGCAGCTTGTCACTTAAGTTGAATACAGCCAAGCAGCCATTGAAGCAGATCACGCTAAGCACTCTACCACTATGTCTGTCCATGGCCAGCTCCCCAATTACACGTGAATGGATGAAACAATGAGTTACAGAGTATCTGCTCAGTCCCCCATGGCTTGAACCTGCAAGCTACAGTTTGAAAGCCAGCACCATAACTACTAGGCCATGGCATCACTACTGTTGTAACAGAAAATACAATGTAAAAATTTACTACACAAGTGTTTACAAAGCTCAACAAAGATCCCAGTATCTTTACTTTATCCATAGATGCAAAACAATTTTTTTTAAACTAGCACTCACCATATTGCTGCTAATTCTGTAATATACATTGCAGACAATTTGTCAATTACTAATTTTAGTGTTTTCTATTAGAAAAAAAAAAAAGATGGAGGATCTTTTCCTTCTCCACAAACTTGCTTTGTATTTCACCCTAACGTTTTGAAATGACAACAGATTCCACTGGGTCTGCAATAACATACATAGCCAATAACTCGATTTTGCTGACTGCGTTGTCAGGCTTGTGCATCAAATGCTCAGGAGACTTCCTGCCATTTGGCAAGACCTGAGCTTTGCTATATAATAGCTTATTTTCATCACCCACAAAATGACTTGCCAGGGTACATCCAAAGTATGTTTAGGGCTGTCTCACTTCCTTGTTATGGAAGACAAAACATCTGCTGCCTTCCTTTGTCACTTCAAAGCCATTCAGCCTGTCAAAAAGTATTTCATACTACATCGGTTATTGATAAAGCATTTCTGCGGTAGCCCATAAATAGGGTTAAACAATATGTGTCCTCTCCAAGTTATTTGATGAACTGCATAATCTTAAATGTGCGTTATGATGAGAACTTGCAGCATAAGACAGTGTATTGCATTACATCTTGGCAGAGCAGTAAGTGGGTGGGTGGATTTTGGCTTTAGGTCCTGTATTTCTGCACCTGATGGGCTAATTAGGACAGGCAGGAACCATGGCAATGAAATGATGGATAAAACAGCCATCCAACTAAAGCCTAGTTCACACTATCACAGCTGAGACCTACGAGTGACCACGGACATCAAAAATGGGCCATTTGGCTCACTCGTTGCTCAATAACGTATAAATTATTTCGATGAGAATTCGAAGGGCCTCCGTTGATAGCTCGCCGAATGTCCATCGTTCACCGAACGTCCGTCAAACACTTGCCAAACATCAGGCTGAAACATCTGTCGCCGAGCATCCGTGAGGCTAAGGCTGTGAGGCACTCCTAGATCTCCTGTGCGAGTGGTTCAAGAGTGAATGAGAAGAGGGTTAAGAATAAGCCATGCCCAGCCGTGAAAGTGTGAACGCCGCTTTAGGCTCAAAGTTCTGGGAATTGAACCTGGCACCTAGCGGTTGGAAGCCCAGTGCGCTACCACTAAGTTAGGCCCCCACCTGACAGAAAAGTATGAAAGTAAGAAGGCAAAAAAAAAAAGCTGTGGGGATAATATGAGCAAAGTATCAGGGCATCCGCAGCTCTGGATGCAATGACATATGTCCTCATAAGGTGTGGAATACCTCACAGGGCAATAAATGGAAGGACGTGGGCAGAAAACTCACAGGTGGCATATCATCTAAGTGATACTAAATAGTGTCAGGCAGTGTAATAATCATCTTATTTTACTGATGAGGAAATTAGGAATAGAGACATTCCTCATAGTCATTGTCAAATTAAACCAATAAATCGTAAGTGGAAGAAAAATCTGACTACCTCTATGCTGTACATTTCCTTGGCTTTACATACAAAAGCAGCCCCGTCAAATGTAGGCCTAATAGACATCCATACGAAATATCATCATGTTTTTAGATTTCACGCATAGCCCAAGTCATACGATCAACATCTTTTGCAGTGTCGTGAATAATACAATTTGATTCGAAGCCATACAAATGTTTAAGCGTTAGCAGGAACTAAACACCAAGTGCAGATTTTTAATCTTAATATACCATGTGACTTTCATCTAAGGTGTAGCTCTTCATGAGCTATATCACAGCTGGATGTTGTTCCAGGGTTGGACTTTAATCCGGGTTAAATCAATTTTACCCAGCCCAGTGGGTAAAACCTGGGTATAACCCAGGCAATATTGGTTTAACCCGGGCTAAAGTGGGTTAAACCTGGGGAAAACCCACCTACAAGCTAACGGCATGGGATTACAAATTATATATAACCGTGGATATATGGAGAAATTCAATGACTATCACTGACCTTTATGTTCACACACTTCATGGGCATTATCATAGGCAGATTACTGCCTTTGACATTATGATATCAATAGAAGAATGCAATTCCTGAATAATGGTACAGAGACTTAGTGGTCTACAGTTAGACTGACAACAATCAACTTCAAAATATAGAAGTTCCACCCCTTTTGAAAAATACTGATGTTACATATTTCCTTGTCTGCTGATTTTCAAACATTGTAACTTTAGAGCTAAAAACAATGGCGAAAAAAACTGCTAATATTCCTAGAATGTTTTGGTGTTTTCACAATTGCAAATTGGGTCATTATTTTATTACTTTATTACTCGTTACAACCGTTAAATTATGGGTTTTTAACCCAGGTTTAACCCACTATGAGCAAAATGTCTATTAGCCCAACCTGGGTTATACGGGTTTAACCCGGGTTAAACCCAGTGGGTGAGTTAAATTTGCCAACCCTGTGTTGTTCGCATGAGACGTTAAATTGGAGGTGCCTACTCAGTCTATGCTGAGGTAAAAGACCCACCCATGGAGTGAATGTGTGTGGACTCTCAGCATCAGCTGGGTCTAAGCTGACTAAGCAGACCCAGTAGCTCCCAGTTCTAGTTCCCAGTCAGCTACCAGTAAAAGAAATCAGCTCCCAGTTCCCAGCCAGCAGAAAAAAGATCTGGGCAAATGGTAACTGGGAAGTTATAAATATATAGTACTTAGAGCATGCTGGAATAGTAAGCAGCAATATGTGGTACAATTTTTCGTAATAAAACTTAGCCAATTTCAAAATACTTAGCCATCTACAATATACCCAGTCCCAGAATTTTATGTGACATTTTCAAAAAAATATATACTTAGCCAAACAAATTTCTGGTAACTACTGGATAGTTAGCTATCCAGGAAGCACCAATATTTGGGATCATGAATTGTATTAAGTTATCTAGTAAATACACTACGAAATTTCTGCTACTGTTCTATATATACCCGGTTCTCACTGAGTCCCAGATTTTTATTTGTGGGGTTTGCAGATCTGCCTTATTTTAGAGGTGGCAGCACTGTCCGAATCGATCTGTCCCTCCCTCTGGAGTTTATTGCAGAGACGAGCACGTGCAACCTAGCGAAAATTGTTAGAACTAAGTGTGGTTGTTGAAAGCATGGAAAGGGGAAATTTCTATTAAGAGTGTACTATTCTAACTCTTTTAAGAGGCTTGTCGTGACAGACATTTATTTCTGGGAAGCTGCTGACAATGGCACGCAATATTGTCGCAGACGTGACCCTGGAAAATATTGACGACTTCTTTCAAATTGGCAAGAAGATCTCCAATGCTAAATTGTACCATCGCACTTCACAGAGGGAACAACCTCTGCTACATGAGAGGAATGTAATGCAACAGGTTCATATCCCTCCATACAAACAGTAAGTGCTGTATAGATTATGAAGTGCTGTTGACAATGTTTTAAACATTTTTTTATGAACGACAAGAGGCGGTGTGTTCTGTCTGGGTTGCCACAAAGGGGGGGGGGGGGGGGGGGGGTCAATTAATAGCATAATTTCTGGGAAATGGTTCCTAGCAATAACAACACAAAAGCATCAGTAACTGGAGATCCAGTTTTCTAACAATGTTAGTGACCACTACGAATTGTGGTGGTTTCAGTTTCTGGCATTGCAACTCTTCTTCAACGTTTTCCGTATCCATATTTTGGCAATTCTAGACGTCTGATTGGCTGAGAGGCCAATAATAAATTAATTTTTTTTTTTTACAACGACGGTTGACAATCATTCTGTTGTAAATTGAGTTCAAATAAATTATAATTTTTGGAAATATTGTGAACAGTGACATCATGACCTAAAATTCATGTAAACTTTTCATTGTGGCGACATCAATTTTAAAACTTATCGATGTCAATGAGTAACCATTACCAACCAGCTGACACCAGTCATAGTTGTTTCTCCTTCTAATTTAGGCATGCAAGGTTGGGTAACCCTAACCAGATAGCTTACGCCGAGCATTACCAAAAGTTGGATGATGAACTGCTCCTTAGTCAGATGTCTCAAGCCAGCATGACAAGTGTAAGTATTTGAAAAGAGAATTAATGGTGCAACCAACTGTTATATTAATGCAACAATACGTGATTGTTTTTTTTTTTAAATTTCCCAATATAGGGAGTAAACCGGCTTGATTTGGCGGCTGAGACTCGTCGACCCAGAAGCAGCAATGCCAGTGTAGGTGGGTCGAGTGTCAATGTCCCTGTGGGGAGACTCAGACAAAGACGACAAGGTGGCATGGAAGATGTGGAGAGCGTCACCACAATGGCCACGAATAATCATGCATTGGACATAGATGGGAATGCGTTGCCTGACCCCAATGTTGTGTATCAGAACTACAAGTTTGATCACATATACAGTGAAAATTTAGCCATTACTTCTCATCATGAAGAGGTGAATAATTTTGTTTTCATTAGTAGTATTATTGTGAAATGAACTGCTAAGTAAATTTTAGATTTGACATTAACTGAACTTGCTGGACACAACAGGCCTGAGTGTAAGCAAAAATGTGGTAACCCACACATCGTTCTCCTGAAAATGTGCCTTGGTAACCAATGGTCGGTTACCTGAAATTTATTTCAGGTAAAATATAAGGCAAGGCGAACGAAATTGCATTTGCGGCATTTCAATTTAAGGTAACCTCCAGGAGAATGAAACGATTGTTCGCCTGTTAAGCTCAGGCCTGCACAAGTATGTTTTCATCATTAATCAACACCTCAGTTGATTCCTTTGCTACTTTTTTTCTACACATTGATTTCTATAGATGCAGGGATCGAAATAATTCAAGAACGATTATTCAGGTAACGAGGTTACCATAATATTTTTCATGTGAACGGACTGCCGTCAAATTATTTGGTCGCAACATTTGCGGTTAGGGGTGGTTACCACACCAAGATTTATGGTAACCGGAAAGCAGGTTACCATTGTTGAACCTTATTTCGATCCCTGCAGATGTGTGTTTTAATATTGCCTCTCATAACATTGTGATTCATGTCTTAATGAAAGCCAAATTTTCTGTGCGAGATGGATTTTTTTATGATCTGAAAGCTACTACTCTTGATAGTTTAATAACTGTGCATCATTGAAATTCAGTTAGATGTCTTACAACTATTATATGAATATAGATCATCAACACAATTGAGAGCAACCAGGTCACAGTCATCCAGGGTGCTACAGGAAGTGGCAAAACTACCCAAGTGCCGCAGTATATCCTTGATCATTATGCAGCAAAAAGAGAGTTCTGCAACATTGTGGTCACTCAGCCTCGAAGGATCGCCGCCATCAGTATTGCTCGCCGAGTTTGTCATGAACGTGGCTGGAATTTGGGTGGAATCTGTGGTTATCAGGTAATATTCTGAAATTACAAGAATGCCATGCATTAGCTTTGAGTACGGGTCTCTGTAACACTTGACAAAATGTTGAGATGAATTGCAATCAGAAAAAAGGGGTATGTCTGATATATTTTGGTGTTAATTGGGAATTCTTATTTTTCAAAAACTGGTTTTACCTTTTTTTCAGATTGGCATGGAAAGACAAATTTCGGAAGACACTCGCATCCTTTACTGCACTACTGGAGTTCTTCTGCAGAAACTGATTAATGAGAAAACCATGCAGAGGTTCACTCACGTTATTTTGGATGAAGTTCACGAGAGAGATCAAGAGTCCGACTTTTCTCTGTTAGTGGTACGGAAGCTGCTGAGGACTAATTCCAGGGATGTGAAGGTGTGTTGAGGACATTTTTTGTAAGGAAGGGTGTCACATACATCATAGCTGCTAACACAGATGCATTCAAACAGACATTGTCTTTCTTTTCCAGGTTATTTTGATGTCCGCCACATTTGATACCCTCCAATTCGCCCAGTATTTCTCCATTCCCGTCAGAGATCAGATGGAAGCTGCACCTGTGTACAGCGTTCAAGGAAGAAGTTTTGCTGTTTCTGAGTTTTATGTTGAAGATCTGGAGCTTTTGGGACCTGTGAGTTTGGCGCTTATTTTGCTGTATTTACTCATTTACAAGTCATGTGGACAGACATACTATGAAATATGCTATGAAGTCGGTTTCTACTGTATGTATATTGTGTATAATTTCAGCAACCGCAATTGAAACAAGATGATCCATGCATTAGTAAACAGGCATACACCCTGGCACAGCAATTGATTCAAGAATTTGATAAGTTAGAAGAAAAAGATCAGGGGTAAATGTTTGTTGTTTTTAATTTTAACTGACACATGCTATGTACTGTCTTCAATATAAAATGAATTACCTGACTGAAGTTTTCCTGTGTAGATTGCGAGAAACCGGTTTTGCTGGAAAGAGAGGATCCGTCTTGGTCTTTTTACCAGGTATGGTGGCAGTTTGAGCCTGACGCTTGAATTGTATGCAATCAAAATGAATTTATAAGACTTTTTAGCATTGAATGTGGCTTTGTATATAACATTGTGCTATGTTCTAACCTTCATTTCAGGTTTGGGTGAAATCCAAGACTTCCATGACTATTTGGAGAAATTCAGAGCGAAGCACAAGTGAGCTACAGTAATTGTACCTTTCTTTTGTAATGTCTTTTTCTGTCACTGAGCTAACTAGTATGTTGTGTTCTCTTGGTTTTTCTTAGGCTATGGATCTTGCCATTGCACTCAACCATCACCGGAGAAGAACAAGTTAAAGTATTTGAAAAACCAAACTTCCCTGAGCGAAAGGTATTATTGCTCTATTTGTTTGTGTGACTTTGTGATGTTTGTTACTTTGGAATGTTTACTTAGATGTCTGCCTTCTTATAATTTATACAGGTTATTCTGGCCACAAACATTGCTGAGAGTTCTATTACTGTGCCTGACATCAAATATGGTAAGCTTCACAATTAAAACACTTTTTTTTGTCTTCGTAATTTACATGCATGTTTTTTGTAAGCCATGACTGACAAATAACTTTTTTGTTGCAGTCATCGACTTCTGCTTGACAAAAAACCTCATGTGTGATGCAGACACTAACTACACTAGTCTTCAATTGGCCTGGGCGTCAAAAGCCAACTGTGATCAAAGAAAAGGTTGGTTTCCATGAATTGGTGAACCGCAGTCTGCATTTGTGAAGTTATATGAACACAATGTCTAAGGAAAGCATTAACAATTGCTTCATGTGTGAACAGGTCGTGCTGGGCGTGTCTCTAATGGCAGAGTGTACAGAATGGTAACTCGCAAATTTTATGAAGAATCCATTCCAGAATATGGCATCCCTGAATTCCAGGTAAGGATGAGGATTTTGTCACTAAAATTGCTAATTTAAATTTAACAAATGCAGATGTCTCATGCCAGCAAAATTTGCTAATTTTCTTCCATTTTCAAGCGCTGCCCCCTCGACCACTTGGTGCTAAAAGCAAAACTTCTGGAAATGGGGGAACCGAAAGCGATTCTTGGTCTCGCCATTTCTCCTCCTTACCTGGATGACATCGAGAGGACTATCCTTCAACTCAAAGAGGTAATACGAGATCAAATCAATCTATTTAATAATAATATTGTAGTCCACTTATCCTCTCACTAAAACATCGTATCGGTAGCTATACGACCTTGTTTGTGGTCGTTTCCAGTAAACAATTTTGTGGCCTTATTGTAGACGGGGTCTCCATAGCTACAGTTCTCAGCGAGCTTGTGATTGCAATTAATTTTTGTTGCTCTGTAAAGACATCATATTTGGATATAATCTGTGGGGCTTTATTTATGCTTGTATGTTGAGATTTAAATAGAAAAACATCAAAGCAATTGGCAGATAATCCAAAAGTCAGGGTTTCACTTTCATTCATTCACAAGTATCAATAAGATTATTGTGCTTCTTTCTTCAAATATTTGCATTTTGTTTTATTACTTTTTAGATTGGTGCACTGACTTCACTTGAAGGTGGAGCTGTCAACCCTCACGACGGGTCGTTGACCTTCATGGGTCGAGTATTGGCTTCTCTCCCGGTTGACATTCGAGTTGGTAAACTCATTCTCTTAGGGCAGGTGTTTGGCCTCCTGGAAGAGTGCATTATCATCGGTAATTAATAACAAGTTTTTTAGAAAGTTTTTGGTGCTTTGTTGGCTTGGTTGATCGAATGAATGCTATTTATAGTGGTTTTTATTTCCCTTTGTCATATTTTAGCTGCTTCCCTTTCACTGAGAAGCTTCTTTGCCAAACCATTCCATGCTGAGCTAGAAGCATACAAGTAAGTTTGTTACATATAACCACTAACAATTACAAAGAGCCATCCAAAAGGCAATATATATGCCAATCAGTATTTACAAATATTTAGTCATTGCTAGTCCCTGAATTGTTTGTCTAAAAAATCTTTTGTAAAGATTGACCAAGGAAAGTTGTCAAATTTTCGTAAGTGTGAAGTGTTAATGTTTCTGCCTAAAGTTTCTTTTTTCTTGCACTTGGCTATGGTTAGCATGTTTCTTATGCATACTGTCATTCAGTTTTTCTAAAAGAAAAAAATTTCCAATTTTTGATTGGCAGACTTTGTCACTTTGTTTAGCAATGTTCTGCAGAACTTATATAATATGCAGGTCACATGTCTTGAAAATTGCAATTAAGGTCAATAAGTTGCTCAAAAAGAAAAACAATTTCCTTGTGGAAATAAGTTTATTTTTACATGTCTAAAACAAGGAAAAATTGTCCCACACAGCCTTATGAATTTTGGAATAATTTCTAAGACGTAAGATATTCATTTTCAGAAACGCTGTTGCCTGTATGTGATTGTTTGGTTGCCAGTTTAATTCACATGAACTTATCATCAATTATTATTTTATTAGATCAAAACTTGGGTGGGCCAGCGACACTTTTTCTGATTGCATAGCCCTTGTGAATGCATATAAGGTATTAAAATAACATCTCCCATTTTTGCAGCTTGTGCTTCTTTGTGACAATAAACACCAATTTTTGAATGTAAGTAATCAAATGTTGCTTATGTTTTCACAAAGGTTTGGGACAACAAAACCAAGCAAGGTGTTTTTGAAAGGAACAGACAAGCGGAGCTGAAGTGGGGTCGAGAAAATTTCATTCAGATTAGAAGAATCAGAGATGTAAGTATTTCACTAAATTAATCAATTGTGGAACTTTCGACCCTGTAGTGTGTATTTATTCTGGCATGATTCAGTGGTGCCATAATTATGTGTAGCATTTTGGATACCCAGTGATTACCCACTGTCTCTTTGCATTTGGTACGACAGGTGGAAATTTTGATCAGAGAACTATCGGACAGGCTTGCCAGGTTCAACATAAGAGTTTCACATGAGAGGGGACACAATCGCAATATTGACGTACGCCAGGATGAGATGTTTCTGAAGGTAGAGTGAAGTACTTTACTACTGGAAAATTGATGGTTAATCCGTTAGTTGTGCCAGTTGGCATTGTTTTATGTTGCTACTAGTCCTAGAAACTTTAATTCTTGCACCTATCGAAGTTACCTATTCCTTCCCTTTACAAATTTTTTTAAGAATATGTTTCTGTCTTTCTCACCACAACCAATGTTAGTGCAACTGAGACACATGAATTGTGTTAATGACAGTTTGTTGGCTTTGTTCCCGGTTTCCCCTTCTCTGATTTCTTACCATCCTGTTGTTCAAATCCTTTGACAATGATATATATTCCCGATAGTATAGATTGGTGTTGTTAGTATTGGAATAAATTAACAAACCGATGAATCGGAGCCTCGCCACTCGCTACAATCGGAGAGAACCCTCAGAAAGAATCAAGGAGGGCATACGATGATGGATGTACTCTTCTTGGGATAAAGTTATTTATATTATGAAGACAAAAGTAACAAGACTGAAGGAGTCGACACTCCGAAAATAGACTAGTTTAAATATTGAAGAAAGTATTAACAAAATGCCCCTACTACTCACATGTATGTCGTGTGCTCCTAATTTTTCTCCAGGTGGCCCCCGTCAACAGCAGTTTGTGCCTTCAGGGGGTCTCCTCCATGGTTTTTGACACTAAAGCTTTGTAATACCGCAGGCCCCTTCCAGCAAGTATAAGGCATATCTAGACACAGTATTTAAAAATAAATAAAATAGGGGCCATGGTAATAGTTTCTCATTTAATGGAAATGTCATATTTCTGATTCCTGCAGATCGTGATGTGCGGTGCTTTCTACCCCAATTACTTTGTACGAATCAAACCAGATGAGGAACAAGCGGTCAGGACCATGTCTGGTCACAATCCGTTCACCACAGTTATGGTAAGTTCTACTCATTGCATAATTAAACAACCTAAATACAAAGTATATTTCAGATAGAACCTGATAAAAGAAGAGAGAAAGAGAAAACTATGAATCAGTTAATGAGAAACTTAACGTATTCCTCTACAACCAGGTGAAGGGTCTACCTGCAAACCAAGGAGCTTTCTATCGGGACAAGATTGAACTGCTCTTCAAACCATGCCAGGCCAGCCTACCTCCCAAAGTCTTCATTGAAGAAACCAAGTAATATCGGCTAAAAAATCTATTTAATTGTATATCTAAACATGAGAGATGATAAATGTGAAGGAGAACTCGTACAAGCTATAATTTTGTGTGGAAGAAGCAACTTCTATTTTGAGGAAGATTAAAATAATTTCTAATTATGGTAATAATCAATGAACTTGGATCTATTTTTCATTTAGAGCTTACATTCAGTTCCGTAAAGAAAGCCAGAGGTATAGCACGGAATTTTGCAGTGGAGTGTACTTGGCCGTGAAAATGAGGTAATGTCTTTAAAGATTCATTCTTGTTAGGCCACATGGTATTTTTGCATGTATTTATTACAGACCACCCTCAAGTTTCTAAATCTAAAGGAACTCACTAAACTGTCCTTTGCAGTGGCCTAAATTAACATTTATGTTGTACAGACAGCTGCGACTAGAGCTGGTAGTAGAACTGTATGATGCTGAAGAAACGCAGAAGTTGATGAAACAAGTGAATGAGCTGAAAGAGCAACAAGTCCATGAGAAGAAGATGCTGCGCACTAATAGGTAGGTTTTTCTCATTTTCGTCAATTTGCAAACTTTGCATGTCTGTCTGTTATGACAGTGTCTTTTCAAGTTGCAAATGTTCCAGACGTCTTGTATATGAAAGTGAATTTTTTTTTTGCCTGAATAAATGTATGTACTCTTTTACCATTGAACTCTATTGGATTTAAGTGTTTAGAGAGCAGATAATGAGTTTTTGATAGCAAGTTTAGTTATATTTGGTTATTTCTAATTTGGAAAATAAAGGGACAGATAAATAATATTGCCATTGAGCCGATGGCTTTGTCCATCCATAGTTTATGAGTAAGTTTCCTACAACAATAATTACCATTTAATGATATTATTTTTGTATCATGTGCAGGTTGTTGGTCACAGATTCTTCTACTGAAGAAATTCCGCAAGTAAAAATGCCAGATCCTCAGCAGTCTGTGGTAGAGTTGCAGGCCACTCAAGTCGTAGGTTGTGGACATTTCTGGGCTCACTATAGTGATGCTGAGACTTGGAACAAGATGTTGGCGTTGCATACAGAGATTGCGAATCGGCATGGTTTATTGCGAGTATGTCATCTGTTTTATCCTGACTTTCTCATCTATGCTCATCAGTGGAACTTGTAATCAAACTCCTGAGCAAGCAACTGGAAGACACTAAAATTTGTTCATAGCAAAATGTTGAGGACCAAATTAAATGTATGCTGATGGATAATTAATTTTAGATTGAGAACCGTTGCTGGCAAAAATTACAGAGGTTTTGGTCCCCTATCTACCGTAACAGAGGGTATTATCGACAGGGTGGGTATTTTTGACACTCACATTAAAATGTTAACAATTTATATATTTTTTTTATTAACATTTTAATTTAAGTGTTGAAAATACCCGCCCTGTCGATAATACCCTCCGTTTAATACGGTATTATATTTTTTTTTATCTTGAATAACTTCACAGCTCATTTAATCACAAACCTGATCTGTTATATCTGTAATCCTGAAACTCGCTGTCTGTGTTTCATTTTAACAGCCAATTAGCCCTGCCAAGCTAAAGGTTGGGTCCGTCTGCTTGGCCTTGTTTGAAGATGAAGCTGCCAGCTTTTACCGTGCTCGAATAACCAGCGTCTACATGCATTCAGGGGAAGTTGATGTCTTCTATTTGGATTATGGCAACACTGGCAAAGTCCATATTAACAACTTAAGAAATCTTGATGAAGATCTGAAGAGATTAGAAGCTCAGGTTTGTCAATTATCTTATATTTTTAAGCTGGATGACAGAGTAGCTTACCTACTGGTACGCTGCTCTGGGATACTCAGTGAGATGTAAATGATAGCAAATTTTTGTAAGATCATGAAATTGGAATATATATATATATATATATAATTTTTATTGACGGAAGATGTCAGAAAAGACATATATGTCACAAGTACAAAAGATAAAAAGAAATAAAAGCAATCAGAAAAAAAAATTTAAAAAAAGGGAATACAACAAAGACTATAGTTACAGATGGTTCCAGCCACCAAATTAAAGTATTACATAGAAGTTAACATTAGTTTAGCTGTTTATCCATTCCTTATAAAATTCAATCAGAATCTTTCATACATACAGCTTGTATCATAAACACAGTTATATTTTACATATAATATATAATACATATTAACATGTTTCGACAAAATACATTCCTTATATAATGTGTACGATATAACTATTTACAGAATGATTTTACTTCAAAATAGAGCTAAATATATATTAATTAATAGGAAGTATATATGTATATATTTACGGAGATTATCTGACTTCACTTCTAGAAAACAAAATCACAAAGAGTTTTCATCATGGCAGTATATAAAAGTATATAAAAGATAAAATATAATGACTGTCATTTTTTATAACTTAACTGATTAGTATTTGGGCAAAAATAAGACCATGGATCTGGCAAGCGATATTCTGTAGACTATATAGCATGTATGGTTTTTTTTTTGTCGCACAGGCAATTGAAGTGGAGCTTAGTGGAATCCGTCCTTGCAGTGTTAAGTGTCCAGATGGTCAGTGGACTCCTGAAGCCAAGAAGTACTTTGCCGATATTCTGTCGGACAATAAATTGTATGGAAAAGTAAGTCATATTTAACAGTTTATTGTGTGTATGTGATGAGCACATTTAGCAGAGTGAATATTTTGGGGATGTTCAACCTAAAATCCTGCTGAGGTTGATGCAATTATTAGAGACTGGTTTGAAAAAGCAGCAATTACATTACGCTTAACATATGCTTAAACTTGCTTACATTGTTGATAATACTGCCATGCATAATGTTTCTTTACAGATTTACTCGGTTGTACATGGAATCCTCAGGGTTGAGCTGTTCAGCGAAAAAAGTTTGAACATAAACCAACATCTCATTGAAAAGTCCTTTGCTGATGAAGCTCGTGAAAGTTTCTTTTCCGAGGTATTTAAATTGCTAATTAAAAGCCGATTATGATTCATTTAAAAGATGGGCTTTTATGATAGATCTTATTTTGGTGGCAGATGATTTCATATTTTTACATTGAGATTTGTTCAATGATTTGCAGCAAAATCATCAATACCGTGAGGATATTATCAATGGCATGGGAACTGAAGTTTGTCAGCAATGGATGCAAATCAAAGATTTATCTATACACGAAGCCTTGAAGCGAGCTGAGACCAAGACAGACAGAGAAGATGCAACTGGAAATCAGCGTCCAAGGAGAAAACAGAGGGTAACTAACCTAAACAAGATTAAAACAATTACAGCTGTCTTTTTTTTTTTAATTTGATGTGGCTGAAAAAGTTGCAAATAAATGCTCCTGGCATGCCATGACAGTGGGGATTTAAAAGCCATTTGAAGGGCTCTGTCACTGAATCATTTTTTATTGTTTAATAAAGGTATCTGTGACAAAATCTCGTTAGTGGATGCCATGGCCAAGTGGATAAGGTGCTGGACTCGTATGAGCATGGTCGTGGGTTCAAACCCAGCCACGGCCTGGGGGAACTGAGAAGATCCTCCTTGAACCACTGCTTCACTCCACCCAGGTGTAAATGGGTACTCCCCAGGGAGTTGAGAATGGCTCAGCTAGAACAGGCCTGCCATAGGTTTAAATTGTAATGTCGGAGAGCTTGTTGAGGATAGCAGACGCTAAACCCAATTACAATACAATTACAAAATACCTCCTTATGTCCAGGCAGTAGTTCAAGAAATCACATAGGACACTGGATTTTACCAGCAAAAAAATTGTCTGATGACAGGCAATATAAATGTCTGACAAATTGTCTGCTACTAAAGAAGCTCATTGGCTAATGTCTTGTGTACAAGTCCACTGCCCGCGCCATCTATATTTCTAATTACTGGGCGAGCAAGGCGAGCGTGTACAGATTCTCATTTAGAACAACTCACCAAAATGTTTGCACAACTAACCCAAGCAGTTTTGACCTATGGTCCTCGATTCAATTTTGTGCATTATTATTCAAAGAATACAAAACCGACCACATTAGGATATTATACGTCGTTTACCAAGCAATCCAGAGCGGCGGTCATGGAACTAATTAGTTTAGTCAGCAATACGTTGTACGTGTGTAGCTATCTCTTAAAAGTAGGTCACTTCAGTTTCCAGGGACCCTGAAGATACAAGGGTCCCGATTAGAGACAGAGCTAATGTGTTGAGTGGGAGGGGCATTGCAGATTTTAATTTAATTTGATTGGTTAAAATGTCAATGATTGAAAGATGTCTGAAAATTATGCAGGAATTGCACTCAACTTGACATTTCACGTGCATTTTTTATAATTATTAATGATATTTAGAGATTTAGCTGAAATATATTAGTTTAGTAAAAAAACAGAAAAAGTGGGAACTTGCAGAACTCCACTTCTTGAAATAATAGAAAGATGTCTTCTGCTAACCGTTTGAAATTATATTTTGCTAATAACTATTCTAATCTGTTTTATTCATACATAACAGCAGGTATGCATCCTCTTTTTGTTTCAATGTCCAATGTATCTGACCAGCTGTCAGAGGCAGATGTAATGATGATAAGGTTTGAGATGATTAGGCTTGGAGTCCACAACCTTTGCTCATTTACACCAATGGGTCGGGGCTTTTACTCACCTCACCATAGACAGGACATGCCGCCGACCATTCTTAAACTTTTTTTACAATACTTGATTTTTTATGTCAAGTTTATTAACCTGGGTGTGATAAAATAATTGTAAAAGTTTTCATCAGACAAGGCAATGTCGGACATGAAATGATTTTTTGTCTAACACTTTGTCTGACTACTGAAATAATGTCCCTTTATTTTCCGGATACTGAGTAGGAGAAGAATATTAAAAATTATCACAGGGTTATTTTAAGAATACAGAAATTTATTCCAGGAAGTTGTCATATTTCACGAAGTTGAAGGCTATGTGAAATATGACAACTGAATGGAATAAATTCCTGTATTCTCAAAATTAACATTTTGTAACGATTTGATCCTCTGTCTCTTCTTTATCATGCTCTTAAAAAAGAAAGATATTCATTTGACAGCCAGCCTTCTGAATCCACGGAGTTAAAACCCCCGAAAAGTAAACGATGTAAATAAACTTTTTCTCAGTCCGTTGCTGTCATAAAGATATGATAAACACATCAGAAGAATTCCCAATTTTTGTTGGGAACATTTCAACACCAAGTTTGTGATTCTACTCCCATCCATTGCAGAGATATTTGCAAAATGTGAAGCCAAGACTGATCATTGATAGATTTTGAGCAAGCAGCGCTGAGGTCCAGCGCACCTGTGGATGTCGTCATTTTTGAAGTATAGCGGGCAAATAAGCAATACAGAAAATATCCGTGAAGAGGGCGTGGCCAAACTAACAATTTTTGGGATACAGAAATATATCTATCAGCTCTAAACCAATCAGCGATCTTCATTTGGCATTGACAGAGGATAAAATACAATATGATGTATACAAGTCTGTGCATGTTGAGCTCATGAACTACACAGATATTAAATTTATTCATTTAGTCAATTTCATGTTTGGAAATTATTTTCAGGTTACTCTTAGTGGGCCCAGCTCTGCACTTGAGATGCAGTTCTGTTGCATGAATAATATGGGAAGAATGAGGTATGTTGCATTGTTTTTAACTAATACTCAAGTTAGATATATAAGTTAATATTGTGCAAAACCCAAGTCTCTTAACTTTAATGTGTCCATTTCTGTTAATCAGAACAGCGAGAGTTGAAAGAGACAGCGTCAACTCAGTTGCCCTTGACGACCGACCTGAGGATCCTCACCAAAGGTTACTTGTGGCAGCTGTGGTAACGCTGAACCCTAGTGGGTCCACACTCCTCGCCAGGGACACTACGATCATGCCTGCAATTCCAGGGTTCCCTGCGCTAGTGGCGATGTTATTTTGCCCATCTATGGAGTTGAGGTAATTCTGTTAATGATAAATTACCAGAATATTTTCACAACCACAAAGGGAATTTTGTTAACATTGTTAAAGAGATGTGGGAAGTTTTAATGATTGCTGTGACAATCTATAGTGGCACATACTTTGTTTTCAGTGAGTAATATTGATTATGTGCACTGCATTCCAGAACTGACAAAGCTCAGACTAGATACACAGGTGCCATTTGTGGTCTGGGCTGGAACCCAGAGACTGGGGGCTCTGCTCTGCCTGAACATGACATGGAACTGGTGTTTGATGTTGAAATGGACAACAATGACTTGCAGCTGGTTAGTTTGCCGAAACTTATCTGATTCCTTTTTTAAATAAATCTGCATAGCAGCTTTTTGCCGGTATAAAAAATCATGCCATGCATCAATTCTTGCAGGATCATTAAATGTTTGAGTGAAGTCACAACTGTTCTGATGTTATTTGTTCCCTTGCAGATTAATCTGGTCAGGATGGCCATCAATGTGACAATTGGAGGAGATGAAAAAGAAGCACAATGGGCTCCTAATGCTGTGTTGCGACTGCAACAGAAGGCTCGTTCTAGAGTGATTGAGTACGTTTTCTTGTGACATATTGTTAATTTTAGTTTGTTGTATATTTGTATGATTATCTTTTGTCAGGCTGCAGTGAAATGAAATTGCTTTAAATCATTTTGTTCCATGTAACTTTCAGTCTTATCACGCGAAGGAGGCCAGCCATCGCTCCAGTAGATTTCAGAAAACCATTGCTTTGGAATTTGGTAGGAATTATCCTGCATAGAATAACTATAGGTCAGTGCTACTTTCCTGCTTTTCGTTTATTTCACATTCTTTTATTTTGATTCAGGTAAAGGAAGATGATTTGTTACGACCAAAAGTAGACTCAGCAATGGCTGGCAGCACAGACATGGAGAGAGGACAATTACTCAATCTGCACGCAGCAGTGAGCTTACGAGAGAAGAACCCAGAAGTTGAAGAGAATGAAAGGCAGCGGCATACGGCCAAAAAAATTAAGTTCAGAAAGTACATTCAGGAACTGCATGAAAAGGCTGGCTTGTGAGTTACAGTTTCTCCTTGTATGGCTTCTTGAGTCTTCAAAACTTGCCTAGTGTTGTCTCTTACAGTGGTAGTCCAAAACTGAATAAATCAGCTTGATAATTAACATCTGTTACCAAAGGTATTAGGAGCAGATAGTGCTTGATATCTATGACATTTAATACAAGAGTTATGGTTAGGGCTGTTCCATTTACAAGTGTGGGGTGTGGGGGTAGACTGGATGATTTTTGAAAAATGGAAGGGGGGGGGGGGCTGCACCTCACCCACACTTTTAAATGGAACGGCCCTTACAAAATTAAGTTTTTCACTTGCCTCAACATTCACATTGTGGACCAGGATGAGATTTCGGTCATGCAGTTCCTTCATTACAGAGTGCTTAATTAAAAAACTAAACATATATATGTGAATGTGATTTCCCCCAGACTGTAGCTGAATTATGGTATATGGCATTTGTTGTTGTAGCCTTTTATAGCTGATTCTTCTAAACTGCCTTAAATTGACAAATGAACATGCTGATGTCATTTGCTACAATACAAAATTTAAGTACAATAATTTAAAATACGAAAAGTAGATGAATCTAGTATATTTTTTTTAGATCAACATTGAAGGAAGAAATTGAGTGCAAATTGTGTGGCATCTACCTGCAGCACCCTAAAGAATTGAAACTTCATCTAGCCACGAAACGACACCGGGAAGAAGAGACCAAGTGGCTTCTGTGATTTACTTTTGTGGGGTATATACCCAGTTATATTAAGAGGACCTTTCTTATAAACTATTGCCATTCTTGTGATTATTTCACTAACACAGAGGACCACCCAACCAGCATAGCCTTCCATATTACAGAACGAATGCGGTTTTGTACTGGTTACAATATTGCATTCATGTATTGTATGTTAAGTGCTGTGTATGTTAGAGATTTTACTACCTAATGCAATTTAGTATACATATAGAGTTCATAAGAAAACAATACACATGACCTGTTCTATAAGCTAGAAATTGCAATATGATGTTTTGAAAGGTTAGTGATTTATTAAGATAAAGTTGCTATTCCAACTTTCTTAATAGTAAGATGTGCCATAATTTGTCATTTTGCTGTAAAATTGAAAGTTTTGTTGTAATTTCATAAGAATTTTCAGAGAGAAATTGTTCCAAGTTTATTATCATGATATAAGTAATTTGAGTTGCATTATAATGTTGATGTAAAATCAGTGAACAAATAAATGTTAACAATTTGTACTTGAGTTTGTTTGTCTTGAACAATTATTACCTGATCTTGTGTCATAAATTCATGGAAGCCAATGCATCTTCTCAGTTATGATGCTTGGAACTGAACAAGATGTCCATGTTCATCTTCTGAAGTCCGATTTTTCAGTCATTGTTGGAGGTTAAGTAGCATTTACGTTCCATTCAAACATAGTGTAAAATTTCTATTTCTCTTGCATTTGAAAATGCATCTGAAAATTGTTTTATTTTGCATGTATACATGTGAAGCTGTCACTATATGCCTGGTTGACAGCTCCAACTTGTGGTTATATTAGTTTAAATCTGGAAGAATCCTGTGAAAGCTGGTAAGCTCTGTAGCGACTGTATAGGACCATTTCTGGGGAACTTGGAACCTGATGCCACCTGTAGTACAATATGGCAGTCCATACTGAATGGTTGTAGAGGTTTTTTTGTGCCTCTGAAAGGAAGGAACATCTTGTAAATTTATTACTTTTTACAATATAGTTTGCAGAATAAAGTAAATGTTTCTGTCTGTCATGCAGTGTGAAATTGATTGAATGTATGTACTTGCCTTTAGACATAGTCATAGGATTCCCTGTGCCTTGAAAAGTTTAATGTGCATGTACATTATATTTGAGCAATTGGATAAGCCATGTCTGAAGTTCTATTGGTGATGACCCTGATATCGATCACCGTGATCTCTGAAATCAGTGCAAAGGGGTTTGATATGGCCCCAGTGTCAAGATTCTAATTTTGCTCTACCCAGCAGACTTTTTCATTCGATTGAACTACATGGACTCAACATTGCCAACTTTTTTCATCCGAGATATAATCAAAATTCACAGTTTCTTTGTCCTCATGAGATCTTTGGAAATCGAGTTCACTCCTCTCTTCAGAATTTGATGTAAAGGTTGGATGTACAGAGTTTCTTGCATTACGGTTTTCTTCTTCCAAGTACAAGTTATCTGATGCTTTTGACCGTTTCAGTACAGGTTTACCAAAGTGATGTCCCATGTCAAATATTTGTAAACAACCATGACGTCATTACTCTCCTGCATTGGAGGGTAGGTATTGCGCATGCGCATTTGAGGCGCACGTGGTGATGACTTTGACGTCACTACTAATGGCTGTGATGGAAAGAGAACCTTCATCGCAAAAATGCCGACAAGTTAGAACTGATTATTGGGCCAAGGTGAAAATTTTCCACAGTTGATTGAAGAGAACGTCACGCGTCATGGCGCCTGGACCTCAATCCAGGAAGACCGACTTGATGCCGGACGTGGCCACAAGAGACGCACGCACCGTTATTCAGCCGAAAAATGAATACCTCGTGGCTTGGCAGCATTTCGTGGCATTCGTTTACTTGATAGGGTTCGTTTACATGACCTTGGATGAGAAATATCAAGTTTAAATTGAATCACCTTGGGCGAAGACTACCTGGAGTTCGCCAGGGCGCATGGCATTCGGCGCGGGAATTTGCCAGTTTTGGGTCTGAGACTCGGAGGATAGCTTATTTAGATGGCATATCTATCCTCTATAGCTGGACCTTCTAGAATGAGGGGGCCCAGGGGGAGCCAGGGTCTAAATCAGGAGGGCCGACTGGAAAATGTATACCGTAAAGGATGGTATTCTCAGGGCGGGTATTATCAACACTTACATTAGTTTGTTAACAAAATTGTTAACATTCTAATGTGAGTGTCGATAATACCCGCCCTGTCGATAAAACCCTTATATTTAGATCATTGTCGCCAATGTCAAGGCAAAAGTCAATTCTGCCATGCAAAAGATCATCTAACTTTGTTGAATACATCCTAACGCATCATTCTACGTATGATTCATGATCTAAATGTCTGTATAGACTATACTAGTCTATAGTTAATTGTAAATGTAAGGGCATTTACTTAATATACAGTGTGTGTATGTAGGTACCTCCCTGAATACTTTGTTCCATTAAATTCTGTGAAGTGTTTAGTAATATTGCTTAAAATGTTATTTTTCCTAGTGGTGTCAATTAAAGTACAAAAATAGACTATATCATAATTATTTAAAATTATATTTTCACTTTATACACACTACTTCTGTCTATGGGAACTGAATAACATGTCTAAATGTCATACAAGTAATTTCCTAATACAACAATGTGGGAAACACGGACCTTGTATCTCAGATACTTTGATGTCATATTTAGTCTCACATATAATACAGCTGTAGTCTATACCACTAATTCTACAGTTGTTATTCATATTTATCTTATACTTGGTAGATGTTGTGAACATTCTCTGAAATTTGAGCCGTTTTGATTTTATGACAAAATCAACAGCAGGAAAATTGCATTTTAACCGTTTTTAGTGCACATGACATTTTGAAGTTGGTTGAATATCATTGATTACTTTCAATAATTCATGCTAATAATTTAATATTTCAAACTAACATTTTCTAATGCATATTTAATCTAGTTTTCTAAACTAAGAAACTAAGAAAAAGTCCAGATTAAATTTTTTATCGAAAAGCAACTAGTTGAGCTTATAGATTGCTGAAACTTTTTCGAAAGATAGCAATAATAGTTGTGAAAATATCTGTAGCTCAAATTTTAATTAGCTTTTTCCCTGTACATGCTGTATCACTGGTAATCATCAATCAATGTACAGCTTATTTTGTACCAAGCGTTCTGCTTGTTCAATACTCACATTTTTACAGATTTATTGATCTATTAGAAAAAAAATTATAGCAAAAAATCATGGTTTTATATGTTTTTCTTATCATTCTAGACTATTTTCAAAGTTACTTATGGTTACAGGATAGTTAGACCAAATGGCAGCTCCAGAGTTTTACATTGGAGGGGGCGGGGCCACTGCGTGTCTCGGGAAATTAAGTATATATATATAAATCATTGATATTACTTTTCTATTGTAGTTTTTCTCTATTTTTGACTGACTTTGGCAGTGACAATCAAACCATCTCCATTTACAAGGGTCATGTCTGTCCGTCTCCCATAAGAAGATGATACTCCATCTACGCTTCACCAAGAAAGTTAGCCCCTAAAAAGGTTTACCCTAACCTGGAAGATTGGCCTCTTCCCTGGAGCAAGTGGCACTGGCTTGGAAGATGCCAGTGTCCCCTTCACCACATAATGGCCTCTTCACTGAATGATGCCCCTTTCACCAAATGGTTTATAGATGATACCTACATGTGCACTGCCAATAGCCAAACTTTTGGCGCCTCTGTATATGCATACTATAAAGTATTGCCTTCACCAATGCAATCTATAGATAGGATAAGATTAGGTTAGATTAGATATGATAAGGTTAGATAGATTAGATAGACATGGATAGATGGGATCGATTAGATCGATTAGATAGATAGATAGATAGATATATAGATTCATTTTATTAACAGTACAAGCAAGTGGTACAAGTGTCAATGCTGACCCACATGTCATAGATTCAGATTCAGATTCTTTTTATTTTGCCAAAAAATATTTACAATTTATTTTCATTTGTAAACATTTGTTTTGCAAGGAGACCTCACAAAGATAAAAAATATTTTATCGCTAGCATGAGGCACCTGGAGAGATCCAATAATATTACATAGTGAACATTAAATCAAACACAATATGGAAATTACTCACATCATATATAGTACATACAATAGGTCAATAATGTATAGTACATATAATATGTATATTAACAGTGAACATTGAAATATATACGTACTACTACAATTCACTAAATATAAATCATATATATATAAAAAGCTATTATAGATATGTACTAGAAGGCACATTCATGTCAGGTTAATAATTAAATGTTTGTAAAATCGGTATGCCAGTACCAAATATTATAGCATCTCTAGTAAAATCTTAAGAAGCACCAAGTGTTTTGTAGCATCAACTTGCTTTGGTAACACTTAACGCTGGCAACATTGCGCTGACCCTGCGAAATTCAGACAGGAGATGGTAAAGGGGAGCAGACAGTTATATACCCGCAGTATCCATAGCCAAATTAATTTATGGACACTTCATCTGTTGTGCAATTTTTCTGTCTTAAAATATGATTTGTGAGGGCAAGAAGAGCAGAAGCAGCTCCAAAGCTTTTTTTTATTTTTTTTATCATTTGGTATTTTAGTACATCAAGATTTATTTTGTCCATGTAGGGTATCCATCGGTGTCTACCTGCCAACCTTTGACTCAACGTCCTCAGCATTATGGGCCATATGCTACTGTGGGGACCTGGTTAACTTTGTGGACATGGTGGTTATGTTCTTCGTTGCTTATGTGGACCCCAAATCTGGTGCCATCCGTGATGACAGACGGGCCATCGTTAAGTATCGTCTCAAGACATCCTTCATATTTGACTTACTTGGGTTACTGCCACTTGAGCTTCTGGCACTTAAGTTTCAAGGGATTGGTGCCTGGAGACAAGCAGCTTTGTTCCATCTGAATCGCTCCGTACGGATCCTCAAGACAGTACAAATATTTCGTATGTATCAGTTACAGGGCTAAGAGTTGAATTAAAAGGCTGCTATGGTGTAGCAGTTATTTTGAATAATAAAAATCTTCTTAAAAAAACACGGTCTTTTTTTTTTGTGGGGTTCATATTTGCAATGAACAAAACTGTTTTCTTCATCCAAGCTTCGTTACTTTGAAGTTTATTGTAAGTGGGTTTATTTGTAAATGGAATTCCTTTATGTATCTGTCTATCTTCTCATCCAATGATCATCATTGTTAATGATGCAATCTTTTTATTATTCAGAGGACCTAGAGAATGACCTGACGCACTCCAGGATGGTGGCTGCGGTCTTGAAGTACACGATGGTCCTGGTGATTGTCATTCAGTGTGCATGCTGTATTTGGTTCAGAGAGGCATGTCTCGGCCATCATGACTTCACGGATGACTTTGTGCACGCTTCTGACTACATACATCACAATTTGACACCTATGCACTGCAACAGTGATAGCTGGGTTGCTGGTGCACTTGGAAGTATCAGTTAGTATGGCTTTATTTTTTAATGGTAAATTATGCAAACCAATTATGCTAGTCATTTGATTTATGGTGGTCATGTTTAAGTTTGTTAACAATGAGTTTGTCAGATACAGTGTTATACTTGAGTTTGTGTTTTAATTGCTCCAGCCTCCAGTTAATTTGCTGACTCTGGTTTGTTTTCATTAATGTTTCATCTTTATTCTGTTTGGAAAAAGTGCAGTATAGCGGACCCAAATTATTGACCATATTTAGCGAGCCTCGTTGCCAGGCCTATGACATAAATTGCTTGAATTCAACGAGTGACGTCACAAACAAGCAACGGCGGTGAGGCAAGCACGCAAGTTAATGATAGTTTATTTTTTATTTTTCTTGGGGGCTCCTGCCCCTAAACCCTCGCTACTTTACACAAATGTAATTCTCATTGTGTGCCACAACGAAATTTGGTCAAAACTAGTGATTATTTTCATGTTTCATGGATGCCAAATATGGTGAATAATTTGGGACCGCTATACTGCACTAAACCCTTCTGTTTTTGTTTTTATTAATGAGAAGTGAGTTAAGATATTAATTTTGATTTGTGCTTTAAGTCATGTAGTTTACAGAAGGTGAAAGCCCAATCAGTCAGTCTGTGAGTTACCATATTTTTTATCTTTTGCAAAATTTGCAGATGCAAATATGAGTGTTGTGATGGATGCATACATCATGAGCCTCTACTGGACATTTGCTACTGTAACTGCTGCTGGGTAAGTGTTCAATAAATCCAGGTATGTTTAAGTGCATTTTGTCAAATATATATTTCAAAAAGGTGACCTATTGTCTCGAGGCTCCAAATTTCATTTAGTGTGACCAATAACATGTATGTTACTTTACTTAAAATGCGAAACCCAAAAATCACTTTAGGACTCGACATCGTCGGGTTCTATTCATCGTCGATAATATAATAAAATTAGCGTGGCTACCACAGCGCCATCTACCGTATCACTCCTTCGCACATGCGCGCCAACTCCCAGACCGCCATATTTTGATGCGACGAAGAAAGAGTGACACGCTCTGCAAAGAGCTAGGGTTCTTATAAGTTTTTTAACACATATTTATGTACATTTCACAGCCGGTTTCCACGGAAAACTATCTAACAAACATTTAGTATGTTTCAGATGGATTCGCCACGACGAAATAAAAGCGTCTCGCCTCAGAAAAGAACAACTTCGGAGCGCCAGCAGGCATCATGGCCGTGACGACGCGGGTCGTACAGACAGACAACGGAACGAACCTACAGAACGACGTTCCAGATCTCATAGCAAGTCTTCGTTATGTTCTAGATCGCCTCCAATGAACAGATGACATCTTGAGCAGACTGTGAGTAGTGCAAACTCTTTAATTATGAATCCTGATGCCCCAGAGAAGGAAAGAAAAATGGATCATGTTTTGCGATTGTTAATCGAGGTAGCCCAAGCCCAGAACCTCTCCAAAACTTCACAGTCCTCTCTAACAGAACTATGTAAACAGCTTCAAATTAAACTTTACAAAGAGAGAGCTACGCAGGCCATGATTGCGGCGGGAGTCGCTCCCCCAGATGGCAACAGACCCCACACTCTGCCAGCCTTGTGTAACCCCAAAAGACCTCTGAAGTACGGGGAATTGCTTTCCCACTGGGGGAAATGATTATATCCAGAGTAGTGGACTCTTGGCGCTCCATGGCAGGAATTAGGGGACAGGAATCCTGGCACCCTAATTGGGACTATCCCCCTTCCAACCCGAACAAGATGAACAAAATGGTTCCCAAACCATGTGTGAATATGGCCGACTACAGCTTTCCCCCCAATGAGTTCCTCTGTGCAAAGCCGCTTAAGTCTGAAGCGGCAATTGGGGAGAAAACCTCACCTGCCTCGCTACCTCTATCTAGATTAGAGACTGCCTGGATTCCTACACAGAGAACACGCTACCACCAGACTTACCTCAACCAGTATTTCCATCTACCCCTCACATGAGAAATAATCTTTTCGGGGTGGCGGAAGAGGGAACTTTCAGGGAAGAGGCCACTCCTCCTATGCTTCATCGCAGCGAGGAGAAAAACAATACCCCAAATGACCCTATACGGGCTGCACGGCTCCCACTTGCACCAGCTCAAAGTTTCAACGTTATGTTCACGAAAGTAGGAGCCACACTGCACCATTTTTGGAAGTGTTGGGAAACACTGGGGGTAAAACGTTCGGTGGTGAATATTGTAGGCTTCACCTACAAGAATGGTGGACTCTATCTCAACCACGACAAACGCCAGTTCCCGTTTCAGTCGACATCAAGACCCACATACCCTGGTGGACCCAGTCGAATGCCCTGAGCGTGGGAGTACCACTTCAACCTTTCTCTCCGCAGGAGACCATATACACCGATGCGTCCGAAGCGGGATGGGGAGCACACTGGAACGGCAGGGAAATGGGTGATCTACCGGCTCCACCACATCAATGTCCTGGAGATGATGGCAGTGACTCATGCGATCATACAGTTCGGACCTCAACTACAAGGGAAACAAGTTCTCATAGCTACGGACAACACAACAGTCCTAGCGTACATCAACCACCAAGGCGGAACGAGGTCAGCCCCACTAATGGAAGCAACCACACTACTCTTTAAGTCAGCTCAACAGCACAACATCACACTGAAAGCCAGACACATTCCGGGGCGTCTGAAATATCCTAGCAGACAAACTGAGCCGAACCGACCAAGTCCTCCCCACAGAGTGGTCAATTCACCACGAAGTACTGGAAATGGTGTGGGAGAAATGGTGGACACCCATGGTGGACTTGTTTGGTGAGAGAACAACAAGCTGTCATCTTATGTGAGCCCCATTCCGGACAGGCCTAGTCGCCAAAGTCGTTCAGAAACTGAAAACGCACCGGTGCAAGATGATTCTGATAGCGCCACACTGGCCGGAGAAGCCATGGTTCCCCGAATTGCTCCAGCTCCAAACCTCAGAACCATTACAACTGCCTCCCAGGGCCGACATTCTGAAACAGCCCAAGAAGCCCATCTTCCACCAAAACCCGGCAATGTTAAAACCTTCACGCGTGGAATCTATTCAGCGAGCGGTGCTAGAACGAGGCTTCTCTAGTAATGTAGCTGAACAAGTCACCCAGTCTGTCTGCGCCTCGTTCAGGAAAGTGTATGAAACGAGATGGTCCTACTTCTCAGAATGGTGCGTGGCACATCTTATAGACCCACCTAAAGCCACAGTCCAACAAGTCGCCAATTTCCTGTTGCACCTGTTCACAGACAAGAATTCCAGCCTGTCGACTATTAAGGGCTACAGAACTGCTATTGCCAAAGTCTTGTCCAATGACAGTGGGGTCAACATCTCATCCCACCAGGTGATTTCTGATCTCATTGGGGCGCTGGAGCATAACAAACCCAAGACCGGACACAAGTTCCCGAAATGGGACCTATGCTTAGTTCTAGCGTACCTTAATAAACCTCCTTATGAACCATTGGGCTCGGCGGACCTGAAAAGCCTCACCTTCAAGACGGTCTTCCTACTATGGCTGGCCTCGGGGGCCAGAAGGAGTGAAATGCATGCCCTTGACATCAAGAGGGTCACACATTATGAAAACTGGAAGGTGGTGCGACTGGCCCGAAACCCTCAGTTCCTAGCCAAGAACTTTAACTACAGCACGGGGAAAAGGAACTTTGATGGTTTCATGATCGAAGCGCTCCAACACAGATTGGGTCCTAACCTGCAGGATGAAAACAAGCTGTGCCCCGTCTGAGTTCTCCGATACTACCTGGACCGAACAAGCAGCTTAAGAGGAACCGCCACTCAGCTCTTCATATCGCTGAATAACAGAGAAGACCGGGCCGTAAGCAAGAACACGTTGGCCTCCTGGGTCAAGTCTTTGATCTGCAATGCCTACAAAGAATGCCCTACGTCAACACTCTCCACTCCCAAGATCTCTTCCCACGAAATTAGAGCTCTAGCCATGTCAACTGCTTTCTATGGCAATGTGGCCATGGATGATATCCTTAGTGCCGGCAGATGGGCCAGTCAAACAACTTTCACTAGCTTCTACCTGAGAGACGTCGCTACAGACCTGGAAGACATCTACCAACTCGGGCCCGTGGTCACAGCTCAGAATGTCATCTCGAAGCCCTCCTAACAACCTACAACAGCAGAGGGGGGGGGGGGGGGACATCCAAGGAGGGAAAAGACTGTGGAAGACCTGGCCGTAATTTCTATGTTTCTTTACATCTAATACAAACCCAAAACCACGGAACATTTCCTCCCACCTCCCCGCTATATTTACCACTCAAATCAAAATATGGCGGTCTGGGAGATGCGCGAAGGAGTGATACGGTAGACGGCGCTGTGGTAGCCACGCTAATTTTATTATATTATCGACGATGAATAGAACCCCACGATGTCGAGTCCTAAAGTGGTTTTGGGTTTGTATTAGATGTAAAGAAACATAGAAATTACTAAAAATTTTAGTAAGTTTTGTCATGTTATGTCATGTTATGCTGTCTGATCTGATCTGATGAAAGACAAGTCAGTTAAGAGAGATGTGAGGTCAAATTTATATAAATTGAATTCATATTTTTCCAGATATGGTGACATTGTGGCTGCTAGTCCTGTGGAAATGATCGTCTCCTTCGTGACAATGATGCTCGGCATCACAGTGTTCAATGGATTGATGTTTGGGGGTCTGACGTCCATGATGACCAATGATGACTCAAAACGAACTGAGTATACAGACAAACTCCATGTGGTCAGGGCAACCTTGGTAAATATTGTTTCCATGAAATGAATCTTGACTGGAAACTGTCGTTTGTTTATGATTGGCACATGAGAGTCACAAGTATAGTCCTGTCACAAGATGAATCCAAAGAAAGTGGCATTTCAGTATGATACTAATACTGAAGATTTTATTGATGTCACAGTTTGTTTCTTGTTGTTTCTAGGAAAAAAAAATTTTGCGGTGTAAAAAATCAAAGCCCAAAGTTTAGTTTTATTGTAAGCGTGGCACAAATTACTTTCTTTTTTTTTTAATTTCCAGAAAGAAATGGATGTTGCAGAAGACCTGGCGAAGTCAGTAGTATCCTTCTATGAGTACATATGGAAAGAACGACAGGGATATTTAACAGACAAGAATGAACTTTATGATTCTCTGCCTCACTCGTTCCAAGCGGAAATATGCTATGCAATCAATGCCTGTGCACTAACAAAGGTTTGATTTAGTGTGCTTATTTACATCAAAAACAATTCTATCAAGTAGGAATTTAATTCTTGTATATCTTTATGGTACTTTTATACCTAGCTTGCTGTGACTCTAATGGCATTTTTTATTTACCAGGCTCCGCTATTTGAGAATACAAATGAAAGTTTCATGCGAGTGATGTCAACTAAATTACAGCAGGCACTCTACTTACCCCACCAAATAGTAGTGAAGCAAGGGGACATCGGGAGTGAACTGTTTTACATACGTGTTGGCGCAATAGAGGTGAGCTACTGTAATGTTTAGATGTTGTGTAGGAAAGCAGTTTGAACCTTGGATAATATTGATTATATCTTTTTTTTGTAATAATGCTAGATTCTTGGTGAAGATGAACAGAGTGTTGTTGCCGTTTTGAACAGTGGTATGGTTTTTGGTGAGGTAAGATATTGTTCACATCTCACAAAGCAATTGCTATTCAAAATGATATACAACATCCTTTAGGGTACTTAAAGTGAAAATGTATACTACAATATGGATACTGCAGTTAACATTTGCTTTCAGATAAATCTGGTGTTCAGCACCCCGCGCACGGCTACTGCACGTGCTGCAACATTTTGTGAACTTTTGATATTGACTCGCGATGAATATGCAGCTGTTGTGACTCATTATCCAGTGGGTATGTGAGCCCTTTAAAGATTTCCGATTTTGTTCTCATTGCTGTTTTCATGGATGCATTGAACTGTCTTTATCATCCTTCTAAACCTTCATCCTTTTGTTAAAATTTTTCCCTAACTAGTAAATGAATCAATCACTGCTCTGGCAAAAGCAAGATACAAAGAAATCAATGAACAAAAGATGAAGAGGGCTGAGAAAAAGAGTGATCCTCACTACAAGGTTTGTTTTATTTTATCACTTGGATTTCCAGCTTCAGTCAATAGTGGATTTTTATGGAAGGTTCACTATATTTCCACCAGGTGGCTATGACAGAATACTGCAATTCTATTGGCTGAAAAAGTTCCTGCCCTTGATTGTGATTGGCTGAAGCAAAGTGCATCCTAGCAGCAGTATTTTTAGTGCATGTCTTTGACATATGTCTTAAATCTAGGCTCCCGATATCTGAAAAATCTTCAGGTCCATCCCCACCCCCTCTCTCACCCCTTCTTTTTTAAATGGAACAGCCCTTACTTTAGTTTGCGTAATCATTAAATATATGATGTTGTTGATTCCATGGATCTCATAGGCACGTCAGCCTCGCAAGACTTCCTTCGTGCCTCCATCCAGGATCAGAAGATATTCCTTTGCAACAAATGAACGAGAAACTGATGAGATGAAAAAGCCACAGGGAGTGGTGGTGAATGCTTTTGAACTGAGACGTCTTGCGGAACAGGATGAAGCTGACATCAAGGAATATATCAGTCTGAAAAAGATTCATGAAGCAAGCGCAACAAAGGTGAACATTGTTTTAATGTAAAGAGTCGGTGAAGGGCTTTGGTATATTTCTCATTTACATCCAATTCTTTGATTAATTTTTTGGCTCTTCAAATTTCAGCAAACACTGTTTGCACTTGCTACAGCCATGAAATCAGTGCTGGCTTTTATGGGCCAGTATTTCATGCCAGTTTGGAAAGCCTTCATGATTCTTATGGCTGTCTCGACTGCCATATGTTTCCCATACGTGGCATGCTACTATTATTCGGATTATCAGCTACCAGGTCAGAAAAGTTACTTTATAAATGACTGAACAATTTGTCAATCTATAAACATTTGGGTTCATAGATTCACTGTATTATTTCTTTACTGATATGAATTAATGTTACAAATTTGTTTGTAGGTTATGACCCTCACACTGAAACTGGTAGATTTTGGCTCACAGTCACGTATTTGTTGGATCTTTGTTTCTTGGTGCATATGTTGATGCTCAGTTATGCCGACTTTTCTCAATACTGTGGTGAGAGGACTTCGCCTTTTCCTTTAATATAGTTTGCCATGGATATTGCCAAACTTGTAAGGTGTAACTATATTCCTGAAGGTCCAAGGATACACTCCCAGCGCAGTTACTGTCAAGAAATAATCTCAAATTGATGTGTTTGCACTGGACGTTATAGCTGCCTTGCCTTGTACCAGATGTCTTTGCTGAGACAAGTTAATTTTCCCTCACATATATAGCCACTGTTAACAGTTCTATAGTCTCTCAGTAATCTAGTTGTCTATGTGGAAAGTACTTGTCAGATCATGATAATCTGATCTTTATTTCTTGTTTAGCAAAGAATAGGAGCCTGACAAAAACTACTGTAAAACTTCTACGGGAGTACATCATGGGTAAAGAATATCTAAAATCGTGGAACTTCCGACTTAATGCGTTGAGCATCCTGCCTTTGGAGGTGTTCTCTTTAATGGCAAACCAGGATCCTGTTCAAGAGTGGCAAATGTTTGGATTTTTGAGACTCAATCGAATCGTCCAATTTTTTCTGGTAAGGACATACATATACCAATCATATCAATATTTAATGCGACTACATTTTATCCCTCATCTTTTGTTGATTAGCTTCATTGGTGACAGTTGCGAAATTGTAATAATGAAAAAAGGTCCTTATATTGTATGATGATGATTTTGCTAAAAAGCTGATGCGCCATCTGAGGAAACTGGAGGATGATATTCATATGTCATTAGGCAAGCTGCGGTCAATGCAGATGTCCATCTACATCATAGTTTTCACTCATTGGTGTGCTTGTGCACTCTTTCTGATCCACTGCCAAGGAGCAGAGTATGTCAATGTAGTTTTATTCAGTTCTTGTCTGCTTTTAGTTTGTAGAATTTCGGTTACCGTTAGTGTATCAGTTTATGTGTTGGTAATGGCAGTTTTCAGGTGTTACTCTTTTATTGTTGGTTAACTTTTTTCAAGTTTCTTTTGGCATATATGACAACCCCTACAATTACAAATTTACAGTTGGTAATAGTGATGCTAGTAGGCATTGTAGATATTGTGCCCTTATCGCAAGGAATACATGCTGAACTTATTAATTAGGCTTTTATGAGGTTTAGGCTGTTCAAAAGATGAAATTGATATTGTCCATTTTTTAAATTCAAAATATGGGTGTTCTGGAAGGTTGAGGTATGGTCTTATTGCTGTTTGATGTTTTTCTGGCTTATTTGACTAAAGTGATATGTGCTCTAGAAAATTATATATGTCCAAAATAAGCAAGTAAAAACCCTGCACAGATGTTATGATGTGTGCCAAACTATTCTTGCATGGTTTTAAATGAGTGATTTTGTGTGTAAAATGGTGGGGGTTGAAAATAAATTACAAACTACTGTATTTGTTATTATTTGTTATATGTAATCATAATTTCTTTGGGTTTTTTTTTTTTTCAGTTGCAGTGAACCAACGTGGTATACAGTGTTTGTTGACAGAGTTAATTTGACGATGGCGAATGTCACGCAAGACGAAAAAGTTATTGTCTCGTTGTATTGGGCTGTTGCGACCCTTACGAGCACAGGCTATGGAGAAATCAATGCAGTGTCAGTCCCAGGGATGGTGCTCTCTTTATTGACTATGTTGATCGGTATCCTGCTCTTTGGTTACGCCGTAGCCCTCATGGCGGCAACATTGGCTAATGCTGACTCTGCTCGGTAAATGAAACTTCATTTATTTTAATCAAATATTTAAAATGGTCAGTTTTGTGTAAGCTTGGAATTCAAACGGGGGCAGCCCTGCTGCCCCCTTTGTATGCAACGGTCGTGGGAAGCAGTTGCGAACCCCACGTATCCGCTTTTACAACTAGGTCGGCGGCAAATTTGAAAACGTATGTTAAGTCAATGAGCACGAAAACACCCTGTGTGTGTGACGCGATTCAGGCCAGAGAAATGACTCTACACACTTGCCGTTTCGTCAGCTGCAACGCAACTTCTTTCTTCCGAGCTGTATAGTTTTTGGTAGCATTTCGTTGAGTGGAACTTGGTGCAAATCGCCGGTAAAAAGATGCATTTTTCACGCTGTACCTCTTCGATGAACAAGATGGCGAACTCCAGCAGAAATAAACGAAGTTCGTTGTATGGCTTCGTGCATGTTCGGGCAAGAGGCCCCCGGCGGGGAATTCTTGCAGTGTCTTAGCGTTGATTGGTCGTTCGATTTTGAAAACCTACCGGGGGCCTCTTTCTGTATTTTAGTGTATTCGCGCATGCTCAGTGACGTGTCTAGACAGCTATGTAGGTCACTGCTACAACAGAACCAAACGGCCGTGGAAATTGCCGCATAACACGGCGAATTTTGCCGTTTTGAGAGGGAGTGGATACCGTATTTGTTCAGAAAGGTATTCTATGACTTTCTGGCTTTAATTTAATGTATACTTTGAGAAATTTGATCATTTTTTGACGAAGTTATGCGCTCTGGTCGCTTTGATAATGTTACTGTCAACAGTCCTCCAGCCGCCTTTGTTGCACATCTAAAAATTAAAATGCTTAAGTATCATATCGGTAAACCATAAATATAGTTATTCTGTCCCTAAGATGCAAAATATAAAGCAATTTCCTTTCAAAACGTAGCTAAGATCGTCGTGATTATTAATGACAACCGCAATTTTGATTACTTTGTGTTATGCGCTGTGATTGGTCGAAATGAGTAGTCCCAAAATATAACAGCAAATCAGTGATTAGCTTGCTTGGAGCAGTATCAAGTCAAAACGTCTGACAACCAAAATGTCCAAACCTGAAATGTCCGATTCCCTAAACGTCCTATTTGAATAATAAATTTGTTTTACTTATATATAGCTATGAATATGTAGCGCCGATACGTATCATGTATTGATGATGCATATCGTATCGTTTGAATCATACGATTCAGAGCCCAATACTAAATATCCACAATTGTATTAAGATAACAAAAGGATAATACTGAACAGAAATATTTACAAAAGGTTATGTTTAAAAATTACAGAATATTGAGATGTTTACTCTTCCACAGGTCCATTAAATGTGGCATCTTTCTAAACCAATTCCATGGATGACATTGTGCCCCCAATAAAAGCTTCCCAAAACTAATTTAGAACATTAATTTGTTAAATTGTCAAAAATATGTCAGTATTACATTGGACTATTTTTGAAATAATAACTTTCATTTGAGAGCTATTCCTGAGAGATAATAACCCATCGTAAGAATTATGTTATGCAATAATTAAGTAGCTCATAGATCTCTAAGACAAGAATGTTGCAAGGCATGATGACTTTTGTTCAATTTATTTATTAAAAAGCATGACTCGCATAATAAGTGTCTTGGCCTAGGAGTACGTGTGGCCAAGACTATCTATCAGATGTGAATTCCAAGAAGTAATATATGTAACTATACAACAGTAATGAAAACAAATTTGTAAAAATCTGGCCAAAGAAAAAGTACAGAACAAGTCTTTATGGTTCTGTACGACTTTCTTGAAATTATTATGCATCATTTGATATGCACCAAGAAGTTATATGTAATTATCAATTAGCAAGCGTATTTATACATTAAAGACATTGTAAAACAAAAGAGAAAATCGATGTCAAAAATATTAATGTGGCATTCATTTAATATCAATTAGCAAGCATGTGCCGTTTATGTGATTATAGATCACTAGGTTACAATAGCAATTAAATTAACAAGTAGAAGCCGTTTTCTGTGATTCTGTACGCTGAGGTGTTTTTCATTTATTCACGATTGTATTTAGTTGGTCCATCGGGCATCACATGCTTATAAATAAGCTATTACAATTCAATTATATTGGCATTAGATGTTTATTTTCTGCAAGTACATCATAGCAATAATGTAACACCATTCTGCACTTTTATGCGGGTGACGAATCGGGTGACGCATCGACCAGTTCCGGGTGACGAACAGACTTTTTTCGGGTGATGGCTGGACCTGTTTTGGCAGGGACGAATTGCGCAGTGACGAATCGCCCTGCTACCATCGTCTCAGTTAAACAAGTCCTTTCGCCCGGGCCGAACTGGCTGAAGGTCGAATCGACTAGCATTCGTCATGGTTACTGTAGTTCGCTTTGATAATGTCAGCTGTCAAATGGTACGGATGTCGAACATGTATACAACAGTCCTCCAGCCCCCTTTGTTGCACATCTTATGTGCTCTAGTTGTCTCTGTGCTAATAAAAGGTGAGGGTGCAAACACAGTTCGAATCTAGTGTACTTTTTCTTTCAGTGTGAGATTCCAGTCTCGTCTCTCTGCTGTCAAGACTTTTATGAAAGAACAACATCTCAGTGCAAGTTTACAACACAGGATAAGTCGATACTTGCAACTTATGTGGATCAAATACAAGTATGACAATATAACTGAAGTTAATAAGGCCTACCCGATGTATCATTGCAATGTCAACTTTCCCTGTATTTGTCTTTATGTTTGTAGGGGTGTCTGGATGCCAGGGGATGAAGGTTTATTAGACGACTGTCCTGCAGGTGTTCGTTATGACATCGCTCTCGAAGACGCCTCAAAGACCCTCTCAAAAGTTCCCCTTTTTATGCACCTTGATGATGACTTTTTACGAGACATTGCGATGCGTTGCCACTCGTTCTATTTCTTCCCTGGAGAAGATATCATGCATGCTGGAGACATCAGCAATGAATTGTATGTGATCAAGAGAGGATACTGTGTGGTGAGAATGTGTTGTGTTCTCTGTATGATTTATGATTTGACTAATACCTTGCCTTTCTAACAACTTCTGATTTAAGACCAAGAGATTTCTGCTCCACCATTAATTTTTATTAGAACCACAATGACATTGAACTCCAAGTTTTGTTTGGTATATTATTTCAGTATATTTTGATTTTGATATATTAAACTGATTCAGGCTTGGTCAATGGATATGAAACGGAAACTGGCAGACCTTGGCCCAGGAAGATTTTTTGGTGATCAGGCTTTAATATTTGGTGACCAGAACCAGTTCACTGTCCAAGCTGACACTTACTGTGATGTGCTTGTGCTGTCAACAGAGGACTTCAATGCGGCTCTTGACCAATATCCACACATTAAGGAGTGAGTACAATTTAGCCATTATAGGGGATCTCATATTTAACACAGGCAGAGGGTGTAACCATTGTTTGGTTGTTTCATCTAAATGTGACATTATCAGCTGCACTTAATGATCTGGTTGTATGATTGCGTCAATGCTTAGACCATCTTGCTAGTTAGTTTCCTGTTAGTAAAAAGAAGCCAAAATTAATTATTTGTGTTTTAGGCAAGGATTCAATATGCACTGTCCGATGCATTTGTTCTGACTTCTTTAAAATTAGGCAATTTTTGATGGCAAGTGGAGCAAAAGATTACTATCAGAAAGTTCAGGATGACGTTTTTGACAAAAACAGGATTCAACTGTTTGATGACAGCCACCAAGGTACGTTTTGACAAACCAATTAAAATGAGAAATCCAGAAGAAATACATGCTGCGGTATGAGCTGAATTTTGGCTTGTGCTGTTCAGGAGAATGTCATCCACACTTATGCTGCAAATTAATAATATTATGATAATAGATTTATTTTATGAAGCGTAAAAATCCACAGTTGCTCTAAACGCTTGACAACATATAATCAAAAATAGTAAATGTATGGAATAATAAAATGACTAGAAAAGGTAAAATTGACAAAAGCTTAAAAAAAGGGAGTTTGTTACACAAATAAAGGTACGTTTAGTCTATTTGGTGAAAATATATATATCCATAGTCTTCCCGTATCTCTCAGCTAACGTTAATGCCGATGAGGAGTACACAGAACATGTGGAGAATGAAACTCAGCAGGATTCAGTGGTGAGCTTTGTCTTGGGAAACAAGAAGAAACTGTACGAGAACTACATCTCCAAAAGAGGATTTGCTGGCAAACTTGCGCATGCTTTTCTGTTCAGGTACAAGCTTTTATTATCTGCCCATTTGGTGGCATAAAGTTTCGAATGTGTCAAAATGTTTCTAATATAATTGTATTGTTGTAAATGACAAATTTGACATGCATTTGAGGACTGCAGTGATAGTCTAGTATAGAAGTTGGGACATTAAAGTCTTATTTGCTTCGAAACAGTGATGCAATACTTGCGTTGTTGTCCACTTGCAGCTATGCATTGTCGCCAGAAGGGAAACTACTGCACTATAAAGTGCACACCATAACCATCCTGTCCTTTATCTTGTCCCTGTCCATCCCAATACAAGTGGCTTTCCTGTACACAGAGACTACCATTTGGTTCCTGCACGCCGTCTTGGATTTGTTGTTCCTGTTAAATGTGTGAGTATTGTGACAGTCGTCAGAAATTGAAAAGATTCTAAACTTGATGTATATTCCTAAGGACCTCAATTCACTAAACGTTTGGCCTGAACTACGCTTTTCCTGTAATAGATAAGCACATTATGAAAGCGCTTTAAACAATTGATCAATGATAAGTCCAGTTTGCCCTGAGAACTTGGGTGCACTCATCGAGGACCTTTTTTAGTACAGTCCAACCTGGGAACAGTCACATATGGGAATTTAAAAATTGGCTGTTTAAGTTATAACAGGTGACCACGTAATAGAAGGTAAAACAATTAAATTCTGTCTGGGAGTGTTGGAATATAGTGACCATTAACAGCAGGTAGCATTTCTATGGGGGACGTTAGAGGTTTGACTACTGAAGTAATGATTTGAAAAAAAAGAATTTTCTCTCCTTTAGATACCTGAATATGCATGTTGGCTTTTACAATGAAAATGCAGTGCTGGTTACTCACCCATTGTGTACCGCAAGGAACTACATGAAGAAGAATTTCATTTGGGATTTGTTCGGTTGTTTTCCTTTCGAAATATTTGTTGCTGCTACATATGGACGGCTAAGCAGTAAGTTGTTTGTTCGAGCTTTAAGCTGCACTGTTCAGCTACTATGTACAGAGGTTCAATGATACTGGGTGTTGATCGATGGCTATATAAATTTACAGAGAGAGGCAAATAGTGATGAAGTTTGTGTCTAGCAATTGGTTTTTGTTGAATGTTCCAGAGGAGATACTTCATCTGATGGCATTGGTGCGATTGAACAGGTTGATGAATGCCATCAAGGTCAAACTGTCATTTAACTACTTTGAATCGAGAATGGACAAAAAAACCGGTGTGCTGAGGTAAGAAGGCGACACTGCCAAGTTTCCAGTTGGTTGTGGCTCTGGGTGGTATTCAAGGATCATTTTTATTTATTCGAGGATCAATTTTATTTACCTTGTCAATCAAGCACTTTTCAATGGAACAACATGTAAAATATGTCTGTTTCAGAGAAGTAGAGTTTGCCATCTTCACAGTGATGTTTGTTAATTTCTCCACTTGCATCGTCTTCCTCACTGCTTGTCCGCCCCGTATTTTGGTTGGTGACGTCTCTAGTCTTGTAGATGCTGCGTCTGGTTACCATTGCTTCAATGACTCCTGGGTTGTGCACAAAGGAATACGTGAGAACGCATGCATTTCTCACGTCCATTTTCTTACTTTCTAAAGCCTAAACGTAGTAGAGTTGTCTTACCTCCCCTTTCGTTATTTTATTCAAAGCGCTATTGTTATTTGCTTTCAGTTGATGCTAATCCTTTGAAGATGTATGTATACAGTGCTTACTGGGCCACTGCAACTGTTGTATCAGTTGGCTACGGGGACATGTATGCATATAACTGGCTAGAGGTATGTGGAAGTGGCTTAATTAAATGCAATCTAGAAAGTGGCTAAAACAAATTTCCAAGCTACATGATGTGTCCCAAACATTAATGGTAAAATCATCTGTCCCAATGAGGTGAAATTGCACTTCTTGTTTTTTTCTATGTTTTAAGCCATTTATAGTTACACATTCTACTTGTGCGTTACTTAAATCCCATAGGTTTAGTTTCATAAATTTTTTTTCAGCAATATTTGATAAGTATTTGCCACAGTAGTTAACAAGCGAAATATCTTAATTTAAAGGAAGCCTGAGTTTTACTGCCTAGACAGTAGACAAGGTTAATATGCACTAATTTACCTCCTCATTTTTTAATCAGATGAGAATGAGCATCGTATTGATGATTGTGGGAGTGATGTTTTTTGCGTTCATTGTTGCCAGCATTGCATCTGCTATGGCAAATGCAGACTCAGGCCGAGCCCGCTTCCAAGACAAACTGAATGGTATCAGAACTCTGATGAAGGTAATGTCAATGATTTCTGCTTTTCTTACCTGAACAGCTTTGATATAGAGATCCCAGAAAACGTGGGCCTGACTAAAGGGGTGTTCACACTATCATGTACAAGACCTACGTATGGCCAGGTACATAAAAAATTGGCTATACATGCTCACTCATGGCTCTGTTAATCCCGTATGACTTATTTCTACGAGCGTACATGGGGCAATCAAAGATCGCTCGCCGGACATCCGTAAAACGCTCGCCAGACGTCTGTAAAATGCTCGCCATACATCCGTCAGGCATCCATCAGGCATCCGTCAGGCGCTCGTAGATCGCTCGTAGATCGCTTGTAGATCGCCCGTAGATCACCCGTGCGAGTGATTCAAGGATGGCGTGGCTATGTATGGCCAAGGATGGCCATGGACATATGTAGAACATACGTAGAACATACGTAGGACGCTCACTGACGGACCCCTGAGCAAGTTACATAACTAATATAAACAATGACTCGTAGAACGTCTGCCAAATTTTTTAACATTTTGCCCTCTCTATGTCCGTGAGTGGTCAAGTGCAACCAGGAGTGTCCTACGGATTAGTGCGTGTATACGTAAAACGCTCGGCCGGTGAATCACATAGGGACAAGGATGAGCAAGAGTAAAAAAAGATTCCATCCGTTGTCATATGTAGGTCTTATACGTGATAGTGTGAACGCCCCTCTTTTTTAAATGGAACAGCTCGAATTACCTTATAGATTTCTTAAATAAGTAAAGATAGTTTCACAGCGTTTTGTTTTACTTTCTGAGCTTTGGATTTTAACATTCTTGTTATCATTCAATCTTACAGGACCACCATGTAAACCGCAGACTTCGCAACAGGGTTATTAATTACTACACCTACTTGTGGCGCCGCACCCATGGTGTTAATCCCAATACTTTACTGGATGGTATTCCTCATGCTTTGCTCAGTGACATTACATACGCACTCTACAGTGACACAATCTACAAGATATCCTTATTTACGCATGCTGATCATGGTTTCGTGAAGATGTTATCAAGATGCATGAAACCAATGTACTTCCTTAATGCTGAGTTCATCGTTCGCAAGAATGACATTGGTGAAGAGGTACGTGTTCTTACCTAGCTTATATGCAGGTTGCATGTCCTATTTGTCCACTTTAATTTTCCCTACCAAAAAAACTAGCTAGTATGGTGAACAGTTGACCCTTTTTGTGCTTTTGTCAAAAAAATTATGAGAAAGGCATCTTGGTTATATGTGATATGAATGGAGGAAGCATTTTGTACAGTTTATTTCTAAGCAGCTCACTTGGGAGTGCATCTTTTTCTCACACAAGTTATTGGCTTTCTGTTGACATACATAAAATTTGTTTTAGATGTTCTTCATTGATCGTGGTGAAGTTGAAGTGTGCAATGCAGAGGGTACAAAAGTTTTTGCGACCATTGAAGCAGGAGGAGCATTTGGTGAAGTGGCTCTCCTTTTCGGCTGTCGAAGAACTGCATCTGTCAGGTTAGAGTCTAAAAAGTGCCATTTATTATTCAAATTGCTGCAAAGAATATGCTTAGACATTTGGATGTTGAATTTTGAATGGTATACCTAAGTCTGTTTGATAATAATTGCAACTTTATCATAGAGCCAAAACGAACGTGGATGTGTTTTGCCTTGCGAAAAAAGACTTGGACCGCGTACTGAATCTTTATCCTGAGATCAAGAAACATGTGATGGAGATTGGTCAAGAGAGAAGGAAGCAAGCCTCTGCTCGTCCCGTAAGTGCCTACTGTGTAGATTTTTTCTTTTTTTAAATTTTAGTGTGGTTTTACAGTAACCTTTCCAGTTGTATGATTTATTAAAAACACATTGCAGAAGTACAGTTACTGAATGAAATGCTTTATACTTTCTCATTAGCACTGTAGAATTTTGCTGTACATTTAACCTGTGTTGTACTCATTATGGACCTTTTTAGCTAAGGAAAAGGGAAGACATTGTGGAGGTTCAGAAATCTGAAGACACTTCAGAGAAGAAGGTGGAAAAGAAAAAGAATTTGTTTGAGTAAGTTGGATGTAATTAATATATGGAAAAGAAGAAGAAATTCATGTGTAAAATAATACCAAGAAAATTGTTTATTTTGGTCTTCTTGATTCTGGAAACTAAATGAGAAACTCGCAATGATTCTGAACAGTTTGGCAGATTAAGCAAGACTTTGGCATAACATCTACTGCAGAAATTGACAATGGGATAGTTTGTTACAATTATGGTTCTTCCAATATGCTATAAGATTTGATCAGCTGTCTGTTTTTGCCAGGGAACTGACAATGGATGTGAAGAAAAAAGCAGAAGAGAAAAAAGAGAAGGAAGAACAGGCTTTGCTTGAGAAGACAAAAAAAATAGAAAAGGAAAAAGACCGTAAATTTAAGCAGAAGCGACCTAAAACTGCCACAAAACGCAAAGAAAAGGAAAAAAAAGATGAAACTGGGCCTAAGAGACAAGATGTCAGCTTGGAGATCGATGCAAATGAGGACAGTGATGATCAGAAGAAATCCTTAAAATTTGCTGAAGGGAAATCAACCAGTCGGGTTGAAGATGAGGATGATGATATTTCACTTGGATCAATAGCAGAAGTTTCGGAGACTGATGAGCAAGAGATGGATCAATCGTGGTATGCTCAGTCACCTGATTACATGTACGGAAGTGACTTAGAGGAGGAAGATGAAGAGGTGGATGTCAACAACGTGAACAACAACAGTGACGCAGGGAACTTGACCAACAACAATCTGAACAGGACTGGAAATAACAACCAGGGCGCCGAGGCTATTGACCCAGGTAAGAGAAACCTCCATCACTAAAAACATGCATTGTTCAGTCCCAGCCTTGGCACTGTTTGTGGGGTAAATCTAAGCTGGAAATAGTAACATTATCATGTCATCATAAAAAGCTAAACTCATGTTCTTAGCACTCAGGCAAAAATAGTTGAGTGTGTCAGCTATCTCTTTCAATTCTTAAACTTGGTGCATTTTTGTTTCATTTTTAGAGGACAAAGGTTTCGTAGAGTTCCTTCTTGATCCTACACAGATAATTGAACCAGATTCTGAGAGGTATCAACAATTCAGGCTCTTCCTGGAGGGAATTGGATCCATTCTTGCTTTTTTCACGATATATCAGGTAATATTTTTATCTGAATTATGGTTAAGTCATTTGAGAAATGACTGCGTATTAATTACTACAATCGCATGTATACATTACATTTTCAGATGTGTTACTACGATTTCAATATCTACATAATTGCGGTGGTGTATTGTTGTGACTTCGTCAACATTATAGACGTAGGTATTTTCCTAATGATGCTTTTTTTGCATCTTAAAATAAATGACAAATATTTGGATCAATTGCTCCATACAATATATGCATCTTACATTGATAAAACCTGAGATGTTTTATGACTGTTGACAGTTGTACATTCGGGCGAGAGTGACATACTACGATGATCACGGTATCCTTGTGAAGGACCACAAACTGGCTAGGAAGGCGTATTTCAAGAATCCAGCTGGGTTTTTCATGGACCTGGCTAGTGTTCTACCCATTGAAACCGCTTGCTTTGCATTTGCTCGAGCAGATCGCGGAAATATTTGGTCTGCGCTGCGAGTGTTACGACTCCTCCGGGTGTTTCATGTCCTGTCTTTTTTCCGAGACTGGGAGAGAGAACTGAATGTGAAGTGAGTTGAATATTATAAGATTCACGAAATTATGATTTTATGAAGTTCAGTTAGGTTTATCACGCCCGGTCTCAATAGTTCAAATGCTGCCTCCTTTGTTTGCATCGGTCTTCGGAAGCCAGCGTGACAAGGTATTGTATCCGCTTTTACGACTAGGTCGGCGGCAAATTTGAAAACGTATGTTAAGTCAATGAGCAGGAAAATACCATGGATGTGTGCCGCGATTCAGGGCAGAGAAATGACTTTACACACTAGCCGTTTCGTCAGCTGCTGTATAATTTTTGGTAGCATTTCGTCCAGTAGAAGTTGGTGCAAATCGCCGGTGAAAAGATGCATTTTTCAGGCTGTGCCTCTCCGATGAACAAGATGGCAAACTCCAACGGAAATGACCGAATTTCGTTGTATGGCTTTGTGCATGTTCGGGCAAGAGGCCCCTGGCGGGGAAATTCTCTTGCAGTGTCTTAGCGTTGATTGGTCGTCCAAATTTGAAAACCCACCAGGGGCCTCTTTCCTTACTTTAATGTATTCGCGCATGCGCAGTGATGTGTCTAGATGGCTATGTAGGTCACTGCTACAACAGAACACAATGCCTGTGGAAATTGCCACATAGCACGGGGAATTTTGCGGTTTCGAGAGGGAGTGGATACCGTATTTGTTCAGAAAGGTATTCTATGACGTTCTGGCTTTTATTTAATGTATACTTTGAGAAATTTGATCAACTTTTCACGAAGTTATGCTCTCCGGTCGTCGTGGTTAGCGAACGTTCGCTTTGATGTCAGCTGTCAAATGGTACGGACGTCGAACATGTATACAACCAGCCTCCAGCCGCCTTTGTTGCACATCTTATGTGCTCTAGTTGTGTCTGCAACTGGTTGCCTTGTACAACTTTCTGAGTTTATAAATGTCACTGCTGTAATTTGACATTTTACGAAAACATGATTGAAGTGCTGCTGATATTTAAAAAAACCCTGCATTGAAGCATACGTGTTTGCCATATTTGGGTAGATATTATCAAATAACTTTAAAAATACTGCTTGCCACTGGCAATACGATTTAAAATTATCATTTATTGTGTCTCTTGGTGACTTCGGATGAGTTAGTTGCTTCCCTATAGGGCCATGAATGCTACTACCTCTAACTCTAAGTTCTTCCTCAGCCCAATCCGAATGTAATGGTGAATGCTGTGTACCTTTCTGAGAATTTTATTGATTTAATTTTCAGTGTTTTGAAGGTTCGTCTACTCAAGTTCTCCTTCATCACGCTGTTTGTGACCCACCTGGTCAGCTGTCTTTGGTTCATGCTCGACTGTCCAATGGGCCGATGTGATATCCATGAAAAGAGCTGGGTCAAGAAAATGGGTCCTACTAGTAAGTGTATATTTTTCCATATTTTATTGAATGTTTGTATTGTCAGTCCAGCAGTGAAGATCTTATAATCTTTTATAAAATAACTAGGCTGACACACTTGTCAGTATTGTGACATTGGGAATATTTTGTGACATGAATGGAGATATTTGTGCAGTCCCATTTGTTACTAAATGGGATGAATGAATACTGGTTTCTGCTGAAGAAAATGTGTGTAGAATGTGTACCTAATGGCAGAAGTTACTGCTGCATCACAAACTCATTTGCAAAGAGATGATTGCAAGTGGGATTCTGTAAATCATTGCAGTGAATGGTGACAAACTTAATTGGTACGTCACTGCACTCTACTGGACCATGGCATCTATGACAACAACGGGTTATGGAGATTACTACGCAGTCAACATATATGAGATGGGTATGTGTGATAAACAGTGATACTTAGAGCAAATTAATATATGATTAGCAGCACTCTTTCAATTGAAACAATAATGGTGAATTTGAAGTGTAATTCATGTTAAAAATGTATGTACATCGCAATATCTCTATAATCTTTTAAATGATTTCCTTTCAAGTTCTTAGTTATTATTTCTTCCAGTATTTTCTATTTTTACCATGTTGGCCGGAAAACTCATGTTCGGTATCATCCTTGGAAATATTGCATCAACCTTGGCCAACAGAGAAGCTAGGATGACCAACTATCGCAAAACTCTTTCTGGCATTTTAGTAAGGATTTTTTTGCTTTTTACATTTTTCCCTCTCACAGTTAATATTTATATATGCTCTTTTCGCAAGTGCGGCTACAAAAGAAACGAGCCTTGTCTCTGATTGTGGGATTAACTGGCTAACTGTGAAGTCCATTCCAGCCAAATTCATAGACTTGGAAACAAAACTCCAAAGGAGAGAGAGCTTCCCCAGAGGACATCACATGTGTGCAGGACTCTCATTGGCTAAGACAGTCCCTCAACCAGTTCTGGATTCACATGACCTCCTCTAGAGTTAACTTCCAACTTTATGAGACTAGTTTCCAAGTCTATGAAATTTTCTGTAAAACTATTAAAAGGAAGATGATGCCACAGTTAGGTGACACTTCATTGCTGGCTTGATTCTATTGATTTACAGAGGCTCATAGGTAATGCCTGCCAGTGACTTATGTCACAAGAGGAATTCACAACCACTCAACTTACATTCCAAATATATACACTGTTAGAGCAAGTTAAGTTACAGTGAAGTCCACTCAGGTGTCCAAATATGTCTGTACTGTTTTGCAGGGAAGGTTAGAGGAACAGGAAGTGCCGTTGACCATGCGTCAACATGTGGTCTCCTACCTTGACTATACTTGGATAAGAAACCAAGGACATGATTTCACTCAAATTTTTAATGATGCTCCATCATGCTTGGCCACTGAGATATTGCATGCAGTTGCTAAGCCATTCTTTGATTCTGTAAGTATTTAATGTTCAGCGCAGTTCAACATCTTGTCTTGTCACTCGATAATTTTACAGTTTCTTATTCACGAAAAATGGTAAATTGTATAATTATATGCATGTGGACTTCAACTAACTGCTTATGGTGTAATGCCACAGTGTATTCTGACTGAATATTTTATTTTGAGTCAATAACTTTTGCAATATTAAGTACTCTTTACTGGGGATGTAAACTGATGCAGCAAGCAAACTTAACAGTAAATTTATCTGGATCCATTGTATGAATATGCTAGACAGTCATTTAGACACCTTCCAAAAGGAAAAAAATTACATTTTTATTTTGCTAAGATAAAATTTCTACTTCGTAAAATTAAATATTTATGAAATGTAAGTCGATAACTCCGTAAAACATGAGTTAAACAAAGGCTGGCTTATTTCCAGATGATCCTGTTCAAGGACTTAGAAGATGCCTTTGTGAGACGCATGGCGTTACACGTCCACCGAGTTCTGTACCAAGAAGGAGACTACATTGCCCATAAAGATGACCTGGGAGATGAGGTCCTTTTCATTTTCAGAGGATCTGTAAGTTTATTTCTTTGCTCATGATGCTACTTGAATTTGCTGGTGCACCTGAAAGCCACTATTCTAGGAATGCAACCACTCCAACATTTCTGTCGATGAAGCCTGAGAGCAATGCTGCCTAGCCTAGCACGAGCAGGCGGTTTGTTGCAATGATGCATGATACGATGGTAAATATAAAAGTGTGCTGGACTTTATAAATAGAGTCTTTAATTAGTGATGGATATAATCTGCCGACTTCACAATTACAACCTTGGCAGGTCTGTTCAAGCTTGAGCCTTTCTCAGCTCCATTGGGACCATGCACCCAGCATATGCAGCATGTTAGACACTTTTTGGGTCAAGCACGAAATTGCCATCTCATGGTATTAATCTACAGCGATAATTAGATAACGATAAAATATTGTCGCCTAAAAATTTTCAGTGCCAAATACTTTTTTACAGGAGTTTGGTCATGGTGTCTTTTTATGGTTCACAGGTTTCGGTTCTTGAACATGATGACAATGATGCCGAACATGAGATTGGTTTCGTAGGTTATGGGACCATCATCGGAGAGTGTTTCCTGGTCCAAAGTATGCCACGACTGTTATCCCTCAAGGCCAATGAACGCACAGATCTCTTCACAATTGAGAGGGGCGCATGTTTAGAACTGCTCGAGCATTATCCCAGCTCTAAAGAAATCTTTGATTCTCATGCTCAAGAATATTTTGTAGAGGCAGGATTCATGATCGAGATTCGTATTTAGGTAATTTTTTAAGTTATTCAATTTCTTTGATATGACTTTTGTGAGAATTTTTGGCACTGTTATTCATGCCCAATATCTGTAATTTTTTTTACATGGATCAATTTTGTAGGAAAAGTTTGAAATACAATCATGCTCTTTTTTATGAATTGAAGTTTTTCTCGTTATTTGCTGTTTCATAGAGTTCATTGCTGATTATTTATGGCATACACACCAGTGAACACTGCATTTTATTCTTCCAAATTTTAATGAAGGAGTCATATGAAGAGCAAACAAAGATCATATATTTTATTTCAAAAACAAATAAAGCAATTAACTAGCATTGCGCTAATAGTAGTTGACTGAGAACATCGATTGGCAAGTACTTACAAATTGCTACTTAAACACTACACGGATAAAGGGCTACATAATATTTCACTGTACATATTCCTGGAAGATTCAGTGATTTTTGTGTTTTGACTAGTGTTTTAATACAACGTAATATTTTTAAAAAACCACATCGAATCTAACAGAAAATTGAATTAAGAAGTACAAGTAAACGTAGAGTGGCATCAAATAAACATGAAGACAATACCAGCACAACTGTCTCTCCATGAGAAAAAAAAAGACAATTACAAAGTTTTCTGAATTTTACATCGACAGTTACATTTTTTATCATACATATACACTATATAAATTGAAGAGTTATGTATAATATGTACAGTCTGCAAGAAGGTTAGAAGTAACAGGAAATATCATTGGTCATCTACCTGCATTATGAATCATATGATATAGTGCTGGACGTGGAATCTAGCAAAGGGTCAAAATAGTCACGAAACACCAGCCTAAAATGGCATCTGAGTTCATTAACATTATTGTCTGGTTATAAAGGTCACAAACAAAATTGAATGTACATCAGCATTGTAGTAGATATATATTGCAGAAAACCAATTGATAAAAATACTAACTGCAAAATAGGTTCCTGAGCGTGCGACTGAATCAGTCTCAGTTGATTCTGTATTATGTATACACGTGCGCATGCGACCTGCATAATTATGAATTACATTTCTAATAATAATTTTATCAACATTAGATACTGTTCATTGTCTCTTCTCACTGTTCAGATACACAAGTGTACAAAAGTTGGGTGTGATTGATTTTTTTATCAGTATTCTGTACAGTAAAATCAATCACTACTGGAGATATATATATATGTGTTTTTCACTGGTCAGGATATGGTGTACACGTGTAGCTGTAGATTTATGGAAAGCTGTAGTCTATCAACCCTTGCATAACTTCTCTTGAGCTCCCTCTAGTGTTAGTTCTGTTTGTTAGACTGCGATGCCCTCTAGACGTCTTCATCTGAACTGTCTGCTAGTAGCATGAGCTTGTCCATGTACGCAATATCTGCTGCCTGTAAAGAAATATAACAGGTCTGAATTTCTTTTAAACAGAACAAGATAAAAACATTAAATAAGCTGAAACTTCTTTGTACAGTTTCTGAAGGTAGTACACACAACAAATGCAAGATCATTCATAAAATATCTGTGAAGAGAAATCATTCACATTTATAGCTAAAATATCATTTGGTCATGAAAAATTCCATGGGGAATCATAAAACAATGAATATTTAATGCTTTGTCGTATAAATGGGTAAGAATAGCAGGTAGTTTGGCATTTCATTGCCCTACTTCGTTTTCCAATGCCAATGGTAAAATTTAATAGGCTCTGTCAAGGGAATGGATTTGTAACGTCACTCAGGTTTGTTTGGACCTTATATCGAACAACTCCTTGTATTGACGAAATAATCACCTAATGATGGGTCCAGCCTGATGGCAGCAATACATTGATGTCCTCAAGAGCTGGGCTGCCTGCAATCATGCAAGTCTGGATACGAGGGCAGTTTGGAGGCAATGTATTCACACACCTGTCGTGTTCAATGAATGATAGGTGGGCCATGAAATTCAATTCTCGATCAAGTTCATTTGAGGTTAGAGGTTGAATATCTGATGATGGTTCGAAGATAAGGTCATGGTCCAGTGAATTGACCTCTACAAATTCAGATTGGCAATAAAGGTTGACGTAAATTCTAATGGCAGCTGTATGTTACTGGAAGGAGACTACTAATGCGGTATTTTGGAACTTTTACAATGACGAGAATGTTTTTCAAATGGTCCATTTACTTTCAGTAATAACAGTCAAGGCCAAAGAGACCATTGGGAATCCAGGCTATGATGTTATTATCCCAATGCGGCACTTAAATATTGACGTGAGCATTAAATTTTAATGAGCTTGACCACTCATAGGCTACTGAATTTTCTGTCCTTCTGAGCTTAAACATGTGCAATGAGTAAATGTCTGGGAAGCCGAATGACCTAATTGAGGCATAACTTGTTTGTCTAAGAACATGTGAATTTCATCAAACTTCGTAAAGATAGTATCATGTTTTATCAGGAAAATGGTTAATTTTTCATGTAATTTCCTTGACTATATTCGGACAAATTTATGAGTGAAACTGTTTGTCTAAGAACATGTGAATCTCATCTAACTTTGCAAAGAAAGTGTCATGTATTATTATATCTTGGGCATGTTCAATTTTATTGCAATTGGTAACTCAGGGGATTCCAGCCAATACCTTAGGCTTGGGGGGCCCCCTTGATAGTGGCAACTTGCCTTAGAGGCGTCTCCCTGCAATAGATATAGCCTGATGATGTGTCTATTTTTTTTAACTTCATGTATGTGTTTTATGTGTGTATTTGCCTCTGTTGTAGAAACAATATGTCTTGAGTTGAAGTCTGTTCATGGTGGTGCAAGGAATAGCATTCGCATCAACTCTGCATAAATGTGCTAATCACACGTTGCAGACAATTCTGTGAGTCGCAGACATCAATAACCAGTGTTGATCTGCAAATCTCTTCCAATCGTGTGTTTGGCAAAATCTGATTTTCAAGTCAACACAATGGCATCATTTCTTTAAAGTTTTTCAGGATACAGTTACACCTGATTCCTTTGGTGTTATTCCCATCCTTTTCTGGTGCTGACAGCGGCAAATGGGATGCAGTTGTATTGATTTTAGATCTGAAATTCAATTTGCGTGTGATTTGAATCCCAACTCTTCAAGAAAGTGCATGGCACCATGAAAGCATTTAAATCAAAGGGAATGTCTTTGTTTTTGTTGTTTTTTAATTGTTCCTTCCCATCTGTGTGTGCTTGTCTGTAATGTTTGGTCAAAAGTACCCTGAATGCCATAAAACGTCTTTTGATAGTTTCATCGAAGCGAATAGAGCATGGATTTTAGTTGTGTTACAAAACTGCTTTCATTTAAGTTGAGCTTGTGTGTGTCAAACAGTACTGGGTAATTGTGTCAGGCATACTCGCAGATATTACAGGAATGCACAGCACTATTTATCGACCACATTTTTTCACAGAAATGCATGGTAATCCGATGTGCTTATTCATTCACAATTGCAAGCTCCATGTGGCAAAATCCGCAGAAAAACCGGATTGTTGGAGCTTTTCTGTAATGTGCGATGCATTGCAAATCTATCTGAACATCACTGATTGTCATGTGATGAGAGATGGATTAGGTACTCTGTGATGAAATGGTGCATCTGTTGTTCTCCATTCTTCCATGACTGTTTGCCTTATGGTGGTTTTGTGATTTGCTTTGTCATGAACGTTTAACTGGTAATTCGTCCTGCTTTGGGAATTTATGAACAGAAAGTGGCTTAAGTGATATTTGGTGTTTTGCCCATTTCAGTGCATTTTCCCCAATTATGGATGCTTTTATTCAATTGGCTGGATGTTATTGAGTTTTTTGCCGTTCTGCATATAAACACCATTGGTGCAAAGTGGTCATTAATCACAGCAATTACATTTTCAATTTGTGGGAGTGTTCAACAGTCAGTCCTTGGGTGATAGTCATGCTATAAGTCGGCTTGGAAAAACCCCAAGTGTCATGGGTGTGTATTGAATGTACTGAAATTGCTTGTGGGGAAACATAATGGTCATTATTGTATGGGATGGGTATTATTTCTTGATCTGAATGGGGTGGGGGCCTACCTCAGCGCTAGGCTTCAAACCACTGGGTCCCGGGTTTGATTCCCGGTGGAGCTTAAGTTGGATGGCTGTTTCATCCTTCATCTCATTGGCATGAACCTAGACCGACCGATCCATCAGTCACTACATGCAGATGTACCATGAACCCTGCCTGTCCTAAGTAGCCCATCAGGTGCAGAAATACAGGACGTAAAGCCATACTCTACCCACCACTTCATCTGAATGAATATTTAGCCATGTATGCATATTCAGTGTATGTTTTGGTTGAGGTGTTCAGTATTTCTCATCAGTTGGTGTGCTCATAACATTAAAGAGATTGTCTTGGATAAGGTGGTTTACTAAAATGTTTTCCTTTTCAACTAACCTGTCTTGGGACCAATTTTGTACAAATTCCTCTTTTTCGGATGTTGATTTCTCGTGTGTTTGTGGACCAATTTTGATGATTTATTCCACTTATTACACAAAATAAGTACCAAAGGGTGAGCTTACAACTTCATGCCCTAAATTGCCTTTTATGGCTTTAAATAAAAAACGCCCTAGAAGATCTACTCATATTTTGCACTCCACTTTGTTCTATTGTCAGTGTATATTGATTACCTTGAGTAGCGGTTAATAAAATCAAGCAGTAATTTTTTACATCTTCTCAATGACTCTGATCCTGTCACAATGCCACTGATGAAGACGCCAAGAAGACAGAAATTTAAAGCTTGATTATTTCATCTATGTCCTGCTGGTCGATTCATCATCAGCACTGTGTTAGTTGTAGTACTTGTAAATATTGCAAATCTGTATAATTTGCAACCTGCTGAAATCCGGGGATGCAAAAGTTCAGGACAGGCTACTAACCTATATCAGGGCAAAACCATGTATAGGATTAATGTGTGGAATCAGGAGGAGTCCATGGTGAACCCCCAGGGAAGAGGGGCTCCAGGGTGCTCCATGGCAGACACATGCAACCCTTCTATTGCCCTGCCACTGGGTTAATTCCACAAATTGACCCACCCGGAGTGTTTCACACTGATAACTTTGTGGCCGGTGGTCAAGACAGGCTGGACATTGCCCTGGTCATGGAACAACTGCCCTGTGGTATGTGATAGAGCATGCGAGAGGGTTTCATGTGCTGCTGCTAGCCCCTAACTCATAGACTCATTGATGGTTTCAGACTCGCAAACTTTACATGTTGTGCTGTTTGGCAGCCAAGCAATCATAAACTCAGTGATGCAAATAATCTATTGAAGTCACATACATCAGCATCTTTGGTTCAGTTTTATTTTTCTGTAAATGTACACCTTGTGTTTTGATGTCTCTGTCAATGTGTAGCTTATCACATGTAAGAAAACTGGAATGTAGTCATCCAAGCCTGGCGTTGTTTCCCCACAAAATTTGCAGTGCTGTGTAATGAACTAGTTTTATGGACTGTCAGTGCTTTAGGTAATATTGAGACCTAGATAGTTTGCTGGGTAGGATTCAAACCTAGGAAAGAGGAGTTGGTAATGAACTCAACCACCACAGAGCCAGACAGCCTTCCTAATCCTGCAACCATTTTTTGGTCATGTTGTGTTCATGGGGTATTATTGGGAAAGGCTTGTCACACAAGGGTCTTGCATGTTTGTGGTTCAAATTATCATAATCAACTGCAGCCTGGTTCCATGCCGGTGCAATTGTGACGATTGGGGTGGATGGTCGGGTGTGAAATGAACAGCTTTTCCGTTGGGGGATTGAACAAGTGGTGGAGAATCCTGGTGAGAAAGTGACATGAATATTCAGGACAGCGTGTGATCCCTTTTGGCAATAAGACAGACACAGGATTTGCCGGAGTCCAATGATGTGTGAAATCAGATCTGTGAGAATCTGCCATCTCTGAAATGGTGGTCAGCTCAATTGCTTGTGTAAATAGCCACCGGCTGAACATTGTGTGCTGCCCACATCAGCCACTTACATCAACAATTCATACAATATGCTGTAAATATTCTGTGTTTAACAGCTTCGCTGGGCACTGAATATGAACAGCAGTTACTATGCATGTATATTGCACATAAGGGATGTTGTTGTAGTGTCCTCATGCGACATTGAGGTTGGCTTGCTGTTGATCTACATTTGTTGCATAATAAAAATGACCATGTGAATGAAGTGTATTATATGCACATGATACATTTATGGCTGCATTGCCAACAAGGCTATTTATGAATACAATATCAGCAGAGTGAAATAGTTGGAGATTGCAATCATTGCAGAAAAGGAACGGATGTATCAATACTGTTTCGGGACTTGCGGTAACGGTGAAGTGTCCAATACAGCCGTGGCCATAACTTCTCAAACACGTTCTGTAGATGGTGACTAAGGTGCATTTTTGATCTTGCATCATACTTTTTATAAACCTTGACCATGTATATGGACTAGGGTATTGCGACGGCCTGCATGTCGGTCAGTTTTTCCCTCCCTTTTGTCTCTGTGTGTGTCTGACACACTTATAGACATACTTCAGGTCCATTGATGCTAAGCTCATGGAACTGCAGGTAATATACCTTAGAGGAAGACCTTGAATGAGTTTAAAAAATGAACAACTTTGACTGTTTTTAGGTTAAACTAATCCAGAACCTTGTGGCTCTCCTCTCTACTCCCGCCAGGAAAATTTGTGGAAAATGAGGCTCTTCCCTCTGACCAACCATCCGTAACTTCCTTCTGACCAACCATCCGTAACTTGATTTATTTATTGGCATGATTGTAGTGCAACTGTGTTTTAAAGAGAGTAAATGTGATCCCTAAAGGAACTAATTAAAAAAAGTGCCATAAAGCAAAATACTAGACCAAAATTATAGTTTTTTAAAGTGTCCAAAAGGTTTTGGCCATTGCTGTATGTAGATTGCAATAAACCGGGTGTGCATGTATACAGAATTCAACACCAGGTAAACAAACTAAATTAGACATAAAACCTAAATCAGATGTACAACTTAAATCAGATATACAAACTAAGTCAGATATACATACTGTTAACTGTGGAGCAGGTGTAGGTTTCTTGGCTCTCCGACTTTGACACGACCGAGCTGCATAAGCCAGACAGACTATGACAAGGGCACCTGCCACTCCGCAACCCACTGGAACCAAGACACTCACCAGGTATCTTCGGTCCTGCAATAACAAATATATCACATAAATACAACACTTTCTGCGATTGCTGTGACAAAAAAGGCATTAATGTGATATTGTGGAGTTTTGTCCCAATGGTTTTATTGCCAATTTTCATGTATAGAAAAGGAGAAACTTCTTGGTTAGCTATTATTATTTTATTCAAATCAAGAAAGCATTTTCATGTTATAGTCCACAACATGTGACTTTTCTTATGCCATAATGCTGATTGAAATGAAAGAAATGTCTCAATTTAGGTTTTTCGTATTCACAATGGATGAAGTTTATTTGATTTGTAAGTAATGCCGAAGCAACGGTTATGTATCACATCATTGAACTAGAAGTAAAAAAAAAAAGATGAAGCTGTATGTTTAGGATGGCATTCAGCTTCCATGAGGTACATCGAATAGAGAAACACAAAACCAATTCGAAGTTCTCAAGGATGTTATAGATATGATTTCTTAGAATCTTGGCACATTAACTTGGCTTGTTTGGATTGGAATGTGAAGGTCATATTCCTGGAGACTGTATTATTTATTGTATTCAACACATATCTGTCTTTATTCCCACTTAATGTAGCACCAATACTGGACCTGGTGGCCAAGGTCCCTTAGTCCAGCATGGGCCAAATGACCTGCCAAGTCGTGAATGCTTGGGAGTCGGCATAACAAGAAGAGACAGGCTGCATCTCTATGTACGCAAGGGACTGGGCTGTGGGCGATTAACGGTGTAGCACAAGGAGCTCAACTGCCACACGTGTTTAGACTGGAGCGACCTCCACCGACTGACATGCTAAACTCTGTTTGGTCCCCAGATAAAGCGACCGATGTATGAGGGCCCGGGGCACGATTCGCATACCAATCACCAGCTTTCATCAAGACAATGAGCGTCTGCAATACAACTCTTAGCAGGCTCATCGATTTCTCCCTGCTCCAGAACAGACAAAAACAGCGCGAGTCTAAGCTGGCAATCTTCAAAGCCACACTGCATGTCCTACGTGGACTGAAAGCAACCTTGGAAAAAGAGCGTCTTAAGTGATCATTTGAGACTGTTCTCTTGCCAAAGTGTTCTCTCTTTTGCTATTTCAGAAACGGCCTTTGGGAACATAAGAGAAATGTTAGAGAAGGAAAAGGCTACAAATGACCACCAACTTCTCAATAATCCCAACAATGGGAAACATTTATGAAGTTGAAACCCACCATATTTTAGTACAAGGGAGATGCATTTAAACATAATTAACATTTCACTCCATGCAATTTGCTGGAACTTGGTTAAAACTCAGCTGCTGGTGTTTTTTTGCAGTACACAGCATGGAACACATATTTTTAGTAGGTTGATTTTTGTTGTGTTGTCTGGGAGTGGTTGACCTTGGACATTTCACAACTCATGAAGTGTTAAAGCTACTGATAAAATGTTATTACAAACTTAAACAATCATGGGTTTATGGAAAGGTCCTCTTCAGAGTTTAAAATATATTGTATAGTTTATTAATTGTTGCTGCATGAATTAATCTTCAGTTTGAAGCGTTTCAGCTCAGCAAGAAGTTTTATTTAAAACTTATTTTTCTTTTACTAGTATAAACAGCTAATGGGAAATGGAAAGGTCCCTATTGCTTGCTAAACTGACCGTGAAAGAATCACTGCAGCCGTATTGCAAATGCTTGAAATGTGCAGGCCCTTTTAGGGTCGAGAACCACTGCCTGATTGGTCAGCCGAGTCGCAATAATACAATCAGAGCGAGGCCAATATGGCGCCATTTGACATTTAGGAGGCCCATTCAGCCGAACGTGCCTGACGCTTGGACAAGTGTAATGTGCAATCCATGTTGGACGAGCCAAGAGCAGATTTTTTGCCCGGTGTGTCCACTGGGCTGATGTCTAATGTATCTCTCCATCACCAGATCTGCGAGGCATTAACTGCTCAGCAAACACTGCTGACAGACCAGAAAAACATAAAGCTAATTTCGATTCAGCTCATTGTCTTCGTCTTAGCATTGCTGCCATTCTTGTTCTTTATCCACCTTACTAAAGCTTCGTGATAGCCAATAAATCGGTGCTTAGGTCACCTTTATTGGCAAAGCTAATTTTGGGTGGACACTTTATCGGTGGGCAAAATAGACCATTCTTCCACCTTGGCAAAACTTATTAATTGAAGCAAACAATTGGTGTGACTTACCTCCCATATTAATCCATGGAAAGCGTGTGGAGGATAAACTGGAAAGAGAAAGAAAAAACATAGAATTAGATGTGTGGCACCAAGTAAACCAATGTTCATTAGATCACAATAAAATTACTTGCAAATGAATGTGTAACTCTGCACCTAATCACTCTGGCTAACTTTATTAGACTGCTAGAGAAAGGCTGCATTTGTGTGGTCTCATGAAAAGAGAACTCCGTCTTAATGTATGTTGGTGGCACAGCGGATAAGCCACCAGATGGCTACTTTGGAGACACAGCGTGCAAATCCTAGCCCAGGCACACTCCTCGGGATGGTAAAGTAGTGGTACCACGCTAGACCCTGAACATCAATCTGCACATACAAGTGAAAGACCCCCTAACATATTGAAGAATATAATTTGGTGTGCAATCGTATCGTCTCATCAGTAGGTCTGCCAATGGCCGCTGGTTACATCTTACAAAGAAATACACTGACCTGGAGGTAGTTCCTTATTACAAGAAATAAATTGTAATTTTATAATTTATTTGGTTTCTGTTGCATGATAATACATAACATAAGCAATACTGTTAACAGTCACAATCACATAATCTAATATGATACAATAAAGCATAACATGCAACAGGGGTTGGTACGTAAAGGTCAAAGACCTGAAGGTTGTGCCAGCCATACAGAAACATGGCACCAATAGGAAAAAAAATATTAAAATTTTGGGATTTAGAATTTGATCCCAACATAAGGGATAAAAAAAAAGAGAAGTAAATAAAATTAAAAAGAGGATGCATGACCTGGAGGTACTTCCTTATTACAAGAAACACCTGACCTGGAGATGCTTCCTTAGTTATTGCCATTAACCTATTCTAAGAGGCAACCTCCTGCCGTTGTAACCTGCCATGTGGCATTTTATGGGACCACTTGAAATAAGTATGGAAATATACGTTTAAAACCGTAACACAAAAAAATTTTCTTTTTGATGTTTTAGTACCTTTCTGGGCACATTTTCTGAGATGTTTACCTTATGACACCAACGTTATTGACCTTTAGGAGTGCGCCACATCAGCCCAAGTTCAAGATTCATTATTGTGGCTTGTGTATGAAAGTGATTAAATCTGTTGAACAAGATCCCCAGTGACTAGCGAGTCCTAGGCCATGAACCTAACCTGTTCAATAATTGAGTAGATTTTTATCCCTGCCAGTCTAAAGCAGCTCAGCTCAGCAGTCTAAAGCACCTAAGCAGACAGCCTATTGGCACTTACAGGACAGGCTGCTGATGCAGGTGGAAGAACTGCATGAGGTTTGTCCGCTACTGCTTGATGAATTATCCCTGCAGTGAGCTGGTAGCCAGACACATGTATCACAAATAGCATTGCAACTGCAGACACATAATGACAGCTAACACACAGCCAACCCAACCCCCCCCCCCCCCCCTCCCTTGGCCACCTCTCGTGCAGGCATTGGCAACACAGCTATGAAAACTGTTTCTGGTAAGGAGGTTAGTATATATTAGGTTACTTCTATTCGCATTATGCACAAAAAATGTGATGTTAATATGATTTTGTGAGCTCACCTATTATGGCATCATACCGGCACCAATATAATATTATAAATGTTTCCGCGTATCTATAAAATAACACATGCTAAAGTGTGCTGCAAAGAAAGGTTCAATTTGTTCACAAGAAGCAGCCATTTTGAGGGACACACTTCTGAGTGACGATGTAGGACACCCCAGTCTGGACCTGGCGTACTCCACCAGCAAGTGGGTGGTCACTTTAGAGCTATAGAAGTCCCGGTTGGACATAAATGGCCATTTATCGAAGTAATTTGTGTTTATGGGAGCGGATGAAGGGTTCTATTGCCTCAGATTGTCAAGTTGCAGCCCTGATATTGGTTAAATGCAACAACGTCGAAGAAAAGGCGGCGCTTAGGATTCCTCTTATGGAATTATCTGCCATTACGTCACAATGTGTTGATGTAATGGAAAGATTCCGAAGATTGGAGTTATCATTCTTAAGAGATGTGAAACTTTGGAAAGCGCTTCTTACCGCTGAAGCTGTATAAAGCACGATGTTGAATCAGTCTCAGGCAATCTCTCCCCAATCTAGGCGTATTCCTATTTGACTTTCCAATTCCCACAAAACTGCAGATGCAATCAAGTGAAGTTTCTAAAACTCCCCACGTCTGAAAAGCCGGAGAAAGGATGCCGGAAAAATAACTGAGTTAAAACGAATCCAAAGAAATGCTTCATTGTCCATGTTAGGTAATTAAATTCCTAGAAAAGACTTGGAAGGATATGCCAAAAGATTCTGTTGTTCCTTAAGCAGGATAGGATGAGGCTTAGAGGATAGCGGGAGATGCATGTCAATAGCAAATGTTCAGATTATGAAATTGAAGACAAAAAGTGATCTTTGACCTACAAATGTTTGACTTGTTAGTTCTGGCTTGCCATTCTTTCAGACTGCATTGCCCTTCTCTCTAAAGTCGTACTGAAATCATTTAGTTAATTGCTGTGTTTAAGTTGGGATTTGGGAAGTGAAATGTTCTAATTCTGTCTTAGCCTAGTATGCACCGAAGTTTCACTACTTATTCTTGGTGTTTATACCTTAGAGAATGGAGCAAGTGGGTCACCAGAATAATGTGACCTAAAATAGGGGGAGACACATGCTTCTGAATAACGGTCTATTCTTATCCAGAGGGAGACTGGAGTATCAGGTTCCAATCTTGTGCAGTTGTTGTTAATATGAGAAGTGTTGTCCCTGTGGTTGTTTATAGAGCAGGTTGAGAGGTGATAGTTGTGATCAATCTCACTTTGTCAGCTAATACCTGGGAGGTTGGTGGCCCTCTAGTACTCCTCCACTGCTCCAGGGCAATTTGCATGGAACAGGGTTAAGCAGATACTCAGCAACCGCGTCTCGCTGTGCTTGGGAATAAGATTGAGCTGAGATAAAAGAAGATTTGTGATGGAGAGGCTGAGATTGTTGCAGCTCAAGAGAGCTTGCTGCTTCCAAGTCCTCATCACCTTATCTGCATCAAGTGAACAGGGACACTGGATGGTAGTATGATAAAAAAAAAAGAAACTGAACTAAGCAGCTTCAGAATTAATGCAGCTGCCTCTTCAAATGTGTGAAGATGTACATCATGCCACGTTGTCAAAAACGCCATTTCTTTGCCTTGCATGTATATTTCTGGGTCCTGCTGGAAGACTGAAGGTGCCTTTTTTCTGTATTGAGCATTTTGCCTGACTAAACTGAGGTATGTGCATTGGCATATATATCATATCTTTGTTACATGAGAATGGAAACATCATAAGAATGGTGTAGCTCTTTCTTTTGTGATTGATCACTGATGTTATTTCTGATGAGCCTTTCCCTGTACATTCATTCCACTGGTCGATCCAACATTAGACTGACCTGGCATGCTATCTAGCGGAGTCTTGGGATTGAACAGAAAAAAATTGTATTAATACTTCAACGTGTGTTTTCCTGGGATTGAACAGAAAAAAATTGTATTGTATATATACCTATGTAAAGGTAATCTCAGATACCGACTCGACGTCTGCCCAGTGTCACCAACGTAATATCCACATGGGACCTACGTTAGTCTTGGCATGCTATCTAGGATTAACCCCTTTTAACTAATCTGCTGTGACAAACACATGTTTGCAGTCCCCAAACACATTTTTATCACAGAGTTGGACTGTATATTGGCAGGGTTTCCACAGAGTAGGACTGCTGCTTGCCAGTAATGAACAAGGCAGTCTGCTTAGTGCTGAAATTTGGTTTGTGTAATTAAGTTGCTGTGGGCCACTTGCTTCTATGATATGTCAAGTATGACGCGGAATAAGGGAATACTCCTAGCCTAATTGCACGCTGTCTCATCTGGTCTCTATAGTCACTATATAGCTGCTACATTGCTACAGTCTTTTTAGCAGTGCAGGCTATGTTCAAACCTAACATAAAGTTACAATGTGACATTGGTAAGATGCTGGCAATATAAAAATAGTAGTAGTAGTAGTGATGGTGAATCAAATCGACAGGCCCATAATAATGCCACTTGTCAGGTTTTGGTGTAAAATTATGTATACTTGAGGTTTTATTGGGTGGTTAATGATTGCAATGGCCGGTTTTATGCGAGACTACTGAAGAGCGGTCATCACTGCTTCATGATGCTCAAATAAAACAGTGGCAGTCTGGCTGCTATTGCTATATTTCCAGATCTGCCTCAGCATCATATCTGCCTCAGCATCATATCTGCCTTAGCATCATTGCCTAATAAATCCCAACAGGAGCAGTATGAAAATCTCACCTTGCAAAGGCAACTATGGCCCTCCTTAAATGCACACATATCACATGTATGCGAGGCTTTAGCAAGCAGCCCTGCATAGACACATGGCAGATTTGTGGGAGGTTTAATAAACTTGCAGAGGCTTGTCACAACTGGGAACACCAGACTGTCAGATTCGCTAGGAACTGGCTGCTCTTGCTTGGTCGCATACAGCATGGCAGTAGGGATGGTGAAATGATGCTTCAAGCAGTTTAGGACATTTATATTGTACATTACCTTGCTGACATTGTAATACTCATTTCCCTCATGGGCAGGACTTTTTACTTGCCTCAACATGGAGACCTAGCACAAGGCACTGCAAATTTAGTACACTTTAGCTCATGATAAGGCATGCCCATGCCTTGAGACTCATCTAGACATTCATCTTTGACTCCTTATGCCTGACATTTCAAAATGTCAGATATTAATTATTGCAAAAAATGTTGTTTACAGGCATTGACTAACGAATGCTGAAACTGAGAAAGCTGTCACTTAAGATTCTGTTAACCACCACGTATTCAATGTCATATTTTACCTCTTCAAGGCATTGACCTTTTGCCTAGATGCCTGGCAGCCACTTGTGTGACTCAGTGGTTGTGACACTTACACCAGCCTGACGATGTCCCATGGGTTGCAAACCTCGTTAGAATCTAATCCCATCCTGTCTCTTTGGTGCCTCTGTGTGAAAACTTTAAGCTCTTCCTCTAGACTCCCCCAGTAACTGATAGAGAGTTTCCAAGAGAAAAATCAGCCCCAGTGTCGGTTTTCTGGCAAAGAGGCTGTTGGCTCTGTTTCTGAGGGGGATTAGGTCACCTGGTGGTCAGGATGAGAGGGTGAAAATTGCTCTCTTGGCCATTGCCTCTTCCAGTACTCAACATAAATGACGTTCACCTATAGCCATCCCCTGTGCCAGAGCTATAGTAAGCACGGAGGAGATGCAACAGAGATTTTTTCGCGTCACCCTAACTTCCTGTCAATATAAAACGCAATGCATTCTGGGGCCCCATCATTCACTATGATTAACAAATAAATGAACAGGAAAATGTTGCAGTTGTTTGTCATAGATTAATTGAAAATAACGTAACTACTATAGCTATTATAGGTCATTCGCAGATGTAAACAATACACGTGACGTCACCAACAAATGTGAATGAGCTGCTCTGACTAGTGACGTGTCAGAGACCTGATGACGTCACGGCGATTGTTGCCGCGATCTGATTGGCTGTGGCCCATGTCAACGTCACGATGCTACTGACCAATAGGCAATCAGAATGATCTCAGCCCGGTCAACAGGAAGTTAGCATGACGCACAAAGGGGATCCGAGAAATTCGGTGTGTTTACATTCAATAATGAATTGCCATTAATATTGGATATGATAAACTGGACTTAAAGTGGGGTAGCTTTGTGGAAAAAATTCTCAGGAACACCACTGTCTGATTTTTTCGGTAAGAAAGACAAAAGGCTTTTTATTGTGAATGATTAATTGGCAAGAAATCATGTCAACCAAAATTTCCGTTTCATCTTCTCTCTATATATATAATTATGTATAGTACAGAACTGCATGTGATATTTGTGATAGTAAGAATTACCTGAAGCTACAACCAGCCAAAGCTAGCCAAGTTTAGCTGGAGAGAAACAACAGTGGGCTTAGCTGAAATGCACTTTTATGGCAAAAAATGTCCATTGATGACTACGTTAATGACTACTTAATGGGGAGAAAGAGTAACAGAGCCTACATGGGGCACTACGATCGTAGTAGATACAAAGACAGTAAGATGATTTCACTACATTGTAACATGGATGACGTCACAATATATATGACGTCATCAAACAATACTTATCTGCTAATGCTAGTGACCTCTGGTGGTACTTTTTCTCCTCATCGTAAATATGACTTGTGTTATAACTTGCACCTGTTTACTCTGAAAGTAAATATCAGCCATGAGTGGCCAGAGATCAGAGTGGTGGTTATACCTTCCTTTGGACAGCTACAGCTAAATGGTTTGGTTAGTAGAAAGTACCAGGCCTGAAGGTGTTTAAATAGTGATCTAGCTAAGTCTAATACTAGACGTTTATTTTGAGTTCTGTATTTGGAACGTTGGTGTTTCTACAGGACTTCCTGACTTCGTGTTTATGTTTTCAGTCTTGGTGAACGTTGCTTCAGTTTGAAGCATCATTGTTGATATTTAAATGAAAACCATAACAAATATCTGCACTATAAAATGACAAATTTACAACCAGAAATCAGATCAACTTCTACAAGGCAATGGAACCATTTTTGCTTTCTATGAGAATCATTTGCATTGTAAGAGTGGGTGCAAACAGTATTATTAAGGGTGTTGAGTGGGGCCATCTGGTGGTGGTGGTGTTTACAACTGAGTTGGGGTCACCCTGAGCAGCATCAGAAGACGGATGTTACTTTCCTCCATGGGGGACTGGTTGCTAGCACCGCTGCCTGATTTCCTGACAGCCTCGTTTAATCAGAATTATTTTTCGCTGTGGGACTCCGGTGGGAAGCGGGATGTGTCCGCTCCGCTTCCTTGTTTTCTTTCATTATGGATGTCACTGAGCAGCCCAGATTATTTCAGGGGGAAATGGAAGTGGCGATGACAAGGGTGGCCCAGGGCGGTGCTAATTACCCAGACCAGACAAAGTGTCAAAACGAATCACTTCACAAACAAAGGGGCTAATGGAATGACCTCGTTAGAGAGAAAACATTTGCATTTTGATGGAATACATTCGTTACAAAAGTGATGCCAATTTATCCAGCTTTGCTTGGTTACAAACCGATAACTTGTGACACTCAAAAATAACCCTTGTCCAAAGTATAAGGTCTTTTTTAAGCACCAGATTTCTGCTGTCACATGCATTCAGTGTAGTTGCATTTCCACCATAGTATTTGCTGGACAATCCTGGTCCACTGATGCATGTGGAACTTTTCGCATGTTACCAAGTCTCTCTTCATGTAGAGATATAGCACCTCAATTATGGTTGATTAAAAAAAAACACAGATTTTATTAGAAATGTATCTTGCTGTCATCCGCATAAATCAGCTCTAAATGTAGATGGATGCCTTTCTAGACCTGTGGGTGAAGAACTCAACTTCAGTGGCCAACACAGAGCTATGCACAATGCACACTCCAGTCATGAATGTCTAGCTATCACATACCTAGAACAGACATGCAGGTGAACAAGTAGTTAAATAACTCACTCCTTTCGAAGTTAGCAACTGATATGACACTGCTATTCTCTATGAGGGGAAATTGTAAACGACTTGATGTATTTTAAATTAACAATGACCTTGAGACAATGTTTGATATGTTAATTCACTCTATGGATAAACTCACAGGTCCAACTAGTTTGACGCACTTTAGAAAACTAACAAGGCTTAGAGCCTGAGAATGGATGCAAATTTGAGTATATTGAGTTAGAAATTGATCAGTTTTTAATGGCATGATGAATTGTGTATATTTTTAAGGTCTGGATCCCTTGATATGTTAACTCTCGGGTTGAATAATCCATTGCAATTTCTGAAAGTAGTTTTTTACTACAACTTTCAATTGCGTTGTTCAGGTATGTATTGATTTTAATGCAAATGAGAGGGTGCAAATGTAGGGCAAAAACAAAAAATAGAAGAAAAAAAGGACGGCAGGAAGCGGCTGGAAATGATTCCCTGTGGCTATAAGTCGTTCGATTGGTGTTTTGAAAAAGCTTTGGGTTGCATGACAGGAGCCATCAGTCATCCTTGACATACACCATGGTGTACAGCCAATCTCTGTGAAAGGCTACACCACCTCCCCATGCACCCCATTTAATGTGCTAAACAGCCCAGTTATGGCCTGAACCAGCCTTAATGGGCTTCCAACATGCATGGCAGCAACTCTACTCTCACAGCAGCATTGTGTTTGAATCAGGCTGAGTTGAGCATATGCAGCCAGAAATTAATAGACAAGTACATCATGCAGTGTATAGACTATTCCAAAGGGGCCACCTAGCACACACACTGCGCATTTGGGGCTCTGGAATTTTTTATTTTTTTTTTCGTAAAACATATTTGCTAAATTGAATGATTCATCCCCTTAAGACATAACACAGATCCTAGAGACATGTCAAAAGTAATTTATATTTGGAACAATGTATTCATAGCTTAATATAATGATATGAAAATAAAACAACCTGAAATTAATACAAATGATATATGGTATGTCTAAAAAATACTTTTCTCAACCTTGAAGATACAGAGGTTTTTGTCGTATCATACGATACAACACCTTGTCAGATGTCAACATTTAATTTCCGTTCTACTTCACATTTAAAGGTGATGATTCTAACATAAAAATGTCACCATGTGGTGTCAAGTGGCAATATTAATCTCGCATCAAGGGTCTGGCAATTTAATCCACATGGAACCATGGCATCTAGTCATGAGGTGAAGCAACATTGCACTTTTAACAAAAATTTTGAGAAGTTCTCACAATTGAACAGCAGCCAAAATGACTGCAACAATGGCCTACTAACATGTTTTCTTCATTAATCTTTAAATTATCGCCCAGTTGCATGTGGAAATACTATTGTGCTTCTAAGGCAACGTAGGTTTTTGAGATACTTGAGATCACTTATGTTAGATGAATGTGACATCATGGAACTAGAAGCTGAGAATGTTCTCAATGTGCTTGTACATGTATAGTATGTCCCTAGCATGGTTGAATAAGTGGATACATGTGGGTTTCTACCAAACCTAATATAAACTCATGATAATATGCAGTTGAAGTGTACACAATTGCAATGAAATACTGATCGATATCCACACAAAATTTTATTTTCAATTCTTATGAATGATTTTTAATCAGTTTGGACCGTGTGTTACATGTTGCATGGGACCTTGAAAAGTTTATTTGGAATTTAAACAGATTAGTTTGGACTATTCAATCCTCTAGAAACACCTGCCAAGTGAGCTGTTCTCAGTTACGGAGTGTTCTGTTTCTGAAGACTTTACCAAAATGAAGTACTTCCGGTTTACACTTTATAACACAATCAGCTTCAAAATGCCTTCAATGAATGAACGAATTATGGCAATAGATGATATAAATTATTATATGCATGTCCAGGTTGATTGTTGACAATTTGTCATTTAGAGGAATTTCAGATGTCACACTGGGATCTGACACGTCTTTACCCATATCTCATTTTATATAACTTGTTCTGACGGAGTTGATGATCAAATAAAAGCATTCAGTTCTGACTGCCTGTATTCAGTGAATCACTTGAAACCTCAACTTGTTATCCACCATGGTTTATTCTCTCATAATTAATGGTACTTCCCAGACTTCAAGACCAATCAATTTTCCCCTAGATGGTCTTAATGGAGGTTTTCTTGTATATACACAAATGAAGTGGAGCGGCTATAGACTGTGCTGTAATACCCAGTAAATTGCAGAGAGTATTAGTGAAGTTGATTAGAAAGGGAGAGGCTAGTCCTGGGGGAGGGATAGCCTTTGGGTCGGTCTGGGCTGGTCTAGGCCTGGTTGGCTGTGAATGCCTCGCACATTGCGCCTGATCCCTGCTCATTGCGTGTGGAATCCAGCAGAAAATAAAGTTGTCTTTGAGGGGATTTCATGCAGATCCCCTGGCTATATAGGGGGCGCTGGGCCCATGGCCTTGCTGCTTCTGTTCTTGTCATGGGACTTTGCCAGGCCAACCAGGGCCAACCACAGACCAACCGCCACTAGCAATGATTATGTTACAAGGCATCTCCTCTAAGCGGTGCTTTGCCAATATCTAAACATCTAAACACGGCTAGTGTGACTCATTGTGCATTTCTTGTTAAAAGACTCAATACAATTCATATCAGGTGCTCTTTTCTCTAGTCTGTAAATCCAGTCTGCTGACAATAACAGTAATTCAAAACCATTTGGTCATAACAGCTCATAACATTAAAAATAACTTGGTTTTATGTTTCCTGTCATGTGTTTTGTGAAGCCTATTTTACTAAAGGTCCTAAAATGTCATGCAATTTATTATTATACTTTATAGTATACTTCAATGGTCTTATATTTGAACATCCATTAAGAGTCGTTTCATAACTAGCTGATTCCATTAATATAATTTTCTCAGGGAAATAACAGAAATCAACTGAACGATAAGCTGTAAAATATATATTAAAATGCACTAAAAATACTGCTGCTGGGATGCACTTTGCTTCAACCAATCAGAGCCAAGGGCGGGAAAATTTTCAGCCAATAGAATTACAGTATTCTGTCATAGCCACAAGTTGGAAATATAGAGAACCTTCGGTGAAAATCACATAGTGCCATGGATAATGTTGTCATAATGGCCTTACAAGGAAGGTTACTTACAAAGATAACAGCGTCATCTTTAGGTCCTATTTTGTTAAATCATCGTGATAAAGACAATGCCTTATTCAGTGACAGGCCTTTAGCGACCATTTAATGTGCACCGGACCAAGTGATTCACTATAACCGAAGGCAGACGAAAACATAGAGAGCGTTAGAAAATGTCTTGCAAATATCACTTCCTGACAATCTCGTCGTTTCTCAGCAGCTCAAGTTCCACATTCCAAGTTTTATTCTCACCAAAATTCAAGCAACACAAATGATTGCCAAATATTCATCCGCCTTTCCACAACACTCCCCATTAATTGGTTCAACAATTTAATTACAAAGCAAAGATAATTTTAGACCACTCATGAATAATAAAACTTCTGTTCACTCGGTTTAACTAAAATCCTTAATTTGTTTGGATCAGCATTTAAAAGAGGGGTTAGTTCGGGACATTTGTTTTCAATAATGTTGGTTATTTTATCCGTTCTTGCAATTTAAATCTCATGTTTATAGCTAGTTTGGTCAAGTCAGCTGGTCAGTACCAGGTTCCAATCGCTATTGCCAGCAAACATTTCTTGCCTCTAATATTATCGTTTAAGTATACCCCCATAAGTCAGTTTCAAATTTTGCTCATGATGCATGATGAACGCCTGTTTGAAACTAAGCGAATCTAGGAAGTAATATTTCTCAACCTTTTTCATAACATTTATCAGGCAAATTCTGTGTGCTAATGACTTCTCCATTGCTGCAATTCATAACTATATGTCACACTAACAGGGTGATTTATTGAGATGTGATTTTTTTTTTACTGAAAGAAAAGCGAGAGTAGCAACAATCCTGGCAAAGAAGGCTACCAACAGCTGAACTAGCCAGCCAGCCAAATTGCCAGACATATGGCAACAACCTGGGCCAGTAACACTGAAGAAGCAATAGCTCACCTCAAGCAAATGGCAAAAATAGCTGTGGCCTGTGGCAAGCAGAAAATGACACCTTGAACACTTTAGAAGAGGGTAGTGTTGGGGGGGGGGGGAGGGGGGGATCTCCTGGCAGTCTTGTCCTGGCGTCTCCCCCCATGAAATGCCAGCTCCAAAGTGTCAGCCATTGGCAGCCTGATGCAACCCACTAAACACTCGCTCCTTGGTATCTGATAAAGTGTCCCCTCTGGGCGTCTCACCAATCACTTTAAACTGCTCAATTATTGAGGGCAGCGAACCATGTTGTCACCCGTCTGAATCTTTGGTATACACTTCACTACTGGTGGGCAGACCATGGCATATTTCCTGTTATCTCTTTATATATCTATATTGTAGGCCTACTAACAAAAACACACACAACGTTTTCTAAGATACTGTGAAATTGCTATGAACCCAACAGTTTGTTAATGACTCAGAGCTGAACACCATTACATTTAATCACACAATTCCAACCCTAAGATTTATCTTTGCAAGTCATTATGGGTAAGGATATATTTAGGATAAGCTCTTATGGGAACTAGGAACTAGGAAATGGCTATCAGGATTATTATCTACAGGTGAAAATGGTTTATAAGTGGACACCATTACAACTATGGGCAAAGGGAGTACATAGAACGAGAAAGGTGAGTACCAATGGGTCACATGAGTGGTGCTCTCCATTTGCCAAAGGTCAGTGTAAACAAGTTCATATAGATGGATTAATTACTGGGCCCAGGACTCAAAGGGAGCCGGGAGTGTGTCACTAGATGGTTCAGAGGGTCTCAAGATGTCCATCTTCCCAGGGGGGCAGCTGCTGCTGGTGGTGATGATGGTTGGGGGGGGGGGGGGGGGGTGGGCAAGGCAACCTTTGATCGCTGCTACAGTTAATTCACGGGCGCAGAGGTAGGCTTAGCCCTGGGACTTGCTATCAATAATGACAGCTGTTCTGTCATGGATTTGCAAGCAGCGGCTTCACCACTCGTCTTGGGATATCACATACTCCCCTGCTATAAATCATTGCTAGCAAGACATTGATTCTGTCGCCCACCGCTGAACCCCTTCCTCCACTGACTCTGCAGGTTGCGGTCGACCAGAAAAACTTTGCCCCCGGCCCCTGCCAGCCTGCCTTGTTGCTCTGCTCCCGATGTACACAGAAGGGTCACTGAGCTGGCTGTTGTATTATATGCCATGAATCAATTGAGGGAACCATCTATAAACACCGTATTATACGTGTAGCAGGCTTGGACATTTAGCTGCCTATATTCCTACATACTCTCTTATGCATTCACCTTGTCTCTCCAAGCCTTATCATTTCATCTTTACATCCTGTGTCAGCTGGTCATACTAACTGAATAATGCAATAGAACAACATAGTATTTATACACAATTCTGATTCCAAACATCAATATTTGATAAATGACAATATAAATTCAGTAAACAGCCAAGTTTAGCAGATCTATCTTCTGTTTACCTTGACCTACAAATATTACTATACACAGCAACGACAGGGAAATGCAAAGACCTATAATATATAAGGGAATGAAATATTGTGCATTAATTCGTCAATATATGACGCTAGGCTCAATTAAGTCAAGAAACTATCAGCAAAGTAGATAATCCTGCTGCACTTCCGCCTGAGTCTGCGCACTGAGCTCAGCAGGCCAGTGCCATCTACCGTTAAAAGGTCTCATTTCCTAAGCCGATAAGACCCAGACATTTTTTATCCATTTACAGATAATGGATGAACGACCTGCCATCATTCCCTCTATTTTGTCTTCTTTTGCTAAGAAAAGCTCCTCATAACTGGCTCCTACCTAGGATTTTGGAGGCCACAGAAAATGTCATTCGTCTATATTATATGAAGTGACCTTGGTCAGTTGCTAGGAAATTAATCGCAGCAAAAATCCATTTCTTGCACTTGCTAAATAATAAAGCGTATGAACTTCATATGAAGTGTATTTCGTTCCCCTAAGCATGCAGAACTAGGAACAAATTTATTTGATAGTAGATCTATATGAAAATATACAAGTTTTGGGAGGGCCCTTCTAAGACAGCCATGTTGTCGCTGAAGCGTGTAGTTGGGTGCATTGTGAATCTTTCCAGTGGATCAGCAGTAGAGCTAAAAGGAAAGAATGGCACTGAAGGACCTCAAATCACTCACCTGAGGTCAAGGACCTTTTTATGGAAGGTTCTTAACGTAATCACCATGACTACGCAGTTGGATAGAAGCATGCGATTGGCTGAGGGTGAAGAATCAGCAATGACAGTTAATGGTCGTCAGTAGTCATTGTTAGTCATTGTTAGTCATGGAATCTTGGAGGAGCAGGCGCACTGGGGAGTGATGGAAGGCGTGAGCACAAAAAGGACTTCATTTGGTATGGACAGCGCCTCCTCACTCCCCTCCACCACAGATGCTCTTCCGCCACTACAGTCCTAGCAAAGTAGTGCGGAGGAGGAATACGAGGAGTTCGTCAGAAGGAATCAACACTTCAAAATACCAAGACTCCAACCAGGTGTCATTCTTTGCTGTTGGGTATGGCCTTGAACTATTTGACACCAGTTGATGTTCCTTGGTCTTATGCCAAACGGGGATGTTACACCAATATACAAATGTACACAGGATCATACAGCCTTGCACAGTTCCTGTCTTAACCTCAGCAAGGCCACAATTCATATCAATGATAGCATCGAAGAAGCACGATGAGTATGTCCCTTGTCAAACTTGGAGTGGGCTTCCAACTCACCTCTGCCATTTAGGACCTGCAATCCTTCGTAGAACCTGGACATACCAACGAGCCCACCTTCTTAACATAACTCAGGTACAGTGCAATGGTTTTGTTAACTCGCAGAGGAGGCCTTCTGTGTGTAAAACACTGAAACTGTGTGTCCCTTTCGAGTTCCTTCACCACAATCACTTTGCAATGAATGACCTTGGAGCACCGCATGCCAGTCTGTTTTGAAAGAGTTGTAGTCTTAAGTGAGCCCCTTGCAGCAGTCCTTTGCACAAGTCTTTAATGGATGAACGGGGTGAACTTCTGGCTGCTCGATTTTCTTGGGAATGGTGCAATTTGGGCGGAAATGCAGAAAGGAGGTCTTCCTGTGCCAGACACTCAACTGGAGATAATGGGGTGGAATGTGCTAGAGGGTGCTGTCTTGCTCTCTTCAGGTACAAAGCAATACATGTGATTTACACTCAAAGCACCCGCGGGTGTGCCCCAGCATTATTTTCTGCCACATCGATTATGACGAGGATATTTTCCAAATAATCGCATGCTGAGCCCCCAGGGAGGCAAGGTGAGGCAAAACTTACTAGTTCAGGTCTGAGGAGCAAGCAATATATGGCCATAATGGCTCCACCCCCCCCCCCCCCCCCCCCAATTTATTGCCCATTAAAATATCATAGAATAGTTCCATGTCTGGATATCTGGCAGACAAAATAAACCCTCTACAGCAGCCAAGGTTATTGCAAAGTAATGCGGTTTATGACAGTTTTGCCTTGAGGTGCTTGAAACAAAAGCTTATAATGCCTAGCGACATATTGATGTTCAGAATGTTATAAGTAAGCATGGAATTTGTGCCATTTTTCACGCAGGCTCAAATGTTGACAGTCCTTGTTATTCATAGAGAATGCATCAATACTGTTTTCCACATGTTAGGAAGTATCCACACAGATTCAACAATACCGAAGCAAATCACAAAGCAGTGACCTTGGTGTGTGGTTTGCGTTCTGTATGAGCTGAAGAATCTCAAAATATTCATAAAAGCTGTATCTCCTTTGGCCCATGAATGTATTAGGAGCACACCAAGTTCACAAATTCCCAAATGGGTTAATCATATCGATTTGGTGCATATAGGCCTAACAAATGTGAAGTGCACGGAAGATGGTCCATGCTGACTTTCTGGGATATTAAACCATCAATGCAAAATTTTGAGTGTACAGTTAGTTTCATAAAATATGGTCGACTCTAGACAGCTGTACCGACCTATTCCTGGCAGTGGCTAAAGCCAGCTGCTAGGCCAGCTGCTTCTGTCTACTCATAGCTTGTAGTCTTCTTAAACCAAAAAAAAGAACTTCGGCAAATGTGTGACATTTATCTGATATGGTGATGAGTCTTCAAGTTTCTGAGTCTTCCTAATAAACTGGGTGGTCTAGTGGTAAGACGCTCGCCATTCTATATAATATGACGTCCTTTGATGTTTAGTCCAAAGAAATCTGGTGTAACATATTCTTCATTTGCTAAAATTATATATACAGCTAATCTAGAATTGGAGACCCGTGACTTTGGTGAAATGCAGACAGTGTTTTAGGTCCATTTAATGAAGTCACAAAATCTCCCAGGTCAGATACTTCCCTTTTTTCCTGTTAAACTAATTAAACTAATAAAGCACCTTCTATCCATATATTTTTTCGTATATATCAGGAAATGGAGACATTAAATCACTTCCAAGAAAAGCAGCTATGAGGCTCAGCTCAAGTTCTTTGCCCACATTGTCTTTCCACTCCAGTGAACTGCTTATTTCTCTAACACATTTCCACTGGGCGATCTTCTCAGCTCTTATTGAGGCCTAACAATCCTCACAAGTTCACAACACAAGGTCTGTGGAAACCCTGGCAAACAGACTGGGGAGGGTGACGGATTGGGCCTGACACATTTCTGTGGTTGCAGTTGTAAGCAAGACAATGATATGGTGGTCAGATGTGTCCCGAAGGCTGCCTGTCGGTCCTCGTTGCACAGTCGTCTTGATTAGAGGCTGTAGCAGCCAGCCTTGCTTATAGCAGGAGAAACCTTTAAGCCAGGGCAGCCGTGGAAGCCATCCTTTGTGGCGGAGTCTTGTAGCAGAAAGAGACAGCAGCCACATCTCTGCCCTGCGTCACAAGGACTAGCTCCCTTTGTAGACTTACAGTCTCCTGTGTTACTCCAATGATAATGTTTTCAGATGCACTTAGTAACCTGGACTATTTTTTCCCACTACTCTCCTTTTTCCCCCTTTTTTTGTTATTGCTTTTTTTTTTTTTAAATGTGCTCAAAATTCGCTAGGATGAAATATAGACCTACTTTTACCTCCAAGTCATTTGAACGAAAAGATCATTGTTTCCTGTGTTCTGTGTTAATTATGACCTAGGGAGTTTTGTTTTAGTTTTTTCCTTTGTTTTTGTATCTGTAAATTAGAGGGCGGGGGCCTAGCTCAGAGGTAGCGCTCTGGGCTTCGAACTGCTGGGTCCCGGGTTTGATTCCCACCAAGCCTAAGTTGGATGGCTGTTTCCTCCTTCATCTCATTGCCATGGTCTCTGCCTGTCCTAATTAGCCCAACTGGTGCAGAAATACAGGACGTAAAGCCCTAATCACACACACACAGTATCTGTAAACTATTTTTTATTTGGGCAATTTTGAACGTTTACATTAAAATGATTACTTAACTAAGTATTTTCCTATGGAAAGTTATTGGCGATTATCAAAATATCCCAAGTGTAAGTTGTACATTCATGGAAAAAGAACATTTAAATTTAGGTGTAACCCTGGAACCCTGGCCATTACGCGTATAAAGACAAGTCTAGGGCCAACACCAAGTGTAACGTTCTGCACCTTACAGCAATTTGTCTTGCCTTTTTTTTCTGTCTCTGTCTGGAATTAAAGTAGGACTACACCTGTCAATCTAGGTAGGAAGAAAAATGGTGGTGGACCTGGCCTATTCAGGGTGAATCCCTGAATCGATGGAGTGAAGGGAATCAATTTGATAGGGCCAGGGAGGATGGCAAGACCACTTAAGTGGATTCCTCTGTTCACACACGCACTCATGTTGCTGTTTGCCTCAATAGAGAAACAAAAAAAACCCTAGAGAGAGAGAGACAGAGAGAAAAAAAAAGACCTTATCTACTTTATTCTTGCCACTTTAAATCATATCAAGTGATGAGCAAACAAAGCAGTTTGCTTTAAACGATAACCAGATCCTGCTTCAGAGGTTGTTTTTCACTATTTATCACAGAGTGGACTGTTTATCACAGAATGGCTTTGTTGTTTATCACACTCTGGACCAGTTGTGAGGATTCCTGCTGTTGCCGTTTGGCTGCTAGATCCATCCACCAAGGACTGTCAACCAAGCATTGAGATTCTATCAGAATCTCCGGCACAGATTCGTGCTCGTCATTCTGAGAGCTGAGCCCATTGCTTTTGGTTTCTAAGCAGCACTGTCAACTTGCTGTGGTTTACGCCCCTCTAAACATGGACATATTCAGGACCTAGTTAATCCCCGCTGCTCTCCTGCTGTCATTACGTAATGATGGCTGCTGCGTCTGATGCAAATTGCTGTCAGTCAGGCAGCAAGAAATTGCTGATGTTTGATGTAAACAAAATTCAGGGTAATGTCATTGCTCTGCCACATACATTTCTATTATACGATATAATGCATGTAGTGCTTCCGTCAGGTACAGGATAATACAACTGGAGTAACACAGCCCTCATGGGCAAGTCATTGCCACTCATAGGGTAATCAGGAGATGACACAGACATTTGGGCCAATGTCATGTAAATATATCCAGTTGATGACCTGGTGTGGGTAGATTAGGGCTTTATGTCCTGTATTTCTACATCTGTTGGGCTAAGTAGGACAAGCAGGGAATGAAACAACCATCCGACTTAGGCTCGACGAGGAAATGGAACCCAGGACCCAGTGATTGGAAGCCCAGTGCACTACCACTGAGCTAGGCCCATCCCCTCTCCAATTTATGACCTAATTAATGACCTAATTAATGCAAAGGCAGTCATGACTCCCACCTGAATATTTGCTCTTGCAGACTGTATGTTGAATCTAAGATTATCAAATCAGCTGTTCAATGTCAAACCCATTAGACCACCCAGGTTCACAATGGAGTTTGACTTCCCAATCAGACAAAGCCTTATTATTGCGCGAAAGATGTAGCCTACCTGGAGGCTCCAAATTACTTTAGCCTGCCTATTTGATACCCATTAAGTAATGCATAACAGACAGCTGGTAAAGTTTGCAGACCTTTCAGGTACTTTGCTCGGTGTGATGGCATTGCACCGTACCTCACCAGCTAGCTAACTCCTGCATGCAACAACTTTCCACAAGTTTGTGTTGACTGATTGATTCAATGTACAATAATGAACGATTGCAGTCCGCTTTGGTGGTGCAATTTTATCCCACTCTATGCAAATCAGGCGAGTGCTCGAATTCCACCAGGACTGCTGCTAAAAAGATCAATACTATTTTTATAATTCACAATAAATAAGTGCCTAAGCTGCGGTGCATATTGATTGAGCAGCAATGATTGTATGTTCAATTCAGAATGGTATTTCGGTCGTTTTATCACCAGTGTCCTTCATGAATTATGAACGCAGGGCTGCAGTCAAACGGTCCTTGATGTTGTTAACACAATTGGCGAGAGAACGGCATTGGAAAGCCAAGTAGCTTGACACGATATAGCTGGGAAATGGTGGAGCATGGCCAAGATGGAAAAGCAATGTTCTGAAAATGGTGCTCATGCTCACAAATTTATGGCAATGTTGAGGCATAGTCAGAAGATCATTTGTTACTTTATTAATACAAGCTATGTGACTTCAACTTACATGCGACAGTGTCTTTCAATGAGACGATATAGTTTACAAAGAGCTGATCAAGTGTAAAGTTCAACCTTATATCTTCATAGTGTTACCTTTTGTGTCTTTTCAGTCATCCATGACCTCATCTCCTATGCTTATTGGCTTCACCTCTTACAAGAAATTTTTTGAACTGTGATATAAAGTGATCTTGAGTCTTGATCTTGCATCTATGGAATGATGAGATCGTCCAATGCAAAGGGACAGTGACTAATAACATTCACGAGAAACAAATATTTGAACCTAAGCATTCAAAGTTATTGTCACAGAGTCAGGCTAACCACTAGGCCACCGGCAGATCCCCATTTTTAATTGGAGAAACCATAATACCATGTTGACACCTTTTAAGTTCCACATGCACACTTTCAAAAATCCACACTATAGGCTATTGAGACGGACTGACCTATCTCTTAACAAAAAACAAAAAAGGATTCTTGTTCCAACAATCTCAGCAATTGATGAAAAAGACAACGTTCTATCGGAAGGACCTTTCTGACCCCTTCCCATCAAGTCTGAAATAAAATCGAATTCTTTTTGGCATCTCTTTCTCAGGCTGTCTTTCTAGAGCTGTCCAGCCTCTCATTCTGTTTTTTGCCCTCCATTTTTTATGTGCTCTCTGAACTTTCTGTCAGTTTGGGGGCACTGCCCAGTCTTATAGCAGTTTTATTCAGGAATAGCATTCTCCCACAGGACCAAGACAAGAAGCAGGTCATTTCCATACATCAATATTCACCAGGTGACTTTCCCTCAGGTGTGATATGCTAGTCACTATGAAACCCCAGCATCATTACTTTAGCATTCATCATTTTGCTTGTCCATAAATACTGACCGAATTGATCAACGCAGCCCCTGCTCCTGCTAAATTATTCAGTTGATGCACAGCTCTGATCACATCTCCATTTATATAGCACAACTCCATACCTGAGGTTTCTGTCTAAATCATTTTAAGAAACACTAACCTACTGTGACATGTGTACTAGGGTATTCCATTTAACAGCAGGAAAGACATACATACCTGAAATTAAAGAAACACTTTTTGAGTTATTGTGGCCAATAATAAAATATAGTAAGAAGCAAATATCACATTTAAGTTGAATTATATTCATAACTTGTAGATATTTGTTCACTATAGTATTTTTTTACAGTCGCAGTTTGACGTCATAATTCGTATGTAGGCAGTATAGCTGAGGTATTTCAAAATTTATTTTTTAAATAAATACTCGTAAATCGTGTGAACGAACTACAGGTACATTATGTCTGTAACTACTTCATGTCAATGTGGAATTTCACGATTTCGAAATACAACCTCATACTAAATATTTAAATAACGGGCAGATGACACACCATCAAAATAAAACATGAACAGAAGAAAAGCATGTTGTTTTTGTATTCATTACATTTGTCATCAGGGTCCAATTGACATTGGTCGGGATGATATTTGTGGAGAACTCAGAGCAGCCAAGACAGCCCTTTGAAAAAGGCTCAAGTAACGTTGGCTGATTGAAGCTTTCATGAATATTTGCTAATCTTCAAGTCAAGAGAAAATGAAAGCTAAAGGTTCAAGAGACTGAAATATTTACTTATTCCACATGTTAAAAATCGTGTTCTTTGAATCGTGCTTTTCAACAGAAAGGAATGTCGAGCAAGCAGTTCTAAGATTGCTTTCGAAGAATTCATGTCTGGCACTAAGTTCAATTGTTCCAGGCACGACTTACTGGGTCGTCGGTAGTTATCAGCTCTATTGCAGATTCTGGGTTCGATTCCTGGCCCGAGCATTGAACAAAAATTAGGCCTACCATATATAAAATATTTGTCAAGTGTGAAAAGCTACAAAATATGCCAGACCCGCATGTAAAGAACGCCGCAGCAATGACAGTCCCAAAATTAATTAATTAATTAATGGTCCGTTATAAGCGGGTACGACTAATTTTATCAGATCAAGATTCCACTTGAAAGAATGATTGTGTTCTGCTGGCCTTTTTGAAGTTTTGCTTTGACTAATCGCATGAGAAAAATCAAGAGAGAAAGCAACCACAAACCGCCATTATTTTCTTGCCTGACCAACCCGTTTCGTTTTCTTTGCCCACGCTCCACATTTTATGGATGCTAATCTGAGCATTTTGTGCAATGGCTGAATATCAATGGGCAATTTGCATGTGGTCATTTTCCCCTCGCATGTCCTTTGTGCTGCCCTAGACACAATTGCCTTCGCTTAGGGTAGACAAAATCCCCTCAATTCTCAGGAATCCAGTCCAATGTCCTAAATAGCCCAAGGAACCAATGGCCATTGCACATGTGATTACTGCCGGAGACAATACTGTCCTTGTCACAGTGGCAGAATCTGCCAAACAACGGAATGATACATTGAGCCGAATATCAATTTGAGCCCATCCGATGTTCAAGATACAATACAAAACAAAAGAGAGATGAATGCGCCATGCATGTATGAAACATTTCTCTATCTCCATGCAAAGCCACAATGCCCATAAATGATTTCATACGGAGGCTGTATTGTCTGTTGCCTACCTCAGTCTTTTTGTAGAGAAACGTTTTGTTAATTGTTTCTGTTCTGAGCAAAAATTGTGTTATCCATTTGCCGCCTCTGTTTTTGTATTTTCTATACTTCAAAGCAGAGATGACGACACCCCAGTGGAACCTCACTATGAAGACCATCAGAAGACACTGGGACATTAGTATGGCAATATATAGTTTGGTCGAAAATGTGATGAAAATTGAGAAGACATAAGAGCGATGTAATTAGAAGATGTGACAGACACTACTCAAAGAGTAAGGCTTCTCTGAACGGCCATTGATGCATGGACGTTTCAAAATGAGGTTGTTAAATGTACATCCAAGACGTAGTGTATCTATACTGTGGTGTGATAAACATTCAACATACCATTTTGTAGAAATTGTGATAAACATTTGTTTAAATTCTGTCAAACAATTTTTTATGTTAAAAAAAAAAAGCAATATAATTCTTTTAATTTAGAATGACCTTTTATGTACTTTTTTCTGCTGACCTTTTACACATATTGTAAAGGTTGAGAACGTTTTTGCCAAAAATCAAAAATGATTTTTATTTTTTACCTTGAAACTCCCGTTGTGGAGATAGCTCTCAACTTCGTTGCACAGAGGTATTTTTTGTTAACATGGCGGTAAAGGACGTGATAAGAGGTATACTCGTACGATGTACTCATGAATCGAATATATCACAAGGGACAGGGCGATAATAAACAAAGTTGACGCCCATTTCCTGGCCGCAATTAATGCTTCCCTGAGGGACAAAGCCTTCAATCATGAGCCTTTGTCAAGAACTAATGGAATCCAAGGCACTTATCAAATAGAAGAAGAATTTGAATTGGACTAGAACGGCACAATTGGTGGCAGATCCAGCAACTCAAATATTTGGGCGGAGTTTTCGGAGGGAACAAGTTTGGTCAGCCAATAAGACAAATTGGGAGGAGAAATGATCGATCGATCAACTAATGTCTACAAGAATTCTGCCAGGATCTTCGCCTGTGCCTCAAGTCCGCCCTCAGGCAGTCACACATTGCGAAAGAACGTTTCACATAGTGTCGTCTGCTTAAAAAGTTCCTTTCACAAAATAGCTTCATTTTCACTGGGAAATGCTCCGTTTTATTTCTCGAGCTCAACTCTTTTTGAGTCTGTTTACCACTCCAAACGGATGAGGTCATTTCAGCACAACCTCACTGCTGTTTTCGTCACAGATGCTTTGCCCTTAATTGTCGTATTTGCTCAATTTCAATATTCTGTTTACACACTGACAGTTTACCTGCCACCAGTGATACAAGAGACTTGGTTTGTAATCAAACAAATGCCTTTTTCGTGGCTTGCTTTTATACCCGAATTTAAAGGTGGAATTGACAGATATTTCGTAACAAATAATTTACCTTATTTCCATTTGAAATGCAGGCCTAACCATTACTTGAATATAATATGAAAGGCATTCAAATGAAAGTATTGGAATACAATCTCAAGTATTGAGCTTTTGTTATTTTCACCTTGGTACAGTTAGTTTCATAAAATATGGTAGACTCTAGACAGCTGCGACAACCTATTCCTGGCTGTAGCTATAACTGGCTAAAACTGAAAAACTATTAACCTTGGTAAATGTAAGAAGATTATCTAATACATCATACATGTATACATATGTGTGTACAATAGACATGCATCTAATATGCGTAACTCTCAACCCATGCACCAAATAGTGCTGCATGTACATTTAGATCTGGCTTTGAGTAGCAAGCTATAACCAGACAGTTGTGTTTAAGCAGGTAACATCATATATAGCAAAAGTTGTTTAGCTTTGTCTAGGTTCATTTGACAGGCCGTTTTTAATGAAACAGTTACAGCCATTTAGGCTGAAATGAGTCATTTTGATTAATGTTAATCCGAGATGAAAAACAAGAGGATGACAGAACAACTGCCTTTAATTGAAATTCATCTTCTTACTTTAATTGAAAGTATTCTTTTTCAAGTGAAGATGGAGAAGAAACTTCTGGGACTATTAGTCTTAGGGCTACCCACAAACTAAATAGAATTGAGAAGTAACTCAAGTCGAATTAATATTGCACACAGAAGGCACCGACTCCCAAGATATTTACACACCAAAAATATTGGACAATGATATGGTGCTTTTAGGTATACCACCACATCAAAGTACCAGTTCACAAAAATAACTTGATTTTGCAATACAGATGCCACCATTTCGAAAGTTCAATTATCTTAAAGCAAACTGAACCTGTCTAGGCCTACACTGAAATATATTTGAAGCCTTTTTTCCCATTTCACTAGGTTTTCACAGCACAATAGTCAATTTGTAGCTCATAGCTGATGCTACGGCTTATTCCATGACAAAAACCAGGAAGTGAGAGGCAATTGGATTTCCTTGGCTATAAAGCAGTTTCTCTTCTGCCACATTGAGTCTCCTACTGGTCTTGGTGGCCCAGAGTGTTTGAGACATGCTCACAGGAGCGAAGATGAAACATTTGTCAGGGTATTGAGTCTCACACGAAGGGACTGGCAACTTCAGTATGAGAGATGTGCATAAAAGGCAAAAAGAGCAGGACACACAACTTCCCCTTGAATTGCCCCAAGCAGATTGCATTTTTCGTATCACTAGTTTTGGCTAACTTGGTTAAGGAGGGCAGAACGCCCTGGGCCATGGTGATATGTAGATCTTGTGCATTTAGTCTGACTGAAGACTGAGTGAGGCCCTTCTCCGAAACATGGCTGGCTCATGGATGGTTCCCAGTTTCATTTGATTATTGCACCAAGCTGTGTCCTGACTGCACAACACATCATCAGCAGCCTTTCCCATCTGATGCTGGGGCAATTCAGCAGGCCCCTCAAAAAACCCTACAAAGAGAGTGCTCCTTGCCCCATTGCACGTTTCTGCAGTTCTGCCAATCTTATGTGTCTTTCGTCATTTGTCACCACACTAAAAGAGCCATTGTTACAATGTGCTCTGAGTGCTACTTCAGCGGTGTAATAAGTCACATTTATTCTGGCATGGTTTTTTTGCTCTATTGTGTTTTTGCGGTGGGTGTAACTGTTTGGTGATTGATTAGTTGCTCTTTGAATTGAAACTGTTTGAATCCTCACAAAACATCCACAAACCACCATGCACTGTATTGGTCAAAAAGATCAACTCAATGGTCTTGTAAACACTGTATATGCTATATCCATCACTGACTGCTGTATTTTGCCAATGTTTAGCAGAACAACTACTGGCAACACTGTAATTGCAATTCTGGATCTATAGCTCAGTGTCATGCAAGATATGTCCTTCTATAATGTGATGAGTCAAGGGCGAATAATATGAGACTTGTTTTATTGTTGTGTGTAAGGAATGCCAAGGCCACATCAAAATATATGGCAGCTAAAGAGATGCCAATGTAAAATAATATACGATGTTAAAATGTTTATCCAAGACAAAATATGGCTAAAGTGAGAGAGATAAGGTTGAAGCTGGGAGCACTAAACTGTCTCCAGTAAATGAAGCATTCTACCATTCAAGCTTCAGAAGCTTCCGGGGGAAAATCAAACTTACCCAACATTTTTCTTGCAAATAAAAAGCAGGCAAGATAAACTCAGGAGTATAAGAGCCATGGAGGTTGGTTGTTTTATTGAACAGAGACTGTTGCTTGCTTCTGTTTTGCTTGGCTCTTCGGTAAACTGCTCCTTTTGTCTGAACTTTCTATGCACTCAGCTTTGTCATAAGAAACCTTGGGTAACCTGATGCTTATGCAGTAGCATGCAGAGACATGTGGACCCAGCTCGCATTGATCCCAGGGTCGTATTCAAGTCCACAGGGTCTATAGGCCTCACGACAGATCCTTGTCAAACCCCACACCTTAACATGGAAGTATTATGGATCGCTTAACTGCCTTCCGAATGAATGGAGCATGATTCTGGCAGATTTAGACCTTCATTGGAACCTTTTGAGTCCTTCGATCGTTTATTTTACATTGTACGTTTGTCACGTGACACCTCAGAACTCTGTGATTGGTCAATCAATGTTCGCAATCGTTGCAGAATCTTAAAATAGAAGGGAATGGATGTATAATGACCATGGTTGATTCTCTGATTTCAATATTTGGATCTGGAGGACAAATCACACGGTCTTCTGCATCATCAACATGGCGCCTACTTATTATCTTACACTTTTTTCTGCAAAAGCTCTAAACTCTAAAAAAATTCCTTTAGTAGTCAATGGCAACATGATTACTCTTGCTTTTCTAGGATCTTTTTCTCTCACTTTCTACGAAGCAAGGGTTGCTAGTCTAATTCATCTTCTGGGGTGTTATTTTTCAGGCCGATGAACAAGATCAAAGATGCCCAACAGTGTAATTTCCAACAAAAAGCAATTGAGTAAATGTGAAGGCTTTGCATGCAGTGAGCTATTAGAGGCAAGCTTCGGTTGTTACAAAAGCTAATCCACATGGTCCATCATAAGTACATTGATGTAACTCTCAGCAATTCCAGATGGGGAAGTTAATAAAACAAACTGAAATTAGGCTCAGAAGACAACTAGTAGGCAACTCTGGAATAAAGCTGACATTAATCAAACGTTTTTGTTGTTTGGGTTTTTTTTTTTTTCAATGCAAGATTATGTGCCTAAACTGCCAAGAGGCTGTGAATGACCGTAGTTAGTAAAGCTAGACATGAATATTACTGAATTAGAGCCTATACATGAATATCACAGCTTAGGCTATTGTGGCCTTGCACGCCACATTTCTGGCATTTACAAGAACTGATAAGAGAAAAGGAAATCCATTTTACACATAGAGCATTGTTTCATCGTTTCATAATGACGTGAGAAACACATCCATCATGATTCACTGACCTCTCCAGGCACTGATTTCTAAGAAGAACTGAAAGTGTGTCGAGTGTCGCCACCACTGATGAGTCTCCCAGGAGACCAGAAAGATCCTTCCTGTCACACACACAAATGAATCTGTTATTGCGAGACAAGGAACAATATGCTTGATGTCTTGACCTGTTTCCATGGCAACTCTTGTTAAGCAAATCCCTTAAGTGCACGCTGATCATGTAGCATGAGTCTCACAGCAAAATTCCAGGAAAAAATATGGTAATTGAAGGTAAGCTCAAATATAGTCACAATCGTGCCATTATTTATGGATATTCAAGGCAGTGTTTTTCATAGTAGCGGGTTGGTCTTGCGATTAAGGCATTGGCAAGTGAACACTGGCAAGATCTCATCTAGTGTCTCCATGATCTGCTGAACGTCTCCAGTTCAATTCCTGGCCCGAACCCTTTATGAGCTACATATAACATGTATGTAAACTGAATGCCTTGTATCATCCCAGCTGGATGTCGTTTGGATGAGACGTTAAATTGGCTGGTCCCTTGCACTCAGTGTCTATGCTGAGGCAAGTAAAAAGATCCCACCAATGGGGTAAATGTGTAACATGGGTGGACTCCTCCTCTCTTACCTCATCAATCAACCCTCAATAGCGGCAAGAACTTGCCTTAGAGGGCTGCACTTCCCATATCTATCTATCTTGTACGTGGTTTCTATGCTGAAGCGAGTAAAGACCCCTCCTATGGGTTAATATATAGTTCATTGTAACATGCACGTTGTAACTGCCAGCCATGCCATCTCATCATTACGTCTGCCTGTGAAGCTGCTCATATATGAACGTCAGACCACAACAATGTGACATAAGCGACCACAAATGCAGTACATAGAAATATCTCATATTTAGGCCAACACCATAAAATGACCCAAATTGATGGAGGGTACAAAAAAGAGCAAACGAAACCCTTTTGGGGGCATTTGTTTGCTTTCCACATCAAACTGCTGGCTCATCGCACAGCTGTAATTATGTCAGGCTGGAGAGCAGTAATCATTTACCCCATGCCATTTTTGCATACTCTAATTATTCTCTGCGTTTTAATTGTCCTCTACAATTTCGCAAACATCTATATTTAATGAATTACATGATCAATATTGTTGCAGGACAAGTATGAGGCGCCCTTCAGTGTGGATCCATGTTGTGAATATAATACCAGTAAGACATCCACTGGTTAAAATTCACTGGAAAAAGTATGGAGAATTGGAATACAGTAAACACTTAGACCATCATGAAGACCCCCCCCCCCCCCCCCAGGTTCCAAAAACCTACGAAAAGGACCTTGGCCTAACGTTTTAGACCTTTTTTCGCCGGTTTTAGTCATTTTGACTGGATCTTATAACAAGGTATTATTGTATGCTAGCATAAAGCACCTGAATGGAGTGTCCTGATGGGACCCACATGCATCCACAGTGTCACTATAGAGAGACACAGCAGTGTCATGATCCCAGGGTTCAGAGGGTGATCATCTTGGGTGAGTGATGAGGAGAGGTTATGAGCACCGATGATGGTCGTCCATTGATAATGGCCACATGTGTCACTAATATGGCGGGCTGTAAGGGCAGAGGACGTTGGTGACAAGGCTTACTTAGTTGCTCGCTCACGTGCTCGAATACTTGAATGGTGTTGGCCCAATGCTCCAAATGCATCTAACTGTGCCTCGGCATATCAGCATGATGTCAGGTTTACCACTGAAAATCTCTAAATTGTACGTAAAAAAACGGCTAACTTGTGAGACATTTCGATTAACTTTGCTATATTTATTGCACCTTGATGTCATCTTGCACGATATCTAGAAGGGACCACACTTGAAATAAGTTTTCAAACTTTAGTGTGCTATCCCAATGGCACTAAAACAGTGTCTTTCTTGCACTTCAGTCTTGTATGTACACTCTTTTGATGTTATCTATGTCGACTCATTAGGCTAGGCTAGCATCACATCATGCGTAACACCATTTGAAATTGACATCTAACCCTAACCCTGACTAAGGCTAACATGTTAGATAAAGCTAACAAGCTTAGTTGTTACTCATATTCAGATCGTTTATTCCACTTGTACAAAATGTGTTACAATTGAGGAGGGACTCTCTAAGACAGACAAGCCATCGCTTCTCAAGAGTCACCCCCTCAAGTACATAAACAACGATAACCAAATTATCACAAATTACTTAAAATTAATTATCATAAATAACTCAAAATGACTGTGAGGATCAGTCATTCTAGATTGTTTATTGGCTAAAAGTTAGTCAAACATATCAGATGCTAAATGTTTTTCTTCATAAAGCTGCATGGCCAACGCATAAAACCAAAACTATCAATGGGCTGCAATGAAATACGAAAGAAAATAACAGCTTTACCAAGTTCTTACATATATTTGGCTTTACTGTAGTACTAGCAGTTTTTGGTCAGAGCTCTTCGCGTCTTGCACTAATTCATCTCAGGGTGGGCCTTGTACTTGCCTCAGCTTGGACACCTTATATCAGATGTTTAGCTGCAAGGAGCGCCCGGGCAAGAATTGATCCCAGGACCAACATATATGCTGATGAATGCCTTAACCACAAGGCCACCAAACTGCCCATGCACTGAAGTTCATTCTCATGCTCGACCATCATCACTGGTCATCAATGGTCATCAATGGTCATCAATGGTCATTCTCTAGTCCTATTCACGTCCTTCTCGTGTATTTTAGTTGTCCAAACAACAACCGTAAAACTGCCATCAAGCCGGGCTGGCCACCTGAGCCACAAAGACGGATAAACTTACAACGAATGAGTCACGTGACACAAGGGGAGTGCGCCCCACTCCCAGGACACCCGGATGAGAATATATGGTCAAGAGTGGGCAGTAAGAGTGGGCCATCACTCTCTCTCTGCCCCTCCCTCTCACTCATCAAACCTCTAGCTGCACGAGTCCTGCACAAACACTCAACACCGTTTGCATTGTGCCATGGGCCTGGAGCAGACCTTGGCCTGTGCCATGAAAGTCCCATGAATCATGCTTACCTCCTTCATCTAAAGCAGCACATCCTAGTTCTCTCATTTGTGGCTTTATATCTCTATCCAAAAATTGCAGCATAAGCTCTGTCATATTGGCATATTATCATATTGGGTTCAATTCCTGCAGCCATGCAGGCAATCTTCATCAGCCAACATTGAAAATCTTTTTAAGTTACCTTAGCCATTGGACAATGCAAAATGTTTTTCTTCATAAAGCTGCATAGCAATCTTTATGAGCCAAGATTGAAAATCTTTTTGAGTTACTTTAGCCATTTGACAGTGTGACAGTGCCACTAACTCCATGGCCATTTTGACTAACGAGTCAGCCTTTGTAATATGTAGATTGACATGATATGAATCGGTCAATATAACTTATGACAAAATAGCTATGGACCGAGGTCAGTCATTACATCAAAATTAGTCAAATGTCTTAAAGTTTAGTCAAAGTATCTACAAAAGTTTGTCAAGATGTCCAAAACGTTTTCCAAAACGGTTCAGTCCAATGGATTATCTACATGCATAGTGTCCATGCTGGGGCAAGGACAGACTGGCTGAAGGGGTAAATATCTGACATGATGAGGATAGAGTATTGTGTCATACAATTAACACTGAAACATGTTTTTTAACCATAGAAATATTAGAATATGCTAAACTAAAAAATTTGGACATTGTAGAGATTTTCAGCTACACGATCTTCTATTCTTTAGTGAATTCCATCCCAAACAAGTAAAAAGACCCGTTTTGAAAACAAATATCATAATTATTATTTGCATTGGTTGTGTGTGTCATGACACAAGACAAGATTACTCATAATATAGATGGAATATTCCTAGAAGGTTATATTATGGTGCCGTTTATTTTACGATTACAGAATAAATCAAGGTAAGCATAGGCGATGTAATGTCACGACGTATACATGTGTCATCATCCACTGTCATTTACTGATAATATAGAGTGTTATACACTTGCCTGTTGTAATTTTTGTAATGTCAATTTCATTAAAATATATCTCTTCAAAATGAAAATTATAACTTTTTTTGTTTTTTTGGCTATAACATATATTCTGTGCAATGAATACAAAGTTGCTTTCAGAATATTTAGATACCAATTACTTTCTTTTGGTCAGTGGTCACAAACACATCATAAATATTATAAAACCTAATTGGACAAAAAGCAAATATTAAAGCCGAACTTCTACAGAAACATGAATCTGGGCGAATATTACCTAATCAATGAACAACATTGAGCAGTAATTCCCGGAGATTAGCCCAGCGGATGTAAATAAGACAGTTCCGGAAATACCGGATATTATGTAACAGGCGAACTGAGACCCAATCACCCTCATCGTCAAGTTCCGAGCTCCTAAAATAATCCGATTGGCCCGACATACTTCTAATCCTGTTTTCAACCCAAGAAACTGTCGGAGTTGGAGAAACGATCTCGGAGGCTCTCTTTCTTTCTCTGGTTCTGTTGGAAGGGGGCGCTGTGCACCGGAAGTGGAGCATTTATGAGCTTTAAAGTGGAGAGTGCTTCAGGTCTGGTTATAACATTCATCTATAGATGTCCTTTACCACTCTAGAAATGTAAATTTGCGATAGAGCTTACATACTTAATTTATATCTAAATGTTGATAAAAAAAACTGGAATCATTACAGTCAAGCCTGCTCATTAAAAACTATCTGGGCCTGTGAAAGAGAAGTTTTCGCTAAAACTGGATTTGATCTGCTAAAATCCATTACTGGACAATTGCCTCGTTACCACGGGAGTTTTAATTGTTATAAGTCTGCTTATTATTTATTTACTTGAACAGGTCCGAGTACATGAATCATCAATTTAGTTTTTCCAGTTTGCTTATTCATTACAAGCTGCAAGTATCAATGCATATGCATAAGCGTTTTACAGCTCATATTTAAAATAATGCAGCCATGTATAACTTGTAAGTTCTGTTCTTTGTTGTGTATAAGTGCTTTACTATGCTTGTTCATGTGTCTGACGGCCTTATAATTCGAAGCGAATAGCGCAATGTGGATTGCAATTGTGTCTGGGGGGCGATACAACATTAGCTCAATTGCTGCGTTGGGAACACTCGTGTGCCTTTTGCGGAATTGCGAAATTAAATGTTTGTCTACACATATTGTGGGCATGCAATCAATCCTGTGGTCCCTAACCTCTGTAACATGGTCTCATTTAAAGGTCCCAACTGGTGCATCAGGCTGGTTGTGGCCTCTGGAGCCACTCATATTAGCCCCCCACGGCCCTGCAACATACCAAATGCGTTCATTTAGCAATAGCAGCTAGAGTGCAGCTGATGAGCCGTTCCCATGCCAAGACCTCTCTTATCTCCCAGCCCGTGTGCTGCCAGTTTGCAGCTCCATGTTCAACTCGTTTAAGTAAACACTTGCAGTCATGGAGACAGCTCAGCTCTGCACCATTTTAGAACGTATGCCTTTTTAGGACATCTGTATGCATCATACTCAACATGATAGTAGTAGGCATGTCATACTGAGCCGTAACCTACTGAGCTTTTTTCCTCTTTTGAGGGATCACCACTGAATGCTCACTAAAACACCCTGAGTTAATCATTCTTTTTTAAGAACATATTTAATACGTGTAAGTATTGAAAAGTTTCCTTAGACCTTGATAGACTATACTTGCTACCAGACTATGATAAACTTTCATTACCATTTTCGTTATCAGCCAACAATGGAACCATCTGTCCTGACTCCTAAGTTGCTAACACTACAATACATGTACCTACTAAGGAGTGTTTTGGTTCTATATTCCCTTTTTGGTGGAGCCAGGCACTTGAGAATCCCTCCAGGGCAATTGAGCATCTGCGGAAGTGTGTCTTTCGTGTGGCTGGCACTAGTTGAGCTTTTAAAAGGTGCTTTGAGCACTGAAAGGTTCCAACCACTAACAAAAACCGAGTCATAAAATATGAATGGTTTGTAAAAGAAATAAATGACAAATCTGCTGAGACGAAAACAGCAAAGTGGCCCAACCTCAACAGCTGCTAAGTTCTGAACACTTTCTCTGCGATGCAGTCAGCAGCATCTCGAGCACTTAGAGCCACTGTTGCCATCAGTTCTGACAAGGCTGGCTCAAGATGTAATCGTCCTTTTTGACGAAATATCCAGATAAGTTGTTGCCAACATTTTCAGCAACAGCTATAAGGTTTTAAAATCGACTACTGGGAGATAAGAGGGAACAGCACTATGTCTGAAGAACATCGATGAAACTCTAAATGCAGTCGTCACACAAAACCCAATCCAGTCGCCTTCTGTGTCTTTTCAACCCAGTGCATTAGAGGCTTGTGTATTTTTATTGCAAGGATGTCAGCTGACTGGGTTGTCAATTCACCGAGCTTGCCAATTGAAACAAGACCATGACAGGAGCCAATGCTTTTCTGCTGCTCCATTTCCAGATTTCAAATCAACTTTCAAGAGCATTCACCCAGCTGCCTTTCACACCAGACTGGTTTTATGCCTTGCATACGAGCTATTTAAATTTATAGAATTTCAGACGTTGACTGCCTGAATGACTGCAATGCTACAAGTCATCAAAACTGCCATCCAGAAATACACCAAATGCCACACCAAGCACTTATAAACGTTGCCCAGGAGTCCTGGCGGAACGTTTGAGTCTGACAGAGCCGTGGTTTTGAAACACATGCATATAGTGTAAAATAACGCAATCTAGGACTATAGTGATTATGTATGGTTGGAGTAATCCGCCCAGATGCATGCCTGCCCATGGCAGACTTTAGGCCAAAACCTGACATAAAACAGACTTAGCGAGACAGCCAATGTATGCTAGGGCGTTGAATGCCTCACATTACCATATAAAATACAATCTGGGCATTGCCCTTTTATGATAGTGTCATCTGCCTTAATACAGGCTTATGGCTTAATCTGGGTCCAAGGCACATGACTGTTATATCTTCATATGTGGGCAATCGCTGCTATATTTGAGTGATGGATTTATGATGTGAGATGAGCGCAGTTGAATGCAACCACAGCTAAGCCTTGCATACTGCTCTCCCCTTCGTACTGTTGCTCTACCGTATTTGCCTCTTCACAGACTGGGTCTCGATTGGTACAATTTAGTTGGTATATTTTACATGCCAGGTCTGCTACGAGGAAAACAATTAAGTAAGATTTCTTGTAAGTTTGCAGTACCAACTTCCTACTTGGCTTACAAGACAGATAATAGGCCTATGGCAGGCCAGCAGCTGTATTTGAAAAAGAATGTGCTCTACTGTTCATAAAACTGCCTGGTTCCTTGGGGAGCCCTGTATAGGCTAAGTAGCTATTTTATTCCTCTATTCATCCTTCCAGCGGCCAGAATTGTGTGCTTAGATGCTTAGCTGCTTCCTATTTGCAGTTGCCTCATTCAACCAACTTGGAACTTGGAGCATATTCTCCACAACACAATGTACATACAGTATATGAGACATCGGCAAATAGCACTTGTTGCTGGAACATATTGTTGTGTTGAAGTGATTCAAATAAAAACGGAGGGAAAGAAGTGTCATTTGCACTATACTGCCCTCACATTGCCAATGCATAGCCAATACACTACAAATACACTGCCAATGCACAGCCAATACAAAGCCTATACACAGCCAATGCACTGCCAATACACTGCCAATGTCCCCTGGGCCCAGCTACTTTGTATCGAGCAATTGCCTCTTGCCAATAAGATTGATGGCTGCTCATCAAGCTCGTTCCAAGCATCCTCCAAGCTGACATCAAAGCTCTTGCCTCCCTGCTGCTTTTGCATCTTGCCAAGGTGTAAACTATCTTCATAAGCGTCTCCACCAAAATCATGGGAAAAGGAGTCAGTAGGCCACTCCGTAATGGGTCCTTCTGTTGAGGATATGGTGCCAGGATGCTATGTCATCCACAGTATATGTTTTCCCTAGCTCATGCCCACTTTTACTTCCACTGTTTGCTATAAGGTATAAGGATATAAGTAATCTTTACTAGAAGCGAAATATGAGACAGCAGATACCCAATCCAATGGATTAACAATAGTTTATAACAGTCTTGAACATGTTTATATAACGTGCCTCTTTACACCGAACCGCCAAGCAGCACACCTCTTTAATTTAAAATCGCGAGTTCAAAGTCCTCAACCAGAGTTCACATCTGAGATGCTGAAATGGATTGGAATTCCACTGGTCCTAATCCGCCATGCTCAGAGTGATTGCTGCCACTTGCTCTAATTACATCTTGATCAGATCCTAATTCCAGCCTCATCTCAGCCTCTTCTACTGCTGCAGGCAGATGTGAAGGTCTGCTGTAGCTGCCATGTTTATTCTTGATTTATTTTAATGTTCTTCAGGACAGACAACAATGTGTAAATAGTTTGTGTACGTCGTCATAAAAAAGTGTATTCGAGATAGTAGATAATGTGCATGAGGTTATTAAAGTATTTCTAATGTCTACTTCTGTGTGACATCAGCAAAGATAATCTCTAGCCTAGGCCCACGCCAAATTGGCCAAAGATACATTTATAAATTTATGAACATCATTTCATTGTCTTAAAATGCCTGACATTAGAGCTCGAGTTGTTTTCTTTATGAGTGCGATGAGTGCCATGGAAGTTTGGCAGCTGCTGGACCAGATCACAGAGCATCCTTCATTGATTTCCGCATCATGGTAATCAAGAAAACGCTTGGTTGCGGAGGCAGAAACTGAGCATTGTCAGTGATCACGCGCTAATGAATGTCACTAACGTAGAGATACATGACACTCAGCAACTGCATGTCTCCGCGCACGGTATTCACCAATCAGGACAATAACATTCATGAACTAGAAGACTCTATTTCTCCTGTCATCTACATGATAGCACACAGTTAGGGCAGTGCTCTGTCGACCTACTGGAGTGAGCTAGACACAGGACTGTCTCTTGCTGTAACGGTCACGGCAGTGCAATGACCTCAGCAATAATGGTGGCCTCAGAAAAGGAAAATGTGTAAGGACAATTGCAAATAACATAGAATCCATTTAGTCTAAAAATACCCACGGACAATCCCTTAGAAATGCGTATTATGACATGCCAGCGTTTACTGCTTATGAACTGAGTAAAATGCAAGACAATGATCCATATCACATAACAATTTATTTGGCTAAAAAAGAAATATGTTCATATAATAATTATGATTTCCACTTATTCTCACACCAATAGCAATGCTTAATGCATAAGAGAGTTATTGGTCTCATTTGGAAGAAGTAGGCTTATTGCCAATCCCGAGCATAAACTCATCCTCAATATATAACATCACTCCAGCCCTGCTTCACCAAGATAATCCTCCTTCATAAGGCAATTTTACATCTCAATGAACAATTTTAATCATGCTAAACTTCCATAAACCCAAATTCATTTTCCTGGGTAAGTTTCCTATGGGACAAGGACTGAGGTATGTTTCATCTCTCATCTCAGAAACAACGAACATCTCAAAGAGACAATGCTGGTGTGTAATTTAGCGTTATATTTTAGTTTACTTATACTATACCAGCTCAGTGGGTGGTACTCTGTAGTCTGTGAACGATCTTTAAACTAAAACTACCCATAGTGCATGCAATAATAAAGTGCAATATTAATTGACCTAATGATGAAGTGGTCTTTATAATCAATTAAAACATGCCTTTATATATAAGAGGCATACAGTATTCAAAGTTGTCATCACAATTTCGAGTTTGTCTCAATAGCCAGTTGATTTGAAGAGGGGTTACAATGTATTGGCTTATGTCTTCTACCATGTATTGGCGTATGTCTTCTACGATGAATACCATGCTGGTGTAGTTGATAATGTGCTTTATGATTAAATCATCTGCCTTCATTCACCCCAATGCTAAAACACCAAACACATCTTACAGACTAGAGTACAACATCTTGTGAAGAGCAAAGAGCACTTTAGAGCCGTCTGCCAGGGCTAATCACATACCAGTGTTCTGCAAAGATAAGCCCAGTTTTTCTACTCTTTGCCTCATCACCAATTGTTTTATGTGCTCCTTCCGCTTGCAAGCCACTGCAATTACATCGCCCCTCAAGTCCCACCGTGTAACTTGTAAAATCTGTTTGTAAATTAATACAAGACTAATAAGAGTTATGAGAGTTATTCAATGTGAAGTTAGTTTAAAGAATTAAAGGAGGACTGAGGTGCTTACACCTGTTCGTTTACACCAAGGTTAAGCAATTTGGATGGGAGAGACAGCTGTAATATGCTGCTGTATACATGCATCCAAGCAATGTGTTTAGGATAACACGATGGCATGAGCAGCAGGCATCCAACTTTACAATTGTACAGCGGAACCCCACAATTAAGACCACTTTTACGAATTACTGGAGTGGTTACATCATCATTAGCATTGACCATTTAGGTCAATTTCAAGGTAGTCTAATTCTCCTTCTCTCTTTTTTCGATAAATCACAGTTTTAAAAACCCAGGCACAAAGGCAGTCTCAGAACCAAGGCGCTTTTAATATTTGGTGTTCCTAATTGTGGGGCTTGCATATCCCAGCTACTATAATACCATAGTACAACACAGCTATACATTGTACAGCCAGCTAGCTCCCATTCTACGGCAGTTCTGTGACCCTACATTATGTCACATATATATTCAATAAATGTCAAAGATGCAGCCGAGCACCTGCTCTCTCCTACCATGCTGTCTATTCCTATTGTTGGTCCAGACAGACCAGATGAATAGTTATGCTGAGGTGGACAAGACACAAGAAGAGGGAGCTGTTGTCTTCACAAGGTGCATTAGGCACAGCATCCCCGCATCCCTAGGCCAGTATCCCTAGATCAGCATCCCAGCATGAGGCAAATGCAACTGACAGACTGGCACTCCAAGGGAACAGCCCACTCTGAAATCTCAAATACAAGATGTAGCAATTCAGGCTGGCACATTCCTAGAAAGACCTAAAAAGACTGAACTGCAACAAAGGTTGCTCGAGACTAGATTCTAAACGTTTTAATTTGTGGCAGACAAACATCTAAGACAGTAAAATCTAGCATGAATATAGTTGTATATTTCATAAAATTTCAAGAGTTAAATTTCTAAGATACATCTCGTCTATGTACGAATCCCATGCCTTGCCTTCTCTCTACTTGCGGTTAGTGGACAGCACACCTCATTAACTGAAGGCAAACAGACCTGGTCCTGGATGGACACATGGACCTTTTCCATGCGACTGACCATTAATGAGGCTGCAAGTGTCCACGGACTGACCACTGCATAGCTGACCAGTTGCTACTGCATGACCCTCCTGTCAATGGGCCATTAACGAGGGCTGCAAGAGCACCATGCTCATTAACTGAGCAAAGACAGACAAAATGAAGGCAGAGTGACCAGGTCATCCAGGGAAATAAACAGACAACTAATTACAGAGTTAATGAAACTACTTATGAATCCCTGTGTGCAACAAATAAACAAACTCAGAAATTAACAGGAAATGATAAAATGAACATGCTTAGTAGCACAAGTCAATGTTTTTGGCCTACTAATCGAAATGGCAAACGCGAGCAGAAATGAGGAAAACGCATTCTGCAAATGAAAAGTCAACAGAGCATGTTACAAAAAAGAACACTTTCAGCATTTCTGTATTTTACATTCAATTGACTGAGCTTTTATGGTCGACGTTCAGGTTATATCTAGGCCTATTAATTATGATCAGTTTCCAGAGGCAGATGTAATGATGTGAAGATATATGGCTTGGAGTCTACTACATGATGTTTGTTTGAGCATTTTATTTAGTGGCTTTGGTACATGTTATCAATGAAATAGCAGTTTTGTTATCCAGGCTAATGACATCCGGCTGTAATTGGTTTTAAGGTATGCCTTTAGAAGTAGGTAGTCGAACCCACGCAGAGTCCCCCAGAGAAGCTGATAAATGCTTAACCGCCAAGTCACTACATAAGGACAGCAGAAGAATGTAACAAACAGGAGACAATGAAACAAAACCATGGCAACAGAGAGCATAGTGGGCTAGTAGCAAAGGGTCGCCCTTATGGCACCAGCCACATACAACATACAGATGTCAAGTTAGCCAAGAAATACAACTCCGCAGTGACCATAGACAGCATTGAGTCAATCTGTAGCACTTGAGCCACTTCCCTACCCATATATGCATGGACAAAACAAGCTTCAACCTCAGCTCCATACAGCGAAATGCAGCACTGGCGGATCCAGTACTGACCCTACGGGGGGGGGGGAGGGCAAGTCTCTACGGGGGTAATCATGACTGAAGGTTGTCCCTGTCAATTCATAGGCCATATGTAGACATTAAGGCTGCCCCCCCCCTTGGATCCGCCAGTGAATAATAGCAGCTATTGCATTATACTTAAGCTTAGCTGTGACCCTTAATCCCTGTTAAAAGTCTCATCTCCTAAAGACCAGATTTTTAAGGGTAACAATTGCTTAAGAGCTATAAGATTATGCAACGAATGCCATATCATTTCCTTCATACATTTTAGGGATGTCTCTTTCGGTTGAAAAAGCAAACAGAATCGATGAAACATGAGAAAACACTGGGTTCATTTAAAATTCAAGATTGCAGTCATCAGCAGTGAGACATGACCGATCATCTTATTATTTTCTGCAAATTTGAGACAAATGGCCTTCATTCCCAATGTGGTCTGCATAGAAATGGTGGCATTCTGTCAATTTACAGCAAAATAACTCTCACAAAATAGATATAGAGCTGTGGTGGGATGAAATGTGATGTGAAAGAGCAAGGCTTCATTTCATTAAGAACTTAATTGACTTGCAGAATTCGGATTAAAACTTTGCCGCTTAAGTTACGTCATTGCAAACAGTAATCTCAGCAGAATTATGAGTTCCCATCTAATACGCTGCTCACTTAAACCTTGGACTCTAGTTGGAGCATGATTTATTGACTCTTATGTTTCTAGACAATTGCTGTGTGCAGTGTGAACGCCAGCATTTGTAAAAATTCCACTTTAACTTGTTCAGAAATACATTTAATTAATACAACATTATTATTGAACAACTTGAAACACTATCATATAGTCTGTCAATTGTCATTTATCTCTCATGGACATTTTTGTCCTGCTGAAGTTATTTTCCACAAGATGTTTTGTTAATAGATTACAATAATTCCCTCTTAATATAAGGTTCAATGTATATTGCGTAATGGTGTACTTAATGCACAGACTTTCACCCATATATATTTAGAACGTATTGGTAGCAGAACATTTGGAGCACCGAGATAATTAGCAAGGCAACACAGACTCAGGAGATGATGACATATCTACAGACTGAAATAGCTCAGGAATGTGAAAGTGAAAAGAAAATGAGAAGAAATAGAAACAGGTTTACAACAAGAGACTTAATCTTCTTAATTGCAAAATAGCAAGAACGTGGACTTCAATTTACTCGCACTGAAAGAGCTGTTGATGTAAAATTCACAGGTAGCAGATCTATTTATCAGTAAGTCACAGGAATTTGAGCTTTAGCATGTGCAATTAGTGTAACAATCTATAAAAAAAAAACCGGCTGGGAAATAATAAAAGAAAAAGAAGTACAATTATATATCAACGCTTTTCATTTTATATCTCCATGCCGAAGCAAACCAACAGAAAATTTTACAGTCCAAGTATGTATATATAGAAAAGTACCCAATTTCAAAAGAGTTTTTTTTTTACTCCTGGGTTAAGCGGAATAAGTACATAAAAAGGCTCACAGTGCATCTTCAATGTTTGTAATTAGCCTCACAAATTTGACCATCCTGGATGCCAAGTTCGATTCACTGGTCTTTATGTTGAGGTATTCATGTCTATGAGATAATTTGCACTGGCACATGGTTAACATATTAGTATAAGAATAAAGTGGTCTTTACTATGATGTGATATTAGGGGTGGGGTTCTATTGTTTCAAGCCGATGTGTAGAGAAAACCATCTCCTGTATCCACACAGTTATTAATTTAGTTTATTAGTTTATTAGTTATGATGTGCTTGTCATGTTTTGGACTTTAAGAGTGAAATGTTTTTATTAGCGGCTTGTATTTTTTTTATTGTGTATGTGGATTTTAAACACGTATTAATAGTTAACTTGGTGGCTGGAACCTTGATTATTGAAATTTTATTGCTTTCTGTATTTACATTAATGTCTCTTTCATGTTATCTTTTAACTGAATGACATATGTATCACTTATGATATTTTACATGTCAATAAAATCTATATATATATATGTATCATAAACACTGAGCCCCTCCTCCATATTTTCTATCTTTTGTGAGGGTAATCATAGATAGACGAACCCCCCACATGGCTGACAGCCTGGCAAGGAATGCACAAACAACAAGCCAGAGAAGATACACTAACAAACTCCTGGTTGTATTTGTTTATCATTGTGCAAACACACTAAATGTTTTCTCGGGTACATGATAAGGATAATATGAGTATTCAAAAGGGTGTTCCACAGATGTTACCTGGGTAACCAGGGTGCAACTCTTGACGTCCCAAAACCCAGGTATCAGTCTATAGCTGACTGTCTCTGAGAATTATCTGTTATGTTAGGGAGCATAGCAACAAGGTTAGTCTTCAGGGTGTTTCTTACTTCCTAGAGACTTCCCATCACATTTATGATTTTTTCAGGTGTGTGAATTGGATCTAAATGTCAGTGACTACACCAATACAATTACAGTCCATCCCACTTATGATAAACTATACTTGTGTAATAAGTCAGAGAATGAATTATATTGCTGTTTTATCTTTCTACTACAAAAAACTTCACCTACAAAAACATTATGTCATAACAAAAACATATTCTTTGTCCCAGTTATCAGAATATTCTTCATGTTGTGGCTGCAATTACTTGACTGACCTGCATTCTGACATGGTTATTCATGTTACCGTTAGGCTAAAGCAATTTATTCAGCAATCATTTTGGCTGTTTAAGACTCGACCCCATTTCATCTGGCTTGATGTTAAGCGTGCAATAAAAGTCGTGTTAGAGGGCTTTTAGAGAAATTCTGTTGCATGAGAGAAATATCTTAAAAGCCACGCATCTGCCCCCCTTGCCTGCTGCTGGCATCATTAAGCAAATTGAGCAACGGGCTTCACAGGTCCTGAGGCAGGAAAACTGATGCAACAACATCCTCATCTCTATTGTTGTACAGCGCATACCAAACGTTACACGAAGTCACTAACATATAATGTAGTCCAACATTATGAATAGATTTCATAGGATCCAACAATAAGTGGAATATATTTGCTAAAACTGAGAATATATATGTATGGCACTTGAAGCATCCCAGGTCACCATCTATGACCTAAGTTAGTATAACACCAAACTAGAGTGGGAAATGGGATGATATGGGAAAATCTCTACAAATCCAATAAAGAGCCTCCTCAAATCCACACTGGGGTGTTACAACATCGATAACCTCCCAACATTATGTAATAATGATGATGTGTATCATAAAAGCGTTTGATGTGATCAAGAAGCCTCCCTCATATGATTGGTATGATCAATCACATCTTGTATAATATTCAATTTAGGGCTGAGGCACCCCAATTAACCAGGGCTGGCCCATGGGGGGTAAATCAGGAACCCCAATTTGAGGGCTCGTTCCAAGTCCTGCACCTTGGTCCTCGCTTCCTGTAGATTGAGCTTTAAAAAGGTCAGTCCTGGAATCTGGAAATTCTCAGCAGATTTTCTGCTGGAGAAATCAATATGGAGTCCCGTGAGGGCTGCAGCGAGGGATAGGGCCTACTGGCCGCGAGGGATCATGGGATAGGTGCGTGATGGCAGCGTGCATATTGTGGTCACCCCATCAGATTCACACAACTGCATGCACCATGATATACTCAATATGATAGTATCATTGATAGATGTACTTGCACTGTGTCCATCTTCATTCTAAATTGAGTTACTCACTTTCTGGGGCTGCGGTTTTGATATAAATATCCTCAAGTAGACATTTAGTGACCTTAAGCAGTTGATATACATAATCTAGTGGCTAGCAAAAGGCTACTTCTGGTTATATGTTAAAGTATTAGTAAGAACACTGACCTCTTTTGTGATGAGTAGCAATGTGTGGTTGTGGCTTGAAGGTATCGTGCCCTGATTTCGTGTCTGTGCTTTTGGACAGAGGTCTGTGTTGGTCAGTGGTACTGGCCACTTCCGCCCTGCTCATTTGTGTGACGTCATTATCGGTGACCACTGAAGCGTCAATTCCAACCTTTTGTTTCGTCCTGTTCGAATCCTTATTGTACTTTCTGTTGGTGTCCTTTGGTGGAACCGTTTGGTACTCGATTGTGACGTTTTTCACCTCATCAACCTCGTCATCAAAATAATCATAATCCTGACCATAGTCATATGACGGGTCATTGGTGGAGCCATTTGTCTCCTTTGTGACGTCGTTAATGTCTTTGTGTTGCATGGTTACGTTCATGAAAGACCTTGAATGATTTGTGGAATTATCAATATCTTGTGAAATGGTTTTGTCATCCACCGCGGTGTGTTCATGTTGGGATTGTGTGGCTAAAATATGAGAATAATTCATTGAAGTTGGGGGATATGGAGATTCAGTTACACCTTTATTTGGACGCGCTGTTGATTTTTCTGCAAAATACACTTTGATGGTGGATGGCATTTCATCTTCATCAGTGTCATTTGCCAGAGACCTTGCTTCTTCTATGGACACATAATCATTTTCTGGGTGTTTAGTGAGGGCTTGCGTGTTAGATGCCCTGCTGTAGTTCCCAGCCTCTCCATCCTCCTCAAAATGACCACCTTGGCCAGCAGCAAATGCCGCAGCCGACCATTGCCCTGCATCCAGAACAGCATCACCTGATACATCAGTAGCAGCATCAGTAGCATCAGTGGCAGTGACTTGGTCTTGACTTTTGTCATCTTCTTCACCTGCAGCTGACTGAAGGGCAGCGCCATTGGTCGTGGTTAATGCACTGTCAGTGTCATGCATCCAGTTGCCTTTAGCAACATCATCCCTAGCCTCAGGGTCATCCGGAATGACCTCGGTCCCACCCAAGGTCATTCTAAGGTCAAGGGAGGACACCTCAGACTCATTGGCTACCGTCTGTGACTGGCATCCTCCTGTGTCCAAGCATTTCAAAAGTGACTGGCTGCCGTTGTTCTGCGTTGGCCCTTCAGGCGCCGCCTGATTTCCCTGGGTGGTCACTGGTCCAGTGTTACCTTCTCTTGACATCTCTCTTCCTGTGTGCTCAGATGCTTCGGTCTGATTAGACGAGAAAGATTCTTGACTTTCCGCCGCATCAAACTTACTTGGTGAGGCAGACGGTGTGGACTTAGCATCCTCCTCCTTGGCCCTGCTGGCGCCCTCTGTAGGCTGTGCCTTGTAGGTCCTTCCGGTTGTGGAGGCTGGAGGACTGACCACAATGTCGTATGAAGGGACCTTGGTGCTCTGTGTCCAGGTATTTTCTGTCATGACAAAGGACACTGGTGGTGGCGCTTCTGTGTCGTGCTTGTTTCTCACATTCAGTGCATTGTTTGTCACATCGGGTAATCCCTTGGCGTTTATTGCACTTGTGACGTCACTTCCCAAGGACGACCTTCTCGAATTGATGCTGTCCTCTGGCGACTCATCCTGATCTGCATCATCTATGACCTCATTTCCTAGTTCTTTTATTGAGGCTTTGTTATGTACAGCATTTAATCTTCCATTAATTGCCCTCTTGTCATTGACACTATCCTCTGCTTTCCCAATATCGGAATCGTGGTTCTTTATGGCACTGCCGTCTCCCCTACCAGAGTAGCTCTCTATATCAGGCATGCTTTTAATTGCATTACTCGTGTCCTTAGAATTAATGGCTACTGAGTTGGTGATCATTGCATCTGTGGCAGCTTGAGCGTTTTTTATGTTGTTTCCAAGGTCCTTGTGGGAGGGTCCTTGCTGTGTGGTAACTCCTTGCTGTGTGGTAACTGAATTCTCTTTCTTTTTTGCCTCATGAGTTAAGCTTTCTTGTTGATTCTGAGAATTGTCGTCTGCTTCTTCCTTCGCGACGAGATCGAATGTGGTTGTCAACGTCACAACGTCTGCCTCCGTCACGTGACCACTGCCAATCTCCTTGACGACAGGGGAAGGGGAGGTGGTGTCTGCTTCCGGGGGGTGGGCTGCTGGACTCAGGTGACCACTGGTCATTAGAATGACCAGGCAAACCAAAGCCTTGCCAGCCAGCCACATGGCAATCTACAGGGCGTCGCTACACAATGCTGATGGAAATCACTGTTGGCAACATGGCCAACACTCAGTCGGTCTCTTTGTGTTCAGGCATCTGCTTCACAATCGTCCTTTTAGTTTTCATCTTCATCCTGTAACAAATCACAGAGACCCAAAGCATTACACAGTTCTTTAGGTACATGTATACATACATTTCCGTTGTGCATCCTAATTGCTAAAGAAAATATCGAAGCCTAAATAAAATAAAGATTACGATTAGATACATAAGTTGATGAAATGCTCTTGTCCATAATGCATTAGTATGAGGTCAAAAACTGAAAATCTTCAGAAAATCAGGAGAAGTAGGTTCCTATATTGTCATCATTTTGACACCTGCAGTATATGCCCAAATGAACGGCTACAAATCGCAAAACGTTTAAATATTGCATACAAGTGTTTCTTGCAAGCACCTTATAATAGTTTAAAATATGTGCAAGGAGTACAGAAACATTTTTTTTATTAATTGGTATGTCTTCCACGCAAATATTACATAAACAGGCCTGCTAAAATAAATTAATATTGAGCTCAGTGTTATGCAATCGCTCGTGAAGAAATTATTATATACGCATTGGATTTGCAGAAGTGTCCAGGTAGCTACTGGCTACAGCTGCAGGGTTTGGACCAGCAAAGGTGCGTTTCATTTAGGCCTACCTGACGAAAAAGCCATATCACCACAACGCAAAAGCTTGGTGCATGGAGTCCAGCTAGTTACTACACACTGTATCATTCTGTTAACCTACATCTAATAATTTATTTGCACTACAATGTACTTACCTGACAGCTCCTGTCCGATAGGAGGCTGAGAAGCAAATGGCGCGAATTCCCCTGATCCACCGCTACGTGGCGCGTGAGTAGTTCAGTGCGTGACGTCACCGAAACTTGTGCACAGAAATACACAAGCAAGAAAGCATGGCCACGAAAGGAGAGGAGAGTGCGGAGGATGATTTTCCTACTGAGCTACGCGATAGGTTGTCGGAATTTGATGAAGCTCTGAATGATATCGAGAAGACACTGGGCCCACTTCATACTGTGGCTCTTAACCAGCGTCATGAAGAGGTATTCATGGAAATTCATGATGGAAATAAATGTCTTGAGTGGTACCATGCAGCTCTTGAAATCCTTTCTGATGAGCTAAACGCACTGTTGACGAATATTTATACTCATAATATGTTTACTTAGTCACCCCATGGAGAAGCATTAAGCATTAACCGGAACCCATTTTTGTCACTTGAATAGTTTTATTTTTAAACTCCTATTCATTCACTTTAATTATATATTGATATATTTCCCATACATTCTTAGTTTCTCATTTCGGATCCAACTAACAATCTTGTCTGTCCCTATGCGAAGGCCCTGAGACATAATGATCACAGTTGACCGCAATCCCGACACTATTATTTAGATGTAGATAATATTAGTTCCTTCAATTGACTGTGTAAATTTGTAGCGAGCATTCCCAGCAATGAATTAATACAAGAGAAAAGTCTTAAGATATACCCAAGAACCAAAATACTAAAGCTCCTGGAACTTTCCTGATGGCAATAGTTTGGGACCCTTAAAAGTTTAACCAAAATATTTATCGACAGTAAACATGTTTTTTCCAAAATTATCTGTTTTTCAAATGACTTCAATTTACAAACTAACAAAGTCAGTGACAAATAGTAGTTAATTAAAAAGTGTAGCAACAGTGTCTCAGTAATTTGACATCTTGAATTTTCAAAATATGTGAATCCAAAACAACGGAGGAGTAGTATCAAATTAAACGTACCCCAACAACTTTCATACTCGATTACTCATAGTGTGAAGAGCACTCTTGAGCAAGAGATTTGGGTGGCAAAATTTCACCTAGGCCTATATGATATCTGAATTAATTTGTTGAGAGGTGTTGTAGGGGTGTGAGAAGCTGAGTTTTGGTGTACTCAAAATCACCAACAACAACCTCGGCTCAATGATTAGCAACATATCAGAACGACAATCAAGATTTGTTGCATAAACGGGTTTTTCTGTCCAACAAACTGAGCTTGTTGAAAACTTATGAAACGCCTGGTCCATGTGAACAGTGAGCCCTATGAATTAGTGAAAAAAACATGTCTATAGATACGCTAAGCTGGGCTCATTCAAACCACCAGTCTAAAGTATCACAAAGTGCTAACTTGTGAATTTTTTCTTTCAGCTGTCCCTCGTTGACAAGGCCAAGCTTGATTTGCTGGGCGTTTATGCCATTAATTCACTTTTCTGGGGTAAGTTAATCTGCTATAAGCTTAATTATAAATATGTTCTGTTAAATTGACCACTATTGAATCCTTTTCAAAGGTTATTTATGCCTGAAATTCTTGTATATGTGTGCATTTTACTTCAGGGTACTTAAGAACTAAAGGCCAGGATCCTAAGGAGCATGGAATTAAAAGTGAACTAGTAAGTATTTGTCATAGATCGACATATGCTTCCATGTGTGAATTCTTTAGTCTGCTGGATTGTATGTGCACTGATTGGCATCATTTGTTTCAGGATAGGATCAGAAACTATATGAGTCGGGTCAAAGAGGTTGAAGATAAAATTAACAATCCACCAAAAAGGATTAATGTTGATACTGCTAAGCGATTCATGCGAAGTGCGCTTTGGCAAAAAGCACAAGCCAAATCTGCCCAGGCTGATAGTAAGTGACACTATGCATACCTCAAGAATCGTTATGGGTTTGGCCTGGCTTCTGAAGGGTATTAACAATGACATTAATAATTCGGTTCACCCTCTGACCCTCCATTTTCCTGGTATATATAGAGCATAATTCTCCATTACAGTGTGTAACAAGCAAAGCTCTCATTAAAAAAGAGATCTTTACCAGACTTGTGTGATAGCATATTATAATAGTCAATTATAGATAATGTAGAAAAAAGTTTTGTAGGATAAGGAGAAAGTATACTCTTCTCTCAAGATGATATAAATTATATATAATATAGATTATATATGATGTATTAACATAACAAAAAGAAAGAAAAAATTCCCCGGGGTTGGATTCGTACTCAAGTTCCCCCAGCCATTCACAGCAGACCAATGCTTAGACCACTCAGCCACTGTTGTAAGCTATAAATAGCCCAATGTTTCTGGGAGAAGCCTGATGTTCTGAGTGTATGTACTATGTAGGCCATTTGCCTCATCAACTGGAAGAACCATGTTGTTTTACAGTAAAATTCCATTGTTACCAGTTTAATTATGTCTTTAACATGGATTTTGAATGTGGTGACCAAGTACTTTTAGCCAAAATTTGCTGAAACTATGATCATGCAGCACACTTCCCCAGAGCTAGTATGCCTAATAGGGTCAATCCTAATATGGGCATGCGCACAAAAAGATGACTAAGCTCACCAGGCATGTCCTCAAAATTTTTAAACTGATTTTAGAGGTACTCTTAAACAGTAACATATCTTAGTATGAGGTATTCTATAGATTGAGATCTGGTACACAAAAAAATATTTTCATGGCATGAATGTTGTAATATATTAATGTCTCATGTTGTGTACTAATTAGTGTTAATTTAAGTTATTAACCAGGCAGTCTATAAAATATGATTTGTCTTTCAGAAGGCCAGACCTCCACAGAATCAACTGACCAATCAACTGACCAACCAGTAGCAACTGCTTCTTCAGAAGCAAAGGGAAAACACGCAAGATTCCCCGATCAGGATGCACCTGCCACCAAAAAGCGCAAAGAACATCACAAGAAAAAGAAACACAGATAGTAGTTTGATGACTAGTTTATGTAATTAAATGTACAAAGAAATTGTAAATACTTCATAGATATTAAACAAAATGTAAAATATAAGAAATACTGAGAATTTTCAACATCTATCTTCTGTTCTTAGCTACGTACCTTTGAACAAACTATGTAAAAGCTCTTAAACTTTGGACCAATAGACCTAGTGGCATAATTTCAAGAATGTCAATTTCTGCAGTTTGCTAAATAATTTATGCTGAAGTCATGCTAATAACATCTTTTCACAGAGTCAGGATATTTAGTTTTCAGTTCCTCTTTAAATTGTCTGAAGAGTAGTCTGTTTTTTTCTTGTTCCACATCCTTTGTGAGATGAAAGTCTTCTGGTCTTTTGAATCCCTGATGGACAAGGAATGCATTGTCTAACACTGAGAATTTGTAACCAGACACATGGAGTTCACAGACCTGCAACAGAAATGATGTGGTATTGTGTATTGAAAGTTGAACTTTTATAAGGAAAAGCAGTCAACCTGTAAGATAGATGAAATATCAAGAGAGGAGATAAGTGTAATTATTAAGAATGAAGATTATTATAATTTTGTATGTGATAAGAATACATTAAAATATTTTAACATCAAAATACCTGACTTATTCTGTTGAACCCATACTGTTTGAATCTCTCATCATATTTTGGCACATCTTTAGGACCAATGTAAAATGGTTCCCATGGGTCCTTCCACTCGACCTCATATGCTAATTTTATCTCAGGAACTGTTGGGGATGAAGCTGATGTGAGATTCCTCCAAGCTTCGTAGTCAGTTTGTCTTTGACATCGCCAACATAACTCATGATAAAAAGGGCGAATTGACCCTTGCTTCCAGAGATTCAACAAAGATGATTTATCCTTTGGAATTGTCACATGAGGAAGAATTTCAAATGCAGGAACTATGAAAACAGTCTGAGCACCAATTTTGCTTGAGTTTGTTGTTAATGAATACATGCGAGAGAACATTGTAAATGCTTGCTGTAGTCCATGACTAGGCATCATATCAATGTCAGTCACCATCACATATTCGGTTTGCGCATGTTGAAGTGCCACATTGCGCAGAAGGTTATTGGGGTACTTGACCCCTGAGATGGCATAATTGTGGTTGGTAGTTAGAATATTCTGCAGGATTGTTTTCAACTCCTGGCATTCTGGCAACGAAGTGGGTGGGGATGAAGGAATGCGAGAAGGAACGTGAACAAGTGGGTAAACTAGATGAACTGAGATATTTTGACGAAAGGATGGCGAGCATTGGTAGAGTAACATCAATGCTTCCATTGTAATGCTGAGATGGCGACCAGGAGCAAACATTGTCATGGACACGGGTCCAGACCATCTTTCAACGAGGCTTACCAAATGATAAATGTGGTCCACAGAACACTGCGTGACAAGGGTGACCTGGTCCTTTGTATGAATGTGTTCTTCTTTTGTTGGTGGGGAATATATAAAATTCACAATTTGGTAAACGCCACTGCTGTCCACCACCTGTCTGGTTTTGATTGCATTTCGCATTGTGCTGTATAATCTATCAGCTTCCTTTTTGAGGTTGAACATCTGTTTCTCTCTCTGAAGAGCATTGTTGCGGTTCTCCAAACGACTCAGCAATGCCAGATGAAGAATCTGAAGGGAAGCAAGGACAACGACCAATGCCACAGCCACTTTACCCCAGCTGAAGCGCAAAACTCCAGTCCAGATCATCGCGTACAGTCTCTTGAGTTTCATTTCATGTGCGTACTGGGGGAAGTGAGATAATGTCATTGCCAAGAGACGGCTGTGTTTGACACCAGTTCAGCTGGCCAGAAGTTTTTCCAGTCATTTTTAAGCTGAACAAACTGCAGAGCCTAACTTCCTTGGTAGACATTGCAAATTCTTCCAATAGACTGAACTGGTCAGCAACTGGAAAAACATATTTTAATTAGTGCAGGAATGTCAAAGATAACAGAACCTCTGCCAGGCTCTGGAGACCTTTTATACTTTTACTGTACTCTTTGAGTGGTGGCTCCGGAGCAGACATCATTAAACTTCAACTATTGCTTACCACTGTATTTTTTAACCTCTACGCATTCCTCGTACCATTAAGCAGACATGAGACCTTAGCTGAAGTTCCCATAAATTTTGCCCTGGACCTGGGCTCAAAATCCAATGCATTTTTCAGTGAGTCCATTCTGAAAAATTGTGTGTGTACTGTTAGCTTGCTCGGTAAATTAGCTCAGCATCTGCATTTCACATTTTGAACTTGTTCACCTTTTAATTACAGGATCGCTGTATTAACTATCAAATATGAGATTTTGACAGCTTGTTTTGGGTTGTTAGCCTAGCATACAAAATCTGCTTTTTGGTTTATTGACTGAAAGTAAATTGTTTCTATTTCCATCATGGGGTTTTTCTTAAATCCTTATTCTGTGATATAATGACTATGTTTCGTAGATTCATCAATATTATGATTATTTATCAAACGTTTTTAAATTGTATCTGTTTGCGAGGACTTTCGCGCCTGCTCAAAGGGGCATCACATGACGTCACGGTTCTCATGAAGAAGAATGCCAAAATGTGAATATTAACTCAAAACATCGTGAAACTTTTCATTTATCTGAAGCGGACAAGCCTCACAGTTATTCTAATTACTGCATTAATGGATGTAGAATAGGGCTTAGTATATTTAAGATCTACAGATCGCTGCCGTTTGCGCACAGTGCTGAGACTCGAGCTACCTTGAAGGCTTGAGTGTTTGTTGTGTGAGCAAGTGAATGGGAGGATCCAGTAGTTCTAGCAGAGAAGTGTCAGAAACGGAGTAAAGAAAATGGAACACATTCAACGCATTGCTTTATTCGTCTTCTTGCCAGTTGTTGCATCAGGCGACTCTGAGTTTGGCGGACCATTAAAAGGTGCGTTAACAATAATATATATCATATATACTAGCTATTGCGATTGACACAAATAAGATTTAGGATTTTAGAATATTACTATGTAGAGTAGAAGGTTATATTTGTTGTATTAATTGGATAAAGTCACATATTGTGTGTGTGACTGTAATTTCATGTAAAGTCTGGGTACTACAACTATCCAGTATACCAGTAAACATGACAATGTGTACATGTGATTCGCGGAAAAGGCCGACATGAAACTGAAATAATCTGTGCAAATGTAAATTTGTTCTCTAACCAGCGCCAAATGAAATTTAAGTATCTTATCATTTAATCTTGATGGACATTTATGACAGTGCTGTGGTATGTTACGTTATTTGTAATTGGCAATTGATCTGCTAATTTGATTCTCTCTTAGTTGCAGGTTGCAAGCGACCTATTTTGTCAGACTCAGAAGGAATGGTCATTGAAGGAGGAAATCAACGCACGATTGGAGTTGGTTCCACATTGTGGTTCGATTGCAATCCTGGCTACAAACTGCAAGGGCAGTCACAATTGACATGTGTTGGAGAGAATATCTGGCGCCCTCCAACCCCTCCAACCTGCGAAAAAGGTAACCGGGGGTGTATTTCAATTGCAAGGCATAATTTCAATGTAAACCAACATGTATGAATAAAATGACATAATATCACAGTGTTCAAGACACATCAAATTTAGTACTGGTCCGCACGGACCAGTAAGTCCAACAAGGTGTTGGTCCGTACACATTGTTACTGGTCCATAACTAAGAGCAACCCCTAGTACTGAGTACTTCTGGCACACAGGTTTATCATGTTTGTTTATGTGTGGAGCAGTGGTCCATGTCAACCATGCTCATATTACTCAAGATTATTAACTTTCAAAATTGGCAGGAATGATATTTTTATATTAGAATCTACAGGAAGGGATGCTTATAATTATTAATCAAAAGTACCCATGTTACCACAAACTACATATCATTAACTTCTACTTTTCCAGTAAAATTCACCCTCCTGCCCACACGGCAATTACTTTAAAATAATGTATGTGGTACATGTATGAATATAAATATAAAATGTAATATTACTCATATTTACTAAAGCAGTAATTCACATAAAAATCACAAAATTAAAGTGGAATAGATCTACAAAGCTATTGTTGAAAGACTTAGCAGCCTTTGAGAAGTCAATTGCACTTAGGCCTAAAGCATGGGGGACTTGACACTTCCATTGAACTGTTGAAGATGCCACAGAGTCAATTGCAATCTGTGTGCTCCACTTCTATTGATTATGCCTTTGACCAATATTGCAATCAAACAGTTCACATAACTGACAGATTGGAGGCAAAATAAAGCCCATTCAATGAGCTAATTGGCTACTCGCTCACACGGACCAGTGTTATCCTTCTCCTGCTCGCCCGGACAATATATCAATTAGAAATTCACAATTATAGTTTAAGCAGAGGTGTGCTTGTTTATTCGACTATGGATTCATCATGTTCATGATGAACTTGTAGGCAGCGTTTCCTTGGGAACACTGAATGTAGCTGAACGTTTTTTACTTTCCATTGCAGTTACGTGCGATCCTCCAGAAATAGACCACCTTGGAACAGAATTTAGCAGGCTTTACACAGCAGGACACAATGTCAAACTTTTCTGCAAAAGCGGTTACTCTCTGCAGTGTCGCGGTGATGTCTTTAATGAGCTGGATGTGACCTGTGGCATTTCTGGAGTCTGGATCACTCGATATGGCACAAATGTTCTTCCTACTTGCACATGTGAGTAGCAACACTAGGATGATGTGCTTACACTACTGTTAAGTTGTATTACTTGATCTTGTAAATATTATTTCTGTTCCTTTTGTTTTGCAGTTAAAAAAAGGTGTTCATTGCCGCCCGTTTTGGCACACTCCAGCAGTTACCTCTCTCAGCAGGCTTCTGGAATCATTCGGGAAGTAGAGCATGGCACAACAGCGATGTACGAATGTGATAAACCGTATCATATGCTTGGGCCGAGCAAATTAAAATGCGTCAGTGGAGAATGGATAGGACAGTCGCCACGATGTATTGTATCAAGTATTTGCCCACCACCAGATAATATCAAGTATGGCTACTTTGATATATCATTTGAAGAAAAAAGCAATGGAACTGTGGACTTCAGAACTGGAACTAAAATCTTCTATATTTGCCGGGATGGTTATAATTTAGCGGGAAGTCAGCACAGAGTGTGTCAAGATGGTGAATGGGTGGGGGAAATGCCAAAGTGTGTACCCTCAGGTTGCGAGAGGCCACCTGAAATAGCAAATGGTGGTTACAATCTCTTCGGTCATAATGACACTACAGGAATGTTGGTTGCTGAAGGTTCTCAAATCTATTACTTCTGCCACAGCGGCTACAAACTTTCTCAAGAACCTCGTCCAACAAAGAGGGCGTGCAGAGGTGGGAGCTGGACGGGTGATGTGCCTACATGTCGTAAGTATTGTGCAAGTCTTTCCAGTCTTGCATCAGTTCAATATTGGGTTAGGATCATGCTTTAATTTGAATCCTTTGTGGTTTTTTTTTTAACAGTTAAACGCACACATTGTGACATGCCTCAGGAAATTCCCAATGGAAATTATGTTATCGGCGACTTGTACCCTGACAGCACTAGCTATGGCATTGGGACCCGTATCCTGTATGAATGTGATGAAGGATACCTTGCATATGGAACTGTTACAATGACTTGCACATCATCTGGGTATTGGTCGGACTATCCTCCTAAATGTATAGAAAAAGGTATTACATACAATTAATTTTGTTTTCTTGAGAAATAAAATATGGTATTCAGGTTTGTAGTTCATGACAAAGTTTCCAATTTCAGATCAATACTGTCCAAATCCTGACAAAGTTGAGCATGGCAATTTTGTGTGCCCCAGTGGGTGTGGCATGTACAAGGTAGGAACACGTCTCCACTACATCTGTGATGACAATTATGAACCTGTTGGTCTTGTGAAACAGACTTGTCTTCAAGGTGGAAAGTGGTCTGCCGAAAAGCCAAGCTGTGCTCCTGGTAAGGGTCCAATGCATTGAACTTAACATCGGTGATTTCAGAAATAGATAGCCGAGCAATACATTGATTTCATGTATATTTTGCAGTGGCAGAGATGGAAATGTCTAACAACCTGATTGAGATTAATGCAAAGCCAACAACAGTTGTGATTGCAACATCCTGCAGTGTTTTAGGGCTCCTCCTCATAGTCATGTTGGTCGTGGCTCTCCAAAGGCACAAAAAGCCGACTAACAGACTGTGCAGTCCACTTGGTCAACCACCTCCGCCTCCGTACAGCCGTCCGCGTTCAGCTGAGACCATGGACGAACTGGACCGTGTGGCGCTCATTGCATTTGCAGATGGGGTGCAGATCACGCTTCCGAGCTATGATGAGGCAGTCAGAGGACGCATGGGATCCAGGTACATAAGTGAGGTCACTGGCATGAGGCGGCCATCATCCTCAAGTGAGTATAGGCCGCTGCCAAACATACCTGTCAACCTCCGAAACATTGCAGATCATCACCGCAACTCAGTCATTACCACAACCAGTAGCACAACTAGAGACAATCTATCTCTGGCATTTGGCTCCATGGACACAGTAAATGTAAGTGATGGAACGTCTACGACAGTCACCGTAGATACGCTGGATTCTGGGGCATCTAATCCATCGCTTGCGTTGTCACAAAGGGCAGTTGCTGGTAGCATAGCCTCATCCGATGGCAGTATGTCAAATGTTAATGAAGGTTAGTATGGAGCCTCGAGGATTTATAGATATAACCACTTGTGTTTTTATGACCTGCATTCATCTACAGTTGGTGTTACTTTTCTCTTTTCAGATGCTCCATTGTTGGATCAGCATTCCAGCGAGAACAGCAGCGTGCAAAGTCGCAGCCATAGCGTTGAGTCGCCCAGTGAAGAACCCAAAGCAGAGTAGAGATTCTGATCACCCTGAATATAGTGAATTGTTGAACTTTATCTTCCTTGTTATATGTGACTGAATGAGGTTTCCTGCCAAGAAAGTGACTTAATCATGTTTGAAATGTGGAGGGATGAAATGAAGGAACTATCTCCCATAGTATACCCGTGATGGTCCTGTCCAAGTACTGTGAACAAGTGGATTTTATCCTTCTTTCTTCCATTGTTATAAATGTCTATCATTTTCAGTTTTTACTGACAAAATAATCAAATAATCACCAGTTGCTCAGTATCAGTTTCCTCAACTTGATAATAAATATTCCATGACATATATCAGTATATTTGAGGCATTGTTTCTGTTTTTCAATATGTCTGTGTCATTCTTACTTTTTCATGTGGTTATCCTATGAAATTATTTTCTATTTGTTTGTTAGGCCTGAAATGTTTTTATTTTTATTCACTGCAAGATCTGATGTACTTACACGATACCATACGGTCATTTAATATTGAGTTAACAGTTTTACGAAAATGTTGTAATTGATACATTTTCTTATTGGAGCTACTTATTTAGATGGTCATTTGTCCTAATTTATGTTGTCAGGTTTTGTTCACATTTAAATGTATGTGCATATTTTTATTGTAAAATAGTGCATATTGCACTAAATATTTATAATCAGCATTTTTTTATACTTTAAAATTTGTAATAATTTTGGTGAAATCCATTAATTAACATGTTTTATTGGCGTGATCAAAATTTTGGCGTGATCAAAATTTTGGTGAAATCCATTAATTAACAAAATTTATTAATAAAGTGGGCATTTTACAGTTGAATGATAATTGTACAGTCATCCAGATGATGAACAATGTGTTTCTGTTGTTGGTTCAACTTCGTTGGTATTTCTACAGTGGCAATTTTCAGTTTATTTGATCATATAATAATTGATCACTTAATTGAGCTTGACAGCTAAATGGCCTTTTATCACTTGAGTATCTTTGTGTAATTCTCATCGCAGTATTTCCAAACAGAATGTTAAGTTGATAAGAGAAAATAATTCTGTGTTTGTGAGCAAATTTAATTTTGAAATATGTGCACAAGTAGGCTCATGGCGAAAATGCATCATTTATTCTTTCAAATTTATAACATGCATACTTGTTATATTGTAGAGGTCTTTATAAGACTGTCAAAAAATAAATACATTTTTATGATGTTGACCTGATGGATTTTTATTTAAAATTATTATCAGGATGGTGCACGTTGACTCGTTCCGACATAATTCACCAGACTCAACCTGAGTGTTTCTTTACTCAGAGAACCAGTGAGGGTTGAAGAAGAATGATCAGACCCTTCAACCTAATTTTGTTGCATGAAGACAGGTGTCAGCACACTCCAGTGATGATGGATCATGGCGACTCCTATTGCAGCGTACAATTTATTAGTTGATTTTTAATAAAAGCAAAAGTTATATCATAGCATTCCCAAGAGCAACTCCTACTATGCCAGAGAATGTTGTTGTCAAGGGGTGTACTGTGGTAGGAGACTGCAGTAAAATATACCAGTGCCAAATACCACGCATACCACTGAGTGATATGGCACAATAAGTATTACAGCGCGCTATAAAAAAATCCTTTTTGCCGGCATGTTAGGAATGACATTTCTTAATGGCAGTATGAAAGATCTTTAACTGCAATTCTATAAGATTTGGCGTACTTTTTGCGATGTTTAGGTGTTTCAATCAATCGATGTAGCATTTTAACAGGGACTATTTTACGCGCACCTGGTGATTGTTTACAGTGCGTGAAGCGGCGAATGTTTGTGGGAGTCTCACTCGTGGACGTGACAGGTAAACCACAGGTAACTGTCACATGTCGCTGGATTTTACCTCCCCAACATGTTGAAGACTGGAAGGGTTTTATGAGGTGAGTCTCACAGCAAATCTGCACTAGTTGTTGACTCTTTAGGGTATCAATTTAGCTGTAATGGTGATGCCTGTGACCAGTCTTCATGAACAAAGTTGAGAATGTTGACATTCACTTTAAATCTTTCCAATGAGTAATAGTATACATTTGTAAATAAAGTCTTTTGCCTATATATAGCAAAGCTTACATCCGGATTAATGACCCTTTTAAGAATATTGTTATTGCATACATGTTTCCTTAGCATTCTTTTGAATAGTTGAAGTAACATAATAATAGCAGTTCAGAATTCTGCAAACATACTTTTGATCTTGTAATTACTTAATTTGCTGTTGCTGATCCGTACTTAAAATTAAGCTGATTGTGATTAAAAGTGTGAGATTCTTGATGATATTGTGTAGGGGCACTTCTGATTGGCTTCCATAATGAACTGTTAACTAGGCCTAATTGTGACATAACACTAACATTATTCTCTAATTTCAGTTTTAGGTGAACACATGTGATTTTACCAAGAGGGTTTCCAGAAGGGATTACCAGGGGGAAACCCAGCTATTGGATTTTATTGTGATTGACAATTGAAGATAAATCAAGATGCCCTGGTTTAAACTGAAAAGGGCACAAAGATATGAAGTGACTTCCAAAAACTCTTATGTTGTGTGCGTTAATTTACTGGACAATGAGTTGATGGACTGTACCTTGAACACGGACAGTACGGGTCAGGAATGCTTGGAGAGTATTTCTCAGCGGATCGGCTTGAATGAGGTAAATAGAGATTTGAATGTCCGAAAAGTACATAGCGTTTTAGTGATTAATGTGCTGTGAATGTATAATTGAATGTAAAAGTTGTGATTATACATCTCATATGATTAGGATAATATACAGCTTTTGGGGCAGCATTTATGATTGTATAAGAAAAAATGGTTAAGGTAATTTACCTAGTATGTAATTGCTGAGTATTTATAAGCTGATTATCATCATGTCATAATTCTTATTTTTACCTTATCAATATGACAGGCTTGGCATTTATCGGAATACTCTTTGTAATTAATTCGACTTGTCACATGTGAATAGATCTATCTGTAGCATGATGAGCCATTATGCCAATATATGCCAGCAATAAAATTGTGTTGGACAGACAGCTTCTTAATTACTCACTCGTACATGTCACTCATATTGTTAGTCATATTGCAAGTGTCTAATTGTTGAATAGTGATAGTCACTCATTGCTGGTAGACAGATAGTAAAAGTCTAAAAAAAAAGGATGGTTTTTATTGATTTACATCATGAGTGAGTGACTGCTCTCTCAATGAATTCATGAATTTGTTAAACCATAGATGTCATGTAGCTTATGATAAACAGACATCCAGGGTTGCAAGTTTTTTTTTGCTTCATTTTGTGAATGCAAGTGTATGAGAATCATCCCCTGCATTCTTCCCTTTCCTTCAAGTATTAACCTGGGGATGAATGTGTTGATCCCTTGTTTAATTGTGGTCAATAATGACGGTCACTTATGCCCTGTGGTCATGCTAATGTTGACTTAGCTTAATCATGTTATTACGCAGGATTGATACTTGTGTCGCAAGGTGTGTGTCCATGCGTTTGTGCTTTGTGTAATTTTATTGGCCAATTAATAGACTGTACATATCGTTATCGTAGTTGTGTAGTCTCTGAATGTTTACTGAGCATCACAATTAGTAATGATATACATTAACTTTGTTTCATAAGAATAGGCAAGAAGTTTTATTCATTTAGTTTACAAATTTTATACAGCTGCCCAATTCATTCGAGTAAAAATTGTCTGAGGTACTTAATAAAATTGTATATATTATATAGGGATCAAGAATTGAATAATATAATTTAAAAAAAAATCAAAAGAATGTGATATCTAAGACAAAGGATTATAATTATAACCTATAAATGGTGAAGTGATCTATTTCTGATTCATGAATTAATACTATGGTTGTCATAAATTCCAATGTAGCCATGTGGGTTTCCTTCCTGTGGTTGTAATAATTGCTTATGAATACTCCCAATGAAATTATTAATTCATGTCTGAGTGGGAGTATGGGTTTCTAAAGCAGCTGGGTTGACAGTGGGTTATCAAGAAAAATGCCGGAAGTTCAACATTGTTCAAAATATGTTTAAATTGAATGCCGCGTTAAATGACTCAAGGGCCTGAGAAGAAGTCCAGAGGTCAACAATTTTTGGTGCTTAGTCAACCTTGTCTGAACATATTTTCATGACAGTTCACTCATGCATAACCGAAACTGTCTGGTGCCCTTGGGCTGAGTCACTCAACTGTGACAGATGTCAACACTTAATCAGAAAAGGACATTTGCATATTTTGATGGAATTTTTTTTAAAGACATGATTAGGTGAATTCTTTTTTTTGAAAGAGTGTCATTGGCTTTTATTAGCGATCATAGTTTACTCATTAATTTAAGAAGATTTGATCATCCCATTTCTAAATTTTTTAAATATCAGGTACAACCGTGGGTTTTGACCCAATTGTCAGTACAAGTTCAATGTCCAAAAATTCTGAGTTGATAAGCAATCACAAGTACAAACGCAAATTTTTTCACTCACTTACCAATCATTGCTTATTTCTCAAAACATTTTTGTGTATACATGAAGAAAACTCAGTATTGATCACTTGTGTTTTATATTGTAAAGGTGTCATTAACAACCGTTTTGTTTTTAAGTATGATTGCAGTTGGATATGATACTATGAGTTATATACCCATACCACTTTTTTTTTAACTGAGCAAAGAGTAAAGATGAAATTAGTAATAAAATTAGGATAGCCTTAACAGTACTTTTAAAAAGATTAAAGACATTATTTTTCTGATAGGTCTGTTGAGTGAATTATCTTAGATATGTTATTGTCAGTGGCATTACATTATGTCTTTAGGCCAGTTTAAGGGTCTCCCCCTCAGACATTTACATCTTCCTTTGTGATATTGTTAAATAACTGTAATATCAAATTTCTCTGGAGTGTGGACTATAAATAGTGTCAAGAGTCTTCAGTAGCTTGAAACAATTTGTCTCTTCTTTTCAGCCCGAATATTTTGGATTACAATACAAAAACAAGAAGTTGCAGAACAAATGGGTTGAACTGGAAAAGCCCTTGAAGAAACAGCTGGACAAAAATGCCAATTCTACGATGCTCTATATGGCTGTTCAGCATTATGTGGCTTCCCCTGAATTGATCCAGGATGAGACTTCAAGGTAATTATGCAATTGAAATGTAAATTGATAGATTTAGTAGAAATGCATTACTTAAATTATGATGTATGTAAATTGTGTGCAATTGGGAGTGCTGTATATTGCGTGAAATTGGGAGTTCTGTAAATTGTGTGCAATTGGGAGTGCTGTATATTGCATGAAATTGGGAGTTCTGTAAATTGGGTGAAATTGGGAGTACTGTAAATTGTGTGCAATTGGGAGTTCTGTAAATTGGGTGAAATTGGGAGTGCTGTATATTGCGTGAAATTGGGAGTACTGTAAATTGTGTGCAATTGGGAGTGCTGTATATTGCGTGAAATTGGGAGTTCTGTAAATTGTGTGCAATTGGGAGTGCTGTATATTGCGTGAAATTGGGAGTTCTGTAAATTGGGTGAAATTGGGAGTACTGTAAATTGTGTGCAATTGGGAGTTCTGTAAATTGGGTGAAATTGGGAGTGCTGTATATTGCGTGAAATTGGGAGTACTGTAAATTGTGTGCAATTGGGAGTGCTGTATATTGCGTGAAATTGGGAGTTCTGTAAATTGGGTGAAATTGGGAGTACTGTAAATTGTGTGCAATTGGGAGTTCTGTAAATTGGGTGAAATTGGGAGTGCTGTATATTGCGTGAAATTGGGAGTACTGTAAATTGTGTGCAATTGGGAGTGCTGTATATTGCGTGAAATTGGGAGTTCTGTAAATTGGGTGAAATTGGGAGTACTGTAAATTGTGTGCAATTGGGAGTACTGTAAATTGTGTGCAATTGGGAGTACTGTAAATTGTGTGCAATTGGGAGTGCTGTATATTGTGTGCAATTGGGAGCACTGTATGCTTCTCTTCATAATTGCTTGCATTGTCAGTTCTTTGATAGGTGACCTGTGTGTCTGTATGTTTTTTGTGTTTGTTAATGATACAAGCAGTACCACTTTATAATAATTAACGATATTAAATGAAGGAATTTTTGTATGGTTTAAATTTGGAAGGAAGCAAATACATACCTGGTCATTCTTCAGTTGTTTGTAGGTGATGTAAATCAGTTTTTGGATATCATACATATATTTGCACAACAAGTGATTAGTTCCATGTATCAGCTGATAGGCCCTTCCTGATTAGTGATTACTAAACGGCTTAACAGTTGAAGTAAGAATATTCAAGCTTACATGACAATGTTAATATGATGATAATGATAATACTTCCTAGTACGATTTTTGACAGGTTTCAAAATTTTAGTTTCCCTAATTTCTGACATGTGTAACATCATAACATCAATTGCTCAATGCTAATTGAGTGATGTTGGTTCTTAACAGCTTCAAACATTTGCAGGAGGTGTTTACATAGTGAACGTTGAGTGTTCAATATTACTGTTAGTGCTGGTTAGTTGTCATAATCAGTAAAACTAATCTAAAATTTTGAAATTAGTGTTAGACAATTTTTTCTGAGTTACGAATGATATCAATAGTATTTACCTGTGAGTAAAGCGTGTGGAATTGTGACAGAATCAAATGTCTTTATGTCCAATTAATCTATAAAACAATACATATGAAAAGTATTTTGTAACTACATGTACTCACAATTTATAACAATAGGTATTCAACTCGTTTAAATAGCTTGTGAGGTGGATCGTTGGATCTTCTTATAATAATTACAGTGACGCAGCAAATAGGATGATTGTCAGCCAGTGCAAATAGGGGATTTTTTTTTTCGAAGGAAAACCCTTGCCAGTGATATACAAGCATATACATTGTGTATGCCAGCTGGTGCCTGATAATTCCAGGCTTCAGAATTGTTACACGCCTGCAGGTGAGCTGCAATTATTTGTTGCCATGGAAACACACCTGGTGCAAGTGCATTCTGGATGGAATCTGGGCTTCCTTTGTTACATCGTGCCATGTTATGTAATCAATGGGAATTTATTAGTCACGTGATATGGGAGGAAATTGAGTGTGATCAGTGTCATGACTTGAAAAAGGTTCGCGAAATTGGTTAATTCCACTATTTTCCGAAAGATGGGCGTGGCTCAATGGAAAGTGATGTAATATTAGGAGTAAACATTTATCAGTATGGTCACCTTGTGTGTGATTCTGAAGGTGACTTTAAAGTTGTTACAAAAGCAATACAAAAAGCATACATTAGAACGTACATCAGTGCCAGTTATGATACATTGTAACTGCTTGACCCAAACAGCTTGGAAAACTATTTCACGCCTCAGGGACAATTTAGGCAGGTTATGCTGATTGGCAAATCATTGTTCTATTCTAATGTACCGAATTTCTGTGGAACAATAAATTTCTGAGTTCTGTTCATGCGAATCAGCTAACATTCTGTTCTCTGTTGCTATTAATCTCTTAAAATATTTAAAGACATTTGCAACACGCTAGGCTCAATAATCATGCTATGCTGCAGAAAGTCCCCAACCCAGTTTACTGAGTACAGTTATGATTTAGTTCTGCAAATATTCCTGTGAGGTGCATGATTCACGCTTGTCTGTACAGTTGTTCTACCATGGATCCATGGTTCTACAGAGGCACATATTTGCGGAGTGTATGTGGAATGACCTCAGCTGCAAAAGGACGTCCTCAGTGTCCAGTCTGACCTCTGAGTGACCTTGACGACATGAGAGAATGCAGTTGGCACTGGACCCTCCAAGGCCTTGTGGGGAATACTTCTAGCGTATTCGCTCGATTAGAAACCAGGGTTATTAGATAGTTTCACGAAGTAACTTCCACTTGTTGTTGAAGTAATTATATGTATTATGACATATACTGGTGTTTAATAGAAACGTAAAAATGAACTGAGATGAGTTTTCGCCATTTTCTTCCTCCAGTATCTGTTCGCTGTTGGCTTGTAATCAGAGTGAGCATGATGGACCTCCCAAATAGCTACAAATAGTCACTATAGAGGTTTGCTGTTAGAAAAACTGTTAGACCTTGACAGGTTACTATTGTTTGTGAAAAAACAATGGCATCATCATAATAATAGGTAATTGTTCCAAGGGGAATTCATACTTGAATGGGATATTCAGTAGGTCCTGAATTGAAGCAATTTCATCTGTACCAAATGAACATTTAACTGTTGAATTATGTCATGAATTAATCATCCTTCTCCCTATTTCTCTTCCTTTTAATTCTATATTGTTCATGTCTAATTAATTTAATAAGTTATATATTTGTCCAAATTCCAGAGTAAGGATGTCATGTTTCTGGGGCCATTATCTGATTAAATTAGAGTGTATTTTAAAATATCATCAAAAAAATTGTCTTAGGCATTGATTATTTGTTTTAAATAATCAATAGCCTGCATTTGAAAATTATGTGGTTTAAATAATCAGTAGACTGAAAATTACATTACGGTGTTTTCTGTCCACATCCACTTAATATTAGTCAGTTTAGGCAGAGTAAATAATGAGAAATTATCACTAAGAAGTAATCATGAAATAGTTGATAAGATGAAGATTTTGTGCAGCTGTTGGCTTATATAATAACCATGATAACAATGTGATAACAATTGGATCCAACCTAAACCTCACACTATCGTTTATTGAAAATATTGTCCACTATCTAGGTTATTTATGCCATTATGATTTTCATAATGATACCCCGAATCACCTTTCCCACACCCTGTTCAACAGAAAAACTCCAGGAGGTTCCCATGCCCCATGTTCAGATGTTAGGCATTAGACAATAAATCTTATTGTATGGTCTAAGTCTGCCATATTTGCATCATTGTACAAACCAGACATGCATTACAAAGTGGACTGTTCAGTTTCTAGACTTTTTAAAAGTTATAATCTTAATCTTTATGAGTAATATGCATATATCTATCATCTCTCATAATTGATATACATATATATATATACATTTCTTAAATGTTCATTTATATATGAAAAAACTAACTATTTAAATATAAGATTCTACATGAAATATAAACGATAAAAGCATGGAAAAATCAAATGTTAGATTATAAAGGTCTCAGTCGTTTTGGCATGGTGTCAACCAAAAGATAATCCAGCCATGTGCATTAATTGTGACATATTTCACATATTAATTGGCTGTCCATATCTGCCACACATACTGTTGACAATTATGTATTACTGATAACTGAAACAACTTTAATGACGTCATATCTGCCAGTAATTGACAGTCTGAGTGACAGGAATAACAGCTTGATATCAAAGAACTCTGTAATTGTCTGATAAGGTCCTTTTAATTTGCCATAATTTTATGGATAGATGTTCATCATTCTGCTGATAAAACAGACCAACGGAGAGCTAGTCAGTCAGTCGGTCGGTCGGTCAGCACGTCAGTCAGTCAGTCAGTCAGTCTAGCTATCTAGCTATCTAGTTAGCAAACTAACTCAATGTCTCACTGCTGGGGCTGAAGCTTAGCTGCTTAGTAAGCTTATAAGTTAAATGACCAGCTGCCAGAGGCAGACGTTATGATGAAATGATAGGCTGCTTGGAATCCACACCATGTTACACACTTCCCCCATGAGTGGGGTATTTTACTTGCCTCAGTAATTGCAACGTCTGAAAAGGATACAAGTACAGGAAATGAATCAGTCATTGATTTGACCAAATTGAGATAATTATAGTAATTGCTTGAGGATTGTGTTCGTTGAATAGATTCCTAAATTAAACGGAACCCCAACTGTGAACACAACATGACAAATGTTCATTTGAATATTACTCGTGTTTTTGTCACGTTTCCTCTGTGCATTAACAGTATAATGGTAAATGCTAATCAATGTACAGGGTTTTTTTTTTCTTCCTAGGGGGTTTTTAAGGGGTGTAATTAGATGTTGAAGTATATTGAATACTTTGTTTGGAATTAGCCCTTAATTATGCAACCAGATCCAATCAAGCCCTCTAAATTTGTTCTATACAAGCTTATACAGAATCATGAGATGTATACACACATCATATATAGGACCTATGAGCATAGTCATCTGATAAACATCTCTCGTCCTTGCTTGTCCCAAAAACTTTGTTACAGTTTCGCTGTGTGAAGAACAAAGCCTAAGGGGAGATGCAAGTGAGGTAGACCTGAAGTCAAATTGGACCCAGACTTGGTCTAGCTTGTTTAGCTCAAAGTTGATGTCAGTATTTGTTGCAAGTGTTGACCTTGGCAGAATGATAACCACTTCTTAATGAAAGAAACATGTCTGGGTGTTATTGTTGCTTATGTGGGAATGCATGACCCACTGAGTGTGTATTTTAAATGTGTTTTGTACGTGATGTGTATTGTACTCAGAGAATGAGAGATTTGATTGATAAACTCCCCTTAACAGATGGCGCCACTGTGTTCAATCGGAGTTGCCCTTCCCCATGTGGTGGAGAGGTTAAGGACCTGTCCGACCTGAGCACCATTTCTCAAGTTTATGTGAAAAAAGTAGGAATAGGGCAGGCTACAAAGGTTTTGTTGGAATGGGACTTGAAAATCTGTTAAGATAGTTGTCAGGTGGCTGCAAATGGATGGAAAGTGTGTCAGAGAGGTGATGTTTAGTCCTCAGTGCCTTAAATATTGATAATTCTACCAATTTTTCTTCATTCTGTAATGTTAACCAACAGGGAAGGAATGTGGCAAACCTATTCTATTCTATTCTATTCTACATTGTTCTGTTCTATTCTATTCTACTCTACAACCTTATTCTGCATCTTAAGCCAGACTATGATTGAGAGTAGTAAGTTTATGCTGATCCATTTTCTTCTCTTTGTGTAAACACTTTCTCATGGCCGTTGCAGTGTATAGTAAAAATTGTGGTCACAGATGGCTTGTATCGTAATTGCTTGCTAAACGTCAGGGCATTTAATGATTAATATTAATATACCGAAGGCTTTATTGTCATACTATGAGAGTACTTGTAGGGAGTGTATTTGGTATAAATTTAAAATTGCAATTAAAGGGTGGTTTTGAAAGTCACTTTACTCAGGGTGTGAAAGAAATCCAAGCTTCAAATGTTATAGTCTTGGTTTGTAAGCGAACAAATGCAGGACTCATAAGTGTTTTTGAGCTTAATATTGAACTGCATACTATGATAGTGTAGTTCAGTATAGTTAACAAATGACATGTATTTTGTGTGCAAAAACTACATTTGTTTATAACAGTGTATTTTGTAGTGTAAGCGGTAAGTGCAGAAAGGTGTTGCGTGCACTGTATTTTTTCGTCCGATATGTGTCTGGCTCCTGATGTAAAAAAGATTCATTTCTTATGAGATGCTCTTCTGTCTTTCAGGTACAATTATTACCTTCAGTTGAAGAATGACGTCATGGAGGAGAGAGTTGTGTGCCCCCCTGAAAAGGCCATTCTTCTGGCAGCCTACAGTCTGCAAGGTTAGTCCATCTGCAGCTAAAATCAATGATAAATTGGCTGGGAATAACTGTATTTCTACATTAACAGCCAGTGTCTCCTACATTATTGTATATCGAAGAGAGTCACAAATTAGACATATGCTGATGAAACCCTATTTAAGGGTCCCAAATGACCACCTGCTGTAAACAATGGCCCCTACAAAGCTGTATTTTTCTTTTAGGCAGTCACCTGTTTTAAATGACCATTTTAATTCCCTTGGGTGGCTGCATGTGCAGCTTTACAAGCGACGTCATACAAAAGGTTACATCACTATCAACCAATTCAACATTGGTTTGGCACATAGCATAGGATGGCCCTAATACAGCTGTTAAGAACTAAGAATTAAGTCCCCTAATGCCTTAATACATTTGTATATGGTTGCTCTTCAGCACATGCTAATACCTTCTCAAGAGAGGAAGACAATAAATGCATTGTGTTGCCATGGTTATCAGCTGGTTATGCTCTTAAGGCTGTAGCACTTGGGAACAATTGACCCCTGTGCATTTGTGGTCTGTGCAATTTTCTGTCTTTGATCTTTTACTCAGGTGAGACAATGATTTAAAGACGTCTAATTCACCTGTATTTCCCTACAGCACTGTGTCACTCTATTTGGCCAATGCAATTTAGTGTCATTCAGTGAATATTCACCATTATTGTATGGTTTCTTTCTGTAAATGACATGAAAGATCGTACAAATACTGAATGATTGATAGATTGCTTTGTAGGATGTTCATTCCAAAAAAAGCACAAAATATGAATACGCGAAACGTCCAAGCATTTACACGAATGCCCTAAAGCCAAGGAAACAAACTGTCATGAAATACTTCAATGAATGAAAACCAACATAACAGACATGTTTCTAAAAAGAGTGAGTGAAAAATGGCCTGACTACATGCTACGGTAGTTAGAAACCGGTATTGAAATCACTTAGAATGCGAAGGCAGACATCAAGTATTTTATGACAATTTGATATGGCTGATAATGAAATAGCCATGCAAATATTTATCGAGTGTTTGTTTTACAAAGATGTTATTGTGCAACAGTTTATGGTGATCTAGGTAAACATAATAAATATGTGTATTGGTCATTTGAAAACCATGTATACCTAATTTATGTAATATTCATATTGAATACACTGTACACATGACTTTTTTGAGCAATTAACTTGAATGAAAGGAAATTTATGTCTTGTAAACATTATTCACCTCAGGTTTTGTATAATTTGACTCAGTGCCTTGGGGTTATGATTTATTCAATTCAGCTGGCATCTACAATAAGATCTAATTTGGCACTATGTACCATAAACTGTTGCATGCATTTGATATGAACAACATTCTTATCACTCAAGCATGCCCTCTGATAGTGGGCTATAGTACTTTTCTAAAGGGTACCTATGTATGGAATGGAGTGCTTGATCAGGCCATTCTGTGACGTCATAGGCTTTAGTTTATGATGTCATAGGGATATCCTTGGAATTCCCCTTGAGAGTGGAGGCGTTTGTACTGACTTCAAACAAAAGTGCCATGATTTCTGATGTAACCTATTACATGTTGAACGCATATTATTATTTGAATATAGACCATATGAAATGCTCAGTTATAAAATTCCAATTAAAATAATCGTGGTTTGACAATTTGGGATGGCCTTTAGTAAGCCCTTTACTAAACCTTACTAGATATCCATGTGCTTATAAATACTTAATAAGAGAACAAAAATGAATACATGTGCAGTTGCTGTTATTAGATCATTAGATGGAGTATTCATCCAACAACTGCCCAACTGGATGATGATTGAGGAAGCCTGTCATATAATGTACAAACTGCATGAAAATGGACCTTTCAAACTACATCTATTGCTGATATCTAGAAAAATAAAGATATTTCTAGGTGGCTATAACCATTTGATGGTTTTTTGCAACCATGTAACTACCTGGTACACAATAATTGAAAGCAGATGTGCTGGTGTTTGACTTTTATGATCCTCTTCCCTGTGTTACTGATTTATCTTTCTTCGTTGTAGTGGAAGAAGAAGATTTTGACCCTGAAAGACACCAGGTACAGAATATTAAGGAAACACCCATCCTGCCCAAGGTACGTTTACCCGTAATTAGAAATGAACTGAAATAATTATTTAGAAGTGAAGTCCAGAAACTGTACACCAGATTAGATTAATTATAATGAGAAAATAAACTTCTGTTGTATTGATAAATGTTTTTCAATCTTTCAAGAATTTCTTCTCAGATCAGGTGAAGATTTTAAAGAATCATAGCAAATTTTTTGAAATTTAATTTTGTAATTCTTCACACGTTTTCACGTTTCAAACTTAATTATCTGTACTTTTTGGCTAATCATAAAGATGGTTGGTTGTTATGTTACTGACTAACCTTTCACCTTCAACGACATTTTGTTTAGCTAATTTTTTTTGGGGTGGCACAGATTTCATCTCTCGCTCTTCTTTCGCATGTACTTAAGGACTGTGTGAATTAATGGCTTCTCGTACAATCTAAACACCAAGCTTTGCTTATTTTTCTCAACCAAATCAATAAATTTTCAGCTGATCGCTGATATGCTGATAATGATAATGACTCATTTCTCAGTAATGTTGGGTTATTTTGAGGAATTTGTTGTTATCTAGTGAAGCCATCTGGTTTTTTTTTTTGTTTTTTTGTTCTTTTTTAAATAGTGTCGGCTTTTACTTGATTTATGTTATTCATAACCCATAAAGGCAGATATGTGTGTATGTTTTTGATACAGATTAAACGTGAGTCATTCTGCTGTTATAAATAAAGGTTCGCAAATAGTGCTGTTAAATGCGGGTATGCAGTTTTCCATCAATATTTAACCTAGGGATTATTTTATGGGTCTCCGAGCTGTTGAACTGGGACACTCAGGACAGATGATGCTCATTCATGTATACAATTTACTTAGTCAGATTTGACCACTGAGGTCCATTTTGGGCAGTCATGGGTCACTTGTCATTGGTCACTCAATGATTATTTTTAGCAGTCAGATCCAAAAGTTATCATGTTTTCACGCTGATCACAGCACACAAAAATTTTTATTCCACATGAAACTAAACTTGTGTGGGACAGCGACATACATTTTCTTGGCTTTCCAGAACTTAGTGACTGTGTGAAAATATAAAGGAAATGAAATAAATAAGTTTAAACTGAAAATTTGAATATTTTAACTAAAAAACTCCATGAGAATGTTAGATAAAATATTGTGACAGTTAGAACAACAAAAATGTGAAATTCTCAGTCTGACACATATTGTTTAACAAATGTAAAATAATAAATGTTTAAGGTTTTAATAGACCCAAGTTAAATAAAAAAAAATTTTGGTATAGCTTTTAATGTTTTTATAACTTGTTTTCTCACAGAGCTTGTCAGCAGAAGAGCAAAACTTGAGTAACATTCGTGAACAGATTCTCGTGACGTACAGCAATCTCCAGGGAGTTCCGTCTTATCTGGCTGAGATGGGTTACATTCGAGAAGTTCAGCATTTGGATGGCTATGGATTAGAGTATTACCAAGCCAAGGTCTGTAGAATTCCATGGTATTTAATGACATCTGATGTTAGTTGCCACTTGTTAGACAGTGGCGACACCTTGTGTATTGTGGTGGTTTTGGTATGGTGTTCAACGTTACTAGTTACAAAACTATTTGATGTGAGACTCTTATATATAACTAATGAAAATTGATAATATTGAATGTGATGAATTAAACTTAAAATTTTGTAAAATATTATATCATATGTTCTATAATACATGAATGGCTCATAATTGAATGGTCATATTTTCTAGGATGACCAGTCTGCTGACCTTTTAATTGGTGTATCTTTTGTGGGCATTTATGTCAAGAGGTTGGATAACTCCACTCCTACCAAATGTTTCAAATGGGACCAGATTTTACACTTTTCGCACAGCAGACGACAAGTTATCATCACCACGAATTCCACTCCCAAAAACTTCAGCTTTGTCATGGTATGTGGATTACTGATAATACTTTGATATTATTATTATTACCCCTTTATTGGTGCTCTAGCATGTAAAATATATAAAATACAAAATAAAAATAATTACAAATAAAAGTAATGATATTAAGAATAAAAGTAGTAATGTAAAAATAAGATAACAAAATAAAATACATGATAAAATGGTACTGCCATTCACATATTTATTAAGTTGTGCACAGGTGTTCCAAGATTACATTAAATTCTTGTTTACTCCTAAAATTTTCATTTAAATTCTCTCTCTCTTCACACAAATCTATAAGCGAGATCTAAATTATTGTCATTATTACAGTATAACCCTTTGATCTGTCTAACAACATGTCAGTAATTTCTACCTTGTCGTGAATTTTCAAACGGTGATATATGAAAGGCTCATTCTATTGGTAATGCCAGTTTGATATGTTGATAACTGAGTATACTTGGTGAAGTTAAGAGTTCATTTTATTGTTATGTTGTGTTTTAGAATAATTAATTAATGTGCCAATAGATTTATGTTCCAAAAATAACACAATGACTTGAACTTATTATAGCTAAGATTTACATAATTATTTTGCAATTTCTCTACTTTCAGGAAAGTCCAGATTATGCTAAATACGCTGCCAAGCAGTGTGCACTTCAACACATTTTTTACACCAACCATCCAAAAGCTATGACGTGAGTGATTGTTAGGCCTAATGATAGTTTCTTAGGAGTTAGTTTTGCAAAAAAAAAAGTATAAAAATCTTTGCATTTGAATTATCTTTTCAGTGAAAACTGAGAATCTGCAAATCATATGATTGTATACTAGTGTTTAGACCTAAACAAAAGTTGAAACTTTCTTTTTAACAGCGCATCAGCGGATGAACACGACCAAGAACCAAATGCTACTGGACCAATGCCGTAAGTGAATTGATCAGAGCTGTAATTTATTTTTTGCACCTTTATCAGTCAGGAATTAATATTTTGATATAATTATAGATGTATAAATTGTCTTCCAGGGATCTCGCACAATCGGCACAGGTTGCTCAGCGACCAGCGTCAGGAAGCGAGGTTTGTATATTTTTGCAAATTTTTATTTGTGAATTGTCCGTCTTATTTTGGAAATGACAGATGCTTGAAGTGATTGATTGTTGATTAATTCCAGTCTGAAACGCAAAGTGCCCAGGGATCATTCCAGCCTGACAATCCATTGAGAACCTCAGGTGAGTGACATCTGGTGTTCAGGTATCATTAATTATGCAGTGCTGCCACATGGTGGCTTGTAGCATTCTGAAAGTTTGAGAAGGTTGAGAAGTGAAGCCATTGTTAGTAAACAATGCAAAACCAACACATTTTTGATGAATAAAAAGCATTCATTTCTGGTCTTAATTTTATACATACGTTAATGACAGAAAAATGCATTACATTACATGTGATTTAGAATGCCTACTTATGGTAGAATGCTTTAAATTTCAGAACGCAGTTACACCAACACCACACCTGCTGGCAGTTACCAGAGCAGCATTCTATCTCAACCCCCAGCTGTCGGAGAATACCAACAAATGATGTTAGCCAATGACCCCACGTTACTGGACAATATGTACCCGATTCAAATGGGTCCTGTGATGACCAATTTGGACACTGTTCCTCCCGCACACCCACCTACTCCTCCTCAAACGTACACCCCTCAGAGTCCGTCATTACCCGCTTACCGGGCAGCACCTGATTATGAGACTGTCATGCAGAGACGCATGCATAATATGACGCCCCAGAATCTGGAACATATGAATAATCTCGCAAATGTGAATCTGAGTCAGGCGCAAGTGTACCTTCAACCAGAGATGACGGCCTACAGCCAGCCGGAAATTAGTCAGTTTACTCATCAGTTTCTCAATCAGAGTCAGTTGTATTCAAATGGCTTCATAGACACTGATGGTTATTACCATCACTATAGACCAGTAGATCGTAGTAATAGTCTAAATGTTCATCCAACCTATAGCACTCCGGAGCTGAACATGGAAGGAGTGATAATGAATGGTGACCTTCTCCATCATTATCGCCCTCCTCCTCCGTACCCTCGTCCAAGTAACAGCACCCCAGATCTAGCATCACAGACGACAAGACGAAGAGGCAATATAGGAGACAGTCCTGATCTTGTTTCAAGGAGGAATATCAATCTGAGTGCTTTAGTGGAGCAGTCAAGGTTTGATCAAAGTGTTGAGAATTTGACGATGGAAGCGTACAATCTACATCTTAGTCAGCAGTTGCTGCAACAGCAGCAGCAACAGCACCCTCAGTCTCCCAAAGAAGATTCCTCATCCTTCTCCAATCATATTTATGCTAACACTCCTCCTGTGGACACTTCTGCCTACTCCATCCAGAGCACTCCGCTGCCAGCGACACCTAGTGGAAACCAAGCGCACTACAACCATGGTCACCAAGTGGCCGTGAGCCACACTAACACATCTCAAGGCAGCTCACCTGCATCTCAGTCCACACAGCAGGCCCCAGGGCAACCCATGGGCCAGCAGAGCAGTGCCAACAGTTACAAAGTGAAAAAAGAGACTGCTTTGGAATCACCGGATATCAGCAGAATTCCATCTGACCATGGGTCATCCATCGGCAAAGGGTCTTTCACACACAGCAAGACCAGCTCACTGTCCTCGGCTTATGAGGACCATGATGAGGTAGGTGTGAGTTCGATTATGTTTTATCCCCGTAATTACATGTATGTAATAATTAGGGTGTTAATCTCCTTATACTTGTCCTACTTGTTTCACAGTTATATTATGATATTCCTTGTTATTATGGCAAGTTGTATCCTTTGTAATTGAACCTTGCCTGGGGAAAGTGCCAGTCGTCAACTATATGTGTCACAATGTGGTACACATGGTTTAGGTGATTGGGCTTTTACAACTGATGCCTATAATGACTGGAAATTTACAAAACCACAACACAAAAAAAATATATATTATCAGATGTTGCATAAAACCAACAAAATTCTCTTGGTTAAATTTTGTTGGTATTGGGAATTTGTGAAGTAGTGGATATGTTTGGTTTAGCACAGTGTGAAAGGTGGTCGCTATGCTGAGACAGATGTTGGTCACACCGTGATGGACAGTGACCGACAGGTGATGGACAAGAATTATTTGAGCCATGCGCGTGAGTCCTAATCACTCAAGGAATGCCATGGCTTCAGAGATGTCCCTCACCAAGGTGGTCCTGAAGACTAAAAAGTTTGTCGCCACAAAAATCAGGAATTTAACCTTTAGTAATGGATATTATCAGCACTTTAATTACTGGAGTTGGCCTTATTCTCCTGATCCGAATGTGGTGAGTCTAATGCTCAACGAGTTAGTCAAATATTCATGCAAATTAAGGTGATTGAGGTCCATAAGTCGTCGTCCATGTATCATGTGTATTATTAGAAGCAGCTTAGAGGCTAAATTTAATCATCATTTTCAATAACTTATAAAACTGTCTTTAAAAGGTAGCATTTATCGAGCCAACATATGAAGATCTATCTCTTTCGTTGTTTAGTGTAATTAATGTGGCCTGTGTAATGTACTAATGTTACTACTGAGGATTATATTAATAATAATATGAACTTGATTGAAGTCGAGATTTGTGTATCACTTTGACTTTTTATTGAATAAGGTCGTTGCTCTGATTAGTATATTTAATTGATATAATGGTGGCATGTGAATACGTAAATAATAACTGACAGGAAATCCATAATGCAATGATGTATTATCCTGACATAAAAAATTTACTCCAAAGGTGAATGTTCTTTGGGATTGGTCCCTGTGTCCCACTGGAATACCATCTTGGGAATTTTTTATGAGCCTAATCCCAGCTGGACATTGCTTGCATCAGATGGAAAATTGGTGGTGCCTATGCTGGGGCAAGTAAAAGATTCCACCAATAGGGGTAAATAATGCATGGACGCCTTCTCATCATTATCTCTGCCTCACTGACTCTCTGGTTACCGAAGTTGACTTATCAAGCTTGGTTCTCTTGTGGTAAGACACTGCTCGCTTGCTCCTCAGACGTTTTCAGGTTCAATCCTGGGCTTGGGCACCAGCAACATCTCAGCTGGATCAGGATGTCATTCACATGAGACGTTAAATTTTCAGTTCCTTGTACTCAGTATCTATGCTGAGCAGCTGAGGCAAGTAAAGACCTATCCATGGGATTAATGCGTAACATGGGTAGACTCCTCCTTTCTCTCACTTGTCAATCAACCCTTGTTAGTGGCAAGAAGTTGCCTTAGAAGGCTGCACTTTCCACACCTATCTATCTATCTATCTATCTTCAGTTCAATTACTCAGAAGAAATACAATCTCTTGGGTTTGTGAGCCACAGCCGTCCTAAGGAGCTGTGAGAGCTGACCAAAAATCATGAATCACTGACGATTGAGTTGAGTATGTATTTGCTAAAGTGGCAAGATTTCATGGAATTTTCTCTAGTTGACTCATACCAATAAATCAGGGAAAACATTTTCTACATATTTTGCAGCTATTTCAAAGGCGGCAGCATTAGCAGCCTCCTTTGTTTGCAACGCTCTGCGGAAGCCAGCTTGACGAGGGGTTGTATCGGTTTTACAACTAGGTCGGCGGCAAATTTGAAAATGTATGTTAAGTCAATGGGCACAAAACAATAGTGTCTGTGTGCCGCGATTTAGGCCAGAAAAATGACTCTACAGACTTAGCGTTTTGTCAGCAGGCCGTCAACGAATTGCTTTTTGGTAGCATTTCGTCTTGTAGAAGTTGGTGCAAATCGCCGGTAAAAGATGCTTTTTTATGCTGTGCCTCTCCGATGAACAAGATGGCAAAATTCCAACAGAAATGACCAAAGTTCGTTGTATGGCTTTGTGCATTTTTGAGCAAGAGCCCCGGTGGGGAATTCTTGCAGTGTCTTAGCGTTGATTGGTCATTCAATTTTGAAGACCCACCAGGGGCCTCTTTCCGTATTTTAATGTGAAAAAAGTTCGCTTTGATAATGTCATCTGTCAAATGGTAAGGACGTCGAACATGTATACAACCCTCCTCCAGCCGCCTTTGTTGCACATCTTATGTGCTTTTGTTTAAAAAATTGTTGTGATAAACAATTAACAACCGAAAAGGTGTGGCAAACCTCAATAAATATCATCACAGTGTAAGTTCAACTAAGTTGAATAAATTCAATAAATCCATAAACCAAGTTACAGGGAAACCTCTCCAATTTCTTAGAAAGGTGACAGATTCCATGGAAGTGCCTTTCGAAATATTATTTCCATGTAAGGAGCTTTAAGGATGACAACCTGGTTGAATTGACTAAACCTACCTATGATGTAAAGTTTGGTTTGTAATGGTTACTAGCAATGTTTACCTGTGTTTTTTTAGATAGTCTAATAGTCAACAGGCCAGGTAACATTTGGTCATATATAGAACACAATGTCACTGACATTTTAATGATTATATGCCTTGAGCTATGTCATTCCCCTATGGACTCTTCTAGGTCCATGGAGGAACTGAGCAGTTTGTCAATAACTCTGTCCCCCCCCCCCCCTCCCCCAGGAGGTGTATCTGGTATCTGGGAGGCTTATTATGTAATATATACCACGCAGTTGAGTAGTATCTTGCACTTGAATAGGTCAATTTAGGTTGTCAACAAGTGATGATTGCAATGAAACGCATCACACTGTTGACCTTTGCTGACCTTTGCCATTACAACCAGATTTTGTGAAAATATTTACTGAAATTAAAAAGACAATGTATATGTGCAGTTTTGCACAGCAGGATGTGTAAGAGAGGTTAAAAGAAATATCCGAGTTCAGACCAGTAATGTCTGTGTAAGAAGCTACTAGCTTGAAATGCCACTGTGATCACTTTAACATTATTGGGTGCAGTTTCTTAACCCAATTGGTCATCAGCTGGTTATCATTAATTCATTGCCTGTGTATGGTTTAATGTATACAGTGTAAAATCTTTGCATTCCAGTGTATCCATTACATCAGGTCAAGTGGTCATTGCCACTGGTCATTGCAACTGGTCATTGCCAGCTTGACCATGGCTTGACCGCTTTATCTCCTTATCTACCAATTAACGGTTGATTGACTGAGTTAATGAGGTGGGGCCATGCAATGCCCTGGAATTCAACCCCCCTTCCTAGGCAGGTTATCATGTTTCTGGGTCAGGGATAAGCTGTAGAAGTTGATACATGTAAATGTACTGTACACCTCTTCATGTCTTATTACTTTAAAAGCTGGCAAATTAGATACCTTGGAATCGTATGTTTTTTAATGTAGCAATACACTTCGGTAATAAAAGCTATGGAATAGTTATGAGTAAACTGTAAGATTGACAGACACAGCTGATCGAATGTTTGCCAAATGTTTCATGTACATGTATAGGAGTTGTAAATGGTTGACTGAGAATATGATTACACGTGTCATGATTACACATGTCATGATTACACATGTCATGATTACATATGTACATGTATCATGAATACAAAGTATTTCCTGTATGTATGCTTGTGCCAATGTCTTAGTCACAATTGCCAAGTGGCCCATCTGATTATTGGCAGTGTTCAATATTTGGATGTTTGCAATGTATAAATAGGTATTGTCATTGTGGAGTAACGTGTATTGCAAACATATAATAAAACCTTCATTATGTCGCATTTCTGGACAGTTATGATCATAATGTGGGTACTGAAAACTTGTTGCTTGTGTAGGGAAAAGAAAGAGTGTTGATGGATTATTGCAAGGTCGCTGTAGCCATCAAGTTAAAAGCTAGGAGTTTGTAAACTGTTGGTACGTTGTGCATTATGCAGTATATATGCTGTACCAGGAGACAACATTTCTCTGCATCTAGCTTGTTTACATTAGCAACAGCAAGGACATGCATTTCTAGGGTTCTAATCAGTAAGTTAGGGGTGTGGGCCAAACCCCCACGGTTTGATTGACACGCAGGAAGGGAGCCCCGCCCCCATTTCTAGGCCAGATCAGATAATCTAGTCTACACTCTGTGCCAGTATCCCATGGTATACCAGTGAGTTGTGCCTGAGGGCCCTCTTCACTTTATTCATTGAATGCTTGAGATGAAGTCGCTCTCCTGCGTTTGAGGTGAATAAGAGGGTCACGTGCACTGCATGTGCGACGTCATGGCGCTCCTGGCGAGAAGTGAAGAGAAGTGAAGTTGATCAGACGATATGTTTTGCTCGTGAGCTCTCTTGGGAGTCCTGTGAGTTAAAAATATTGGATGGTCATCTTTGTGTGTCCAGCTGGAGTGAAGTGGACTTTTTTTGGGAACGAGTGAAGTAAGCAAGCGAACGTCACTCAAACCGTCACTGGGAAACTTCAAAGTGACGTAGCGTCTTCAAAGTGTCGTTACGTCTTCAAAGTGACACGTCTTTCATTTAATTTAGCAACAGATGGAGAAATTACGCGCCTTGAGACATCGGGCCAGGATCAAAATGCGCTGTTTTAATTGGTTGTCCCGAAAGGTGAGTAAATTGATTGGGTCAATTTTTGACGTAACAGATCTTAGCTTCATTTGTGTCATGTCGACAAACGTCATAAAGCGTCTTGCAAAAATGTTCTCCGGTTAGGGACGTTGTATTGTGCAGTTCAGTGGATTCTATGCTTTCTTTGCTTGAGATATATATATTTCATGGAGAATAGTTTGTGGATACAGAACAAAGAAAGGTTTCAGAATTGTTTGTAGCTTTATCATACAAACTGGTCTACATACATGAGCTTGCCTGGATTGTGGAGAGCTGAGTCACGCCTGAAACTCTTTTGATTAACTTGCTTGTGTTTTGGGAGGATTTTTGGATTCATTTCAAGTTGTGACATTTCCTGAGGCTTTTTTTCATATTCATCTTCATGTGAAAGCTAGAAACTGTCCTTGACCAATGACCGCCATGGAAATTGGACAATTTATACCAACGTCTTTGTTTATGTTTCCTGGAACAAATGCTGTGCATAGTATCTGAGTTTACCCATGGTTTACCATTTACAAGAACATTACAAATCAGACACATGCAAACCAGCTGTGTGCACATTGAAGCCAGCTTTCCTCTATTTAATCTTGGCTTGAGTGTCAACCCATATAACACAGGATTTGCCCTCGACCCTCTGCTTCCAACCTTCCACCTGACACTTCATATTAGGTTGACAAGCTGCAAGTTTCAAGTTTTTGTTGCCAAGTTGTTATGTAGCTGGCCTGGACAAAATGTTCAGTAATGGGACCCTGGCTGCCAAATCACAACAATAGTGTCAACCTGCCACTCAGCTATAGCTAGTTATAATGAGTTGTTTACTCGAATGGATCCAATGAACTGAGTTATTTGTCCATACAACTCTCATCCAAAATCCATCGTGTCTTTTTTTGCCATTTGTAGTTCGGTGGCTGTGTGATAATTGACACCATGGCCAAAATATTGTCATTAGAAGATGAAACGTTGCAATATTATGCAGAAATGCTTGGTGATCAGGATGACCATGGTGAAGTACTTTTAAAGAGACATCCAACAAAAAGATATGCTCCAAAAGCCCCTGAAGATAAGGGGCTTCATGACAACCTCGTGGCTCCTGTTAAACCTATCTTTTCGAGGTCTTGCATTGAACTTTTTGAAGCAGGAAAGATAGGTAAAGAAAGATCAAGAAGCAGCCACAAGGATGCTGATCTTTGTGATGATTATTACAAAGACCAAGTGAATTTGAGCAGCCAAGATGAAGCTCAATACAACCAAGCTCAGCTGCAAGACTATATTGGCAAACTGTTTGATATTGTTGATGATGTGGATGAAATTGAGGTGGATATACCTGTGGAAAAGGATAAAGAAGTGGACAAACTCAATGTAATTAGATCAAAGAGGGTTAGATATAGAGATAAAGGGGCTGGGAACTCGAGGAGGAGACACCACCCCAGAAGATCTGACAGTGGGTATGGCACAGAGGACAGTGATTCTATCAAAGAAGATAAATATGTGTCCAGTGCTTGGAAATTAGCCAAGAAAAATATGGAAAGGAATTGTGCTATCAATTGTGAACTAATCCCCATAGATAAGGATTACAGT